>HG992028.1:11434444-12868888 GCA_905220475.3 Ennomos fuscantarius
CTTTTAATTGAATGGCTTAAGAACTATATTTGGATGAAATAATGTGTACAAATTTCTTACACTACTGAGACCAATGGTGATGGCAAATGATGCATGAGTGTACTGTAAACCAATGTATAAGGAAAATATAGGGTCGAAAATATCGTTCAAAGGTGCAATGATGATGACCGAGACTAAAATAAAATACTCTATCGCCTTCTCAGTAAAAGCGAGAAAACGACCGGTTTCATACTTTATTTGGATATAAACTATCGGATTGAAATCTATATAGCTGTCTTGATTGGCTGTAATTATTGTTCCGGCCAATCAAAACACTATTTTATTATGAAGAGAAGTTAGATTCAATTACAAGACAATGACGATTCTATGTCGTTTTTTGGAACCGGTAAGTATCATATGAAATCGCGGTGAGACTATTTATCATTAAGTTTATTGAAAACGTTCAATCACGAAAATCATATTAGCGTTATTAACGATGACAATAGGAATATTGTAACATTACTCCCTGTTATTGTTTGTATGATTAATAGACCATTTATCTGTGATAATGGCCTTTGGTAATACATTATTCAAATGCCGTATTAATACGGTCTAATAATGAATAACTACCTGATGCCCGCGGTATGTACCATAACAAGAAAATTGACAACATACATTTCAATCACGCGTGTTCTCTCGGCGTACGTAGTATTTGTACTATTAAATTAATCACATCACACTATATAATATGATAAAGACGTAAGTTTGTATGTGTGTTTGTGTGTATGTTTGTTACTCCTTCACGGTCAAACGGCTGAATGGATTTGGATGAAATTCTGTACCAAGATAGCTTATATACTGGATTAACATATAGGCTACATTTTATCCCGGAAAAGTGAAATGTTCCCGTAGGATGAGCAAATAATTAAAATACTTTTTATCCGCGGGTGAAACCGCCACTAGTGTTAAATAAAATATTTTTTTTTTTTTTTTATGTTAAGGATTGTCGTGACGAGCTAGCCGTTCGCCTGATGTTAAACGACACGGCTGCCCATATCAGCTGCAGTGTCACTCGAAACTCTAAAGTATAGAGGTTCGCGTGACTCTGCACTGCGCACGTCATCCAGAGACATCAGCACAATCTAGTAATAAGATTACTAAACTGTGAGATCAGATCATAAAGTCTCATTTGCCCAGTAATTTCACTAGCTACAGTGCCCTTCAAACCGGAACACAGCAGTGCTTGCGCACTACTGCTTGGCGGCAAAATAACTGGCAAAGCGGTGGTACCTACCTAGACGAACTTTGCAATAAAGTCCTACCACCTAGTAAATTCATTTCCTAGTAATTTCAGAGTTATACGAAAATTTTCATAGTAGCTGCGTATTTAAACGACCAAATCATTTATGTTTCTATTGGTTGCAATCTAATGGCCCGATAGCTCAGTTGGTTGTATCCCTGCCTTTCTGAACTGCAGGTTGTGGTTTTAATTCCCGCCCAGGATAAACATTTGTGTGATGAGCATCGATGTTTTTTTTGTGTCTGGGTGTTTATATTGTATGTATTTACAAACAAAAAGTATATAAGTATTGTATCCGTTATCTGGTTCTCATAGAACAAGCTTTGCTTAGTTTGGGGCTAGTGGCGCTGTGTGAAATGTCCACACATATTTATCATTATTCTTATTATTATAATTTATTCATCAAGTTACAAAATCGCCTAGCATGTCGTCGGTCCACTTAGTTGGGAGCCAGCCTACGCGGCGTCTTCCGGTTTCGGTTCCAGAGTATCCCAGTCATTAGAATATAATGACGTTCAACTTTTTATTAAAATATAATATCCTTTATTATAATAGATAAATAAAACAGAAAACAATAAAAAGGGAACTTAGTCAAACAAACCACTACCAGTAGGCAACGTGCCCAATATGCTGGCAGCATTGCCACGTTGAATGGGAATCTCAATCTCTCTATCTCTCTCTATCTATCTCTATCTCTCTCTCTCTCTCTCTCTCTCTCTCTCTCTCTCTCTCTCTCTCTCTCTCTCTCTCTCTCTCAATCCTTAGCCGAAGTAAAGGCCAGCATTTTGGTCACACGTTGCTTCGACCAGACGTTAAGAAAGGTCTTTAAAAATTAACACGACGTTTAACATTATCTGTGTCAGACATAAAAAAGTTGGGAATATGCTTTTAATTGCGTAAGTATGCAACAGAACAGAAAATAAACAGTTCATCTAAAACCGAAACTAATTCCATCACGTAGCGAAGAAAGAAAAGTTTCCCACTTTAGCTATTTGTATATCGTCGCCAAGTCGAGTTTATATAAATTGCCTGTCAAAACACACTCCCGAAATGCCGGTCTCTGCGATATAAAACTGCAGAAACATGTTCGTAGACGCAACATTTGAATAAAAATGTGCTGAAGGGAAACGTCTATGTTACCGCCACAGTATAAATAATAGTACAATTTACCGCAAGCTTTTCCCGTCCGGTGACGGTAGGTGAAATAGAGATCAACAACATTAACCTTTAAACTCGTATCCATTATATTTTTATCAATGAGGTTGTTACTATTATGAATTAGTTGACCCGGCGAACTTTGTTCCTAACAGTCAATAATTGTGTTGAGTTTTGACGGGAAAGCGTTTTCGCGTCACCGCATTGTATTATTTTCCAAAACTTGTGTTATTTTCAGTGTTAGTGCATAAAATTGGTGGCATTTTATTCATTAAGTGCTGGATTACAGGCGTGAGTGTGGGAAAATGGTATAATGATGGTGAAACGTTTCTTTTCGTGTTGTTTCCAAAACTCCATAGAAGCTTCAAGTTGCCACCACTTTACTAGGAGTATGACTTTGACTAAACTGACTTGACTATGACTTGACTTGATGACTTCGACTGTGACTTGACACATATTTGCGTGAAATATCGATAACTTGATAAATGATAAATTACTTGACACTGGCTAAATACACAAAAATGTGGAGCCAAAACTAAAAAAAAATAATTGTGATTTATTTTTTTTTTTCATTGACATCGATTTCATTACTTATCCTATTCCGTAGGAAGATAAATACAAAATACAATATCATAAAAATTTATCCAGCCGTTCTTGAGTTATAAGTGGGGTAACTAGCATGACTTTGTTTTATTATAATACTAGTTGACCCAGCCCGGCTTCGCACGGGTGAATTAGTTAATTAGGGTCAAGGATCAATGTATTTTATCGTTGGGCATTATTATACAACGCACCACAGACCATGCAAATAGTGTCTACTATTTCAGTCAGTCCGTTGTGCGGGTGTATCTGTGTCCATCCATAAGTTTTCAGGAAGAGATCGCTCTTTGCAATAAGACTGCCCATTGTACCTATCCAATTACAAAATTGTCATTTCTACATGTTCTTAGTGTCAATAAATAATTTTGTGTTGTATTAAAATTAAAACAAATGCTTGCGGACATTTCACACAGCGCCATCTAGCCCCAAACTAAGCAAAGCTTGTACTATGAGAATCGGATAACTGATACAATACTTAAATACTTTTTGTTTGTAAATACATGACACAGAACACAATATAACACCCAGACACAGAACAAACATCGATGTTCATCACACCAATCGAACCCACAATCCAGTTCAGAAGGTAGAGCTACTACCGACTGAGCTATCAAGCCATTCAGTATTATTATAAATTGTCGTTTTCGCCCTTCTGTCTCACGGCTTGTATGTGGCAATCGGCCAGCGTGTTACCACTAATTTAATATGTACTGGTCTAGTCAAGTCAACTGTAAAACGACTCAGCATAGTGACATTATCCCAACATTTATATTATGCTCATAAATAAAAAAGGAATAGATAAAAGAGCGTATTTTTTAAGAAGCAACCTTAACGGCGGCGTAAACGTCGACGTCCTTCCTGGTTTTAATGAGATCGCCAATCAGCCTGGGGCTCTTTCACCTTTATTTTTTTTACTTTAATGTCGCTGGAGGTATTTTATATTTTTTGTGAAGAATCATAGCGATGTTTGTTTACTATTGTATATGATCAAAGTTTTGGTGTACGTAGTAATGTTTACGTAATAGTAAAACAATGTTAAAACGTGCAATCTCGGCATTGTCAAACGCACAACTAACTATATATAATAATACAATAATAATAATAATAACGCCCAACGATCACATACATAGATTATGGACTCTAACTCGGATTCCCTGTATTAGGTACCCAGGAACTACGAGGACCATGGTCCCACAACACCCAGACACAGAACAAGTATTTGTGCTTTTTTTTTCAATGCACATATACTTGTCCTGCAACGGGAATCAAACCCGCCGCCTCCAGTCTATGAGCCGACCTGCTAACCACCACACCACAGAGGCTTTATATATAAAATAACTAGCTGCGGCCCAAAAGAGATTCATTTTTATATATAAAGAAGATAACATGCATTTCGATCCACATGGCTTGCAGTACACGTCAGTTTCACAAAACGAACAGATTTGAAATAAGGTTAGGCACGTTTCAAAAGACTGTGTTTAACCTGGAAACATTAGGAACAATCTTTACTTCCACGTACCGAGACAGGTGTATCCACCCGACTAATTGGGAGAATTACCCTTGAGTGGGGAACTGGGGAATGTGAGCTAGTAACTACTCAACTACTCGGGTAACCCGAGGTAAGGTGTCGTAGTTCTTAGTATTGAACTTCATTCTGATTGGAGCTAGTATTGCTTAATCTGTAATTTGACTGGCCCGATAGCTCAGTTGGTAGTAGCCCTGCCTTCTGAACTGTGGGTTGTGGGTTCGATTCCCACTCAGGACAAACATTTGTGTGATGAACATAGGTGTTTGTTCTGTGTCTAAGTGTCATATTGTATTCTATGTATGTATTTACAAACAAAAAAGTATCTAAGTATTGTATCAGTTATCTGGTTCCCATAGCACAAGCTTTGCTTAGTTTGGGGCTAGATGGCGTTGTGTGAGATGTCCACACATATTATTATTATTGTTATTATTAATAGTTAACACACTGATTGCGTAACTATGTGCAAACGCATTTATTATAACTGTTAAAAATAAGAACAAGTAATTTTTATATTCAATAACTTATCTATAGACATAGTCATAGTTCTTTATTATATATTTATAAAATACATATATAAAACATATTGTATTTTTGTGCACAGGAAAAAAAGTTCAAATACTTGTTCTGAGTCTGGGTGTTGTGGGACCATGGTCCTTGTAGTTCCTGGGTCCCTAGACACAGTAAATCCTAGTTATGTCCAGGGTTAGGGTCCAGGCTATAGAGCCTAGGATTAACACATACATAGGTATGTGATCGTTGGGCGTTATTATTATTATATACATATAAAACGTCAAAATTATAGTTTCTAGCAACGCTAATTTTCTTGATTTAGATTTAGACCATAAGGTATTCCGCATAGCACCATGGTCCCACTACATATAGACACAGAATTCATTGCGATTTTTTGTGTACAAATAATTGTCCTGTCGCGGGAATCGAACCCGCAGCTTCCGGGTTATGAGCCGGACTCCAACAACACACCGCAGAGGCTGTTATTTAGTCTGGATGTTGAAGGTGGAAGTACATTTTATTTTTAGTTGATTTGATGAGATGCTCATTATAGTGTGGGAGTTGGTTTCATTATAATTAATTTATTTTCCAAGAACCGAAATCTCTTATACATTTATTTTACGACGAAAATATTTTATTTGTGTCTAAACGATTAAGCAATCTGTGTGAAAAATTTGAACTAGTTCAGCAATTTTGATGCACAAGTCACGCAAGCAAACAAACAACGTTTTACTTTTTTATAATGTAGATTAATTATTAATATTAATTTTAATATTATTAGTAGTCTGGCTTTTCTGTAGGGGCCTCTAGGTAGTACCATTGCTTTGCCAGATAATAGAAGAAATAAATTACTGAAATTACCTGATTTTACAGTCTAGACATCTTAATACATACAAGATAGTGCGATGGCTCAAGCGTACCATAGTTGGAAGATGCAGGTTCAAATCCCGCTGGTTGCTAAAATTTTTAAGAACTCATTGTAAGTTCTTGATAATATCTTAGTGCATTCTTTTTGTGCGCTGATAATTCGTCGATATCCTTGTCGCTTACGCCTTTTATTTAAACCTCAGTGTATTTTTATCCTCCTTTAAATAAACACAATATTCGGGATCATAGTATTGTTTGCGTGACATTCCGGGACCTTTTGAATACGATATCTCGGATAAAAAATTGGCAAAGCCGGTAAAATCCGGGTAGATTGCAGATTTTATATACAATCTGTAAGAAATCTTACAATGTTATTTTTTCGTCATAGAAAATAATTTGACCTCAACTACGTTTTTTTATTACTATCTATGCTGTGCCTCAAGGCTAGTGTTGTGTAAAAATGCAGGAATAATCCTGAGACAAACTAATTACTTCTAATTTACAGTACACATGGTTACTTAACCACGTGGGATCCATCGATATACATCAGCAAATACGAAGGTAATAATAATATAATATACTACAATATTAAAAAAAAAAAAATTTAATTTTTTTCAGTATTTTTTACATTTTTAATAGTATACTTACGGGATCACTGGAGATCATAAACATAATAAGGTGTTTTGAATAGTATTTTTGTAATTTATTTTTATAGAAACTTAAATCTAAGAAAATATAATAAACTAGTTGCGCACCGCGGTTTCACCCGCGGATAAAAAGTATTTTAATTATTTGCTTATCCCACGGGAAAATTTCACTTTTCCGGGATAAAATGTAGCCTATATGTTAATCCAGTGTATAATCTATCTTGATATCTAATTTCATCCAAATCCATTCGGCCGTTTGAGCGTGAAGGAGTAACAAACGTACACACATACAAACTTTCGCCTTTATAATATTAGTGTGATGATTGATAATAAAAATAATATTCGTGGAAATTTCACACAGCGCCATCTAGCTCCAAACTAAGCAAAGCTATTTACAAACAAAAAATTATCTGTGTATTCTATCAGTTATCTGGTTCCCATATTACAAGCTTCGCTTAGGTTAGAGCTAGGTGGCGCTGTGTGAAATTTCTACAAATATTTATTTATTATTTATTATATCCTAAAGCTGCGCACTAATAAACATAGCTTATACATTCATAATGCAATCTACCCCGATAACACTTGGCATACGATCAAAGCCCTGGTTGTGAAATCTGCGTATATATTACGTCACTGAATTCACACGCAATTATTGTATTGTTGCTAAATTTATACAAGTTGCAATTATTGCAGTTTCCGTTAACGATATTGGTAAAAACGACAACATACATAACGAATCTAATGAATATATAATTATACTAGTATATATATAAATATGTATATTATATATATACTACCCAGTTTCTCTGTTGATCTTCCCACTATCAAAGCCCTTGCTTGTAAAACAAGTAGTGGAATAAAAGCGAAAGCTTTTCCGTTAAACATGGTATATTTATTATAATTTTACGAAATGAATACGATATTCATCTATGTTCAAAGCGCAAGAAGATCTTATGGGATAAAAACGGCACTTCCCGTAAAAAATAGGCCCTTTATCAGATTAACGATTACAGACTTTGATATCACGTTTAAAAAACTCAGATTTGATTCAAATCGTATAAATCATTAGATAACTAAATGCATGTGCTTGCTATTACAATAAAAACTTACACAAAAACCAAAAGCATAATATAATTCTGCAATTAACACAATCTATTGTGTTACCAGTATCCTCGCTCACCTAATTCCCACCCGATTATATAACTCACATTTGTTGGCAGCTTTTAATTGTGGTTAGGAATTCAGACTATTGTCCCATTTGCATTATGAGCGGGACGGTAAATGCCTACTTTTCTCTGAAACTAGAGGAGTACAGCAATTGCAGATGTTACCAGTACTATTTTATCTCGGTCTTAATAAACTAGGTACTTGTGGCTTTGCTTTTGCATGACATAGATTTATTTGCTATTTGACATTATTTCTGTATGTTCACTGTCTCAGTTCTATGCTCATGTTTATTACTTGGCAATGGTTGGTGTCGAGGAATTCTCTATTCTCTAATGACTGTAGGTCGATTACCGGTGGATGCTAAACAAAGAGTTAACGATATAGTTACGTTAGAAAAACCAAACTATACCGCTTCTTGATAGAATCATGGCCATGTAAAAACTAAACTTGAGTTTTTTCTTAATTTCTCAATATACATAGTAACATTTCACTCGCAAGCCAAAGATCAAGAAAATCGATTTTTGCTCAACCGCCCGATCCTCTCGTCCAATCACGCACCAGTCAGTGTTGCCAGCTATCAACTTAATTTTGAAAAACAGGCGCAAATTAATAAATTCACGACTCAAGGATCACTTCACTGATAATATGTGGCTCAGTGGTTAATATAAAAGAAGGCCCGTATCGCAACAGTGGGATGTATTGGGCTGACGACGTACACCTATAGATATAGTGTGCTGTGCGCCGTCTTTTTATCGGCATATCCATTGTGTCATACCGGAGCTATTAAAATCCTAACTACAAATATTACAATGTAACGGCACTCACAAACTGTATCATACCGCATAACGAATGCACTTTATTGTGCCACGTGTGGAGATTGGCACGCTTTTGGATTATGCACGTGACATTCTAATACAGTATTCAAACCAAGCAATTAGAGTATATTTTTCAATACCATTTTGTTAGAATACTAATTAGCATGATTTAAGCGATTATATCGTGTACGAACTTAGCAGATTTGTCGATTAGTCGGTTAATATTCTAAGCGAGAATAATTCCATTTAAAAAGGAGTCCAACTGATTTCAATCCCACCACATTCGTTTATAAATATAGGAAATACACATTATTAAGGATAACTCAAAAACTACCCATCAGATCTAATTCACACCACACGGGGAGCACCAGCATTGAAATAAAAAAAGATTAATTTAAATCGTTTCACCCAGTCGAAAGTTCCGAAGTAAACAACATAAAAATGCAGTCGAATTGAGAACCTCCTCCTTTTTTGAAGTCGGTTGACACAGACAGAAGTGCCTGCCCATAATTATTTTTTTATAATCTGTGATTCTGCTGCTGTATTTTATTTTTTGCGCCACAAAAAACTCAAACCTGGATTCAATCCAGGTTGTGTACACAAGTATATGTTACATAGGCTATAAAGTGAGTATCTTCATTCTAAGTGCGCCTGGCTTACCGCTCAGAGGCTTTTTACGATACTCCTTGCACCGTAGAAACGTAAGCCGCCGACTTGGTTAAAATTTCATGATATAAATGCTAGGGTGACGGGGTGAATGTATATGTAACGTGAGAATAGGGTTGCTACGTTTCAAATTGTTATTTTTTTATTGATTAAATTATTAAAATGCAAAAAAAATTGGACATTTCACGCTGCGCCATCTAGCCCAAAAGTAAGCAAAGTTGTACTATGGAATCCAGATAACTAATTGTATACTTTTTGTTTGTAAATACATACGATACATTGGGCAGTTCATTGTAATGCTATAACATTATTACCGTCTGCTCTTAGTCACGTACTCCATCGTGGTGGCAGGCGGATCCAGCCGGTGATGCTGTAAAGATCAGTAGAGACCAAAAGCATAATTTAATAGGGCATTAAGCCCCATATAAAAAAATCGTGGAAGGCGGTAACACTTTATAACTAGGTAATTTTACGTGGTTTTTTATTTTTTCGCGGCACAGTATTTGAATACAACAATATTTTAATATACAAACAGTATTTTTTAAACGTTTGGTAACAACAATATAATAATAATAACGCCCGACGATAACATAAATAGATCCTGGACCATGACTACAAGGACCATGGTCCCACAACACACAAGTTTTTGCTCTTTTTTTTCTGTGCACAAATACTTGTCCTGCCGCGGGAATCGAACTCGCCGCCTCCGGTTTATGAGCCGACCTGCTCAACCACCACACAACAGAGGCTGTCAAGATAACAGATATCAAGATATCAATAAAAGATCATACGTTATGATGTACATCGTGTTCTTTACATAACAGGTCAGATTTTTGGTAAAAAAATAATGATTCGTAAAGGGTCGAAAAGGTAGCAACCCTCTCAGCAACATGTAATATTTTAGTCAAGAATTTAAGTATGCAGAATGTGTAACAAAAGTTTTTCGGAAAGAAAATTTTATTGCCAAGTATGTTACTGTTGCATTTGGCGGACGGAGCAGATAGGTGCTTGATTTCAATTTGCAAGCCAGTGTAACTTGTATGGCAAAATTCAAAAATGTTAGTGTTAGCAATTTTTTGGCTGTTATGTAAACAACGCCGATGGCTTAATTAAACAAAAAAATAATTTCTTCGACAATTGAACACACAAAAAGCTCTGTTTTGTTCTGAGATAAATATTTGTTAATATATAATTTATATCAATATTTTAAATATTTATCTGAAGTGAATATTTGATTTAATATTATTTCATTCAAATGATTTTTTCTATGTTCGGTCTGGAGTATGTGTTTTACAATTATAAGTACTCCATTAGTTATCTGATTCCCATAGTCAACCTACACACAGCAATTAAGGCCACTGTGTGAAATGTTTGCAAATGATTATTTATTTTTCGGGAATTTAAAATGCGTAATTTGGATAAACATGATATTATTAATAAATGATAGACCACCGTTGTGTTGTATACCTATGAGAAATCCTTCCAATCAGGTTCGGCTGAGGCCAACCGGGTTCACAAGAAACCGACAAGAATTGATTCAGATTTTCATTCTAAAAAACTGAATAAATAAACAGTTACTAGCTTCGCAAACTTGCGCTTTCTCAGTACAAAACTGTTAAAAACGAACCTCGACAATAGAGAACCAAGAAAGACAAAATAAAAATAAAACATTTATCCGCAAGTAATCTTCCAAGCAACCGGGACTCGGTTGCAAGCGCCAAGAAATCTTGTGCACTTCCCGGAGCTACAGTAATCCTCTTAACAGGACTAGAAAAACTGTTACACTTAGGAACTTTGTCGCAATAGGTAATTTAAGTTCTCCTAAGAAAAGTGAAGAACGTAAGATTTTCGTACTAGTGACATGGTGCTAAAGTGTAACCCAAGGTTCAGTACAAGATGTGCTTATACGGTAGGTAAGTAACTCAGAATTGCAAGGATTAGGAAAGAATTAGTTTTGCTTTATTAAAGTGGAAAAAGGAATCTATTTTGGACAATATTAAAATCTGGCTTTGCCAGTTATTCTGCCGCCAAGTAGTAGTGTGCGAGCACTACTGTGTTCCGGTTTGAAGGGCACTGTAGCTAGTGAAATTACTGGGCAATTGAGACTTTATGATCTGATCTCATAGACGAGTAATCTTATTACCAGACTGTGCTGATGTCTCAGGATGATGTGCGCAGTGCAGTGTCGCTTGAAACTCTATGTTTTAGGGTTCCGAGTGACACTGTTCTGTTATGGGCGGCCGGCTTAACATCAGGTGAACGACTAGCTCGTCACATCATTCAATAAGATTAAAAAAAAAAAAACTGGATTGGATAAAACTACATTCGTCACAACACAACTCGCGCTGTTAGAGAAAATTTCTGAAAATAGAGGATTTAATATAAAAAATAAAATAAAAATGTCTTAATTTTCCACTACATAAATATGTACATAACCTTCAGGCAGCGTGGTGATGGTACAAAAGGAATATTTTTCAACATCAAAAAATCTAAAAATGCCATTAAATGAGTAATTAGCGCGATAAATTATTTACGTACCTAATAATTTTAATATTAATGTGTTAAGTACACTTTTAGTATTCGTACAAACATAGTCACAATTTATGGTACATTAATAATGCATTCCTTTTAACTCGTTACCTATATAAGAACCCTGCTGTAAAATGGCATTCATTTGTTTAAGGAATTTTTCATTTTAGTTTCCTCTGCAGGTGCTTTTTAAGTGGGAGTTAGTTTTGACTTATTAAACAGCTATCCAGTTCTTTGATATACGAGAGACATTAACAGTAACTGCTCCTTTAAAAAAAAATTGTAAGTCCTAGCCGAAATGACTCCGGCCAGGTTTCAGACATATTCGATGTCTTTCTTCCGGTCGGAGTAATTTCTACTTTTAATTGACGTGAGTTTAGTCATTTTTATATTTTCCAAATGTATCATACTCACGATAGTTTTCAAACTAAAAAAGTACTAGCCGATTACGTTTTTCCGATGAGTTTTCTGCCACGTTAATGTCAAGTTCAAGAAGGTTACATCCTCTTACAAAAATAATTCTAACGTAAACTGCAAAGAAGAAAAAAACAAACGACAAACGATTGATCGCGTTTTCTTTTTTTTTTAGTCATATTTTCATTTTTCATTTCGTCTTTGATAGACTTTACTTGCTCTTTAGTTATTGCTCAAATCACTTATATCTTTGTTCATGTATATGATCTCTCTTAGCCAAGATGAGGTAATAAATAATAATAAATTATATTATTACCTATACTTTTTCACGGAGCAATTTGAAGCAATGAGAACCATATTTCTTTTATGACTTCGTATAGCTCTTTCCCAGTTATCTGGATTTTCTGGATACGTACGGGTTGAATTAAATTATGATATTTTTTTATGGACGACGTGAAAACTCATGTGTAATTTATTTACCTAGGTATTTATAACTATTACCTAGGTATTTATACCTAGGTAATTTGTACCATAAGTTTTCAAGAAATTCAATCTATACCTAAATTAAATTAAATTCTATCTATACCTAAAGGTTATTGTTCATAAAAGGACATTGTCAAAAATATCATTGGAATTAAATTACGTATAAAAGAAAATTAAAAACAAATCAAGGTACTAAAAACCTACTATCAACAAAACTTTTCAAAAGAATGTTGTAAACAGTAACGCTTTCGTAAAGTTAAATGAAAAAGTTTGGGATCCAAATTGAGAGTCTTGACAAAAGTAGATTCGGCTCGCCAAATAGGGATGGGCTGTCAATGGCTGGTAAGATTAAAATAAATAAGACGATAAAAATTAAACTCCATCTAAACCCAAACTACGCAAAGCTTATACTATGGGAACCAGATAGCATATAAATATACATATAATATATACATATTAAGTAATCACACTAATATTATAAAGGCGAAAGTTTGTATGTGCGTATGTGTGTTTGTGCGTAAGTGTATATGTTCGTTACTCCTTCACGATCGAACGGCTGAATGGATTTGTATGAAATTTCTTCAGTACCAAGTTAGCTTATACACTTGATTAACATATAGGCTGCATTTTTTCCAGGAAAAGTTAATTTTCCTGTGGGATGAGTCAATAATTAAAATACTTTTATCCGCGGGTGAAACCGCGGGGCGCAACTAGTTATTCGATAAATAGCAAAAAAATTGCAAATATATTTTTTGCCGACTTATATAAATACGTCAAAGTCAAAGTCAAAGTCAAAAGATTTATTGCAAATAGGCTAATTTTAACACTTTTACAAGTCAAAATTATACTAGGTACTTAAAATTAAGTTATTTCACTAAGCATATAAAATTACAAAGTGCTTATTGTCAAATAATATAGCAAGCCCATTACAATATATGAGTTTGAAAAAAAAGCAGTTCTCTTTCTCACTACTGGTGCAAGCAATCCGGCACAATGCAGAATTGAATCTTTGATCCGAAGCTTCGATTACAACTGTAAAGAAGAAGCTACAAGAAACTTCACAGTGATGTATTTTTTTTTGTCTTCTTTCTACTGTCTTTTACAATGTATATAATTCATTACAGTTGAGATAATGAATATGTTACAAAAATAACCACCACGTCACACCGGTGCAAGAAAAATACCGTGATTATCTTATTATAAACATTACAAATAGAAACTGAATTTATAGATAGGAATAGGCAATAGGCAAAGTACCTAAGCTTTCATACCGTTAAGCTTGGGATATTCAGGCCAAGCTTTTTTGTCCGACACATAATCATTTATTGTGTAATAGGCTTTTTTCATTAAGTTTGACTTTATGAATAATTTAAATTTACGCATTGACAATTGTTCGTCATAACATTATCAACAACAAACATAAAAGTAATTAAGTAACAAACACCTATAGATGACAGGAAAATACACATATTATGCCGAAATAGAATAGACTGGCCCGATAGCTCAGTTGGTAGTAACCCTGCCTTCTGAACTGTGGGTTGTGGGTCCGATTCCCACCCAGGACAAACATTTTGTGTGATGAACATCGATGTTTGTTCTGTGTCTGGGTGTTATATTATATGATATGTATGTATTTACAAACAGAAAGTATTTAAGTATTGTATCAGTTATCTGGTTCCCATAGCACAAGCTTAGCTTAGTTTGGGGCTAGATGGCGTTGTGTGCGATGTCCACACATATTATTATATTATTATTATTATTATATTAAATAATTCCATAGTCAGCGATATCATACGCGGGATTTACAAAAACTTCAATAAATATAAGTAATAAAAAAATAATAATATTTGTAGACATTTCACAAAGCGCCATCTAGTCCCAAACTAAGCTAAGCTTGTACTATGGGATCCAGATAGCTGATACAATACTTAGATACTTTTCGTTTGTAAATACATACATAGAATACATTATAACACCCAGACACAGAACAAACATCGATGTTCATCACACAAATGTTTTTCCTGTATGGGAATCGAACCCCCAACCCACAGTTCAAAAGGTAGGTTTACCCCCGGACCCCCAGCCGATGACGCTGTAAAGGTCTCTAGAGACCAATAGCATTAACCTGTTAAAAAGAAAGAACTATGAGGACCATGGTGCCCACAACACCCAGACTCAGAACAAGTATTGAGCTCATTTTTCTGCACAATACCGCCACCTCCGGGTCATGAGCCGACCTGCTCAACCCCCAGACCACAGAGGCTGTCCTATATCACATCACACTAATGTTATAAAAGCGAAAGTTTGTATGTGTGTTTGTGTGTATGTGTGTATGTTTGTTACTCCTTCACGCTCAAACTTCAATGAAATTCGGTACAAAGATAGCTTATACATTAGATTAACATATAGGCTACATTTTATCCCGGAGAAGTGAAAATGTCCCGTGGGATGAGCAAATAAATAAAACACATTTTTATCCGCGGGTGAATCCACGGGGCGCAACTAGTTATTTTTTTTTTTTTTAGACATCTCACACAACGCCATCTAGCCCCAAACTAAGTTGTTTGTAAATACATACATAGAATACAATATAACACCCAGACACAGAACAAACATCGATGTTCATCACACAAATGTTTGTCCTGGGTGGGAATCGAACCCACAACCCGCAGTTCAGAAGGCAGGGTCACTACCAACTGAGCTATCGGGCCAGTCATTACATAGATACTTAAAGTATCGATATCGATATCGAATCGACGATCAAATTACTATAATTGGCTGTCTCTACTGGCAACCGAATATAACAACCAAATTGGATTGTCATGATAATGAGATTTCCACCCTTACTGTTGTAAACAAGTGCTTTTATGACACGTTTGATTATGCTTATAGCATGTGGAAAGTTTTCGAACTTTCATGTGGCAGGCGTGAGATATTAACTATCCATTAAGAAACATTTATGTTATAGTTTCCGAGCAAAGCAAATCATGTTGTGTTTATATCACAACGAGCTTGTTTTATGTTTGATGGAATAATTCCATTAGATCATCAAATGCGTCACTGTGTTACTTACCCTTTTGCTCAGTTAATTAATTTTATCGCGATTACTATCGCGTCGTTTTATATTTATTTTTTTTACTTCAAACTTGTCTAGCATTTGACGCTCTCACCTGATGGGAAGTGACGATGCGATCGAAGGTGTAGCATGCTAGCCAAGTAAATACCTATTCACTCTTCTCTTGAACACGCCCGGGTCATATTTCGCCGGAAACACAGACGCTGGCAGGGCATTCCATTCCTTAGCCGTTCTAATTAAGAACATGAAATAATTATGAAATGGTCTTTACTTTACTGATGTATTATTTCACTTGACAGCCTCTGTGGCGTGGTCGTTGAACAGGTCGATTTAGCCCTGAAGCAGCGAGTTCGATTCCCGCGGCAGGATAAATATTTGTGCACAGAAATAAAAAGCGTAAATATTTGTTGATTCTGGGTGTTGTGGAACCATAGTCCTCGTAGTTCCCGGGTCCCATATCCATGGAATCTTAGGGTCCAAGTTATATGTACGTGATCGCTGGACGTTATTATTATTATGTATTATATAAATTTATATTCCAGATATTTTGGACATTTTTGTTTTTTCTTTATCTATCCTACTAATATTATAAACGCGAAAGTTTGTATGTATGGACGTTTGTTACTCTTTCACGCCTGGACAATTTGGATGACATCTAAATATATATAACTCAAAGGTGACTGAATGACTGACTGACTGACTTACTGACTGACATAGTGATCTATCAACGCACAGCCCAAACCACTGTGCGTTGATCCAGTGAGACGGATCGGGCTGAAATTTGGCATGCAGGTAGATGTTATAGGCATCCGCTAAGGATTTTTCGAAATACCACCCTTAAGAGGGTGAAATGGGTGGTTGTATTATTTTCCCATAGGCCACGCCGCGGGCGAAGCTGCGGGCAGAAGTTCGTTTGGAATATAGAGAGCTTATGACTACTTTTTATCCGCGGGTAAAACCGCGGGGCGCAGCTAGTATTAAACCCTGTAATCGATGATAGGAAAGCCTTGACAAGCAAAGGTACCCATGTTTGTTGTACGGCTTTCCATGTTGTCCAGTACCTACTTAGGTGGGCAATAAAACTCATAATATTCGACCTAGTGAAGCGAAAGTTAGCGGACTAAAGCAATCACTGGGAAATAATCTCATAATTAAAAAGGAATTTATAAAAAATCATTTATGAGTTAGGAAGCTGCGTATCGATAGCTAACGTGATGGCAATGACGCTCTGGGTATTAGAATACCACGTTTATATGAATAGCGCACGTTTGCATTGCGGTTGCTTTTGGGCTAAACTGCTAGAATGCTCTGACACTTGTGCAAATGTGCATGCCAATATGGAGGCAGAAAAAACGGCCATAATGTTGTATTTTTTAATATAAAGATTTTGAAAAAAATAACAACTGTTAAATTGTTAAGCGATCTACAGTTTTGATTAATGATAGTGTTAATATTAAGATCGATAGAGACTAGATTTAGAGACCATGGCTTAGTCTATCCATAGTACAAGCTTTGCTTTAATTACATTAAACATAAGTATTAAAACTAAACTAGACCTAAAAAACTAAATTATACCTAAGAACTTAAAATATAAAAAAATAAAACTAAAAATTTAAAATAGCCCGTTGGTGAAGGGGAATGTGCCCAGAATGCTGGCAGCATTACCACGTTGAATAGCAATGCTTATATTTTGTGCAAAATAAAAGCCAGCATTCTGGTCACCTGATGCTTCCACCAAACCTTTGGCCAAGTCCCTATATGTCCTCTATCCATAAAAAGACCCAGGCCTTTGTGTCGGTCGCTTGGAAAATCCCAGTGAGCTGCAATCATTTTAAAATAACAAAAGAGTAAACTTAAGGCTTTAGCTATCCAAAGCCTTACGTTTTCTCTTTTACCCTATTTTAACCTTTTATCCTATGATCAAATGGGCAGAAATTCTTATCTATTAGCTAATGGTGATACATTCGCCAAGAATCATATAACAACACCGTTCGCATCGCAGATTATGTTTATAACTGCATCATCACCGGTTGGACACGCATCGTTGCCGGCGCACGTGCATAACACGCCTTTCAGAGGGCGATGCATCATGCTAACAATGACATATGCAGAAATAGAAACTGCATTTAGGCTAGACTGTTTCCCGTATTACTGTTTGGTAGGGTTCTTACAGATAGATGATGATAATAATAATAATAACGCCCAACGATCACATACATAGATCCTGGACCTTAGCTAGGATTCCCTGTCATGGGACCCAGGAACTAACGAAAGCCATGGTCCCACAACACCCAGACTCAGAACAAGTACTTGAGCTTTTTTTAGTGTGCTAAATACTTGTCCTGCCGCGGGAATCAAACCCACCGCCTCCGGGTTATGAGCCGACCTGCTCAACCACCACACCACAGAGACTGTCAGGGATGATGCTCATATTTTAAGTCTAATTTTTATGCACGTCTGTACTAAGGTTTTACAGTTCGCTCTTGTCTCTCTGGACTGCAGGACGTACAAAGATGCGTTGCAGTAGCATCATGGGAGGGAGTGGTACCACTTTAGCGCAGATGGGCACTTTCACGACACCGCCGCATCCAGTTCCTTACAAAAAAAAACTTACTGACTAATAAAACTATCGCATCAATCCATAAATATAAGACAACCTTTATCTTTCAATTAATTAGAATGTCATTGGCATCATTGGACGATGGATCACTATGTTGTTGAAAAATACTACGCTTTTTTCAAACATAGAAGAAAAACTTTGATTAGTTTGATATTCATAGAGTCTATAATTGCCTAATAATTGCAGCTAGTAAACTTGTACACCATGTTTGCCTTCTAAATTACAGGGCCATCACAACTTACCAACGAAAAAGGAACACGGGGAGAAATCGACGGAAAAACCTATCAAAACTTGAGAAAATTCAATAACGACACTTCGCAAGTTTGTTAAGCGAAGTAGCGGGAGAATTTTATGAAAAAAGTGGTCTTAAAAATAGGAGTCTCAATTTGTACCACCGTTCTCTACAGCTCGGGGTTGATAAACAGATTGGCAATTAACATGTTAATTATTTTATTTAAAGATTGCTTTTAGAGCTATCTACTAATAACGATAAAGATATTTTAAGGAAAAATTATATCTTTTGATTTACAGTTACTATTATTTGTTGTATAATACATTCTAATCCCTAGTGATACATAAAAAAACCTGTGTTAGTTTGTGTGGCTATCCCGCCAATACGGCTGATCTGCTTTAGATGAAATGATGAACACATATTGGTACTACTAACTGATATCAAAATACTATTTATCCCAGAAAATTAAAAACGGGTAGAAAACGGGTGAAAATTATGTAATATCTCAGAATATTTTGTCTCGATGGTAATTTTATAATTTAATTTTTCTAGTCTTAAGTTACAATCCAGATCATAATTTATAAGTATGCGTTGAATAAGTAATTTATTACAATTTGTATTCTGTAGCTATATAAAATAAACAGTGAAATAAAATAAAAAGAATACCTTTAATATTTTTTAGCTATTATAGATTTATTTACATTGGATCACCAACACGCCTGTATGGTATTAGAGTGCCGTATAACAAGTTTTTTTTTTAATTTATCTGATGGGCTTTGTCGCTGACCACATCGCCCAATTGGTAAAAATCACAATATTGCTAACGTTAGCTTAAATTTAAACCTAATTCACTAGCCTATAGCATTATGGCTTTATTCGATAATGGCAAGGCTAATATGCTATTGCAGTGTCCGACATCACATCCGTTCCTACTGACCCACGATCTTCTGTGCGTCTCATTCCGCAAACACTCCAACAAAATTACAGGTGTTGGACATCCTCAATGACCCCACACTCGACTCAATTAACTTGTATTTAATACGTTAAAATTTACTATTACAAAATAAATAAAATCACTTGGTGAAACCGTGTGCCGTCGTCGTCGTCGCTCGTAGATGCGCCTTGGAACGAGGACCTTGTTCCAAGAGACGCGCAATACATACACGCACACCATCATTGACGCCATCGCCAGGTCGAAGTGCAAGTCACTTCGACCTGGCGATGGCGTCAATTCGCAATTCTACTCATGACGTCTGTGAGGTGATCACAGAACTTTGAAGAACAGGAGAAATTTCCATATAACTATGCACATAAGCTGCGTATTGAAACTTAAATCCATACAAATTTGTGTTTCTATCGTTTGCAAACGAGTTACGTGATCGCCCAGCTGGTCTAAACTTTATATCCGTAGTTTACACCATAAAGTTTAATTTCATAAACAGCAGTGAGACGCAAATAATTTAAACGTATTGAAAGTTTTTATAACATGTAATACAATTTTATTATATGTACGTTTTGATACGATCGTAAAATAACTAGTTTGCAACTAGATCAAGAAATAATAAAATGTTTTTAAACCTATGTAAAACCGCCTTTATAATTATTTTAACATAAAGTATTTCTGTTATTGTAAATTTAAAGTTAACGTGAGCAAAAAATATTTTTTCGTATATGTTGCTATGTCGTATGTGTGGTTTGACAGCCTCTGTGGTGTGGTAGTTGAGCAGTTCAGCTCATAACCCGGAGGCGGCAGGTTCGATTCCCGCGGCAGGACAAGTATTTGTACACAGAAAATAAGCGCGAATACTTGTTCTGAGTCTGGGTGTTGTGGGACCATGGTCCTGGTAGTTCCTGCGTCCCTAGACATAGGGGATCCTAGTTACAGTCCAGGATCTATGTCCGAGTAAGGTGATCGTTGGGCGTTATTATTATTATTATGTACATATTTTTTTACAGTTGTTTTCAAATTACAATAAATGCGGTTTTCATAAGTATAAAAACATAATATTTAAAGTGTATACATATCATAATCAAGTGTTATTATAAAACCTTGTGAAATACTAAATTTTTCAAGGTAAAAATCATAAACCAGACTTAATGATAATTATATAAACGTTTTTAAAATCATGGAATACGTGCCATTTATTATTAAGGCTTTATCATTTTACTCACGCAATAGTGGGTGAAGTGAAAGACGAATGAAACACTCATATTTACCTGAAAATAAAAATAAAACATTACTTAAAAGATAAAAAAAAAATAACTAAAAAGCGATCATACACCACAAATACATAAACAAGGCTTAGACAGACGTCAAACGCGTGTTTAAAAATACAAAACAGCAGTTTAAAATTAGTTTGAGGCTTGTTTAAACCTGTTAAACCGGATATTGTTTGCCTTTCTGAATGACAGACGTGCAACTCTTATTTGTATTGACAAATCGTACGTCTATGGATATCTATATTGATAGATATCCATAGACGACATTATTGGGGTTAATTTTATATAAGTTATATGAAAATAACTCTAATCAATTTAGAGTTATTTTCACTTTGTTTTTATATTATTCCACCTATAATATATGACTTCATGACCTTTTGCCTTTACTGGTGCTAAACAATCTTTTTAATGCCAAATTAAAAGATTGTTTGGGATTTCTAGGTCAATAGGTATCATATACATACAAGATTACGCATGAAACATTACAAATTGGCTCAAATATCAAGATTTTTAGCATTGAATCAGAAACCTGATTTGTTTACATGAATTGCCATAGCCTTATGGTGTCAATTTTAAATAAATGCTTTTAGCTTTTTCTGAGAAAAATTTAGTATGAACAGACTGACAAGCAAATAACAAGTCAATACAATACCGGTTTCGTTTCTTTAATCTGGTACCTAATCCTAAAAACACACCTATCAATTTCAAATCAATCTTTATCATAGGAACAACAACAATAACAAAGTAATTAAAACCGGTTTAATTAATATTGTTTGATTTCTTAGTTACCTCATCACGGAAACCGATACCTTTAGATCGAAACATCTCAATCTTATCAAGATATTATTTACTTAGGCGTTTGGTGTTCATTACAAGTTTAATGAATCTGAGCGTCTTTAAATAATCAGGTTAATTAATATACGTAAAGTTGGATTCTGGGGGTTTATTTATAAGATTAAAAAGCTTTAGAAGTATTTTAGCATAATTGAAGGCATCAGATCAAAAAGGGTGTAACTGATTTTTTTCACAAAAAGACTTATTGGTATCGTTGGATTCAGCGTGAAATTATCTAAAATAATACATTCACAAAATACCGAAATGAGGTTTAAATCTCGAGATTCTTGTAAGACCTAGTGCGGATTGATGGATGACAAAACATGTCCTCAAACAGCTCGAGCTTTGTGGTTCTTAAACATCCCAGTTTCCTTACAATGTTTTCTGCACCGCTGTGAGAGCGAGTGCAAATGACGCAGTTAAATAGAAAAATTTAAATCGCACTTAAACTGAAAGATTGAAAAGTAATTGGTACCGCTGAGGCATACTCACTTCTAAAACTAGCTAGCTGTATAGTTAATAAAATTTTCAAACACATTTAACGACTACACACTAGGTAGGACTTTTCTACAAAGTTCGTCTAGGTAGGTACCACCGCTTTGCCAGTTATTCTGCCGCCAAGCAGTAGTATGCAAGCGCTACTGTGTTCCGGTTTGAAGGGCACTGTGCTGTGGAATTACTGGGCAGTTGAGACTATGATCTGATCTCACAGTCGCGTAATCTTATTACCAAACTATGCTGATGTATCACGATGATGTGCGCAGTGCAGTGTCGCTGGAAACTCTATGTTTTGGGGTTCCGAGTGACACTGTTCTGTTATGGGCGGCCGTGTCGCTTAACATCAGGTAAACGACTAGCTCGTCACATCATACCCTAAAATAAAAAAAAAACTTTTGATGAATATGGCGCGTAATATACAACGATCACTAACGTTGTAAATCTTAATTGCTCTCTATTTTATTTGCTGTACTTTCTTTCTAGCTTCTCGAGAGGGCTGCGGTTAGGGTTCTATCATAATTTCTCAGTCCCCCGAGATGCATTAAGTAAGCAAAACTTTGAATAATTATTGGGACCGACGGTTTGGCGTGCCCTCCACTACCACTCATAGTGGTCACCTATCCAAGTGATGGCCGCAGCGAGCGTTGCTAACTTTACCGTAGGTTTATGTGCGGATAGTAAAACTTTTCCCATAAGTGCTACGCTAAATAAATAAATATTTGTAAACTTTTCACACAGCGCCATTTATCTCCAAACTAAGCAAAGCTTGTACTACGAATAACTAATACGAAACAATACGTACTAAAAAAACCTTTGGATTATATAGTGGCTGCGATGACCTATAGACAGTCCAAATGCTCCAGCCAAATGGCAATGCTGCCAGCATGTTTGGTGGTCTACCTACTGGTAGTGGGCTGGAGAATTAGGACTGTCCACTGATAGAACAATTAGATACTCTTTATTTGTAAATCCATACATAGAAAACAAATATAACCCATACACAGTATAAACAACTATGTCCATCACATAAATGTATGTCCTCGGTGGGATTCGAACCCACCATCTACATAGTTCAGAAGGTAAAGCTAGTACTAACTGAGCTATCGGGCTAGTCCTACTATTTACTACAACTGCTACTGATTCTCTGATTGCAACAATTTGATCGGTATTTTAGTTTATGGCCTTGTTTCGAACGCGAATTGCAATACTTTTTATTGATGTAATAATGCCTGCACTTTATGGAACGATTCGTTCATTCAGTTCATAAGTGACTGCGCCTACAGCTCAGTTGGTAGTAACCCTGCCTTCTAAGCTGTAGGTTGTGGGTTCGATTCCCACTCTGGACAAACATTCGTGTGATGAACATCTATGTTTGTTCTGTGTCTGGTTGTTGAATAATAATAAGGCCCAACGAGCACATTAATAGATCCTGGATCCTAACTAGGGTTCGGTGTCTAGGGAGCAAGCAACTACGAGGACCATGGTCAACAACACCCAGACTCAGAACAAGTGTTTGCGCTTTTTTTCTCTGCACTAATACTTGTCCAGCTGCGGGAATCGAACCCGCGGCCTCCTGGTTATGAGCCAACCTGCTCAACCACCACACCACAGAGGCTGTCGAATATCATATAATATTGTATCAGTTATCTGGTTCCCATAGTACAAGCTTTGCTTAGTTTGGGGCTAGATGGCGCTGTGTGAAATGTCCACAAATATTTATTTATTATCTATATAAGTATACCCATTTATAATCAAGGTTTCATATATTTCCTACAAAACACGGTAAATATTTACCAGAACACAATCAGCATTCGGCTGCCTCACCAACAGAGTAATGGCAATTGATTAAGTAGCAGTAAGTGCAGTAATTGTCACAGATTAAGCAGGAGCTACTACGATAATTACTGCAACTGTGCAGTGCAGGTGATCCGCACACTGTAATTAGTGGGCCATCAAACCGCATGGTCGGGATTTGATTAATTACGCCGAGAGACGTGGAACATGCGGCGCTTATATACGAGTTGTTTTTCGTTAATCTATTCTGACATTGCTATGGAACTGATGTCATACTTGATTCGGCCTACGAATTAGAGATCGGATAAGAAAAGAAATGCTTAGGCGTAAAATAAATGAAGCTCGTATTTTTTGATGTATAACTTCTTTACGCACGCTTGGCTTGGCGAGTAAGCTGGCGAGGCGAACGGAAGTTGAAAGTTGTTGGTTCACGTTTATCTCCATTGTCAAAATAAAAAAGTTAAAAATTTATATTTTATGTTGGTATGTCCGATAAAATGGCAATTTACAATCGTCAAGATGGCGACATTAACATTAAATAAAGCAAAAACAATGTTGTACCGGCCGATAGATGGAGCTAAACCAAAGAAATTTTACTTCACTCGTGTGCTCTAAACCACACTCGTTTTTTTTCATCAGCTTCCTTCAATTTCTTGTGTGATTGACTAGCTCATTCTATATTGTTCTCTTAATCGACGTGATACAGTATAGTGTTGTATATCTGCTGTAAATCTGTGTGTATGTAAATGGCAACATAACATCACCTGCAGATGCCTAATCCGGTCCAATATTGATAGCGTATCGCGATGCGGGCGGTAATCAACTTCACCAACATACATGTACGAAAATTTCCACAACGATAGGATTATAGATGCAACGTTCAAAATATATAGATAACAATAATAATAATAACGCTCTACGATCACATACATAGATCCTGGATCCTAACTAGGATTCCCTGTGTCTAGTGACCCAGGAACTACGAGGACCATGGTCCCACAACACCCAGACTTAGAACAAGTATTTTCGTTTTTTTTTCTGTGCTCAAATACTTGTCCTGCCGCGGGAATCGAACCCGCCACCTCCGGGTAATGATTATTTATTATTTTTTAGCCGACCTGCTCAACCACCACACCATAGAGGCAGACAGTGTTTCCGCTTATCTCGAAAAGTATTTAATACACAATTCTTGCAATCATTTTAAAAGAGAGTCATGATACAATAGTAATAGTTGTAAAGACTACTAAGAACAGCCCGACATTCTCTTGCAAACTTATTTAGGTTATTATCCAAAACATTGCGTAGTAACGCGGACACCATGTTACACCTAGGACGATGAATCAATCGAAAAAGATTGCGTCACCGCATTGTATTATTTTCCAAAACTTGTGTTATTTTCAGTGTTAGTGCATAAATTTGGTGGCATTTTATTCGTTAAGTGCTGGAAAGTGGTATGATGATGGTGAAACGTTTCTTTTCGTAGTGTTTCCAAAACTCCATAGATGATTCTGGTAAAGTTGCCACCACTTTACTAGGAGTATGACTTTGACTAGACTATGACTTGACTATGACTTAACTTGATGACTTCGACTGTGACTTGACACATATTTGCGTGAAATATCATTAACTTGATAAATTATTAATTACTTGACACTGGCTAAATACACAATAGTGTGGAGCCAAAACATAAAAAAAAACATGAAAAATTATTAATTATTTGACACCGACTAAATACACAATAGTGTAGAGCCAAAACAAAACAAAAAAAAAGAGGTGGACCGACCTGTCAAAATAAATTTTACAATATACAACAATATGCATAAAATATAGATACAAGAGATATGCAGCTGCTCAAAGTGCCGCTCCGTGGGAGCACTATTTTCAGCAGTGGACGTCCCCAGGCTGTTAATGATAAGGCCCTACATGTCACTTTTATTTTACTTCTCTTAAGGTTCTCTCAAGGTTCTTATGAAACGGTTTCTATGGAATACTCATATTAATTACATGAAAGCATGAAAAACACGCATAAAACTTTATTAAAACAAGAGCAACCAAAACCAACGGTAAGATTATGAGCTCTAATCTCGACTAAAACATAGGGTTGCCAACCTAAAATAAGTTTTTTTATGGTAATAATGGGCATGCGTGACAACAACTCACCTGATGGTAAGTGACGAAGATGTCTAAGGCGGAGCACGCTTGCCCATGAGATGCCCATTCATTAAGTAGATTTTTATTTTTTTACTAGTCGCGCCCCGCGGTTTCACCCGCAGATTGAAAATATTTTAATTATTTGCTCATCCTACGGGAAATTTTCACTTTTCCGGGATAAAATGTAGCATATATGTTAATCCAGTATATAAGCTATCTTGGTACCGAATTTCATCCAAATCCATTCAGCTGTTTGAGCGTGAAGGAGTAGCAAAGATACACACATACAAATTTTCGCCTTTATAATATTAGTCTGATAGTGTGATTTAATTATTCATTTTTTTATTTATTCATTCAGTTGATGACCATGTTGATATAAAGAAATTGAAAATTAGAATACGTTTGGTGAGCTATGTTAAATTTATAAACAATCGTTAATTACAGCTGCCACTAGCTGTCTGTCCATAGTTCAAAGCGCTCAGCAGATGTGCTTATTATTAATATAATTTAAAGTGACATTAATTGCGTTTATTTTCCGTAATATTTTTTTACGGTTTATTTCTTCACATTGTCTTTATTTTTTAATACTGTTGACAGCCCTAATTGTTAGAGAACCGTAACTGAACACGAGTGTAGTAAATAAGGCATTAGAGTTGTAAGGAAACGATTTTCCGTGGTGGGTTAACGGTGATGTTATCAGAAAATGAAGGCGTAACCGCCGATAATACTGTTATGCAATTATAGAACAACTAGCGGCCCCTCCCGGCTTCGCTCGGGTGGACGTTTATTTACTAAACATTTTATAATATACGAAAAACAATAAATCACGCACCGGCGCCATCTACTTAAAATGTTGGTTTGTCCTAAATTTTTCCTCAATTTTCTTTTCTATAAACCTCACGGAGCCCGAGACCTTTCCAACGAATGCAAAACCGTGGAAATCGGTTCGTGCGTTCTGGAGTTATAGCGTCAGGAAGGAAAACCCGACTTATTTTTATATAGTATAAAACGAGTGTGCCACACGACTGAAGTAAAACTTCTTTAGTTCAGCTCCATCTATCGGCCGGTATAACTTTGTTTTTGCTTTGTTTAATGTTAATCTTGACTTGTAAATTGGCACTTTACCGGACAATACCTCATTTATTATAAAAAAAATTAACTTTGTTATGTTGACAATGGAGATCTACGTGAACCAACTTCAACTTCCGTTTGCCTCGCATTCACAAGCTTAAAGAAAAAAAAGCGTAAAGAAGTTTTATTTAAAAAAAAAAGATGAAAATATACATGGCAACAAGCTGCCAAACGTACCGAAGGATTTAAGAGATGTAATTTATCTTCGGCTATACATTGTACGCATTCTAAATACAATCTAGACCAACGCTTCTATCAAAATAAGCGCATTGTAATAGAGTTCAATATCTAAAACTCAGATTCGAATTACCGCTCCAAAATTCTACATCAACTGATCAATCTCCGTTGTGTGTTTTCTACTCCATCCACACGACATTGGAAAAATTGAGGCAAACGCGCAGAAGACATAATAACAAGAAGTTGAGTTCAATATCCTTGTTACAACACTCAGGTTCCTCACTTGTGAAATAAAGCGCTTTAGCGCAGCGATGCATTTATGGTTTTCGTTTCCTAACGTGCCGACATTATTGCTACGTAGAGGAAATTAACTCTTGGTCGAACTTGGACAGTGGACTGTATTTTATGTAACTGATCTATCGCTACCATTTCAGTTGCAAATTGAGACTAAAGCAAAAGCATTTAATCATTTCCAGTAAGGCAACAGGTAAACCAGTGGGGGAAAAAGGTCGTGAAAAGCAAATCAGGTGTTATTGAGAGGATGACACTGACTCGAGACATGTGCATTGTGCAGGGCAAACATAATACTTTCGTTTAGAACAGTCCTGTGCAAAAGCCAAAGATCCTGAAGATCCACCAAAGGGTCTATTTATGTTCTACAACAACTTTCATTTTATCTTAATCACAGTATCACACTTCACACTAATATTATAGGCGAAAGTTTGTATGTGTGTATGTTTGTTACTCCTTCACGCTCAAACGGATGAAAGGATTTGAATGAACTTCGGTACCGGTAGCTTATACACTGGTTTAACATATAGGCTACATTTTATCTAATAACTTTTTATCCGCGGGTGAAACGGCGCAACTAGTTGACGATAAATAATATAAGCCTAAACAAGAAAATGCGACGTAGGCCGGCCCTTTGTTAGACTTGGACCGACGATCTGGTCATAACCGCGGGGAGTCGTTGGTTGCTAGAGGCAAGTAGCGGCTCAAACTGGAGCTCTATGGGGAGGCCTAAGTACAGCAGGTCTACGTCTTCGGGATGTTAGTGATGATGAACAATATCTTTGGCGAAACATTATGGACTCATAATTATTACTTTTCATGGGTGTTCACTTTGACATGGCTACATAAAATGTAGCCCGGTACGATAAAGCGGCATGGATAAAACAAATTATCAAAACGAATCATTATCTATCTTGGTACAATGTCGCGAAGTGTCTATCGCAGTTAAAAATTAAGTTAGAACGATCATCCATGTTTTTGCGGAAAAGAAAAGTTATACAAAAGCACCGTTCTTCCTAAACTTGCAAGCAAATCGGGCTCTCTTAATTAAACAGCATTTTAGACTTCAACACTATTCGTTGAGTTGTCTAATTGGCTTGTTAGCGCAGAGATTATGCATTCGCATCTATTAAACGTGACTAATGGCTCTACTAGACGGATTAAAGTATGCATTTAGTTGGCAAACGTAGACGTATCCATTGCAATCGCAGAGTTAACAGCTGTCATGTTTATTATAACGTTGGAGTTAGTTACTGTAGAAACAGACAGCTTGCTGGTTCATGATCAAGGTCTGGAAAAACGAGTATGCGTATAGGATTTAAAAAACATATAATAGAATATCATGTAACACAATAATCGCGAGTTATCAGACTGAATATTTTTTTTACTTTTTGAAATATTTAGCTGTAAAAAAGTCACAAATGAAGTCCCAACAACGAGATATTAATAAACGACAGAATAATGTAACCAGATCAAGGCAACTGAATAATAACAATTAAGTTGTTAACAAACAATGAAAGCAGGAAGCAGAAACAGCTATTACGATGCAAAAACAATCTGGAAGTATTTTGTGGGAGCAATAACTTTCATAGCTATCGATTGCATTTTATAAACAACTTTAATCGGCGATTGTTCCGCCTCTTACCAACTACTCGTGTAACCTATTGTTCTCGGCGTAAGAAACGGACTTCCATTCAAATGTGGATGTGGCACATCGCTGGCATTGTTCACAGATTGTGATTTTCTCCGAAGACCGGCGAGGAATGTAACAATGTCACTGGATAAACGGCGAGACAATCGCCACAGACGAGGAGGATTTCAGCGCAAAATGAAACTTCACGGAATACTTAAGGGAAAATAAAAAGCTGGGATAGTTTGGTGTCAGATGCAACGAGTGTCGCGGTACGAGACTGTTGGAAACTTTGTGCCGCGGGGACTGCTCGCCGATATTGCGGCTTGAGTCGGTGACTGTATCTCTATTTCTTTTATAGGTAGATAGACCTACACGGTCTCGAGAAAGACTCAAGCATGCCACCATAATATAGATGTGATCTTAGTTAGCTGTAATGCATATATTTTTCATCTTTCGGCAGTACAGTACAGGGTGCACTTATGGCATATTTTTAACGCTTTCGTAACTTTTTAAATAATTTTTTATTCCTTTTATAATTAAAATTCGCACGAATTCATTTCATTTTCGAACATCGCGTTTATGGCTAAGTGTTTGCTCACCTTTAAAAGGTACTAACACCGGATAGGATTGCGTTACGATAGATCACTTTCTCCGAGATCCCCAGGGTCACATTGAGTTCACTTATCATATTTTTTCTTCTGATCCCAACTTACCTTTTCTTGTTATTTTCCCCTTCATTGTTTATTTATTTTATTTATGTATATCCTACAACTGTTTGTCTACGCAAAAGCTACGATCGAGTAGATCAACCCTTCTTATAGAATAATTTAATACATTATAGACTCAGTGCCTGGATATTTACCTCCTGTTTTCTGCTATAAATATTTATTTTGGGATTTTTCATTCTACGTATGTATTTACAAACAAAAACTATCTAAGTATTGTATCAGTTATCTGGTTCTCATAGTAAACACTTAGTTTGTGACTCTGACTAGATGGCGATATGTGAAATGTCCATAAATATATATTTATTTAATAAAATATTCACTGAGCTCCTTACGTCCATATGTACAATGTTATATTAATTAGCCATCTAACATCACTATTCTGTATGTATCACGCACGCGCCGCATGCATAAGTTTACCCAAAACGTTTTATTAAAATTCCTCATACGCGCCCCACATAAATAATAAACAAGCAGCTTTGGACTGAATCGTGAAAACGTGACATTGAAATGAAAGTTAGCCGCCGAAAACCTGAAACTTTTCGCCGAAATAAATCCCACTGCTACGTAGTAAGGTATTATTTCCCTCGTCATAATTAAGCACTGATGTTACGTTTCATGATTAGGTTTACAAATACGTGACGTGCCGGGAGTGGAAAACGGTTTATTGAATTTCAGTCGTTTCAGAAATAGAATTGAGTTGAAATTCGCACGTGCGCAATTTTTATTTAAAGTAACAGAACTCGATTTTGTATGAAGTCAGATTTATAGCGGGCGTGAAACAGTGGCATTTGCAGGCGCCGCTGAGTTTTACATGCATGGAGGCACTCGGAGACGTCGGGAATCTTAATTGTACTCCATTGAGATACCGCCACTTGGCGTCTTTATTTTTGAATAGAACTTGTTGCTCCAGACGTACCCTAGACGTTCTCGTGTGAAGATTTTCACATATCCGCATATTGCTGGCCACGCTATTCTTAAATTTATTTCTGTTGAAACATAAATTTCGTTTGGGACTAATATATCTGTGATTTACTAGTTAAGTACCTTAACAATATTTACGTAGTCTGGTAGAGTGTACTCTACGTAAGGAATTTGTGACAATATTGTTCAAATACCTAGTCTCTTTGTGAATTCAACCTAATGAACGGTAGTATCAGATCGAAACAAAAAGGAAATAATTTCAGTACTTATTTCAAATTATTAAAAAACAGTTCATACATTGATTACTCTCACATTATATTGCTAACAAGTTATAAATACAGTTTATATGATGAACTTGCAATTTTTGATTACTGTTATTTGTTTGTTAAAATATTCTGATCAGCGATTCATCTCATCTACGAATAATCTGAATAAATGCAGAACGATCTGATACATTACGTACATCATCGCAATCATCGCATCATGATGATGTAAGTCCGAAAACCTCGTGAAAATAAACATCGTGAAACCAGCACTGAAATGTTAGGATTTATCAACAATTTCCAGGAAACGTTGCCAGCATCTAGACATCAATAAACGGACGTATCGAATCAAACATTGGCGTCATATGTCGTAAAGAACTCAATTTATGACCAACAATAATCGTAAATAATACATTATTGCTACTCTAGTTAACCCAAAATGTTGGCTCATTTATTCCATTTCACACGCAGCATGGATTGAAATTCATGCAGCTATTTCTGAAACCACCTAATATTGTTTTTTATGACCTAGCTTAAGACAACTGAGTCCTTTTAGGACGATACTAATTTATTATCTACTTTATCTTTAAGATTAGAAGAGTGATATTGCTTTACAAGATACAATAGTAAACCGTATTCGGTGTCAATGACTGGCTGTTGCCCCACAGTCATGACCCCTTCATCTTTGCAAATACAATGCCTGTGTATACACGTCCACTGGTAAGTTAAACTAAATCAAATGGCCTTAGATATAGAGCCTAAAGTTGAATAGTGTGGCAAAAGCAAAATGCATAATTTAGCACATTACGAGGATTGAACGAGGAGCCAAGGGTATGTTTGAAGTTGTTGGGCAATACACAGTAAGAACCTTGAGTGACTGTATTTGCATGATTTTGTAAAGCTTCTAGATGAGCACAGGTAATTATTTACCAAGCATACATTTTGTACCAGAATACATAATGTAAGGCGTTATCTTTATAAACCAAAATCAAAGGAAATTAAATTATGAGCCCCATAATGATTGGATTTTCGTCGTGCTCTATGGTCCTATTTGTTTAGAGAAAGTTGAGGTAACAGTTACTTTAATCTGACGTATATTTTATAAATTGTATGTTAAAATACTTATATTTAGTCTTTCAATATATTTTTGTAATCATTATTATTCGACTGAAGCTTATAACTGCTGCTCTTTTATAGAGTAGCATTAGGTATCTTATACATATCTAGAAATAATAATTCTAAATGCCTAGAAATACAAATTCTATCAATGAATAAATGCAGAACGATCGGATACATTACGCCTCGGGGGATCCCAGAGCTGGTACATACTTCGCTCAGAAAGCTAAGTCTTCTAATTCGAGGTAATGCTGCCAGTATTTTGGGAACCTTTCCACGCGGTGGTGAGTTAAATAGCATATTGGTTTTGTAAATAATGTTTTATTAACTGTAATTTTAATTTATTGAGTGCCTGTACATATTAAATTATAAATAAATATTTTGAATAAATTAAAAAAATCTATCTAATTTGCGTGTTATTTTAATCTAAAATATAACCTATCACTAAATTACGCAATGGTTTTTTTTTAAATTTAATTATTTTAATTCTATTCATTCAAATTCGCATTCTCATTCTAAATACCGTAAAAACCTACAACAAGTCTGAGTATCGTCATGTTTTGTTTGTAATTTTTCTTGTACCTGTGTGCTCTGGCGACATAAACTAAGCAAACGACAAGAGCACGACGATCGACGAGATGGACGCGTGAGTCGGCAAAAGCCCAGACTTTTGATTTTGGTACCTACCAAAGTCAAAAACATCGACGAATTAGGGAATATTATACAAAATGTCATAAAACACTACTCCAAATGTTGACAAGAACATCGTAACACAAGCTCTGGCAACACAATAGACTTGTAAACTATGATAAGCGTCAAGCGAACTAAACTTTTTGCAAAAACGTAATAGGTGTACATATAGTCCTAGAGTTCTTGTATTAAAAAAAAAAAAAACAAATTAAAACTGTCGTTCATTATTGTGCCCAAATCAGACATGATCAACGTTATACATGGAGATCAACTGGGTTCGTGTCCCATTTAAGTACACTAACAAGAATTGCTGTCTTTATTGCAAATAAAAGAAAAAAATAAAGTAAAACAAAAACCCTTATCATTTTTGAAGAATAAACTTCATTGTAAAACCCAAAAACCAGTCGGAGTATCATAATCTTTTTTAAAGAGAATGTACACATTTTCGAACACATTTTCTGTTTGTTATACGACCGCTTGCAAAGGAAACTTTAAGTGAATAGTAAATATATAAGTAATTAATGTATGCGTTATCGTATTATAAATCAGCTTTTACATTAATTGTAATAATATAGAGTATGAGAAATAGTAGTTTGTGGCTTTTAATTAAAGAACTATTTACGTCCTTCAGTAGCGGTTCTTTATAATTAAATTTAGGTAAAAAAATAATTCACTATATTACTCAACAACAAGTCTAGAGGTAGAACTATTTAGATTTCAGAATATGCCCAAATAATTTTTTTGGAAATGTGACAGAAAAAGTTTAGCACCATCTTTTAGATGTCTCATGAATTAAGGAAGGTAAGGTAAATTATGTTGACTTTCTTTATCACAACTGGGCATATTTTCGTTGTATCCCTCGAGGGCTTCGACCGATCTCATCTGACTTCCATCATTGACCAAGCGCAAATGTGGTTCAACCTGTATATTTTGCTCACAAAACGCTATTGTAACCTGTCGTCAGGCCTGTCCTTACGAAATAATATATGATATTTCAATGGATCACACACCCCTTGGTACACCTGAATGACGCTTATATATTTCCCACGATATTTTAAAGTTAAAGAGCATTTAGAGAGAGATTTTTAGTTAGAGAGCTACGAGCATTTTTAATAAAACTCCTTGATTGAATCAGGCGTGACTTGGCGGAAGTTCATCTTAAATACAAAATGAAATAAGAATATCTAGTGTAATTCCGCTAAAAATCTTTTTGCTAAAAATAGTATTGCGGAATCAGACTAGATATTCTTATTAATAAAACTCCGTTTAACTTGCCAATACCATTATTTTCTCTATATGGTCCCTGCACTTGGTCACCAATTCACCAATTGGCAATAACTGATTAGTACATTGCTGGATAGATCTTCACTACCGACCGATCTTACCTCACTCCTGCTCTGCTTGATACAGCTTTAACTAACTATTGTTCCTCCCACCAAGCTCAACAAAACTCTGCGGAAGTAATCGCGAGTTTTAGTCAAATCAAGAATCACGACAGTACAGACATACGAAGCTGATACATAAGAATATAGGAACAGGCGCGGACGGGCATATGCGTAGATGGCGGCTTTACAGACGGACTGTATGGTGTTAAATATGTGTGGTCATAAAAACAATAACATTATTATTTAATAATTACACGATGAGAAGGACTCGTGTTCCACATGTTTTCAATTAATCAATACAAAAGCTTTATATTACAGAAATAAAACTTTGCGGTAAAAGCGGTGGTAATTTGTTGAACTGAAGCTTTATAAATGTATGACGTGTTCGAGTTATTTTTTACTTTTACTATATCTTCTAGGGGCGTCTTTCCAAGGTTATTACAGCAATCAGTGACAAACAAAATTTAGTTTGAACTATGGTATAAATCAATTAGATTCTATCTGGTAACTTCATTAGCTTCGAGTGTACACTTGAAAGGAAACACTTAATTTCTCGCTACATAAAACAGTTTGTGAAGATTGTTATCTAACCTGAAAAGGAAATGGCTACCCTAAGCGCTTGTTTGCGTGAAATAAACTGTTGCTTACCGATAAAATTATGCTGAACTGTGTATGTTATTAATTCGTTTTTATTGCATTAACTTTCCTTAACAAGTCGAGTTAAAATCTTCTTTAAACCATTGTTATATATATACTAATTGTCAAAAGAGAGTGATGAATAATTTTTTTTTTTTAGGTTTTGGCTGGAAAGCGAAAAAGATTGCGTCACCGCATCGTATTATTTTCCAAAACTTGTGTTATTTTCAGTGTTAGTGCATAAAATTGGTGGCATTTTATTCGTTAAGTGCTGGATTACAGGCGTGAGTGTGGGAAAATGGTATAATGATGGTGAAACGTTTCTTTTCGTGTTGTTTCTAAAACTCCATAGAAGCTTCAAGTAAAGTTGCCACCACTTTACTAGGGGTATGACTTTGACTTGACTATGACTTGACTTGATGACTTCGACTATGATTTGACACATATTTGCGTGAAATATCGATAACTTGATAAATTATCAATAACTTGACACTGTCTAAATACACAAAAGTGTGGTATCGTTATTTATTTTAATTTTTTATTCATTTCATCAATTAGACGGCCAAAACCAATTACCATAATCAATATAAATTTATCTAGTCATATTTCATATAAGTAACAATATTATTAACTCAATATAAAGTACAGAACAGAATAAAAATAGAACAAAAATCAAAATCAATATTACTTACACATAAAAATAAATAAAATAATCAAAACTATTAATATTACATAATTACTACGGACACATACTTTTTATACAATTCTTCTGGCAGAACTGCAAGCACTCTAGCAAAATCACCTTCCATTCTATCATATTAGTAGCCCTTTGCCCATGACCTACGGCGTCCCACAAGGAAGCATATTAGGCCCAACACTGTTTCTCGTGTATATTAACGACCTCTGTGAACTGTCAATGAGACAATGTAGTATATTAACGTACGCTGATGACACGGCCGTCATGGTCCAAGGAGATAGCTGGGAAGAAACCTATGAACTAGCACAGTCTGCTTTTAATGAGATTTCATCATGGCTTAGAAATAACCTACTCAGCCTTAACGTTGATAAAACTAAATACATAACCTTTGGTATTCGTGAACCACCGTGCAACGATAGACTCTCACTAGTTAGTCATAATACAGGAACATGTTCAAATACAACATCTTCATGTGACTGTTCTGTCTTGGAAAAAGTAAACACGATTAAATATCTGGGTATCATTATTGATGACAGACTTTCCTTTATACCCCACATAACTCAACTTACAAACCGAATACGAAAGCTCACAGCGGTTTTCAAAAGTATCCGAGACAGTGCTGACTGGGAAGTAATACGACTACTGTACTATGCAATCTGTCAGTCTATCACCACATACTGCATAACATCCTGGGGAGGTGCGTATAAAACACACATGTTGCCACTCGAAAGAGCGCAACGAGGTTTACTCAAATGTTGTACAAAGCAACCCTACATATACCCTACGATTAACCTGTACCGTGACTGTCAAGTTTTCTCAGTCAGGCAGCTTTTTATTCAACATGTTGTCCTTCATCAACACACCCTGGTTAAATTTACTCAACCAACTAAGAAAAAACGTACGTCACATAATGTATGTACTGTTCCTCACGTTAGAACAGCATTTGCTGGCAAATTTATGAAATTCCTTGGGCCTTTTCTCTATAACAAACTAAATACAGATAATAACATTAAATCCCTCAGTGTGTTTGAATTAAAAAAAACTCTGTTCACTAAGCTAAATGGCATGAGCTATGTAGAAACTGAAAATTTACTTGTAGCATTAAAATAACCAAAAAATAAAAATATATTGTTATTACGTATTCATTCCATATTATCTTTACTATATCGTATCTATTAATTATTAATTTTTATATATGTGTTACACACACCACGCACACACACACACACACACACCCACCACGTCATTTCTCACATTAGCAAATCTTGGTTAAATTAGTATTCTAGCATGCGAATATTAATCTAAAAATTAGTGCGTATTTATTTTTTATCTTAACTTAATCTTTAATTTAAAAATTATTTGTAATTTATATAAATATTTGTAACCTAGCTTAGGCATTTCCCATATTATTTCCGGCGAAAGAGGCCTGGACCGCATAATACGGGCTCTGAGCCTAGTGTGGGGACCCAGGTTTTTCTAACCTAATGTAATGTACTTATTTGCCTTTATCCAAATAAAATAAATGTGTTTTTTTTTCATTCTTCCGCCAATATATCACAATCGGGTCTTGCGCTCAGGATATCAGTTATCATATTTAATACACCTTTGATGCTTAAGAAACATTGCTGTTTGTCATCCGCCAGCGTATTAGCGATACAATTGTATATTTTGTCAAGACGAATCTATCAAGATTCGACTACATCAATTTATATAGGAGTGGCATCTCACACTCAATATAAGCCAATTGAGCGCGGCAGTCCAGCATCCTGGTGTTTGTGCAGTCGTTAACAGCATGAGGCCACTTGCCGCCATACAGAATATTGCCTATTGTATCGCTCCGGTAGGAATTGGTCTGAATTACGCTTAATCAATAAGCTACAAATTGTGCGCTTCACCTAGACTGCGGAATCGCATGTGTCATACATGTTTAGGCATGAACCTATAAGAATTGGTTTTGCATTGGCTGTATTATAGACAGCCTCTGTGGTGTGGTGGTTGAGCAGGTCGGCTCATAACCCGGAGGTGGCGGGTTCGATTCCCGCGGCAGGACAAGTATTTGTGCACAGAAAAAAAAAAGTGCAAATACTTGTTCTGAGTCTGGGTGTTGTGGGACCATGGTCCTCGTAGTTCCTGGGTCCCTAGACACAGGGAATCCTAGTTAGGGTCCAGGATCTATGTATGTGATCGTTGGGCGTTATTATTATTATTATTATTAACAATGACCAAAAAAATTTAGAATAATAAGAATAAATCATCACATCACACTTCACACTTATATTATAAAGGCGAAAGTTTGTATGTGTGTATGTTTGCTACTCCTTCACGCTGAAACGGCTGAATGGATTTCGATGAAATTCGGTAGCTTATACACTGGATTAACATATAGGCTACATTTATCCCGGAAAAGTGAAATTTCCCCGTGGGATGAGCGAATAATTAAAATACTTTTTATTCGCGGGTGAAACCGCGGGGCGCAATTAGTAAATAATAAATGTGCGAACATTTCACACAGCGCCATCTAGTCCCAAGCTAACCAAAGCTTGTACTATGGGAACCAGATAACTGATACAATACTTAGATACTTTTAGTTTGTAATTTCATACATAGAATACAATATAACACGCAGACAGTGAAGTTTTCTTTAATATTTTAAGAGATATTTAACCAAGCGGGCGAAGCAATGCTTCAAGTCGTGAATTTGCTTTCATCTGTCCGGATCTTGGTACTCTTGGTACGTTGGACTCGCGTACAGGAGCGGTATATTAAAACTAATCTTAACAAATCTGGGTATACAAAGTATAACGATTTCACAGAATTTTTCTCGTCATTGAGTTTAGATTGGATTTGTACTTTCCTCAAAAAGAGGAGGCGATTTCTGCGGCGCCATTTTCAGCCGATATTAACAATATTTATCAGAAACATTTGGTATCCAATTCTAAACAAGGGTTTCAAATATGATAGAAATTGCTCAAGAGAATGGCAAAATGTATAAAGTTGTGAGTCCAAGTTCTAAACATACTAGACTGAACACTGTTATAAAAAGTTTGTACTCGCAACGTTTACTATTCGCAGAACTAATAGTTAATTATACTTGGAGTATTCTGTCTCAAGCGATCTGTTTTCAAATTGACTGTGCTTTATTGTTAACGCTTTAACACCCCCGATTCATAACTTCAATACAGTTAATTCATCAACACTTGATTATCGTTATCACATCGCTTCACTGAATACATTAAGGCTGACAATATGATTGTGTTGCGTAATGAATGCCTCACATTGGTACGTTTGTCGACAGGTTTGATTTATAGCCGTTGTAATTAATAAACCGTCCTAATCTGTTGAAGCGATAAAGGGCTACGATTCTTGGGTAGAGCAGTAACAAAATTTTAATCAAGCAACGTCTTCTTTAAAACAATTATTGCTAGTGGCTCTGTGATCTTTAAACTGAAAAACTAAATTTTTAACTCCGTGACTCCGCCATGTTAAAAAATATTCATAAATAAAAAATATAAATATGTTAAATAAAATCCGGACACTGACTGAGGTCAATGACTTTGTAATCGGAAAACCATTTACATTATTATCTACTATTTTACACTGTTCAAAGAATCAGGGCCATGATCAAATTGTTCTGCATTTTATTAATTTGGGTCCTTTCTCTTAAGCCAAAAGACTTTTCTTTAAGCTTCATTATATAGTCAAAACAACTGAATGTTATACATATAGGTGTCCGATATTTTAAATACATAGATCTCTTTAAAAAAAAGTATAGCGCCATTCAACAGAAGTGTGATGTAGTAACCGGTCATCGATTCTAACAACGTCTTCCGTACGGGTCGCCCTGTAATGGAATCAATTGACAAATATTGTGGGGGCCGCACAAAACGAGGGTCCAAGAGGAATTCATTCATAAAATATATGTTGGAGTAGGAAATAGACGGTCAATGGATGGAGGGGCTTTTCTCTACTTATTGAATGTTACCGAGTGCATTATGAGTCGGCGGAGGTTTTCGTAGTCAAAGGCTAAGGTGTGTATATATTATTTGCTTTACAAATGTTTCCCTCTAAATATTATCTACAAAACTTCAGCACTATGTGAATCTATGGGTCGTGTCGAGTTGAGAGCTTTGTGTTAGTTGTTTCGTGGCGAAATAAAATCAACATTGCAGTACCGCATTGAACCTTACACCGGGATTAACTAGAAGATAATGCTTTCTTTATTGTTGTATGTGCAATTAAAAAAATCTATCTATGCAGGTAAGTATATTTGATGTATGTTAACATGTAAAGCTTTTCATGGAATTTAACTTAGCGTTTGCGGTCATTAGTTATAATTATATAATACCCATAGATGAAGTAATTAACTGTTGGATCGGACGATTTGAGTTTCGAGTTCGAGGCTCTGAACCGGGTCTGATCGACAAGACCAAACCTTACAGTCACAATGAAATGCAATCAAACTTTGCTAAACTTAGACGGCTCGCCTGCAACTCTAATATTGTTTTGCATGTTAACGTATTTTAAGCTTTGGAACGTTAGATTTAGTCTGGGCGCCATTAGAATATGTACGACATCTCATCATCATACATATAGGTACTAGGTACAAAACAAAACTCACCAAACGTTGACACTTATATGGCTCAACGAAATGCATTGCAATTCATCGGCGCAATGTTCTTCTTCTAAGAAGCGAGCTTTCTTTCTCGTCAGCAAGTGGTGAGCCCTTGCGTCAGAAATTTAAGGCCACTCGGAGGCTTCTGACTTGTCTTACGACAACGGCCAGGGCCAGCGACTTAATGATAGACAGTCAATAAAAGACAACAAAACAATTGAATGATTTACAAAAACTGTATCAATGGTCTATATATCTAAATAGAGCAAGAGTAACGATAAAAAAATTACATTTTACATTTCTAGGGTCAATTCAATGAACTTCGTATCTTCGTAGTAGGTAATGTTGTTTATTCTAAGGAACCACTACAACCATCGTAGCGCAGTAAACATATTCTTGAACGCATAACTGTGACAAGTAGAAGTGATAGCGAAGTCAAGCAATTGAAACCAATTGAATACGACCTCGCATCAACTCGTGTGCCTATTCTGTGACCGAACTCTGAAGTCATTGTTAAAGATACCCGCATGACATTAAATAGGACGAGAGGTCCCTTCCCACTTACACTACACACTAAACTATTGTTACGAAACAACTGTTGTCTAATCTGTGTCTAAGGTAAATTATAGACTACTAGCTTCTGCCCGCGGCTTCGCCCGCGTAGCCTATAGGAAACGAAGAATTTTTTTTCATAAATAATTCAACCACCCATTTCACCCTTTTAGGGGTCGAATCATGCCCCATCTTAGACTACGTCATTGCTTGTTGGCCGAACTTTACATAGGCCTATCAAGAAAATAAACAGACGCGCTAAAAATGTAATCGTTAAAACAACTCCTCTTTTAAAAGGATATGCTAAAATGTCCTCCATTCATAGAAATATATTATTCCGTTGTCCTAAACCACGCATGACGTACCCCTCCGGTGTTTTGACATCCGCCACGTCTCCAGCCTGCAAATTTCTAAGGGTGGGCATGGGTTCGAAAAGAGATGGATGCAGGGTGGGGGCAACCCCACTTAGGCCTTGGAATAATAACAGTTATTTTACACCATACATGTTTAAGTGCAGTTACCCGTTTGTCTGAATTCAAAGCTTTCACTTTGGTGCTACTGAGGTTTTTATTTCTTTGCTTACCTACCATAATTGGAACTTATATTTTGACTAGGTCTATTAGTTTATGTTGGTACTAGTTCTAATAAATGATAAACATTGTATTGAGACAAACGCCATTTATACTTTAAAAAAAATTAATGTAGTGGTGCTTGCTACAAAATAAAAATGAGTAAAAGATATAAACAATATTCAAAACAACGACGCATTTTGTAATTTAATTATTAAAACAAATAATGAAAATATTGCTATTATTTAGTATATTTGTTATGTTTTAATTAATTTTTTTTACGTTTCATGAAGTAGACATAATTCCAAATACCCTGGCAACGGCCCGGTCGACCCCCTACTTTACGCACCGTTTACTGTTCCTCAATTATGTGATTTTCTTTAAGTGGTCAGTCCCTTTTAACCCTCCTTTCTCTTTTGATTTATTGAAGGGAATGAATAAATCGGGCAGATGAAAACCCATTGGGCTGCAAGGTGAAAAGTGTGAGGATTGAGTGAATGGGCATAAGAACCTTTATGCTATATTACGTACTACGTAATACGTGGTATGTACCTACTATTTTATTTTCACTCTTATACCAGTCTATAATAAAGTTTCTAAGTTCGCACATATCTCTAGCACTCGATTTTTCGTACGTTTATCAAACTCGTGTCAAGTAAACGTGTCAAATACTGTACGCTCATTGGTTGAGACAGCCGATGATCAACAGGCAACCAATGAGCGTTCAGTATTCAGTATGCCAAGCTGACATGAACTTAATAAACGTAGACCTGGCGGAAAGTGTTGCTTAACTAAGTTGTAATTTTATAGACTTTATAGCAGACGGGTATTAGTCTAATATGTTTCTTCCTTCAGTTCATCAGACTCCTCAACGATAAATAAGAAATAATCTCTACGTGTGCAATATGCTAAATGTGCGTTTCTTCCATATATTTTACAAAAATAAATAAAAGAATACAGTTCATTACTTAAATAGAATAGATAATTGAACAAAAATTTAAAAAATAATTGGTTTGTCTGGAAGAGATAGCTTTAAATGATAAGACCGCCCATTGTTACACTTAATTTTTGAGTTGCAAATTGTTCCTGTAATGTAGTTTTTCAATAAAGTTTTATCTATCTATCTATCTTCATTAACCGTACCAATCTAACCAAAAACAAAAAATGTATCTACTTTAGGCGCGCAGTTATGACAGTTTATACACGAAATTTAATGCTTTCATTAAAATATTTGTCCTCGCTCGTTTACATTACAGCCCCGGCGGAAAAAACACCGTCACGAAATATAGAGATAAACCCACCCTTTTTACTGCTCCACCATTTGAAAAGACACGTCAACTCTCATCGTAAGCATTTTATACATAACGAGCATAAAATTCTATTCTGGGGCGACCAACTGCGGTTTAAACATCAAAGATAGTTGTGAAAGAGTCGCAAAGATAATGAAAGGGACCAGTCGTTAGACGACGGAACCCTAAACAGAGCAATGGGCCGCGATATGAAGAATGTTTCAGTCCACACAAACATTCCCTTGTTACCCACACTAATGACGCCAGCAGACCTTTTTGTGCGATACTCACTCATTCGTCTTCCGACCGCCGACGTGTTCAGATGTTTCTAACGCTGTCCACGGTAACTACTAACGAGATAAATCACCCCTTAAAATGAGTGGCATATGAATTAACAAAATTCTTCAAAGGTAAATAAGATGGGAAAGAAAATGCGGCTAAAACAGATTATGTATTGGACTTTCGATTAAAGCGGCATTTCACCCGCGAATCGTCCGTGAGCTTTTTCTTCACTCAAAAATTTAAATGAGTTTCCCGCTTCAACAGAATAGCGTATTTTTTCTCTCCTAATGCCATTTTGGGATGGTATTACTCTTTAAATGAATATTCATTGGTGCAAAATCGCTTAAGAGATAATAGAATGGAGTTCATATTAGCTTCACAATGAGTTATTGATCTTCGTTTTGCAGGAATGCCAATGTCGATCTCGTTTGATGATTAATTGAGTGGCGGGTAATAATAATAAGCTGCACACATGTTGCTTTACGTTCACGTTTAAGCCATGACGTATTTTATACCTAGTGTTGCGTCGATAGCTCATGGTCATAATTTAAAACTGTAAAACAATAGATTTTCCCCCAAATAACTTGGCCACTCACCCGCCGGCCGCTTCAGCTCCAAAATCCTTTTGTCCCACTGTCCTAGGACTTCCAGGCAGGCTTTGGAGTGCCCACGTGATGCACTATTAGCACTAAGTCACAATTGGTTGCACAGAGAAGTTTTATTTAAATGGTTTTTGATAATATTTTATTATTTGTACGGAGCTCATACGCTTAGATCGCGGTTACAAAAGTAAGAGTAGTTCCTGTCGCGCACTTTTGATGTCGCGCGAGTCGTAGAACCGCGGAAATGGCGGGTGTTTTGAAATTGATGTGGGCCAAGGTCCCTACACCTAGTACTTACGAAGTTTCAGTCTTCAGTTGTCCTTTCTTCCTCTTACGGAGTAACTTGACAGCCTGTGTGGTGTGGTGGTTGAGTAGGTTGGCTCATAACCCGGAGGTGGCGGATTCGATTTCCACGACAGGACAAGTATTTGTGTACAGGAAAACAGCGCAAACTTGTTCTGAGTCTGAGTGTTGTGGAACCATGGTCTTTGTAGTTCCTGGGTCCCAGGGATTCAGGGAATCCTAGTTATGGTCCAGGATCTATGTATGTGATCGTTGGGCGTTATTATTATTATACTCAGTACTCACTAAGCGAATGAAAACATATCAGATCGTATACCTGAAACAGGAAACATAATTATATTTTAATAATAAATAAACATTTTCAAACTCCTAATGTTCAGACAATACTACAGATAAGTCACAACCGTCATAAACAAAACATTTCAAAAGAATCCGTAAAGACCAAAAGCTTCAGGAATGAATGAAAATATAACAATTTTGTGATTAGGGTACGAAGCTTCAAATGAGAACGAAAACGATGGGGTGGACTCAACCCTCCATTTAAGAATATCTGCTATTTATAATAAGTTATTTTTAGGGTTCTTTAGGCTTGCCATTGAAGTCTCATGTGTCGCACCGTTTGGTCTGCGGCTACTATTTTCCATTAAAAACTTGTTCATACCTCTTAAATAAACTTGAAAAAAAAAACTATTTTCAATGAATAAAGTTGTAAGTAACTTGCAATTTTTTTTATAATTTGAAATAACATCTAACGCTGTTAGTATGCGTCCTAGTTAAATCTGAATACACCTATACCCTATAGTACTATAGTACGCGTAGTATATCCCCTCCCCCACACCTAGTACCTATACTTAATTAATCAATCTGTAAAATTAGGTAGAGTACCGTTATAAGGATAAGTGACAATATTTTTTAAAGACCAATTTGCAATTTACCATGGATTCTCAGTTTGCGACCTATTTTAATATTTCTTTGCAATATTTTCGACCATTTAAACGCTCTCTCGATAATGACTGGCCCGATAGCTCAGTTGGTAGTAGCCCTGCCTTCTCTACTGTGGGTTGTGGCTTCCATTCCCACCCAGAAAAACATTTGTGTGATGGACATCGATGTTTATTCGATGTGTGTTTTTTTAATTTTTTTATTGTTATTATATATAATGAGCATATATTGATTACTGCAGTTATTGAAAAAAAATGTTGCATTTTTATACTTATACGTAAGCTTATACGCTGAAACACCTAACGAAAAACTTAAATGTCAAGGTTGAAGATAGATAAGTCTATGTAACACCATAGCTAGCTCCATCCTCTCCGAATTTCACTATAATTTCCCAGGAGAAAGTAAAAACGGGTCATTGCTCAGTCTTCCGCAGCTACAGTCGCAGTAAGCCATTTTAGTTATCAATTTAGATCTAGTTAGTTCATAATACATATTGCCGAGGTGTAACGGAACGGAATTTGGTTGTCACACTAATATTGTGAGGGCGAAAGTTTGTATTTGTGTATGTGTGTTACTCCTTCACGCTTAAACGGCTGAATGGATTTGGATGAAATTCGGTACCAAGATAGCTTATACACTGGATTAACATATAGGCTAGATTTTATCCCGGAAAAGTGAAATTTTTCCGTAGGATTAGCATATAATTAAAATACTTTTTATCCGCGAGTGAAACCGCGGGGTGCAACTTGTTTTCTTCTCGTGTAGTCAAGTGCTCACCTTTTGCATCAGAATTTTTAAGCGGCAACAGCTAGGGCTTAACTTTCCCTCCGAAGCAAGGTAGCGCTCAGTTTTAAATAGCAGTTTTTGTAGCGGTCACCCATCAAAGTACTGACCGCAGCGAACGTTGCTTAACTTTACTGATCGGTTAAGAACGTCTAGTCGTGCTTCGCTATGAGCGCTAGTTTACTATACGAAGCAAGTGCAGCCGATAGAGCTTAGATCGACTAAGTTAATTGTATAATTACGTTTATTATGTATTGATTTTTTAATTTCGTACGTTTGCGTGACCCATTGTTGTCCCTTTGGCAAATGTCAATAGCAAACAGTCGCGATTGCAAAAAAAGCACTTTAGGTAAATGAACTATGCGCATGAACTGCGTTTTTTTAAATAATAATAATAGTATAATAATTGAAGGGTTGAGAATAAAAAGGGTTTAAGTGTCAAATTGATAGTTTCGAGAAAATTGACTTTAAACTTCAACGTCTTCATTTTTATGTAGAGCGCTTATAAGGTAATAGAAAAGGTTTATGTAAGTTTCAGTTGCTTGAAAATGTTTTAATTCTATTTTAAAATACTAAATATAGTAAGTACTAATTGATACAATTACTGTAAAAATATAATATAATAAAATAAATATAATAATGTTTTTATGCTAAGCGAACTGTATTCCTGTACAGATAAACCGTTTTTATACTCAAAATCTCGAAATTTAAGCCTCATTTTGGTATTTTGAGAATATATTATTGTAGATAATTTCACGCTCAATACAACGATACCCATAAGTCATTTTGTGAAAAAAATCAGTTAAACCCTTTTTGTTCTCACCCCTTCAATTATTTGTACAACTCGGCGATCACGTAACTCGATTGCATCCGATGGAAACACAAATTTATATGGATTTGATATTTGGAATACGCAGTTTATGTACATAGTTAGTATGGAAATTTCTCCTCTTTCATTGCAAAGTTTCGTGATCACCCAGTTGTTTTCAATACATAGTTTATGTGCATAGTTACTGTAGACTTTTTCAAATTAGTAATGACATATCTCCTGTTGCAAGCTGGCAGAATTCCTTCTTGATATGACAAAGCGTCCGTCTAATAAATAACTTCCGTAATCAAAACGAAACGTTCAACTCTACAAATTAATTTAGTTGTATCAGAAATCAGAATCCTCCATCAACGTCGACTCCCTTTTCATTTTGACGAGTGACGTTTTAATTACTTGTTGTATTACATTTCGGCGATATTGTTTTAATTTAAATTGATTCGGAAAGGGTTGAGCTAGTTTCTTATTTACATAGATTTCTTAAAAGACATTGATTTACGTTGTTAACGTTTATAGAGTTAATAAGAAAAGATAAAAAAAAGATGAACCAGTGTTATGAGTTACTTAGTATCAATATTAATAAGACGTAACGCGGAAATATCGTGGAATGTATTTAACTCGAATCCATTCATTACAAATGAAATTCAATGGCATTATATTAAAATAACCCTTAAGAATAATGTAATCACAATTGTTTTTCCTGAAGACTTGAAGAAGTTTAACGATCTAACTATACAGTTTTTCAGTTTGACAGAAATACTTATATACTAAGGACTGCTCCTTGAAAGTGTATAAGCACCACTCTCCGAAACGCGGCGATTTTCTTTTGTTTCGAATAAGAGAAAAAATACGACTTAGAACTAGATACATCCTCTTGGCCAACCATACCTTAAAAATCCGAAAGGTACAAGCTCATGTTCAAAAGTTTGTTACATTGAATTCTTCGTATGTATAAAATAATCCTTCTGCACGTGCGTACTAACTGCCTATAAATCATAGTAAATACTCAATCAATTTCAAAGTAGGATAAAGGAACATGATATCTGTTAGAATGGAGTAAGGTATCTTCTAAGCAAGCATATCTAGAAGATACAATACTCCGTTGTCGATCGCGTTGTCACTTCAACACAAAAATTGCAAGTCTATCACAGGAAATAAAAAACAGGCATTATAATATATTGTATGTATTCTGTTATTGTTACCATTGCATTGAAACTGCTGAACAAATTTTATATTAATAGATTATTAAACTTTAAGGTCCTTGAGTAACATAAAACATGAACATTATTATATATTAATCTACATTTATCTACTAGATTATATCAACATAAAATGGTATTGCCGTGTTGATTGGTGAAGGCAAAGGAAAACCTCTGTTGTTATTATATTCCTCCACACATATATAGGTAAAGTAGAGAAAACACTTTAAAGAAAATATATAAAGCTTACCATTTTCCTCTACATATTGAGGTTAGGTGTCGGAATTTTCCTTTACATTTCGTACGAAGAAGCGAACTAAACATGCGAATGAAACTGTATTTCCGATACTATCGGAAATAGAGCGAAGTTTATCACGTTACAGCTTTTCCGGCGAATTGCATCACACCTAGCCAAAGAAAGCATGGCTCGGCATGTGAAGGAGTGTAGCTCAGCGCTGAACCGACTTTCAAAACGACGTACCTAAGTTCAAATCCCACTCGGCTCTGAACTAACGACAACTGAAGTTCAAGCCAAGGTTGTCTGGAAGAGATCGCTATAAGCGATAAGGCCGCCTGTTGTACTAGTATTAGTTAATTAAGTAAGTTTTCCGCCCTTGCTCATAGTGTCTCATATCTCTGTCCATCCAAAGGTTGTCTGGAAGAGATCACTCTTAGTGATAAGACCGCCCATAGTACCTATCTTATTATGTGATTCTAGTTTCTACATGTTTAGTTTTGGTGTCAATAAAGCATTTTGTATTGTATTGTATTGTATTTTTCTTTTTGTAATTTTTTTTTGCTGGTTACGTGAGTTTTGCTATCAAGTCAAAAAAAAAACAAGCAGAAAAAAACACTTTAGTTTGATTGGTTAACTAATATTGTGTCAAGTCACCGTCCAAATCATCAAGTCTAGTCATAGTCTAGACTAGTCCAGTCATACTCCTAGTAAAGTGGTAGCAACTTTACCAGAAGCTTCTATGTAGTTTTGGAAACAACATGAAAAGAAACGTTTCACTATCATTATACCATTTTCCCACATTCATGCCTATAATCCAGCACTTACCGAATAAAATTCCGCCAATTTTATGCACTAATACTGAAACTAACACAAGTTTTGGAAAATAATACAATGTGGTGACGCGATCTTTTTCGTTTTCCCGCCAAAACTCTAAGTATTACTTATAAATACATAATTAAATTAAATTTGTGTGAAGTATATAGAATAACAAAATCCTTGCAAAAAGTCTTATTAATAAAGTAGAGATCATCGCTTGGTTATGAAGCTGCAGACAGTCTGTAACGCATCGTATGGTCAGCATAATAGCCGTGCATCTCCGTCAAATCCGCTGTTGGCTGCGTGTCGCCAGTTGATAAGCAACGACCGCCGAGAGTCTTAGAAGCAAGGTATGGGAGAAAGCGATTTTAAGTCTTACGTTATTTAATCTAAGATTCAAGAGCAAGTTTTCAACTGTTGGGATAAGATGTTTTGGAGTTGATACCATGGAAAAGTTTGTATTATTGTATTCTAGGTATGTACTTACAAACAAAAAGTATATAAGCATCGTATTAGTTATCTGGTTCGCATAGTTCAAGCTTTGCTTAGTTTAGGGTTAGATGGCGCTGTGTGAAATGTTGACACATATTTATTATTACCCAATTTCATTCAGAGAGGTTTCTAAAAAAGTGATTGCGAGTAAAACGAGCTTCTGGTTTCTTCTTCTTTTGGAACAAGGGGTTAAACCAACTTTAATCATACCGAAACGTTGTTGGATGGTATATTTTTTCCAGTGACTGATTTAAAAACCAAAGTACTAAACCGATGTTGATGAAATTTCTATAAAACCAATCTGGCGTTTCAAATGAAGTAAGAAATTTCCAAATCACTTTTTAAATGAAGGAGTTAAAAGAGGTAAACAAAGTACCTACCTCCTCTTTTTTGAAGCCAGTTTAAAAATAACAATAATAACATGAACAATTAACGAAATTATAAAGGCTCGTCATCGCGACCAGATAATCTTAGAATACCCTATTCATCCTTGAATATTTTAACAATATTTTCCCTATAAGGAACATAAGTTAAAGTGTTTAAAGAATAAAAAAACGAGTGTGGTTCAGACCATATGACTGAAAGAAAACTTTAGTTTAGCTCCATCTATCGGCTGGTATAACTTTGTTTTAGCTTTGTTTAATGTTAATGTCGCCATCTTGACAATTGCAAATTGTCATTTTACCGGACGTACCAAGATAATAATACAAATTTGTAACTTTGTTATATTAAAAATGGAGATCAACGTGAACCAACTTCAACTTCCGTTCACCTCGCATTCACCAGTTTACTTCCCAAGTCATGCGTGCGTAAAGAAGTTTTACTTCAAAAAGACAATGTCAAAATCTCGTCAGCTTCTGCCTTGCAACAACCATAGTCACCATAATACACTATACTAGCTAGCAACACAGTTTACTGACCACGGACCAATGACAGTCACGCCTATCCGGCCTAAAACCATTCAATACACCAAGGCTAAAGTGGAATACCATGTTATTTAGCCCCACATAATCCGCATAATGGATCACACACTAGTTTTGATACTAAACTTTTTATAGCATTAAAAGCGATTGCCAGTAAGCTGTGGTAAGGCTCGATAGAAAAAGTTAAATCCTTTGTGGCTTTGCGACGCGTAAAACTACTTCATCGCTAAACCTCAAGCACATCCCATCTCATCTCATTCTAGGCCTTCAACCCACAGAATATAAATGTTTACTTTAATCTGTGGTTTAATTTCAAGAATTTATCTAACGCCGTAACAAATGACGAACGTTGAACGGTAACTCAATCAAGTAAAATAAGATACCTTTGAGTTTCGGCGGGAAAGCGAAAAAGATTGCGCCACCGCATTGTATTATTTTCCAAAACTTGTGTTATTTTTAGTGTTAGTGCATAAAATTGGTGGCATTCTATTCGTTAAGTGCTGGATTACAAAAGTGAGTGTGGGAAAACGGTACTTGACTTGATGACTTCGACTATGACTTGACACATATTTGTGGGAAATATTAACTTGATAAATTATCAATTACTTGACACTGGCTAAATACACAAAGGTGCCAAAACATAAAAAAGATACCTTACCACAGGTTGAAAATATTGAGCCCACAAGCATTCCTTTGACAGGGAATAATACTATCCGATTTCTTTTACAGGTACATAGCAATATTGATTTAATGATTGAACAGCTAATTTATAAGAGGATTTCGAAAACTCATTACGATAACAAATTGCTGGCCTGTTTTCCTCTCCAAACTCAATCTGTGTTATTAGAAAGATGGCATTGAGATTTTACTTCACAGTAGTAAGAATTTCAAAGAAAAATAAAACGATACACTACTTATCGTATACTTACTTTACGTATACTTTTAGACCACATGACTGAAGTAAAATTTATTTAGTTTAGCTCCATCTGTCAGCCGGTATAACTTTTTTTTTGCTTTGTTTAATGTTAATGTCGCCATCTTGACAATTGTAAAATGTAATTTTACCGGAAATACCAACATAATAATATTTTTTTTACTTTGTTATGTTGACGATAGAGATCTACGTTAACCAACACCTTCAACTTCCATTCGCCTCGCCAGCTTACTCCCCAAGTCAAGCGTGCGTAAAGAAGTGTTACTTCTATAATTACAATGAAAAAGACATTTTAAAACAAAGTAGAAATATGGCGCCTTCGAGTATTGTGTAGCGCGAGACAGCCATGCTGGAGAATACCGGGAACGGACTTCCGTCGTGAACGGAATTAGCGCGACGCTACGCCAACGAACATGGGAATGGCGAAGCGTAATCACGGCAAAGATACCACTGATATCGTATGAGAGAGAATTAAAGAAGGTCTTGATTGAAATGATGTGACGAGCTAGTCATTCACATGATGTTAAGCGACACGGCCGCCAATAACAACAGTGTCTCGCGGAACTCCAAAATATCAAGTTTCGTGATACACTGCACTGCGCACATCATTCTGAGATATCAGCACAGTCTGGTAATAACATTACTCAGCTGTGAGATCAGATCATAAAGTCTCAATTGCCCAGTAATTTCACTAGCTACAGTGCCCTTCAAACCGGAGTAGTGCTTGCACACTACTGCTTGACGGCAGAATTACTGGCAAAGCGGTGGTACCTACCTAGAAGAACTTCGCAGAAAAGTCCTGCCACCTAGTGAAACCGAAGCGTCAAAAGTAATGGAATGGAAGCAATGGAAAGTAATGTGTTCAAAGAATTAGCTCGTAGATTAATCTCTGAACTATCTGCCCACAAGCGTATGCGTAACCAGATGTTTTATATGGGATACTTCTGAAGAATGGATGTTGGCAATGTATCAACAAATGCGATTGTTGTTAATGTCCGAGCTGCTTACCCCAGTTAGAGATCATCCGTAAGCATGTTCCGTTGGCAGAACAAATTAAGGTTCAGTGGATTTCGCTGAAAAAATGAACTCGTATTTTTAAAACATGTTTCGTTTTACGATCTCATTCATTATAATTTTATGTCGCCTCCCGCAAGGTTTGTTTGAATCTTTAAAGTCACGTATACCTATATACGGCTGGTATGATAAAAGCAACGTTAAATGCCTCTATGAGATATAGAATGTGTCATTCAATTACACAAAACATAAAACGTGACATCTCAGTCATCCAAACAAAGTAGGATACAAATCTCGAGGCAGACACCCGGCATACAGTACTAGCATAGTATCTCCCCTCATTTCCTGCATCGTAAGTAACACACGTCCTGACTAAGTTCACCATTATATCTAGTCACTCTAACGACACGTGCAGAAGACCGTAAACTGCTGATTGTAAAGTAAAAAATCGCATAGCAATTGCGGGTGTCAACGGCAATAAAAAAACGGGTGTTCGTACAGTGCGCGTCAATCTACCGACAGGGAACGCTATTTCGGTCTGCATGGCATACAGTAGCGGTCTTTGAAATTTTAATCGTTACATTCACCCTGCCCTGATGGCACACTAGAGGCCGAGTGTTGCCATGTTCACGAGAAGGCATGAAAAGGATCAAAAACTGTGGAACCTTCATCACAACGGAGGAAGTTCGGGGTTGTATTCACCCACTATCGTACCTAGCTACGATATGATATAACATATACGACATATCTAAATTGTTTAGACCTCCCACGTCTTGAAAATCCAACAATAAGTTGCTTCAAACTGGCGCGATCTATCGCGTGGAGTGACGCGAACTATGACAACCCACGGCGCGAGCCAACGGCGCGCGGCGAAGCGGCGGCGTGGCACGTCAGTTTTGTAGCAACCAATTATACGAGTATTCTTTCTTGTTTCATATTGAGTAAATAGTATCTTTTTTATGTTATGGAATGACTTGACGAGCTAACCGTTCGGTTGATGTTAAGGGACTCGGCTGTGTCAGTGTCAGTGTGACAGTGTCACTCGGAACTCTAACGTATAGAGTTTCGTGTGACACTGCACTGCGCACGTCATCCTGAGACATCAGTACAATCTAGTAATAAGATTACTAGACTTTGAAATCAGGACATAAAACCTCATTTGCCCAGTAATTTCACTAGCTACACAACAACTCACGCTTACGCACTACTGCTTGGCGGCAGAATAACTGGAAAAGCGGTGGTCCCTACCTAGACGAACTTTGCAGTAAAGTCCTACCACCTAGTAAAATGACACTAATCACACTATCACACTTATCACACTAATATTATAAAGGCGAAAGTTTGTACGTGTGTTTGTGTATGTGTGTATGTTTGTTACTCCTTCACGCGCAAACGGCTGAATGGATTTGGATGAAATTCGGTGCAAAGATAGCTGATACACTGGATTAACATATAGGTTACATTTTATCGCGGAAAAGTGAAATTTTCCCGTAGGATGAGAAAATAATTAAAATATTTTTTATCCGCGGATGAAACCGCGGGGCGCAACTAGTTAATTTATAATTTATTGGATTCCATAAGAATATAATAAAGTTCACGTTTTAATATTTTTTACGAGTAAACGACTGAAAGCATCCTGATTACCATTTAGGAGACAGGATTTTTTCTTTACTGAAAGCCACGCCTGCGAAGTCACGGGCATCAGCTAGTACTGTAATAACGCTCGCAAAGTTTACACAACTTAGTGAAATGAGCACAAATAAAACGTGCATGCTTTTTCCTGCATTCGCGCTGGCCATAAAGCCTACTCAGCGCACGCAACTTTACCCAACTTTATAGTGACAGAACATAAAATGCAAAACAATCACGGCATAAAGGGAACTGCATCAGGAAAATAAAGCCACAGTGGAAAAATATAGCGCTAATACTTCAGGTACCTTCAGAGATAAGCCCTTCCCGCCAACAAGCGTTAGGAAGGCAATCTTCTACAGAGAACCTCGCTACTTAGACATCATTTCTGTAATGCAAAAAAATTCCCAATAATAAGAACTAAAGGCACTCTCGGCCACACGTACCCTTTAAATTGTTTTCATGACCTGCGTAATTTTCTCGTTCTTCTTGTTCGTTGCAGCTGCAATAGCCTACCACCTAGGAACGTAGGTACCTACTACGAGTACAGTATATCGCGATAAGAATATTCTTTTTAGAAACAGCTACGATCGGTCAAATATAAAGCAGCACATGTTAATTATTGTGGTTGTTGGTTGTTTCTATTCGCCGCAAACTAAAACGATAGTCAGTTTGTGTTGGGGGTTTGTGTTTGCTCGCGTCCGTAGGCTTTAACCCTAGTTTCCCTACACGTGACCCCTGGGTGGTGCCAAAAGAGCAACCAAATAACTGGTGGAAGGCCTTAGCCGCCGGCTTAGTTACCACCCATTGGACAAAACCACGATGCCAAGCGACTCGTCGTGTTCCATCGTGACGTCCAATGAAGCCGTTCTGACGAGTAGATGTGGACAGTTGTGTTGGGTATGCAGACCGGTATTGGTGATGGAGAGGCTTTCGCGTCGGAGACCTTGCTTCGGAGGGTAGCGGGATCCGAAGCACGGTGCTCTCTGCTGGCCGACCGCAAGTTGTAGGGGGCCCAAGTAGTAGTCTAGCCAACTACGAAAGGCTGCCCCACCGCTTGTGTAAAATCCTGAGGTTGCCCACAGGGCCAGTTGGCGACTGGAAGTGAGGAACTTGTGGGTAATTTCAGGGGGGTTCGGGCGTCCCCGCAGTCTCCGCGCAAGTTCTCCATTGGCGCGGAAGCTTCTCTATTACTGGGGGTTAGCATCCCAATATCTCGTCCACTTCTAACTTGTCTACCTAACTCACCCAACCATGAAAAAGTCTAATAAAGTGAACAAGTTTAAACGGCAGATGCACGTCCTCACTCTTAAAGTGCACCTCACAAATATTCGTGGGCTGCACTCAAATCTGCAAGCGGTCCATCATCATCTGGAGACCAATAAACCACACTTGTTCTTCTTGACTGAGACGCAAATAGGATGTCCATCAGACACGGCATATTTGGACTATCCAGGATTCATCTTGGAAAACCGCTTCCTTCCACGCGCTGGTATCTGCGTTTTCGTCCGTGATGACATTTGTTGTTTGCGTCTCCGGAACCTTGAACATCCCCACTTTTCGGTGATTTGGGTGCTAGTGGACACCGGCATTGAGAAAATTCTCTATGCTGGTGTGTACAGATCACATAGCGGTGTCCGGGAGACAACTCTTCTAATGGAGTATCTCAGTGAAACGGCAGATGCGGCTCAGCAACGCTATCCTTCGGCTCAGCTTGTTGTTCTAGGGGACTTCAATGCTCACCACCAGGAGTGGTTAGTCCCACACCAGATCACGGACCACGCTGGGAGAGAGACGCGTAAGCTCGCTTTGGCGCTCAATTTAACGCAGATTGTTCAAGAGCCAACGCGAGTGCCTGACATTGATAGCCACACTGCTAACTGCCTCGACCTTCTGCTCACGACTGAACCAGACCGATACTCTGTGGCGGTATCCTCACCCATTGGTAGCTCCGATCACTGTCTGGTTAAGTCCGTTTCAGTATACTCCCCGCCTGACCCAAGCCCTAAGAGCATTCGGCGTGTCTGGAGATACAATTTAGCAGACTGGGATGAGATGCGACATTTCTTCGCCTCATATCCTTGGCGGCAAACGTGTTTTTCTTCTGGAGATCCGACGGTTTGCGCGAATGCGGTTACTGTGGTAGTATGTCGGGCTATGGAATATTTTATTCCATTTTCCGATAAACCCAAGACCAGCAAAGCCAGCCCATGGTTTGGAGCCGACTGTGCACACGCTGAAGCGCAGAAACATGCGGCATATCTGGCATGGGCTGACGCTCGAAAACGCAAGGCCTCGGACACTCGAGCTAAGAAGAAAGCCTTTAATGTTGCCGCCAAGGCCTGTAAGAAGGAATTAAGGAAGGCTCGTTTCAATCATATTGGTCGAATAGGGACTAAATTTGCTTCCTATCCAGCTGGTAGTAAGGCTTTTTGGTCCCTAGCCAAATCGGTTGAAGCGAACTTCTGTCGATCTTCACTGCCTCCATTATTAAAACCTGACGGATCGCTGGCTCACACTGCAAAAGAAAAAGCAAACTTGTTTGCCACTCTCTTTGCAGAAGCTTCGCGTTTAGATACTGCTAATGAGGTACCTCCCTGCCTTCCACATTGCGGTGCTTTCATGCCGGAAATACGCATACGTCAGAAGGAGGTACTAAAAACATTATGCAGTCTAGACGTGAACAAAGCCAGTGGTCCCGATGGTATACCAGCAATTGTACTTAAGAGCTGTGCACCTGAGTTGTCTCCCATTTTAACACGCCTATTTCGCCTCTCTCTAGACACCGGAATAGTCCCTAAGAGTTGGAAGCTAGCCAATGTACAACCTGTACCTAAGAAGGGCAGTCGTGCTGATCCTGCCAACTACCGACCCATCTCAATTACCTCCATACTCTGTAAGAGTATGGAGCGTATAATCAACAACAAGCTCTTGGCATACCTTGAAGTCAATGATCTCCTCAGTGACCGGCAATACGGATTTCGCCGAAATCGGTCAACTGGGGATCTTCTCGCATACGCCACGCACATATTGAGCGAAGCCTTGGAGATGCATGGAGAGGCACTTGCTGTATCTCTAGACGTCTCTAAGGTATTTGATCGGGTCTGGCACGACGGTCTTCTGAATAAGCTTCCATCTTACGGACTACCTGCTGGTTTGTGCACTTGGATATCAGCCTTTTTGAGGGAACGATCGCTTAGAGTAGTTCTTGATGGCTGCTCTTCCGATCAATTAGCTATTAATGCTGGTGTACCTCAGGGGTCAGTTCTTTCAGCAACACTATTCTTACTCCACATCAATGATTTGCTAAAGCCCGGTACCTTTGGGTATGCAGATGATAGTACTGTTGTTGAAAGATACACATCCAGTGCCCGAGCCAGTGGTGACGACGTCCGGATTGAGAGAGAGGCTATGGTTGAGCGCATGAACCTGGCTTTGAAAGCCGTGTCCGATTGGGGCGATGCTAACTTGGTTAGGTTCAATGCTGCAAAAACACAGGCGTGTTTATTCACTGCTAAAAAGAGCCCACTCCATCTGGCTCCTTCATTCCGTGGTGTATCTGTAAGTTTAGGAAACCATCTTGAGCTTTTGGGTGTTGATCTCACGTCAAACCTAAACTTTGGATCCTACATTGAGTCCAAAGCCAAAGTAGCTTCAAAAAAACTCGGCATATTGTCCAAGGTAAGGCGGTACTTCACACCTGGACAGCTTCTAAATCTGTATCAAGCACAGGTCCGATCGTGTATGGAGTACTGCTGCCACCTGTGGGACGGGTCTGCCAGGTACCAGCTTGAGGCTCTGGACTCGATTGAACGGCGTGCCAAAAGGCTCATTGACGACGACACTTTGGTTGGTGAAAGGCTCCAGAGCCTTGCACATCGACGTAAGGTGGCAAGTCTGTCGGTTTTTTACAGATTATACCACGGTGAATGCGCTCAAGAACTGCATGATCTCATTCTCCCATCACCATTCCACTACCGGACTACTAGACGCTCGGCTAAGCGCCATCCTTTCGTGGTCGAAATACCACCCATTCGTACCAAGCGATTTGACTCAACGTTTTTAATTAGAACGGCTAAGGAATGGAATGCCCTGCCAGCGTCTGTGTTTCCGGCGAAATATGACCCGGGCGTGTTCAAGAGAAGAGTGAATAGGTATTTACTTGGCTAGCATGCTACATCTTCGATCGCATCGTCACTTCCCATCAGGTGAGAGCGCGGTCAAATGCTAGACAAGTTTGAAGTAAAAAAAAAAAAAAAAAAAAAAAAAAAAAAAAAAAAGTTTGAGGAAGCTGCAACATCTAGTCACAAACCTTTTACAAATGCAGTAAAGTACTTTAGAAGTTTGAAACTTCGGCATTGACTTTACGTTTGTTTTTTACACTTCGTTTTTTTGGTTTTCGGAAGTTTTAAATGAGCTTATACTCTTTAACAAAGTAAAATAAATATAGCCTCTACTAATTTTTAATAAACTGCTCGTCTTTACTAAAGTTTGGCAGCTCCCTAAGTTCGCACTTATTCCTTTGTGACATTAAGTGCTAATTTAGTAGCGGTCAGTTTAATACAGATGGGCATTGTACAACTTTTTAAGTTTTTTTATGTCTCAGGATGATGTGCGTAGTGCAGTGTCACGTGATTTTTTATATGTTTTAGAGTTTAGAGTGGCAGTGCATCTGTTGTGGGCAACCGTGACTCTTTTACACGATTAGGGTGACGTCAACCATTAGCGTTTAAAAAAATCGTACCCTTAATTAGCAGTTCTTTTTTATCTGCATTTCCATAGACACCTGGGTCCATGCTTTTTGTTAAATTATTTTTCTATTCATAAATTAAGCCTATTATTAACATGATAATGTTAAAAATAGCAGTATTAAGATTACTGAGGCTACCAATTAAAACTATTCTGAAAGACAATCTTGTAGCATTCCTCCATCTATAAATGAAGTGTTGAGCTCAAAAGCAAAATGGATTCGCATCTCGGTATAGGAAGATCCTGCCATCTTTTACGGAGTTCGTTACAAATGTACAAACATTTCATGAACAAGTACAATGAACAGTACACGATGTGCCAATTATGCTCTATCTTCATACATCCCATCAACCGCGAACGAGCATCGATGTTGATAAAACAAAACAGCCCAAGATTGCATTGCTTTACAACAGTCGACTTTCATACAATAAAATTGTAATCGAAATTTTAGATAGTACATTGCGAGCGTAGAAGGTTTTTTGCTCATCCCTCTATGACGTACCTACTGTAATTGCATTTGGGTACGTCCTTGAGAGATAAGTGCAAACTTAAGAGTTATCAAATTGCAGTGCATACGGGCTTATGCCTGTATGCACTAAAGCATGCGTATGCAAGTCTTGCCTTGCTACTTTTTGACCGATTAGCCATAACGAATTGACGGTAGAACGATGCAGCCGCAATTTAATTAGTAAGGTTGGCCCTGGTATTTTTTTTTTATCTGCATTTCCACGGACACCTGGGTCCGTGCTTTTTGTTAGATTATCTTTTTATACATATTTATGAATTAAGTCTATTATTAACATGAACATATAATACAGGAAGGACAATACAGCCAATAACAAAAACATACATAAACATAAGCATTTATTTCTAATTGTGCGTACACCACCGAGCAAACCAGCTTCCTCGGGCCCTGGTTTATTTAGCATCGGTGCTCGTACGATCAAGCTGAAACTGTAAACACTTACAATAGGCATTAGCAAATTGCCGGGTGAATTTGAAACTAGCCTGCAATCTGATTGAATAATGCAGTTACGACTGTTAGCGTAACACTCCACATTAATATTGTATATTGCATAGTATTATTAGTATTAGTAATATTGCAAGTTGACCTGACTTTTGGTTTGTTCAGCGTCCAATCGCTTTGCTTCCTTACTAATAAAAGTAAAACGTTGCCTGTTTGTTTGTGTAGCATTGACGCTTAACTGCTTTGATTTGAAAACCTATAGATAGTCGTCGTACGTCGCTTCATTGCCAAAACCAGTTTGAAACCGAGCAAAGCTCTGCCGAGCTGTCACATTTCATTTAAAATAGTACTACTAAAAAAATAAGAAAATTTTCATGAGTTAAATCTATTGGTGATGTAGACACGCAATTTCTAAAATGACGTTTTGTGACAGTCAGGTGAAATAAACTGTACGAACGTAACTAACACTTTGTAAAATCCCAAAAATTAGAGAAACAAATGTTTGTAAAAGTAGTCTCCACAACACAGGGAATCCTAGTGTGAAGCCCAGGGCTCGAATATTAACATATAATGTCGACTAAAATTATGACTGTTTTTATTTAGTTCATATACTTAAGTAAGGATGATATTGTTATCGTTGCTATTGTTTGCTGAAATAAATCTTATTCTTATTCTTATACAGCCCAACAGTTCCATTTTCAAATGTTCTAGTTACTTTTTATATATTGTTTATGTAAGTATCCAGTTCCGGAAACTTATAGTGCGTATGTATTAATGTATAAATAATGTACCTAATGCATTAATTGTTTGCTTCGAAATAGTCATAGCACTATACTTTGTAAGTACGTTAGTAGCAAATTCAGCCAGTAGCATCACATGCTACATCAAAATTAAAAACGACCTCCATGCCATTTAAAAATACAATGTTGACTAAATGCCATAGTTTTTAGCAAAACAGAACATAATAGTTCTGAACTAAACGAAAAGCATGCTACTTAAAAATTCAGAAAAGTGACATCATAAACACGCAAGCCCTTTAGACCTCGCCCCAAATACACTGTGGTGACACTAGTTTAGAATTATTCAAATCTTATTTACACTCACCCCCAAGCGAGTTAACCAAATGGGTCCCTAGCACAGAAAACGCTCCGCCGTGGGACTATTTTAGACGCCCCTTTAGGACTGTCAAAATAGAATTCGAGAACAGGAATATAAAATTCAATAACCGAAGTAACCGGCGGTTAACCCAAATTCCATATTTCTTGTACGTGCTTTTGAAATGGAATCACCCTGTTATACCCTGAAACTTTTAAGTGGATTGAAAAGTGCCTGTACTTACTATATAAAATAGGGTTTACAGCTAGTAATATCGAGAGAATTAAACTTACAAATTAAAGTAGATCGATGTCCAGCTGAGAAGGACTATCTAGGTCATTTTAAGAAAAATTAACTACTTCTTGCTCCTGGAGCAAACAAACACTAAAGATTTTTCTATCTTTCAAGCCTTGCCAGGTGGGTTTGAAGATTATCAAGAAATCAGTTTTGTTACGGCCTATATCGACCACGCGCTATTCAATCGTTTAAGTCAGGTTATTCAACTTACGGCATCTTTCGTTGATAAAAACAGGTTTGTCTTTCTCAAATATTTCTTCTTTTGAAAACTGCAGCTTTATATTTTCCTGTTGTTCAGTCGTTAAATATGTCATATACATAAATATTTACCGCATCAACCTGACCTGAGATACCATTTAGAAAGTATTCTAAGCATATATCATTTCAGTTTAATCAGCTAGCTCATTACCCACAATTTTCACAAGCCAATGCTTCGCATTTTGCAATCTGTTTCCATAACAAGCACTATAATTTCATGCTCCAGAACGTGTGCTGCGAATGGTGATTTGTATGATGGAGTATGTACGTCTTTTGATTTTACTTTCATAAACATAAATCTTATAAACCAAACCATAAAAATACTCCATTATTATATAATAATAACAAAAGTTCAGGATTTGGGCAAGACTTTTTTACTAGTAAAGTCTAGACTTTATGATCTGATCTCACAGTCGAGTAACCGTATCACCAGACTGTGCTGATGTCTCAGGATGATGCGCAGTGCAGTGTCGCTCGAAACTATGTTTTGGGGTTCCGAGTGACTGTTCTGTTATGGGCGGCGGTGTCGCTTAACATCAGGTAAACGACTAGCTCGTCACATCATTCACTAACATAAAAAATAAAATTGTTCGAGAAGAACTATTGAGTTCAAGTGACGCGGGTAAATTGATCAAGTCTATTCCTATACATGGGTATGTTGTGTTGCTCAAAGTGCTTTGTTTTCCAACACTCGGAATAATCAAGCAATATTTCAACTCGTTTTACTACCCATGCGTAAATTGGTTGACAGTTTCGTTCAATTCAATCGGCATAAATCATAATTCGGCTGTACTGGGACTACTGGGCCTTCGGCTCAGCCACAAAACACGAGAGTTCGTTTGTGCGTCAAATATTGTTAAAACCGAGTATGGCGTATAAACTGCTAGGCATTTTTTAGCAAAAAAGAAGGCGCTTGGCGAACTGACGAAGTTGACACATCAGATTTGATCATGATTATGCTTGTTATTAACAAAAAATACAGGGTGTGATCCGTTGGAAACTACCTCATTTATGGGCATCTGCATTGGCGAATGGCTGGAATGATCAGCATGACATGTTTCATGCATTGACGGAGTCCATGACGGATTGACCTGACACTGCAGCACTCCATTATTCTAATCCTAATAGAGACGAGCGAAACGCATTTCAACGACTTGCATAAATAGCAAGACGCTTAAATAGGTCTCACCCATTTACTAGGGACACACTGAAAGTTTTGCACACATGGTAAAATTCATAGTCGTTAAAAAAATTGGAGGGTAAACCAGTTGTCATTTATTTTTCAACGCTCACCGAATGTTGCCATTCTTATTGAAAAAGGAGTTTAAAGTCAAAGTCAAAAGATTTATTGCAAATAGGCTATTTTTAGCACTAAAATTATATTCGTGAACGATTTCATAGCGATGCGTTTTGTATGATTTGATAAGTGCTCTTTCTCTACGAGATGTTTCTATTGAGTTCTAGAAAGAACACGAAAAGACGTTTGATCAAGATTTTTAATTCACGTTTTTTTTTTAATTTTGTTAATTACATAATATTAAATTACCACTGAATAATATAATACTAACGAAACATTTTCACGCTCCCGCCAAAAATCAAATACTTTTTTTTTTTTGATTTGGCTCCACACTATTGTGTATTTAGCAATTGTCAAGTAATTGGTAATTTCTTGAGTTAATTAATATACATGTCAAGTCAAGTCAAGTCACAGTCCAAGTCAACCAAGTCAAGTTATAGTCTAGTCTAGTCAAGTCATACTAAGTCTAGTAAGTGGTGGCAACTTTACCAGAAGTTTCTATGGAATTTTGGAAACAAAATGAAAAGAAACGTTTCACCATCATTATACCACTTTCCCACACTCATGCCTGTAGTCCAGCACTTAACGAATAAAATGCCACCAATTTTATGCATTAACACTGAAAATAACACAAGTTTTGGAAAATAATACAATACGGCGACGCGATCTTTTTCGTTTTCCCGCCAAAAACTCTAAATCAAATACTTATTTGTTGAACAAGTTTTCGAAATTCGAAATAAGAATTAAGTAGAAAATAATTAATTGATTTAACGTTTGGAAACACTAAGTAGGTGGTAAGCACTAGTGATAGCAAATTAAATATATAGATTGAAAAGAAGTAAGCTCGCAAGAACACGTTCAGACACGCTTAATTTTTTTTTTTAATATACTTTTATGTATTTTTTATCACTAATTAGGTATGTTCTCGTTGCTGAGGTAATCAGCAGTTTGGACCAATCAAAGCAGGACTCGAAGCAAAATAAACTGCTCTTTTGTTGCACAAATAACTATAAAATAAAAAGAAGAATATTTTGAAAAACTATAAATATAGTATTTCCTTTACAACTTGTTTCAATAATTTGATACGAAAAATTTTCAATGTGCCCTACGTATTAATAATGGGTAGTAAAGCTTCTTTTATTCATGTGAATGAAATCATCACCGAAATAAAATCATAAAGTTAAAATACTGCTATCGTGTTTTTTAAAAGAGAACAAAAGCTGATTGTTTCCATAATTATTAGGTCTTTACCTATGAAATTGCCGTTTTGTTTGAAAAAAGTTAAAGTATTTTTTTTTCGAACTTATTTATTTCTTTTATTCAAAGTAATCACCCCTGCAATCAATGCATCTTTGCCAACGCTGTGGCAGTTTATGGATGCCCTTCTTGAAAAAATCAGCAGGACGGGAGACAACAAACTCTTCAAAGGCGTTTTGTACTGCCTCTCGGGAATTGAATTTTTTTCCCGCTAAAAAGTTGTCCAAATTTTGGAAAAAGTAATAGTCGGTAGGCGCAAGATCTGGTGAGTATGGCGGATGAGGGAGAGCTTCCAAACCCAACTCATGCAGCTTAGAGACGGTCTGTTGTGCAGTATGGGGTCGCGCGTTGTCGTGAAGTAGCAGTGGAGACGACCGATTGACCAAAGCTGGTTGCAGACGTGCGAGTTTCGCCATCATTGTGGTCAGTTCTTCAATGTACACATCTGCAGTAATGCTCTCGCCGTTTTGTAAAAAGCTATGATGAATCACACCAGCACTAGACCACCAAACTGTGACCATCACCTTTCTAGGGGTCATTTTTCGTTTTGCACATTGCTTTGGTACCAATCCAGGATCTAACCAACTTGCTGAGCGCTTTCGATTGTCAAAAAGAATCCATTTTTCGTCGCACGTAACAATTCGGTTCAAAATTCCTTCATTCCTGTGCCTGTTAAGCAGCGCAAGGCAAGTCTCGACGCGTACGTTGCGCTGGTGATCGTTAAGTTCGTGGGGCACCCATCTATCAAGCTTTTTTATCTTGCCAATCTGTCGCAAATGGACCAATATTGTTTTGATGCTAACATCAAAAGCTGCTGCCAGCTCAGCTGTAGATTGAGATTCATCAGCTTCCACAATCGCCTTTAATTCATCATTGTTGACCAAAGTTTCCGGACGACCACGAGGTTCATTTTTCAAGTCAAAATTCCCAGAACGGAACCGAGCAAACCAATAACGGGTTGTACGTTCGTTTGTACAGTTCTCTCCGTAAACGTCGTTGATGTTACGTGTCGTTTGTGCCGCGTTGGTGCCACGATGGAACTCTTTTTCCATAATTACACGAAATTTCAAAGTTTCCATTATGAGGAAAAATGTTGAAATGTAATGAAAATACAACGCTAATCAATAAACAAAAGACTTATATTGTAAATAGAATGTCATATTTTTAAAACAAAATTAATTTGAATTTAGAATTCATAGCCAATCAAAAGTTTTTTTTGTTTGAAAAAGTCTGTACTGCAATACGGCAATTTCATAGGTAAAGACCTATTATTAAAGTCGGCATATTCAAATTGTAATTTATATCCCGATAAGAACATACGTATTCATCTTGACCAGTTTATCTTGAACGTTAAAACTTTTTTCTTGATTTATTTGAAGATTAATAATAAAGGATTAATTCTTGGTAAAGGTGCGGTGATGTTATGGGTCGACTATTTTATTGAATGGTATGTAATACTAATTATAATGCTGACATGTTAAAGCAGTTAGCCTTGAGATCGTGCTTACACGACCGTACCTACCTTATCTTCTTCTAAAGGTCCATCCTTTATTTCAAACTGTTCAATATTACAATGTTCTTTCATAAACGTATTAGTAGTAACATTTTTAAAGATCTAAAAAGAAATATTTCTAAATACTTAGTAGTGGATCGTGGAAAATGGTGTATAATTATATTTAGCCAACTGTATAAATAATCGTAACACGAAGGAGAAGAACTAGTTGATAGATGTATGTATACATTTAATTATGTATAAATTCCACACTGTTTAATTTTTTCTTATTCATTATGGTTAAAATGTATCAATTGCTTATTTTAGTGGTGAATTTGCAATGTTTTTAATGAAGGGATAGTAATTATGCATATCAATGGGTCAATTAAACAACACCAACCTAAGTACAGTGAAATACAATAGTTTCGTTAATATGAGCTACAATACCTCTGACTTATACGCAATTAAACTAGACTACATAATATATAATGTACTCATTTTGAAATCTTACATGAACAATTTTAAGTGATTGCTCACTATAATGGTACAAAAAATAACCTTGGCATGTCTTCAAGATATCTGAAGTCAATACCTACTTATTTCGTTTTAAAATAACTTTAATTCAAATATCCTTCTTACTCCTTAATATATTATTGTTCCTTTATTACAAAGTCAAACATATTAATTATAAGAAAGTTATGATTGATTATAGTTAGTATAATTGATATAAGAAAGTGTCATACAATAATATTCACGCTATTAAAGCCAAACCACAGAATTTCAATCTTTCATCTAGCTGCTCCAGTCAAAAGTGCTGACAGCAATGTCGTCACTCTAAATTTGTTTGTTTTTGCAGCAGTTATTCATAACAATTAAACCTGTTTGATGATGACAAGGCCGTTCTCATCTAATTAGGTCAGTAAAAACGGCGAAACGTTGTAAATCAGATTAGTAGACGTGTTCCTTTTCAACTACGAATCGGCAATACACAATAAAAACATCAAGCTCCACCAAATGGTGGTAGGGTAGCAACAGCAACTCAACGCAATATCACAGATTAGATAATAGTTACTTCGTAAAATCCACAATATTTTCAGCATCTTTAATCTATGAGTTCTATAGCTGAAGGTATCGTTTCCAGTATAATCGTGATATTGAGACCATTATTCGATTCTTCAATACCATTAATTATGTAAGGAAATGAGGATAATTTATTACAGATTATGACTTTTACAAATTAGTCTAATCTAACCAAACTAATTCACCAAACAGTGACAAACAAAACATGGAAGAGACCATTAATATTGCGTTACCGAAGGCTGCAATCAAATTTACGCGTATTTCAATAAACATATCATCCACATAAACTATGCATACAATTTCATTATGTGCCGTCAATTGTTGATTATACTAGCGTTCAGTCAGCAGCTGCGCAAGAGTTGATGTGTAATGGATCTTAAAATGCTAAGCTTATTGTTTCGACCTATATTTATCTTTATTGCTAACATAAGATGTGCGTATGGAATGTGTCCATAAGCTTTTATTAAATCTAAATAATAAAGTTTTAACGGAATACGAAAGTGGTTTCTTTGTATAATCTACAGTAATATTATTATTGCTTTAAATAATAGCATTAGCATTATAATGGCTGCATCCTATACTTCATTCAGCGTTTAACGTGAAATTGAAAGTACAATGAAAAAGAAACGAAAAATGTATGAAAATTAAACAATTTTAGCAAAAGTAGTGCTAATAATAAAAGTGACTGAAAATATCGGATAATAGCCTCGAGAGTGTTTCTTAAGAACATCAATCAGTGAGCCTATTTAGAAATCGTCGCGTCTTCACGGCAGAGTTGTCAGCTGTCATCGCGCACTTCTCACCCAATAACTGCTTAGTTGAGCGGTCAGCTGAACGATTTTGACCGAACTTATCAAATGCATGTAAGAAAATAAATTATTATGTTACGTATATGTAAAACTGTAATTATTAAAGCTCATATTTCTACTTAAATCAACAGAGATAGGAAGCTGAAATTTTTTGAAGTCTACACTACTCTGAATCGTCGATAGTAGAATGTCACACGACAGCCATCAGTCGGTTATGTCTTGGTATTTGGTGCAAAATCTATATTCGTAATTAGGTACGTTACGTTACGACAACTACAGGCAGATAGAGATGGAGCAGATTTACTCTACGTAAAAACGCTTTTAAATAGCCTATTAATAAAGCAATTAATAATCATTTGACTTTTTAGTTTATGTACGGCACAAGTAAAAAAACTTGTAAACCGAACATAAATAATAAGCAACATTACTTAGCCTTATAGATCTTTGAATTCTGAGTTTACATATTGCATATTACAATTTTTACTAGTTGGTTTTTATTTGCTCAGTCCAAGGCTTTCAAACCAGATGTTAATGTTCAAAGCGTGATGAATCGTGGGTATAATTAACATTTTTTTTATTATGGTTATTAAGAAAATATACATGATAAGAAACAAAACTTTAGTTCTTAAGTTCTTGATTGGAAAAAACCCAGGGAAAAATTAAAACCTAATTCAGGAATGGTTTTTCATTTACTTCCTTTCCTATGTTATGTACAGTGTAGGGTGGACACTATACCTACAGTACACGCGGAAGTGGCGCAAGCGGCATCAGCTCAGTCTTTACGAACAAAATAATTACATGGCGTCAACCGAGCATTAACGAAACGCGTGGTCGCACGCGAGTTACCGCCGCGTCGCCGACTATGCCCGGTACGTTTGGAAGCGCGTTCACCTGTGTGCCCGCCGAGCCGATGGAGGTGAAGGTCACGCGCGCATGAACCGAACTAACGTGCCTGACGCCCGAACGCAAATGTCAATGTAAATACCTATTGTAGGTATTCCCGCCAAGACGCCATTTTGAATTTCGGCTTGACCGGTTTAGGATGGGGACGCGCGCGCGTCAAGGAATGCTGACTTCAAGAGGTTTTTTCTCTCGTTGTTCTGACGGTCACGGTCGCTTATAATAACTCACCCAAAAGATTATTTCAGAAATTAAATTACTTATGCAAATATATTAAATGCAAATTTTGACGGCCGTGAGGTTTTTGTACCTCCTTATTGAATTTCGCACTGGAGTGATTTGTGAACATCCAATTATGTTTACTTTCCATAAAGGTAGGATGTAGATAGTGGATAGATAGAAAACAAACTTGTATGTATGTATTGAGCAGGATTTAAACAGAATAAAATAGTTTAAATAAATTTTCAATAACACCTGCAGAGTGTAATTTTATTGAAGCGAATGAAATAATTTGTAAACAACGAAATTCAGTAATAACGTGGAAAATTTAAATCATCACGAAAATCCAATGGAGTTTTTACGTCGGAAGACAGATGCCAAAGTTGAAACGACGGTCATAAAAATAACCCTAAAAATACTCAACTCACTTTCGCCCGGTCGCTCTATAAACTGGTTAACACCACTCCAAAGGTTTTTAAAACTTAAATCCATTTCCACCCTTCTGAAGCAGAACAAAGCTACCAATTAAGCTTCATAATCGTCCGCGCCATTATAATTAATACTACAGATATTAAAACCCCGCAATGAACGTACAGTACTGGCACAAAAAATACAATCGCAGCTTTGTGCTCTACCGAACATTAATTAAGAAGAAAAGGATTTGATTTAAAAAGGTCTTATAGAAATAAATGATATTAAACTCTATACCTAACATCTCAAAGTTCAAATTATGATTGCTTATTCAGATATATTAGTGGGACACTATTGAACCAGCATCGGCTTATTTGGCACATTGTGGTTTTGAAATAGGATAGTTGAAAATTGTGCCTTTAACAAAAAATGTAAAGTTGCCGTTCATCTATCCAGTCTAGTCCATTAAAAGTAATTGCAGCAGCGAGCGTTCTGTAATTTATGTGTAGAAAACGAGCTTTGCACTTTAACTTTATTTTCGATGAGTGTCTTTTAACTTCTTTATTTTACTACCTACCTACTTAATAATTTTATTTTACTCACTTGTATGAACACCTCCAACTCTTAGAGATATTTAGCCATGGTTAGTTGGTCAGTGCAATTACCTGAAACGAAACATAGATAAATTAAATAAGAATACATTTTTAATAGAACTTTCGGGATCTTTAATATTAAAAATATATTGAATAACGGCGAAAGTTTTGAGTAGGAATTAGAGTATAATTTCATCATCATGGATAACGACTTTGTATAGGAACTTAGTCAATATGAATAAAAATCTGACGACGCTTGTAAGTAGGTTCTTAGTAAAAAGTATGCTTAAGTATATTAAATGGATACACAAGTATTTCATAACATTTAACAAAGAGTTTTTTTTTCTGTCTGAGACACCGGAATTCATTTCGCAACCATTTTTCAATCTTACACCGAGGTGTTACAGTTCAAAGTTGAGCAGCGTTGAATTCTAGTTTGGTAGTAAGTAAAGGCTAGGGGACGAGTCACTAACGAGGGGAAAAGTGCCTATTTCCTAGACGTAATGACGTCGCGACACCCATTGCCCGGCTGAACATAGTTGAATAGACGCCTAGATACATCTGGCTATTGGCAGCATGTTGGGTGTTGTGTTGTTGAGACAAGTTTTAGTTTTTAGCATTGAGAGAGTAGCAGATTTAATTTAAGCCCTGTCATTCTTTATCATCATTAAATTTTTTACAGCTGCCGTGAATTTGGGTATTGTAGTGTCATTTAGATTTGAGTCAGTCCTGCGTTAAACTACGTTAGGACTGGAGTGAAGTGAATGACGCTCTCATATATAATCTAATTTTAGTCTTTTGTTCCATGGACTTTATTCTAATAATAATATGGTAAAAATGCTTGCACTGTTAATAACTTTATTGCTCAAGTAAATAATAGGACAAGGCATACGGAGCCCAGCAATTGGATGACATTTAATCCTGCCATTTATGCACATTTTTTATTTTTACTTTACTGTTTGTCTGGTCACTAAACAGCTAAACTGTAGTTGGTACTTGTATAAAAGTTTGTCAGAGATTTATAAATAACATACAGCTTACTCAAACATCCAAACACTGCTTCCATACATTTTGTCTAGGTAATATGCACAAGTTTAGAAGCAAAAGCCGTTACATCGGCCATTCAACTAGCAATGTTTCCTTACCACTAAACCTTATTAACATTTCGCCATTGTACTCCAACAACTAACCTATTTTATGTGGAGTGTCCTTGAAGTATATTTCTCTCGTACTGTTCGGCAATTTGTGTAGGTTGTTATCTAATCTTTTGTCAGAATTCTGGATAGAGATGAATAATAGGATGCTGCTACAGGTAGAACTCTAGCTGTACTATACCTCTGAAAATTATCGCATGGCTAGTTTGACAGTTTTGACCTCAGCTTAGCTTTCCTTATTATTTGCGAAAAAAACATATTTTCATTTACCTCGACTAGGTAGAACTTTTCTGCAAAGTTCGTCTAGGCAGGCAAAGGTACACCATTGCTTTACCAAATATTCTGCCGCCAAGCATTAGTGTGCAGTACTGTCTTCGGTCTTGAACAGCACTGCAGCTAGTGAAATTACTGGGCAAATAAGATTTTATGGCCTGATTGCATAATCTAATATTCTTATTACCAGAATCTGTGATGTCTCAGGATGACGTGCAGTCTCACGCAAAACTTTACATCTTAGAGTTCCGAGTGAACAAATAAATATTTATTAAAATCGCTAGAACTTATGTGATGGGTATTTTTACCGACCTCTTTAAGTCGGAATATAAGAAAATCTCGCTCTATCACATAATATAGGCATCGCCAAATACGGCATACGACGCAAATATCATATTACGAGATTTACGTCTGGGAACAAAATTTTCGGATAACAAGGCGTGCAACTTGTTTTAATGTAAACGGACTCAAAATTTTGAAATATGTAGATATAAAATTTTTTTGAAACAAGGTGTCAGGCAACTCTTTTACCATATCCGACACGGCGTCTTATTTCATGAGTGTCCTTTTCCGAGCATAAGGTTCATCCATTTTATAGAAATAAATCACAACCTATAAGTGTATTTCCCACAAAATCCACAAAAACAGGGCCACCCGGCACCGGAATGAAAACAAAACAGTTAAAACATCGGATTAGTTCGACCACTGCCGGATTTCACTGATTTATTTAAAAAGTTCTCCGTTAGCTAGCACTCGATTCAGTGTTGATGAAAGGGTCGCCAACTCGGCCAACGGCTGTCGATATTTTAAACCTAAGCAGTTTCCAATTTGTCGTATGTGATTATTTGGACACCAAGTGCCGAGTTTTTACAATGATAAAAATTTCAGGTTCAAGGTTTTATGTTTTCTATACGTGTACATACCATGTAGATATTTCAGTAGAGACGGCTTGACAGCTTAGTGTTATACTCAAATCCTAAAGGAGATTTCCCTTCGCATTAGTAAACACATGAGTATAATCAAAATAACTACTAGTTATGCCTTAAACACTAGTTATGATTGGCTTCAAATGAAATATGTACGTTGTGTCCACGCGCTGTTTTCGTCTATCGATCACTACAAAATACTATTATTTATTTTGTGACTGTTGTTTACAGGGTGCCTCATCATTTACCATGGATTCAATAAAATCATGGCATTTTACAGCTGTAGTAATATAGTCTGGTCCTAAGTCCTTCGATTGCTTCGCTTCAAATAAGATACATAGTTGCAATTTTATACCGAAACAAAATGGAAGAATAAAAGCGAAAAACACATTCCACGGCAAAAAGAACAAAGGCTGTAAATTAGAGAAAGGTAAATTAAAAACTCGAATGAAAGTACGAATAGGGTTACGAACGAAGTGCCATGCTAATGAAAGCATTTGCGCCCTTCACGGCTTCTTAATTCATAATCATAAAATACGAGAAAACCTTTTTTATTTCAGCTAATAAAAAATACAGTTTTGGAGACGCGTCAAGAATACCGCGAAGAAAAGTTACATTTGGTGAAATTTTGATACGGGTTTCGGTACCGTTCGTTGGAAGCAAAAGAAGATGAATTTTAATTAGCCGTTGTACATTGAGTCCATAAAAGTTGCGATGGTGCATCTAGAGTCCACTATTAGAACATAAAGTAACATTTAGTCCTTCATAAATGTCCTAGAACTTGATTGACGCAGCTTCGATACACGTTGAAAACCTTTGAAAACAAATATATTATATTCCTCTCCTCTAGTAGACATGTAGAGCTACATGTCTAGTAGACTTGCAACTCTTGGAGAAAAGGTAACTAGATAAAAAAAAACATGAAAGTCAGGACACAACACAAGTATCACTAAACACAGAAAACACAATAAAGAAAGTATCCAAACCTTTGGAGAATCCGCGGCCCTTGACCCTCAGACTCCAAACTTCCCCCAACTTGTTTAACTACCCAGATCTGTGAGTCATAAATTCGTAACTTTTCAAGTTACGTCTCGAATAACATCGCCCGGGAATAAAAGTTGTCTAATTTAAAAATATCTGCATGGTTTATTTATTTATTTTCGAAATCTGAAATAAAGAAGTTGGTCATGTAAGCGATCGATCCAGCAATGATATACTAACTACTATACTAACTAGCTCATTACAGACTTTAAGCCTTATATCAAAGTAAGTATAATGATAAATAATAATAGCAAATAATTTTTAATAGTTCATGAGCTGGTAATAAGCTTATGGAGTATGGAGATCCTTCTCCTAAGACATGAAAAGTTAAGTAAGAAGACTCATCGTGACTCTTAACGTTGACGTTGGTTGATAGAAATGATTAAAAATTACAGTTTCTCCATAAACATTATTATAAAGGGAATTGTTTAAGTCCGTCAGAAACAATGGACTTACGTACAATATTATATGCAAATAACGCACACTTGCAGGATAATAGACATTTTGATTTAAAATGGCGTATACTTATTGTTAATAAGTTAATGTTAAAGTTATATACTTATTGTTTGGCTAAGAATGAAAAGAAAGCTTGGAATTATTTTTATTATGAATATATGTCAAAATTAATAATATGTTATTGATTCATGGAATGTTTTCATCGCATTTGAATATATTTCGTCATTATGGATATGTTAAGAATTCGAGTAATTATGGAATATCAGAACCGCCGTGGCACCAACGTGGTACAAGCGGCACGCAAAATCATCGACGTTTACGGAGCGAACACTACAAACGAACGCATCAGCTGTATTTGGTTTTCCCGCTTCCGTTCTGGAAGTACGCATCGATACGTGCCATGGATTCTATTTGACGATTGCAAGCGCTCGGCAAGATTGTTGAATCCTGGTTCAGCACCTAAACAATGCCCTAAACGAAAACTTACCGATAGAAAAGTGATGGCCACTGTTTGGTCAAGCACCGGTGTGATTCACCAAACGGGATAAGTATTGCTGCAGATGTGTACTGCGGAAAACTAGAACACGTCTCCAACCAGATTTGATCAATCGCTCCTGCACTACAACGCGCGATCTCATACTGGACAGGTATCCAAGTTACAAGAGCTGAGGTTGGAAGGTCTACGTCATCCGCCGTTCTCATAAGATCTTGCGCCTACAAACTTCTACCTTTTCCAGAATTTAAACAACTTCTTGGTGGGAAATAAATTCAATACCCGAGAGGCAGTACAAAAAGCCTTTGAAGAATTTGTTCCCTCCCGTCCAGCTGATTTCTTCAAGGGCATCAAGAAACTGCCACTGCGTTGCCAAAGACGTATCGATTGCATGGGTGATCATTACTTTGATTAATATAAACAAAAATATAGAAAAATTAATTACGGTGCTTATTTCATAAAAACGGTATTTCATATGTAAAGACCTAACAGGCCTATGGTCAATCTACAATCCACATTACGTACGCTAGATTCGGAAGCTCGGCCCTAAGACAGTTTCATACGTAACCCCATTGAGCTTTAAATTTAAATAGAACAGTTATTCAGCTTCCAAAATAGAAGCGGGTTATTGTAAATTATAGTAAACGATTTAGAACTTTAACAACACGATTTCTGAAACTAACGCGCCAAGTTTTCACTAACCTAACCGAGTGTGAACTGTGAATAATAGTTTTCATTGAATAACTTTGTCGGCATTGCTGTTTGTACTAGTACGTTACGTTTAAAGTAACCTGTTTATGCAAAACGGCGTCAAGTGACTATACAAAGTTGAGACTTCTGAGTCTCGACTCCAGCCGAGTTATATCAATACATATTAAGTATTATAGCTATTTTCTTTTTTATATAATCGACCGTTTATAAATAACTAACAATCTTTAATACCCTTTTTTTGAGGGGGGGGGAAATGCCCTCGCACTTCCACACCACACATATGTGGGACTCGAACCCACTAAAACCCCCCGTGAGCACCTCGTCCGCCGTACCGGGGGCGAGAAGGGGTCGCGACTGCAGTCCAGCCAACTCGCCCCTCGAATCTTTAATACCCTACACAACCGATCAGCATCAATTCAATAGCCTCTAATAATCACTTCTTGCGCCAACAAATACGGCCAACTCCTTTAAGTTCCAAGGGTCTATGGACTTCGATGTTAATGGTAAGCAATCGTGTTTTATTGTACTCGTAACCTTTGATGGCCATATAAAAGTGCTCACCTTCATAGAATGGTCTACGGTTTCACGATAATGCGTGTGGGATTCCGTACTTAAGATACTCTAGGGCCAGTCGAAAAAAATCGACATCGGCTTGGTCCTCGTATTTTATAAGCACTTACCTGTTTAACGAAACTGTATATACCATTCGAAATGTCATTTTATTGGCTTATACAATATGAATAAACTAGTAGATAAATTTAACTTTGTATTAATTCATAAACGGAAGCGTTATTATAAAAAATAAATACAATTCAATCTATTGCGTTTACACCGAATTAAATAGAAACATCTTTAAATTGACTGGAAATCAAAAGTAAACATCACAATACGAGAAATAAAAGGTCAAAAGATCTGTTTTGCTTTAATTAAAAGTTAATCGTTCGCATAAGGACATTACACATTCAAATGAGAGTGGAAATGGAGATGTCGCCTTTAGATTTAACTTTGTAGAAATAGAAAGCTACAGAAATGAGAAACGTCTGCACAATTTCAATTAAGTACTGGTTTTTGTTGCGAATTTTAAGTTTTATATTTTCGTTAAAGCAACCAAGGCCGTGGTGGTGTAGGAGTAAGCTCAAACACTACCGATTTATTTGCTTCATGATGGAGATATAGTGCATCCGATGAAAATGTGCTAGTAGAGCATCTTCTCCTTGACAATTTGGTATATAACTCGTAAAAATACCACTCTAGCTGCAGTAATCTTATCCCATGTTTTTCAACATAGATGAGTTAGACATACAAATTTAAAAAATAAATAATTGAATTTGAAAATCATCCTTGTATTTGAATATGGATTTGGCGGGCGAGTTACAAGGAAATATCTATTTTCGTATTTTTTTATACATCGCAAATCACAAAATGATTAAAATTTTATCCAAAGAACGAACGAAAATCCTCATTTATTCAAAAGTTTTTCATAATCGTTTATACATATTCATCGCAATTTCAGTGTGCGTTTGAGTCGGGAAGACTGTACCCATTTGAATAACAAATGGATGACATCTGCATGCATGATCCTAACTGGGTTTTGTAAAAGAATAGATAGAGCAGGAGATGTAGAAAAACTACGCCATTATAAACTGAAATGAGCTTTTTATAGCCAGACTTAATGAGAATAAGGCTACTGGAAGCGCTAAAGCGTAGATTAGTGGCGGCTACGCAATTATGCGATTATTTGCAAGCTTTACAACAAATGATATATTGTGCAACAGCTGTTTGCAAATATTATATTTATCATCATTCAATGATTTCATTACAGAACAACACAATTGAGCAAAACTTAATTTTCCAAAAAGCTTCCATGTCCTATTTGGTATTATGCTATTCGAGCTTTGAAATCTCGGCGGTACAATACTGTCCCTATGAACCCTAAAGGGTCGCAATACAAAATATAGGTTCAATCCATTTATCATTCCGAGCCTGGCACAGACTCATTTAAGAAAAAAATAAAAAACTGGTAGAAAATATTTTAGACCAAATTTGATAAAGTCATTTTTCATTTTACTGCGTGTTTAATAGATAGAATACAATAATAAACAGTAATCTTCAACTTTTGTTTTAGATTACGCTGTTAAAAATTATAACAACGGGCACGAAGAAACTTTCCTTTAGTTTCATTATCCAACATGGAGAAGTGTACTTAGTTTTGTAAATACGTTGGATTCCTCAAGTTATTTCGTGACACCAAACTGTTGTAGTATAAACAGTATTTAAATAGTTATAGGTATACTAAATACATACACTAATATACACTAATTTGAATAGGCTAATACCAAACCCAATTTTGGTATAAGGTTACTAGCTATTCAAATTAGTGTTCTAGGGATAGGGATCGCTATAATTGAAGTCGCGTCCGTGACTATCATACTAACAAGATAAAACGTTTTGTCCCACATACGAACAAAATATCTAACGTCATAGAATGTCCTAATATTCATGTTAAATTCTAGAGCATCGTTCCAGGTGGTCTGGAACGATACTCTTGAAGTTGTCGACGAATGTGTCCATCTACTTAAGATAGACTGACCAATTAGGTTGGTTCCAACTTTGAAAAAGAGGTCGTACTATTCAATTTGGTTGGGCAGTATTCGGGAACCTTTTTATCTTTTTAGTCCACAAGTCGTATAGAGCCTGAAAACATAAACGTTTAACTACTGTCTCTGAGGCGTGATAAAATCCAGCTGGAATTAGAAGATCCGTAAAAGTAAAGTCACTGATATAGCTTACAAAATTAGCAAGTTGAAATGGCTATCGGTAGGTCACAACTTGTGACCGGTATGTATATCGATACATATCACATCGGTGACAACTAGCGATGTGACTTGTGAGTCGCAAGCCACATCGCTCGCAGAACCGAAGATCAATGAGAAGAAAGGTTTTGGGAGTAGCGACCACGAACTGAAAGACCTCTCTCTTGCCTCTTGTATGGACTCCAAATGCATCATCCAAGAGTCTAGCAGCACCATATTGGCTGCCTATGGAGGTAGCCTACGTTCAGAAGTCGTCTTTGAACTGATGATGACTAGTAAAAACTCGTCAGTAAATTCTATCAAAACAATATTTTTCGTACGATTGGATACTTTTAAAATATATGTAAAGTGAATAGCAGGTATGTAACCTTGTGTGCGTAAGTTAGACTACACAAATTACACAACAGTTCCAAGTATTAAGCCAAGGTCATCTGCAGCAACGCTCATCCGAATCGCATTATGTTACGTTCACTGCGCTTTATTGTTGAACAAAGGCAATAAAACTAGTAAAAAATTGTAGGACGTTTAAATTTTGTCAATAGCTTATGTTGATTGACTTGTAATGTCTACGATATTTATAACAACCGAATGAGATGCTGTTCAGAATTATTAAACAACCGTTACATTTTTTTATACTTAGTGGGTATATAGCAATTAGATGTTAGATGCAAGCCGTACATATGACCAATCTTAGTGAAAAATTGTATGGACGTTTAAATTTTGTGAACAGCTTATGTTGAATGACTTGTAATGTCTATTATGTTTATGTAAAATGACTGATATGCTGTTTATAAAAAATCGAACGTTTGTTTAATATTTCTAAATACTAAACAAACGTTCGATTTTTTATAGTAGATATAGAGGAATTAGATGTTAGAGGAAAGCCCTACATGTTGACCAAACTTAGTGAAACATTGTTAGGATGTTTTAATTTTATCAACAGCTTATATTGAATGACTTGTAATGTCATGATGTTTATGACAAATGACTGAGATTTTGTTTAGAAATATTAATCAAGCGTTAGATTTTTTTCAATATTTTATTTATTTTTTATATTATTTATTCAAACTCTCTTAAAATTAAACATTAATATATCTTAATTAACAAAACTTACAGCCAAAGACGGTTTTACATTTTTTAAATTAGGTATGTGATTGTGTTGTTTAACTCTCATTGAATGAGTGCAGCTACACAAGTCATGATATTATTTGTGTGAGAAAGAGGGTGCATATGTGTGAATATGCTACATATGCCATATACTGACATATGTGTGTACGTATAGAGGAATTAAATGTTAGAAGCAAGCCCTTTACTAAGCTTCGATCGACGCAATCGCAGGCATACTGGGGCACAAGCCACAAAGCAGTACCGTGACACCTACCTACTTACTAAGTTACTACTACCAACCAAACGTGGGCCGAGCCTATAAAGCGATGCGAACACGGAACGGAATGTCCGAATGAATATTTTTAATACCTTGTAGCACTTATATAAAGTCATTCATATTTAAAAAAATCTTATACATTCAAAGTCGTTCATTCAATAAATCCGTGTTGAATATGACTATTATGAGAAGTTTTGGTAGAGAAACGCGCTATGCCAAGTCCCTACAATCCAATCATGAACTCGACGTACCAGAACTCATCCAGTACCCTTGAATTTTTCAAACGAGATTAGTGTTATCATTTCTGTCCATCATTTTCAATATCTCATGTTACTTAAGCCCCGTAATTATATTGCCAAGTCTAGTCAAGCGGAGGTCATCGGTCCACGCTCACTTACGTCACCAGTCGGTAGACACACGCTGCCCGAATAATAATGATATGGAGTCCACTGCCTACGATAATTAAATTTTCCACACGCGCTACATGGAGGATTCCGAATGTACTTACCTAAAAATGGGCGAGATGAAATAGGTCTGCAGTGAATGAGAAATTTTACTACGATATCTACGATGTCCAACTTTACTGTTGGATTGGACAGAAGGAATGGAATGCTCTTCCAACAACTCTTTCTCCTGGGTATAACATGGGTCTTTTTAAGTCAAGAGTGAATGGGCTCTCATGGGCAAGCGTGCTCCACCTTAGACAACTTCGTCACTTACCATTAGGGGAGTTGTTGTCAAACGTATAACCATTTACCATGAAAATAAAAAAAATTAATCCTCCCACAAATTATACTTTCTGATATCATGTAATTTTACATTCTATAGATCCTACTATTGTAAGTATGGATGTATGTTTGTTACACTTTCACGCAAAAACTACGGAACGGATTTGGATAAAATTTGGAACATAGATCGTTTATAACCTGTATTAACACATAGGATACTTTTTATCGTGGGTGAAACCGCGGGACGCAACTAATTCTATATATGTTTAAAACTTTACTTTTAATTAATGAATTAAAAAAGTTTATTAAACAACCATATACATGGACCCTGTGGACACTAGTCTATGTGATATTAAGTGATTGTCTTGATCACACGGTTAGTGGAGTACGAGCTACTGGCGAGGGCGGACGTCTACTGCACTTCCGGTGTTTGAACTAGAGGAGCCAATACGTAGAATACCTTCTTAAATACTCTCCATTGTCACGCGCCATACGTTGGATTAATTTAATATCTGAGGGAGTGGACATTTTCAACTGCAGCCTGTCTAACTTCATAGAAGTAGCTCTAAGATTTATAGAAATTAATAGTATGTCTTAACTATAAATATATATGGTAATAATATTTATTATAAGTTGTAACATCGCATTGGATATTTGTCTGTAATGATGCTACTGTAGTGACACGCCCACGCACCTTATTTTATGTAAATATTTTTATGTTGTATATAGCTATAGTTAAGTATTATATTTTAGGTAGGAACAAATATTATATTTTTGTTGTACATTTATTAATCCCAATATTAGTTAAGATTTAGGTAGATTAGATAATAAGTTAGGCTTAATTGTAAATATTATATTGAGGGGCTCTCCTGGCGGTAAGGCTGCGCCGTAGGATAGAAAATGTACATACTTTTAAGTGTCACGTGACCTCTGACGTCATAGGGGTCTCCAGAAAGTAAAGATCCGAGGTAGCTCAGGCAGACCCAGATTTTTGTATATAAGGCAGGCTGATTTGGAATAAACAGAACATTGTAGTCCTACGCGGAATACCGAAGGAGGTGAAGGAAGAGGTTGTCCTCAAGGACCTCAAAGCCCAGGAGTTCCCGGTTCGGGAAGTTCACCGCCTATACAGTGGTCGTACCAAAACTGCCTTCGACCTTGTCTTGGTTGTGCTCGACCGCACCGCAAAGGGGAAGTCTATCTTCAATCTGAAGGAGGTAGACAAACTTTCAGCGGTCACGGTCGAGGCCCCACACCGAAACGGTACTCCGTCCCAGTGCCATCGCTGCCAGCTCTATGGGCATGCGGCACGTTTTTGTTACGCCAGGCCCCGCTGTGTTAAGTGCCTTGGGGATCATGGCACCGCCGACTGTTCCCGCACTCGGGACAGTCCAGACCCGCCAAGCTGCGTTCTGTGCGGAAACTCAGGGCATACCGCGAACTATCGTGGTTGCCCGAAGGCACCGCGCAGCACACGCAGGACTAGCGGGCGCGCGCCATCACGCCCCAATCCACCTACCACTGGCGCTCAAGGAATAAGCTCTAAGCTATCCCTTGTCTCGGCAAGCAGCACACAGCCCTCTCAGGCACCGCCTCCCGTAGTCAACGCCTGGTCCAAGCCCCCGAGCATGGTCCGGGCGCAGGCCGCGCCAGCGACACCTAGCAGCGCTCCAGCTATTGTTGAAGCGCTGCCTGTAGCCCACACTAGCCCTCCCGCCTCTAAGTCTGGTCCCTCTGGCCAGGCTACAACTTCCCTGATGGAAGATCTGGCTCTGATTAAGCAGAGCCTATCAGCCATCGATCTGAAGGAAGTACGTGTGCTAGCACACAAACTTCGTTCAGCCGCCACTCCCGAGGACCGTTTCTGTGCCCTGGTCCAGCACGATGGCATTCTCGACGCTATCATGCGCTGCCCCTTACCTTCTTTTAGTACTATCTAATATGGATAGTACACCAAAAAAGGTTAAACCTCGCTCCGTAGCGTTAGCGTTTTTCAACGCAAACGGCCTCACTCGTCAACGCGACTTGGTTCATAACTTTTGTAAGACCCATCAGGTCGATGTGATGCTTGCAGCACAGAGACCCTCCTGAAACCTAGTAAGCGGGATCCTAAGATCGCCAATTACGTAGTGGTTCGTAATGATAGGCTTACCAATGCCGGAGGCGGTACGCTTATCTATTACCGAAGGTCTCTTCACTGCATCCCAATTGATACTCCCTCATCTTTAATCAACTTAGAAGCGTCTTGCTGTCGCCTAGCTATGAACGGCCACGAACCGATCATACTAGCGTCTTGCTACCTTCCCCCTGATAAACGTTTGCTCAGTAGTGATATCAACGCGCTACTTTCTCTGGGAAGCTCCGTCATACTGGCGGGAGACTTCAACAGCAAACACGTCATGTGGAACTGTCACACCTCCAACACCAACGGTAGGATACTTGAACAGCTAACTGACCCACGACCAGACACAGACCACCACACCTTTGACATTATCGCACCCATGACTCCGACCAGGTTCCCCGGGAACCTCGACCAACGACCAGACATACTCGACATAGCACTTTTAAAAGGCGTAGCCCTCAGGTTAAGCTCGATAGAAGTGCTCCACGAACTTGACTCTGACCACCGCCCCGTTCTCATGAGACTAGGCTCGGATCCAACTGAACTGATACCCCAGACTAAGACAGTGGTGGACTGGAAGCGATTGGGGGAATCCCTGAAAGCTATCAGTTCACCAGACTTAGACAAGGTACCTGACGACATACAGACACTAGATGACGTCTCCACCGCGATCGATGCTCTCACTAGTCACCTCCGCACTGTGATCGGTGAGTCTTCTAAGCAGGTACCGGTGGTGGACCACCGCTGGGACTTGCCCGAGGACGTGAGGAGACTGCTGACAGCAAAGAACGCCGCCACTAGGGCATATGACGCGGCTCCCTCCCGTGATAACAAATCCACTTTGAATTTCTTACAGCGTGCTGTTAAGAAACGCATAAGTGATCTTCGCGCCCAGAACTGGACAGATCATCATCAGCAACAAAGTGGTCAAACACTTTTCTGTCCCCTTAATCTATCTCCTAGTCAGCATCTTCAATGCGGCCATGAGCAACTGCTCTTTCCCCGTTGCGTGGAAGTCCGCCGACGTCATCGGCATCCACAAGCCAGGCAAGAAGGCTACCGAGCCCTCTAGCTACCGGCCCATCAGTCTCCTCAGTACTCTGGGGAAGATCTACGAGCGTCTCATTCGGAGGCGTCTCTGGTCCCATATCCACGAACATAAACTCCTTCCCGACGAGCAGTTTGGCTTTAGAGCTAGACACTCTTGCGTTCAACAAGTGCACCGCATCACGGAGCACATTCTAGATGGCTTCAACGCGAATCCAAAACCGAAAGGGACTCTCGCAGTCTTCTTAGACGTGGCGAAAGCCTTCGACAAAGTCTGGCACGACGGCTTGATTTTCAAGCTGTACCACATCGGCGTGCCAGATCGTCTTGTGCACATCATACAAGACTTCCTTAGGGATCGAAGCTTTCGCTACCGCGTCGAGGGGGAGCGATCGTCTCCCCATCCTATCAGAGCCGGAGTGCCCCAGGGCTCCGCGCTTTCCCCCTTGCTTTTCTCGCTGTACACCAGCGATATCCCGCGGTCATTTCATCCCAGTGTGCAGCTCGCACTCTTTGCGGATGACACCGCTATCTACTGCTCCGGATGGCAGAGAGTTCACATGCGTGGTCGCCTCCAACGAGCCCTCACCGAGATCGGTGCTTGGTTCAGGAAATGGCGGATCACGGTTAACCCAGATAAAAGTGCAGCGATGTACTTTTCTGACTACAAGCGTGGTCCGCCAGCGAAACCACTGTCCTTGTTCGACAAGCCCATTCCCTGGGCTTCGTCTACCAAATACCTGGGGGTTACCCTTGACACCAAACTCAACTTCAAGGACCATATTAAGCGAGTGCGCGATAGGGCTGCCTTTGTCTTAGGCCGCCTCCACCCTCTCATCTGCAAGCGTAGTAAGCTGTCCCTTAGAAATAAGGTGACGCTTTACAAAACTTGCGTTCGCCCCATTATGACCTACGCATCTGTCGCGTTTGCTCATACTCCCTCAGTACATCTGGATCGACTTCAGGTGATCCAGAACCGCTTTGTCCGCAAGGTGGTCGGGGCTCGCTGGTACCAGCGAAACTCCGACCTCCACTGCGATCTCGAACTCCCATCCATCCGTCAATTTATGAAGGATGCATCCCGCCGCTATTTTGATGCGGCACCTCATCACCCCAACCCTCTCGTAGCCAGAGCTTCAAACTACTGTACAGACACGACAGACTCGCCACCCCGTCGTCGCCGCCCGAGACACGTCTTGAGCGACCCGGATGATCCTATAGCAGCCGTAGTATCGGCTGCGCTAGGATCACCGGACCAGTCTAGCCCTTCTGGCTCAGGTACCGCTTTCGGCACCGGTATAGGATACCAGCGTAACACAATCAGACACCGACCCCGCCGGCGAGGTCGACGTACCCCCCGTAGGTTAGCTAGAACGGTCGCGACTTTCAATAGGGTCCACTCTTCCAGTGGACGTAGCCTTCTCGATCCTCTTATCCCGGCAACGGCCCAAGCCGAGGCTCGCACCCCAGGGGTGCCCTTGAGCTAGTTGCCTCCCACTTTTGACGGCTGGGCGCCCTAAGCGCCCGCCCTCCCGCCCGGTGACGCTGTAAAGGTCGATAGAGACCAACAGCATTAGCTCGTTCAAAAAAAAAAAAAAAAAAAAAAAATAAATAAACAGAACATTATATGGAAACCAGTGTCTCAGTCGTCCTCCAACCTCCGACCTACTCGCACCTCCATCGCTCCAGCCAATAGCCACTATATCTCCTGGCTATATACAACGACAATGGTGACACCGACTCAGGAGGCAAAAATGGAAGACGAAGCAAGCAGAACCAACTTAGACATCTCACCTGAAGACTCTAAATTAGAGATTTTATCGAAAGAAATTCAGAAACTTACCTTAGAAGTCGCAGAGCTGCGAGGAAGACAACAATATCGCCGTCCTGCTTACACTCGCAACCGCTCGAGATCCAAGTCTGCGAACAAGTCAAGAAAGCCGGGAGATCCTGATTGGCTATGCCGTTACCACTACAGATTCCGTAATCGAGCGAGAAGATGTGAACCTCCATGTTCTTGGAAAAAACCACAACAGAACTCGGAAAACTAGAAGAGGCATCGAAAGCGGCGGAAATCGATGTCGAAGCCATTATGACCTACCGCCTAAGCGTCACCGACCGTCAAAGTGGTGAACGTTTTCTCATCGACACCGGCGCCGACATCTCAGTACTAGCAGTGAAGATGAAACGAAGATGCACCCCAAGCGAATTCACGTTATACGCAGCCAATGGAAGCACTATACGAACGTATGGAGAAAAAACGCTTTAGTTGAACTTGGGCTTACGACGCAACTACTCCTGGACGTTTGTAATAGCAGACGTCAAAAGATCAATCATCGGAGCTGATTTCCTGCGTCATCACAATATCCTGGTGGACCTCAAAGGACAACGATTAATTGATGGACTGACCAAGTTATCAATCAAGACATTGTCGACCAGCAGCGATGACTCATCCATACACGTCATCAATGAAAGTCATCCGTACAGCGATATACTCTCGCAGTATCCAGATATTCAGAGACCAATGTCGCTAAAGAAGCCTCCACCTCATGACGTAACGCATCACTTAGAAACAACGGGACCGCCTGTCTACGTGCGTCCTCGACCGTTAGCGCCTGACAAATACATAGAAGCAAAAGAAGAATTCAACCGCTTGATAGAAATGGGAATTTGTCGTCCGTCCAGCAGTGCATGGGCTAATCCATTACACATCGTGAAGAAGAAGAACGGACAACTACGTATCTGCGGAGATTATCGACGCCTCAACGCTATGACAACTCCAGATAGATACCCAATACCAAGAATTCAAGACTTCACGTTCAGACTTCACGGCATGAAGATATACTCAAAAATCGATATCAAGAAAGCATACTATTGGATACGAATGGCCAGTAACGAAGATTCACAAAAAACAGCCATTACTACACCGTTTGGCTTGTTTGAATTCACATCAATGACGTTTGGACTTCGTAACGCCGCCCAGACGTTCCAACGATTCATGCATCAAGTACTACGCGGTCTGGACGAGTTCACATTCAGTTACGTTGATGATTTACTGATTTTTTCTCCGGACGAAGAAAGTCACAAGCGCCATCTACATGAAGCAACGACACTACAATTCTGTTGATGAATAAATAAATAAAATAAATAGACCATGCCTTACATAGTGATTACTACAAATCCAAGCGGCGGATTCATCATTTATGAACGAACGATTAACCGCCGATGGGTATATGTATATATGTTTAACGTATATAGGAATTTGTGAATTTTCTGTGGCATTGTAGATCCAAACGCATGAATGACTTGGTAACTTGATCAGGGCTCCTAAAGAGTTCTATTTCTTAGATATTAGAGGTTGCTTTTTAATTTTACACACCTGTGCCTTTTTAAATTGTAAATTTAAGATTAATTAGTTGTATGGTGTAGTTTTCTAATGATACCGCAGTATCATTAGAAAACTTTAATTGAAATATGAAAGAAAGATAGAAAAAAAATGTTTTTATTCATGACTACAAATAATACACTATACTAAGTATTCGTAACAAATACAATTGGCAGTTGCCACGAACCGGTCCCAACTCAGCATAACGCTGGCCGTACGACCAGCGCTGATCTTCCGTTGGGGCCGTTTCGGTGTCGTCGCGGGTCCGCTTACAATATTAAAAGTAACAAAATAACTAAGAAAATAAAAATAAAATATCTGATTGCAGCTAACGTTATTAGTGAATCTTTCACTTGAGAACTCGAACAGTTTTTACAAAACCACTCGTCACAAATTAATATACATTGGTTGAACTACTATTTACTTTTTGCTATCCTTACATACCTCAGCAATATTTCAAGTAGTGTATCAAAAAAGGTCAGAAGGAATCCTCTGGGCACCTATTAATTCACTGGCGGCCGTGACACCGCTACACCCAAGCCACAAGAAAGTCACAACCGGAAGGAAATAAGAGGTGTTATTCGCTCTGTGAATATATTTTTTCAGGAATTTGGAATCTTTTATTTTAGGTTCAAGGACATTAGAATCTTAAAGCGCTTAGAAATAGTGGTTCATTAGTTTTTTAAACATGAACAACAGTTTTGATTTTGACAAGGAAACATCTTAACGATAAACGGGATTTGAACCCGCATCCATCCTTTACATTAAAAATTAATCTGCGGTTTACGCTGAGTAAGCGATAGTTCGAATATGTTTATGTTTAAGAATATTATTAAAATCAGTTAATAAATTTAATTTAAAACAAAAGTACACAGCCCACGGAAATGTACGCACAAATATAAAGCAGCCTCTGTGGTGTGATGGTTGAGCAGGTCGTCTCATAACCCGGAGATGACGGGTTCGGTGCCCGCGGCAGTATAAGTATTTTTGCACAGAAAAAAAGCGCAATTACTTGTTCTGTGTCTAGGTGTTCTGTGACCATAGTCCACGTAGTTCCTGGGCCCGTGAATTAAGGGAATCCTAGTTAGGGTCCAGGTACTATGTACGAGGACGTTATTAGTTATTTATTTATATAAACTTAACGGTAATGTATACTCTAAAGAAACGTGATTCAGTTTTTATTTCAGTCAAATACCGTGAATTGAATTGTCTATGCTTACCTTATTCTCAATGTAAATATACTTAACGGCAGGTATTCCGACGGTTTTGCAAGTGTCGTGGCAGACAAATGAGCAATTTGCCGTCTCATCGGCACGATAATGTTACAAAATGGCGGAGGCCTCTTACGACACGAGCAAACCGCAACAAATCTTCAACGTAAAAACTTAAGAAAGTATATAATACTCTTATCTACCTGTAAGGCATAAAATATCCAAGAGACCGATATTTTCACTGAAGATCTTACGGTATTGTAAGCAAGGTAACACAGATACATAATAAATACAGGCGCCGATGTGTGTAGCTGTTCAAAAATAATGGTGACATTCAGTATACATCTCAATAGCGTATATAGGAACAGGCAAAACCTGAGATTTAAAGATGTCTTTTGAGCGCCCCAGGTTTCAGTCATCTTATCCTCTCGTCATGACGTCACAATGGGAATGAGCGCCCGTCCTGAAAAAAGTTAATTGCACGACACCGACCGAGGTGCCTTCTCTAGAATTGCTTCAAGCATTCCAGCTGAATGTACGCTAAATTAAACTTTAAAACAAAAGGCTAAGCTACATTTCGCATCAGTGTCTAAATAGGGAACTCCATTTAGCACCTGAAGGCTTTGCCCGTTTAAAAATAAAGCGTAACTTTCCAGCTCTGTCTATTACATTTACACAAATATCTGTTTTTCCCGGTACTGAAGAAGAAAACCGATGCTCGAAAACAAATTAACCAGATTATCTTTCAGCTACATAAGTCTTAAGGCACCGTCATTAGTTAAGTGCTAAACAAAGAGCAACACAAAGTTAATATCTCTCGACTATGCCGCTACCATCAACAAAGTAACATATAAAACGATCGGAAAACGCTGTACAGAAAATCTCCACACAAGTTGACAAATGAAAAACAACCTAAACACAATTAAGGATAGGATCCTTTGTCGCCCAAGCGCGTAACCAATATAACGGTACGAACAACGACGCAACAGATCCCGACGAATATGTTTGCAGGCTCACTCCGAGTTACTAACACTCGCAATTCATTTTGTGAACTGAATATATTATGCCGCGATAAGAGATATAGTACCTTTCGCCTTTCGCTTAAGGCTGAATATCGCACCGATCTGAAGTCGTAGAAATACGCGAGAATTTTCCGTTTCCGCCACTCCATTTCCAAATCTCCCCCAATTTAAAGAAAGTCCAAATTCGTATTTAGGTCAGATATATTTTTACAAATCCCAAATCGTGATCACATAGGCAGGCAGACGATAAATATGTTCGGTGTATTGAAATCTTACACTGTCATAAGAAGTCGTAAATTGATCGCGAGAAGCTAAGTAACTTTATTTGATAAGCTTTTATCGCTTCCCGTACGGTTCAAGGCTAACGTTGATGTGGGCAGACGTGAATGAAATTCTTTGCGATTTGAATTTGAATACGAATTTTTACACGGCTATTTCTTGATTGATATTCAGAAATGAATATAATAGCGTGGAGACGAAAGGTATACTACAGCTTGATAGATGAGTGCCTCGTATATTGTGGAAGTGTAATGGCTGCGATGACAATTTGTCTTTCAAATTAAAGTGACATTATGAACGACATAATAGAGACTTACGTTAGACCACTATTTCACCTGCGGTCATTTCTCGAGCGCGATTTCTCAATTTATATAAGAGTGAAGATAAATTAATTAAAATGATCACATAACTTTTAGGAACACTTCCAAAAACTACAATTCTAAATTTAATTTAAAAAAATGTGAGAGCAGACAGCTTTATCATGAACAAAATAAATACAAAGAAGATAGAATTGTCTGATAGTGGAGACGATGAAGTTTAGATTATACAACATTTTTCTATCAAAGTAACAAATCTTTACAATCCTTTATTTCTCAACACTTTGATATAAACTTATCGGCGAATATAGATAAAAGTCCTTCGGTGACGAAAGTGTTTTATACGCCCATAACCATTAAACTGAAATTGATTTCAATTTTATGGTTTCTGCTCCCCTGAATCCAATCAGTGCTATCGCCTCCGATAGCTGATAAAGTATAATGACTACGTGTATGCAATTTAGACATGTCTTAATCCGTAGCGGGTAAAGGTAAGCTATACAAAACTGATTGGTGTTAATTTTCGCAGCTAAATTAAAAATAGATTTTTTAAAGTTTGTACTGTTTGGTTAAAGTTCAATGGCTTTTAAAAAAATTTGGTATTTCTGAAAATGTTTGATATTATTATTGTATATATTTAATACTAGTTGCGCCCCGCGGTTTCACCCGCGGATAAAAAGTATTTTAATTATTTGCTCATCCCACGAGAATATTTCACTTTTCCGGGATAAAATGTCGCCTATATGTTAATCCAATGTATAAGCTGTCTTGGTACCGAATTACATCCAAATCCATTCAGGTGAAGGAGTAACAAACATGCACACATACAAACTTTCGCCTTTATAATATTAGTGTGATTATATTTTCAAGGCGAAATTGTAAATTGTCAGTTTACCCCCCCAATTTAAAATGGCCATTTCTAAAGATGCTAATTTATGTAATTGTTTCGCAAGATCCAAAGGAAGACTTATGCTCGTCTATACTAAAGTATATTAAAATACAAATTAGCTAAGCAATACTTTTTTTTTGTATTTTGGCTCCACACTTTTGTGTATTTAGCCAGAGTCAAGTAATTGATTATTCAGTTAATGATATTTCACGTAAATAATGTGTCAGAGTCAAGTCATAGTCTAGTCTAGTCAAATCATACTCCTAGCAAAGTGGTGGCAACTTTACCAGAAGCTTCTATGGAGTTTTGGAAACAACACGAAAATAAACGTTTCACCATCATTATACCACTTTCCCACACTCATGCCTGTACTCCAGCACTTATTGAATAAAATGCCACCAATTTTATGCTATTATTTTGGAAAATAATATGCGGTAACGTGATCTTTTTCGTTTTCCCGCCAAAACTCTAAGCAATACTTTCCCCGGTATCTCGTATACGTTTGCTAACTTCGTGTCAACTTGGCAGACCAACTACTGAACGCTCATTGGTTGCCCGTTGATCATCGGCTGCCTCAACCAATGAGCGTACAGCATTTAGCATGTTCACTTGACACGATGTAAGTGCGACTTAGGAGCTGTCAAACTTCAGTACAGATGGGCATTATTCCAATAGTAATTTATTGCTAAAAATCGCGTAAACAAACTCAAGCATCGATATAAAAACTTTGCTGCATTTGACTTTATCTACGAGATATATTTTGCAATATGTAAGCTAATAGGTCTTTACCTATGAAATTGCCGTATTGCAGTACAGACTTTTTCAAACAAAAAAAAGTTTTGATTGGGTATGAATTCTAAATTCAAATTAATTTTGTTTTAAAAATATGACATTCTATTTACAATATAAGTCTTTTGTTTATTGATTAGCGTTGTATTTTCATTACATTTCAACATTTTTCCTCATAATGGATACTTTGAAATTTCGTGTAATTATGGAATATGAGTTCCGTCGTGGCACCAACGCGGCACAAACGACACGTAACATCACCGACGTTTACGGAGAGAACTGTACAAACGAACGTACATCCCGTTATTGGTTTGCTCGGTTCCGTTCTGGGAATTTTGACTTGAAAAATGAACCTCGTGGTCGGCCGGAAACTTTGGTCAACAATGATGAATTAAAGGCAATTTTGTGAAAGCTGATGAATCTCAATCTACAGCTGAGCTGGCAGCAGCTTTTGATGTTAGCATCAAAACAATATTGGTCCATTTGCGACAGATTGGCAAGATAAAAAAGCTTGATAGATGGGTGCCCCACGAACTTAACGATCGCCAGCGCAACGTACGCGTCGAGACTTGCCTTGCGCTGCTTAACAGGCACAGAAATGAAGGAATTTTGAACCGAATTGTTACGTGCGACGAAAAATGGATTCTTTTTGACAATCGAAAGCGCTCAGCAAGTTGGTTAGATCCTGGTTCGGTACCAAAGCAATGTGCAAAACGAAAAATGACCCCTAGAAAGGTGATGGTCACAGTTTGGTGGTCTAGTGCTGGTGTGATTCATCATAGCTTTTTACAAAACGGCGAGAGCATTACTGCAGATGTGTACATTGAAGAACTGACCACAATGATGGCGGAACTCGCACGTCTGCAACCAGCTTTGGTCAATCGGTCGTCTCCACTGCTACTTCACGACAACGCGCGACCCCATACTGCACAACAGACCGTCTCTAAGCTGCATGAGTTGGGTTTGGAAGCTCTCCCTCATCCGCCATACTCACCAGATCTTGCGCCTACCGACTATTACTTTTTCCAAAATTTGGACAACTTTTTAGCGGGAAAAAAATTCAATTCCCGAGAGGCAGTACAAAACGCCTTTGAAGAGTTTGTTGTCTCCCGTCCTGCTGATTTTTTCAAGAAGGGCATCCATAAACTGCCACAGCGTTGGCAAAGATGCATTGATTGCAGGGGTGATTACTTTGAATAAAAGAAATAAATAAGTTCGAAAAAAAAATACTTTAACTTTTTTCAAACAAAACGGCAATTTCATAGGTAAAGACCTAATATATCAATCTTGAGCTGCTCGCAGGCTGGCGCCTCAGCTGGCTCGGTCTGAGGCTTACTCATGGATTCATGCCAGGCGATAACTTAACACGCTGCTACATACCTAACCAATAGGTTAGAGGTATATGATATAGTAGTGTGAAAGAGAACTTTTTTTTTTCAAACTCATATATTGTAATGGGCTTGCTATGTAATATTTGACAATAAGCACTTTGTAATTCTATATGCTTAGTACAGTAACTTAATTTTAAGTACATAAAATAATTTTGACTTGTGAAAGTGCTAAAAATAGCATATTTGCAATAAATCTTTTGACTTTGACTTTATGTAACATATAATATGCAATTGTGTAGCAGGTACTTTATTAGCTGTATTATTATAGAGCTGGAGTCAAAACGATGTTAGAGTTTTCATCCTCCATTCACCGCGATCCATACATACCTCAGCAAACACGACGTGCAGGTAGACGATTATTGGCGTTAAAATAATTCTATTCACTTCCGAGTTTCCCAGCTTATTCAATATGACAATTATTATTTTAAGAAAAATAGCTGGTACTAATTTTGTTTTTGACTGTCTCTTGCTTCGAAAGCCCTCGAAGCTGACGAAATCCTATAACAACCCTAATTGGAGCGTCACTCAGATATCAGAATATTTGTTACGTATCACTTACATAATTTATTCATTTTGTATGTGGATTGGATTTGTTGCTATTCTTAAATTAACTAACTCAAAACAGGAACTATGACACAAATGTAATTTTAGTTCGCTTAAATAGAAATCTGACACAGGATTTGAAGATAACAGGAAAATTTGCGGCCCACGTAGTTCTAAAATTACCAAAGATGCTGTCCTATTTAAATGATTAAAAAACATCGACAGGAAATATCACATTTGTGTCTAATTAAATTCAATAACAAATTGTAAACTTTTTAATGGAAATAGAAAACAGCCACAAAACGGCTCAGCTTTTTGTGTTTTGAATTAATGAATAAAACCACGCGAATGAAATAGTAGTCGTAGTACTTTGATTTAGTAATCATAATACGGATCCTGAGCTTAGTGTGGGGATCCAGGTTTTTATAATTTAACTAGCGGCCCGCCCCGGCTTCGCACGGGTATTTAATATATATCTATTATAGATTGAGATATAAACTATCCTATCTCTCAAGTTGGATCGAACTACACATGGTGTGCGAATTTTATTATAATCGGTTAAGTGGTTTAGGAGTCCATTGAGAGATTTATATATATTAAGATGTAATGTAACCTACTTATATGCTTTATCCAAATAAATGTATTTTTCATTTGTTCATTTTTACTTAGTTATAAGATTGTGATTACCGATTGTACCTGTAATAGTGTGTAATAGTAAAATAAATATTAGTAGTAAAATAACAGAACTGATAAAAGAATTAAACCAAGTTTACGTGTAACTACAGCTCAGCAGAGCTCGGCCGAATACTGTCTCGGCCGGCCCAATAGTAAAGTATGGGTTAAAAGAACGAGTAGAAAACGAATGTTTCCAATTGAAGGGGTGAGAATAAAAAGGATTTAACTGATTTTTTTGACCAAATGACTTATGGGTATCGTTGGATTCAGCGTGAAATTATCTTCAATAATACATTCTCAAAATACCGAAATGAGACTTAAATCTCGAGATTTTGAGTCTAAAACTGGTTTATCTGTCACAGGAATATAGTACGCTTAGCATAAATACATTACTTTATTTCTTTTATTATATTATATTTTTACAGTAATTGTATGAATTAGTACTATATTTGGTAATTTTAAATAGAAATAAAACATTTTCAAGCAACTGAAACTTACAGAAACCTTTTCTATTACCTTATAAGCACTCTACATAAAAATGACGCCGTTGACGTTTAAAGTCAATTTTCTCGAAACTGTCAATTTGTCAGTTAAATCCTTTTTATTCTCAACCCTTCAATTATAATCTAGAGTCAGCAGTCAGCACTCGCGATTCCACAGCTGGCACTTTTAACATACGCTTCGACTGCCTCGAATCAAAGCGTATGTTAACAGAGCCAGCAGCGAAGCTCAGACAAAACATTTTTCTGACTAAGAAAAAACTAAATAAGGATTTTTTTTGGAAACATCTCAAAAATAAACGTTTCACCATCATTATTGCACTTTCCCACACTCATGCCTGTAATCCAGCACTTAGTGCATAACTAAAAATAACACAAGTTTTGGAAAATAATATAATGCGGTGACGCGATCTTTTTCGTTTTGCCGCCAAAACTCCAATAAGAAGGTTCATCTCAAAATCTATAAATAAATTATGTGACAAGTAGATCATGAATATGATGATAAAAATATACGACAGGCATTCCCCGCAACGTCATATCCACATAGATTTTCTTCGAGTGGAGAGACAGTAACCTTCGTGTTAACAACATCGTAAAGGCCTCAACGATAAAATACATACAAGTAGGTTTCACAACCTTAAAGAGATTCTACAATGGTGCTATTGATTTGCTATGACTGAGACTATGATAAGAGAACAATGTACCGTCGCTTTTCTGGAACCGTGAGGAATCTACGAATTCTTAATGACATTCATTGTATTTATAATATAGACAACTAGAATATAATGTTCTTGTTAAACGTAGGTACACGTCTAAGTAACTTTACCTAAGTATATCCCTACATATGATACTGAATCATTGTATGTTTGTTTGAGTGACTTTAAGGCCTGAACGGGTTCCGATTCGATTTTGACAAAATTGCACACTTATTGCTTATTTCTAATGGGCTTATTATTATTACTATTTCAATTTAAATAATTTCAAGTACCACTCTATGACAGATAATTTGATAGAGCTCTTTGCAAGCGATCTTACAGCTGGTAGAGCCCTATGGAAACGATCTTACAGCTGATAGAGCCCTATGGAAACGATCTTACAGCTGATAGAGCCCTATGGAAGCGATCTGACAGCGTCGTCGTAACAAATGTAGCTACATAATACTTGATATAAAACACATGTAATTCTACAAGCAATGTCAAGCGATGCTATCACAAACCTACATACAAGAGGGGTATTCACCGGTGACGTTGACGCTATTGATTCACCATAAGAGCGTACGACCGCGTCCGACCCACTCCCGTCTGTTTCACATCAACTGAACAATACTGGTCGAGGATTGTTCACTGAAACTAGCGAACCGAGTTGGATCTGATGTTCGTATTATTCCTATTCTTAAATAGAAGGAAATTGATAACAATGTCTGAAGCAGTTCTTTTCCCATCTGTCAAAACTCTGTTTTCCTTAAACATTTCTAATTTAAAGAAATTCTTGAAAGAATAAATTAGCTCCTTGAAAATAACAGGCATTATTTCCTTTAGCGTCAACATAATTTATAACAAATTACACTCTGCATTTTTCGTCCGAATGTTCATTTAGGGGATATCAAGGAATTGATCTCATTTATTAGATATTTATTGTCTGAGATAAAAATTCCAAGATCAAGGTCAATTACCTTTGTCAAAATCTCTAAAGACAGTTATTTTAAAAACATCATAGGCTTTAACCCCTTCAGAAACCCAAACATACTCCCGTTACTTGCGCATAGCGTGTTTTTAACATAATTAAGAGATGGGTTAACTAAAACACAATGAGATACGTTACCAAACATTTGTTAGTGAAATTGCCGCGGTTGCCCACAAACATTCATGGCCTGGAATCAACTTGCTGTGCTGAAACAGTCCTTATTAAAATTTGGATAGAGCTTAACGTTTTAGTGATTAAGATAATGTGAGCGTACATTGAGTGGATGCAACGCGTTACGGTAATATTATAGAAATGTAGTATGCCTGCTTTACAGTATTGGATATCTTTTAAATATTGGCAGTTTATAGGCGAAAGCGTTGAGCGAAATGAAGTGATTTCCCGCTAATAGCTTAATCACTAAAACGAAAAGCTCTATCCAAATTTTAATAAGGACTGTTTCAGCACAGCACCGTAACTCAATGTACGCTCATGTGAGCGTACATTGAGTGGATGCAACGCGTTACGGTAATGAAATAAAAATGTAGTATGTCTGCTTTAAATATTGGCAGTTTATAGGCGACAGCGTTGAGCGAAATCACTTCACCCGCTGTTCATCGTAAAAGTCATAAATTATATGTAGGTACTACGTCTTATAACATATAATATGTACGGGTGGAATTCCCACCCATGCGTGGCCTTAATCTTCTAGTGAAAAAGCATCAGTAAGTAGGTACAGACTACGTACCCATAGTGAAGTAATAAAGTTATGGCCATTTTATATAGCGCCATCTAACTAAGCAAAGGTTGTATCCCCAGATTTCACTCTGAAGTTCAAAGAAATTGGAGGATAAGGCCGAGAGGCGCAGATAGTTACTGTGATCTTTCAATCTTGATACTGTACTTCTTTGTACTGCGTCGTCAGTAAATTTGTAGTTTATATTACAGTATAATATGTATGTAGGTACTTAAGAGAGAATATAGGTATCTCGCGGGTGTCTCTCGGTCTACCGACGGCGCATCTGCAACAACGGCGTTTTTATAGCCATTCTGCATATGTCATAGTGAAAGATTGTATCCGAAACGAGGTAGTGAAAGCTACGCCACCTTACTAACAGTTTGCACTTTTACGTACAGTTTACATAACGTACGCTGTGGTCAGTTTATGAGCTTTGCATAGAAAGGTTTATTGATCTTTACTCTCTGGGTTAGTTTTTAACTAGGTAGCCTATGTTGCAGAAACATTGAATAGCTCATCGAAACACGAATACTTTTAACATTCTTATTATTCTTATTATCATTTATTTTATTTTCATATTTGTTCCGTTTGGGGTTGAAAAAATGGGTCCCTGGGGCCCGCAGGCGCGGCTTCTTGTCAGGGAGCTTTCCAGACGCCTGGTTGAGCTGACGCACGACCAAAAGGCTGGCACATATCTCGGCCGACGAATGAGCCTAGCTATTCAACGAGGGAATGTTGCCAGCTTTTTGGGTACGCTTCCTGCAGAAGGTGATCTAAATTCTGTTTTATTTATGACCCCTTTTTACCTACAATATTACTCTTTTTCAAATAATTAATTATTGTTTAGGATTATGTTTATATGTTGATTTTTTTCTTATAATTATAACCATTTGAAAAATAGTTTATTCAACTAGTCGATATCTCATCAATTCTTTGCAAACAACATATTTGTTCACATTTACATAACTATTTTTACCTTTTTAACACATTGATTAACCTATAGCAGATGACTTTAACATTTGTAAAGTTTTATTATCACTAAATCAATTTATTTTTTGTAATAAAATAAATTTCATAAAAGAAACTTTTACGATATCAATTTGTGGTTTATGGCGACGACTTATTTATTGTCATATTTAATTGGACACACAGTATAGGTCATTTATGTCATTTATCGAATTTACGAACTCGAAGACTCACCGCCCGCGCCCGCTGCAACTCAAGCTGCGCGTTTCTCTTGGAACGAGAGCTAAGGATGCATGATTATACCTAGTAGAAACTATTACTTATTCTGCTTAGACAATTTACCACTCTTAGTTCATAACTCTTACTCTAAATGCTCGAAGTTATTTTGTGACCATACCTACTGCTTAAATAATCGCAAACGCAACATGATAAAGCTTCGTGTTGAATTTCGTAACCCTATTAACGATTACACGTTTTATAAACATGTTATTATTATTACTTAAGGTAATATCACGGCATCTTTATCGATAGCCATAGCGAAAGTTGTTACGAAAATAATAAATTCACTATAGGTATTGTAACTAACTCATGCATCTTAAATTGCAGCGGTCTTTTATCAAAGGTTAAAACAAAGCAAGTTTTTGAACAACACAATTCCAGTCACTTAAATTGTAAGTCTCGAAAAAATTCCTCTGCACCGCCCCGACAAATTACCACAAAAACAGCCCCTCGCAAACAGATTTACAACCAATAATTCTATTATGTACTTATAGCGTGAGTTACAAATGGAGTTGGGAACGTTTTTCCCACACTTTGATACGGGAAAAGTTTCAAAAATAAGTAGGCACTTGAAGCGAGCGCTGATAAAGTTTTTGAAGTAAGCGCGTATAGATAAATGTATGCCGTAAAACTAGATAATGTAGCTAAGTAATCTAAAATGAAGATAGTAATAGTTAAGCAACTATTACTATCTTACTACACTACCTAAGCAGGTAGTGTAGTAACTGGTAAAAGCGTAGAATGAAGTTATGTTTGTACTTGATCTACGGAACGTATGGTGAAATTCCCTAACAAAATCATCTAGACAATTTTTTAACATGATGCATTGAGTAGTGCTTTCTCCTTTCTATTCTTTTTTGGTCTATTACCTAGACAGCCATAATACCTAAAACACGTACGCATTTATTTTCTGGTCAGTAAATAAGTCTCAACGTCAAGATTAGGGTACTAAAGCCAATTATGAGAACTTATAGGCGTTCTGGCGACGTGCCGACGCTCGTTGATTGTTTAGGGAGTTTTTAAGAACATTCAAATTAAAATAATTGGTAAAACATTTTAGTAAAGATTTATACTAAGACCAGACGGAGCTGGCCTAAGACACCGCAGTGCAACATATACCTCATATGGATCATTGATCAGGTGCAATGAATCAAGGGAACTTGAAATGGGACACCACGCCGGTTGATCTTAAAATCCCAAGTCGAGTTATTTTCTTCTTGAGACTAGAGAGATACTAGAGACTTCTTAATAGCTCTAATGTAACAATTCTTCGTCATCTTTACAACAATGGAGGTCAAAATTTGTAAGTGGCAATGTTTATCTAGTGTAGCTTTATATAAGATTTATTTTAGACTAAAATGGCGTACGAAATGTAATTTTTTTTATTAATTCCTCGCTTCATTAAATAAATAACTAACCCTGGATTAGTTCTTTAGTTTATCTTGGCACGTTAATAAATTAGCTACTTATCCTAATAAAGTTTTAACCTAGCCTTATTATAAATTAAGCCTTAACTAAAGGACTAATCCAGGATTAGTTAATCCTTACAACGCGCAAGTGGGCCTTAGAGAAAATACACTATTCCAGGTTTATGTACACTCAAAAAACTTGGTGCTAAATGCGACAATGAACTTCATGTATGTCATCATAAAGTATGTAAAAAGTAATTAATGCTTCTGAAATAATGTATTTACAATAGTAAGAATAATCTCACTGATTTTGCTGCTAATCACTACAACTTGATCAGGTACTGTGAAACAAAAATCCAAAAGTAGTTAGGCAGTTGCCGTCAATCACGATCAATTAATGAATCAGGCAACTACTGACTTGTAACCGGGGCATAACGTCTTAGTTCCCAAAAGACCAGGCGTCAATTCACGTTAGGGAATCGTGAATTCCGCCCGAAAATTCCTGGGACGAATTCCTGAGAAAAGTTAGACTGCCTCGCTCAGATGGTTTGTTCCTTTACATTTTTTATTGATAGCCAGTGTATATAGACTGGTCCTATACCTCAGTTGGTAGTAACCCTGCATCATGAGCTGTAGAATGTGGGTTCGATTCCTATTCAGAACAAACATTTGTGTGATGAATATCGATGTTTGTTCTGTGTCTGAGTGTTATATTGTATTCTATGTTTGTATTTACAAACAAAAAGTATCTACGTATTCAGTTCTCTGGTTCCCATAGTACAAGCTTTGATTAGTTTGGGGCTAGATGGCGCTGTGTGAAATGCCCACAAATATTTATTTATAGTTTTTAATAGGTGTGTTCAAAAGTTCGAAGTCTTCATAATACTCTTTTTTGGACGAGCTAATGCTGTTTGTCTCTACAACATAATTTCAGAAGAAGTAATCGTATATTATACTTATGATCTGTGATTTATACAGTATCGCCTGTTTTGCGTAATCTACTGATTATTTTTAAGGAAAATTATTATTTATATACAGGAAAAATTAGAATCAAGAAGGATTTGAAACCAACCGTCCCTTAAGTTTACGTTTTACCTAAATGACAAAGAAAATGCTACATATATTTTTAAGAAATAATAAAGATGATTTACACATTTCCTGAAAACGTGAAAGCAAAATACCACTACGCTAAATGAATTCTTCCCATATCCACTCAAGCCCTAATTTAATAAGAGCCAGTATCAAGTTCAGCAAACATTTATCGCGAGCATCTGTCATATAAATTGCTCCAGCCGTTAAGAATTTGCCAAGCCACGATAAATCTAACCGGTTAACCTTCGTAATACCCTGTACTATTGACTATTCTGTGGTAATACCCCCGGTAGCCCACTAACCGTGGCTCGTGGACACGGACGATGACATCACGGCGTTTACATCGCATCATCAGCTATTTATTACTATAACGCAATGATCATTTTAATAATGTTTCTGTTTGGTATTTATAATTGTACATTTATTCTGTTCTTAGAGGTTATTCTTTGATGTACGTAGTTTATTAAAAGATATTAAGAAGAATTCTTGTTGGTGGCCTTATTATAATAATGATCTAAGTTGGTGGAGCTAAAAATCTCAAAATACGCCTAGCAACCGATTCGCCAGAGCGTTACGATGCGGCCCGCCTAGTAGTGTGCGATAGTTCAATTATAAAATGTACGAAAGTAACGTACAGGGGGATTTTTTATGAGATGCGAAGCGCTGCGGCCGGTCTTAAAGTGTCCCCGTCGTCGCCGCCCGAGCTATGTCTTGAGCGACCCGGATGATCCTATAGAAGCCGTAGTATCGGCTGCGCTAGGATCACCGGAGCAGTCTAGCCCTTCTGGCTCAGGTACCGCTTTCGGAACCGATATAGGATACCAGCATAACACAATCAGACACCGACCCCGCCGCCATGGTCGACGTATCCCCCGTAGGTTAGCTAGAACGATGGCGACTATCAATAGGGTCCACTCTTCTATCTCGATCCTCTTATCCCGGAAACGCCCCAAGCCGAGGTTCGCACCCCAGGGGTGCCCTTAAGCTAAGGCCCGGCTTAAGCGCCTGCCACCCCGCCCAGTAACGCTGTAAGGTCGGTAGAGACCAACAATATTACACGTTCAAAAAAATATTTTATATATAGATTTTACGACTACCGTGATCTATCGATACACAATTATTTTTAACTTAATTATTCGATAATACATTTGTTTAATTGAATACAATGATGTAACATAAAATACCTACAACAGCACAACGCGCTGTTGATTCCATAAGTACGTCAACCTTGTCTCAACAATGAAGCATTGAACATAAAAGCCGATTTCGGTTAAGTTTTAGTCACACCGCGATTGTCTTTGTCTAACCTTGAGAGACGGTATGTGAAGCGTGGTAAAGTGCCATTAATGTCAATAGGGTGTCTGTAAGTACCAGCATGTGTAAAGCAAATAAAAAGCGGAGATTATAAAAAAGAGGTAAAAAGAAACTTTTTTATATAATAATAATAATAACCCCCAACGATCACACATAGATCCTGGCTGGACCCTAACTAGTGAAATATAAGTAACTTAAGAAATTGTCAATTACTTGACACTGGCTAAATACGCAAAAGCGTGGAGCCAAAATACACAAAAAACAAGTCACTTATAATTCCAGCATTTCACAGTAAAACGAAAATTCCGCCATAAGCTCGCTTTTTCCTCATACTCTAGACATGCGATATTTCTCAGCGAACAAGGTGCGATACAGATAATACGCTATAAATGTCAATCAGATGCATAGTCGTAATAAAATACGGGTATGAGCAAACAGATCGTGTAAATACCTACCGTATGAGACGATGATTCGTGACGGTCCCACGACCGAAGTATACACAAACGGCACGATGCCATCCACATTAAGAAAACTAGTAAGGACGTCTCCGCCTAGTCCTACCTTTTACTTTATACTTTTATTTCTACTCTTGCGCAATATATTTTCAAAATCGTCTGGTTCATTTAGCTGCTCTCTACAGTGTTTAAGGGACAGCCCAAAATCATGAAAAACACTTTTTTGACGATGTGAAGTGACGTGAAAAAATAGAAATAAAACGAAAAACAGGAATGACCGAACAAAACGTAGGTAGATAATTTAGATTTTCTAAAATTAAAAATAATACACCCAACGATCACATAATAGATCCTGGACCCAAACTAGGATTCCCTGTGTCTAGGGACCCAGGAGCTATGTGTACCATGGTCCCACAACACCCAGGCTCAGAACAAGTTTTTGCGCTTTTTTTGTGCGCAACTACTTGTCCTGTCGCGGGAGTCGAACCCGAACGAAATAAATATTGTTTCATTCCATTAAAATTATCAGATAAAATATTTATTTGATATCCATATTTCACATAATCCACAAGAACCCGCAAAGCTAACATGTTCATGAGCAAACCCCAGTACGACAAATAATCAAATTAGGATCTGCGATTTTTAACTTTCAACAACGCTATAGAGACCGCAAAAAAAAAGTGATATGACAAGAGTACCTATTTTTGTTTTTGTTTACGTTATTTACGCTAACCAAAACCTCACCAGTTTGATGATAGTCGACATCAATCTGTCTAGTTGTTATAGTTGAACCAATGAGACATCAAATCAATGGAACTGATAATTGAACTACTGGGAATGGATGATAAAGTCCAAAGCTCTACCACAGTGTTGATATGTCTATAGGTACCAACTAATAATTACGTATAATAAAATTAAGAATGTGGCTCAACTGACCTTGTCTCACAAAATATACATCGCGTTGATGTCTAACTTGTTTTCTTTTTGTATATTCGTGTTTTTTTCTCATTGTTCATATAGACGAAGCATTTGACCCCTGTCTCACCTGATGGATTGACGCGTCTACGATGGTGCATCTTTGTTCACTCTTGACTTGAAGACTCCCAAATTGTAGTTAGGTGAAACAAGGACGCTGGCTAGTTGTTCCACTCATTGGCTGTTCGCATTATAAAGCGCGTAGCAAAACGCTTAGTGTAGGTTAATGGAATTTCAACCTTATATGTGTACCGTGTTTATTTAGTCCATACGAGGAACGATGGAGGTGATACATAAACTTTGTATTATTAATTTCTGAGATCACAGAATCAGCGTTCTTCGTACAGAGAACTCCTACTGTCAGTTTTAATTTGTTACCTTTATAATACAAACAAGGTCTGACTCGTTCGGATTCATTAACAAGGCTACAATAAACCCATTGTTTATGTTTCGCGATTCATTGCACTGTGTTTTTGTAAGGTTTTGTGATATAGCAGCAGTTTTGTTATGGAAAGCTTGTTAAAATTATGTTAAAGCATGTTACGTAAAATATGATCAGTGAAGAAAAAATTTCGAACTCATGTCTATTATTTTATTTAGGGAATATAGTGTTAATAAAATACCTATGAATTTGCCATTCTTCAGTACTAGCCATTTCAAATAAAATTTCTTATTTTGGCTAATAATCAATGATCGCTAGCGCGAAGCACGGAGACGAGAGTTCTCCGTCATCCGCCGTTCTCACCAGACCTTGTGTCTACAGACTTCTACTTTTTCCAGGATATGGATAACTTCTTGGTGGGAAAAATTTCAATACTCGAGAGGCAGTACAAAACTGAAGAATACTTTTCCTCCCGTCCAGCAGATTTCTTCAAGAAGGGTATCAGTAAGTTGCCACTGGGTTGGGAAAGATGCATCGATTGCATGGGTGATTACTTTGATTAATAGAAATAAAAAATATAGAGACATAACAGTAACTTATTTCATATATTTTGTTATTAGGTTATGGTTAAAAGCTAAAGACAATATTTGTTATTAATACACTTCAATCGACTTTGTTTTATAGTTATAAAAATTATATAAGGAAAATAAAATTTACTTACGTTGCACCCACTCCGATTTACACTGCTCTACTCATGAAACGAAATTGAAAAAAATACTTAGTACTGAGTAATTTTAAGTACAATAATATATTCTTTAAGGACAACCCAAACAATATTACTAAAAACCATTAATGTTAAAATTTGGGTCAGTTCATACTTCCACTGAAACCTTTTACGTATTTTCTCGGTAAATGTTGATCTAACTACCAGTTTAAGTTTGTTGTCGCTCCGGGGAAAATATTTCTCATCCCTGTGACGTCTTCGTTATCTAATTTTCCGATAGCCAAAAGCAAAAAGACGCCAAAAAGGAATACAATTAAACCAAGCCGCGGTTTCAAATGCTTTTGATAAATACAAAACGGCAAATATTCGCCGGACGTCAAAAAAATAATGAATCACTTTGACAACTAGGTATCGATGGAGCGATTTCATTTTATAGCAAATATCCACAAATATCAATGACATGTTGACAGCTGCCACACATAAGATAAATAATTTGGATCACCTTAAGTCGTTGATAACGGGAGAGAAATAAAATAGATAAGAGATCGGGAACGAGTAATGTACGTTTTATACTGTGCAAGTTAACGTGCGAGTTCATAACAAAGAAGATTCGTAAGATTTATAGCAATGTCGCCTGCTTAGCGTAATCAACATATTAATTTGTAATGTGAAGGAAAAATTAAAATATACCGCGTAGTTACATTAAGAGGTAATAATTGCTAATGTCATATTTAGAGACAGAATTTACTACAGGTATAGGAGTCAATCAATGGTGTCGATTCTGTGTCGCATTCTCTAAAACTAAAGTAAACTTAAAGTATGGCGGTACTCTTCTGATAAAGGGGAAATGAAAAAGACGGAAATATGTTAATTTCGTTTAGCTTTAGAGAATGCGACACCGAATCGACACCACTGTTCTGTATACTTATTACCTTGATACCTTCTGAGTGCACAAATTGTAGTATAACATAATAATTAGGAGTGTGTAGCCAATAAATCATAAATTAGCAGAATAATAATTTTTTTCGTACTTATAATTCGAACATCGCGAGTGTGCCACACGACTGAAGTAAAACTTCTTTAATTTAGCTCCATCTATCGGCCGGTATAACTTTGTTTTGGTTTGTTTAATGTTAATGTCGTCATCCTGACAATTGTAAATTGTAATTTTACCGGACATACCAACATAATAATACAAATAACTTTTTTTTGTTTTGGTATGGCTCCACACTTTTGTGTATTTAGCCAGTGTCAAGTAATTGACAATTTTTCAAGTTAAGTAATATATATATATATATGTATGTCAAGTCAAGTCACAGTCCAAGTCATCAAGTCAAGTCATAGTCTAGTCTTATCAAGTCATACTCCTAGTAAAGTGGTGGCCACTTTACTAGAAGCTTCTATGGAGTTTTGGAAACAACACGAAAAGATACGTTTCGCCATCATTATACCACTTTCCCACACTCATGCCTGTAACCAGCACTTAACGAATAAAATGCCACAAATTTTATGTACTAACACTGAAAATAACACAAGTTTTGGAAAATAATACAATGCGGTGACACGATCTTTTTCGTTTTCCCGCCAAAACTCCAACAAATAACTTTGTTATGTTGAAAATGCCAGCTTACTCCCCAAGTCTGAAGCGTGCGTATAGAAGTTTTACTTAAAAAATGACGCAAGTCCTGCATGAATCCAGCTACTGTCTACTAACTTCTATTAGATTCGGAAAGTTGACATCAACTCGCATAATGTAAACCAAGCTTTAGCCACGATTAAATTAAACAACTCGGCAGTTACATCCATCTTTTAGTTTAGACCATGTCGATGATTAAATAAAAATTAAAATGTTAAATATTTTACGCGTCCAAAATAAACCACAGCCGAATGCAGAGATATATGATCATTTCCTGTTAACGATGGAGTAAATGTAATCGATTGTTGGAAGACGTCCAGTTTTTTTTTTCTCTCGCGGCTGGCACTAGTTATCACAAAAATCCACTGAATGTTATTTGATTCCTCGTACGAAATTAATTCTAATTTTAGGAGTTACATACCGCGTTCTTGTATTAGACAGATGCGACGACAATGTTACATATAAAAATTCATATATAAAGTGGGCCTGTTTTTTCCATCACAAAGGTTTGATTAAAATCGTGCTGTTCGTCTCCCAACTTCATATTTCGTTTGTGTGACTTGTCAGATATACGTATATGTGTATACTAAAATACAACAGAGCAGTAAAATTGTGCGACTAGACTGTGTTTTCTTTTGTTTTTATTAATTGTGGATATATGATAGACTCAATTAATTGTTCACACAAAAATTAAAATACACTGAATATGTCGAGAGTTACATCTGATACAATGCATGACGAAAACCGTATATATATCAAGTACCGCCAACTCCAAATTAGTTTCAAGTGGTCTACGGATAACAGATACCTTATCCTGTCATTTGAAACGCTTTAGTACCAAAATTATCCAACTATCAGAAAGCGTATTTAAAATTTGACATTCTCAAAAGCAGAATCGACACTTGAATGATTCTAAAACATTACATGGAGTATTCGTTTAACGCAAGCCACTCTAAATTAGATGTATTTATTCTGTATTTATTCAAGTATCCATTGTTGATTTAACAAATAGAACATATTTCCGGATGAAGTGTCCTTCCCTAGCCACGACAGTCAGGTAATAAGATAAATTGGGTACTATTCAAACAAGTCATGTTTTTGTCCCAATATAATATGGTCAAGTCAAGAAGAATCACGCGCTTAAATTTGCAAGCTAGTGGAGCACAGAATAAATAATAGTGCATTTAGTTAGAGCAATACGTTACTAGTACGTTTAAAAATTTATAATACAAAGTAAACTGATCTAATCTGAGTATAATTGAAGAAGAATACTTCCGCGTCCGAGTAATACAATCGTAATCGTTCTGTTCCTTGCAAATTAAATTCTTGCTCATTCGACTTATCTTCTGTCCTTTTTATACACATTTCCTTAATTGATTTAAGCGATAAGGACAAAAAAGCAAGAGTCAGATACCAGCAGTAAATCTGTAGTAACGTACAACATAAATTGATTAGCTAAGCGTTGCGCTTGCGTTTTAATTAATGCTTGAGTTTTAATTCTAACTGTGTCGTAGGTAGACCTTTGTCTAATACGAGTTTTCTCACGAGCTTGTCCTTCAATCTCAATACTGAGCAAATACTATATTTAGAAATTAAAACGTGCAGGCGGTAAACCAAGGTCACGTCACTAGGACGTTAACCGATACGCTCTACGGTTCATACATAGTCCCCTCGTTTTTAGAGATCCATATTTGTTAAAGCGGTTGTCTGGAGCGGACGGTTCTATGTAGTGCGTGCAGTTTCATAGATTTTCAGTTTCGAAATTGGCCTATGAAATTAGTGTCAAGAGTTTCGAAATTTCGAAATTTCGGAATTTTCTCGAAATTTAAAGCAACTCTGTAGTACAAATTGCACTTCTTGCTATATTGTTTTGCTCTGAGGATAGTTTTGGAAATGGGCCATTCAAGAAGTGGACCAAACCGACCAGAAGGCTTTATGCTTTAGTCTTGAATTAAAGTGTAAAAATGTATACATAGGTGTGCCTAGGAAAAATGAGATACATTTTTATTCACTGATGATCAGTTCGAACTCATCGTCATCATCATCATCAGCCTATATTAGTCCACTGCTGGACATAAACTTCTCCCAAGACACGCCACTCAGCCTGGTCTTCGGCTCTACTCTTCCATGTACTGCCGCAGGGCGTCCTACACTACGTCTGCGGATTGCGGTCTCCACTCTAGTCATATCTACCCCAACGGTTATCGGTTCTTCGTCAGATATGACCAGCCCACTGCCCCTTCAGCTTGGTGATTCGAGCTATGTCAGTAACCTTAGTTTTGTCGAATAGTTTTGTTTCGGATTCAATCTCGTGAAAATACCCCTAACAAAGCTCGTTCCATAGCTCGCTGAGCGACCTTGAATTGAGGGACTAGTCCTACTGTGAGTGTCCACGTTTCGGCTCCGTAGGTCATGACCGGTAGGACACACTGCTCACAGACTTTAATCTTAAGACTTTGCGGCATGAGCGATGAGAAGACTCGGTGAAGCTTCTCAAATTCTACCTAGCCCAGCTATATTCTATTGGCTTCACTCTCGAAATTATTTTCCTAGTTGAAGCGTCTGCCCTAGGTAAACGTACTTCCTGACAACTTCAAGGGCTACTCCATTTATGGTAATCGGTCTCAGAACAATGTACTCGTTGAACATGACCTTGGTTTTATCCAAGTTCATCCGTACACCGATGCGTAGAGAAGAATCAGCTAGTTCGTTCCGCATTCGTTGTAGGTCCTTCAGCGATTCAGCCATTATGACGATGTCGTCTGCGAATCACAAGTGAGAAATGTACTAGTCATTTATGTTGATGCCACAACTCTTCCAGTCCAGCGTTTAAACATTTCCTCCAAAGCGATTATGAATAATTTCGAGGATATAACATCCCCTTGTCTCACTCCGCGACGCAGTTGGATATGTTTAGATGGCTGGTTTTGTAACTACACTATCACCGTTGCGGCATCATACAGGTATTTCAGCACCTCGTTGTATCGCCAATCAACTTGGCGTCGCTATAAGGAGTCAAGAACAGGTCAGGTTTCAATTGAGTCAAGTTCAAACCCTGGAATACAGCATGTAGACATGGCTCAGAAGCGATATGGGTCGATAATTCTTCAAAAGGTTTTTATCATCCTTTTTTAAGAACAAAACGACCATGCTTATATTCCTTTGGAGTTCGGCCAGTAACGAAGACAGACTCAAAAAATGCCTGTAGCTCACTGAGTACTGGAGCCCCTCTAGCTTTCAAGAGCTCAGTCGATACTCCGTCCTCACCTGAGGCTTTTCCATTTTTGGGATGTTTAAGCGCCATCACGATCTCATCCTGGCTGAATTCAGGCAGCTCTTCTGTGTAGTGGCATATTTAAGTGGCTCTACAGTCTTCTGAATTAGGGTCAAATTAAGAAGCGCGTGATGCGAAAAGTTGGCCATAAAAATCTTCAACTTCCGAAAGGGTCTCGAGCTTTGAAGAAACAAATTTCCCTGTTGACGTGGTCATTTTCGTCAGGTGGCTTCTTTTAAGTTGCTGATGGAAAAACATTCTGCCCCCCCCGATTCTGCTCTATAGGTCTTTCGATTTCGAGCGCATTGGAGAATCGGAGGTCACGTCGTACCAGCTTTTTAATTGACTTGTTGAATACCTGCTAGTATTCTGATGAAGTAGACTGGGGGTTTACACGTTGTTTCTCTATAAGCTTCATAGTAACTCTTGAAAGTTTAGACTTTCTGCCAGTACGCTGATTTGCACTTCGCGCTTTCTTCGCTGAAGATATCCACCACTTAGCCAAGCTTCTTGTCCACATCATCTGTGGTTTCCAAGGCCGCGAATTGATTTTCCAGTTTTAGCTGGAATGTTTCAGACTCTTGATGATCCATGATTCCATGATTTGTTCATGCTCGGTCGGAACTTGGACTTCATTAAACGAGCTCGTTCCAGCTTAAAGTCGATATTCAGAGTGCCTCCTGCCTGTGATCACTTCGGGTGTTAACCTTGTGATCACTGAGATATTTCTAAATCTACGCCGTTTGTCCGCTGAGATCGACTACATAATGTAGTCGATCTCATTTTTGTAATGCAATCAAGGCTCTGCCACGTCCGCTTCCTTTGACCTAGCAACAACCTACGATCCGCGGCGGCTATAAGCAACCGCAACGCTACTTTAACTAGACTGTTATCGAAATAAAAGTAAATTTCGAAATTTCGAAACTTAAGGTATCAATTTCGAAATTATAGAACATGAAAAAATGGTCCGAAATTTCGAAACTATGAAACTTCGAAATTTCGAAATGCATGCCCTAGTTCTATGGAATTTCTATCCTACTACACTTATGTGGGAAATCAATAACGGGTTGATAAGCTGAATAAAAACCGAAAATGGCTCTCCAAAAGTGTGATTTTCAGTCCATAACAATATGTCTTTCCGACACTAGGCTTAAAAATTGGCTTCTTCTTTCAACTTGTGTCAAAAAAAAACATGATCCTTTTTGCACATTCTAGTTAATATTTATGGGACTGTGTTGTGTTGTTTTATTATGGTGTCCAACATGGATACGTTAGGTAGTTTTAAGTACGGAACCCAAAGAGCTCGAAGCTGGCACTTTGCCAGTTTTTTGTTGTAAGACATCTTGTTAAAAAGCTCTATGGATATGACCACGTGGGTACATAGATAAAGATCAGTAGGGGGTTTGCGGTGAGATAACAATGGATCGTAATATTGTAATGCTTTTCTTTACTTACGTCTAGTTTTATGTCCAGTCCCTTATGTATTACTCGTATAAATGCTAATCTATGTCATATTTATTAGTATTTTAATTTTATCAATGGTTATTTTCATATCGATGTCCACTAAATCAAAACGAACCTTTTTATAAATAAAAAACTAAGGCAAATTTTTAACTAATTAATTTTTATGCTATTATTAACACTTGGCCAATGTTGCCATAATAAACAAATGTTTACTATTGATCTAAAAGTTACGGTCTACAAAAAAGATCCGGCTGTCATCGCATTTCAACTGTCTTTCTTTGTGAAGCAGAGTGAAACTGAGTGCACACTTAAGCTAGTTGAAAATAAGTGTCGGTCTTATTGAAAAGCTATGTCTTCCCAATAACATTTGTACAGATTGACGTTATATGCATAACATATTACTTTTTTGAAGTGATAACTTCTTATAAATCCTCGAACGCCGGCTGCACGCACGTAAAATTGTCACGTTCCGCCTGAGCCGAGCGTGCAAGCGAGGGCGCGGGACAAGCGATAGAGAGGCATGATCGGTTTAAGTGTTTTCTTATGACGTTATCACGTAAAATTTTCGACCGGAAACTGACTTTAAATATAATATTTTTTTTAGATTTACAGGTAAGTATGACTAAATATAATATGGATATGTATATCTAATTAATTTACGTCAGTTTTCAATGTGAGCGAACACTGAAACGAACTGGTTTTATTAGTACCCAACTTTATCCTATCCTACCAGCTCTACACAATCCTATTTTTACGTCATAAAACGATATAACTAGTTATTATATATAGTTATTTATAACTAGTTGACCCGCCCCGGATTCGCACGGGTGAATTATTAAAACGCGGTCGAACGGGATAAAAAAGTATCCTATATCCGTCTCCTGGTTCTAAGCTATCTCCCCACCAATTTTCAGCCAAATCGAGTCAGCCTTTCTTGAGTTATAAATAGTGTAACTAATACGACTTTCTTTTATATACAAGGTGGAATTAAATTCGTTCTTTTCCTTTAATGTATGTATTCAGTCCATGATATGGAATGCTCCCATATAACTAGATAAAAATAGGACTTTTGAAATAAAACATAAATCTAAGTATTATCAAATTACTGCATATTTAAATTCTAAAGAAAGCCTTGCGACATTGAACAAAGCAGGTGTTTTATTGCCTACGAAACATTTACAAAGCACTCACATGGTGCCCACGCTGTGTGTACCGTTAAATAGACATTTCGGCTGTCATGCAGTTATTTTAGTAGGCACTAAGTACTAAAACAAGACCTATTTTTTTTTTATTGGACCTTGTACTATAGTTCTATAGCATGGTCTGAGTACATACATTTAAGGAAAAGAGCGAATTAAATTCCGCCTTGTATATAGATTAAAATTATATAGACTGTTCTTTAAATTTTCGATGCAATCTTTGAGACCAATCAATTAGAGGTACCTGTTGTGGTGTGACACGTATTTTTACAACTTTGCGGGTAGTTTTGAAAAAACTCGGCCCATGAGTCAATCAGTCGGAACTCATCTCCAGTGTACTCCTGACCACCGTCAGTACAGCTTGTTCGAAGCGTCGATATAAATAAAAACAAGTTTTCAACGCGATTCAGTTGTGTAAGCAAATGTTTACGTTAACACCGTTTAACTAACGACATCCAGCGAGGTAATTACACCGGTGTGTATCAGTTGCTAACTAGCTTACCTACGCCGCGTCTGCCTGCGATGCAAACTTAAAACGTTAACTCGCAATTAAAATTTCTATCAAACTATTGCACAGAAATCATATTGTTTGGATAGCAGCATCCTTTTTTTGTTAGTGAATGATGTGACGAGCTAACCGTTCGCATTATGTTAAGCGACACGGCTGCCCATAACAGTTACAGTGTCCAAAGTATAGAGTTTCACGTGACACTGCACTGCGTATGTCATCCTGAGACATCAGCACAATCACTACTACTATTACTAGACTGTGCGATCAGGTCATAAAGTCATTTGCCCAGTAATTTCACTAGCTACAGTGCCGTTCAAAGCGAAACACAGCAGTGCTTGCGCACCACTGCTTGGCGGTAAGATAACTGGCTAAGCGGTGGTACCTACCTGGACGAACTATGCAGAAAAGTCCTAACCTCCTTGGTACATTAAAATCTTCCATCACCAAGCCATCTGCCACCTGCCTGCACCTGGTGGTGATTATGGCAAAGCGTCCAAAGTGATGCATTTTCGGATTCTTCATTGAAATAGTGCACAACAGGTTTTTCTTGTTTCTTCTCTACTTAGTACCACTTTTGTCTCAATATTAAGGCGAAATTAACTAATCACCACACTTTCTGAGACACTGAGAAAAATCAAAAGCACTCCCGCTTTTAGTACAAATAGTTGAGGTACGTAAGTACTATTAGTATCAATTCCGTGACTAATACTACATTTGTTCTGTAGCAATCTCAATAAAGATTGACGATCACGTGACTCTCAAAAGCAATATCACTTCTTACTGGAGCCGCCTTATGGTTTAACCTGCCAATTAATTGAGCTTTCAATTTATCGGGATAAAAAGTGCTATAATTAATTAATTATGTTGATCTCGGTCGGTAGTGTCAGCAACGGTTCAGCCATGAAGGTTCAGCCTTGAAAATCACACAAACAAACAGACAGACATCGTTGTACTTTTTAAGGTAAACGATTTTCATGAGGATGTGTAAAATATGTTCACAAAAAGGCACACCCCTCCGCTGCCATCTCAACGAGCCTGGCTAGTCTTATTTTGTATCTAGGAAGTCTAGCCGTAACGTCAGAGATTAAATAAGTTTCGTTACGTAACATAAAACTTCTAGCACTGTCAACGAACTAACTTTTTCGACCTATAAATATCCCGCCGAACAGGTAGTTCGCTTCGTCCATGATGAGACTCAATTAGCTTAAAGGATATCTCAAGGTATATCATTCAAATGATAATTAACTAATCAACATAAATTAACTGAAATTACTGAGCAAATGAGACTTTATGATTTGATCTAATAGTCGAGTTATGTTATTACCAGGCTCTGCTGACGTCTCAGGATGATGTGCGCAGTGCAGTGTCGCGCGACACTTTATATTTTAGAGTTCCCAGTGACACTGTTCCGTTATGGGCGGTCGTGTCGCTTAACAGGTGAACGGCTAGCTCATCACATCATTCATTAACATAAAAAAACTAGCCCTATGTTACATAATAACTGTGAAATATCAAATAATCTTGAGAACTTGTTCCAATTATAACTTTCTTTTTAACTAGGCTCTTCTGCTATGATTATCCGATATTAAAGTTAATTAGACAGCTTTCAAACTTTTATAAGTTCCTCAAAACGTTTAAGGGCGCTGGCGCTGTCCCTTGAGCGCTGGAAACTTGAGTAAATCCTTTATTCGGAGAATATAATTTAATAAAACTACTACTTATTTAATAATTGTCTCCATGGAAATTGGGTTAAATTGGGTTAACATTTTATTGCGTCACAAAAATGCCTGGTTCTTCATTAGTATTATTATTTGAATAATTTTATAATAGGAGCGAAATAATCTTTGTGCGGTTGTCCTTCTGAAACTTCTAAAGCAAACGTAGTAAAGGATCGGCGCGGGCGCCGGCTTTTTTATGATAAGAGTTATTATTACTCCTGTCCTGGAGGGGCTATTTATAAACCCGAAAAAGAATTCCACGCATGTCTACACAGCAGTCACTTGTTTTCTTATATCTGTGTACACACCAAGAACAAGTTGTAAAAATAAATATTACAGTTTTAACTTAGTCAAACATAATATAGTAGAATGGAAAATTATTTCTTAAACTTGTTGTACCCCAGGGTAAATGAATTCCAGCACCGCGAGTCTAAGTAAAACTTGCTCCACATAAATATAGGTATAGTATATATATTTATACCTTACAAATCTTTTTTTTATGGTGTAAAGTCGTAATTTCATACACGAATTAAATATTTTTTAAATTAAATCTTGCTTGAGCGCCGATTCGCGGCGGAGCGCAGTTTCTGCAGTACAGGCCTAAGACACGAGTTTTAAAGTCTATGTACTTCCAAACAAACGGGGAAAATACATACCAACTACCAAAATAGTCATACCCATGTTTGCCAAACACTCGACAACAAAATCCTATTAAGAAAGTTGCAAATATTGAAGTTATTACACAGAGTGGGAAGGATTACGTTAAGAGCCTTAATTAGAGGCATAACCTTCTTAACAATTCTCCGATCCTATGTCAACAAACCGAGACTGTGACAACACAGTATCGACGATATTTGTTGACCCGAATCTTGATATTGGCACAATTTGCGTTAAATTCTGTTCTACCTCTGACAAACTCACAAATTCCTTATCAGCTAATTTCTACTGTTGTCTCAAAATAAATAAAATCTATGCAAAACAAATTACGCTTACTAGTTTGAAGAATGAGATAAGATATTTTGTAATTTATCTATTGGAAGAAATCAGGATGGATTTCGTCCAATAGATTAATAGATAATATCTTCATATCTATCGTCTATATATACTACGACAAGACTTATCACTCAATTACGTCCATAATCACCTCACTACAACTTTCGCACGTTCACAGTCACACAAGGCCCACATTTAGTTTTTTGCTTTCCATTTGGGAGTAACGTGCGACGCCAGGTCACGTATCGTCTTATTTCACCAATCATCAATATGACTGAACAAAGCACTCACTTTAGGTTTAAACCCTGAACACGAAACGTCAACCACAATAGAAAAATGGCTAAACTTTAAAAGCTTTATCGGGTTCGAGACTTGAGCAATATTGGAATTATTGAAGTATGCAGTGGGTTTTACTTTTTGTGATGGTGGTGATGGCGGCAACTGGTGACTGAACGTCAATCGGAACTTAGTCAATAAATGAGTGTGAACTGAAAATGTAACCAGTTTGAAAAAGAATCGCTCAGACTGAACTAAGGCTTTGCGTTCGTAGTGATTTTAAATTCGATCGTATGAAAAATCACACAGCGAATTGCGTCTAACCACAATTAGCTATCCAAACAACTTCAGAGCGGCACAGTTCCGTAGGAAATACTGTGCTGATAATGCGAATAACCTCAAAAGTATTTTAGACGTGATGCAAATATGAGAATAATAATGCAATGAAAACTCGGCAACCTCTCGCCAACGAATGAATAAACTTTACAAGAATAGTTTTCGGTTGCAAAACAGTTGTGGTTGACTTTTTACGAACTGTGATAATTATGATTATTCCATATCTATTGCAGTTGCTCTTCAACCTACACCGCAAAAAGAGTCGAGAGCACCGCTCAAATGGCTGCTGCTGATGAAAAAAATCTTTTGTCTAAATATAGAATCACTTAGATTTTACGAAGCACAAGTCCGGCCTCGCTTGGATTGGAATAGTTGGAGTGCTGCCTTACCTTTGGAACGGAGCGCTCAAATATCAAGTTCAGACTCCTGACAACGTAGAGCTGTCGAAAAGAATTGTCAGCGATGCCAAGATTACCGAATAGCTATAGAGGCTCTCAAATATGCACAGCCATTAAATCGAGGAATGCTCATCGCGTTTCTACTATCGCAGCTCTTGCCACCTCATGTACAAATTATTGAGTCATAGAAATCACATACGCGTATTTGATTTCTACGACTCCATCGTATGATCTATTAATGATTCCACCAGATCTACAACGTACAGAATTTTTTAAATGAAGAGAATTTTGATAATGTTTAATATATCACAGGGTAAATAATACAATATTGGAGTGTCTAGTGTTACCTACATACCGATCTATCCATAGGTTACGACGACCTCATCTCTATGATAGCCGTATTTTTGTTTGCTACCGACAGCATAAAAATATTTAATTGGGTATGTTGATACTCGTAACTCAACCGATTTATAAAGCATTATCGGACACAGGTATACTCTGCGGTTTCCCCTGAAAAGGACTAACAATTAAGGACGCAGGTTCTCTGACCGTCAAATGACATTCGCAAGTCCGCATTTGTATATAAATTATATTGCTACTCTTTGAGTATTACATACACAGTCACAGTAATAGCACAGCGTCTTACGTCATCCATTTAAGCTTATGCTCTATTATCTTGGCTAGGATTGCGGTCGGCTCAAATCTCGAGGCAATTTTTCATATATTTACATGTTCTGAAAGATCATAGGCGACGACAAAGCGCTCCCGTATCCGTAATCTCATCCTAGACGACAATTTTCTCAAACCCCAGTCCGCATCTCTCTAAAAGATTTCATTCACAACAAAGGCGTTTTGAAAAGTCTAGCCCACGGGGATCGTCTCGGCACTAACAAAACCTTGTTTCAGAGGCTCCTATGCTTCGCGAATAAATGCGATCTGAATATATTATCGGGCGCATTACGTACGATGCGCTTGAGGCGCGTACCTACTTCTGCTTCGGAATTCAGATGCACTCTTCCAACTTCATACGCTCATGGTACCGAGATATCTTTTATGTTACATTTTGTAAGAAAAGCCCAGCTTTAGAACACTTTTATTCAAACTCAGGAATCAATTAGAGAGAGACGGGTACATTTTCATTCACTACTTCATATTTTCAATGAACCACTGAGAGCAATGGTTGGTTATAGTTTTGTTTGAAATATAGAGTAGGTTGAAAAGAAAAGTGGCAAATGAGTTTTGGAGTCGGTGCCTGGTTTTGAATAGATTTAGCCTTAGATTGTGCTTTACTTTTATACTAATATGTTAATGCCCACGTCTAATTTGCATTCACGTCACGATGCCACACACATCTTAAAACAATGCGACTCAGCAACTATGCAACCCAACACAAATTGTAGACAACGAGCGTCATCTGCATAAAGACGTGGGCGAGTTCTTTAAATATTACGCTTCGTTCTCAAACCGTCCTAATAATTCTGTCAGCATCCGCACTATTGCAAGAGGACCACTCTAACAAACGGCTGAAGAACAGTTTTACACAGTTATACAGTACTTTCAAAATGCAATTTGTATATTTTACAGTATTTGTGCACAGAAAAAAATAAGCGCAAATATTTGTTCTGAGTCTGGGTCTTGTGGGGTCCTCGTCCCATGGTCCTCGTAGTTTCTGGGTCCCTAGACACAGGGAATCCTAGCTAGGGTCCAGGATTTATGTGATCGTTGGGCATTATTATTATTATTATTATTATTTTATGAACAGCATTGCTACAGGCATGAGTGCTTATTTATGTAATATAATATATACATTACTTAATCTATGTAATTTTAGTAGAAACAAAAGACGAGTTCAGAAGTCATCGAACGTCAAAACAGCGGAGAGCAAACTACGGTTAGTTAAGTTCGATCGGGCAGACGAGAGGGGAGGCCCTACCGTAATTAATTACTGCCGCTGACAACCCTCGCTAAGTACATATCGATTCATAAATAAAGTTGTAGGTATTTATGTAGTTATGTTCGCTCGACAGCAAGCCTAGCTCCCGCGTCTGGTCTCGGGAGATGTTAGTATTGTACGTAGGTTGAAATACAATTATTAATTTTCATAATACATATAAATAATAGATTAGAGATACACGTGTAATATGTAGTACGTGCGAAATAAAATGATTTTTTCCTTTGTTTTTTTTTTTTTAATGCAAATTATTGACGACCGTTGTGACTTTTTATTATTATTGTTTTTATATTTTAATTAATTTCTTTTTTCATGATATGTACACTGACATTTATGAATAAATTGATTATTGATGACGCCTGACGGTAGCTACTTACCATTAGGCGGGCCTTCATCGTCAGATCGATTGTCAATCCGTATTATAAAAAAAAAATTAAACTTTTCAGAGTCCCAAACTACGATTATGAAATTGGGAAACTTAATAACTTACTTATTACAGTATACGGTGAAATGAATGAGCGGTTCAAAATTTGAAATTATGAACGTCAGCTAATTTTAAATTATAATGAAATGGTAGCAACCACATATTAATTATCTGTCATGTTTCAATAAGTCCATGATTGATTAATTCTTTTACTTTGACTGTTTTTTTGTTAAATAGTGTTCAAGTTGAGATATACCTATTATGTAGAGTGTAGGAACTTGCACCTTTTCTCCTTAATCATTAGGAAGTAAGGAATCACTTCGCAACCAGCTGACAGCTGAGAGGCAGGTTAAGTGCCTACTCATTGTCCGTGTTTATTGGCCACTCTAGTTTATTAGCTCATGTTCCAGGAAGGTCTCTCGATTCAATTCCGTTGTAGTTTTGAAGATCATTAGCAAGAAGTTAGTCTTCAGTCTGCTAACTTTGTCGGTAGCATGTAGACCATGTTTACATGCTACCTTATACACGGTGGAATTGAATTCACTCTTTTCATTAAATCGATGTACTCAGACCATGCTAAAGAATAATAGTAAATAGTGCAATAAAAAAAGAAGCCTAAAGCCGAAATGTCTATTTAACGCTACACGTAGCGCAGGCACCGCCCGAGCGCTTTGTAAATGTTTCGTATCGTAGGTAATAAAACACCTGCTTTGTTCAATGGCCCAAGGCTTTTCTTTAGAATTTGAATTCGCAATAATTTGATAATACCTAGATTTGAATTTTATTTCATAGTATTTTTGGTATTTAGTTATATATAGGAGAGTTCTATAGCACGGACTGAGTAAATACACTTAAGGAAAAGAACTAATTAATTCCACCGTGTATTATAATTTTTATAAAGGCGACACTAGCCGATTATCTCCATCTTTAGTTTGATGTGCATTATATATTACCAGTAGCTGAAGAACAGGTAAAATGCAGTTTTATTGTCCTCGCATACTTTACTACTTTCGAGTATCGATAATCATATTCCAGCGACTTTCCCCGAGAACTAAGAGTAGTTAGTGCCCGTATTATTTGTAGTCACTCTAAGAAAAACTTACCAGGCGTAGGTTTATCGCGTACATTGTAACATTTTGTACCTTTGTTTACTTTAGGTATGAATTACTTACGAATCGAATATATGGCAATCAAAGTGGGCCGCAAAGTAGGGGTCAATGACTTACTCGGAATGATCCTGAGCCAAAGAATATGCACGCATGCTCTAGCATAAGGTTTTAACTATCCTACATTTATAATATACATATATAGGGTATTACATAGATATTTTATGTATATTGTAATATGTATATCCAATTAAAAATTAAGTACCTAACGTGCGTACTCGTCACAAGATTCTTAATAAAATATCTACTAAAGCTACATTCTGTAAACAGAACAATCAATATTTATGTGACATTGTGATGACCCGAATAAACCTACTTTGGTAGGTTACATAGTATTCTACACAGTTACAAATTAGGTACTCGATAATTACATAATTTGGCCTTATTAACCTATCCACCTTATTATTTTCATATCAGTCGTGGAACATCAATGAAAGGCCGAGGTTAGAGCAAAAGAGAGAAGTCGCAAAAAAACGATAACGTTTTTTAATGCTCTATAGTCTATATAAAGTACCTATAAAACATCATATCTGAAATCCGAGAAGATCATATTTTGATACGTACATAATAAGTTGTTACGCTAAAATTGTGAATACACTGCAAGATAATTATTTATCAAAACCTTTGCCACACTGCAAATACATCGATCTTCTATGCTACATATTATATTATCATAAATAATATTACTACGTATATCAGACACTGACTATTTATAAATAGTAATACTTACTTCGGCCTAATAATATATATATTATTACTTACGCTTGCAAAAATATGTTATAATAGGCTATTTGACTACTATTAAAAATGAACAAGTAAATATTATTTTCATAAAGTAGGTTAAAAATGAATGTAATCATTGTAAAAATAAGTAAAATCGGTAAATTAATCACGGAGTAGTACGCTTTTAAAGTTTCATCGCCTGTCCCTTTCTCGCAAAACAGAGATCGTGTTGAGCTTCCTCACAGCTACTATGAAGGCATGGCTTGTGACGTCACATGCCAAGAATATTGTATGTAGAGCTACCACAGCTTGGTAATGAGTTACTATGAGGACTGGTAACTGACGTCACTGCGTGTTTGAGTTGTCTCTTTCTATTTCTGTATTTTAAAATGCCTGTAACTTAGTCATTTTTTGAGATATTGAAGTTTTATTTTCACAGTTATCTATTTTTTGAGGTATATTATTTATGTATGTAATAAAAATATAGTAGTCAAATAGCCTATTAATTGAGGCTGAAAATATCGATTTCAACGAATATTTTTGTTGACTCCATAATGGAAGCAATCACAACCAGACTCCTACGTGGTCCTCGTGAAGACCTATTTTTAAATCGCCTTGACAACTCGCCCCAAGTAAACATTTCCAACAACAGTTTGAAGGTGTAACTCAAAGAGAATGAAAGTGAAACAGTTTTTGCGACCCCGGAAGAAAACGAACGTTAATGATAAAGTTGGTTTTGTTTTCGGTAACCTTAATGTGTTTTAGAGTTTTGTAACTTTCGCAAACGATCTTTTGGTTCCATGACTTCTTTCATTGCATCAAAGTTTGAGAAATTACGACAACAACGGAACATTATGATAAGCTTATTTTGTTTCCTGTGATATTAAGCGATATGCAAACCCGATAATTAAAGTTTACAGATGAAGAATCCAAAAAAAACACACGTTCAATGGTTAAATATGACGATTATTCAAGAATAACTAAACAAACATTGGAGAAGCATATTAATTTAAATAACCGATTCAGTCTTGACCCTGAAGTTTGAACTGTGGTACTGGTTTCGTTCTGATTATAGAGTAGAAAACTCTTCTCTAAAAATAATAAAAAGTTTGGTAAAAGCCACACAGTGTGACCCCAAAAATAAACCGTCTACCTGCACAGTGCACGCGCCACGAACAGCCGACGTTTTTATTACAGTACTTTTTTCTTTTTACAAATGAGTTGCGAAGCGGTCAGGTTAGAGATTTTACATAGTTGCATACGAAATTTAAAAAGAAAAACGATTGACCTTCCTTGAACGTCTCAAAGACTATTAAAGATTGTATGTCGCTCAGAGTAATTTTTTTATTAATTAAACTTGTTGCAGACTTTGATGACATCACGGAATAAATCCGACCGCCCGTCTGTGGAGGAATAGCATGGCCGCCGCTGCCCGGATCCGGTTGTTAAGCTCTATCGAAACTACTATTTTTATTGCTACTCGATGTCGGTATAAAAACTATTTTAGTCTTTAATCTGAAGATTGGCGCATCGGATAAATTTATTTATTCTGTGGCATTACATTACTTACTCTACGAATAAGAACAGTACATTATTTATTTAAGCACAAATGAGTAGTTTAATAAAATTTTGGATGTAAGATATTCATCGCACAGAGCACCTCCTGGCTTGACAAATCTTTGTTTTTTTACACTGACTAGATAATAATTGTTATGCGGTTTATAAATCACTAGCTTCTGCCCGCGGTTTCGCCCGCGTGGCCTATCTATAATAGGAAACGAAGAAGAAAATATTTCATAAATAATTGAACCACCCAATTCACCCTCTTGGGGATGGAATTTTGACACAAAGAACACACCCTCCAAATATCAAGTCTCTAGGACCAGCGGTTTAGGCTGTGCGTTGATATATAAATCAGTCAGTCGTCAGGACTTTGAATTTTATATGTAAGTATAGATAAACTGACTAAACAAAATATATTATTTTTTCAGTACGTCTAGATACCTATTTGGTTTACAAAATTTGTTCACATTTTATTTCACAACGTTTTGTTTTATCCAATGAATAACTTTCAATATACACGTGACTGAATTGTTTTCTTTTTGTTTTGTCAAAATGCATTTCAACTTGAGCATCAAACTGTCATGACGTGCTACGTGAATAATATTTGACCCCGAGAAGCAAACATGCCTAAATGTCAAGCAAACATTACGAAATAATCCTCAACAACTTACCTACAGATTTTCTTGAACCTGTCTGGTAACTCATTGCTTGTTCGAAGATTCTCCAACTGGTTATGGTAATATGTGGTATACCTACATTATTATCGAAATCCCTACTTCTCTAAAGCTGTAAATTGGGTAGGTTAGGTAGATAGGTAAAAGTTTTGTAAGCCAAAATATGTGGGCAACTTAACTTGGTCATGAGCATGTCTAATGGCAAGTGTATAAAATTGTTTTAAAAAAATGTCCATAGAGAACAGAGATGAATGCACGAAGCACACGACGTGATAACAATGCAGAAAAAAAAACGAACGAATGAGACGGAGAGTGTTAATTTCGAATCGGAACGTTTCCGGGTCCGAAGCTGTAACAGTATTCAAAGGACATCAAAATGGAATAGATCAAGAGAAGGAAGCAAGGGATCTTTTTTACGGCAGTTGTAGTTAGCATATTCTTCGCCGATACAGTGCCGAGTGATAAGACAAATCGATCGACTCCAACTGTCAGTAGCACAACACTAGCAGACCACAGCTACGCGAGGTGTCCCCGCACTAAAAACAAGATATGTCAGATGGAAGTTCATAGAGTTTTGGCGGGAAAGCGAAAGATTGCGTCACCGCATTGTATTATTTTCCAAAACTTGTATTATTTTCAGTGTTAGTGCATACAATCGGTGGCATTCCATTCGTTAAGTGCTGGATTACAGGCGTGAGTGTGGGAAAATGGTATAATGATGGTGAAACGTTTCTTTTCGTGTTGTTTCCAAAACTCCATAGAAGCTTTAAGTAAAGTTGCCACCACTTTACTAGGAGTATGACTTTGACTATACTATGACTTGACTTATGACTATACTATGAATTCACACATATTTGTGTGAAATATTATTAACTTGATAAATTATCAATTACTTGACACTGGCTAAATACACAAAAGTGTGGAGCCAAAACATAAATAAAATAAAAAGTTTACGGGGGAAAAAAATGTTCTTATTTTTTTTATACCTACGTTCATTACATACGTATCAAAACTGTATAAAACTGTTGTTGTTCGATATATTATCACCACAGGACAATAACATATGAAGCCAAAAATGTCTTCTGGTGCTTTCACGTGTCATGGCTCAGATACCTGCTTATCTACAGTTGTCTTATCTTGAGATTTGAGATATTTATATCCGACAGAAATCCCCCGATTCCGAAGTTAAGAAATCAAACATTGTTTGATGCAATGGCGGTAATATCCATAGTAGGTATTACGTAACATTGGTATGTAAAATTGTAAAGTAACACGCACTTACCGTGGTACTTACTTAGGTGAGTACCTCTACCTATTATTTAAATTTAGACGGTCTAGCAATGTGTAAAATTATGATGACGATGACTCGAACGAAACTTAACGGATAGAAAAATTAATATTTATTCCATAGTACTCCTTAGATGTTACTAAACTTTATTTCAAAGATGAGTACTTATAGTTTTATCTCGGACAAATATTTCCACGGGAAAACTGGTATGTTGCGAGTGAGACAATGAGACTTCTTTAGTATTTTTAATACAAATTGACTCAGTAAACGCAATACAGTGTTAATTTGAATTGTGTAAACCATTACAGCCTTATTAATAATCGGGTATTAGTCTCGGATTAGTTACTTCAGCTTTTGTTCCTTTTTTGCTACTGGAATATTTAGCTGGATCGAAAGAGACAAAATATGGTGTAACAAGTCTAAAGCTAGTTCGTGTTTATTAATAAGGCTGTTAGGTATTCTGTCGTAATGATAGTGGTAAGTATCTAACTATCTACACCTACCTGCCTGTGGTGTTCTCCTATCCCAAGGGATCTTGCTATAATGGCCATCCGATGCGCGGCTGCACGTATGCTAATTGTAGACGGAGCCGCACGCAAAAGTCGTGCTAAGTTTTGTTGACAGAGATAATAAGAAACGCTACTTCACTCTAACCTTACATGTTTTTACCTTCCTCAATAGCTACGTTATTTTCTCCTGTTCCTTGTATTATTTTAGTCGAAGCTAATAACGGATATCTATTTATCTATCTATCTATCTAAATATATATATATATAACTCAAAGGTGACTGACTGACTGACATAGTGATCTATCAACGCACAGCCCAAACCACTGGACGGATCGGGCTGAAATTTGGCATGCAGGTAGATGTTACGACGTAGGCATCCGCTAAGAAAGGATTTTTCGAAATTCCACCCTCAAGAGGATGAAATGGGTGGTTGAATTATTTTCCTATAGGCCACGCCGCGGGCGAAGCTGCGGGCAGAAGCTCGTACATTATAAAATTCAAAGTTCTGACCGACTGACTGAATGACTGACTTATATATCAACGCATAGCCTAAAAAACCGCTGGTCCTAGAGACTTGAAATTTGTGTGAATTGGACGTCAAACCAGAGATACCAACGCGTGCCGGTCACAAGCTCAGTGTTGAGTCCTGTCACGTCTTTTATTAAGCACTCCATAAGTTTCAACCGAAGGGGCTTTATGGTACCTTCAACTTATTGATTCAGTAATTCAATACCTAACCTGGGCAGAGTACCTACTCTAACTACTAGGTAACTATAGGTAAATTTAGAAATGTTTAAATAAAAAATGTGGTTAGATGGACGTGTCTAGTCGGTATTACCCTAGGTAGTTTACCTAGATAGCTACATTAGGTATACTTACCTCCTAACTATAGACGTAGTAGATAGTAGGTACGTACTATATAACAAGAAAACTAAATAGCTAATGAATGCTTTTTGCTATTAGTACCTACTCTAACTACTAGGTAAGTATAGGTAAATTATTAGAAATGTTTAAATAAAAAATGTGGTTAGATGGACGTGTCTAGTCGGTATTACCCTAGGTAGTTTACCTAGATAGCTACATTAGGTATACTTACCTCCTAACTATAGACGTAGTAGATAGTAGGTACGTACTATATAACAAGAAAACTAAATAGCTAATGAATGCTTTTTGCTATTGGCCGTATTCGAAGAATTTGGCCATCCAAAAATAGCGAATAATGCTCTTAAGTATATTTACTTAAGAGCGTTTATCCGCTATTTTTGGATGACCTAAATGGGTTTTGTAACAATAATCATTAAACCTGATTATGGGTATCTACGTAACCCAAAGATACATTATGCGTAAATGCTAACACGTAACGTGACCTTTCAAGGAACTTATTCTTATTCTTTTCTAAAACTCCTCACGTGGTGGGAAGAACGAGTATACCGTAAGTACCTTGACTGCCCTGATAGATCATTTGGTAGTAATCCTGCCTTCTGAGCTGCAGGTTCTGGGTTCAATTCCAAAAAGGACAAACATTTTGTGTGAGGAACATAGATGTTGGTTCTGTGTCTGGGTGTTATATTGTATTCTATGTATGTATGTATGTACAAACAAAAAGTCTGTGTCTTATCTGTGTATTCTATCAGTTATCTGGATCCCATAGTACAAGCTTTGCTTAGTTTGGGGCTAGTAGGCGCTGTGTGAATTGTCCACAAATATTTATTATTATTATTATTGTTATTATTCTCATAAACCAATACCCAATCAAAAAAAACTCCAAGCATGATAAGTAGCGAGCGTCAACTGGTACAGAACAGACCTACCATTAAGCTCAAAATTCGAATAATACTTACCCAATCAATCCCAAACACGAAGACTCAACTCAAGATTCAAGGCCGTAAAACTCAACTACTATGACACAATCTGTGCTACAAGTCTGCGTGTGAGCAAGACGTAAGATATCGGGATGCTGCTGCGGTGACGTCACCTCACCTACCTACCCATCCAATCCAAACCATAGTAAAAGGCTCCAAAAAGGTTTGTCGCACGCACCAGACGTTTTAGGGTTGCAAGTTTTTTTAGCCCGTTTGTACAATATAATTAGACTTCAAGGATTTAATGAATAGTGAGTTTCCTATTTTAAACAAATAAATACAAATTACCAGCTGATCTTGTTGTATTTAAACATATAGGTAACACTGGTTTTTGCATAGTTTCATTTAAATAAATAGGTAAGACGTAGAGTAGGTAGATACTAGGTACCTAGTAGATACATACTTACATAGATACCAAGATAGGCAAGTAGGCAGTCTAGGTTGACAATAATAATCAGGAGAAATGTTGTAAAACAAGCCTCTAATACATCGAGATATAAATAATAATGTACTTGTATTTCTAATACTACAAATAATATAGGTAATAGGTAGGCAACAACTTACTGGTGTAACTGCCTAAGATGATGGGTTGATAATCACCAAGTAAGTAGAGGTCATCAACCGTTAATGACATCGTAGAGTTTGTAAATCTCTAGGTAGGTTCCTATAATTATCATTATGCATGAGAGTAAACATTACTCTACTCACCTTTGTTGTGAAATCCAGTGCGCGCGCAGGTAAAAACAGAAATCCCACAGGTGAACGTTGACTTTGATTCAAATCAAAATATTCCAACGGTCAACTGGCTGCTACAGTCGACCAACGCTCGTGCTGCTCCTATTATCGTCACACCACGACAACACAATACACAATGTCACTGTTTGTTTATAAAGTAACCGGCCACTTATAAATAATTTGGTGGAACTTGACTGCGCATGTCCGCAGAACACGCGCCCAGTTTGAATAAGGTTATGTCTAAGTTATAAACTCTTTGGAAACTTCACAGAACACCGGCACAACACTCCGCACGGGTTTCTCAGAAGATTCTAATTGGAAGCAATCCGTGCGAACTGCAAACTTTTTCCAAGCACGCGAAAGCACTAACCACCACACGGGCACTATTATCGCAGTTCCCACGAGAATTCCTTGCAATTATCACTGTGATCGGACACTGTCGCACTTATTAAACCATCCACCGGCTCTACCTGCGGTAAACGAAGGCCGCGAACGTATAATAAACACTTTAAAACTCCGGAACCGGTAATAATTCGATTCCACACGTGAACGTGACACTGTCAAAACAAAATACTGGCGAATAGAAGTACACTCGAAACTGGCTCAGGAACGACACATTTCATATTCAAAGCGCCGAGAGGTCCGAGCGACAAATTAAACGAATAGAAAAAGAAAATAAACGAAGAATACGAAAGTCGCCGACTGCGAAGCCGAGCGTCCGTCACTCCTGCTGAGCGGTGTACTAAACGCGAGAGGCCGCGCGACCCGCCGCGCCGCTCGCCCGCTCCCACCCCGCTCACGCCCTGCGACCCGCGCTCATACATTCTATGGAAATACGGTGATGTGGAAAAAATCTCAACTGCATGAGGAAACCAGAGACCACAGGGATACCTGTGGATGAACAAGTGTGCAGTACTGTTTGATTAGATAGTTTTTACTTAGTGTAGTATTGTCCAACGCAGCCGGCAGGCGGCGGTGCGGGCGGCGGGCGGCGGGCGGCGGGCGGAGGCATTCAATTAATCTGACAACACGTGCGTAATGCACCCTCCGTAAACGCTGAGGTTATCATCCGATCCATTGAGCACCGGTACATGAGGACTTACTGTTATCTGTTCTGTGGCACCTGCTCAGTGGCATGACCGTGTCCATTAGTAACCTAATTTCCTGATAAAGGTTTAAATAATAATATCAAAATGGTGTTGTGAAGTGGAGGTGGCTTTTAAACTTATTCTCAGCTGATTCCATCTCTATTCGGAACTGTGTTCTATTCTACTCTGACGAAAACGCTACCAATTACCACAGAATAATTAATAGTAATAGCGTCCTATTGCCATCGTCCCTTTAATGTGCAGTGGACTGCACAATAAAGGGACTCTAGTAGGTAAATAATAATAATAACAACGCCCAACGATCAAATACATAGATCCTGGACCCTAACTAGGATTCTCTGTATCTAGAGACCCTACGAGGACCATGGTCCCACAACACCCAGACACAGAACAAGCATTTGCGCTTTTTTTTCTGTGCACAAATATTTGTCCTGTCGCGGGGCTCGAACCCGCCACCTCCAGGTTATGAGCCAACCTGCTCAACCACCACACCACAGAGGCTATCAAAATAGGTAAGATACGTATTTAAGCCTGAAAGTCTAGTCTAATAATTTTTATGATAATATAGCAATATTATGATAGGTAGCGTATATAGTCATGCGACATAATCACTCCTGTGATTTCTACACTACCTAGACATGCCCCAAACTTTTAAATTAGGTGCTTATGAAGGTATCTCTTAAAGAAAGAATCCCACAAAATGTATTATCCCAAAAATGCTAATTATAATTATAAAAATATTGTGTTTTTTTATGTTTTGGCTCCACACTTTTGTGTATTTAGCCAGTGTCAAGTAATTGATATTTTATCAAGTTAATGATATTTCACGCAAATAATAATAATAATTAACGAATAGAATGCCACCAATTTTATGCACTAACTCTTAAAATAACACAAGTTTTGGAAAATAATACAATGCGGTGACGCAATCTTTTTCCCTTTCCCGCCAAAAACTTCAAAATATTGTGTTCTCATTATCTATATCTAACAAAGACAGAGAAGGTAGCGTGTACTGCTCGAATGCTTAATGGGTCCCGCAACTATTTGTTTGCGTTTCAGTCCCTAATTTCCTGCTACGTCTTATCTATTAGGTATCTTCTGTTATAAATGGTGATGATCACATTGATGATTACATTGCTGTAGTGTGTTTCATTGTTTAAAGTTCACTGAAACCCGAACCTACAATTTTTAAAATTAATTCTCATTTGTTGAATAGGCTCGGAGACTGCTCAAGGTGTTCGATGTCCTAGGTTTTGTAAAATAAAAGGAATCTATTGAGCTATTAGAGAGTGATTCAAACTTAATAGCGACGAGGCGCTGTGTGGCTTTCTGGGTGTATCACTATATAATCTAAGCGATCTTATTCGAAAAGAGTCAGCCATAGATTCATGGCAAACACTTGTTATAAGAATCTTTAGCAAACTAAAGCAGTATAATGGGACTTAAATGATTAACCGGTCCCAGTCTATTTTGTTTTATCTGTTTTCTTTTAATTCTGTTATTTTATTTTACGTTTTTGTGATTAGTCATTTCTTTATTTTAATATTGTCATTAATAATAATTAAATTAGTAGCAGCCGATTCAAAAATATTACTATATTGTATAAATAAGTAGGTACCATTACACCTCTACTCTCTCTCTAGATTGTAGTATTAAAATCTGTATCAAATCGCAGATTTTTCTACTCCACAATCTAGCGTACAAATGTAACCTACAGAACCTAACATTTAAGCGATGTTCATGTAAAATTACAAATGTGAATAAATAAAGAAAGGGGAAAAAAATAGCGGCTGAATTTTCAGTGTTAGTGCATAAAATTGGTGGCATTTTATTCATTAAGTGCTGGACTACATGCATGAGTGTGGGAAAGTGGTATAATGATGGTTAAACGTTTTTTTTTCGTGTTGTTTCCAAAACTCCATAGAAGCTTCTGGTAAAATTGCCACCGCTTTACTAGGAGTATGACTTGACTAGACTAGACTATGACTTGACTTGATGACTTCGACTGTGACTTGACACATATTTGCGTGAAATATTACTTAACTCGAGAAATTATTAATTACTTGACACTGGCTAAATACACAAAAGTGTAGAGCCATACCAACACAAAAAAGGAGCTAAACTAAAGAAGTTTTACTTCAGTCGTGTGGTCTAAAGCATACTCTTCTTTTCTGATATGACGCCTAGTATTTATTTCATAAAGGTGTGGCTTCAAAACTTGGAGCCAAACTTTACCGAAATATTATTTACATCTACAAAATAATATCAGTGTCATCTCTTCAAAAAACCTTGAGGTAATATTACCCTAAACTGTCAAGGCACGGATGAAATTGAACTCGCTAATCTCGCTATCTATCGGATCATTGGGATCGATAGCGTGAAGTGACACCTACTTGATATCGAGTACCTAGACTAAATAATACTTGGTGAGTGCCGTTACGTATTTACGTAACGGCACTCACCTAGTATTATTTAGTATTATACGTATATTTTATAAGTATTGTACGTATTTACGTAACGGCACTCACCAAGTATTATTTAGTAACCAAATGGTTGCTCTATCAAAATGGGTGACGAGACAGGACATACTTTTAGCACTTGTATTTAATTCCGAAGATAATAACAATTATAAAAAAAATTTAGGCAGACTCGGTTACTTAAAAAAGGAGAGGTGAAAAGACGTATCTGAGACCGAGGACCAGCCGGCTATTAAAACGTCCCAGGGCTTACTCTAACATTATTACATTTCGAAGACTCGTGTTTCGTAGAGTGGGCGAATCTCTCAAAAATGAATTCTGTCACCCAGTTATTTATTTATTTACAATGTTCTCATGCTGAAACTCATTACAGCCTCTGTGGCGGGTTGAGCAGATCGTCTCATATCCCGGAGGCGACGGGTTCGATTCCCGCGACAGGACAAGTATTTGTGCACAGACAAAAAAGCGCAAAATACTTGTTCTGAGTCTGCGGTGTTGTGGGACCATGGTCTTCGTAGTTCCTGGGTCCCTAGACACAGGGAATCCTAGTTAGGGTCCAGGATCTATGTATGTGGTCATTGGGCGTTATTATTATTATGATTACCCTGCACTGTATCATTAGGTACAGAATTAAAAATTTCAAACCTACAACCGACCGCTAGCATCCTGATCGACCGTCGTCAGCTAATCTCTCCACTTGACAGATCGATCAATGCCACTATTTCTTTAAAAATCGCAGTAGGTATCACTTCTCTTTTGCCATTTAGATATACATTATTATTATTATCAGTAAGCCTCGTTAGAGGAGAGTCACATTCGCTGCTCGATACCGTCTCAGCATGTAATATGACACTGGTTGGAGTGCTAAATTGGCAATTTAAACCGCAATAAAATGTCCCTTGACATCGCATTACTGTACACGCAATTTCTAGAATTACATGTACGTTTGATAGGCCGATGATATAAAGACAAAATATATACCACAAAAAGAGCATAATAATAATACCTAATAACGCCCAACAATCACATACATAGGTATGATGTACCTGCCCAACGATCACATACATAGGTATGTGATCGTTGGGCAGGTACAGGGAATCCTATTTAGGGTCCAGGATCTATATCGTGGACCATAAATAGAATTCCCTGTGTTTAGGGACCCAGTAACTACTATGAGTACCATGGTCCCACAACACCCAGACTCAGAACAAGTATTTGCGCTTTTTCTGTGCATATATATATATGGTCCTATATATGGTATATTCTGGTCCTGCCGCGGGAATCGAGCCTGCCGCGTCCGGGTGATGAGCCGACTTGCTCGACCACCACTCCACAGAGGCCGTCGAAATATAAACGTAGTTAGACATGCCACGCTTATGTTATGTAGCACGCATTGCCACTACCAGCTTTGATATTACCTGGTGATCCGTCCAGCCAACAAAATTACAATATACTTTCTGTGAAATTGTGTATATGTAGAAACCTACTTTAAGTGAAGCTTTTCGGTGCTTGAAAATTTTTTACTTATCTGACTTATACAAAATGATACGTCACAAACTCTTCTATATTAATTTTTTAATTTAGCTAATAATTTTAGGGTCAGGGTTTATTTCATCGAAAGTTCAGTGCCTCAATTTACGGAGGTGGAACTTCATTAAAATTGCCTTGTTGTTTTTTAGTGTCTGATGACAAACTTTTTCTTTTGTATGTAAGACGTACATCAGGACATAATATTACGCTTCAAAATAGATATCTACACGGTCTCGGTTAGGGTTAAGCCAAATTAAAACAATTTTTCTTGTAATGCATAATTAGCATATGTCTCGCAAGACAAGCATCTCCCATTTCCTATTTTTCATTCTCATCGCATAACTATGAGGCTCAACGACAACTAAAACAACGGCTACCGAGTACCTAATCAACCGCTTCTATATACCTCGATCGCGGTATATCTTTCTCTAACAAGACAGATTTTTTTTTTCCGGCGTAATATGACCCGAGCGTGTTCAAAAGAAGAGTGAATAGGTATTTACTTGGCTAGCATGCTACACCTTCGATCGTATCGTCACTTACCATCAGATGAGAGCGCGGTCAAACGCTAGACAAGTATGAAGTAAAAAAAAAAATATTACACACACACACAAAAGAACAGGGCTTTGTCGCTGTGCGACCACATCGCCCAATCGGTTTACAACAATCATTCCTATGTTTTACGGAAATGTTTAAGCAATATATACAGACTTATAGGCTTCTTCTGACAATGGCGATGATAAAATACTGTTGCATAATAATGCATAATTTTGGGGGTTTGTGTTTGCTCGCGTCCGTAGGCTTTAACCCTAGTTTCCCTACACGTGACCCCTGGGTGGTGCCAAAAGAGCAACCAAATAACTGGTGGAAGGCCTTAGCCGCCGGCTTAGTTACCACCCATTGGACAAAACCACGATGCCAAGCGACTCGTCGTGTTCCATCGTGACGTCCAATGAAGCCGTTCTGACGAGTAGATGTGGACAGTTGTGTTGGGTATGCAGACCGGTATTGGTGATGGAGAGGCTTTCGCGTCGGAGACCTTGCTTCGGAGGGTAGCGGGATCCGAAGCACGGTGCTCTCTGCTGGCCGACCGCAAGTTGTAGGGGGCCCAAGTAGTAGTCTAGCCAACTACGAAAGGCTGCCCCGCCGCTTGTGTAAAATCCTGAGGTTGCCCACAGGGCCAATTGGCGACTGGAAGTGAGGAACTTGTGGGTAATTTCAGGGGGGTTCGGGCGTCCCCGCAGTCTCCGCGCAAGTTCTCCATTGGCGCGGAAGCTTCTCTATTACTGAGGGTTAGCATCCCAATATCTCGTCCACTTCTAACTTGTCTACCTAACTCACCCAACCATGAAAAAGTCTAATAAAGTGAACAAGTTTAAACGGCAGATGCACGTCCTCACTCTTAAAGTGCACCTCACAAATATTCGTGGGCTGCACTCAAATCTGCAAGCGGTCCATCATCATCTGGAGACCAATAAACCACACTTGTTCTTCTTGACTGAGACGCAAATAGGATGTCCATCAGACACGGCATATCTGGACTATCCAGGATTCATCTTGGAAAACCGCTTCCTTCCACGCGCTGGTATCTGCGTTTTCGTCCGTGATGACATTTGTTGTTTGCGTTTCCGGAACCTTGAACATCCCCACTTTTCGGTGATTTGGGTGCTAGTGGACACCGGCATTGAGAAAATTCTCTATGCTGGTGTGTACAGATCACATAGCGGTGACCGGGAGACAACTCTTCTAATGAAGTATCTCAGTGAAACGGCAGATGTGGCTCAGCAACGCTATCCTGCGGCTCAGCTTGTTGTTCTAGGGGACTTCAATGCTCACCACCAGGAGTGGTTAGTCCCACACCAGATCACGGACCACGCTGGGAGAGAGACGCGTAAGCTCGCTTTGGCGCTCAATTTAACGCAGATTGTTCAAGAGCCAACGCGAGTGCCTGACATTGATAGCCACACTGCTAACTGCCTCGACCTTCTGCTCACGACTGAACCAGACCGATACTCTGTGGCGGTATCCTCACCCATTGGTAGCTCCGATCACTGTCTGGTTAAGTCCGTTTCAGTATACTCCCCGCCTGACCCAAGCCCTAAGAGCATTCGGCGTGTCTGGAGATACAATTTAGCAGACTGGGATGAGATGCGACATTTCTTCGCCTCATATCCTTGGCGGCAAACGTGTTTTTCTTCTGGAGATCCGACGGTTTGCGCGAATGCGGTTACTGTGGTAGTATGTCGGGCCATGGAATATTTTATTCCATTTTCCGATAAACCCAAGACCAGCAAAGCCAGCCCATGGTTTGGAGCCGACTGTGCACACGCTGAAGCGCAGAAACATGCGGCATATCTGGCATGGGCTGACGCTCGAAAACGCAAGGCCTCGGACACTCGAGCTAAGAAGAAAGCCTTTAATGTTGCCGCCAAGGCCTGTAAGAAGGAATTAAGGAAGGCTCGTTTCAATCATATTGGTCGAATAGGGACTAAACTTGCTTCCTATCCAGCTGGTAGTAAGGCTTTTTGGTCCCTAGCCAAATCGGTTGAAGCGAACTTCTGTCGATCTTCACTGCCTCCATTATTAAAACCTGACGGATCGCTGGCTCACACTGCAAAAGAAAAAGCAAACTTGTTTGCCACTCTCTTTGCAGAAGCTTCGCGTTTAGATACTGCTAATGAGGTACCTCCCTGCCTTCCACATTGCGGTGCTTTCATGCCGGAAATACGCATACGTCAGAAGGAGGTACTAAAAACATTATGCAGTCTAGACGTGAACAAAGCCAGTGGTCCCGATGGTATACCAGCAATTGTACTTAAGAGCTGTGCACCTGAGTTGTCTCCCATTTTAACACGCCTATTTCGCCTCTCTCTAGACACCGGAATAGTCCCTAAGAGTTGGAAGCTAGCCAATGTACAACCTGTACCTAAGAAGGGCAGTCGTGCTGATCCTGCCAACTACCGACCCATCTCAATTACCTCCATACTCTGTAAGAGTATGGAGCGTATAATCAACAACAAGCTCTTGGCACACCTTGAAGTCAATGATCTCCTCAGTGACCGACAATACGGATTTCGCCGAAACCGGTCAACTGGGGATCTTCTCGCATACGCCACGCACATATTGAGCGAAGCCTTGGAGATGCATGGAGAGGCACTTGCTGTATCTCTAGACGTCTCTAAGGCATTTGATCGGATCTGGCACGACGGTCTTCTGAATAAGCTTCCATCTTACGGACTACCTGCTGGTTTGTGCACTTGGATATCAGACTTTTTGAGGGAACGATCGCTTAGAGTAGTTCTTGATGGCTGCTCTTCCGATCAATTAGCTATTAATGCTGGTGTACCTCAGGGGTCAGTTCTTTCAGCAACACTATTCTTACTCCACATCAATGATTTGCTAAAGCCCGGTACCTTTGGGTATGCAGATGATAGTACTGTTGTTGAAAGATACACATCCAGTGCCCGAGCCAGTGGTGACGACGTCCGGATTGAGAGAGAGGCTATGGTTGAGCGCATGAACCTGGCTTTGAAAGCCGTGTCCGATTGGGGCGATGCTAACTTGGTTAGGTTCAATGCTGCAAAAACACAGGCGTGTTTATTCACTGCTAAAAAGAGCCCACTCCATCTGGCTCCTTCATTCCGTGGTGTATCTGTAAGTTTAGGAAACCATCTTGAGCTTTTGGGTGTTGATCTCACGTCAAACCTAAACTTTGGATCCTACATTGAGTCCAAAGCCAAAGTAGCTTCAAAAAAACTCGGCATATTGTCCAAGGTAAGGCGGTACTTTACACCTGGACAGCTTCTAAATCTGTATCAAGCACAGGTCCGATCGTGTATGGAGTACTGCTGCCACCTGTGGGACGGGTCTGCCAAGTACCAGCTTGAGGCTCTGGACTCGATTGAACGGCGTGCCAAAAGGCTCATTGACGACGACACTTTGGTTGGTGAAAGGCTCCAGAGCCTTGCACATCGACGTAAGGTGGCAAGTCTGTCGGTCTTCTATAGATTACACCACGGTGAATGCGCTCAAGAACTGCATGATCTCATTCTCCCATCACCATTCCACTACCGGACTACTAGACGCTCGGCTAAGCGCCATCCTTTCGTGGTCGAAATACCACCCATTCGTACCAAGCGATTTGACTCAACGTTTTTAATTAGAACGGCTAAGGAATGGAATGCCCTGCCAGCGTCTGTGTTTCCGGCGAAATATGACCCGGGCGTGTTCAAGAGAAGAGTGAATAGGTATTTACTTGGCTAGCATGCTACATCTTCGATCGCATCGTCACTTCCCATCAGGTGAGAGCGCGGTCAAATGCTAGACAAGTTTGAAGTAAAAAAAAAAAAAAAAATAATAATCCTATATTAAACAAATTCTCGGTTCCTAGAACAAGAGAGATGCATGACAATAAGCTACACAAACCGCAGATTTTAATCCGACCCAAAATATTAGCGGTCCACGTTTATCATTTTGTCAAATCCGATTATAGTCTGAAAATAAAATTAGCGGTTTTGTGTGCTGTAGTATACTCTTCCAATAATAATAATATGTGTGGTCATCTCGCATAACGCCATCTAGCCCCAAACTAAGCAAAGCTTGTATTATGGAAACCAGATAACTGATACTAATAAAGGCAGTATAGTACACACAACACAACTAACGTCGTATATTTAAATTTAAATGAAATATCACTCTGTAGTTATACATTTTAAACATCTCAAATATCTCAAACTAAATCTCAGTAAACTATAACACAACACCAAACACAATACTAAAAAGTGTAAAAACGTTAGAGGGGATACAATAGAATAGTAAAATAATAAACATTTCGATTTTGTACATCGTCCCCTTACTGGTGGATCATACCGAAATTAAAAATATAATTATATTAAATATTTATGAGCCACTAGTCGTCATTCCAGTAGATCGAACCGCAACCGCATCGAAATCGTATGTTTCACTTTGGAGTACCTAGTAGAGCAAATAGATTCAAAAGTTGGCAAATTGTTACGATATTATGTACAGAGCTATAATTGTATGAAAGAATGTAAAATTGGGTAGTCAAAATGTGAATGGTTGTAGGTTATAACTACAACTATTACACGAAACACACTCTAACACTCTACTAACACTCACGAGATACAGTCGAATAACTCGACCGGCAATATAGATGCCCATCCTCAAGGAGTACGCGCGGCGGCGGTGGCGGCTCGGCGCTGTAGTTATGGGTACTACTCACGTCAGTTTCTATTATATTATGGTTGTAGGTTGGACACAAATGTAATAATGTCTACTTAATCATTTTTCTAAAGCAAGAAACACTAAGGTAGGTGGCAAAAGGTACGCAGGATGGAACTCACAAACATAACAGCAGACGGACTCATTTTCATAATTTCAAATCCAACGGTTTTTTTTAATAATCTGATGTTTAATGAAATATGAATATTCATAACTAAAGTATAATTTAAAGCATGGCGGCTGCTCTCCGGTGGCTCTCCATGCTCATTGAGATTTGAGCCAGTCAAGTACTGAACTTGAGCTCATTTCGCTGACCTCATCGAATACTATTTTCAATATTAATATTGAACGGAAGCTGGTGCCTTGTTTTGTCTTAATTTTCGAAGTGGTGGTATTTTTTGTGAATAGTGACAAATGTTAATGGCCTCCAAGTATGACGAGTAGGTATGCAGCATAATATAACGATTGTAAATAAATAACTTAAATATATAGCTATTTTGTAATTATTGAAGGGGACATGAAAACGTGAATGGCTTGTCTAAAATGGATATAAGTAACTCGCAGCGATGATCAATATTCATAAACTAAATCAAGTAAACGTTGTCAGAACTATGTTTCTTCCAGCACGAAGTTGCAAATTTCTAGTACCTATGCGCCGAGTTTCTAGCTCTTCAACAATTTCGAACCCAAGTGTTAGAACCTATAAATTATTTAGTCGAAGTAGTTCAAGTCTAGGCCACATCTATAAATAATCCCCCGTAGGTGCTTAATATGAGCAAACTTAATTTATTACCCAAAACTCGTGTCGCATAGTTATAATTTCGTTATGATATAATTTAGGAGTTTCGTCTACGATAAGGTGGGACTCGTCATCCGCAAAATTGTTCGAATCATACTCGATATTCAGATAAGCCGTTTGAAATTGAACTGCGTATGAATCCACGTTATTGCCTAAATTAACAGTATGCAGCGCGCACTGCAACGGGATCGGCTCGGGAGTGAAATCGGAGCCGGGTATTCATTACGCCATATTTTCCCCCAAGAGAGAATCGCGATGAAGCGTGTAGAGGAAAAAAACAGCGAACTTCGTTTCACAAACAAAGCCTGCTAAAAGGGGCCTGCGAAAAAACATCTTCATTGTGTCTGTAGTCCCTCGATTTTTAATCTCTCCTCGCGTCCTTCTGTAAGTTTATTGTGAGCTTTGCGAATCAGTTGGCGACTGTCAGTGAAGTCAGCGTTTATCATCCTCTGTGACAGAGTGAGGAGCACTTCTGCCTTTTATTTTAGCTAGACAATTGTGGTGAAGCGAATATACGGAGATGAAGGGGCGCGCGAATTGACGGTTTCTCTCCTTAGTTACTTCTCTACTTACTAATACTTTAGATCATACAAATAGGGCACGACAAGCTATAACAGATTGGTCTAACTACTAGGCTGTTGAGTTTTTTATCACATCATATCACACTAATATTATAAAGGCAAAAGTTTTTACATGCGTATGTGTGTATGTATGTTTGTTACTCTTTCGCACTCAAACGGCTTGACGGAGTCGGATGAAATTTGGAATATAGATAGCTTATATAACGGATTAACACGTAGACTAATTTTATCCACGGATGATACCACGGAGCGCAGCTAGTAAATTATAATTATATCAAATATTATATACAAACAATTAACAAAGTAAGAAGATATAGATGGACTTATTATATTATCAACGATTGATTGTCGACTTACGCATACTTCACTCTTTAAAAAGTATCAATTCCCATTGTTTCATGTTCATGTGGTGTTTGGTTATGGATACCAATTATGGATTACCAAACTATGTGATATGTCGACAGATGTATTTTAAAGGTCGATATTAAAAATACGATAGTTGATCAAATGCTGACCAATAAGATAGTATGATTGCATTAGATGTGCATATCTTTGTATCACATCGTACCATTCGAATATTTCAACTCTTTCTTAAACTATATACCCGTAGTAAAAAAGAGCGAGGCATCGAAAACCAAAACCCAAACACAATCTATTAGCTCTGGAACATTTTACTACCAATTCGTACCTATTGTGATTCATACTGCCAATTTAACATGAGCCTCATGGGAGTACATTTCGGGGAAGTAGGGAGGTCTTTAGAGGTCGTGCGTATGTGTGAAGTGAATGTGTAGATGATGCCCGTTCATGTTTTATTCATTGCTTTCAAGACAACGACGCTGTGACGTGAACAAGTCTCACTAGAATTTTTTTACGTCAGTAGAGAATCTTACTGGTCTTTAGAAAACTGACACATTTCTGTAACATCAAATTAGGTTCATCCAATTTATTGCACAATGTTGACTTGCCATTATGCAAGGGATGGTGCCAATAAGTAGTGAGATAAATGGAGCATTTAGACTGTCTAAGGATCAGCAATGGTCAGTTCAATTATTTGTGTCGTAGTATTAGCCAGTTTCTTTTAGCTTAAACTGGTACAATTATATCAAAAACCATATAGCCTAGCTTAGTCCGCGGTTATATCTAGTTATTAGATAGTTGTGACTGGCCCGATAGCTTAGTTGGTAGTAACCCTGCCTTCTGAACTGTGGGTTGTGGGTTCATTCCCACCCAGGACAAAAATTTGTGTGATGAACATAGGTGTTTGTTCTGTGTTTGGGTGTTATATTATATTCTATGTATGTATTTACAAACAAAAAGAAAAAAGTATCTAAGTATTGTATCAGTTATCTGGTTCCCATAATACAAGCTTTGCTTAGTTTGGGGCTAGATGGCGTTGTGTGAGGTGTCCAAACATATTATTATTATATTATTATTATTAGTCAAGTATCTGTGCTCAAGCCCACTACCAGAAGGTAGCGTACCCAACATGCTGGCAGCATTGCCCCGTTGAATTTCAATGCTTATTCGTTGTGCCAAATAAGTGCCAGCATTTTGGTCACGCGTCGCGTCGACCAGACGCTCTGATAATCTTTTGAAAACGCGATGAGCTCCCGGCCGCCAAGGACCCAGGGTTTCATTTAGACTGTCTATAGATCATCGCGGCCAGTATATAGTCCAAATATTTTTTTTTTGTAGTAGGTAGTTTTTAGTATTAGTTATTAAATCATTGTAGTATTAAGAAAATAAAGGCAATTTGCCGTGTTAGAAAAAAGTATCTGTCTATAACATTATTAATCATATTTGAATTAAAAAGTACAGAGATCACAGAAGGTATTTTATAGATCACTGGCGGTGATATAATTTTAGTCAACTATTTACGAGTGCTAAATCATAAATGCAGTTCTACAAAGTTGTTTTTCTGGGTTTAAATGTACTGTGACGATGACAGGAACAAGGTTTCAGGATTTCATAGTCATGCATTGATCAGTGGGTGTTGTGGTGAATCGTGTATACAAACAACGCCTTATTCAATACACCCCTTTGGTTTCGGTGTAGGAGGGAATAAATACATTTTTACTTTATATTTACACAATACTGTTGGGTTAAAGGCTCGGTGTATTATATTATAATATTCCAATATCGGGAATTTTCTTTCGATTAATATTTTAGTCTTAAGCAAAATCAGAGATTACTTCGTAAGCAAAATGTCTGGTGTATAAATATAATACAGAAGGTGATCTAAATTCTGTGTTTTATTTTTGACCCCCTTTTTTCCTACATTATTACTTTTTCTTCAATTATTATTTATTTTAAGTTCTTATGTATAGTTTAGTTTTTTCTATTTCCAAAGTTCAATTTCTTAATATAATATTGTATTCATTATCATTATCAATCGATAATTGTCCAACTATAGTTATCATTAATAATTATCCTTTCGAACCCTGCTTAATGCTCCATGATATTAATCTTCCTCTAATAATCTAGTTGAACATTTGTTATGTTATTCTCGAGTGCCAATGTTAACAAGATTTTTGTTAATATATTCAGTCATTTAATATCTTTAAAATCACTTGAAATTTACTAGCGAGGTACAGGACTTAGGTGTAATGGAGGTCATGTAGGGAATGTCAATAGGTTACTTTTTAAATATTTATGCATTTATTTTTAAATAACGTATGTACCTTAGTATTGTACTTGTATATTGAGAAACTGAGCTTAACTTGGTTTTTGGATAATTTTAGTGCTGTTACGTTCTTGGTTTAATGAATAAACTAGGTAACTAAGTTCATATTTCCTTAGTTTTTTTCATAGAACACTGAAATGTTACACAGGTATTTTTTTAATTGCCTAGTCGCCTTTTTTACAGGCACCCACATTTCCTATTTATAATAAAATGTTGGGACAGGAAATTGCTTCGCTAATGAAATGAACGATGAACAGCAGAAACTTAGCACGCCATGTTTAAATTACCCAGTGTTAAAAGCTGTGTTTTTTAAATTAATTAATAATCGCAGCACTCCTATGTACTATTTTTGACATGTATTTTTATTTATTTAAATTAAAATTGTAAATTATTACTGTTAAATATGCGTAAGTTAAAGGTACTTAATTAGATATATGGTTAGTTTCAATAAAATGTACTAGATGGCATTGTTCCGCCTTAAAACTCGCAAGCGTTTGTCGCACGATATCTGAAGTCAATATTTCACCGCTGTAACGCGGGCTTAATGTAGATGGCGATACTTGTGTTCGAACGTGCCCGGTAAAAGCAATGGTTGCCTAGCAACCACTAGGACAGACCTCCGCCCGCGCGCCCCGCCAATGACAGTGAGAAAGATAGTCCGCCGCCGATCGTTTGGCGCTCGCGCATAATATTTGTTCTATAGATATTTTGTAGTAACTATTTGATGTTCCATGTGTACCTACCTTTTATTACAGTATTTACTCTTTTGAATCGTGTTTCGAACTTTTTACCAAACTCCAGGACCCTTAAAATATAGGATAATTATAATTATCCTATATTTTATTTAATTAATTTAATAATTATAATTATCCTATATTTTATTCCAGGACGTAAATAGGTAGTTATGTGTTCACGAAATATATTATAAATGTAATTTCAGCCGTTTCAATGCTGAATATTGTCTATATATATACAAACAAACATACATAAACAAACATTTACATTGAAAATGCAATTAAGAGTTATAAGAAAGGAACACGAAGTAGGATGTCGAGCGACTTTAGTTGAAGTTTTTCCAAGAAGGTACCTACCTACCTACCTACTTGGAATACTACTCGATGAAATATTCAGCATATTTTTATAAGGTTTTTATCAATAAAATTTATTTTAGATACGGTTGGGCTACTTACATTTAATGTAAACAATGACATGAGGCGATGAGCATTCGATCGCCTGATATTAAGCGTCACCATCGCCCATGACAGTTGCAGTGCCACTAGGTTGCAGTGTCACTCTAAATTATAAAGTTTCGCGTGACACTGCATGCGCACTCAGAGGCACTGTCTACTTCTAAATCGCTTAATCTGTAATCATTTTATAAAAATCTTAATATTAGGTACTAGATTACTAGATTACATAAAAGGAACACACAATTTCTCGTCTGAGAAAGAAACCCACCTAGTCCGCTGTACTGACATATTCTTTAGTAGTAATTTAAAAGTCTCATCCCATATTTTTGCCCGTGGGTTCCGTAAGAGCCGGCTAAGCGAATATTCAGGAATCGGCTGCAGCATTCTACTCGTAACATTAATTAAATCTTCTGCGATAACCAAGCTGCGTGGTGAATATGATAATAATAATAATAACGCCCAACGATCACATACATAGATCCTGGACCCTATCTAGGATTCCCTGTGTCTAGGGACCCATTAACTACGAGGACCATGGTCCCACAACACCCAGACTCAGAACAAATATTTGCGCTTTTTTTCCTGTGCACAAATATTTGTACTGCCTCGGGAATCGAACCATACGCGTCTGGGTCATGAGCCTACCTGCTCAACCACCACACCACAGAGGCTGTCAAATGATGCGTCCAAAGTGGTGTTTTATGGTAAAGGTGTGTGTTCAGCAGTGGACGTCTTCCGCTGTTGTGTGTGAATCTGAAAATTCGTATAAAATGTTATGGACCTTAGATAGATGTTTAGTTGTTTCTGGCGTATCCCAAAAATAGCATTTCAAATTAACTCCATCAGAAGTTATGAAAAGGTAAGACTTTATCATGAATAAAAAGCACGTTGGTCCTTTAGGTCTCACGCGAGACAGATAGCCTCTCGTTCGACCGCGGCGACATCTTTTATTCATAACCCCTGGACGAGTGCCACTCATTGAAACCTATTTCTTAAACGCGATGTTTTTTGATCTGAAGACTAATAGCTTGGGAAAAACAATGTTACGAAATTCATAGATTCATTAATGGAAGCTAAAACATTGAAGGTACGAGGTGAAAACCGAGATTATCAGCTCGTATGCTTAGAGGAATCTCGCATGTATCTCGATTTTTTCTAAGCTGTACCTATATAGCTAATTGTAGCTTATTCATATACAGTATATAGTTCCCTTCAGATTTTCATAGCACGGTCTAAATAAATAAATAAATAATAACATCCAACGATCACATACATAGATCCTAGACCCTAACTAGGATTCCCTGTGTCTAGGGACCCATGAACTACGAGGACCATGGCCCCATAACACCCAGACGCAGAACAAGTATTTGCGCTTTCTATGCAAAAATACTTGTCCTGTCGCGGGAATCAAACTCCGGGTTATGAGCCGACCTGCTCAACCACCACACCACAGCGTCTGTCAAATAGCAATTTTTTATATTAAAAAAGCTATGGGCACTCTGAAAAACTAGTGCGTAAATAAATCCCACTCAACACTTTTATATATTCTAAGTATTGATTAATATTTATTGTAGTCGAAGAGGCAATTCGCATGGGTCGGGGTAATTTACGGCGGCGCGGCGCCGCCATCGCCTTATTTACGGTTAAATAAAATACGATCATTGGATTATTGATAATACCGTATTCTTCCACAATACAAGGGAGGATTTTCTCTTTATGGTAGACTTTTTCTTGTGGTTTTTCAAACTTTGATACGATGGTCTATTATTATTAAATTAATTTTTTTTTTATTTATACATATTTAAAACTTACGGCTAAGTTTATATAAAAGGTTCACTTAAAATTTTAAAAGCGTTTTTAAAGCTGATAACCGAGATTGTCAGCTCGTATGAGAGGAATCTCGCATGTACCTACATCGATTTTTCTAAGTTAGTCCTATATAGCTAATTTTCAACAACAGTTAACTTTAGTTAACAGTTTCCTTCTCTAATAAGTAGTAGATAAAAGAAGAAGGAAGAAGATGTAGATAGAAGAAGAATAAAAGTAGATAGTCTAATATTATTAAATTAGAATTTATTTTAATAAAAGGTAAGCTTAAAATTTTAAAAATCTAGTCTAGTTACTACTTTCTACCTATAGAAACATTAATTGATACATAAAAAAGCTGTAGTAGGTAGGCAGCTAATGAAGTAGCATGAGACCTAATAAATAATTACTATTAAGTTTGAGAAACAAAAAATTTAGATGCAAAGAACGCACCCCGCCAAAGAAAATATCACAAGCATTGTTACTCTTTAGAAAGTCATTATGGTATGAAGATGTTCTTCAGGAGAAGGTATTTTGCTCGTAGTCTGCCCTGATGTCCTTGAATTGCACTTTTGTATCCTGCTGTTTCAAAAAAATTTTGGATTCCTTCATAAAATAATATCAATATACAGTTATGTTAATGGGTCTAATGCTGTTGGCCTCTACCGACCTTTACAGTATCGCCGGACAGATCAATATACAGTTCAGGGTCAGCATCGTATGACCAGAGGCTTTGGTGCTAGGTACCTAATAAATAATTGGGCCATCTGCTTGTTTCAACTAAAAAAAAAGGTTCTGATTTTGGGTAACGGAGACGTATTTATTTTTTGTAATTAACAAATAAAAATCAGCACGTTATAATTATAATAATATAGAATTATTATATTATAATCACATCATATTTTTTTTATAGTTTAAGTTCTTAAGTATAATTTAGTTTTTAGGTCTAGTTTAGTTTTGTATTAACGATTATAAAATATTTATGTTTACTGAAAATCAGCACGTTAATAATTACCTGAAAATGATCTGATTTCCTGATTAAACTTAGCTCTGTAGAAAAGTAAATTTTTGAACACAGGCTGGCAAGCTCTATGCGTTTTATACTGTTAATTAACTTATTTTGTTCTTTACGAAACAAAAATAAATTTTGAATTTTATAGTCCTACAACTATACTGTACCTATAGCAGTGGAATAACTATAAGTAGCGGCACGAAACTCTATCGATGCGCGTCATTTGTCAGACAAAAATTAGGTATTGAGCTGAAGTCCAAAATTAGGTATCTACCCTACCTAATTTTTGACTGACAAATGACGCGCAGCGCTAGAGTTTCGTGCCGCTACTTATCCTCAGTGTTTTGTCTTGTTTTATCTTTGCATTTTACAAACTTGGTAGTGAGAAACAAAACACAACAACAATTTTTCTGCTATACAATATTTACCAGTAACGGGGTAAATGCTAGAGTTGTGTCGATAAAGACAGTGCTGTTAGGCCATCCATCATTAATCACCGTTGTTCCACACAAACACGATGGTAAATTAGTGAAGATACACCCTAAGACCGAGCACTCTACATTACACGTTATACCTACGAGGCATAGGGCGTCTGTCAGAACCAACGCGCAATGACAAACGATAGTGGGAACTCGAAACGTATTACAATTATACAAGTTGAGTCGGGAGTTGGGAGACCAAACTTAGTAGCTTCGCGTCTAATTGATCGCATCTATTATACAGCCATAAGTTCGGTGTTCGGTCCCGCACTGTCACAGGCTGGTGAATAAATCAATCAATTTATTCAAGTACACTGTTCTACGCTTTTGAGGTGCGATGATGTTGATAGATTAGTTACGGGGAAGATGAGAGTGCTTTCTGTCAATATTGATGTATACAGATAGAATTTTCAAGTGGGCGTGGTAGGCCAAATCCTAAACTATGAGAAATAGCGAAAAGTACTTAACGGGTTGTGGGCACTTATATTGTTAAAAACTAAAACTGCTTCATTGAACTTTGAAAAATCGATAGTTCCAGCCAGGAATAATCTATACATATAAAATTCAAAGTCCTGATTGACTTACTGACTGACTGAATTATATATCAATGCACAGCCTAAACCACTGGCCCTAGAGACTTGAAATTTGGAGAGTATGTCCTTTGTACAGTGTAGCTAAGACAGGGTTCTTCGAAATTCCACCCCTAAGAGGGTGAAAAAATTCTTCTTCGTTTCGTATAGGCCACGCGGGCAAAGCCGCGTGCTGAAGCTAGTATTTCATAAAACCTGTATTATTACACCATTTGATAGTGTCGCTAATAAGGATCAAATTCTGGAAGTAATGACATTCGGCAAAGTTAACAAAAAACGTTTTTATTTGCTGCGTATCTGCTGTATATCTCTAGCTTTATAGTACAGTCCTCTCCAAATCAAAAAAAAAATATGACAGCTTTAAAAAAATTGTTTCTTATTCTTTAGTAAGTCTAAGCTAGCTCTGGTGTATTTAAGAGTTTTTAAGCCGCTTGGGCTCCTAGCTTTGCTTAATCACTGTTGTTTTGAAACGGCAACGCTTCTTTGTAAAAAACCAGGGCTTTATTATCTATGGTAAAAACCATTTAGTGGCCCGGTCACATACATTAAGGCTCATTACAGTACGATTAGCGTGTCGAGCTACACCATACGTACATCAAAGAAATAATTGACTGTTTAAAATTCACTTTTTTAATACACCATTAAATACCCATTTCACTGTCTTTTGTTTCGTAATTTCATTTGTTTCTTGTGGGTATATTAATAATTCACCAAATTAATTTACTTACCTAAGACTTTCAGATTACATCCGCAGCTGCGGTTTTTGCGGGGCACGTTCGCGATTACAATGATAGCTTTGAAGTTCACGATCAACTGTTCAATAATGAACCGATACGGAGTTCATCCGGAGCAGATGACCCGGCTGGTTCCGGGCCCAGCCGGCGGCGGCGCGTCCTGTTTTTAACCGGTGCGGTGCCGGTGGGGCATTTTATAACGTTATGTTTCACAAAGTTTTCCAACTCTTACTGCTTAGTCCTAGATTTGAATAATAATGTTTTTATGCATGAATGGGCTCAAGTTTGACCTGATGAAAAGTGATGATGCGGTTTGCATATGAATGTCTGCGTACTTTTTTTTAAGAATAAGAATAAGGTTTATTTCAGCAATTAATAGCAATGATAACAATATCATACTTACTTATTAATTTAAAAAAGTCATAATTTAAATCGATATTATTATTTAGTAGATATTATTATTCAAGCCTTGGCTTCCACACTAAGATATTACCTGTGTTTTGGAGACCAGTTTTACAAACATTTGTATTTCTAATTTATGGGACAGCGGTACCTTCTACGCTAGTAGTATTAGTTATTCTGTGCTTCAGTGTCGGTTTTTCTGTGGAAGCTCTTAATCTTCCGAAGCGAAAAATAGGTATGTTTAAGGTGGTTTGGGGATATGTTTTTGTTGAACCTTTGTTGATGAAAGTTCTCTCTCAATATTAAAAGTTTTTACACAGCTTACTACTTCAAGCTACATAAAATAATAAACTAATACGAGGAGTAAATAATGATTTAACCGATAAAATAGTTTGCAAGACCAAGTAGCGCCTACATTATGTGAATGATGTGACATCAACGCACGCTCCCCCAATTTCACGAGCAATATCACTGAATAGCGCAGCTACAGTCAAGTTAATTTAGTCTCGGGCCGCATAACGTTATTTAGTACCTGGCTCTAAGTCATGTGTTCTTTTTTTCTTCATATTTTTGAGCTCAGCTTCGACTATGTGTGTCTACGCAGGCCTTGCATCGACCTAGTATTAATACCATGAAAAAATTGCAGTATTATTACCTACATCTACTATTAATGTTATAAATGAAATATCAGTATATTGTAAATACATCTATCTATACGTCTTTGGTATATTGTTACAGTACTTATAAGTCGCTACTTATCTTAACTAGACAATATTCAAATCAAAATTAACCTACTTACCAATCTGACTTAACTAGGTACTAGATAATTGCAGAAGAAGCCAGTAAAGTTTACCCTCCTTACCGTTTTCGCGAGCGTCAGCACGTAACGTCTGATCTACGATAGAAAAATATATTTCTTAAATTATGTATACTTTAAGAGCAGTTGTTTTAGTAGTTGATATGAGTAAAAGAAAGAGATAATCTGCGAGTGCTTGCATCGTAATTATTTTCCAGTAGTATAGTTTGAGATTTACGTACACTAAAAACTTTCTGCAGGCCGAACATTGAGAACTGTTGGAATAACGGCTGGAGAAAAGAGACTACATGAATGTGTAGCTAGTAGGTGCGGGTATAGAGTAGGTATTACTTATTCATAATGTAGTGTGAAGGGTCGGGTATGAAATCGTTGGGCGTAAATAACTATTTGTGTACGGAACTCATATTTTGAGAGGCGGAAATGCGTGGTAAAATTCATTGTATGTACTCGTACGTTGGTTCAACATTCACGTAATAGATGTAAACAAACTGTTTTCTGTTTACCGACTTAGCTTTTGATAGTGTGCTACTAGAAAACACGTAGTCAGTTTTAGGAGTGAGTGAGTAAAGTAGTAGGTACAGAGAAACGTGGTGCGTGTGACCGATTTAGTATTAATATTTATTAGATAAGTTTATCTGTATCTTGACTTTAGTGCAGGCGAGCAAAACTCTAAGCTAGCATAATCACAAGTCAAAAACTATTGTTTAAAAGCAAATCTATATGTGTTTTTTTATTGTTTGATGGTTTTGCGTTGGACCACCATCTTACGTGATGGTAAGAGTGAAATAGTTTAATATGGACTCCGGTAAAGCGTTCCGCTTATTGGTGTTTTATTTTTTCTATAGATTTGTTTGATTACTTACATTTTGTATTTTATAGTATGCTCATGTTGATTTTATGTCATACTAAGGCTCAAGTTTCTCAATATTTATGGAAGTTAAAATGATCTGTTGGCCCAGCCAGCTGGTACTGGATTTGAAAAAAGAACAATGATGATTAATTCTATCGTCTCGCTAAACAGGTCGATCCAACTTTAGTAGAAACAGATAATTAATAAGGGATAAAAGATTAATTATTTAATTTTTAATTATTAACTGATTAAATAATTATTTTTAAACTAGCTTTTATTTTAATTAACCACTACACAAACAGCGCAATCAATATTAGAACCATCGCTCTTTAAGTTACCTCGAAAATTTATTATAATCACATAATTCAAATCGTATCCAATACGATAGAAGTCTCAAAAGAAAATGTTCAATTCTGTAATAAAAAAATACTATAATTACTTATTAATACCTACTCTTAAATATATCTGTCGAAATTATATTTAATTAAATATTTAGGTTCTGATTTGGACGATCCTTCAACATTTATGAAACCTTTAATATTTCATACCAACCGCATAAAAAACAACACCCTTCAGGGGAAAGAGAGGCGCCGAGGAAAGTTGTGAATAACGTAATAAAACTTTTAATTAGTTCTTAGTACAATTTTTACAATCACAACAGTCCACAATCGATATTTTGTCGATCCCGCCCAGCCGGCTCGGGATTAATGTATTAAAACTTTACGCTTTGGCTACCCGATGCCTGTTGAATATTTACACCCTTACAGCCTCTTAATGGACAAGCAATTTGTAATAATTACGCGCTGTGAAAGTATTTTAAGACAATCGAGGAGCAACTGCGCAGAGTGAAATTTCACATTCTCGTTCGGTAACCCTATTTAACTGTAGTAAGATCACACTTATCTAAGTTAACCCTGCGTAATTAGCGTTTATGGTTGTAAACACTTAGCGCTGAATCGGTTCAAAGGATTTAGATGAAATTTCGTATAGATACTTAAGTAAGTACTTACTTTTATACTTTTTATCCTGGAAAGTAGTATTCAATACATGCGGGAAAGTAATAGGTCTCCGTACTATCAAGTCATCGTCATCCTCCTCAAAATCAATCTAATTTTGACATCCCACATTATGGCACATTATGGCTGCCGTACAATGGTACTTTTATCGAAATAAAAACATAGCGTTTAAGCGCCTTTGATACGAGTATATTAGCAAAATCGTTCCTGCGGATCGAGTATCCAAATGTCATAAAGGTTAAAATGCAATAAAAGCAAGTTTTCTTCTTTCTGCTGCGACGAGTTCGTCGCAGTACCCAATATAACTAACTATAAATAATGTTTTAGTCGACTCTTCCGACATCCACGAATACAGAACAGATTTAATAAAATTTTGATCAATAACAATAGTAACGAGTAGCTAAGTATAAAGACTTTTTACAAACCATTTTTGAATTGTTCATATACATATACATATATTAATCTCTTAAGAATTAGTTTTCATAAAAGTACGTTTTATCGTTTCTGCCAACCTAGGCAAATGCTTAGTTGCCAACCTAATTAGGACAAAACTCTGACTTACACTCGATCTTCAACAGCATTTAGTAGCAAAACTTAGTAATGTTCTTACAGATATACGAACCTTGTAAAACTTGTCTACTTTATAAAGTTTGCAGTGATTTCCCTAAGGAGTCAGTCATTCGGCCATACATGTGATTCATGTCTGAACTGTCTACTGTGTTTCTATGTACCTTAGTAACTACTGTAAGTATCTATAGAAAATATCTTTCTCTCTCTCTATATCTCAAACGAAATGCTGAGTGCCACATCTAAGTTCAATTTTTTAGTTTACACAAAGAGTATTTTAGTATTTCACACTATAAACATTGTGTAGCGGAAGAATAGTTATTTTGTCTTTTGTTTCCCTCTATCAAGTTTGAAATAGGCAAAGATAAAACAAGAGAAATCCCTGAGTAGCTATTCCTCTGTTATGCAGGGTTGATTAGTAAACGAGTAAGTTTGGTGTTTAATACATCTATTCAGTATAAGAATTTTTAAGCAGACCGAAAGATTTTTACATGCCTTACTGTTGCCTTACAACAGCAAATGGGACTGACGATTTAACGCTGCCCTCTAAAAGACACTAGGCTACATTAAATAAAAGCTAAGAGAAACTACACAACTACTTAGCGATTGCTATAATATTCTATGTTACTTAATCACTCCAATTGTCCTTACTTTGGATGTAATTTAATCAATCAGAGACAGAAAACAGAGTCACTAAATCTTTAAAACTTAATTATTGTTTCAGTTTCATTAATTGCTGCAAGGTCGCGTGGGCGAATTAAGGAAAAGTATGGGGGTAATTCCATATCCTGTATTAATTAGCTCAACACCCCCGGATTATTCGTGCTATGTTATTTTTTTAACGTAATACTTCTATTTGTTTAAGGGTTGTAGAAAAGTCTGTTTCATAAAGGGGGGAGGGGGGAGAGGAAAAGCAGAATGTAGATACCTCTGGTTACGCTCATGTAAAGCTAGATCCTTTATAAAGTATTCATCGGACAAAGCCAATTGTGTTGTGTCCCATGTTACCGCACCGCAGCAGTGGAGTACACGGAACAAAAGAAAATGTAATTATTTACCCGGGATTTATCGGTAATGTGGCTTATTACGGTATTTTTAAGGATTTGTAGCGGTTGTTTTATTGCATTGGCTGAGATTAGCTTTATTTCTTTGTAGTTTGTATTGTATCGCATTGGTAATTTACTTCAGTGTGTACCTAACATAGCATATCTAACAACTACGTCACTTACCATCAGGTGAGTTGTTGTCAAACGCATGCCCATTTTACCTTAAAAAATACAAAAGCCTTTAACATATTTTATGATATTAGTAATATTTATTCAGCAGGCCACATGTAACACAGGTTAAATACTGTTTTCTATATAGTATAGTAATATAATCTATATAGTATAGTATAATAAAAATGAATCTCTATTTCTCTTATTCATCGCATCCCAGGTGAACGGACAAAACATTTTCGCAATGTGTTTATTATTTTCAGGAGAAGGTTCTTAGGAAAGAAAAATTAAGAAAGTTGAGCGGAAAATTAGAAAACTCAACATGCGCGTGAAACCGCAGGGCGCAGCTAGTTAATAAATGTTTGGGGACATTTTACACGGAGCTATCTAACTAAGCAAAGCTTGGACTATGGAAACCTGACAAGTGAAGGGTGATCACGGAATTGATGAATTGATTGCAATGCAAATGTACAAATTTCATTCCTAATTAATTTTTTTTTGCAAGTAATGTCCATAGTAAGTATGCCCATAAACTGCTTATTGAAACTATCAAATCCATACAAATTTGTGTTGCATTTAAGTTAGCATGATCGCCTAGCTGATATATAGAGCTAGATTACTTATAAACTTTTTGTTTGTAAATACATACATAAAATACAATACGACACCCAGACACAAAATAAATACCTATGTTCATCACAAAAAACCCACAACCTACAGTTCAGAAGGGACGGTTACTATCAGGCCAATCAATCAAAAGGGAGAGAAAATCTCTGAAAGAAACCATGAGCTTAATTTGAGAAAATAAATAGATACCGTAATTGCATAACATATTTGTCAAGATTAACACTTATGACAATTTTTTCTTTTCATATTTTGGTTTTATATGAAATATTTTGTACATAACAAATATCAAATAAATGATAGAAATTGTCTCACCTATAATTAATTCACATCCGAATTTCTAGTAAGTCTTAGTAAATTAAAATAAAAGTAACTATTTCAACATTAATAACAAGTAAATAATTATACGGGCAACGCTACTATTCGCGTTCGATAGATAAAAAATAACAGGTATCAAACGTTAAAACTTGAAATTACAGGTTAGCCAATAACAAGTAAGCTTAGCTAGCTATAAGCTATTAAAGCCAATCACGCTAGTTAAATAATACTTGTATGAATGAAACTGAAACAAAGTTTATAAAATACACTATAATTTGAATAATTCCAATAAGGTTGTGTGAAATAGATTCGGTTTGAATTACGTAAAGAAAGCGTTTAGTACTAGTAGTAATAGTTTGTGTCATGTGCGTAGTTTGATTTGGTTCTAAATAGTATTAACAATATTCGTGTCGAGCATTAGGCGCCGAGCGCAAAGATGAATGAATGACAAGACTATATACATTTTATGTCACCTCAGGTAAATCAAACCATAAGTTGATACTAAAACGTGACACGCTTGAATTGTTTGAAAGGCGTCTCTACCAGGACGTGTTTTGTAGGAGTGGACGATTTAGGAAGAAACTAAATGGAAAATAGATGAATGGGGAGTGGACGCTCTAGGAAGTGGACGAATTAGGATTTGAAGGATGACAACATAGAAAAAGGGACGTTGTAGGGGTGGATAACTTTGGAAATGGAGAAGTTAGGATGTAGCCCATGTCGACCGGAGGGATTTATTTCTACTCTCTGGTTGTAGTTGTGAAGCTGAATGACTAAAAAGTATTTAGGTTATAGGTTATATAGGTTATTTATTAGTCATGCTTATAATCAACAATCATAAGACAGAAATATATCCCAATTATTGTTAGGTATGTAGGTATTCTGAGAATTAAATGCAAATAGACTAAAAATAGCTCAATAAAAAGTAGTTAATTAACTTAAATACGCCATACAAATGTATGATTCGTATTTTTCGGGTGAGTACTCTCAGTTGAATGGAAACCCATTCATGTGCCAGATAAACGCAGTTCACTTCATTAATGTAATGAAATTTCCTAAAATTGCCCCAAAATTAACTGCCTGTTGGAAGTTCCCCTAATACGAGGCTTTTTCAAAGAAATCGGTGTCTTCATGGCTTCAGATACGAAAGCACGGAGAAGGATTATTTAAGTAGTACATGACAAGTAAAGAATTTTTTAATTACTCAGCAAGTATATTGATTAACTTTCGTGAATAAATAATTTTACTTACTTTGAACACAAAAACTAATAAAGTACAAGTATAACATGGCAGGACAATAAGACGTAAGTATAAATAAATATTATTATTGGTTAGTTATTAAGTTAACAAAGTAAGTGCAAATGTAATTAATAATATAATTATAACCACACAAACAGACTTTGTTATGGCAATAAAAAATCTTACACAAAAAACACTAAGTACCCTGATTCTTTTTCACTTTACTTTATGGTAACCCATTTTCAGATATTATTGTTTTTCAGTTTTATAATAAAACTATGCACACTCTCCGCAGTTTTACGTGAAAATTTACAATTTTCCAACGGGAAACGGAAATATAGATTCTCTATGTTGGTTTCGGTAAAGTAAGCAATTCGGATGGAAAAATTCATCCAGATTGATTCACCTGGTTTTGACATATAAGCATCATAATGTTTTATTAAAAACGTGATAATAATAATAATGACGCCCAACGATCACATATATAGATCCTGGACTAGGATTCCCTGTATCTAGGGAACCAAGAACTACGAGGAACCTACCTACCTCCTACAACACCCAGACTCAAAACAAGTATTTGCGTTTTGTTGTGCACAAATACTTGTCCTGTCGGGAGGAATCGAACCCGCCGCCTCAGGTCTATTTGCCGACCTGCTCAACCACCATACCACGGAGGCTGTCTTAATATATTATAGTGATGTTATTATAGCCTTAACCCGCTTAATCATTAGTGCCTGCGTTCAGCTCCTATACAGTAATGAATAAAATAGTCCATTTCCATAGTTAGTACGTGCGTTGAAGTCGGCACTGTGGCCCATCGACCGCCATTCACAGCATCTCCTGAGAAATCACGAGAGGTTCGAAACGCTCGCCGCCTGAATACATAGCGCCAAGGTAAATATGTGGTAATTCGCTATATAGAAACCAGTACCATGTTATGTTACGCCTAAATATATAATAGCCCAAACTAGGTTGTACCAATCCATTCAGTATTTGGCCTTAGAAACTATGAGGCTATAGGAATATCTCCTTGAGCTTAAGTACATAAGCAGGTACCTACTGTACTTTATAAAAGTTGACTAATGTTCGATTAATAAACGTTACATGTACCCACAGTGAGCAATATAGAATGCGTGACTTGCAATTCTACCTACCATGGTTCGAATTCCGCTCGACTCTAAATCAACGATTTTCCAAGTTACGTAAGTTAAGCAACTCTTTCAACCGTGAAGGAAAACCATAATGAGCAAACCGGTCGATAAACCATGATATTGATAGGTTTATTTATACATGAGCCAACTCATACTTAATTGTGATAAAAACGACAAAATCAATTACAATTACCACACAAATTTTTCATACATTAACAACAAACAAATCAGGGTTATAAAAGAATAAAAAATCCAATAGGCTATTAAAATAATGTCAAATAAAATAAAATAATGTCAGAGTTAATTAGTTTTAAAAAAATTTATTCACTATCACTACTATCGGGATTACCCGTATTGCTCCATTAGTCACTCATGCTTTCACAATATGTCTATACTGCAGCAACAATGTCCCACCTGTCAAAAAAAAAATCAAAATCAGCTTTGGCGTCGCGGAGTGCATTGAGGTGGCGTAGAGGGCGAACCAGCGGAGATATTGCTCGTGCCCTAGTATGACCGCTATCAACTGAGAAGAGTTTGTGGCATACTTGGCTAGCATGATATACGCTGTTGCTCCCATGCATAACCATCCACACGTGCTGTACCGAGATCTGCTAACCTCCAGTGCCCCCATGTTGGAGCTGTGTGTTCGGTGTGGGTGCGACAATATAATATAATAATATGTGTGGACATCTCACACAAAGCCATCTAGCCCCAAACTAAGCAAAGCTTGTACTATGGGAACCAGCTAACTGATACAATACTTAGATACTTTTTGTTTGTAAATACATACATAGAATACAATATAACACCCAGACACAGAACAAACATCGATGTTCATCACACAAATGTTTGTCCTGGGTGGGAATCGAACCCACAACCCGCAGTTCAGAAGGCAGGGTCACTACCAACTGAGCTATCGGGCCAGTCATTAATATATTGACCATGTTAAAATATTGCTTGTCCATACTTCAATAAAATGTTAGCATACACTGTCAGAGAAGGCACGTAACCCAGCCATGAGAAAAGTACAGTAAGTGGAGGTTATAATGTTCCGTGTCGATTCTAAAATAGACAGCCTCATCGAAATTCGCTATCATTCCTTTACTCCGTCGGTTTGCTTATACCTAAAATCTGTTTTCCGTTGGTTTAGCTCGGATCATAGACTAACGTCTGCGGCGGACGTGCTTTGAGCAGAAACTAATTGCAAGAGAGCCACTCGACGATGATATACAAACCGTGGAGCTGGACTGGAACGGGTTATTCACAATGCAGAAATAGATAGAAAGGACGGAAGAAACCGAGTGCAATTGCGCAATTACGTCACCAGTATTTTTTATCAGTGTCAATTTTCCTGAGGGAAGAAATACTTTTTTATTGGTTATAGGCAAAGCATTTGAGCACTGCGTCGCATAGGTATGGGGCATAGGTACTTACCTAGAAAATACCTGTTCACTCTTGACTTGAAAACTCCAAGGTTTTAGTTAGTGTAGCTTAGGATGCCGGCAAGCTGTTCCATTCATTAATAACAATAATAATATTAGTGGACATTTCACACAGAGCCATCCAGTCCCAAACTAAGCAAAGCTTGTAATATGGGCACCAGATAACTGATACAATACTTAGATACTTTTTTTGTTGGTAAATACATACATAGAATACAATATAACACCCAGACACAGAACAAACTTCGATGTTCAGCACGCAAATGTTTTTCCTGGGTGGGAATCGAACCAACAACCCACAATTCAGAAGGCAGGGTATTACTAACTGAGCTATCGGGCCAGTGAACTTCACACTATAAAGTTAGTAAAAAAACGCTCATTGCGGGTTGAAGGAATTTCAACCATATATGCCGTATTTTAGTGCGCATCTTATAGTCCGATGAAAGGAAGGAGATGGGGGAATTAGATCGTGTAATTCCTTCGCACACTCTCCAAAACGCAGTTCCTAAAACACCGATAAGCCAGCTACTTTACGGTGTTAATAGGATACCAACACACAGATAGATTAACGAATTAAAAGAGTTAGCACGGATATCAACTTTAATATAATACAATACTATATAACTCTTCTAGAAAAGTTCTAGATCTGCGCTCTGGTCCCCTGGATTAAAGCCAACGAAGATGTTTGCTGTAGTACTGAATAACTAGGCATTGCCTGTTTCCCATGGCCTATACCGAAATAGTGGCTTGAAGAGATCGTCATTCGTAATTACAGGTATTTTTAAGAACGTGTGTCGGTGCCTCCGCAACAGGTTCTACAAGACCGTAAGTTCTGCTGTTTTTGTTGGATTGCCTAGAATATTATTAAATTCTTGAGTATCCAATATTCAAGACGATCCTGCCTTTAGGCCTTTAAGTGGCTCCACTCCGTGAGTTGGCGATTCTACACGTATGTAATTTACCTGTTTTCCCACGCAAACTCTTCAATTTTGACTTAAAAATATTTTCTACCGACTTTCAAAAAGTCTAATGTTTTTTTTTTAATAGATAGATAGATAGGTAACTCTTTATTGTCTCACCAATGAAATTCACATAATACAGGAATGAATAAATCTTACGTATTAGTGCAACAATGGGCGGTCTTATCGCTAATAGCGATCTCTTCCAGACAACCTTTGAATGGAAAGTATCAAAAGATAATAATTATACACGGCGATGTAAAACAATTTAGGATAAAAAGAAATACAAATAAATAGAAACTATTACCTATAACTTGGTAAATATAAATACATCCTATCCTATAAAATGTTAGTTACCTCATATTTCCATTATTTACACGTCGATTCGAAAAATCTTTTTTATCTGACATTACGTACTTTCAGATTGGTCCCATAGAATCTATCAAAATCGGTTCGGTAGTTTTATAACTTAACATAACAGGAAAAATATCAAGATGAATGGTAACATCCAAGTATTTCTAGGTATAAAATGTAGGCGATTGAAGTCGGTATAACCCCATTTTTACTACAAATTTTTTCAAAATTTGTTTAAGTCCTTTATCTACTTGGTATGCCAGCTTCATCATATCCTAACTTAACAACATTAATAATATTAATATGTAAGTGTAGCTTTTGATTGTATAAGCAATCTGTGTACAAAATTTTATCCAAGTCAGTTCAGCCTTTTTGGGGTGAAACCCACACAAACAGACGTTTCATAATAGGGATTTGGTGATGGACATAGAAGAGGAAGGGTTTGACTTGATAGTAATTTAACCTTACAACAAGAAAATTTCCAAAGTTCTTTAATGTATGCTATGTACAATGTTGTTTGTATAAGTATGAATAATATATACGAGTAGCTAAAGCTGTGATGGCTATCATACTTTTTTTAATGTTATGAAATGACATGATGAGCTAGTCGCTCGCCTGATGTTAAGCGACACGACTGCCCATATCAGTTACATTTGAAACAATAGTATCGCGTGACACTGCACTGAGCACGTCATTCTGAGACATCAGCACAGTCTAGCAATAAGATTACTAGACTCTGAGATTATAAAGTCATAAAGTCTCATTTGCCCAGTAATTTCACTGGCTACAGGGCCTTTCAAATCACGATTCAAGTACTGCTCACAAGTTAATACACAAGCTATTTTACAGAAGCTAACTTCCCCAGTGCATTCATTATTATTTTCATTTCTTGTATTTTGTTTGAACACAGGCGTATTTACTCGGCGTGATCGGGCTTACACGGAGCTGGGATTAGCTTCCAATTAGAAAACCGCTGCGTATTGTTTTACCTTTTTATAATTACCTACTAATCACGCATTTTTAATTAGTACTAGATACATAAGTGCGACCTGACATACTTATGTCCAAACGAGTCCAAAAGGGGTCCCAGCCCCCAATTATCTTTTTAGTTCCCTAACTAATATAATAGGTCTTTACCTATGAAATTGCCGTATTGCAGTACAGACTTTTTCAAACAAAAAAAAGTTTTGATTGGCTATGAATTCTAAATTCAAATTAATTTTGTTTTAAAAATATGACATTCTATTTACAATATAAGTCTTTTGTTTATTGATTAGCGTTGTATTTTCATTACATTTCAACATTTTTCCTCATTATGGATACTTTGAAATTTCGTGTAATTATGGAATATGAGTTCCGTCGTGGCACCAACGCGGCACAAACGACACGTAACATCAACGACGTTTACGGAGAGAACTGTACAAACGAACGTACAACCCGTTCTTGGTTTGCTCGGTTCCGTTCTGGGAATTTTGACTTGAAAAATGAACCTCGTGGTCGTCCGGAAACTTTGGTCAACAATGATGAATTAAAGGCGATTGTGGAAGCTGATGAATCTCAATCTACAGCTGAGCTGGCAGCAGCTTTTGATGTTAGCATCAAAACAATATTGGTCCATTTGCGACAGATTGGCAAGATAAAAAAGCTTGATAGATGGGTGCCCCACGAACTTAACGATCGCCAGCGCAACGTACGCGTCGAGACTTGCCTTGCGCTGCTTAACAGGCACAGAAATTAAGGAATTTTGAACCGAATTGTTACGTGCGACGAAAAATGGATTCTTTTTGACAATCGAAAGCGCTCAGCAAGTTGGTTAGATCCTGGTTCGGTACCAAAGCAATGTGCAAAACGAAAAATGACCCCTAGAAAGGTGATGGTCACAGTTTGGTGGTCTAGTGCTGGTGTGATTCATCATAGCTTTTTACAAAACGGCGAGAGCATTACTGCAGATGTGTACATTGAAGAACTGACCACAATGATGGCGAAACTCGCACGTCTGCAAATGTATGATCTGATCTCACAGTGGAATAATTTCATTATCAAGCTGTGCTGATGTCTTAGGATGATGAGCGCAGTGCAGTGTCACGTGAAACTTTATATTTTAAAGTTCCGAGTGACATTATTGTGTTATGGGTGGCGGTGTCGCTTTACATCAGGTGAAAGACTAACTAGCTTATCACATCATTCATTAACATAAAACATGGTCTTTTATACTATCTTTAGTCAAAATTTTAAAGGGGTTAAATTGTGCACATTGGCTGGTCTACTAAACTTAGTTTAAGTTTCAGTTTAACAAAATCGTATATAGTAAGTACCTATTGTGCATTCATGGACTTCTTTTTAGTCCTCCATCTATTTCCATCTTGTGCTATACAGTACAATGCATCTTTTGAGATGTCTTCATCTAAGTTTAAGTATAACAAAACCGTGTATAGTAATATGCATTCATGGACTTCTTTTTAGTCCTCCATCTATAGATAGATAGATAGATAAAACTCTTTATTGAAACACCACATTGTAGGAACAATTTACAGTCACAAACTTAACAATTAAGTATCACAATGGGCGGTCTTATCGCTTAAAGCGATCTCTTCCAGATAACCCAACATCTATTTCCATCTTGCGCTATATATATAGTACAATGCATCTATTGAGATGTCTTCATCTAAGTTTAAGTATAACAAAACCGTGAATAGTAATATGCATTCATGAACTTCTTTTTAGTCCTCCATCTATTTCCATCTTGTGCTATACAGTACAATGCATCTTTTGAGATGTCTTCATCGTCAACAGTCGGAAAACGTTCGCTAAACATAGGCCTTGGACCATTAGAGCGGGCTACTTGGCTTTTGTATCTAATGAATTCACGCGGCTGTGAAATCGTTGGTCTACCCAAGGGAGAAGACCGGCATACGCTACATGTTCCGAGCCCATAGTCGCTAATCAAGGACTTTATACTTCCCCGTCGGTTTTAGGTTCTGCGAGGCACTGCCAATTCAACTTGCTCATTATGAAAGCAATGTCAGTAACTTTAGTACGTCTCATCATGATGTGCGATGATAGAATTTAATTAACAAACAGGAAACTTAATCTGTAACACAGGCACGTGTCAACACGTACCATATTAAATTATGAAAAACCGGTGCCCAAAATCTCCGCCAGCGAAGCTAAATAACAAAATTCACGACACGTTTGGAGCGAAGTCAACAGACGCGATGTTGAAACCCGCTTGAGATGTGTAATTGGTAGTTAATCCGTGCCTTCGTCGACTCCCATCTCTGTTCTACGGTAACCAGACAGGGTAACTCAGTACCGAAACTTAAACAACATAAATATTTTATTTTAAAAGTGGACTTACTAGTCCACTAGTAGTAGTATATTTGAATCTAAGTAATAAATCAAGTATGATTTATTACTTAGATTCAAATACGGGTGTTTGCGGTGGGAATTTTTAATTTGGCATGAATGAGTAAAGACCTGTATCAACGACTTAACTGTGCCACCCGCGCACGCGCACCGTACCGATCAGTTGCGATTGTACATAACGACGTTCGGCGTTCGTTCGGCAGTGAGATGACTAAGGTTTACTTTTTACCCGAGCGCCTGTCCTACGTCACACATGCTCAGGAATTTTAGTTGATGGAATGACCTGTCTAAGTCGAGGGTAAGACTAAAATAGCTGCGAAAAAACTAGGTATCCTAGGGAAAGAGCGGCAGTATTTCACATCGGGACTGCGTTATCACTTAAAATCAGGTGAGAGAGTGGTCAAATGCTTTATGCCCATAAATAATTTTAAAAAAACGCTTAGCTTCATCTATCGGCCGGTACATTTTTTTTTGCTTTGTTTAATATTAATGTCGCCATCTTGACAATTATAAATTGTCGTTTTACCGGACGTACCAACATAATTATACAAATTTTTGCTATGTTATGTGGACAATGGAGATCTACGTGAACCAACTTCAACTTCCGTTCGCCTGCATTCACCAGCTTACTCCTCAAGTCAAGCGTGCGTAAAAAGTTCTACTTCGAAAACCTAATCATAATAATTATGTTACTCTTTAGTCACTGGACGATTATTTCGACTACTTGTTGGTAGATCGGGTGCAGTCCTATTCTATACATTTATTTTAAATCCATGGGACTAAAGGGTTAAAAGAGTCCTACAGGGTAAGCAATGCATTGGTGACGCCCCCTCCGGTGTTACAGATGTCCATAGGCTACGGTGACCACTTCCCATCAGGTGGGCCGTACGCTTGTTTGCTCCCTTTAACATAAAAAAAAATGGGAAATAGACACTTCAAAAATCCTTATTTCTCTTGACTTTGTCAGTAAGTAGAGTCTGGAAAAAGTACTAGTAAGTACATAGACTCCAAAGTTTTGTTACTGCAAAATGTGGACCAATGTTATACCCGTAGTTTATGTAACCGTGTGTACCTTAGTCATTATGTCTGTACCATGTGCGAACATTTGTGCTGAAGTGGAATCGGCTTATCGTAAATCTTAGTCGTCACAATAAACTTGAGACAGGACTTTGCGTACACCTTTGTAGGGGAAGATTGTGCTAAAGAAGTTTACGTAGGTAAGTTCCATCCTAGTATCTAAGTTAGAACGTACACTTTCTCGAAATTTGCTTAAAGATGTCTTTTGCTCCTATTTTTTGCATATTCCGTCGTACTCGTGCTTAGTTTGAGAACTAACGGTGGTGGTGATGTTAGTCTAGAATAACTTGCATTTCGCAAAGAGTTTCTGAGAAAGAATTAAATCACACTATCACACTTCACACTAATATTATAAAGGCGAAAGTTTGTATGTGTGTTTGTGTGACAAACATACATACATATGTTTGTTACTCCTTCAGGCTGAAACGGCTAATTACACTTAGATGAAATTCGGTACCAAGATACCCTATACATTGGATTAACATATAGGATACATTTTATCCCGGAAAAGTGAAATTTGCTCGTGGGATGAGCAAATAATTAAAAATCTTTTTATCCGCGGGTGAAACCGCGGGGCGCAACTAGTGAGAGCACAAACCTAAGTTAGAGAACAAAATCCAACGGTTGTACCATGTATATCTATAGAAAACGTTGTTGTACCATGTATATCTACATATAGAATAACGTTTATTCAATAGATACAATTGAACAATACATAAACCAAAAATCCAGTTCATTGTTTACAAGAACATAATAAAACTTCACCTACTTGTTGACAATGGTTTATATAGACGGCAAGTTCTTTTGCCTTGTTTCTATATTGATCAAGAAACAGTACTTACTTTTCGGTCATACACGGAATGTTGAAATTTCATACTCGAGTAGCAATTAACTGCGAGAGCCATACTTGACTTTTTGGCAACTGGATACGATCTTACGCAGTTAAGTCTTAATTTATTTTATATACAATGGTAGAAATGTGATTAAGGAATGCTTACAATTATCGCATTTATTCATGCTAGGACAAGTTTCAGAGATTCTTGTTTGATACTTTTGGTGATTGAGCTGTCGGTAAGTTTAAAGTTGTTTAATCGTGTTTATGAAAGAATCCTTCAAAATTTGATTTCAGTCCAGTGTTTTTTTTATGTAATTCTTATGAAAAGCAAATAAGTAAAATATATTTAAGCACATAGTAGTAGAAATGTAACCGAAAAAGTATAAGAAAAAAAATTGCACGGTCTTTGCCGATAGAAATAAAAACTAAGTTATTTGTGACATAGCTCCTGGGAAGCGTGCGGTGACGATGATGCCAGTTCCATGATTTTTGTTCGCCCAAAAAGTATACATATATACACAGTCTACATAATTACATATAGCTCATGGAAAGCGTTCGTTGACGATGACGCGAGTTCCATGATTTTTGTTCATCCAAAAAGGGCCGAACACGCCTAAAGACGTGTTCACTTCGAAATTTCATGACGACAGCGACGATACATCACTCCTAATTTTAAGTCTTTGATTTTTCATACAGATTACTTTCAAAATGTGTGTAAAATCAGTCGCCGTATGGCGCGTCTCATGGCCTGCCTGAATGTAAAAATGGTATTCGTGGAATTTTTCCTGTGATCGAGCAGCGGCGTAATTTGGGACAGGCTAATGTTCTTTTTACGAGATGTGTAAACGCAAACACTTTTGATGTGGTACTGTGGGCCAGCTGCCATACCAGACACGTTACTATCAACGAACCAGGCTATACTCGTATGTACGGTGTGACTGTTTCTTCATCACAAATTTCAATTTTAAATTCGTTTAAACCAAGTGTCGACTAATAACCAAGTATCGAATGGGCGTCGGCTCAGCATATTGCTGGTCATCAGAGACATCCAGCGATGATTTTCAACCTAGACCCAGAGGGGTCTATTAAATTTCGTATGTTTATTAAATTTTGTCGGTGTCAGCAGCGGCCGAACGTCTGGTAGGGCTTTTCATTTCATAACTGATTTACATTGTGAAAGAAATCTTCATCAGACGATGTTTTTGTTTGTCGGCAAATGATGTGTGGGCGTCACTAAATAGGACACAGTTGCGTTGTCTTTTTATTACACTTGATAGACATTAAATGTGTTGTCAGCGGCATATAACTATAGGATTTGCTTTTTGTTTTGTTTTGGCTCCACACTTTTGTGTATTTAGCCAGTGTCAAGTAATTGATAATATCTCAAGTTAATTAATATCATATAACGTGTCAAGTCACAGTTCAAGTCAAGTCATAGTCTAGTCTAGTCAAGTCAAACTCCTAGTAAAGCGGTGGCAACTTTACCAGAAGCTTCTATGGAGTTTTGGAAAAAAAAAAATTATTTTATTACCTTGGTGTTAATAAAGAGTTTATCTATCTATCTAAAGAAGAGTTATTTTGAAGTAAAACTTTTTACGCACGCTTGTTTTGTAGAGTAAGCTGGTGAATGCGTGACGAGGCGAACGGAAGTTGAATGTTGTTGGTTAACGTAAATCTCCATTGTCAACACAACAAACTGAAAAAATAATAGAAAATTATAATTGTCAAGATGGTGACATTAACATTAAATAAAGTAAAAACAAAGTTATATAGACGAAGCTAAAGAAGTTTAACTTCAGTGGTGTGGTCTAAAGCACCCTCGTTTTTTAAGTAGGTAACTTTATACTTGTGATTTAGAAATTGGATTAATCATTTTTATAATACTTACTCCTGAGCGCTCTAGAGTCTAGCCATCCCCAAGCAACACAGTGTCAACTGCACAAATTGTACAATATCTTAGATAGTGTACATCGGTTCACGTCCGCATCCGGCCGTCAACCTGTCACTGTCATCGCTAGGGATGGGGTAATTGAAATCCATCATACTTCCGCGACTCGGGTGACAAATGACAGTCTGACCGACCGCGACATGCTCTTATGCCTTTCGCATTTACTGTATGAACTAGAGAGTAGACAAATCCTATAGGCAACAAATATTTTTATCAGTTATCTGGTTCCCATAGTACAAGCTTTGCTTAGTTTGGGGCTAGATGGCGCTGTGTGAGATGTCCACATATATTATTATTATTATAATTGAGTATGCTCAAACAGTATCTTTTTATATGTTTTGGCTCCACACTTTTGTGTATTTAGCCAGTGTCAAGTAACTGATAATTTATCAAGTTAACGATATTTCACGCAAATATGTGTCAAGTCACAGTCGAAGTCATCAAGTCAAGTCATAGTCTAGTCAAAGTCAAACACCTAGTAAAGTGGTGGCAACTTTACTTGAAGCTTCTATGGAGTTTTGGAAACAACACGAAAAGAAACGTTTCCCCATCAGCACTTAACACTAATCCAGCACTTAACGAATATAATGCCACCAATTTTATGCACTAACATTGAAAATAACACAAGTTTTGGAAAATAATATAATGCGGAGACGCAATCTTTTTCAAAAAAAACAAAAAAGAAAGAAAAAAAAAACAGTATCTACATGACGTGGAAAGTGACTCAATAGAAGTCGTAAAACGTCTTGATTATACTGTCATTGGTTTCGATTCTGTGTCGGATTCTCTAAAACTAAAGAAACTTAAAGTATGGCGGTACTCTTCTGATAAAGGGGAAATTAAAAAGACGGAAATGTGTTAATTTCGTTTAGCTTTAGAGTATGCGACACAGAATCGAAACCATTGTATAACATTGTTGATTATTACATAATCAAATCATTCGCTAAATAATTCTGAAATTCTCAAACAAGTTTTCAACAGTTAGTATGCTTTAGTTTAGACTCTGATCAAAAAGTTTATCTCTCTACTCTAATGCAATTAGTAACGTAAACATTTTGTTTGCCATCGGAAAATATGGCGTCATTCTCGTAATGCAGGCTAGAGCGACACCATATTTTTCTATTAGACCAAACAATGTCTAGTCAACAGATGTAAGCAACATTCGTGACATACTTGGGACGGTGGATCTGTCATTTGTCATCCCGCTTGACACGTAGTTGGGATGAGAGAGACGTCCCGCTTTTATCGTGTAACTTCGGATGTATCTAAAGAGTCTTTTTGCTATTTTTATTGCAACTGAAAAGGCTCCGCAGAACAAATTCAGAAATGTAGGTCGTGATCAAATGGGTCGTACATAATATACCTCCTTGTATTTATTTAGTAGAGTTTATGTTATGTAGGTAAACGTACTACTAATAATGTGGTAACTATTTATGTAGTGTAGTAGTAATACTTTTTTGGCTTACAATATTCTTCTTTCTTCTCTTCGTTTAATGGCTGGCTATTGCTTTTTAGTGATAATTCTGCCATTTTTATTTTGTCAGTCAAAATGCCACAGTAAAATTGTGGATACTTTACTTAAGGCTCTAGGAAGAAGAGAAAACGAAAAGGCATGGTTTTAAAACTTGGAACCATTTGCCAACATTCATGCACGTTCACGAACACTCAACAAATAATAATCCACCCTTACACATTAAAATTAAAAATACTTAGTTTAGGAAAAAAAAAACAAAATTCATAACTGCCTTTTTTGGATTATTTTTTCAATTACTTGACATTTCTATCATCAAATTCTGTCTTCTAAACTTTCTTTTATAATAATTATTTGTGAAGCTAAATAGGCAACTAATTAAAGTAATTCAGAAACATTACCGTCACAATTGTTTAACGCAATGTTGTTAAGCTCCCAAAGAAAACTTTTAATAGGCATAAAGTTACAGGGATTGAATAGAACTCGGTAATTGTTATATCAACCCTGTTCTGAGGTAATAGCATCGTAAAGTATCCTTATAATATTATTTGGGGAAGATTTTTGCTGCAAACTTTAACAATTTTGCCACTGGAGTATGAAACTTGTAAGTACTTTTGAATCAGCTCGAGGGGCTTAAATATAAACTTTTTTTTCATTCCAGGTTGTTTCCGAAGATAAAAATGTTGTAAATTAAAAAAAAAATGTTGACAGAGATTTTTATGATTGTACCTAATTATAGTAAAAGTAGTATGGTACTTGCAACAGTGTTCTTATTCTAATAAACAATGTAAGCTCTATATGTAGGATTGAGACCAACATTAATAATGATTGTTAATCGGTTTACCTCGTTTTTTAAGTTTGGGTGGATCACTTGTAATAAAAACATTTGAACAATACTTTGAGAAATAAGTAGCTAACTATAAAAATATGGTACTAACTTGACTCTTAAATTAATTTATGAATCAAAGAATAATTTGGCTTATACTGGCTATAACTTGTAAAGAAAAGTAAACGATTCATTATTAACGTATTAATAATGTAGAATGTCTTCAAGCGCCCTCTAGTGAACGTGGAACCCAAACCACAGGTCACGGTTCTGATGCAGTTCCATAGTGTCTAGGTAGATGGCGTGAGACATAACTCTTTATTACGTAGCTTAAAAATCGGAATTGTAACGTACTAACAATACTAGAAGATTATTATAAAAGGGATTAAAATACACTGCCTTCTGAACTGTAGGTTGTGGATTCGATTCCCGACCAGGAAAAACATTTGAGTGATGAACATCGAAGTTTGTTCTGTGTCTGGTTGTTGTATTGTATTCTAATATATATGCATTTACAAACAAAAAAGTATCTAAGTAACAGTGTATCAGTTATCTGGCTCCCGCAGTTCAAGCTTTCCTTAATTTGGGGTTAGATGGCGCTGTGAAAAATGTCCACACATTTATTATTATTATTATTTACTAGTTGCGCCCCGCGGTCACAGCCGCGGATAAATAGTGTTTTAATGATTTGCTCACTCCTCCACACAGGAACATTTCACTTTTCCGGGACAAAATGTAGCCTATATGTTAATCCAGTGTATAAGCTATATTGGTATCGAATTTCAACCAAATCCATTCAGCCGTTTGAGCGTGAAGGAGTTACAAACATACACACATACACACAAACACACATACAAACATTCGTTTTTATAATATTAGTATGATTAACACCATTATAGGAGTTTTGGCGGGGAAACAAAAAAGTTCACGTCATCGTATTGTATTATTTTCCAAACTTGTGTTATTTTCAGTGTTAGTGCATACAATTGGTGGCATTTTATTCGCTAAGTGCTGTACTACAGGCATGAGTGTGGGGAAGTGGTATAATGACGGTGAAACGTTTCTTTCCGTGTTGTTTCCAAAACTCCATTGAAGCTTCTGGTAAAGTTGCCACCACTTTACTAGGAGTATGACTTGACTAGAATAGACTATGACTTGACTTGAAGACTTGGACTGTGACTCGACTTGACACATATAATATTATATATATATATTACTTGAGAAATTATCAATTACTTGACACTGGCTTCATACACAAAAATGTGAAGCCAAAAAAACACAAAAAATACACCATTATAGTCTCTCGATGTGATGTTAAAACAGAAAAACGTGAGATCACGTATCACCATGTCCCTGCTTTAGGGACATATAGAGCCAGGTTCAAATCCCGGTCGTGTCAAAAAAACATACTCCATGCTTAGGTATTTTGATGTCGTAAAGCAATGGCAAAGACGGAAAACTCTCTTCTCTCGTCTGGCGACTGGCAACGCCCTGTCCGCTTACCGGTAGCAGCTTTAAAACCACCAGCGCAACTAAGGAGCTAGGTAATCAGTCAGTCCTTACATTCTACGTAAAAGAATCTAGCAGCTTTCTACAGCGTTTTATAAAACTCCTCCAAACTTCGTTTGCCCTCTGCACTCCATTCTTGCGATAACAATGAAGGTAGGACGTTGACGGATCACACGCTTAGACCGCGCTCTGCGGTATATAATAATAGTGCAATGTGTTTGGGGTGTGGCTGTGAAAAGGTTTTGTTCTGGTCTGGTGGTAAATCTTGGCGTGGCGTTATATACTCTGTTTTTGTTTTGGGTCCACACTTTTGTATATTTAGCCAGTGTCTAGTAATTGAAAATTTCTCAAGTTAATTAATATTATATATAGTCAAGTCATAGTCTAGACTAGTCAAGTCATACTCCTAGTAAAGTGGTGGCAACTTTACCAGAAGCTAGTAGTTTTGGAAACAACATGAAAAGAAACTCATTATTTCAATTTCCCACACCCACGCCTGTAATCCAGCACCTAACGAATAAAATGCCACCAATTTTATGCGCTAACACTGAAAATAACACAAGTTTTAGAAAATAATACAATGCGGTGCCAAAACTCGTTATATGCTCTTTAGTGGCCAGGAAATGCATTTTGGTTGCTATTACTCAAATCATTATGTAACTCCTAAACTCCCCATTGCCAATTGGCAATGAGGAGTTTAGGAGTTTAGGAGATGGTAATATTACGGTAGTACATAATGTTACCATCTGCGATAACACCAGAGTTCACCCGACATTTGACAACATCTCGCTTAATATGTATTTGCTAAAAAAAATTGAAAAAATATCTCGCAAAAAAATCATAGTGCATTTTTATTTATGTATCATTGATTTGAATACATTCTTATTAAAAATATATCGCCCTACGTGTTTAAAAATTAACTGTCATAATTATATTTACAAGTATTATATATATAAGTTACTTATGTCGGTTAGTCATAATATTTCTAAAAGCTTTTACACCAAAATCGTTAAATTATGTTTATATGCTTACTAAGCAATAAAAAATCTCAAAGCCTATTAAAATCGACTACAAAGCAAACTAAACAAAATCAGAACCCTACATTAAAATAAACAACGGAAAAAGTTTTAAGGCTTTTACCAAAACAATAACTTTTATCGACTCTTCTCAAAAACGTTTCCAATAAACACCGCAAAAATAGGTAAGCGCATTATGTTCTTTAAAATGGCAACACTGAACAATTGAATAATGAACAAACGCAATTTATTGTGAACAAAGCGAAAGCTGTAAATAAATATCGAGAGACGTCCCCGCAAGCCTCTTATCTGGCGATTGAAAAGTTCCAAGGAGGAACTATTGCGGCCACTATCACGAGTTCTCGTCGGAATCGACTCGACTGAAATAAAGCTAAATTAATATTTGAGAGGTTTGTAGTTGTTGGCGTCCAGTGGGAGCTCTATGCTCTAATGTACTATGTACACGATGCACGCAATGAGTGATCAAAATGTACATTTTAAATCAAACTTCTTTACGCACTCTTGACTTGGGGAGTAAGCTGGTGATTGTGTAATGAAGCGAACGGAAGTTGGAAGTGGTTGGTTTACGTAGATTTCGTTAACATAAAAAAGTTAGAAATTGCTTAAAATTTGTATTATTATGTTGGTATGTCCGGGAAAATGACAATTTACAATTGTCAAGATGGCGAAATTAACATTAAACAAAGCAAAAACAAAGTTATACCGGCCGATAGATGGAGCTAAATAAGTTTTACTTCAGTCGTGTTCAAAGCACACTTGTTTTTTCGTACGCATAGTACATATATTCGATTACACATTATTAATGTGTTACATTTTACGTTAGGCAAGAATTAATTATTGTTTTGAAGTGTTTGAACTTGAAGTTGATTTTGGAGCAAACAGCTCAAAATGCTTGAGCTAATAGCCACTTTTCAGAATTACTTAGAAAGGAGGCAGTTTTCAAGTTTATTTCATTTCGCTAAAGTGGTACTTTTAAAGTTAGATTGTGGCGTAAAAAAACGAGTGTGCTTTAGACAACACGACTGAATTAAAACTTCTTTAGCTCCATCTATCGGCACATGTAACTTTGTTTTTGCTTTGCTTAATGCTAATGTCGCCGTTTTGACAATTGAAAATTGTAATTTTACCCGACTCACCAACATCATACTACAAATAATAATACAAATTTGAGGTAATTTTTAGCTTTGTTATGTTGACAATGGAAATCTACGTGAACAACTTTCAACTTCCGTTCATTTCGCCAGCTTACTCCCCAAGTAAAGTCAAGTTTACTTCAACAATAGCTTGTCTTCATAAGCTCCAATGAGTTTTGGATAACAATAACCGTGCCTATAATATGTATATGACGGCGGCTACGTCCAGTTATAAACTCTATGCGCAGTGGGCAGTACCGTAATTTACCCTATGGTGGCATTTAAATTTATTACAGTGGCAACATCGGCAACTATCATTGCTCCCCCAACCATCTGGCTATAAAAAGGGACCGCTCGGTGTACTACGGATACATTCTTGTTCCAGACGCGGTCCGGTGCGCATGCTGAAGGCCTATAGTTATATAGGTTGCAACCTACGCACAACCCGTTCTGCCTACATATATATAAATCATGTCAGTAATTGTAGGTACCAGAAATACCCATGTATCTAGGGACCCAGAAACTACGATGACTGTGGTTCCACAGCACCCAGACACAGGGCAATGCGCTTTTTTTCTGTGCACAAATACTTTCCTGCCGCGGAAATCGAACCCGCCGCCTCCTGGTTATGAACCGACCTCTTCACCACCACACCACAAAGGCTGTCAGATGACAGAGATTGTAAGTCGAATAACGGCTATTAGTTACAATTTTAGTCAAGAAGAAGAAAACGTGCGTTTCTAACTTTCTACCACATTATAGAGAACAAGAAATGAAAAAAGCAGGAAATGAAGATATTCGTGGTGAAGGTTATATATAACCTGACACTATTTAGTTTAATCGCCATATGAACATAAAGTTAAATCCTGATCCAGAGATATTCCTAGTAGCCCCAGACGAGTTCGTCGTGAGAACAGAAGCGGGCCGGCTTCTAGCAATCGAGTCAACCGTTTAGCGGGTAACCACGCGGCCTGCGGTGGCACAAAAACGCTATTTGTAGAGAACAGATTGCGCTGTCGTATCGTTACTCACTGGCAACTGGGAACTAGTCAGGGTAGAAGTGGGAGAGGGGCTTTATGTTATCTGATTGGTTAGAGAAGAAACCTCGTCTTTTTCAGATAGCTAATTGCTTCAAAAAACCAATTGTAACTACACAACAACTTATAACAAACTATAATATTATATTATAACAAATTGTAACTGTATACCTGCTTCGTAAATGGTTACATATTTTTTGAGGGTTGATAGTATAAGAGTGTGCTTTTTCGTCAGTGATGTGCTAGTAAACAGTAGATAGTATTAACTAAGTAGTGAGCGAAGTCATAGCTAAGCTACGAAACTATAAATAAAATAAATAAAAATAAAATGACGTACGAAGACGGCTACACACTGTCGTGCTGCGTCATTTTTTGTTGTTGACTATGTGACAACACCGCAAACCGAGCTTAGTGACGTGTTTCATGTTCAGCAGAGGACTAACAGTAGGTATAAGTTGTTGGTAAATGATGTTGTGGAAGACTAGAAATGAATAGAAGTTAAAATCACTGACGTACCGTTCGCTCTCGTATTCATGAGGCTAAAAGCCTTTCAAACATTTTTTTTAATCCAGTACAAACCGATCAAGAGCTTATCCAACGGTAAAAAATAAACGCTGAAATATACAGAGGCGCTCTGCAAAATTCAAAGGCGTATTACTTATGTAGACAAGTCGAAAGGTAACTCTGCGAGAGCTTAACTAAGCCCCGCCTACTAAATGATTCAGTAGTTCTAATTGCTCCCGAAACTTGGATCATCCCGCGTAAACCTTTGCCGCTAATGGCAGGTACGTTTTACAAAGCGGAATTTGAACTACATATGGAAATTTTTAGGTTTTTAAGAAAGTTACAGCGTTGAGGTACACTCATTGATGTATATAATGTGTATTGTACTGCAATTAACTACATAGTAGTCTTCATCAGTCTATTACGTTCCCACTGCTGGGACAGTGGGACACGGGCCTTATCTCACATGGAAAGGGTGAAGGTCATAATCCACTAAGCTGGCCGGGTATGGTGAATGACACAGATGATCTCAAATTTTGTATTTAAACAAGCCGGTTCCCTCCCGAGTTTTCCTTCAGCGTTGTAAAAGCGAGTTCGAATTTCCGCACGTGACTTGAAATGTCTCTGATTGATCAGATTGACTCGTTTTGAAAATCACTGGCAAATATAGGAAATAGGTATACGTTAAATCTGGTGTAGATTTGTAAAGCAATTTGAACTAGTGGTAACAATAATAAAAAATAATTATTGCGTCATTCGCAGCCAAATCCGAAGAAAATATTAACGACATTTCTGCACGCGTAATCAACAAACAACCAATTCATTTTTCCATTCCCAACAAACCCCTGAGCCTTTTTAATAGCCCTTATATTACAAGGTGATTTACAAAATAAATGTAGGTACCTACATTATAATTCCACGAGCTATAAAGACTAGGTGGCGACATGGCTAATAAAATGACACATAAACCATTTAGGAGGCTGGCTGTGGCATTCCCCGAAACGTTTTAAATTTCAGCCGAGTCGTAAAAGGTTGCAATTGGTTCGTTTTAATATTACTTCACGTGAAATTTAGGGGTGCTCCTTACTGGGGGTGAACGGATTTAATAACTATTAAAATGTAGTCGCGAGTCGACTACTTCGTTGCTAAGTTCTTTTCTCAAATTGGTAGCTACCTACTTATTTTAAGTGCAGACTTTATAAGATGGTTGATGACTCCTTGCCAAAATTTATGTTCTCCTTGCAAAATCAAAATAAAAATTGTATTTGACAAACTCGACTGCGCGGGATGTTAATGCATGACATTGTTAAACAGACCTCCACATATCGAGACTTACGATGATTACTCACTTAAAGTACATAATCATCGTACATCTCGATGCCTATATTATAGCAAACTTTGTGCCTTGTATGTGAGTGCCTTGAAAAAGGTTTGCTTTTTCATAAGTACTATTCATTAACAAAGCGTATTTAACTGACATGAAAAAGGAGGCCATAGCATTTTGACCACTCTGTCATCTTATGTTAAGTGATGACGTAATCCAGTGGTTCTTAACCGGTTGTCGGCGGACCACTGGTGGTCCCTGGAAGCACCAGAAGTGGTCCGCGAAGCCATCCGAAAAAGATTAAATGTGATGGAGTCGATCCAAGGACGCGTGGAGCGACATGCGTTTAGTTTTAAGTAGTACTGAACCAAAAGCTCAGAAATTGGTAAAAAGAATGCAGTCGCAAAAAACCCATTAAAATATACCTAAATTATGTGTATAATGGTGTCGATTCTGTGTAGCATTCTCTAAAACTAAAGTAAACTTAAAGTATGGCGGTACTCTTCTGATAAAAGGGAAATGACAAAGACGGAAATATGTTAATTTCGTTTAGCTTTAGAGTATGCGACACAGAATCGACACTAATGTCCGTGTAAAATAAAAATAATAATAATAATGTTGGTTTTAAACAGTTGTTTGCATGTTTTATTTTTTTATAGAACAATCAAACAACTACAATTTATAAATTTTTATTTACTGTATTTACCTCCAAACAAAGTGGTCCGTGCCAAGACAAAAAATTGTCAAATGGTCCCTCATCATTGAAAGGTTAAGAACTAGTGACGTAGTCTATACGAATGGGCAAGCTTACGTATAGAGATTCTATGCATGCCCATTCGCTTACGTAGATCCTCTACGGAAGCATCCTTATTCGTAGACTACGTCATCACTTAACATAAGGAGACAGTAGTCAATATGCTGTAGGTATCCACCTATCCATATTTGACTTGAAAACTCCCAAGTTAACTGGAAAAAAGGACGAATTGTCCACTCATTACCTCACTCCCAGGTAATGATTTCTCTCTGAGCCACAGAAATATCACATGTTCCTAGAACAGTTGGCTTGCGGCAAGGAGTCTTCATTAAGCCGTAATATACCTGAGGCTGCAAGGCATTACATGTTCCAATGTAGTGCTGAATGCTTCTATGCATTGTGAATTCGAACCAGAACCATGCGTCCATAAGGCGAGTGATAAGGTTTCTAATATAGGAATCTGGTACTGTAGAAGAATGATAAGAAATATTTACAGAACAACCTTTAAATAATCTCCTATTTAACAAAAAAGAATGAGTGAAATCGGACCGCGCGTTAATGAATTACAAAGTACACATTTTGATTCTTTTTTATTTATTCTCTATGCTGGTGTGTACAGATCGCATAGCGGTGACCGGGAGACAACTCTTCTAATGGAGTATCTCAGTGAAACGGCAGATGTGGCTCAGCAACGCTATCCTTCGGCTCAGCTTGTTGTTCTGGGGGACTTTAATGCTCACCACCAGGAGTGGTTAGTCCCACACCGGATCACGGACCATGCTGGGAGAGAGACGCGTAAGCTCGCTTTGGCGCTCAATTTAACGCAGATTGTTAAAGAGCCAACGCGAGTGCCTGACATTGATAGCCACACTGCTAACTGCCTCGACCTTCTGCTCACGACTGAACCAGACCGATACTCTGTGGCGCTATCCTCACCCATTGGTAGCTCCGACCACTGTCTGGTCAAGTCCGTTTCAGTATACTCCCCGCCTGACCCAAGCCCTAAGAGCAATCGGCGTGTCTGGAGATACAACTTAGCAGACTGGGACGAGATGCGACATTTCTTCGCTTCATATCCTTGGCGGCAAACGTGTTTTTCTTCTGGAGATCCGACGGTCTGCGCGAATGCGGTTACTGAGGTAATATGTCGGGCTATGGAATATTTTATTCCATTTTCCGATAAGCCCGTGACCAGCAAAGCCAGCCCATGGTTTGGAGCCGACTGTGCACGCGCTGAAGCGCAGAAGCATGCGGCATATCTGGCATGGGCTGACGCTCGAAAACGCAAGGCCTCGGACACTCGAGCTAAGAAGAAAGCCTTTAACGTTGCCGCCAAGGCCTGTAAGAAGGAATTAAGGAAGGCTCGTTTCAATCATATTGGTCGAATAGGGACTAAACTTGCTTCCTACCCAGCTGGTAGTAAGGCTTTTTGGTCCCTAGCCAAATCGGTTGAAGCGAACTTCTGTCGATCCTCACTGCCTCCATTATTGAAACCAGACGGATCGCTGGCTCACACTGCAAAAGAAAAAGCAAACTTGTTTGCCACTCTCTTTGCAGAAGCTTCGCGTCTAGATTCTGCTAATGAGGTACCTCCCTGCCTTCCACAATGCGGTGTTTTCATGCCGGAAATACGCATACGTCAGAAGGAAGTACTAAAAACATTACGCAGTCTAGACGTGAACAAAGCCAGTGGTCCCGATGGTATACCAGCAATTGTACTTAAGAGCTGTGCACCCGAGTTGTCTCCCATTCTAACACGCCTATTTCGCCTCTCTCTAGACACCGGAATAGTCCCTATGAGTTGGAAGCTAGCCAACGTACAACCTGTACCTAAGAAGGGCAGTCGTGCTGATCCTGCCAACTATCGACCCATCTCAATTACCTCCATTCTCTGTAAGAGTATGGAGCGTATAATTAACAACAAGCTCTTGGCATACCTTGAAGACAATGATCTCCTCAGTGACCGGCAATACGGATTTCGCCGAAACCGGTCCACTGGGGATCTTCTCGCGTATGCCACTCACATATTGAGCGAAGCCTTAGAGATGCATGGAGAGGCACTTGCTGTATCTCTAGACGTCTCTAAGGCATTTGATCGGGTCTGGCATGACGGACTTCTGAATAAGCTTCCATCTTACGGACTACCTGTTGGTCTGTGCACTTGGATATCAGACTTTTTGAGGGAACGATCGCTAAGAGTAGTTCTTGATGGCTGCTCCTCCGATCAATTAGCTATTAATGCTGGTGTACCTCAGGGGTCAGTTCTTTCAGCAACACTATTCTTACTCCACATCAATGATCTGCTAAAGCCCGGTACCTTTGGGTATGCAGATGATAGTACTGTTGTTGAAAGATACACATCCAGTGCCCGTGCCAGTGGTGACGACGTCCGGATTGAGAGAGAGGCTATGGTTGAGCGCATGAACCTGGCTTTGAAAGCCGTGTCCGATTGGGGCGATGCTAACTTGGTTAGGTTCAATGCTGCAAAAACACAGGCGTGTTTATTCACTGCTAAAAAGAGCCCACTCCATCGGGCTCCTTCATTCCGTGGTGTATCTGTAAGTTTAGGAAACCATCTTGAGCTTTTGGGTGTTGATCTCACGTCAAACCTAAACTTTGGATCCTACATCGAGTCCAAAGCTAAAGTAGCTTCAAAAAAACTTGGCATATTGTCCAAGGTAAGGCGGTACTTCACACCTGGACAGCTTCTAAATCTGTATCAAGCACAGGTCCGATCGTGTATGGAGTACTGCTGCCACCTGTGGGACGGGTCTGCCAAGTACCAGCTTGAGGCTCTGGACTCGATTGAACGGCGTGCCAAAAGGCTCATTAACGACGACACTTTGGTTGGTAAAAGGCTCCTGAGCCTTGCACATCGACGTAAGGTGGCAAGTCTGTCGGTCTTTTACAGAATACACCATGGTGAATGCGCTCAAGAACTGCATGATCTCATTCTCCCATCACCATTCCACTACCGGACTACTAGACGCTCGGCTAAGCGCCATCCTTTCGTGGTTGAAATACCACCCATTCGTACCAAGCGATTTGACTCAACTTTCCTAATTAGAACGGCTAAGGAATGGAATGCCCTGCCAGCGTCTGTGTTTTCGGCGAAATATGACCCGGGCGCGTTCAAGAGAAGAGTGAATAGGTATTTACTTGGCTAGCATGCTACACCTTCGATCGCATCGTCACTTCCCATCAGGTGAGAGCGTGGTCAAATGCTAGACAAGTTTGAAGTAAAAAAAAAAAAAAAATATTATATACTGTTCCGATCAGTGACCACGAGGACCGTGTATAGGGTGTATGAAGATTTACAGACAGACAAAAATCAAAATAATTACAGTTTGGGCTTCAGTATTCATAATATAGAGGACTGCAGATTTTTGTTTTCTTCAATGTCCAGAATTGGATCTGTTACAGTTTATTTATAAGTATAGATGATATAGATATGGATACAGATATAGATAAATAGAAATCAAGAAGTTAACTCTACTCGTCGAGGCTTCAGATGTCATACGCTGTTTAGATAAACGGCAGGTTTATCATCTATAGCTCTTTACACTATCACCATAACAGTTACAATAGCCCGTAAAATCACCCAATCAATGACAAAAAGCGTCACAGTGATAGTTTCACGAACTAAAATTTCCATTTGGCGGCGATCGTTTAAGACCGTCGAATGGCCCCATTGTGCTGGACCTATTGTGTTTTTCCATTGAACCCGGCTCATACGAGAAATGGCTGCCGGCCCCCTGGATTCCAATTACTGCACTGACGATGTAACTAAAATAGCTGGAGTATAGTTGTTTTTAATAGAGCTCTCAGATGGCCTGATAGAAAGGCTAAATGTAAACAAAGTAACAATCGTAAATTAATAATAATAACACCCAACGATCACATACATAGATTCTGGACCCCTTGATTCCCTGTATCTAGGGACCCAGGATCTACGAAGACTATTATCCCATAACACCCATTTTTTTTTCTGTGCACAAATACTTGTCCTGCCGCGGGAATCGAAACCGCTGCCTCCGGGTTATGAGCCGACTTGCTCACCACCACACCACAGAGGCTGCATCTGCCTCTGTGAGGCTGATGGGCTTGCTTACTGCTTACACCTTGCTTACACAATACTATTTAGTTAAGCCTGTAATTGAGAAAATTATAGAAGGGCCCTCTAAGAATTTTAAAGTGAAGCCAAACGAAGGAATATAATAATAATCGCAGTCTAGGCTAGAAGTATCTATGCTCTGGATCTAAAAGCTCAAAAAAAATTCGGCCGAAATATTAAGAAATAATTTTACGGTTTTGTATTATTTTAAATCATCGCCGTCTATGTTACTTTTAGGACGAATTTCAACCACTTTTATTTCTTATCTTAGATTTACACAAAGTTTAAACAAAATATTGGCTCTAAAAATCTGTCGGTATGTTACTGTAGGGTATGTGGGTAACAGTTAATAAATAAATAATATTGTATAAATAGTAGGTAGTTAGCAAGTAAGATTTCTAGGCTAGGGTAGTTATATAAGTTTTTGAATTCATTCAAAATATATACCGTGCTCCCGAACCACGCATTATATTTGCTACGCTTCCTGTAGGAACTTTACAGTTACATCACCAATTACTGTACCAAACACAGTATTTATATGAATCGGGTATATTTAATTTATTGTTTATTTATTATACGTATCTATTAATCTATAATCTTTATTAAAACTTATTTTTATTAGTTTCATTCTTCTCAATTTCACTTAATTTGTTTACACCACCGACCTCTATCTCTCCAATAATCTTTCCATCCAAAGGTTGACTGGAAGAGATCGCTTTTAGCGATAAGTCCGCCCATTGTACTATAGCTTTAAGTTTCATCTTGTGTAAATGTTTATTTTTTCTGGTATACAATAAAGAATTTTTGTATTGTATTGTGTTGTGTTGTGATGTGATGTGATGTGATGTGATGTGATGTGATGTGATGTGATGTGATGTGATGTGATGTGATGTGATGTGATGTGATGTGATGTGATGTGATGTGATGTGATGTGATGTGATGTGATGTGATGTGATGTGATGTGTTGTGTTGTGTTGTGTTGTGTTGTGTTGTGTTGTGTTGTGTTGTGTTGTGTTGTGTTGTGTTGTGTTGTGTTGTGTTGTGTTGTGTTGTGTTGTGTTGTGTTGTGTTGTGTTGTGTTGTGTTGTATTGTATTGTATTGTATTGTATTGTATTGTATTGTATTGTATTGTATTGTATTGTATTGTATTGTATTGTATTGTATTGTATTGTATTGTATTGTATTGTATTGTATTGTATTGTATTGTATTGTATTGTATTGTATTGTATTGTATTGTATTGTATTGTATTGTATTGTATTGTATTGTATTGTATTGTATTGTATTGTATTGTATTGTATTGTATTGTATTGTATTGTATTGTATTGTATTGTATTGTATTGTATTGTATTGTATTGTATTGTATTGTATTGTATTGTATTGTATTGTATTGTATTGTATTGTATTGTATTGTATTGTATTGTACTGCTCTTGCGTTAATCCGATGTACATTTTCATTTTTATCATCAAACTTTTGTTCGAATACCCTCAACTCCTTAAAATTACAGCGCCTGCAACCGTTATATAAAATTAAACCAGCCTCTGAATAAATAATGATATTTAAATTTTTTAACCGACTTAAAAAAGGAGGAGGGGTCTCAATTTGACTGTGTTTTTTTAAAATATTTATTATCCCTCAGAAAAACATATGTTTGATGTCGGTTTTTTATGCTTTGCATTTGTTATTATATTATGAGCCTGAAAAAAAATTAAATGCCTTATTATGCCAGTATTTTTTATTTGACAGTCATTAAGCAAATTGGGATTCAAACGTCGATATCGATATAACAGATTCATTATTTTGTTTTTTTATTTTTAAATAAGTACTTTTTTTATTGTTAGATAGGCTTGCGTTTGACCACTATCTTATCTATCGCTACTTCTCTAAAGTTCTATCACACTAGTCCGTTGCTCCATGATGGGACAACTGCCACACTGAATATATTAGGTCTTTACCTATGAAATTGCCGTTTTGTTTGAAAAAAGTTAAAGTATTTTTTTTTCGAACTTATTTATTTATTTTATTCAAAGTAATCACCCCTGCAATCAATGCATCTTTGCCAACGCTGTGGCAGTTTATGGATGCCCTTCTTGAAAAAATCAGCAGGACGGGAGACAACAAACTCTTCAAAGGCGTTTTGTACTGCCTCTTGGGAATTGAATTTTTTTCCCGCTAAAAAGTTGTCCAAATTTTAGAAAAAGTAATAGTCGGTAGGCGCAAGATCTGGTGAGTATGGCGGATGAGGGAGAGCTTCCAAACCCAACTCATGCAGCTTAGAGACGGTCTGTTGTGCAGCATAGGGTCGCGCGTTGTCGTGAAGTAGCAGTGGAGACGACCGATTGACCAAAGCTGGTTGCAGACGTGCGAGTTTCGCCATCATTGTGGTCAGTTCTTCAATGTACACATCTGCAGTAATGCTCTCGCCGTTTTGTAAAAAGCTATGATGAATCACACCAGCACTAGACCACCAAACTGTGACCATCACCTTTCTAGGGGTCATTTTTCGTTTTGCACATTGCTTTGGTACCGAACCAGGATCTAACCAACTTGCTGAGCGCTTTCGATTGTCAAAAAGAATCCATATTTCGTCGCACGTAACAATTCGGTTCAAAATTCCTTCATTTCTGTGCTTGTTAAGCAGCGCAAGGCAAGTCTCGACGCGTACGTTGCGCTGGCGATCGTTAAGTTCGTGGGGCACCCATCTATCAAGCTTTTTTATCTTGCCAATCTGTCGCAAATGGACCAATATTGTTTTGATGCTAACATCAAAAGCTGCTGCCAGCTCAGCTGTAGATTGAGATTCATCAGCTTCCACAATCGCCTTTAATTCATCATTGTTGACCAAAGTTTCCGGACGACCACGAGGTTCATTGTTCAAGTCAAAATTCCCAGAACGGAACCGAGCAAACCAATAACGGGTTGTACGTTAGTTTGTACAGTTCTCTCCGTAAACGTCGTTGATGTTACGTGTCGTTTGTGCCGCGTTGGTGCCACGACGGAACTCATATTCCATAATTACACGAAATTTCAAAGTATCCATTATGAGGAAAAATGTTGAAATGTAATGAAAATACAACGCTAATCAATAAACAAAAGACTTATATTGTAAATAGAATGTCATATTTTTAAAACAAAATTAATTTGAATTTAGAATTTATAGCCAATCAAAACTTTTTTTTGTTTGAAAAAGTCTGTACTGCAATACGGCAATTTCATAGGTAAAGACCTATTATAAATCTGATACTTTTATATAAGCTTTTATTTATCCTACCTCGTTAAATACCTTGCAAAAAACGAAATGCTGTCTGTCATCAGAAACATATCAAACAACTTGTTAGTTTCGATTAAGCTCGCCGTCTACTAGTTCAACATGAATAGAACGTCAGGTATAAAATAATGTCCCAGCTCGTATTATATCAGTGCAGTAAATCTCGTTGTCTGCGTAAAGCCAGGCTTAGATTAGGCCGCATTATTGAGTCGTACATCTTGCGGCGTCGCCTCCCGCCGCGACGCCGCGTGTTGCATCTTAGTACCCAACGTATAGTCTAAAAGTAACTTTATGGTCAGAGAAAATAAGAAAATAATATACGTAGTAAAACACAAATAAAATCTAACAAAAAAAATCCTACAGGTAGGTAAAATCCTATCCTAAAGGTGGTAGGACTTTTCTGCTAAGTTCGTAGTACCACCGCTGTGCCAGTTATTCTGCCGCCAAGCAGCAGTGTGCAAGCACTACTGTGTTCCGGTTTGAAGGGCACTGTAGCTAGTGAAATTACTGGGCAATTGAGACTTTATGATCTGATCTCACAGTCGAGTAATCTTATCACCAGACTGTCTGTCTCTGACTCACTGTAGTCTCAGGATGATGTGCGCAGTGCAGTATCACGCAAAATTTTATATTTTGGAGTTCCGAGTGACGCTGTACTGTTATGGGCGGCCATGTCGCTTAACATCAGGTGAACGACTAGCTCGTCACATCATTCACTAACATAAAAAAAGACGAAACAAAGTTTGAAACCGCTTTCGTATCACAATTCATTTGGAACAAATAGAACAAACGGACAGAACTTTATTACACATGAATCTAGTGTTTTTGCTAAAGGCAAGAAGCTTGCAGAGAAGATAAAGATTTTGTAAACCTTATTTTTTTGTGACTAAGGTATGCAATCTATTTAAATATTCATTAGTACATTATAAAACATAATACTAACTTAAATATTCTGCTAGCCTATTAGTTACCTGTTACCTCTCGCACTTAAAAATATTATTTAGTATTTTCACTTGCTAGTGAATATGATTTTTTAACCTAAGTAAAGTTTCAACGAGCTCGTCAAATATTTATAGTTTCGCGTTAAGTTTAGTTCTATGAAAATCATGAAATGTGCCATCAATTTCGAAGTGGCCTGCGAGGCAGATTTGTTGAATAAGCGATTAGATTTTGACAAAACAGCTTGTCAACTATGCAAAGAAGTCCCGTGGGCATCCATGTTCCATCTACCGTTGCATTGCAGCTGTCATGTTTAGCTTTTCATATTCAAAATACGAGCTAACTCACATAATTGACCTAGGTAAAGCCTGATCCGACACAACGCTTAAAACATCGGATAATATTAATTAAACAGAAAATGTAAGTACAGTTTTCATTTCGGTCAAGACAGATTCGCTTTTTTATAAGTCAACAATAAATAATTTTGCGTTTCTTGAGAATTGGGTTTTGTGGGAATCAGCTCAAAAAGTATTATTTAATATCATAAGATTTGTTTATTACAAGATTTTAAAAAAAATTGTGAGCATTTCAAACGGCGCCCAAACTAAGCAAAGCTTGTACTATGGTACCCAGATAACTGATACAATACTTATATACTTACTTTTTGTTTGTAAATACATACATAGAATACCATATAACACCCAGGCACAGAACAAACATCGGTTTTCAGGACACAAATGTTTGTACTACGTGGAAATCGAACCCGCAACCTACAGCTCAGAAGGCAGGGTAACAACAGGGTACCAACTGATAATCTAAAAACTTGCATGCATAATTTATATAGTAGTAAAAATGTTAATAGCTGCCTAAATAATTAAGTATTGTAACCCAAATAACTCTCACCACCGCAGAAAAAGCCAAAACTCATGAACATGCCAACTCAACGGTCCAATAAAAAAAATCTATAGATTTCACACTTCTGCAAGACGGGAGTGGAAATGGAGTTTTGGCGGGAAAGCGAAAAAGATTCCGTCACCGCATTGTATTATTTTCCAAAACTTGTGTTATTTTCAGTGTTAGTGCATAAAATTGGTGGCATTCTATTCGTTAAGTGCTGGATTACAGGCGTGAGTGTGGGAAAATGGTATAATGATGGTGAAACGTTTCTTTTCGTGTTGTTTCCAAAACTCCATAGAAGCTTCAAGTGAAGTTGTCACCACTTTACTAGGAGTATGACTTGACTAGACTAGACTATGACTTAACTTGATGACTTGGACTGTGACTTGACTTGACACACTATATGATATTAATTAACTTGAGATATATCAATTTGTGGCGGCGACGATAAACGCGCCACAAATTACTTGACACTGGCTAAATACACAAAACTGTGGAGCCAAAACCAAACAAAAAAAAAAAAAAAAAACTACTGCAATGCATTTAGGTACCTCCTAGAGAGATAAGTGCTATCTTAAGATCTGTCAAACTTTAGTGCAGATGGGCACTACAATGATTGTTTTAGTGTCATTATGCTCCTGATATTATTATTTTTATTTAGTGACTTATTGTTTGTGTTTATTGTACCATATTTTCTTGTGTGCGTTTTAAAAATGCTTGAAATAAATTGTTTTAAATTCACTGAAGTTCGTGATGTCATGACTACGGGTTTCGCCTGAAAATCAGTTATTTATGGTCATGCGTAGACCTTAATCTCATCAAGCTGTGTCGGGACCTGGTCATGACTTCACACAACGTTACACTGTTAATTTGTCTACTATCAAAATTATAGTATACGAGCTACTGCCCGCAGCTTCGCCCGCGGCGTGGCCTATGGTAAAATAATCCAACCACCCATTTCACCCTGATAAGGGGGGAATTTCGAAAAATCCTTTCTTAGCGGATGCCTACGTCGTAACATCTACCGGCATGCCAAATTTCAGCCCGATCCGCCCAGTGGTTTGGGCTGTGCGTTGATAGATCATTATGTCAGTCAGTCACCTTTGAGTTTTATATATATAGATGTTGTGTGACGTCCTGAATAAATGTCTTTTCTTTCTTTATTTCTTTGAATGGGTAGATAAAACCAATGGGTGCGTACACCGTAAAATTATTAATTCCGTATTCCGTAATAACGGTGCGACACATCGACAATCGCGACAATTGAATGAGCGGCACGACCGGACAACGCGTTCGGCCGAGCAATCCATTATGCAGATTGGTGGCCCGATTGCGGCATTGTCGTCGGCTCACTCTGCTAGAATTACCGGCCGGTCGCACGGCCCTGCGTAGCGACGGCGGGCCGGCCGGCGCGCGCGTTCCATTTTATGGATATTGCATCGTTGGATTAACGATTGATTGATGACTTCAAACGCTGATTTCGGCTTGTTTTGTTTCCAATACCGGCGGCGATGTCGCCGATCCGGACAGCGGACACGCTTGCGTTGTGCGTTACGTAACTGTTTAAAGGTAGAATTTTGGAGAACGAGGAACATACACCTGTTATTTACAAAATGCTTTAGAATATATGGATTAAAAAATATATGATTTGTCCGTTTATATTAAAGTTAAGAAAAGTAATATTAGTTTGAAAACTATCGTGAGTATAACACATTTTGTGAGATAAATAACGGCTAAACTTACGTCAATTAAAAACCTGGTCGAAGTAATTTCGACTTTTTAATTAATATTAGTTCCGTGGACGGGAATCAAACCTAAAACCACCATTCTGCTTGCGCAACTTCAGCGCGTCAACCATTTATTTTATTTATTTATTTATCATATGTACGAGGTATAGTAGATACTGTTAAAAATTATTGAGTAGGTAACTAAGTACAGGGAATAACATGCCCATAAAAATTATTTTATTTTATGTTGTTTTGACAGATATGGACCGAGGCAACAGAAAGCTATACATTATCCAAAATAATTTAATTGCCCGTAATCAATAACTAAAACGCCACGTAGGTATAGAGCTAAATGACCTAATAAGAGAAGCGAGTCAATAGAATCATTAATTCCTATAATCCGGCGGTAAAATGGGAGTGGAAAGCTGACCGGCAGCTGGCAGTTGGCCGGCTTGCCGTTCCGAAGTAGCCGCCCAATCCCCACGGATTTAGTTTACCTCTGCTACCATCTCATTCCAACCAACACTGGAAGTCATGAATACATAATTATTTCTCCGCTATTAATACTTTTAGCAGCCGCGGCGGCGTTGATTGCCTCTTGAATTTATTACTAACTGTGCGATAGGCCATTTTCGTATTTATTAAGACCACCTGCCACGGCCGAGGTTCGCAGCGCTCTGAGTGAGTTATGAGCTAGCGGATTTTGATAATAGAATATTTTATTTCGCTCATCTATGGTTGAGGCTTTGTTGCGAAAATTTGGAGATTGGAAATAACAGTTTAAAGATAAACATTTTCTGTGATTAATCCATTTCATGATATGCTTGATCTAACAATATTCACGGAATTCCTTTCCTTGATTTCCTTTGTTTAGTTTAGATTCTAGTCTTAGTATTAAATAAACTAACCTCTTTTCAGGTTCATATGATACTTTAGCTGCTTTTAAGTTACTAAATTGTGCACTTAACCGCGAATATTAGCATAACAAACAAACACACCTAAGCGTCTTCTCTACTCCACTCATTACGACATCACAATAATTACGCTTTATACTTACCGCGCACAAGCACAACTCGCTAACGAATGAGGACGCACCCTTCAAGCTAAATTATTAAAATTAAACCGTTTCTCTTGCGGTCTCAAAGTCGTTTCGGGCAAGAAAGTTGTGAAATTCATCAAAAGGACAAAGGAATGAGACCGGAGGCCATTTGCGAAGCGCACGTGTTTATTCACGCCTAATTAAACTACCGCGGGAGCAGGTACGGAGCTGGTCTCTACCTTACAGACTGGAAGAACAATATAATATACCGTCAGATTTCAGAACTAGTAATTGAAACTAGCCCCGGGCCTGGTTCAAATGCCTAACAAAAAACGTGTGCTTTAGACCACACGACTGAAGTATAACTTCAATAGTTTAGCTCCATCTATCGGCCGGTATAACTATGCTTTTCTTTTGTTTAATGTTAATGTCGCCATTGTTATTTTACCGGATTTATTTAACACGGCAAATTGCCTTTATTTTCTAAATACTACAATGATTTAATAACTAATACTAAAAACTACCTACTACAAAAAAATAAACATTTGGACTATATACTGGCCGCGATGACCTATAGACAGTCCAAATGCTCCAGCCCACTACCAGAAGGTAGCGTACCCAACATGCTGGCAGCATTGCCCCGTTGAATTGCAATGCTTATTCGAATATTTATTTTTTTACCGGACATACTAACATAATAACAAAATAATTAACTTTGTGTTGAAAATGCAGATCTTCGTGAACTAACTTCATCTTCCGTTCGCCTCGCATTCACCAGATTTCTCCCCAAGTCTAGCATTTTTTTAAAGTCAAGCGTCACCTACTAGGTGAACCCAAACGTCAGTAAAACAATAAAATAAATTTTCGGGAGTTTCAACAAATATAATTTAAAAAAATTGTCTTCAGTTTAAGAAATATTTATTTTTAGTTGTAATGTATTAAATAATTCACAGATTAGTGAACAGTATCTATAAGTTTTAAAACTGAACCCACAGGCATACGTAAGATACGATGCATTTTAGTGACCCATCCCGCTAATGAGAGCAATCGGCAAACGTTTGCGCTTCCCAGTTTATGTTTATCAGTCAACTGCAATCGGCACCAATACGAATAATAACGATACCTGTGTATCTAGATACTGATCATCGATTTTAGAATAATTAGATGGAGCTTCCAATTATAACTGTATATCACGGACTGAAGCTGAACACTCCACCCTACCTCACTTCAAAGTTGAAAAGTGATCGCATCCTGATACTTTGTAATTTCAATAGTACGAGGACTCTTCTCTTCTTCTGAATAATATATTCAGAGGTCGCATTATTTCTCGTCATGGTGTTAACTGACCACCAAAATCATGTGATTTAACGCCGTTAGATTTTTTTCTATGGAGTTTTCTTAATCGGGTATATATCGACCAACCTGCAACGTTTGAGAACCTAAAAACTAACATCCAACGAGTTTTAGCTGAAATAACACCTAGAAACCTAGAATGTTTTCTATGACATTTTCGCAAGTTTCAGACCTTAGACGAATCGACTCCTGTTAGATGTCCAGGGGCGGCCATTTGACCGATGATTTTTTCATGTTTAATGAAAAACACTAAATATTTCAGTAGTGAATAAATAACTAACTTTTGCATAGTACGTGTTTTTCTTTTAATGAAAGTTAGGAAATATAAATTGGATCACCCTTTATATATGAAGCTTGCATTCATTTCGTTTTCAACTTCTCTCTATACCTCTTTGTGCGAGCGATCGTCCTCATGAGCACCGTAGCTTCTGTGAAACAAAGTAATTAAGTTTAGTATTTAAACTCTCCTTTAGAGCAGTGGCCTCAGCTTGATGAGCATTCACTACTTCTATGTAGTTCTACGGTACCTGGTATGTACCGATATACTGCTCTAATAATTTCGACAAATCTGTACCAACGTTGGAATAGATATTGCGAGTGGAGAGCAACTTTGTCATTAAAACTGAACTTAATATATCCTAATAAGGTTGGTTATACATACATATAGTGAATTTAAGAATATCTAGTCACGTTAGCGTTTGAGTTTATATCTTTCAAGTTAAATTAGATAAAGTCCAATTTCCAAGAAACTTAAAATACTAGGTTGTAGGACGTTTTTGCCAAGTTTGTCCAGGTAGGTATCACCGCTTTGCCAGTTATTCTGCCGTCAGACAGTAGCGGGCCAGCACTACTATGTTCCGTTTGAAAGGGCACTGTAGCTAGTGAAATTACTGGGCAAATGAGACTATGACCTGCTGGGCGGTCACGTAATTCGATTGCAAAAAACCAAAAACACAAATTTGTATGGATTTGACCGTTTCAATACGCAGCTTATGTGCATAGTTTTTAAGGAAATATTCAAATTAGGAATGAAATTCCTCCTATTGCATTGCAATCAAAGAAGAATGAAGAAGTCCATTTTTGACAGCATCTGTGGTGTGGTGGTTGAGCAGGTCGGATCATAATCCGGAGGCGGCGGGTTTGATTCCCGCGGCAGGACAAGTAGCCGCAGCACAGAAAAAAAAAGCGCAAGTACTTGTTCTGAGTCTGGGTGTTGTGGGACCATGGTTCTCATAGTTCCTGGGGCCCTAGACTCAGGACTCACGGGTCCTAGTTAGGGTCCAGGATGTGATCGTTGGGCGTTATTATTATTATTATTATTTTTGGTGTAATTATATCTAGTTTAGATATTAATAGTCCCTTTACAGAGTCTAAGGGGGCTTTTTCAGATATAGAAGATAGATATATCTAAATATCAGGCTTCTTGCAATTTTAAACACGACGTGTAACTCAATAAGCTTTCAATCATTATTTAGTTAGACTTGTATGCCAATGTTGAAGGTTTTACATAATATGAGAGTTTTCAAGGCACGAGTCAAACGGTTCTAGGCAAGCATGTTTCATCGTCGACCGCGTCGTCACTTGCCATCAGGTGAGACAGTTTTCAAATGAAGGCATATCAAAGGTAAAGATTTTTAACTGGATATAAAAAATATATAGTGTGCGGCTATTCCTATCACCTCATACGTCCCCCACTAGAAACATCAACCTATATAACTATTTGGCTGGCCCGATAGCTCAGTTCGTAGTAGCCCTGCCTTCTAAATTATGAATTGTGGGTTCGATTCCCACCCAGGACAAACATTTGTGTAATGAGGATGTTTGCTCTGTTTCTGGGCTTTATATCGTAGGTACGAGCTTCTACCCGCAGCTTCGCCCGCGGCGTGGCCTATGGGAAAATAATTCAACCACCCATTTCATCCTCATAAGGGTGGAATTTCGAAAAATCTTTTCTTAGCAAATGCCTACGTCATAACATCTACCTGCATGCAACATTTCAGCTCGATCCGTCCAGTGGTTTGGGCTGTGCGTTGATAGATCACTATGTCAGTCAGTCACCTTTGAGTTTTATATATATAGATTCTATGTAAATACAAACGAAATAAGTATCTAAGTATAGTATCAGTTATTTGGTTTCCACAGAACAAGCTTTGCTGTTTGGGCGCTAGATGGCGCTGTGTAAAATGTCCACAAATATTCATTTATAAAAACTGATCTATGACATTTAATTATAATATTTGACGCTATATATTTCACACGAATTACCGCAATAAATTTAGACTATGGACCATGGTCATCTGACCGGACTATAACATTTGCCATAAAGGAACAAGTGCAATGCATCACCAGAAAAACGTAGGTACTTGTTCCATGAGCATGCATATAACTAACTGAAAAATACTTCATATCCACGCAGACCGGATAACAAAAGCTCCAACCGGCCAATCCCACTATTTGTACAGGTCGCGCTGCTTCTATTTTATTATTATTTCATTCAGAACATTACGATAGCTACCCTAACTAGTTTAGTTCGCCGGACCGGCAGCCTGTATCCTGAGGCGGTTCACCTCAAACAACGCTTTGTGAATCTAACTTACGTTCCAAAAGTAAACTCAGCTAATTGAAATATTATATTTGAAATACTTAATATGATGTACCTTTTACTTTGTTCAAGCTGGTTTTATTGTGAAGGTAGTCTGTTTTTGGTCGGTGTGTAGGTAGCCTACGATGTTTATTTTGATTAGGTGACTTTTGCTTCAACATATCACACTATCACAATAATACTATTTAAGAAAGTTTGTGTGTATGTGTGTATGTTTGTTATTCCTTCACGCTCCAACGGCTGAATGGATTTGGATGAAATTCGGTACCAAGATAGCTTATACACTGGATTAACATATATCATTTTATGCCGGTAAAGTGAAATGTAATAGGTCTTTACCTATGAAATTGCCGTATTGCAGTACAGACTTTTTCAAACAAGAAAAAGTTTTGATTGGCTATGAATTCTAAATTCAAATTAATTTTGTTTTAAAAATATGACATTCTATTTACAATATAAGTCTTTTGTTTATTGATTAGCGTTGTATTTTCATTACATTTCAACATTTTTCCTCATAATGGATACTTTGAAATTTCGTGTAATTATGGAATATGAGTTCCGTCGTGGCACCAACGCGGCACAAACGACACGTAACATCAACGACGTTTACGGAGAGAACTGTACAAACGAACGTACAACCCGTTATTTGTTTGCTCGGTTCCGTTCTGGGAATTTTGACTTGAAAAATGAACCTCGTGGTCGTCCGGAAACTTTGGTTAACAATGATGAATTAAAGGCGATTGTGGAAGCTGATGAATCTCAATCTACAGCTGAGCTGGCAGCAGCTTTTGATGTTAGCATCAAAACTATATTGGTCCATTTGCGACAGATTGGCAAAAAAAAGCTTGATAGATGCGTGCTCCACGAACTTAACGATCGCCAGCGCAACGTACGCGTCGAGACTTGCCTTGCGCTGCTTAACAGGCACAGAAATGAAGGAATTTTGAACCGAATTGTTACGTGCGACGAAAAATGGATTCTTTTTGACAATCGAAAGCGCTCAGCAAGTTGGTTAGATCCTGGTTCGGTACCAAAGCAATGTGCAAAACGAAAAATGACCCCTAGAAAGGTGATGGTCACAGTGTGGTGGTCTAGTGCTGGTGTGATTCATCATAGCTTTTTACAAAACGGCGAGAGCATTACTGCAGATGTGTACATTGAACAACTGACCACAATGATGGCGAAACTCGCACGTCTGCAACCAGCTTTGGTCAATCGGTCGTCTCCACTGCTACTTCACGACAACGCGCGACCCCATACTGCACAACAAACCGTCTCTAAGCTGCATGAGTTGGATTTGGAAGCTCTCCCTCATCCGCCATACTCACCAGATCTTGCGCCTACCGACTATTACTTTTTCCAAAATTTGGACAACTTTTTAGCGGGAAAAAAATTCAATTCCCGAGAGGCACTACAAAACGCCTTTGAAGAGTTTGTTGTCTCCCGTCCTGCTGATTTTTTCAAGAAGGGCATCCATAAACTGCCACAGCGTTGGCAAAGATGCATTGATTGCAGGGGTGATTACTTTGAATAAAAGAAATAAATATAAGTTCGAAAAAAAAATACTTTAACTTTTTTCAAACAAAACGGCAATTTCATAGGTAAAGACCTAATATTATTTGCTCATCCCACGGGGGCATTTAATTTTTCCGGGATAAAATGTAGCCTATATGTTAATCCAGTGTATAAGCTATCTTGGTACCGAATTTCATCCAAATCCATTCAGCCGTTTGAGCGTAAAGGAGTAACAACATACACACATACAAACTTTCGCCTTTATAATATTAGTGTGAAGTGTGATGTGATTTGCTGTACATAGGTACGATTTTCCTTTTTAACCGATTTCAAAAAAGGAGTTTCTCATTTCGAAAGTTTTTTTAAATGTTACCACAGAACTTTCAACTGGGTGAACCGAATTTAATGATTCTTTTTTTATTTGCAAGCTGGTGCTTCCCGTGTGGTCCAATTTCAACTTGGTCCAGTTCTGACAGTGGCATTCATATATAATAAGTCTGCAGTCAGTTTTTTACGCTTCGCTTTTGTTACTTGTTTATTTGAAGATACGTCTAATTTTAGCTGCTAAGTTTAGCTTAAGTATAAATAATAATTATGGTTTATGAAAATACTTTCATTAAATACTTATTACGTTCTATTATATTCCTATCTTTTTCTCCTACAAAACCCAAGTAATGCCTATTCAAAAACTTTATCGTAGAAGGCTACTGGACATTGCTTTACAAGGTTGGTAGTTAGGTAGTTTAGTAGGTATCATAATAAAGTTGTTTCCTGTAAAAAAGTTTACTGTAAGTGTAGTTGGACTATGAAATTATTTTTATTTATTGTCAAAGTCAAAGTCAAACTCAAAAGATTTATTGCAAATAGGCAAATTTTAGCACTTTTACAAGTCAAAATTACATTAGGTACTTAAAATTAAATTATTTCACTAAGCATATAAAATTACAAAGTGCTTATCATAAGTCACCGTCGTATTTCATTATCTAACGGTGAAATTTAAAAAGCCTACTTACAATAATAACGAAAGCAATTTTCAGAAATCTCTGTTCTCAGCTGAAAGCTGTTTCAACAATTTTACTAACAATGGTTTTGTTTATGGCTAAATTAAACATGTACTGTTCTGTACAATACATCTTTTGTACCACTGTAAAGACAGTAAGAACGTTTTCACAATTCTAACATTATCATTACTACAGAATAAATAATAGTATCAACTAATAATCGCCAGCCTCTGTGCTGTGGTGATTGAGCAGGTCGGCTCATGGCCCGAAGGCAGCGGGTTCGATTCCCGCGGCAGGACAAATATGCGTGCACAAAAAACAGCGCAAATACTTTTTCTGTGTTTGGGTGTTGTGGGACTATGATTCTCGTAGTTCCTGGATTCCTAGACACGGAATCCTAGTTAGGTTCCAGGATCTATGTAAGTGATCGTTGGACGCTATTTATTATTTCTTAATAATCAATAGAATTAAATAGAATCAGTAGGATATGATTCATTCTCAATTTCAAAAATCATATTTCTATTTGTAATGTTTATTAAGATAATCACGGTATTTTTCTTGCACCGGTGTGACGTGATGGTTACTTTTGTAACATATTCATTATCTCAACTGTAATTAATTATATACATTGTAAAAGACAGTAGAAAGAAGAAAAAAAAATACATCACTGTAAAGTTTCTTATAGCTTCTTCTTTACAGTTGTAATCGAAGCTTCGGATCAAAGTTTTCTATTCTGCATTGTGCCGGATTGCTTGCACCAGTAGTGAGAAAAAGAACTGCTTTTTTTTCAAACTCATATATTGTAATGGGCTTGCTATATATTATTTGACAATAAGCACTTTGTAATTTTATATGCTTAGTGAAATAACTTAAGTACCTAATATAATTTTGACTTGTAAAAGTGCTAAAATTAGCCTATTTGCAATAAATCTTTTTACTTTGACTTTGACAAAACATCAGAAAGCATCTTACTGCATAAAGTAGTGTATACTGTACCGTACCGTACTCGTCGAGTATTCACAATATACACGGAGCTTAACAAAATTGGAAATTTTTCAATACAAATTGTTACGGGATTGAAATATTATTGACTCACGTTACTTTTGAACGCCGGAGAGTGGATGTATGAATGAAAAAGGCCTTTATCTGAATTGTAAAGAGTATAACCACCTCGATATGAGTATGAAATTAATTCATAATTATTTATGAGAGTTTTAATTGGAGTTGTGTCGATGTTGTTAAACAAATGAAGTTGCAAATATGGGCTAACCAATGTTCACAATTAGAATTCCACTCATAACTTTCGAATTTCAAACATATACGAGAAATGGAAATATAGGTACTATGGAGTTTAGATGAAACTCTCTAAAATACAAATCCAGGTTGACTGGTAGATAATGCTTCATAACATTAAATCCTCCTTGTACATAATTTTGTTGTAATGTATAAATAAACAAATAAATATAGTCCCGACTGTTATTCACGAATAGTGTGTCGATTTCTCGGGAATATATTACTTTAAAATGAATCACGCTCATGAGAATTATAATACTAAAATAAAAATATAATTCACAAATGATGGATTAAGATTATCGTATTCTATTTTGTCAAAGTTTGTGTAGTTGTAGCGGTGATAACTTAACAGTAACTCTTCTGTGGTGTAATCAACTTATTTATATTAGACAAAAAAGACGTAATTTTTTTTGGTGTATATTTAAACATATATTTAATTTATACAAACATGATAAAGTTAACGAATGATCATTAAATGCAGGCTTAAGGCTGATATTTCGATGCCAGATAATGCTCTTGAGGCCTGTATACACACGGCGCCGGCTCCTGATTCGATTTAACAGCCAAGTCTGGAGACTATCTGGAGACTGGAGACATCCCCTGGGATAAGGGGAGTGATCACGAAATTTTGATTGTAATGCAATAGGAGAAATGTCCATACTAACTATGCACATAAGCTGCGTATGCAAGCTATTGTGTTTCTATCGGTTGCAATCAAGTTACGTGATCGCCCAGCCGGTCACCAGTCATGTATCACTAATCACTATATATATAATCGTTTGCCGGCGGCCGATGCTGGCTTTGGGGACGGGGACCATCACTAAATTTGTAAAAGTGCAAAAAATAATCTATTTGTAATAAATATTTTGACTTTAACTTTGACTTTGACTAGTGTCGGTGAACGCTGGGTGTACGCCCGGCATGCAGTATAGTAGGAAACGGCTGAATATAATCCAGGCTTGTTGAAACCGTATCCATTTCATTCTTTTTTTTATTGTTTGATAGGCTTACGTTTGACCACTATCGCACCTGATGGTTAGTAACTATGCGGTCTAGGATGTAACACGCTTACCTAGAAGATACCTGTTCACTCTCGATTTGAAGACTAATAGACTAATTCTAATGTTAAAAGGACTTGCATAAGGTTTATGTGAAGCTAAGCTTGTAAAAAAGTGTACCCACCTTATTAAATAATAGTATACCGGTAGAGAAAGCAAGTCGGCACGAATAAAGATTTATATTTCTAGTATAGTTTCCCTACACGTGACCCCTGGGTGGTGCCAAAAGAGCAACTAAATAACTGGTGGAAGGCCTTAGCCGCCGGCTTAGTTACCACCCATTAGACAAAACCACGATGCCAAGCGACTCGTCGTGTTCCATCGTGATGTCTAATGAAGCCGTTCTGACGAGTAGATGTGGACAGTTGTGTTGGGTATGCAGACCGGTATTGGTCATGGAGATGCTTTCGCGTCGGAGACCTTGCTTCGGAGGGTAGCGGGATCCGAAGCACGGTGCTCTCTGCTGGCCGACCGCAAGTTGTAGGGGGCCCAAGTAGTAGTCTAGCCAACTACGAAAGGCTGCCCCACCGCTTGTGTAAAATCCTGAGGTTGTCCACAGGGCCAGTTGGCGACTGGAAGTGAGGAACTTGTGGGCAATTTCAGGGGGTTTGGGCGTCCCCGCAGTCTCCGGGCAAGTTCTCCATTGGCGAAGGAGCTTCTCTATTACTGAGGGTTAGCATCCCAATATCTCGTCCACTTCCTACTTGTCTACCTAACTCACCCAATTATGAAAAAGTCAAATAAATTGAGCAAGTTTAAACGGCAGATGCACGTCCTCACTCTTAAAGTGCACCTCACAAATATTCGTGGGCTGCACTCAAATCTGCAAGCGGTCCATCATCATCTGGAGACCAATAAACCGCACTTGCTCTTCTTGACTGAGACGCAAATAGGATGTCCATCAGACACGGCATATCTGGACTATCCAGGATTCATCTTGGAAAACCGCTTCCTTCCACGCGCTGGTATCTGCGTTTACGTCCGTGATGACATTTGCTGTTTGCGTCTCCGAAACCTTGAACATCCCCACTTTTCGGTGATTTGGGTGCTTGTGGACACCGGCATTGAGAAAATTCTCTATGCTGGTGTGTACAGATCACATAGCGGTGACCGGGAGACAACTCTTCTAATGGAGTATCTCAGTGAAACGGCAGATGTGGCTCAGCAACGCTATCCTTCGGCTCAGCTTGTTGTTCTGGGGGACTTTAATGCTCACCACCAGGAGTGGTTAGTCCCACACCGGATCACGGACCACGCTGGGAGAGAGACGCGTAAGCTCGCTTTGGCGCTCAATTTAACGCAGATTGTTAAAGAGCCAACGCGAGTGCCTGACATTGATAGCCACACTGCTAACTGCCTCGACCTTCTGCTCACGACTGAACCAGACCGATACTCTGTGGCGGTATCCTCACCCATTGGTAGCTCCGACCACTGTCTGGTCAAGTCCGTTTCAGTATACTCCCCGCCTGACCCAAGCCCTAAGAGCAATCGGCGTGTCTGGAGATACAACTTAGCAGACTGGGACGAGATGCGACATTTCTTCGCTTCATATCCTTGGCGGCAAACGTGTTTTTCTTCTGGAGATCCGACGGTCTGCGCGAATGCGGTTACTGAGGTAATATGTCGGGCTATGGAATATTTTATTCCATTTTCCGATAAGCCCGTGACCAGCAAAGCCAGCCCATGGTTTGGAGCCGACTGTGCACGCGCTGAAGCGCAGAAGCATGCGGCATATCTGGCATGGGCTGACGCTCGAAAACGCAAGGCCTCGGACACTCGAGCTAAGAAGAAAGCCTTTAACGTTGCCGCCAAGGCCTGTAAGAAGGAATTAAGGAAGGCTCGTTTCAATCATATTGGTCGAATAGGGACTAAACTTGCTTCCTACCCAGCTGGTAGTAAGGCTTTTTGGTCCCTAGCCAAATCGGTTGAAGCGAACTTCTGTCGATCCTCACTGCCTCCATTATTGAAACCAGACGGATCGCTGGCTCACACTGCAAAAGAAAAAGCAAACTTGTTTGCCACTCTCTTTGCAGAAGCTTCGCGTCTAGATTCTGCTAATGAGGTACCTCCCTGCCTTCCACAATGCGGTGTTTTCATGCCGGAAATACGCATACGTCAGAAGGAAGTACTAAAAACATTACGCAGTCTAGACGTGAACAAAGCCAGTGGTCCCGATGGTATACCAGCAATTGTACTTAAGAGCTGTGCACCCGAGTTGTCTCCCATTCTAACACGCCTATTTTGCCTCTCTCTAGACACCGGAATAGTCCCTATGAGTTGGAAGCTAGCCAACGTACAACCTGTACCTAAGAAGGGCAGTCGTGCTGATCCTGCCAACTATCGACCCATCTCAATTACCTCCATTCTCTGTAAGAGTATGGAGCGTATAATTAACAACAAGCTCTTGGCATACCTTGAAGACAATGATCTCCTCAGTGACCGGCAATACGGATTTCGCCGAAACCGGTCCACTGGGGATCTTCTCGCGTATGCCACTCACATATTGAGCGAAGCCTTAGAGATGCATGGAGAGGCACTTGCTGTATCTCTAGACGTCTCTAAGGCATTTGATCGGGTCTGGCATGACGGACTTCTGAATAAACTTCCATCTTACGGACTACCTGTTGGTCTGTGCACTTGGATATCAGACTTTTTGAGGGAACGATCGCTAAGAGTAGTTCTTGATGGCTGCTCCTCCGATCAATTAGCTATTAATGCTGGTGTACCTCAGGGGTCAGTTCTTTCAGCAACACTATTCTTACTCCACATCAATGATCTGCTAAAGCCCGGTACCTTTGGGTATGCAGATGATAGTACTGTTGTTGAAAGATACACATCCAGTGCCCGTGCCAGTGGTGACGACGTCCGGATTGAGAGAGAGGCTATGGTTGAGCGCATGAACCTGGCTTTGAAAGCCGTGTCCGATTGGGGCGATGCTAACTTGGTTAGGTTCAATGCTGCAAAAACACAGGCGTGTTTATTCACTGCTAAAAAGAGCCCACTCCATCTGGCTCCTTCATTCCGTGGTGTATCTGTAAGTTTAGGAAACCATCTTGAGCTTTTGGGTGTTGATCTCACGTCAAACCTAAACTTTGGATCCTACATCGAGTCCAAAGCCAAAGTAGCTTCAAAAAAACTCGGCATATTGTCCAAGGTAAGGCGGTACTTCACACCTGGACAGCTTCTAAATCTGTATCAAGCACAGGTCCGATCGTGTATGGAGTACTGCTGCCACCTGTGGGACGGGTCTGTCAAGTACCAGCTTGAGGCTCTGGACTTGATTGAACGGCGTGCCAAAAGGCTCATTGACGACGACACTTTGGTTGGTAAAAGGCTCCTGAGCCTTGCACATCGACGTAAGGTGGCAAGTCTGTCGGTCTTTTACAGAATACACCACGGTGAATGCGCTCAAGAACTGCATGATCTCATTCTCCCATCACCATTCCACTACCGGACTACTAGACGCTCGGCTAAGCGCCATCCTTTCGTGGTCGAAATACCACCCATTCGTACCAAGCGATTCGACTCAACTTTCTTAATTAGAACGGCTAAGGAATGGAATGCCCTGCCAGCGTCTGTGTTTCCGGCGAAATATGACCCGGGCGTGTTCAAGAGAAGAGTGAATAGGTATTTACTTGGCTAGCATGCTACATCTTCGATCGCATCGTCACTTCCCATCAGGTGAGAGCGTGGTCAAATGCTAGACAAGTTTGAAGTAAAAAAAAAAAAAAAAAAATATTATATACTGTTCTGATCAGTGACCACGAGGACCGTGTATAGGGTGTATGAAGATTTAACAATCTGAAAAAAATATGGGTGTAATTATATACATAATACAGAATAAGTAGGCACCTATACTGTTTAGAGTTTATAGGAAGAGTTGAACAAGTGCCTTTAACTCTTTTAGATGAATCGGATCTCACTTAATATTGTTATCCGAATCTGACTAGATTCTTAAGTGCCTTATTGAATTTTTTTCAGGTTTGTATTTCAGAATGTACCCGTGCAGCGTAAGTTTACCCGTAAGCTTTTAGTCACTTGATGCTAGCCTCTAACTAACGCCATTTTGCCGGGAGAAAAGCATCGATGAGTCTTGACGCCAATGGTCTACCAGTTCTATATAATTTTCTTATTGCCAATCTAAATATGTATACACACTAATTTCACCGAATTTTTGTCGGAACTAAGGTGCCTTACGAAGAGGAAGTGAAGGTACCGTATGAAAAGTAAATAATTATTACCGTAACAAAAGTGCTAAGCGACAGTGGAATAATGTGACTGACTCTGGGCTGGATGGGTTGCGACCACCGACACATTGCGATGAGCAGTAGCCGACGGAACGACGGCGACAGAGAAACCCAGTCGCTGTCGTAAAGGCTGTCGTTTATGGTCTGGCTCTGTTTAAGTAAAATTTATTTTAGTAACCCGCGTTATCTGCTATTTTCACGTTACGAAAATATTTACAGCTAAGTTGTATCATGATAATAGCGAGTTTTTCCAGTTTCGGTCGCATATCATCAAGAATATTTTATTGTTTAAAAAACATTATTTTGTTCTTAGTAAAACATTACAAAAAATGAATTATGACATTTTAACACTTGAGATTATAGAGTTAATCACACAGTTAATTACAGTTTGATAGATCATGCAAATTTATTTTTAGAGATATTTTATGTCAATGTAAATAAAATTAAATTCGTAACAAATTAAGAGTTATGTTACCTCCGCATACACAATATTTCCATAATAACAGTAGATGAATACTTGTGTCAAAAGCATGCAGAACAGTAGAGCCAAGAAAAAAAATGGAAACGATGTTACATTGATCTGAAAATAAGTATTAAACTAGGTAATTCACTAGTCATTAATTTGAAATATAAACAATATGAGACTATATCAATGAAGACATTTATAAAGTATATTAAGTAAATACTTACAATCGTCATTCTAAAAATTACAAGGCATACAACTGATGCCGATGACAAAAACTGGAACGACAAGGACAAATTGAACGCAGCATCGACTTCGTTTTTGTACCTAAAACAAGATATAAGGAAGATATTTAATAAGACGTAAGATACATTTCATAGTATAATTGTATATTGACCAAGTTAATTGAGCATTTGTAACGGCCACAGGTGACAAATTCTTGGATAAATGTTGTGGGAGAAATGTTTTTATTATATGGTTACTTCATTAAATAAATGAACGAACGAACGAACGAATGAACGGACGAACGAACGAACGAACGAACGAATGAACGAATGAAATAATATAAATACTAATACGTAACATAAATCGCTTGAATTTTTTTCTTACCATACAGTTTTTTCATAACGATTTACTATTTCAACAAATCGCTTAAAAATAGATTCATCCGTTTCATTTTTATACTGAAAACTTCTCAAACAGTCTCCGTTTTCGGAATTTTCAATATTGCTATGCAAAAAATATCGCAAATGATGCTTGATCACTTTAAACTGGGTTTGCGCTTGAGCGTAATATGTTGCTATGAGACAATCTAATGATATGTGACCATACCCTGTCCACAATATTGGACCAGTTTCCAATATAACAGATAGGGAAAACCTGGAACAGAATAATGGATGCTTTGGAAGAAATTATTTAAAAGCGGCAACAAAAAAATACAATCACATGTATACGACATATAGAAACTTTGGTCGTATTATTTGATTAGCCCGATAGCTCAGTTGGTAAATCAGGAGTATATCTCCCTTACCAAATCCTAAGTTATTTATTTATTTAGTTAAACCTTCCGTAGTATGGAACTCACAAGACAGCCTTAGTAAAGTGTTATACCACTTATAACTTACATAGGCCACGTGTCGGTCTCGAATGGCATATAAGAGTTTACCACTTCATTTTTGTCAGAGTATCTCTTCACGAAAAAGGAAATTGGCCAGAGGAAGCTAGCTAATATAACTCCTACATTCAGGACTTTGGACAAGCAATGCATATCGGTTGTATTCTTTCGCAGTATCACTTCATCTTCCTCATAGATAGCTGCAAATACTGGCCCTAGAAAAATGTGTAATTAGTAAATTTAATAAGATTCATAAAATTGATAGATTATGTTAATAAAATGAATATCTTCTGATTACATTCACCTAGATAACAGAAAGATATTTTCATAATTTTAACCAACAGACGCAAGCTCCGCTGTTTCTATAATATTAGGCCTGAATCAAACTTAGTCTTTCCTGGCTATCCATAAACTTACGATAAGCCAATCTGTTGTATAACATTTTTCATCTCGCTCTCACGCGTGAAACTTCTTTTCAGTGAGAAGTGGTCATGACATATTTTAAGCGTAAATTATCTAGCTTAAAGAGTTTTGGCATTACACACAAGGGTTAAAATTTTGTTATAACTATTATTACCATTCAAAAGTTCGTGTATCTTATCAAGTCGCGGCGTCTGGATCGTCATTGTAAGGACTTTCATGAACATATTCATCTGTGGTATTTCAATAACCAAACAATCCATTAGCTTATCCATGTCATTACGATGCTAAAACACAAAAGATCAATTCCTTATCAAGCTTTGAAAACAATAGTATATATACCACCTTATTTTCATACAAAAAGCGCCTGCATTTTTCTGTTTTTAAATGTTATCCGATTTCGATGTTATCTACAAAGTGAAAATTATCCTAGTACTTTTATCTTCGTTCGTATAGCATTTTAGCAGAATTTTTGGTTTCGAAATTATTTTGTAAGATAAATAACGGCTAAACTCACGTCAATTAAAAAGTCGAAATTACTCCGATCAGGTTTCAGACATATTCGATGTCCTTCTTCTGGGAGCCAGTTACTAACGCAAGCCGCAGTGAGATTAGACGTTATGTATCTTACAAAATGTGTCATACTCACGATAGTTTTCAAACTAAAGTCGAAATTATAATGATGAAAAGTAAAATTTTAATTTGCATTTGCATATTAGCTGCGTTGACCAATATACCGTCTAGTCGTCTAGTCAGTCTAGTCGGTCTGTCCAGACCAATAGCAGTAGGTAACGTACCCAACATTGGCAGCATTGAATAATTCTTACCTGCACAGTGAAAATCAAATGTTGCACATTATACACGACAGTAAACACAAGCGCGAGAACCCTGTATATTTGATGAGATATCCGCTTTAATCGGCTTGTTTTATTCAAAGGCTTGTAATACCCGGCCCACACCAATATTTTGTAGACCGCAGTGAATGAATCAAATGGTTGGACCTTTTTGATGTCATTACTCATTTTGTATTAATATTTGACAATCGTGACTACGACCGTAGCACTGTAGCACCCGTAGCCGCTGTAGATAGTTCTACGGGAAATTGTGGCTGTGGGCTACGCATTTATTTATGAAGGAATACGTAATAATGTGACCTCTATGTGCGTTATTAACCGAAAGATAATTGGTGACTTCTGATAATTTAAGCGTTGATAATTTAAATTATAACCTAAGCTAGTAATTTTGTAATTACACATTTCTATTCTTAATTGTGAGCATTTGGCTGTCTTGTACTATCTATCAACTTGATAATTTCATACTTGTACATTTATATTTTGGCGAACTTTTTGACTTATTTCAGACAGCCTCTGTGGTGAGGAGAGGTAGTTGAGCAGGTCGGCTCGTAGCCCGGAGGCTGCGGGTTAGATTCCCGCGGCAGGACAAGTATTTGTGCACAGAAAAAAAAAGCGCAAATACTTTCTGCAAAAACTGAGTCTGGGTGTTGTGGGACCGTGGTCCTCGTAGTTCCTGGGTCCCTAGACACAGGGAACCCTAGTTAGGGTCCAGGATCTATGTAGGTGATCGTTAGGCGTTATTATTATTATTTATTTAACTTTTATTTTACACAGTGCCATCTAGCCCCAAACTAAGCAAAAGTTGTACTATGGGAACCAGATACAATACTTAGAAATCCTATTGTTTTGTAAATATATACATAGAATATAATATAACACCCACACAGAACAAACATCGAAGTTCATCACACAAATGTTTGTCCTGGGTGAAAATCGAAACCACCACCTCAGGAAGCAGAGAAACTGAGCTTTTAGGCCAGTCAAAATTTCACTAATTTTTCATAATATCATTATCAAATTAACATGCATATTAATTGTTATTCAAATTCATGGCATCCGACGAACAACATTAAGACGGTTAAAATTTTTGGCGTCCGTGAGTCTATGTTACCTTAGCATTAATTAATTATTAAAAGCAATTAGCTAATGAGGTAATTTTGTCTGAGCTTTCAGTCACTCATGATTATGGGTAATTAAACCTCTAATTATATGAGGCCTAAAGGTTTTGTTACTTTTGGTTTGCTTAAGTACTACCCTGGCACCCCGAGGTATCACGTGCAATTTATCCGATTTCCCGCAATTTAACACTTTATTTTCCGGGATAAAAAAATTCTTATGTTGATTTCGGAAATGTCAGCATTTAGCACTCTGCCGTGAAAGCCAGACAAACAAACCAATAGACAACGTTTCACTTTTATAATAAGCCAAATGGCTTATTATAAAAGTGGTCAAATGACCACTATTAAAAACGAACAAACAAATAATGCTTTCATATAGTAGCTTAAAAATGAATTTAATAAATGAAAAAATAAGTAGAATTGTTAAATAAATCACAGAGTAGTACGCTCTTAAAGTTTCTGTAGGGACATCGCCTGTCCCTTTCTTGCAAAACAGGTATCATGTGGAGCTCCCCCATAGTTACTATGAAATTTTGCTAGTGACGTCTCATGCCAAAGATATTGTATGTAGTTACTGTGAAGAATTGGTAACTGACGTCACTACCGTGTTTGAACTTTCTTTCTATTCCTGTATTTTAAAATGTCTGTAACATTTTTGGATATATTTAATTTTTGTTGTCACGATTGTTCTATTTTTTGAGGTATTTAATTTATTTACGGAAAAAAGTAATCAAATAGTCTATTAGTAGGGATAATCACGGCACTACTAGGTTGTAGGAATTTTCTGCAAAGTTCGTCTAGGTAGGTACCGTCGCTTTGCCAGTTATTCTGCCGCCAAGCAGTAGTGTACAAGCACTACTGTGTTCCGGTTTGAAGGACACTGTAGTTAGTGAAATCACTGGGCAAATGAGACTTTTTAATCTGATCTCACAGTCGAGTAATCTTCAAACATCCTGAGACAGCAGCACAGTCTGGCTATTGGATGTGCACTGCGCAGTGCAGTGTCACGCGAAACTTTATATTTTAGAGTTCCGAGTGACAGTTCTGTTATGGGCGGTCGTGTCGCTTAACATCAGGTGAACGAAAAGCTCGTTACATCATTCATTAACATAAAAATAAATATATTAGCTTGATATCATTTGAAAGTATTAAGGCTACCCACCTTTTGCCGCCAGCGCGGCTTTTAAGCCACCGAAGAAAATATCCAGGGAATGGGCAGCAGCATTGTTCTCGGTAAATTTATATCGTCTAAAGTGGCGTTTTGTAGGGAAGGCCTATTTAACAGTGAACGTCTTTCGGCTGATGATGTGAAGGTTGCATCACACTGGCGTGACCGACACGATCTAGACAGCTGTCGTAAATCGTAGTTAGGTCGTGTTAGTGCATTGCAGGTGGGTGCAACCTTTAGTTTCTTTAATTATAATTTTTCAAGAGACTTGTGCAATGATGGAAATCTGAGAATTCAATGAATTTTATTTTTATGGTACCTACTCTTTTATGGGTGCTATAAAATTCGGTGTTTATTAGGAAATATCTCTTCTAATGCAATATGCACCAAACCGCGTTTTTTGTCTGTGCATTTAGTTGAAAAACGTTTTTATAGATTTGTCTAGTCATTTAAGTATATTTTGGGAAATCACTTAAGAGTTTTACAGTGAAACATGTGCATTGAGCAAGCATTTATTCAGCTAACAACATATAGTATGCCGTAACTTAACTTAAAACTTAAATTAAATTGATAAACCATGAATTTCCAAGTATGTTAACCGTCGAAAATTAAATATTGGTCTTTACCTATGAAATTGCCGTTTTGTTTGAAAAAAGCTAAAGTATTTTTTTTTCGAACTTATTTATTTCTTTTATTCAAAGTAATCACCCCTGCAATCAATGCATCTTTGCCAACGCTGTGGCAGTTTATGGATGCCCTTCTTGAAAAAATCAGCAGGACGGGAGACAACAAACTCTTCAAAGGCGTTTTGTACTGCCTCTCGGGAATTGAATTTTTTTCCCGCTAAAAAGTTGTCCAAATTTTGGAAAAAGTAATAGTCGGTAGGCGCCAGATCTGGTGAGTATGGCGGATGAGGGAGAGCTTCCAAACCCAACTCATGCAGCTTAGAGACGGTCTGTTGTGCAGTATGGGGTCGCGCGTTGTCGTGAAGTAGCAGTGGAGACGACCGATTGACCAAAGCTGGTTGCAGACGTGCGAGTTTCGCCATCATTGTGGTCAGTTCTTCAATGTACACATCTGCAGTAATGCTCTCGCCGTTTTGTAAAAAGCTATGATGAATCACACCAGCACTAGACCACCAAACTGTGACCATCACCTTTCTAGGGGTCATTTTTCGTTTTGCACATTGCTTTGGTACCGAACCAGGATCTAACCAACTTGCTGAGCGCTTTCGATTGTCAAAAAGAATCCATTTTTCGTCGCACATAACAATTCGGTTCAAAATTCCTTCATTTCTGTGCCTGTTAAGCAGCGCAAGGCAAGTCTCGACGCGTACGTTGCGCTGGCGATCGTTAAGTTCGTGGGGCACCCATCTATCAAGCTTTTTTATCTTGCCAATCTGTCGCAAATGGACCAATATTGTTTTGATGCTAACATCAAAAGCTGCTGCCAGCTCAGCTGTAGATTGAGATTCATCAGCTTCCTCTCCGTAAACGTCGTTGATGTTACGTGTCGTTTGTGCCGCGTTGGTGCCACGACGGAACTCATATTCCATAATTACACGAAATTTCAAAGTATCCATTATGAGGAAAAATGTTGAAATGTAATGAAAATACAACGCTAATCAATAAACAAAAGACTTATATTGTAAATAGAATGTCATATTTTTAAAACAAAATTAATTTGAATTTAGAATTCATAGCCAATCAAAACTTTTTTTTGTTTGAAAAAGTCTGTACTGCAAAACGGCAATTTCATAGGTAAAGACCTATTATATAGAACACAACCTTGTAAAAATAAGCCTTGTCTAAATGTTAAATAGGTACATTATAATTTGCTTTGATTCGATACAAATTAGTACAATACAATACGATCCATAAAAATCACAAGAAATACAGCAGCCAGCCAGAGGGTGTAGGTACATAACATGCAAAAAATTTCAATCGATACATTTTGTTGTTTTCAATACAGAATGAAGTAGTGGAAATTGGGTTTTGTCCCATTACAGCGTTATGGTCATTTGTACGAATCAAAATAATGTTTATTAATTGAAATGATTCGAAGTGATATACCCGTCACATTTATAGTATTTTGTGTATGATAAGCATAAATTTGTCTGTCTCATGTTTAATTGGAAGGAGAGCTAAATTACGCTAACCTAGGTTAATTTCCGCTAATGGCCCTAAGATTTTCGTTAAAGTATTAGTTCTTTGGTGTAGTGGTTGAGCAGGTCGGCTCATAATCTACAGTTGGAGGGTTCGATTCCTGCGGCAGAACAGTATTTTTGCACAGGAAAAAGAAAACACAAACACTGTCCTGGGAACATGATCCCCGTAGTTCCTGGGTCACTAGATACAGGGAATACTAGTTAGGGCTCAGGATCTATGCATTTGATCGTTGGACGTTATTTACTAGTGCCACATTATGCCCGATTGTTACTTTAACCAAACTGTTAGGGTGGCATTCAAAAAATTTATAATTACTTTACAATATAACAGCTAATTAGACAAAAATTAAATTGGATATTGTAGTAATATCGGTGGCGCAGTTTGAAAACTTTAGACGAAGTGGTTTCGTCTAAGGTAAAAATTATCTTATATTTCATGCAAACTAAAGAATATGATATGAATGAAAATTTTCATCAATTTGGAATCCGTTGCTTTCATGACTCTGTACTTGTCTAGTTCAGATGAATATAACGGTTACTCTATCAACTTAGAACTATCAATTGAACACATTAGTAAGGTGGTAGCCACACTTCGAACTGTGGCCAGTCAAATTTTTGTCGCAGTGCGGCCTCGAAACAAGCGTCTCTGGCCGCGTCGCGAGGCGCCTGTATGTCCCGCCCGCACTCGCGCGACACCTCGCGGGCAGCGCGCGTGAACTTCGACACTTGCGCGACGCTCTCTCGCACGTCTTCCATTGGCATCTAAGAGAAAGAGATAGGTAATTTTTACTACGTTCATAGTGATTACCTACAGTTGAAGCTCCTGTTGACATTGCTGCTTAAAATATATTTTTTAAAACAATTATGAGAAAATCAATACGTAAGTTTAGTTTGAAAATAAACACGAAAAAGCAAAATTAAAATCTAGTATAAGTCAAAATAGCATGAATAAATTTGCGCAATCTTGGGTGCCAAAACAAATATTTTAATTTTGGCGCCCAAAGCGTTTCTGAGGTCCATTGAATACACCAAATGCATTACTAAATAGATGCAGTTTTCTTTACTTCATCGTGCATATTAAAGACATACGATATGTTGACTCGAAGACAAAAGTTACTGCAGGCAATCAAGTTTTTTAACATGCATTTTTTTTTATGTTTTGTGCGTCTGTTTGATAAGAACCTACTTACTTAATTGAAAGTATAATCTTGTGTTTGTGCTAGTAGTATTTATATACACTAACGACCATAAAAACATTTGTACTGTAAACTGGCTGCGCTGACATATAGACGTCCAACTGCTTCAGTATTTTTAATTTAGTAAGTACTCGTTCGCCTATTAAGTAACATGGCTGCTCATATTATTTTGTAGCTGATCGCACGCACCTCCTCATCCTTAGGCAGCGTGTGTGGGTATATCCGGACCCAGTGCCCCACGCGCCCCACGGCCTGGTTCCACCGCACGCCATTACCCCACGTGCACGCGCTCATCATGCGCCGACGAGATGCAGCTGTCGAGTACCCGCCGCGCCACGTCTCGTCCACTGACTCACTCGCTGGTAACGTGGCCGTACTCGATGTTGCCTTTATTATGGTGAAAAGAGACCAAAGATAATGTACATAATTATAAAAAGTACATTGAAGTAAAATCAAATTTTTCAATGTATAATAGAATAGAACATCTTCCTTAAAAGCACACAAAACAAAAAATTTAAAATATCAATTAAGTACTACAATCAATCATAAAAATTAAAAACGAGTGTGCTTTAGCCACACGACTGAAGTAAAACTTCTATAGTTTAGCTCCATCTATCGACTGGTCTAACTTTATTTTTGATTGGTTTCATTTCAATGTCGCCATCTTGACAAGTGTAAACTGTCATTTTACCGGACATATCCAACCCACGAGCCAACCTGCTCACCCACCACACCACAGACGCGGTCAAAATATACCCCTTAGCAAACTCTTACCATGGAAAGAGATAAGCCACAGCAAACTTCCCCTTTTGAGAAGAAATACATAGCCAATCAAAAATCGCTGACATCAAAAAACCATGAACTCGTAGAACCTGTATACCAAGTTTCGTCAAGGTTTGTGGGAAAACGCGACCTGTACTTGAGTACAACCGGACAAATGAAAGCAAATTTCGCGAGTTGAAACAGACACTTTCGCTCACTTTGTTCGTATATATAATAATAGAATAATATAAATAGAGTCAACAAAGAATATACAATACTGTTGCAGTATTTTTCATCCATGTAAATGCAAAGATAAAGCGAGTCTTAAATAGCCCTGCAAAGAAGGTCCGCAGTGACGCAGCGAATGAATGATTCTGGGACCATAAAAATCAAAATAAACTCAACCTGTCTAGCTTGAATTTGTGTATCCAGTTTGCCATAAACAGTGAGCATAAAACGTTACTTAGTCTTTCAGTTGGGATAGGTACTGGTTGCGCTAAGCCACACGCAACCTGACGTCAAAGCTTTATTCACAGCCAAGCTACTTCTAAATTATAAAGCACGCTTTAAAAAATAGGGCATAATTATATTTTACCGCGGAAAACCAATAACAGTCATGCAACAGTATGACTTTTAAAAATACATATATATTTTAAAAAAATTATAAGAATGACAATGCTTTTTTATTTTTAGGTATGTGTACATTTTGGTTTGCAACAAAGCATTATTTTATTCTATTCTACAACAAAGAGGTAACTTTATGAAAAGAGGATTTTTAGTTATGGTATAGTTTGCGTATCGATACATATTTTTTGAGTTTCATTTACATTATTTTACATTCGTTGTATATCTATTTTAACCAAGTCGTTGAAATTTCACTGACAATGAGTGAGTTAATAATAGACTCAAGTTTATTAAAGGCCTTGAATTGTATGTCTAGTCGAGTAGTTCCTATAAAATAGAATGGTTGTACCTTACAACCATTCTATTTCCACGTACCTGAACGTCAGCATTGTCTAAGGCAGTTTCACTGTTGGTTTTGTGTCTTACGCTGTTAATTTCCTTTTTCTCAGCTGTATCCTGAAATGTTTTTTCAAAGTATGTTTATTTAGTGGTTCGTACGTAGACACAATAAAATTCAACTAAACCGCGCAACGGTTAGTAGCAGTTTAATATTGACTGTATTCAGATTATTTTCTGTGTATTATCATCTTGTTTCTGTTGTATAAACAAATAAATACGTGTGGACATTTCGCACAGCGCCATTTAGCCCCAAACTAAGTAAAGCTTGTACTATGGGTACTAGATAACTGATAGAATACTTACATAATTTTTGTTTGTAAATATATACATAGAATACAATATAGCACCCAGACACAGAACAAACATCGGAACAATGTTTGTACTGGGTGGGAATCGAACCCACAACCTATAGCTTAGAAGGTAGGGTTACTTCCAACTGAGCTATTGGGCCAGTCATGTATGTAGTGTATGATCACATTGTAAGCTTACCACACATTTATCAGCTGCAGGAGGGTGTATATTAACACAGTGGATGGGCATCGCACGACGTCGCCGGAGTCTAGCGCCGCGTCGGGGGGCAGGAGTGACCCTTGAAGTAGTACCGTTGGCCGAACGAGGCGGGCCGTTCTCGTCCTCTGAACTATAACTGTAATATGAGAGGCACCTCCATTATTTACGTGTTAAATTATGGGATATTATTAACCAAAATAGGAACAAAATTGGAAGTTTTCGATCGATTGGATCGCATCAACGGATTCTTAGATAAAAAGGCGTTTTAGAAATCTTCTATGGCTAACACTAGATAAACACCGAAGGCATCATAGATGTCAAATACTTGGATACTTTGTTACGCATCCTCTTAATAATAATAATATGTGTTGACATCTCACACAGCGCCATCTAGCCCCAAACTAAGCAAAGGGCACGTAATTATGGGCACCAGATAACTGATACAATACTAAGATACTTTTTATTTGTAAATACATACGTAGAATACAATATGACACCCAGACACTGAACAAACACCTATGTTTGTCACACAAATGTTTGTCCTGGGTGGGAATCGAACGTACAACCCGCAGTTTAGAAGGCAGGGTCACTACCAACTGAGCTATCGGGCCAGTCAGTAATGAATCTATTTATAACTAGTTACGCCCCGCGGTTTCACCCGTGGATAAAAAGTATTTTAATTATTTTCTCATCCCACGGAAGCGACTTTTCCGGGATAAAACGTAGCCTATATGTTAATCCAGTGTATAAGCTATCTTGGTGCCGAATTTCATCCAAATCCATTCAGCCGTTTGAGCGTAAAGGAGTAACAAACATACACACATACAAACTTTCGCCTTTATAATATTAGTGTGATTATTAGAAGATTTCACTATTATTTCTACTTTTTAGATCGTACTTACGTATTGGCAACAGGAGTGGAAGGCGGTCCTTGCAATAACGCAAGCCCAGTATGCTTCATCGGCAGCCCCAATAAATCAAACAGCTCGTGAAGCATCGGCTGTTTCACTATGACATCTGCTTCGCAATTAGCGCCTAATGCTGGTGACAGGTTCACCTGGGAACCGATGAAAAACGTATATAAACGGCTATTGCATTCATATAAAAAAGTTTTACTGCGCGCAAGCTTGCGAAACAATTTTATTCAGCTCATTCGTTTGTATTTGTAGACCTAACTCATACTAGGATATCCAAAAAAATTGTTATCTAGTTGAATAAAGATATTTAAAATTGAATATTGCATTGAAATTTAATAGTTGATGGCTTTTGATAATAGATTAAATTAGAACCTAAATCAGAACTATAGTCAAAATCAATATACGACATTTAGAATAGAATAGAATAACGTTTATTCAACTTCACAATCTATTACACTATAGGTACTCAATACCAAAAAATAACTCGTTCAAAAACTAGAAACTTGATTAAATTTATATTACTAAGCACATAATTATTTAAAAATATTATCTATATATAATATATATCAGATTGGTTAATAAAAATATCCCCGGTCTTAGGGCTCATTCCAGCTCTTGAGCTACTTCAGTCCCATCGATTAAATTCTAAAATGTAAATTCTACTCAAAGACCTATTGGAACATGGTAGCTGCAAAACGAACGCCTGTAAAATGTAAAGTTCTTAATTATAACCTCAATAAGCCACGGTTTCAAGGAGTCATCAAGCAGTATATCGAATCCATAGAATTCAAAACAGTTTCTAGCAGGCGGAGTGCCGGCCGCTTGTGCCAGGAGCGTTAAAGTAACGATCGCTCGGACCCGCTGCCACACCAGCCATTCTGCTGCACCCCATCGACCTAATAATGCACGTCGGACTTGTTTTAGAGTCCACTTGCAACCTGGAAAAGAGAAAAACAGTATTATGTGGAAGAGTTTACACAAATCATCAGCTAGAAATCGTTCACTATAATAAACATGATGAGTCGTTCAGCTGATGTTGAGCGACACCACTACCCATATCAGTTGCAGTGTCATTAGAAATTCGAAAACACAGTTTCACGTCTCACCATACTGCGCACATCATCCTGAGACAGCAACACAGCTTAGTAATAAGATTACTATACTGTGTTATTTGTCATGTAATTGTATAATTAAGTCAAAAAGTCTCATTTGCCCAGTAAGTTCACTAGCTACAGTGCTCTTCAAACCGGCACACAGTAGTGCTTGCGCACTACTGACAGCCTCTGTGGTGTGGTGGTTGAGCAGGTCGGCTCATAACCCGGAGGCACCAAAAAAAAGCGCAAATACTTGTTCTGAGTCTGGGTGTTGTGGGACCATGGTCCTCCTAGTTCCTGGGTCCCTAGACACAGGGAAAATCCTAGTTAAGGTCCAGGATCTATGTATGATGGGCGTTATTATTATTACTATGTTATTATAATATTTTCGCTGTACACCCTTAATGTATACTTACCACTTCCTATCCGGTCCTTGCATTCGGCATATCGAGGTCCACTTTTGTTGAGGGAAGAGTTGGTCAAGTGTCTATAGGGATTGTGGATGTCTGACAACGTGTACTTATCTGTCCCTGAAAGATATTAGGAGATTTAATATTTTAGCTAATATATTTAGATAGTATATTTGGAAGCTATTAAATAGGTCCTTACACGGACAACGGAAAATATTATATAAGGACCACAGCTATATGATTAAGAATTGCATGTTCTTTTAACCTTAAAAGTTATTGATGAAAGAAAATCGGCAATAATAACAGTTAGGGTGGGAAAACATTGTTGACTGAAAACCTTGAGAGAATTGTTTGATTGCGGTACTATGCCTCGCTCATTGGAGCAGCATCATCGATAATAAGAATAGTATTATGACGTAAGATAAAAATAGCAATAAAAATGGCATCATTTGTGATTTCTATTCATCATCATCATCATCGTCCGATAGTAGATCATCCACTGGTAGAAATAGGCACAAAGCGCCACTTTGACCGGCTGTATGTCTCTTGAATCCGGCTTCTTGCAGTTTTGACCAGGTCATTGGTGGAGGCCAGCCTACGCTGGTCTTTTCACTCAAGAAGCTTTCTTCGTCTATTATTAAAGTTTAAAATTACCAAATCTAGCCAGCCCTTCTGCATACATGTAAGCAGTCAGCGGTCTGTACCCTGGGACACACACGTAGAGCCGCAGGTCGAACTTGTAGCCAGCTATAAGGAGCGGCCGCTCGATGTATCTCTGCACTACTGCGGCAGTGCCGCAACTCATCTCGCAAATACTCTGAAATTTTTGAAGTAAAACTTCACGCACCCTTGACTTGGGCAGCTAGTGAATGCGAGGCGAACGGAAGTGGAACTTGGTTCCCGTAGATCTCCATTGTCAACATAACAAAGTAAAAAATTTGTATTATTATGTTGGTATGTAGTAATAACAATATGTGTGGACACCTCACACAACACCATCTAGCCCCAAACTAAGCAAAACTTGTTTTATGGGCACCATATTACTGATACAATACTTAGATACTTTTTTTTGTAAATACATACATAGAATATAATATAACACCCAGACTCAGAACAAACGCCTATGTTCATCACACTAATGTTTGTCCTGGGTGGGAATCGAACCCACAACCCGCAGTTTGGAAGGCAGGGCCACTACCAACTCAGCTATCGGGCCAGTCCGATAAATTGACAATTTAAAATTGTCAAGATGGCGACATTAATATTAAACAAAGCTATACACTTTGTTTTTGCTTCGGCCGATAGATGGAGCTAAAACACACTCGTTTTTTAAGGAATATTTTGACACTCTTGTAAAAGCAGTGTCAAAATCTGTACGCAAAGGTTGATAATTAAAGGACCTTTCCTATTTATTACGAAATCTACATTACGCTCAATATAACACTAGCGTGGAGCATTTGAAAAAAATATACATTAAAAATACTTACTCGAAATAAAAATATCCCTCTGCCTTGACTCTGGGCCACTGGTTTATGGATCCATACCACGTTTGATCCAGTGGTGCCTTCATCGCGGCGCAATCGTGAACATTCAGAGACCAATTTCGCATATTCTAGAGGCAGGTGATAGCAGGGTGGGCTGGAAAGAAAATCCAAAACAAGAGTTATTCTCTAACAGCTTTATTAATAAACACGAACTAGCTTTAGACTAGTTACACCATCTTTTGTCTCTTTCGATCCAGTTAAATATTCCAGTAGCAAAAAAAGGACAAAAGCTGAAGTAACGAATCCGAGACTAATACCCGTTTATTAATAAGGCTGTAAAATTCTCTATAAAGACTAACTACCTACTAACGTGATAGTAGATAGCTATGAGACCTTAGATGTAGGGCCGCCATGGCGTGAAGCAAATATTTCCGTATTGCCCTTATCCCTGTACTGTAACAGCTCCAAGAACAGCAACCAGCAGCAATAGAGTCAGGTAAAATACGGTTATGACTCATTTTATGGACAATATAGAAAGTTCCATCTATCACAACATCGTGCAGATAACGAGCGATGTAAATGTCGTAAGCGCACTCGTATCGCGAAACGACCCGGGCCGTAAACTTACGCCACCGACGATTGACGATAAGAATTTACTTGTAAACGCTGGTACCACCGTTAAGAACTTGGACTTGCAATAACTTTTTCTGGTAAATAAATAATAAAAATATATAAATATGTGGACATTTCATACAGCGCCATCTAGTCCCAAACTCAGCAAAGCTTGTACTGTGGGAACCAGATAACTGATACAATACTTAAATACTTTTTTGTTTGTACATACATACAATACAATATAACACCCAGACACAGAACAAACATCGATGTACATTACACAAATGTTTGTCCTGGGTAAGAATCGAACCTACAGCTCAGAAGGCAGGGCTACTACTGAGCTAATGGGCCAGTCTAATAATAGCATAGATCCATATTTGGCTGGAAAATTAGCCTTTTCTAGATTCTAGAGAATAGCACACAATCTTCCACACTGACCAAGTCCGACTTGGTATCACAATCGAAGAATTGTCTCGTAAAGTCAAACCTTGGAAATGAGATGTGATTTTTAAAAATGTCGATTACCTCGCACGACGTTATTCTTAACTATTGTTCAACTTCGCCGATTTTTACGAAGGTATATATACATAAGCTTGTCCAGTGTCGCTTTTGTACGTTACCAAATATACCTTATGTACATTCCACTGGTATTAGTCCTACTATTGGCGGAGGGATGGAGAACCCTGGATTTTTAGTGAGTATGCCGTCTTTAGGTGAGTCTCACATATCCCACTTGCCCCACTCCTGAGCAGGTAGAAACCATAAAGAATTTTTAGAGGGTAAAAAATGTACTCTCCACTGCAGTCACAGCGCAATAATAAATCATTATACCATTTTAAGATGAAATACACTTTGTCAATCTGTGAAAACCGCATCAAAATAAATCCAGATGATGAGTTTGCAATTTTAGTATTACAGTTTATTAGTATTCAAGGAATAATTGAGCGCAATTAGTTTTTCAAAAAGTCGTTTCAATAAAGGTACAGTGCAGATATGACTTAGTTGGAGTTTTATGATTGTATTAATACTATAAATAGATATTCAGCCGTGGAATGACACGCCATTATTTGGTATTACGTTTTGTATCAGATCGTCGTCTCATCACGCATTAAAAACGACCCCGTTTCTCATTCAAACCTCATTGCATTTAAATGTTATTTGTTTTTACTTCCCAAATCTCGGCAGGCTATGAAAGCTAGGATTTAAAAAAAGTAGATAGATAGAAAATGGTTTATGGCACAAACAACAAACATAGGCGAAGTTAATGCTAGAGAGCATTACCTTTCAGTTAACCTGGGTGTAACGTGGAAATTTTTGTGAGGCAGTGCAACGCAACGTAAATATAGATTGTCTAAATAAACATACAAAAATACTAACGTAAATTTAACTTTCGTGTATCCCTGTTCCCATACTTATCTACTTTATTACTACTGATTTTACACGTATAATAAAATACAATACATTATCTATAACATAAATATAATAAAATAAAAAATAAGTACTTACTAAATGCACGGTAATCTACTTCAACTTCAACTCTTTGTAAATGGCCTTTGTGGAGAGGTTACCACAATATTGCCAATTTTGCAAAATTCACTCTATTCATCTGACATACCGTCATTATCAAATGTCATCTACATTTTTTGCATAATAATTAATATTTCAGAAATATAGTCTGTATTAGTGAGCTATAAAAAACTAATATCAGTGGCTCAGATAGTAAGACCCACTCCATAAGTAAAGTTTAAATCAAGCACGCTACGTAACGCAGAGGTGAATCGATACTGCTATAAAATAAAATAGGATCGTATCGTAACGTCAGGCTCATACCCTACCCTATTCATTGCTATTGTAGTTATTACGGAAATATATTGAATGCTATAAAAATCGACTATTCTTTTTATTCTTGTCTAACAATAAACCGTTTTTACTACTGTTACCCCACAAATGCAGAATGTGTAAGGGTGTAGCACACTTAGGAATATATCATATCCACATACCCTCGCTAAGCCAAAGTAAACATTTTATTCTAGCAACAGATTTCAAAAAATAGGGAAAAAATTGAGATGGCCTTCTGCAGTTTTGTCAATGTCATACATATTCTTAATCTGCGTTCAGTGTAGTCGTGCCCTTAGTGAAAAGGCGGGGGTTTCTCCCGTGTCCCAGCAATGAATGCTAATTTCCCTTCAAAACAAAACATCGATTCCTTTTTCTTTGTGCAATCGTCACGCGATGCTCCTAAAGTAACCGTTCCGAGGTAATTGCTGGGCATTAATATTCAAAACGATAATTTCTAATATTACCGTGAACTTTCACCTTCCGATGCTAGTTGCAGCTATTTTTATTACAACCTTTTGTTAGACAGCACTGATTTAACTTCAGGTTGTAAACTATGCATTTTGTTATACAAATACTTTTCTTGCTAAATACCTACTTAAACGTCAATTAAAACTTGCTTGACAGCATCAAGCAAGTTTAAATTGACGTCGAATGTATTATACACGAATAAAGTACATAATTTTGCTGATTTATCTAGGTGTATCATAAAATTTGAAGGTTAGTAACCATGTAAAAAAAGAGGAGAGGAAAAGGAGGAAAAAAGAGGAGAGGAGCTTTTTTCTTTTTTTAAGCTTTCAACGGGCTTTCCATACTCCTGGTTGAGCTGACGCACAACCAAAAGGCTAGCACATACCTCGGCCAACGAATTAGCCTAGCTAATCTACGAGGGAATGTTGACAGCTTTTTGGGTACGCTTCCCGCAGAAGGTGATCTAAATTCTGTGTTTTATTTATACAACTATATTTTACCTACAATATTACTCTTTTTCAAATAATTAAATATACTTTATTATTATGTTTAATTATTATATGTTAATTTAGTGAATAAAAGAATACCATGTAAATTCATTTTCATTGAATAAGTGTTTCCAAAACGAAAACATTCTATTCATGATTTCTAGAATATCAGCGTGCTAAGCTCGACTATGCCCCGATTGATGGCATCAAAACCTAACATATGATATCATTTTCGTGATTACAGGGTAAATTCGGATAAAGCCATTCTTTCTAAATCGCACACACTGAATAGTGAATAGCTGTTCGAATCTCTATACTTTCTGTGTGTCTTGCTACAACCAAGACAGTGATGTAAATTCATGCTGGAAAAACAGACATGAAAACTTTTCCTATATTTTACAATGTCAACGTATAACTGTGAAGCTCTGCTTGTTACCAAGGTCCATAGTGTTTCATTGAATGATTAAGTTTTATTTTTATTATTGAGTTCTCATTCAGTCTGCCTATTCTGCTACTCATCATTTTGATGTGATAATTATAGGCGCGATCTCATTCTCAACCACTCTTATTCGGAATGTGTCTACAGTTTGCTAATAAAGGGTCTTTCAGCAAGGACGGGCCGATGTTGAAAATGAATAAAACAAGCTGTGTGTGAAATATAAACATTTTTGTTAGGCCTATTAATGCCAATATTTATGAAATATGACAACGTTTAAATGTCCACCGCGGCTTCGAGTAGTGGCACGGATCCAAGAGGTCCCATTTTCTAAGACTGTTGCATAAATCCAGCTGCTACGTAAGGGCATCAGTCGATTGCGATTTATCGGCACATGTGACTTCAAGAAACCCCACAAAAAAAGTCTAACGGGGTCAAATTGCAATTCATGTCACCTCTGCGAGAGATAACCCTTCCCGGAAACCGTTATTAGCGTTTACATTGTTTAATTTTTTGAATCTTTTGGTTAGGGATACTTCTTCCATTTGGAGTAAAAATCGTGGGACCGTAGGGTCGTCAGCTCGCGGATGCGTGAATGAGCTGGCTCTCGTCTCGAGCTCGACCAAAGACTAAGTTTGGCCATTCAGCGAGGTAATGTCGCCAGCTTTTTGGAAAAGCAACTTTAACTTCAACGCGGTTTTTTATTTATAAGCTTAGATGTTTATAACTTTTGGTTTAGATACTTAGTGTAAATACATTTAATTTAATTTTAGTCATAATTTTTTTTAAGATACCTTTGCTGTATTGAAATAAATGCCGTTAATACTGCTTTTACATTTTTTAACATTACATAATATATACATTTATTTTTTGATGAAATTGAGTTATTAATAGTTACATAATACGCATACGTATTCTTGTAGGTGGGCACCTCTACTTTTGACAATACAGGCGTTATAAAAACAGCTGTTTGTCTATACTGAAGGCATTATAGCATAAGAAGAAACGACGTGCATATTTCGTAATTGAGACAGACAGGGATAGATATATCCGTATCAATTGCTTTTGCAATTTTTTGCGTTTTACTATTTATCACTAAGTCACGCCTAAAGTCATCGATCGTAGTGCAGACACCGATGGAGCCATCTTTCCGTATGAAACTTAACGACTGTTTTACATTGTAGTACGGCTGTAAAAATACCTAATGTAGGTAATGCCGTGCGACACGCGAGAGTGCGCGTGGTTTCATTCAAATAACCGATGACGTGGGGCGATTGACTCGTGGCCCGCGGTATACGACAGTCTGCTATGCAGCTATGGTACGCATAGCTTCACAGCGATGTAAGAAATACTTGATATGGTACGTCACTATGGTCCATGCTTTGATGTGAAAAGTTAAGCGTTTATAAATGTATGTTATATTTTTTAAGTAAAACTTCTTTACGCACGCTTGACTTGGGAAGTAAGCTGGTGAACACGAGGCGAACGGAAATTGAAGTCGGTTCACGTAGATCTCCATTGTCACCATAACAAAGTTAAAGTTAGTTTATTTGTATTATTATGTTGGTATGTCCGGTAAAACGACAATTTACAATTGTCAAGATGGTGGGCGAAATTAACATTAAACAAAGAAGAAACAAAGTTACACCGACCGATAGATGGAGCTAAACTAAAGAAGATTTACTTCAGTCGTGGTCTTAGGCACTCGTTTTTTTCTGTTTCATTTAGTTAAGTTTAAGAAGAAAGGGAATAAACACGTGATCAGCATTGATACTGTTACTTATGTAGTTAACTAATAGTTTGAACGTTATTACATAACTGTAAGTAACGAAAGCTTAAAGGGCCTGCTCGACAGAATTAAAACAAAGCTTAGAGCCGACCATTCAATTGCAAAATAAATGTTATCTACCCTATTATTATTTTCTAAAAAGTATTAAACCTTAGAATAAGAACATAATCTGGCCGTGCACAAGTTATTACTTGTATACGAAACTTAATCATTCAATGAAACACTATGGACCTTGGTAACAAGCAGAGCTTCACAGTTATACGTTGACATTGTAAAATATAGGAAAAGTTTTCATGTCTGTTTTTCCAGCATGAATTTACATCACTGTCTTGGTTGTAGCAAGACACACAGAAAGTATAGAGATTCGAACAGCTATTCACTATTCAGTGTGTGCGATTTAGAAAGAATGGCTTTATCCGAATTTACCCTGTAATCATGAAAATGATATCATATGTTAGGTTTTGATGCCATCAATCGGGGCATAGTCGAGCTTAGCACGCTGATATTCTAGAAATCATGAATAGAATGTTTTCGTTTTGGAAACACTTATTCAATGAAAATGTATATACATGGTATTCTTTTTTTCTTTTATAAATTCTTGTGTGATACTATTGTATCACACAAGAATTTATAAAACGCATGCTATAAAATAATATATTTTTCATATCAAATTTTAAACTACTTTTGATTGGAATACCCGAAGATTTTCTTCATGCACTTTATTAGTTTTTTTTAGAGTTCGTCTTGTTAGCTACCATCACTTGCATCACCGCTTTGCCAGATGAATATGCCGCAAAGCAGCAAACGGAAGGGCGCAGCTAGTGAAATCACTGTGATAAATTAGACTTTATGACCGATCTCACACTCTAGAAATCTTATTACTAGCCAGTGCTGACATCTTTGGATGACGTGCGCAGTACAGTGCATGTCACGAGAAACTTTATAATGTAGAGTTCCGAGTAGCACTGGAACTGTTATGGGCGGTCGTGATTTTTTTTTTATGTTTTGGCTTCACACCTCCGTGTATTTAGCCAGTGTCAAGTAATTGATAATTTATCAAGTTAATGATATTTCACGCAAATATGTGTCCAGTCACAGTCGAAGTCATCAATTTAAGTCATAGTCAAGTCAGTCTAGTCAAAGTCATACTCCTAGTAAAGTGGTGCTAACTTTACCAGAAGCTTCTATCGAGTTTTGGAAACAACACGAAAAGAAACGTTTCACCATCATCATACCACTTTCCCACACTCATGCCTATAATCCAGCACTTAACGAATAAAACACCACCAATTTTATGCACTAACGCTGAAAATAACACAAGTTTTGGAAAATAATGCAATGCGGTGACGCGATCTTATTCGTTTTCCTGCCAAAACACCAAAACGTTATGACAAAAAGTTATTAAAACGTCTAGTCATTTGAAGTGAACTATTTGGACTTGTATTTCGGAGTGCTATAGTTGCTGTTGAGAGACAGACATGCTATATAGCCCATTGATATAATTTGCTGGTAAATATTAAGTACTTATTCGAAATGTTCTTAGAGTCTAGTTTTAGAAATATGAGCTGAACTTTATTAGCGTATATGAAGCATGAACCCTGGTCAACGTTCAGGCTGTGTAGTGTAAAGGCTAAAAATACCTACCTGTCAATCCTGACAGTATACTTGACAGTCTGTTCCAACCATAAACCACCTTGGAAATAAGTTCGTGGGTTTCAACACACGCCAGCGCAGAGCTACGATGCAACACTTTAAACTAACACTCTTCTGTTTGCGCCAGGAGTTAAAAAGGTAGATAGCGAAAAGTCATTAGCAGAAATATAATTGATACAAAAGGTCATTCTGGTAATTATTAGTCTCGATATAATCACAACTTTTAAATTACCATCTTATTATTTTTCTCATATTTTTTTTACAAGATAGGAGAGTCGGACATCTCTGAAGCTAGAGAAGTGTCAGTTAACTGATACCTTTAGGACATGAGATATTTTAAACATAATAATAGGATTTAAGTCTTGTTCGAAACTTGAATTTCAATATTATTTAAAAACGAGAATTGGGCTCTTGTTTTGACTTGGCGGGAGATTTAAAAGCCAAGGACTCGCCGATAAGAATGCCAACAACGGGCTCAAGCCGGGATAATCTTTAAGTAAGGTATAGGCTTCTAATATATTTTCTAAACAAGTTGCGCTCCGCGGTTTCACCCGCGGATAAAAGTATTTTAATTATTTACTTATCCCACGGGAAAAAAACACTTTTTCGGGATAAAATGTAACCTATATGTTAATCTAGTGTATAAGCTATCTTGGTACCGAATTTCATCCAAATCCATTTAGCAGTTTGAGTGTGAAGGAGTAACAAACATACACACATACACACAAACACACATACAAACTTTCGCCTTTCGCGGTCGCAGAAACAAAACATATCCGAGCGAGTCAGTACTCTGTTTGCTCAACTGAATATTTTTAACGATCGATGATAAAGAGGCAAGTTATTACAATTTATTTCGAAGTCACTTTGCGACATCCAAAACAAAACTTGCTTTTGACATTGCCTGCCGGTGAAGTTATTGATCAATGCTACAGCCTAACATAGTTCCTGTGTGCGTGTTACAAAATTTGGAATCCATTTATATTTTGTAAGGGAAACTTTGACAATTGACAGTTTCAGTAAAGAAAAGGAGCAATACTTGGGGCGCATCAACCCTACGGCGTAGAGTCGGCTATCTCTCCATTATACTTGGGTATCATTCTGTAAGAAATGGTTGTAAATTTTTGTTGAGGTACTTACAATACAGAATTGCTGAAGCTCACAGGCACTAGCTAGTTGAAATAACTAGGAATTGCGTGTCCGAAATCTTACTGCGTACGGCTTTTTTACTGGTTTAAAGTAAAACGATGGTTTTAATGATACTTTTCATTACGTTTATACCAGTTCATTTATGATCATGAACTACGAAGTTTCCGGAAAATTCGGTCATTAAAAAATGAATGAACCGCTATTATTGTCATTATGATTTATAACATCATTTTGTAAACAGCGAAATTATTTTTATCTAACTGTTTATTGCGATTGAAGTCACGAATGGTTATGAATATTTTTAAGCATTTTGACCTATTTATTCAGCTATAAATTGTGTACGAATTTTAAGTACCATTTTTTATATTATTACTGAAATAAGGCTTATTTGAAAAAGCTCATCAATAATGAAGTTTGTTCGCAGTGCTTAAAATAACTTTGTAATTTAGTTTCATCGCAGCTGTTTTATACGGCAAATTGCATACAGGTAGCAGTTTCCCTGCTCTTCAACCGGAACACAGCACTTATACGCAAGAACAAAAGTGAATCAGACTTTATGTTAAGTATGTGTGCGTGGCTGCGTGCACACTGACATGCGTCGTACAATAAACCAGTGTGAAGTCAACTAGCGATAGTTTCACTTCTCCCGCACACTCTGTCCTTATACTGAACAGCAGCGATGAGATGCGCCATTTAAAAAAAACATGTGCATAATGTCTAATAATTATGCACACGTTTCAAATCGGAAACTACTCAATTCGGAATTTTAAATAGTTTCGATCACAATATATAGACGTGAAAAACGTATAAAAGACGTATTGGGCAATATTTTGTTACAAATGGTTACAATAATTTAAATAATCGTTGATTCCCGTTAGAATACCAAGTTTGATAACTAGTTATCTAGTAGGAAGATAATTACAATAATTATGAACACGCGACCATAAAATGACCTCTGATTTCGCGATTGGCACGACCAACCTATCGAATGTCGACTAAAAATAATATTTCCAGTAATTATTTTAACGTTATGTATATTAATGAATTATACAGTTAATTTCGTTTATAACTTAAGCTCCTGGTCGCACGAATAAGAATAAAAATTATCTGAAAATGTCCAAGCCCCGCGGTTTCCACCGCGGATAAAAAGTAGGCTATGTGTTAATCCACTATATAAGCTATCTATATCCAAAAAAACTAAACAAAAAAAGTGGGATAAAAGTATCCTATGTCACGCCCCCTTGTCTACTGGTAGCGGTTTCTTAGATTAAGTTTTGCTAATGCACAGTTTTTAATTTTATTTATAACCTACCTAATCTTTAATCATTTACCTACCCATTTTTTTTTGGCTCCGGAGTTTTGCTCAATATTAAAACATATACAAACAAACTTAAATCGTATTTAATGTTGTATAAAATAATGATTAATGTTTGTTCCCCGATACCTCCGAGATTATAGGTTCGTATAGCGTGATTTCTTTTTGTTTAGTAGAAGAACCAATGGTCCAAAACTAGACAGACAACTGAACTCCGCAATTATTAAATTGAAATAACTGACAAAAAAATATCAACCAAATATTTCTGAATATGAAATTAAAGAGATCTGGTTTAACTTCTATATTTCAAAAAGGATTATTATTATTTTAATATTATTATAATAATACTATATGCGCCTCACAGTTTTCGGCGCGGTTAATAAGTAACCTATGTGTTAATCCAGCGTATAAACAATTTGCATTCCAATTTTCATTGAAATCCATTCAGTAGTTTTTGTGTGAAATAGTAACAAACATCGATACATCCATACATACGAACTTTCACGTTTATAATATTAGTAATGATTAGTGTAGAAGATTACAGACAATGATAATAATAATATGTGTGGACATCTCACACAACGCCATGTAGCCCCAAACTAAGCAGAGCTTGTGCTATGGGAACCAGATAACTGACACAATACTTAGATACTTTTTTGTTTGTAAATACATACATAGAATACAATATGACACCCAGACACAGAACAAACACCTATGTTCATCACACAAATGTTTGTCCTGAGTGGGAATCGAACCCACAACCCACAGTTCAGAAGGCAGGGCTACTACCAACTGAGCTATCGGGCCAGTCAAAATGATGCAATGAGTCTGCGAGTCTATCGTAATTTTGTATCAATGAGTTAAGCGAAAAATTTGGCTTTCCTGTAGCATAGCATGATCATTGTCCGAGGTGAACACCTCTGCTAAGTCACAACATAATTAATTTAAAGATAATTTCATGAATCGTTTCCGTTACCTCTCTTTATTTAGCCTTTCATTTTGAAGTCATTAAGGGTCTGGTAGCTTAATGGATCTGCAAGGTGATTGGGCTTGTCCGTGCTATTTTTGTAGTGACAACTTAATTAACTACATTGAGGGAAAACTTAACTACTAACTAGTATATATCTCAGAGGAAAGAGTTCGAATCTAATTCTTTTCGTAGTACATACCCTAAATGGCCCGATAGCTCAGGTGGTAGTAATCCTGCCTTCAGAACTGTGGGTTGTCGGTTTGATTCCCACCCAGGACAAACATTTGTGTGATGAACATAGGTGTTTGTTCTGCGTCTGGGTGTTATATTGCATTCTATGTATGTATGTACAAAGAAAAAATATATAAGTATTGTATCAGTTATCTGGTTCCCATAATAAAAGCTTTGCTTAGTTTGGGGCTAGATGGCGTTGTGTGAGATGTCCACACATATTATTTATTATTTATTTATTTATTATAAGAAGTTTGTTATGAAAGAAAAAAAAAAACAAGAAATTTGAGCGGAAATTTAGAAAATTTTCATTACGCGGGTGAAACAGCTAGTTATTTATACATTATAAGACATAAATATAGTATTTACCTGAAATCATATATCGATCCATATATCCTTCGCATACACCGCAACAGCCTGGAAAGATTATCTTTCCTGCATATAGAACCTCCTTTAGGTATGTGGTTCATAAACTGAAATCAAATCATTAAACTCTCGTTAAAGTTGCAGAAACTTAAACATATTATGGTCTAGATCTGAAAATAATGACCTTATACACGAATACACAGTAAATATATTAATCACTAAACTCATTAGAGTTTGACTGTACCATATAATATGGAAAAATAAACTTAGCCAAAATTTTTATAGAAAGTGTTGTTAAAATAATAATTTCATAATATATAAAATAAAATAATAATAATTTCTTTGACTTTTAATAGTCAAAGAATATTATTTACTTATTTGACACAACCATACCACAGAATACCACACATACCTAGAAAATGTTCATAAATATTGTTTAAAGAGTTGACGAAAATGATGTCCGAAATCACGGAATATATAACAGTCAACTGGCTTTTATTTTGCACAAAAAATAAGCATTGCCATTCAACACGGTAATGCTGCCAGTATTCCGGGCACTTTTCCTCCACCAACGGGTTATTATAAGTTTTTTTTGTTTTATCAATTTTAAATTTTTAGTTTATTTTAGTATTATAATTATATTTAAAATGAAGAAACTGAATTGAAAATTAAATCATTGGAGGAATATAATATGTAGACTTTGGATCTTTAAAACAATATGAGTAGGTACATTTTCACTATTTATTATTTAAATGATAACATCATTGGATTATTTTAGGTAACATGTGGTCAAAGTCTACTCTGCAACAAAATACCTTTTATCACATAATAGCTACTCAAAAACATTAACTTAAAGAACTTAAAAAAATAAAAACATTCAATATTGACCGCGTATACCGCAAAAACTTATGACACGACATAAGGTCAGAATAACATAGACATAAGTATAAATACTTTTTATACCGAAGTATTTCAAGTTACTGTATACTATTTATTTCTTTTTATCTACGTAAATACGGAGATAAAAAGATATAAACAGTGTTACGCAAGAAATACCTGCCAATCCCCGAGGGTCTTATAGCAGCCGGCAGGAAAAGCGCTGGATCTCCACCACAAATTCCATCTGTCCTCAGGTCCGCCAAGGCCCTGGTAGATACGCCAGCCTCGTTCAGCACACACCTTTATTTTAGGACGAATGTTAAACATCACCTACACTCGCGTAATTTCCGATGACTTTCGTAAATCGGTCAAAGTATCTAGTAACTTCCTTTCCTATCTTTCTTGGCCTGTTTTTTAATTGTTTGTTTATTTATTTTCCGGCTGATGATTTGATTTATTTTTGAATATTTTGGTATTTTACTAATTATTTTTTATAGGAGTGATGATGTTAAATTAGTTGCACTACGGGATGGCCCAATTATGCGTATAAGTGTGATATAATGTGAGTATAATTAAGTGATTTCACTATGTATATTGTTGCAGAGTATTCATGCTTATGAGTTAAATACTTAATTGAAGTTAGTTGATATTCTTTTAGTCTGGCTCAGCGTTAGCTTATGCGACTTTCAAGCCAGCGCACCCTGGTTCGAGCCTCACTCGACGTTGCATAAATGTATTTTCAAGTATAGTGCGGTATTTTGATTCGTTCTATAGTTTTTTTATGTTAGGTCACAAATGATTAATGATATAAAAGTAATTAATTGCATACAAAATTTTTATGACTGTAGTAAAAACAACGCGTTAGTTGCAACGCTTCGTAATTTACAACCCATAAACAAAAGATGATGATCGATAACCTGACATTTATGGATAATTTATCGTGTATTATTTACGTTAATAAATATTTATCAAGAATTATACACATCATAAGGATTATTATACGGATCAATCAGACTAATACGGCCCGTAATTGTAACACGGGCTTCCTAGAGTTTGTAGGTCAGCCGTAGATCTTCGCGGAAGATCTAAAATATCTCAGCTAATGTACACAATAACATGTCTTTTTTCATATCGTAAATAAGTACTTTATCGGTATAATAAAATGTGTGATCCTGAACGAGTGCTGCAGATTTTCAGAATAAGGTTAATGTGACATGTGCTATAATGCTATAGTTTTTTATCTGGGGCAATTTACGTCCTTACTGCACACTTGGTTTGTAATTGCATGTAATTATACTATTGTGCGTTATAGTTACAGTAGTTAGGATAAAGCGCGGTTGTTATCCTATTCATTCATTTAAATTAAGGGTAAATGTCTTGCCATATAACTTGACCCGGAACAATTAACAATCGGTGTTGCAAACATGTCGAAAAATATCTATTTAGCCGATGAAATGGTGCTTAATAAAACATTTTTGAAGTAAAACTTTTTTACGCACGCTTGGGAAGTAAGCTGGCAAGGCGAACGGAAGTTGATTAACGTAGATCTCCATTGAGAACAAAGTTAAAAATTTGTATTTTTATGTGGGTACGTCCGGCAAAATGACAATTTACAATTTTAAAGATGGCGACATTAAACAAAGCAAAAATAAAGATACCGGCCGATAGATGAAGCTAAACTAAAGAAGTTTTACTTCAGCCGTGTGGTCTTAAGCACGTTCGTTTTTGATTTTGATTTGAGTTGCGTTGAAAAACAATTGATTAGTATAGTAATAAACTAATTCAATAGCGCTCTAATAATATTAATATTCCACTCAAATAACAAAAAAACATATTATGTGGGTACATATATATATATATAGTGTCGTAGAGTGTCAACACGCTTGCATAAGCTGTGTACTCGAAACTTCTTGGTTCCTTTAAATATATTTCTTGTTATTATTTACCATTTTTAACTGACTCACGAGTATGTAAAGGTAAACTACATATCACAAATAACGTGAATCAACAAAATCCGTGTTGAAAAAGACCAACGCCCGTGTGAACTAAGATCTGCTTGCAAAAGCAGATCTTAGTTCTGAAAGCAATCTTGAGATTCTAAGGTCCGTATTACAGAATGATGCTCAGTCATCGATCGGTGCTCAAGCAGATTTTTCTAATTGATCACTTTATGAATGAAATCTCTGCTTGAGCACCGATCGATGACTGAGCATCTAAGACTAGGTAATTAATAAATGCATTATTAATTGTTATATCACAATTATTATTATTGCATATTATAATGTAATGTCGATCTCGGCTGCCAAATAAGCGTTTGATATCAAATCAGTGGTATCGATTTCTAATTTGGTAGTCCTAAAATTAATGTGTATTCTTATTCTAAAAATGTCCACCAACGATCCCCACTGATATAGGAAATAGGCATTTAGGACTATTTGCCTTACGGAATCGAAGCTAAAAGTTATTGCCCGGCCTCTTAAAATCGCTTTAAACACTAACATTACTTGATAATTTAATTGGCTTCTTTTTTTGTAAACGTAAGTCTATTGTAATTATAACAGCTGTTGGTCTTCCAAGATTAAAATAAATAAATAAATAATTGAAGGGCTGAAATCAAGAAGGATTTAACTGATTTTTTTCACAAAATGACTTATGGGTATCGTTGGATTTAGCGTGAAATTATCTACAATAATACATTCTCAAAATACCGAAATAAGGCTTAAATCTCGAGATTTTCCCTCTAAAAATGGTTTATCTGACACAGGAATACAGTTCGCTTAGCATAAAAACATTTTAATATTTATTATATTATATTTTTACAGTAATTGTACGTATTAGTACTATATTTTGTATTTTAAAATAGAACTAATACATTTTCAAGCAACTGAAACTTACATAAACATTTTCTATTACTTAATATGCACTCTACATTAAAATGAGGCCGTTGAAACTATCAATTTGACAGTTAAACCCTTTTATTCTCACCTCTTCTATTATAAGCTGATGAATGAATCACTGCTTAGTTCACTAGTACACTACTAATCTGTAGTAACTAGTGCTTGAGTGCAATAAACTCCTTACATTGTAGATATTGTATCTTGTGTCATAATAAGCCAATAAGTAATCAGCCAGACAGGGCGCAGACAACAGACTTTAACAGGGCTTTGTTTTGTAGTGATATTATTAATATGAAGATAAGCTTCATGTTTAAAGTAATAGTCATTTAGTAATAGTAATTTATTTGGCAATGACTGAATAATGATCTTATGCTGGTTGTTTATGAGTACAATGTACGTACTTAATTATACACTGTAAGTGACATGTTTGGTCAAAAACACTATAAAATTAGCAAATTCAACTAATATTACACAACCAAGAATAAACGTTGTACATGACCAGTTTGTGAGTAGGTATTAATTTAGTTTAAAATTATATGCTAAATAACCAGCTGTTGCGAATGCTCCATTTGCCATAGATTAGGAATAATTTACTAGGTGGTAACCTTTCTGCAAAGTTCATCTTGGTACCACCGCTTTGCCAGTTATTCCAAGTAGTCGTTAAGTAGTGCGCAAGCACTTCTGTGTTCAAGTTTAAACTGCACTGTAGCTATTGAGAGTACTGGACAAATAAGATTTTAGATTCAAATGTCCTATGATGACGTGCGCAGTGCAGTGTCACACGAAACTTTATACTTTAGAGTTCCGAATGATACTGCCCATAACAGTTAGGCCGAGTCGCTTAACATCAGGTGAACGACTAGCTCGTCTGGTCATTAATTAATATAAAAAATTCTATCTACCTTTGGAGTAATTACTTTGCTTTTGCAAACTGTCAGTCTACGCAAGAGTCAGTTTTGAATCTAATTATAAACGAAATTGGTTTTTATCATGTATTTATTTTGGTTTGTTCATATTTTTAAGTAGGTAATTAAATTATCGAAAAACTTACAGTATGTACCTAAACAAATAAATACGTTAATTGAAATTATTAACATACGAGTACCTTGACTAACAAGCTTGGTCCAGTGCCGTTATCGTTCAGTCTGTATATAAAAGGCTCATCATTCATATCGAACCCTTCCATGACTTTCCAGTACGCCGACGACCTAAAAAGCAACAAAACATAAAGAACTAAGATGAATTGTAAGCCATGTTATTTAATACCTTCTTGAACTAAAACTGAACTTAAGGAAGAAGTGTCGTTGTAGAGCAAAATAAGCATCACCTGCCTTATTTTATTTTAAGCCTTATTCCCGCGACAGAACAACTATTTGCAAGCACAAGATATAAAGAGAAAATATGTGAAGAGACAAAAAAGCGCAAATACTTTTTCCGAATCTGGGTGTTCTGTCTAGTGTTCTGTCTAGGGAAATAGTCCTCGTAGTTCCAAGGATACAAAGAATCCTAGTTAGGGCCCATGTACGCAATCGTTGAGCTCTACTTATTAATTTATTTATCAAAATTATTAACGTGCAATAGAAAAATAATCAGCCCGACTAAAGACGTTCTTCACTTGAAAAATTAGTCACTTAGGTATACCTAGAATATGTTTCTACGATACAAAAAAGCTGTTGGTCTTCTTAACAATAAAATAAATAACTAAGGAGTATATATATGAAATGACAAAAACAAACAAGCTAAACTATCTAACCTATAAATCTAACCTTATTCTCATGTCAACTGGGAATCATTATTCCGCGGTGGCTCAATGAGGTGTGTTACAGGCACACGTGGCTCAACGCATCGCATGTCACCGGTATCGCGTTGCAAACGAGCGCGATTACGCGACGTTTCGACAACGTTACGTTTCGGATTGCGATAACCCGGCGCGCGTCTGTACCTCGAGCCCGCCCGCCCCACACTGTACACTGAAATGAAAGCTCTGCCCAAAGTAACTTTAGTGATTTATTATAAAGCGTTCGTGACACGGGCCTTCTGTAAAAACGTAACAACGGTAATGCATTTTGTTATTCTAGTGTAATAAATAACGAGATTACAGAAATGTTGATTAGGAACATTTGATTATTTAATAAATAATCAATGCTAGGAACGTTGCTTTTCTATGTTGTCACACTTTTTGTGAATCAAGTGTTTTTCAACTTTTATTATTTGATGTTTACAATCAAAATCTAAATTTATTTAAACTTTATTTATTCAACAGAAACATTAATATGTACAGGCACTCTACATATAAAAAGTTACAGCTAATAAAACATAATAAATTTTAATCCGAATTGTTTATTTGCATATAAAACACGTTTGTTGAAGATTTATACAGATGGTAAGTACTTGAATAATTTGTACCGTACATGTTTTTTGTTATCACAGCATGCAAATCTTATACTGACCCTTCTCAAATTACCATCACTAAAAACAAAATAAGCCAAAATATCAAAAACAAATTACGAAATAAAATAAAATAGCCTAAAACGCATGTAAATATTAAAGTTAAAAGTATGAATAATTCAGAACAGAGTCAATTATTAATAGTAATTTTTTTATTAGAAAAAACAATTTTCTTCTAATACCAATAAAGACTTTATCTATCTAAGTACCTATCTAATTTTTTTATGATAAGAAATGATATGACGAGCTTGTTGTTCACCTGATGCTAAGCGCATACACGTCTGCCCATATCAGTTGCAGTGTCACTCGGAACTCTAAAGTATACCGTTTCGCGTGACACTGCAATGCGCACGTCATCCTGAGACAGCAACACTAGTACTAATAAGATTACTAGTCTGTGAAGTTAGGTCACAGTATCATTTGCCCAGTAATTTCACAAGCTACAGTGCTTTTCAAATCGGAACACAGTAGTGCTTGCGCACTGCTTGGCGACAGGATAACTGGCAAAGCGGTGGTACCTACTTAGAAGAACTTTGCAGAAAAGTCCTAACTAGTGAAGTATCTAATGTTTAGCTATCCTATTTCCCTACAAAAAATTATAAATTCGAAATGTGAAAATTCTGTGATGTGTATGTATTTATTAGTGCAGGTACTTTGTCACCACTCAGTGTTGAAATGGCTGAATGGATTTTGATGAGAATATGTGTATACTGTGTATATATTATAGGTTCTAGAGTAAAACATACAATTCATTTTGTACCTATCGGAAATGTATGTGGGATAGATACAAATTATTATATTATTACACATTTTATATAAAATTTGTAAATAAAGCGATGCTTATAGCCAAATAATATATAGCAAGCCCATTACAAAGTATGAGTTTGAAAAAAAAACAGTTCCCTTTCTCACTACTGGCGCAAGCAATCCGGCACAATGCAGAACAGAAAACTCCGATCCGAAGCTTCGATTACAACTGTAAAGAAGAAGCTACAAGAAACTTTACAGTGATGTATTTTTTTTCTACTCTCTTTTACAATGTATATAATTTATTACAGTTGAGATAATGAATATGTTACAAAAGTAACCACCACGTCACACCGTATCCCATGAGGTAAAGTATTCCATGAGGTTTTCGTTCGTGTAAGTATTTTGTATGCAAAGATTAATTTCAATCAGTTCAGCTGTATAGGTATGGTATTGAAAGACACATAAACAGATAACTCACTTTATACGTACACTTGTGTAATTAGTTAGGGTGATAATAACGCTTACTTGTCTTTTCGTTTATCAACATTGTGACAGGAAAATATTAAGGACAAAAACAAAACAACAGCAGTGAATAAAATTCCAAACTTAGCAATCTTTCCTCCAAGCAAGGCAACCGTTACCTCGAAACGTAAGTCATTTTGCATGAAAATTGATTCTAATAGCTACAAACTATGCACAATGCCAATTAAACCACGAAGAAATTTAGTTCAATAAAATATAAAGCCCTGTTCAAAGTTTGAAGGTCAGATTGAGTAGCATTTTTCTTACTTTCTTTTTTTACTTAGCTTTGCAAGGTAAGTTATATTTTTAAATCTGAAATACTTAGGGTTAAACTACAAATACATAAACAAGGCTTAGGTCCGTATTACAGAATAATGCTCAGTCATCGATCAGTGCTCAAGCAGAGATTTCATTCACTAATTATTCACTTTATGAATGAAATCTCTGCTTGAGCACAGATCGATGACTAAGCATTGTTCTGTAATACGGACCTTAGACAGGCGTCAAACGTCTGCTTAACAATACAAAACAGCAGTTTAACACTAGTAAAGGCTTGTTTAAGTCTTTTGTGGTTAACCCCGTGGTGCATAGATTTAAGAATATTATATGTACGCAATACATTAGAAATCATCGCGGCACTCGCTCTTGAATTGGTGTGGACAACTCGTCTTAACTGAAAGATCTATTCTGGGAGGTTTCAAGGTAAGTGTGAACCGGTATCTTCTAAGCAAGCATGTTCCATCGTCAATGGCGTTGTCACTACTATCATGTAAATTGGTCAAATTCAAGTCCATCTATATCAATCATAGCTTTAAAAAAAATCACGACCAAAATGTATAATGTACTTTACACATAGAGGTTTTTGTTCATGACTAAAGAGACTGAACATTCCCAAATTAACTTGAATATAATTTTCTCAAAATCTAAATATCATTTACAGGATTTTAAAAAATGATTGGTCCTAATTATTTTCTTTCCAACAGCGAAAATTAATTTAATTATTAATTACATTTATAAAAAAAATTCAATAAAAAATAATCGTGAAACGACCTCTAAAAAATGTAAATGCCAACAAAGTGTTACTTTATAATAAGACACCCCAAAATAAAATTTAGTGATAAGTTAATTCAATGAATCCAACTTTGAATCCAAGTTTTATACTTACTTACTTAGTATTGATTGATAGCTTTAGGTAACTATATATGTGAAATTAAACACCAATAAATCACTGATAAACCTTTTATTATATACAAACTTTATTATGCCTACATTTCTTGTATTTACCATACCACTAAGCTACGCTTCACATTGGTACTAAAATTGATCTTGGAAGTGTCTAATACTGTATAGGTTTCACAGTTAAATAATAAAGTTTTTACTCAGCAACACTGCTACCTACTTAGTTGTTGGTTTCAAATACGTTAAAACTTGCCTTGAACCATATAGTGATTCCCTTTGCTATGAACATCGAAAAAAACTAAGCTACAAAACCTTGAGCACCGACGCAACGTGGCCAGCTTATCGGTCTTTTAAAATCTGCAGTTCGAAGAGTGAGTCCGTGATGTCCTATGTTTGACACAAAAGCGTAACCGTGTAAACAGATCTTAAATTGAGGCTTGATCGAGTAAATACACCTTATTGATTACGATCAGACTTTAAAAACATATCTGTCAATGGTGTCTCTGCCTCTTACAATGAAACCTTCACCCTAAGCACACTGCAATTTTTGCTTATTTTTATTTAATTTCCTTACCACCTTTATATCACCGCGCAACACGACGCTATATATGTATACGAGCTTTAACCATAGCTTCTGCCCTTAGCTTCGCCCGCGGCGTGGCCTATGGGAAAATAATTCAACCACCCATTTCACCTTCTTAAGGGTGGAATTTCGAAAAATCCTTTCTTAGCGGATGCCTACTTCATAACATCTACCTGCATGCCAAATTTCAGCCCGATCCGTCCAGTGGTTTGGGCTGTGCGTTGATAGATCATTATGTCAGTCAGTCAGTCACCTTTGAGCTATATATATTTAGATTAGATGGTGGCCATTCTTCTAATCCAATCTTCCATCCTTCAATCTTTAACATTTATTGCCCGGACGGCAAAGGAATGGAACAACTTACCAGGGCCCTGTTTCCTGAAAAAACAATCTGGGAGTTTTCAAGGCAAGAGTGAACTGGTATCTTTTAGGCAAGCATGTTCCTAAGTCGACCGCTTATCACTTACCATCAGGTGAGACAGTGGTCAAATGAAATCCTACCAAAGCTTAAAAACCTTACTGAAAGTAAAACTAATACCTAAATACTTGTCCATTTCATTTCTACCTAAATCAATCACAAAAAATTAAAGCTATCCTATCAATGCATTAAAACCCTATGCTCAATTATACAAAAGTGAAAATAATAATTATGGGCAAACAAAACTTGAGCGTAAGTCTATCAAACGATGCGCAATTCTTGCTCATTTCATGTCACGTGCGCAAAGCATTTGGTTGCCAAAAAATGTCATGAGGTAGGGTTTTCCCGAATTCCAAATACATCAGGCCTTTTGTCTCCTTTCCAATGCTATTTCGTAACCGTCGACGGCTTTCATCATTATGTCAAATTTGACTCTGATTTTTGGAACTGGGCCGCACTCCGGGTCTTCGACCACCTTGTAGCGACGGAGAACGCCGGTCAGGGCAGTCTTTATGGACATCAGAGCGTACTGATAACCTGTGAAGAAATTGCCATTGTTTTAGATAATAGCGTACCTATTAGGCACCAACGTTAAACTTATTTTTGAAGTAAAACTTCTTTACGCACGCAAGCGTGCAAGTGAGGCGAACGGAAGTTGAGAGGGAGATATACTTATTTCTCCCTCTCTACGTGAAGATATAAAGAAAGAGTTACGCTTCATATATTACTGAAGGGGCAAGAGAGATTGAACTAAAGAAGTTTTACTTCAGTCATACGGTCTAAAGCACACTCGTTTTTTTCTACATTAAGGTACATATGTATATCTTCCCACCATCGTACTAATTATCAATTATTAAAAAACTAAAAAAAGCAAAATGATATGTTTGGCTCAGTAACTTAAAATATGTAGGTAGTTAGGTAGGTACCAATATACTTAGCAAAATTTTTCTTTAGGTACTTTAATGCCTTGAACTTGAACATAACCTCCAATGTCACCTTTTAATTACCATGAGTTAATTTTTAATTGAGCGTTACTTTACGATGTTTACCCGGTGTGGTATGTACTTATTATATAATAGATTATGGTGCTTAACCTGCAATGATAACCTGCTGATTACCTGTTTAATAAATAAAATAAGTTAATAAATATAATAAAATTTATGTATAGTATTAATTGGCGTTAAAATGATAAGTAACATAGACGCATTGATCAAGGGTAATGTATCGAGGTTAGAATGTTTAACCTGCCAGACAATGTTAGCAGTTAAGCACCATAATTACTCGCATAGACGAAAGTTACACGTCTGTGATCCAAAGACGCGGCAATAATTTCTAAGCTTGAAAACTATGACACATACTATGATAACATAATCATATGACCCATTTGGTAAAATTAATAATGGCTAAACTCACGTCAATTAAAATTTTTAAATTACTCTGACCAGGTTTCTGACATATTCGATGAACTTCTTTTGGGAGCCAGTTACTAACGCAGGCTGCTTCGGCTTTATCACGCTTCAGTACGTAAGTTACGTGTAAGCTGTGTAATTTCGACTTTTTAACTGACGTGAGTTTAGCCTTTATTCATTTTACAAAATTCCGAAGCTCTGACTCAATCGGGTTTTGACCTAGGAAAATGGATCACCATTTGATTTAGTGTATCAACACTAAAGAAAAAATATAAAACTCAACTCACCAAGACAATTTCTAGGTCCACTACTGAATGGCATATAGCTGCATGTGTGAGCCAGGTTGAATCTTTCTGGGAGGAACCGATCCGGATCGAAGTTTTCCGCATCTGGACCCCAGTACTTGGGGTCTCGGTGGATCCCCCAAATGGAGATCACAATGCCTGAACCAGCAGGAAGTACGTGACCTGACGCTATACAAACAATAAAGCTTTTTTTAATTGGAGTAAAATATTGTAGATTCCATTATTTCATAAGTAAATATTGGTAATTAATTAATTTAATTGTTCTGCAAGAGTTCGTCTAGGTACCATCGCTTTGACAGATATTAATAATAAATAAATATTTGTGGACATTTTACACAGCGCCATCTAGCCCCAAACTAAGCAAAGCTTGTATTATGGGAACCAGATAACTGATACAATACTTAGATACTTTTTGTTTGTAAATACATACATAGAATACAATATAACACCCAGACACAGAACAAACACCTATGTTCATCACACAAATGTTTGTCCTGGGTGGGAATCGAACCCACAACCCACAGTTCAGAAGGCAGCCTTACTACCAACTGAGCTATCGGGCCAGTCAATATTATGCCCTCAAGCAGTTGTTGTATCAGTTTGAAGGGCAGTAGCTAATGAAGTAATTAAGTAAATAAGAGTTCATAACCTGACGTCACAGTCTAGAAATCTTATTATAAAACTGTGCTAATGTCTCAGGATGACGTGCGCAGTCACGGTAACAATTACGTGACACGTAAAAAATTTTGGAGTTCCGTGGCTCAAAAATGGGTACAAATGAAAATAGCCACCGTACAGCAATGTAATATATTTTAACTTGGTAAATTATGTGGTGAGCTTATTATTTTGGGCTTTTGTCACAGCAGCGAGTGCTAAAACATATAATATAACTAGTTGCGCCCCGCGGTTTTGCCTGCGATAAAAAGATTCTATGTGTTAATCCAGGTTATAAACTATTTGTGTTCTAAATTTCATCCAAATCCGTTCAGTAGTTTTTGCGTGAAAGAGTAACAAACATTCATCCATACACCCATCCATACTCACAAACTTTCACATTTATAATATTAGTAGAAAGTAGGATAAATAACAAACAAATTGTATTTATAAAACAATTAGGGACTTTTCAAATGTAGAAGTAGTAAACTTACGTAATTTAGTATCTTCTAAAACCTTCCTTGCAAGAAATGGAACTGGAGGAAAGAGCCTCAGTGATTCTTTTACGACTCGTTCTAAGCATTTGAGTTTCATTAAATCCTCCTTGACTAGGGGACGATCTGAATCACCAAACACTTCGTAGAGCCTGTAAAAATTATCGAAAGTAAAATGATATAGTTTTACTGATTAAAATATACTAGATATTTTATATTAAATTACACAAAAACATATCTAAACGTAATGCAGAAATTTTAATTTGGAAGTAGGCACATCAAACAAACGTGAAATGAATTTGACAAATAAGGAAATAGCTTCAGAAAATTATTTCGCATAAAGCAGCACCTCAGCCTGTGGTGCGGTGGTTGAGCAGGTCGGCTCATAGCCCGGAGGTCGTCGGGTTCGATTCCCGCGGCAGGACAAGTATTTGTGTACAGAGAAAAATAGCGCAAGTACTTGTTCTGAGTCTGGGTATTGTAGGACCATGGTGCTCGTAGTTCCTGCGTCCCTAGACACAGGGAATCTTTATCCAGGATCTATATATGTGATCGTTGGTCGTTATTATTATTAACATATCATATGATCCATCTTACTCTTGATAAACTTTCTCCTGCGTTTCTGGATATTTCCCTAGAAGTTTCAACGTGTATCCAATACAAACAGCAGAGGTGTCGGTGCCTGCTATCGTTAGCGTCAGAATTTCTTCTCTCAATTCTATGTTTGTATAACCTCTCTCACCTCCAGATAATGATATAAGGAGGTCTAAGAACGTCTTCTTTTTATACGATTCTAGATCTGTAAAAGTACTGATAGTTTAAAGTTTGAAAAATCTTAAAATATATCAAAGTGAGGTGGGCTATACCGTACCAAACTCACTAGACACTTTTTCTGTCTCTTTTGCAGTCTTTAATTCGTTGCGTTTGAGCGATATTATCTGTAAAGATGTTTAATAAAGAATTTAAAAGCTTAAATATTGTTATCAATACTCTTATTAACTTTAAATCGACGTCTGTCGTGCTGTCGTGCGTGATGTTAGTGCATACAGTTACAAGAAATAGAAAATCTTGCGAAATCTTTTGCGAATTGTTTTCTCATCATATTTTAACCTTAGGGTTCATACAACGGTATTTCTTTTCAGTCTGTGGTAGAACTATTCCGCAAAGTTCGTCTGGATAAGCTTTGCCAGATATTTTACCGCCAAGGAGTAGTGTGCAATGTGTAACCACTACTGAGTTCTAGATTGAAGGGCACAGTTATTGAAATTACTGGACAAATTAATCTTTATCACCTGATCTCACAAATGAATAATCAAGAATAATTTTATTACAAGGCATGTGCTGATGTATATTCATGATGTGCGCGGTACATTATCAATAAATAAAAAATATTTTTTACTACAAAGTCCATTCTCTAAAAAATTCATTTTCGTTCGCATGATTTTATCTGAACTCTCAAAAAATTTAAAGACTTACATCATCTATGTACGTATGCATTTCATTCACGCAGTTTTCATGTTCTGTGTGCTTCCACCTGAAGAGTCGGAACAGCCAATCCGGCTGCAGCCACAGATGGAATATCCTCTCACATACCAAGTGCAAAACTCGGTTCATTGACGTCAAGAACACGGCGTCGCGATGATTACCCTGGGCGTTCATTTTAACGCCCAATGCTGTTTCTGTAATAATAAATAAATTAATAGTAAAAAAAAGGTTTTATTTAAGTTATTTAATTTTTCGTATTTCTCTCAGTAAACTCTTTCATTCATGGGCGTGCACAAAAATAACTAGGCCATCCATCATAATATTAGGTTTAGAGTGACGTCAATTAGCAACTAACTTACTGCTGCTAACTGCTTTATGAAATGAAATGAAATGAAATAGTTTATTAAATGTTTACAAACATCGGTTTAAACATAAAACAGTCTACGAAAAATACACATAGTTTACTCCTGGTTGGAAAACTTTGGTACCCAAACTAGGAAAACCTGTGTTTTGGCATACCAATGCCCTCCGCCGGACAAAATTTTCGAGTACTTACTTATTGAACATTTTGTTTTCATTTTATTTTATTTAATATGCAAACGTTTGTACATTATGTAAAATTGTAAGTAACACGTAGTAAGTATTAAATAAGATAGATTAATAATACAATAAAATAAGAGAAATGATGAATGCATGCCTGAGTGATTTTGAGGTGTAACTGGGTTTGTATGAGTGTATGAGAGTGTGTGTCGTGTGTGAAGGTGTGATTGAGTGTGTATGTGATAGGAGAGGGGATGAAATGCCGCTGAACAAATATTTAAATTTAAATATAAGTCAGTAGCAAGTATTGACTAGAACATAGGTAACATACTTACATACAAACATTGCAAGTTACACGGAAAAAACTGTTTGGTGAATAATAACATAAACTTTGGTAACTAGGTACACAAAAACGGTGACTACACAACTAGGTTCTACACTAGTAGAACCTAGTTGTGTAGTCACCGTTTTTTGGCTACTAAGCCAAACTTCGTTTTGTTAATTTGGGTTGTGTTACTAATAGTTATAATATTTATATAGATTTAGTTAAACTAATTATATGCATATTAACAAATCATTTGCTAGCTATGGATACAGTATTGTTAAAAGTAATCTACCTTTTCTGTTAAAAGTTTTTATCCTATTTGATTTTTTATAAAATTTAATTTACTAACGGTTGTTTATAGATAGCTTTACGTTTTCGGATAATAGTAATTAATTGTTTGTTGATATGTAAGCTTACTACATTGCTATGGGTAGATAAACTATTTAGCTATTTTCATCTATATGTTACCTTACTAACTCTTATTATTAGCTCAACTATTTAGCTACTTTCATGTGTATCTTACCTCACTAAGCTGTTGTAAGTAGCTAAACTGTTTAGTTACTTCCATGTGTGTGTTACCTCACTACACTATACAATAGCAAACAACATCGCTTCTTTATGGAAGTAATTTAAATGATTTATTCAATTTTTAAATTCATGACAAGCTTTTTCGCTACGTCAGTGGAGAACAAGGTTCGAGAAGTTTATGCATAAAAAAGGAATCTAGAGAAACGAGTTATTAAACTCGTATTCTTATTTTTGTTGTCAACTACTGCTAACGTTACGCTCCATTATTTTTAATATTACTAGCTCTACATTGCATCATGAGGGCTGATAATTGTCTGTACTGTCAGATTACATATAATCAAGTCTTTACGATTATAAAGACCAACTGAACTTGTATCTAGAAATACGTAAAAGTTAAATTACCCGAACAATAAATCATGCCTTGCGTGCCTCACTAGTTCTTGTGACAAATAAATTTATACATAAAGATCGTTGCTATAGTTTTAACCAGAATACCTCGTAAAGCATGACGTTTCAACAGAAACCGTGATGTTCAAAAATCACAATATTCAAGAGTATGTTGTGTCTGTACCAAAATGCTTAGCTTAGCTAAAATGCTAGACTTATAGATATTATGATCAAGGAAGTCCTATATACTATGTAAATTTACAAACACCTACTCAACATTTAATATAAAAAGGATTTATTACAAATGAACGTTCTTTTATAATTTCATTTAATTGTTAGGAAAAACTAAGGGTGGCGGAATTAGAAGAAGTATATCGCCATCACATTTCAATGACCTATATCAAAAGTTATAAACATTTTTGTACCAGGTGAAATATTTTTTATGATATTAAGTAATAATAATAACGCCCAATGATCATATACATAGATCCTGGACCCTAACTAGGATTTCCTGTGTCTAGGACCCAGGAACTACGAGGACCATGGTCCCACAACACCCAGAATCAGAACAAGCGTTTGCACTTTTTTTCTGTGCACAAATACTAGTCCTGCCGCGGGAATCGAACCCACTGCTTCCGGGTCATGAGCCGACCTGCTCAATCACCACACCACAGAGGTTGTCAAAGTAAATTCCAATGTTCCTATTGTTTTTACCATGCTAACTTAAGTTATATGTTAGCAACTATGTGAAAGGGACACAGACCATCTCAAGTGAGTAGCTTTCGGACCGCGTTTTTAATATCCTGTCCTATCCTACGACCCATATTAATCATGACAAATACTTTTTTGTGGAAATCAAAATTATACCTAGTGTTATTTAGTATCAGATCTTAACCTATCAGTAAATTTACGTAACGGTATTTTTGAACGGGCTATCACTGTTGGCCTCTGCTGACCTTTACAGCGTCACCTTCGCTTAAGGCACTCAGCCGGCAAAAGTAGGAGGCAACTAGCTCAGGGGCAACCCTGGGATGCGAGCTTCGACTCAGGCCGTTGGCGTTCACTCATAGATGAATGACCACTATAAAAGCGGTATTTACAATTTAGCACTACTGCGCTTTGGAGAGCACGTTTACTGTCCGTCGCGGTTGTATTCATAAGACAATACTACCTAATGTCAAAAACCAGCGGGAGTACTAATAATTCTGACACCTAACCTTCTTGTCTATACACATGAGATACTATATAATTACGGCATAATAATAATTATACATTCTTCACCATTTTAGATCTAGTTACACCTACCATCATGTCATTAGCTGGATTGTGTTAGAGATATTTACGCTTGCAGCTTAAGTGAGTGACCCTCTGACATCTTGTAAATTAGATAGACTTGGTACAATTATTATTATATTACCTACTAGATTTCCGCCTTAGCATTTACAATGCACCCCGATGAGCATTATGGCACATTTTCCCAAAGCGATTCCAGATTTTAGTATTTGCCAACTCGAACAGCTTGGTTTTTCAAATTAGCATACTCAAAATTTATCAAATTACATATTAATAATAGTAATAGTATTATTCTTAAAATTTCTAGACCTTCATTTTAACTAAATATGGAGTAATTTAAGAAACACTTTTTTTTATTTAATTCATTGTTGTTATTTAATAATTATTTAATTTTCCGTGGCTGTTGACGTCACAATACCATTACTCCTAGCGGAGTTGACGTCCTACTTGTTTTCCAAAAATTTGGGGTCATTGTCTCTACATAACAAAAAAAAAACACTCAATGTCAATAATGTCACATTCCCATCATTTATTTTTTAAATTACGTTTCTACGTTCAAATCCTCAGGCATTTTTTTTCCATTAAACCACAAGTAACATCATCATTAGGCCAAATTAAGGTCGTTCAATTAAAGCCTGAATTACTAATAATCCGTAACTTTTGGATGTTTAAGTTTTAGGTAGTGATCACTAAGCCTATTCCTCAAATGGTTTTGTAATTTCAACAAATAAAACGTGAACATCATCTTTATTGAATAAAGGCACGTTAATAATACGAAAATACTTCATTATCAGCCCACTAGTTCACTGCTTTACAGATTTGCGTCTTTACTGTAATAAACATTATACCTACACGTCTGCCTCACCGATTGTTGGTTCGGTGGCCGGTAGGACCAGCCCACTGCCACTTAAGCCGACTTATCCTATCAGCTATGTCAATGACTTTTGTTCTTTGATGAATAATTTCGTTCCGGATCTAATTCCACAAAGAAATTCCGAGCGACTCCAATTAAGACGTTGGATTGTCATGTTATCGTAAGAGCCCATGTCTCTGCTCCTTACACTTTTGGTACAAAATATTTACATGACCTTAAATAGGGTATAACTTGGTGTAACTGGCCGCTATTAGTTATTGGCCAGTATTTACTACATTTGCATGAAATAAGACTTACATTCACGTAACTCTACCTGTGATCATGGTTTAACTTTACCTTATCTATAAGCTTTCATATTAGTTCATAATTTATACCGTATGGAAACTAGCACGAACTGGCCAGTGCACTAAAGTGGCCAGTTATTAGATGGTTTACCCTACCTCTAAATGTATTCTTAAATTTTATAACTTACCGAAAACAGAACCCAAAGTGTAAGTAGTGAGAAATGGCCAGATGCTGAATTTCTTCAAATTAGCGTTTTCAGCCAGGCGCTTACTGAGTTTCTCGCTGTTCTCCGAAAATACTTCTACGAAGTTTTCAACTATTTTCGGGCTGAAGGCTGGCAGTAGAATCTTGCGACGTCTCCTCCATATTGACACTAGATGAAATAATATCTTTTTACAAAAAGAGGTCAACGTGATTTCACAGATCTATATACATACACCCGAATAGACAATAGGTTCCTTTTGTTATGTTGAGTTAAAAACTGACAGGATATTAGTGAAACACTTTCAAGCTTGGTACACTCGCGCCTTTGATTTACAAGCTTTGAACTGTTTCAGTTTTACTTTATTATCGGTGTTATAATCTTCAAAATCTAAAAAGTCATCATCGTAAATCATCGCTCACTCCTTTCAAATTGTATATACCTAAGTACGATGTGTTTTTATAATGGTCCATATAGTTACGTTTCGCGTCTTTTATTTAAAAACTATGTAAACATACATGTTTCTGTTTTACTTAATCATCAGTGATAACGTAATTAATTTTTCAAATACTAAATTGCAGAAATATTTTGCGCTCGCTCGCACTGTAATGATAATGTAATTTTTCGTGTTTTTATTTGTACGAATTCCTGTTAATTTCTGCTTTTATCAAAATCAAAATCAAGAATATTTATTGAACATCATTAAGTTATATTTTGTTGTATATCAGTGAAGAGCTCCTTTAGAAGTCAGAAAAACTAGATTTTTTCTAGATCTACTATTCCCAAAAACTTCAATGGCCAGCTAGAAGCAACCTTAAAAAATTATCCTTATTGTAGTCGTTTGAAATTTTTGTCATTACTGGCCTACTTTAAATGTCCTTATTATGATAATCGCAAACCTGACGCATACTCCTTGTTTCGAAGTGGTCGCAAATTAATGGTTCCAGCGTAACAAAAAACATCTTTATGTATTCACGCAGCGTTTCCATAAATGTTATTTTGTGAGGTCAAGGCTTGGAAACTATTACCAGGGTTGGACCACGCGAAACTGTCAAGATTGTAACAAGGTCTCTAGTAACGCATTTATAATCTTATTTTATAGACAATTTTAGATCATATTAAATTATTGAAAGTTTCTTTCACATTATAAAATTAATACCTAGTTGATATTTATTTCAATATCGAAATATATGTTTTCGTACATTACGTATTTAAAAATATATAGTTGTATCACTTCATTTATAACAATCACTGTGATTTTTTGACAGTATTAATTTTTTTATCAACATAAGTATACAAAACTAATTAAACTTGACTGACAAATAGGAAATCGAACACAAACGTATTTTGACATTTAAATAAATACATTAATAATACACCCATTCTAATAACACAAACAAAAAATGTAATCTGTGAAGTAAACAGAAAATGAAAGGAATGTTCTTTATCGTAGTACATACCTACATAGCTAGTTACTAGTTGAAAACATTGATATATATTTGTAAGAGGTACTAATTGATCACTTTATGAATGAACTCTCTGCTTGAGCACCGATCGATGACTGAGCATCGTTCTGCAATACGGACCTCAGAAACTACTATCTGAATCTAATAATTATTTCACTAACGTTATAGTTTTAATCGTGATACTGTAGGTTTCACTCGGTAGGATTCCTCAATATTTGAACGGGTGTGAAATCTAGTAGAAGTTACCGCTGTAAAACCTTGACGCTGAGTATAGAGAAAAATATATTATTAAGTAATTCATAAAATTGTTAAAGCATTGCTTACCTGGAGCAAAGATACCTCCATAGCCGATGACCTTTCTGATGAATCTGTGTAGATCATCTTTCTCCAAGCATGTTTTCAGTATCATTTCTAAGTCAACAGGATCTACGACGACTGTAGAAAATAATCAGCATTAGCGAAAAATATGATGTATGTGTTAGCTACTTAATCACCTATTACTTACTTCCGATAGCTATGATGAACAGTAATCGTCTAGTGGTAAATAAAAATAAAAAATGCTATGTCATAGTGCAAAAATAATTTATTTATAATTTACTAGTTGCGTCTCGCGGTTTCACCCGCGGATAAAAAGTATTTTAATTATTTGCTCATCCCACAGGAAAATTTTACTTTTCCGGGATAAAATGTAGCCTATATGTCAATCCAGTGTCTAAGCTATCTTGGTATTGAATTTCATCCAAATCCATTTAGCCGTTTGAGCGTGAAGGCGTAACAAACATAGACACATACACACATACAAACTTTCGCCTTTATAATAATAGGTCTTTACCTATGAAATTGCCGTATTGCAGTACAGACTTTTTCAAACAAAAAAAAGTTTTGATTGGCTATGAATTCTAAATTCAAATTAATTTTGTTTTAAAAATATGACATTCTATTTGAAATATAAGTGTTTTGTTTATTGATTAGCGTTGTATTTTCATTACATTTCAACATTTTTCCTCATAATGGATACTTTGAAATTTCGTGTAATTATGGAATATGAGTTCCGTCGTGGCACCAACGCGGCACAAACGACACGTAACATCAACGACGTTTTCGGAGAGAACTGTACAAACGAACGTACAACCCGTTATTGGTTTGCTCGGTTTCGTTCTGGGAATTTTGACTTGAAAAATGAACCTCGTGGTCGTCCGGAAACTTTGGTCAACAATGATGAATTAAAGACGATTGTGGAAGCTGATGAATCTCAATCTACAGCTAAGCTGGCAGCAGCTTTTGATGTTAGCATCAAAACATTATTGGTCCATTTGCGACAGATTGGCAAGATAAAAAGCTTGATAGATGGGTGCCCCACGAACTTAACGATCGCCAGCGCAACGTACGCGTCGAGACTTGCCTTGCGCTGCTTAACAGGCACAGAAATGAAGGAATTTTGAACCGAATTGTTACGTGCGAAGAAAAATGGATTCTTTTTGACAATCGAAAGCGCTCAGCAAGTTGGTTAGATCCTGGTTCGGTACCAAAGCAATGTGCAAAACGAAAAATGACCCCTAGAAAGGTGATGGTCACAGTTTGGTGGTCTAGTGCTGGTGTGATTCATCATAGCTTTTTACAAAACGGCGAGAGCATTACTGCAGATGTGTACATTGAAGAACTGACCACAATGATGGCGAAACTCGCACGTCTGCAACCAGCTTTGGTCAATCGGTCGTCTCCACTGCTACTTCACGACAACGCGCGACCCCATACTGCACAACAGACCGTCTCTAAGCTGCATGAGTTGGGTTTGGAAGCTCTCCCTCATCCGCCATACTCACCAGATCTTGCGCCTACCGACTATTACTTTTTCCAAAATTTGGACAACTTTTTAGCGGGAAAAAAATTCAATTCCCGAGAGGCAGTACCCCTGTATCTAGGGACCCAGGAACCACGAGGACCAGGATTCTACAACACCCAGACTAAGAACAAGTACTTTAAGCTTTAAGGGTTTTATTTTTACTGTACAAATACTTGTCCTGTGGCGGGCATCGAACCAACCACCTCCGGAATATGAGTCAACCAGCTCAACCTTACCATACCAACCAAACCACCAACCATAGAGACTGTCGTCGATAATGAGTGGAATATATGTTATATAGATGCCCAAAATAATGATTATTGTAACTTTTACCCTCACAAAATATTTATAAAACAACCAATAAGCTTGAAATATTGGCATTTAGGTATACTCACTGAAATATAAAACATGGTTAAGCCAGCCTTTTGAAACTCCCCCTAGCTCCATGGTGGCGTAGCTGTGTTTTTTCAAGCTTGTCATAATATCTGAAAGGTTAACAAAGATGTGTTAAAGTATTAGTTCCTAAAAGTTTTAGAAAGCAGCGAGATTTAAACGCGCTCCTTCCAACTTACCCATTCTCTAAGTTTGGTTAACTTAAACTGTTTGAATTCGTTCCTATTTTTTTATAAGTGTTTACTTAAATGGCTTAAGTTCTTTTCTCTACTAAGTTCACAAATACTTTACCTTCCTTCCTTTATAGATTACCTTCAAGAAAATCATTATTAATTTTCAATGATTAAAATTAATATAGTATAATATTAATTATGTATTGTTATACCTGCTTTAACAATAATCAGTTAAGTTTTGTAGGAGGTAGGACTTTGTTGCAAAGTTCGTCTAGGTAGGTACCACCGCTTTGCCAGTTATTCTGCCGCCAAGCAGTAGTGTGCAAGCACTACTGTGTTCCGGTTTGAAGGGCACTGTAGCTAGTGAAGTTACTGGGCGATTGAGACTTTATGATCAATACAATACAATACAATACAAAAATTCTTTATTGTACACCAGAAGAAAAACAGTTACAGATGAAGAAACTTAAAGCTATATCATCAAATTCAAATTCAAATTCAAATTCAAATTCAAAAGATTTATTGCAAATAGGCTAATTTTAGCACTTTTACAAGTCAAAATTATATTGGGTACTTAAAATTAAGTTATTTCACTAAGCATATAAAATTACAAAGTGCTTATTGTCAAATAATATATAGCAAGCCCATTACAATATATGAGTTTGAAAAAAAAGCAGTTCTCTTTCTCACTACTGGTGCAAGCAATCCGGCACAATGCAGAATTGAAAACTTTGATCCGAAGCTTCGATTACAACTGTAAAGAAGAAGCTACAAGAAACTTTACAGTGATGTATTTTTTTTTCTTCTTTCTCCTGTCTTTTACAATGTATATAATTCATTACAATTGAGATCTGATCTCACAGTCGAGTAATCTTATTACCAGACTGTGCTGATGTTTCAAGATGATGTGCGCAGTGCAGTGTCGCTTGAAACTCTATGTTTTAGGGTTCCGAGTGACACTGTTCTGTTATGGGCGGCCGTAGCGCTTAACATCAGGTGAACGACTATTTATTCATATCACATCATTCAATAACATAAAAAAAGTTAATAATTAATACTTTAGTGTGTGTTCCGGTTTGAAGGGCAGAGAAATTACTGGGCAATTGAGACTTTATGATCTGATAAAATCTTCTTGATGAGGAATCTTATTAACAGACTGTGCTGATGTCTCAGGATGATATACGCAGTGCAGTGTCACGCGAAACTATATATTTTAGAGTTCTGAGTGACACTAGGCGCTTATCTTCAGGTGCAACTAGCTCGTGACATCATTTGATGACATATAAATAAAATTATTTTACTCGTAACTAGAAAGTTAATAACATGAATGAATATCAAGAACTCCAAAAATACCTATGGTTTTACTTTTATTCTTTAATAAATTTTAATTAATCAACCAGGTAAGGTTTTTTTGATTGGTTATTGGCAAAGCATTTAACTGCCTCGTTTGATGTTAAACAACGACGTGATCTAAGATGGGGCATGCTTGCCTAGAAGATACCTGTTCACTCTTAACTTGAAAACTCCCAGGTGATAGTTAACTGGAAACAAGGACGCTGGCAAGCTGTTCCATTCATTAGCTGTTCGCACTATAAAGTTAGTAGCGATACGCTACGTGCAGGTCGAAGGAATTTCAACCATTTATTAAAGAAGATGGAGGAATTAGTTCGTATAATTCCTTCACACACTCTCCAAAGTGCAGTTTATGAAACATCGATGAACCAACAACTTAACTTATCAAGTATTTCTATTCTACAGATTAATTCAAATTAGAAAAATTAAAATCTCGAACGATATTTTATTCAGTTCGGGTTATTATTATTCCTGCCGCTTTAAACAAAATTCCAAAAGATAAAACTGTTTTGTTAATAAAAGGTTATATTTGTATTTTCAATGTTTTAGGTTTTGGAATAACAAATATAGTGTTATTAATATAGTACTTGTGTGTACAATTTTGTCTCCAAAGGAGATTCCTGTGACCTCACTATACAGGTTCTACCTAGTGTGAGGGACAGCGCTTTCGACTGAGGTACATTGTAAATACACAATAACTTTACGCAAAACAAATATACTGTAAGTTTATGTACCTCCCTTGCTACCTGTGTGAACAATAAAGTTTTTATTTATTTATTTACTTACTTATATAAGTATTTACCTGTAATATCAATCACACGTCTTAATTATAACTTGATATAACACCACGAAAAAAATAAGCAGCTATTGTCAAAACAAAAAGTGAAACACGTCTTACAATATAGAGATCCGTTGACACTTCAAAACACGGGATATCAAATTTTCACTTTTAACAATACCTTCTGTACTTCCGGCCAAAGTATGCGCAATCCCAAGCACGGGCAGCGAGTCCTTCAGCGATGGTATTGGACCGGCTAGCCTGTACAAATTCCTCCTTTGGAATCTGAACACCAGCGTCCACGTCACAAGCAGAAAAAACAGCAACCACAGCAACATCGCACTAACTCTTTTAGCACAAGGAACCAACTGTCAACTCAGCGTAGCAGGTATGCTTGCACTGACCGAGCGCTGGTCGACTAAGAAATCCTCCTTTTATATTTATATTGTAAGGTTTTCCTGCCACCGCATGGCTCGCGTCGCTTAACCCAGCGTCGCAAGTTCATGGTCTTGCCATTAGGTTTCGTATGAGGAGCAAGAAAAGTTAGCGTGTGATAAAGTTTATTTCAAGCGTTAATAAAGCGGTAATGATGCCGAACCGGTTATGACAACCATGCATTAGATTTAAGCTAGACACTTCAGACGCTAGATCTTGTTTCGTTGCTTTAAAGAATTTAAGAGAACAATTTTGTAAATGGTTTTTTAGGCAAGTGCCTATATAGCAACCATGCTCTTACGCAAACTGTGTTGTCAAAATAGGTAAGCTGCAAGTGTGCTAAATCTGTACATTATATTACTTATTATTTTTTTATAATAATTGCGGTGCATTTCTATCTTTATCGGTATATAAATAGAACAATAACATTTTTTTAACATCCCCCTGAAACGACTGCAGTAACGTTTATCAAACTTTGTAGGGCACCGCAATTTTATTTTTGGATACTATAAGTTTTCAAACGCGGCTAAGTGCGGCTTGCCCGCAGCTATACAGAAACATTTTATGAAGTAAAACTTTTTTACGCACGCTTGACTTGGGGGGTAAGCTGGCGAGGCGAACGGAAGTTGAAAGTGGTTGGTTAATGTAGATCTCCATTGTCAACATAACAAAGTTAAAAATTACTTAAAATTTGTATTATTATGTTGGTATACCTGTTGGGTTGGTATAAATTTGTATAATTAGTACTTCCGTTCGCCTCGTTACGCATTCACCAGCGTACTCCTCAAGTCAAGCGTGGGTAAAGAAGTTTTGCTTCAAAAAGATAGGGGAAAGGACGAATGGGTCGAAATGCCAAGAGAGGCAGGTAGTCTTCGTTCCCTCTTCGTGCGAAGCCGAGGCGGGTCGGCTGCGCTACTCAGCTGACGCGAACCTAAAGTGCAGTCACACGTAATGAAACGGAACGGATGCGCCGTAAATATGACTGAACAAATAATTTTACATCAGGGACGAATTATGGGGTTAAAATATGAGATTTAAGAGTAAAAAAATAAAGTTGTAGCACGAAATCTAAAAAATATTGTCATGGTACTATCTAATAGGAGCAAAAAGTACCATAAATTCTGTATTACCAATGGAGCAATTGAGCAATAACCTATTTCAGTTTCTTCACCCCGTCGTCGCTGCCCGAGACACGTCTTGAGCGACCCGATTGTTCCTATAGCAGCCGTAGTATCGGCTGCGCTAGGATCACCGGACCAGTCTAGCCCTTCTGGCTCAGTTACCGCTTTCAGCACCGGTATAGGACATCAAAAGTCGTAACGCAATCAGACACCAACTTCGCTGGCGAGGTCGACGTACCCTCCGTAGGTTAGCTAGGACGGTCGTGACTTTCCATAGGATCCACTCTTCCAGTGGGCGTAATCTTCTCGATCCACTTATCCCGGCAACGGCCTAAACCGAGGCTTGAACCCCAAAAGAAGGTGTGTCCTTGAGCTAGTTGCCTCTTAATTTTATTTAATATCGCGTAAAGCGCCTGCCCCCCACCCCGCTAAAAAAACCTAGTTCAGTTTCAGATTCGGAATATTGATAAGGTGAATATGAATAGTATTTTATTCAGAATACCATAACCTGAATACTTTATGGCCAACTACTTACACCGTAATCAATGTCAAGTTGTCAGGTCAGTTAGACTTTACACTCTTGTTGTAAAAAACACATAAATTACAGCATGTTTAAGGGAATCACGTATAAGCTATATGTCCTGGGTCAGGGTCAGCAGCGTGCTGACGAGAATTACGTATATTACTTTGAACTAGGGTTTCTGCTCGAGCTTTCTCGAACTGAAGATTACACGAGAAATTCGGTTTCAAAAAGGACGAGATCTTTTTTATGGAAACTTGAATTGCACCAGGCTCGCCGTGCCGCAGTGCGAACCAGCTCAACTCTCAACTCTCACACCATAGGCTGCCAACATTAAGAGCTATCAGTGATAATATTAAAACTAAGGAAATCATAAAGCCATATCTTTTAATGCTACCCTTCAAATAAACATTTTCAAACGAAAAAAGTCAAGTGGTAACAATGATTAACTCACACTTAATGCAATTAAAATTTACTTTGTGGTCGGTTTCACATTATCATAATCCTAAAATACAACACAACTGCCTACTATACTTATTATTTACAGAATTCACACCGAAATAATATGCAATTGGATTATGCATAAGTTTACTTAAACCGATCATATCCAAATTAAAAATATGAAATAAAATAACTGCGTAAATAGCTTTAACCGTTATGATTATTAATTTTTAATATGCCAAATTTTTATTTTTATTCTATTACTAACGTTAATACTTCATTTAATTGTGTAATTGTTAATGTTTACAATATTTGCATGCCGCCGCTCGCGCTAGTTACAGAATGTATGTACTGTTATACCTTATATAGTTAGCGATATTTAAGCAAATAAATGATTCTGATTATTTACCTACACAATATTATTTTATTACCTTATTATATTATATCTTCGATGAGGACTTCTCAGTTACAAATTGCAATAATATTACTAAATATGTGAAGACTGACCGCGCCCCCTGTAAAGTTAAACATTAGAATCGTCAATCATCAGTATAATCACGTACTATTTATCGCTGACACAAAATACTTAGGTACAATACTTCGTACCTAAACACTAGTTTTTAGGGACTGCTCTAGAGTAATTAAAGGTCGATAGTTGAACTTAATCGCGTTGGCCTATCAGTGAATGTCACATTTGGTTTGACCCATCCATGTCGAAATTTTGATAAGCCTAAAGCATGTTAAATAAAAATGTATGAGCTACTATGACAGCTTTCACAATAGCTCTTACTTTTTTTCTTTACACGGCATAGGATCGTGCCGTAACCGTATGTGAAACAGGCCTGAGTAGGTACTTATTAACCAGTCATTCATTCGTCGAGTCGAGTAGTGAGCACGAAACCACAGAATATATAATAATACTACGAACAGAAGATTTCTTCTCAAAATCATTTAAATAAATAGCGACTCTTGCTCTGACACAATAAAATTCAATTCAGGTCGCACTGCACTATCGTCCCGTGGTGGCAAGGAAGTGAGAGGGAATATCCCCTCAAAAAAAATGTTTGTCTTGTATAATCTTTGGTGATATATTTTTTTTTTACTTCGCTTGACGAAATAGGGGTTTTTCGTTTGTTTATAATTAATAAAATATAAAATAGTATACAAGTACGTACTTACTCAGGGTATTGGCAAAATTCTTAGGCTAGGTACCTACTTGATTTACATGCAACGCGGCTAGCGACGCAGGCAATCTACTGCACAGTCATAATATCATACATCTTTGCGAGAGTAGCGCCGGCCGAACATACCTGAACCGCGGAGACCCCCCTTACGAAACGGTTCCCCCCAAGGCCACGTTAATATGAAAGTCATAACATATATTAACCTCTTGTAAGAAGGCGTACTTCAAATCGAATAAACCACAAACTGTGAATACTGGCACCTCGTGAAGCAACTGAATTGATAGTTGTATTGCCTGTAAATAATAAAAAAATAAAATTATATCATTATGTGCGAAACTGGCGTTTTTATTGTTGTTTGTAGGTAAAGACTTGACCGGCCTGATAGCTCAGTTGGTAGTAACAGAAACCCTACCTTCTGAACTATGAGTTGTGGGTTCGATTCCTATCCAGGACAAACATTTGTGTGATTTACATCGATGTTTGTTCTGTGTATAAAATATGTGTGGACACATCACACAACGCCATCTAGCCCCAACCTAAGCAAAGTTTGTACTATGGGATCTTACCTCATTGTTGATTGTTGGACTAAAATCTTCGTTTATCATATCGTGTGTTATGTATGCAGTCTTTTTCGCCTGCAAATCGTTAAGATTTTTAATTAATAATTCGTTAGTAGGTCTATGTATTTATCATAAAATCAACATACGAAGTAGGCATATAGACTTTGGTGTTACCTATGATAGTTCTATAATTATTGTGTAGTAGAGGCTAGAAGCTGAGTCAGGGCTGTAGGGCAGCATTGGTTACAGGTGGGGCGGAAGTTAAAAAATATCATAATTGATCGGCTCTCAAAGCACGGGCTCCTAAATCAATCAATAGCTATTCGTAGACAAATAATTTCTGTGACAGAACATAAGCATGGATCTAAGTTTTTTTTATCTCAAACTATGAACAAACAATTTAATTATAATAATTTATAGTTTTTGGGTCATGAGCTGAGTAGGTACTATGTAGGTAATATGAGAAGCGTTTTTAGTACAGTCAGTACTCAGTAAGTAGGACTGGATAGGCATAGGCATACCTACACCGGACGAAATTTTAATTGATAAAATGATTACTTATGAGATAGTAAACTTACGCTTTCCACCGTAGATTCGCTAAAATAAATCACTACGAAAATGATTCCAAGAGCGATGACGATCTCCCAAAACGTGTAAACCAAGAAGTCAAAGTACCTGCTTAAATCGTGAAACAAACCAGACGCAGTTGCTTCCATAAAGTAAAACAAATACAAGATAATATAGTTGAAGTAAAACAAAATGGTGAACAGTAGTACTAGTCCGTACAATCTATTAATTGCCAGACACGAGTTAAACAACATGCTATAAACTCTGGCGCATGTCTTTATTTTCTGGCAAACGTGTCTGTCTTGGAGTTCTACAACTTTGATCATGTTGGCTGGTACTTTCCCGCGAATGAATACTTTGTATTCCCAAGAATCCCGGTTTTTAATATCGTACAATGTTTTGTTTATCCATTTGAATCTATCTCGGACAATAATCAAGTGATAGCAATAAAGCGATGAGGTTAAAATGGCTAGAGAGTCGGAGAAAACTACTTGATACATCTTCTCCAAAGGCATAACGACACTCGAGCTCAGAGCCATGAAGAGGCAAGCGATTCGGACGACATATACGATAATCTGCCCAATGGACATGTAGATTGCCCTACGAGCAAGCTTATGGTAATCAAGTAAGCTGCCAGCCTTTTCGATCATAAAATCGATGTCAACTAGATTCTGCATGACAGATCGATTTCCGCTCAATTTGAATGTTGTCAATGACATCACTAGCAGCACGAAAATTAAGGAAGAAGCCCTCTCAAAATCATCGCCGTATCTTTTAAGTTTCGTGTCGTATAACATTCGAAGAACAGAAATATCTTCATGATGAGTTTTATATGTACAGTAAAGGTACAAAGAGCTCCATGTAATGAAACATATAAAGCCGATAACTGAGAATTTGGTTACGATTCGGTTTCCTGGTGGGCACTTCAATTCGAAAACGGATGTTCCGGAGAGTTTTCTCAACAGGATGGCCCAATACGCTGCTTCTACGACGTTGTTATATTTGCGTAGCTGTATAGTTCTCTTGTAAAGATCTTTAAGAATTTTGGGAAACATTTTCAAGTTAACTAAACTTGCCTCATCCTATGGAATTCGCGTGAAAAATGAGCGATGCGTGCGATGTGTTATAATTTCCACACGTAATCATATTAAACTGATTATTAAATCGCTTAGCTAAGTGCGTCCATCGCTTAACATTATTAACCTACTCTATTAGTAAATGAAACAAAATTATGGTATTCGCAGTTATCCATCGGATAATCAGTAGTTTATTTTCTCTGAACGTTCACATTTACAGTGATAATAATCTACAATATGAACATCATAGGCATTATATTGTCATAAACAATAATGAAAATAGGCATGTTATATACAAAGGGATATCATGTTTTATAAGCACTATACAAACTTTATAACTGAAATTACAAGCTTATTCCAAGTCCAAAGACACTATATTTAATTTATATATAATAAATAGCATAATGCTAATAGAGAAAAAAGGGTTAAAATAATTCAACATCTAAAATCATTTGTTTGTGTCTTCAGAGTTGGTTATATTTGGTCTAGTAGAATGTATAAGTATAGCTGCATTCGCAATATATTTATGTAATGCTTTACATATTTCATAAATAGCTACCTAATTAATGTACACCAAAAATAAATTGTGCTCTTCACTTACATACGAATTAACATTATCGAAATTAATAGATGATAGTAACATTATTCGATTGTGTCTAACTTCGTCTTAGAGCTGTTTTATTTATCAGTAATATATTATAATTTATTGGAATCGTTTTATCAAAATAGTCTGCAGAGCTCTAATTTAATATTTAATATAATAATGAAAGCAAATAGTTATTAAGAAATCTTGGCTGTGCAAAGTTGCCGAGATACTTTCATAAAACGAGACCGTAACCATATAAGATCCGAGAGCACAAATGAAAATATCAAACAACTTAATACTTTCATTTAAAAAAATCGAATTATTAAATAGTTGTCTGTAAAGTCGGTTTACAGACGATAATTTTACGTGAAAACATAAGAAGCCCGATCGAGCCTCTCTATCACTTGCTCTCGCTTGCACGCTTGGCTCAGCCGGAACGTGAACACTTCGTGCGTGCAGCGGGCGTACATCTCTTATAAGACGATATCACGTCAAAAATTCTAGTAATTTGTCGTGATGAGACGTGATTATAAGAACTACTGATAAACAAACCTGTTGTAATTTATAATGCGGTGTATATGACTGTTTATTTATTAGCAACTCTTATCATCACATCACGACAAATTACTAGACACTACAAGAGAAAAAAGTATTAACAGTAATGGCAATCTACAGAAGTATATATTAATAAGAGGCTTTGTTCTCAGTGAGACTGACTGACTAAGACAACATACATTCCATACCGCAGGACCCAGACTTCATATTTGGAGGGTGCCTTCCTTTAATGGGGTAGAACTATAAGCCTAAAGTACTACTGAAAAGTAACTTTTTTTTTAACCTCTAATTAGGGAATTAAGTCAAATGGGTTGTTAAGATTGTATTAAGAAACGCGGATGAAATGGCGGACGTCCCATAGTACCTTTATACATAAATTCCAGTTAATCGAAACTCGGGCCATTTTTCTAAAGCGCATCAATTTACTTTTCGGAAAATTGTGTAGACAAATAGTTATCTTTTTTAATACATAAATAGTACGACTTTAAGAACTAAATAAATCAACAATTGCACATTGCTTTTGTAAGTGCTCTCGGAACTGGGAGTTAATTATAGCTTAATATTAAAAACTAAATTTAGTGAATTTTAGTAAGTTCTCATGGCAGATACCAGCCATAATCAACAAATTGTTTACTTACAATTTTTAAGGTTAAAAAATAGTTGAAATCCTTCATTAATATCCTGAATAATACGAAATGGTATACAAATTATGGCACAGATATATCATATACTTCTTATATTAATGGGTCCATTTCGGTAACAGATGGTATAAAATAAAAACACATGTTGCCACATCTACAGTGGAATTGAATTAATTGGACAAATTTTATCAGCAAGAGATTCGTTTACAATATAATAACAATAATAACTTTACAATCGCTAAAATCATTATATTAAAGAAAGACTTATTTGAGAATTGTTTTCTATTGAGATTTTTTACAGGTACAGAACTAATTTTGTACGTGGACTTTATCGGCATTGATACAGGTATAAAAAGATTTGTTCACGCGATTGTACGTAACCTTTCTAAACATCACTATTACATTTATTCTATGTCTTACCATACCGAATATATATTATTCTTATAATAAAATCATTTTAAAAAAGGGCCGATACTGAGATGTACTTGGATGACCTATTTTTTCCAATCATTTTGATTTAAAAACCAAACTACTGAACCAATTTTGATGAATATTTTATGGGACCAATCTAAAAGTATTAAAAAGATTTTTTTTGTTTATAAATGTCGAAGTTCTGGGTAACAAATTAAGAATCTAGATTAAATAGATAAAATATATAGAATACCTGATAGAATACATAATTACATAACTTTTTATAATGCTGCTAAAAATAAGCTAGCACACTTCGATCCCCTCCCTATAGAATACGATTAAAAATAGCGATGTTTAGAAAAGTACTCTGAACAAAACTGCTTCACTTTAGTCCAAAAAATCTACGTACTCATAGTTAAAACTAAAATTTAGCTGCACATTTATGTAGTATATAATTTTTAAAGATACAACACACAATAACATACAAAAAGTATGACGCGTAATCGCATACACATTATTAATTTGAGACAATGTAAAAAAATATGATCCAATGTTACATCTAATATCTAAAATTATATATACATATTTCAAAGATATAAATATCTATACATAATAAAAGCTTACTGTCATCTTTAGATTTATAATTACTGGTGATTTTTGGTATCATAACTATTAATGTAATATCGAAAGAAATATAAAACTCGTTGCATTGCATGTTACGTTTTATATTTATAATTTAATTGTTAATGTTTTGAATGCTAGATTTATTAGATAACATTGAAGGCCGTGCTTATTACATTTATATATCGCTTCATACATTTTGTTGCGTTTAATAATATCCAACAGTATATATATATATTTATTGTATATTTTATTTTATGTCACCAGAATGTAACGTTATTTATATTTATTACTACATAAACGCACTATTGAATCAGCTTTTTCATCTACACTATTCGTAAAGATATAAGATCAAAGTTTTTAATTTAAGGGTAAATAATTTCTTAAAGTCTGCTTTTGCACATCATTTAGGATTTAAAGATTAGTACTAAAAAGAGCAGTTTTAAAAGTCTTATCTAAGAAACTAGAGAGATACGTCACTTCTGAAGTTTAACTAAACTGTTTATAAAATAGAATGGCAGTGCATTGTCCATGAAAGAGATATGTCTTTCGTCTTGAAACTGATATTAATATAAAATCCTGTTAATACCGTGAATTTTTATAGATTTGTTTCGCTAATACGGCTTTTTTCTGGCCAATTGGAGGTCAGCACCCGGATTTACCAAAAATCGATTCGGAACCATTCTGGAATGTGAATCGGGCTGCTCTAGACCAAACTGTAAAAAAGCCTATATGACGATCCCTTGAGTGAATCTAATAATTTCAATGTAATCATTGACACGCTTGATACGATTATGAACTTAAATAGAAAAGTGGTTGAAACGTAATTTTTCTGCTTGACGACAACTTACAGCTCTTTAAAAACTGCACGGTCTATGTTCAACGGTTAATCTGTTGGTTCGAAATAGGTATAACGTAGCTATGTTATTTGAATCCAAAAACTAAAGTCAATTTCAAGAAGAATATAAACCACTAAACGTTTGTCTAATTTAAAGCTGATTCCACTATATATTACTCTACCTATAATATGATGTTTAAGCTTATTATTTAGTAATATTTTACAATTCCGCATTGAAGTATAAAAAAATTAAGATGTATTTTGCGACTTGTATTGAGAGTATTTTTAAACGGCGCCCTTAAATATTTGAAAGTATAAATGCAAGATTCTAAATAACTCTACGCATAATTAATGATTAATAAAATAAACAATAATAGGCTTACTTATAAACGTTATAGTAAAAGTGGTTGGTCCATGACGATTTCCAAACTTTATGGAACCAATATTGACGAGGCGAGTGTTTTATTTACATTTCGTTTCATTTTACCAAAGTGTTTACTTAAAAACACAGCGTTGATATAAAGATGATTTTGTGATCTCTAATACTAATTTAACACTAAACATTGTTTGTACCACATTTGCGTGTCACCCTCCAGCAGGCGCCACTATCACGTCTCAATTTCTGAATTTTCTAGAATTGGCACTCTATAGTCCGTATTACAGAACGATGCTCAGTCATCGATTGGTGCTCAAGCAGAGATTTCATTCTCTAATTGATCACTTTATATGATCACTTTATATCACTTTATATTTATGAATTAAATCTCCGCTTGAGAAGCGATCGATGACTGAGCATCGTTCTGTAATACGGACCTAAGTATAATGGCGTTTTGAGATATTTCCCGCCAAACGACTTTTCTCGTAATCGAAATTAAAGTCAAACTACCAAGTTTACTTGTGTAGTTAAGGCTAAGTTAAGCGCCGTGATTAATTAGGTAAAGTGTGCGAAAACAGATGTTCTAGTGATAAAATAGTAAACAAATTTGGAAACGGAAGTTAAGTCCCCATGCACCAAAGCACGAAGGCCAACTCGCACGATTTGAACGCATGGGCCGACTCCATAATTGAAGGGGTGAGAATAAAAAGGATTTAACTGATTTTTTTCACAAAATGACTTATGGGTATCGTTGGATTCAGCGTGAAATTATCTTCAATAATACATTCTCAAAATACCGAAATGAGGCTTAAATCTCGAGATTTTGAGTCTAAAAATGGTTTATCTGTCACAGGAATACAGTTTGCTTAGCATAAAAACATTACTATATTTATTTTATATATTATTATATATTATATTTTTACAGTAATTGTATGAATTAGTACTATATTTAGTAATTTTAAATAGAATTAAAACATTTTCAAGCAACTGAAACTTACATAAACCTTTTCTATTACCTTATAAGCACTCTACATTAAAATGACGCCGTTGACGTTTAAAGTCAATTTTCTCGAAACTGTCAATTTGTCAGTTAAATCCTTTTTATTCTCAAACCTTCAATTGACCACGTAAATCATTAACGAAATGTTTACAAAACCGCATTTGACACCATCGCCTCAGTTATCGAATACACTGTAATACCTCTTTAGAGTTCTCGTAAAACCAAGTTCAGGACAACTCAAGAGCTGACAGAGGAATCTATTGAAGACAGCCAGAAACAATATCAGTCGGTATATTATCAAAATGGGCATGCTGATTGTGATAATATACCATATACTACTGTCTATGCAGATGAATTTTTTTTTAATTAACCCGACTTCGTACTTTATTGTCGGACAACACGACAATTGAAGGGGTGAGAACAAAAAGGGTTTAACTGATTTTTTACGTTATCGTTATCGGGTATCGTTGGATTCAACGTGAATTTATCTACAATAATACATTCTCAAAATACCGAAATCAGGCTTAAATCTCGAGATTTTGAGTCTAAAAATGGTTTATCTGTCACAGGAATACAGTTCGATTAGCATAAAAACATTATTATATTTATTTTATTATAATATTTTTACAGTAATTGTATGAATTAGTATTATATTTAGTATTTCAAAATAGAATTTAAACATTTCAAGCAACTGAAACTTATATGAACCTTTTCTATTACCTTATAAGCACTCTACATTAAAATGACGCCGTTGAAGTTTAAAGTCAATTTTCTCGAAACTATCAATTTGACAGTTAAACCCTTTTCATTCTCACCCCTTCAATTATATGACTTCATATAGAAATGATCGCTTAACAGCAAACCATTTTGGAAGTAAAGACTATAAGAGACCCTTTATTTGTCTACATTATTCTGTGTATTTGTATTTATGCTATTAATTTGCATATATGCAAACGGAGAAAAACAAGACTACAAAGACTTTTTTGTATAATATTAACTATACAAATAAAGTTTCACAAGTGAAACGGGTTACGATCAAGAGAATGCCTGCAACAGGGAACCTGTTTACGACTACCTACAATAAAGGTTAATTAAAGCAGAACTATTCTTGATGAAGAGTGTGGACTGGACCAACAGCCTTTTTAATCAATGCATAAAATATCCTGTCAAATTCTCTATGTCATGGACAATAACCAGACAGTCACGGACAATAACAAGACAGAGCATATTGAGCATTAATTATATTTGAGAAACGTTTATAAGTAAGTCCCAAAAATTATAATAATTGTGATGTATTTACCTAGGAATATATTTAATTAATTAATCATCATAAGGGTTAAATAGAAAGTAAAATTACTTGCACGCAAGTAATAGTCACTATTTACGTGATTAATTTTCCAATAATATATACGAAACTTTAATTTGATGAGTAATTCGTAGCATTCAAATTACAGAAATGAAGTTGTTATTGTTACTGCGTGTGTCCACTTGGTAAAAAAGATTGATTACTACGCGTGACGAGAATAGCCCTCACTTCACTGAAGAAGTATTATTATGTAAATTTTAATAACAATATTACTTGATTTATAATAAAGAATGTATACTATATATATTTTATGTATACATACATAAAATACAGGTGGTTCGAACCGGATGATAGAACCGACCCAAGCACACACAATTCAGTAATAAACAATATAGGGAACTCCCGGACAAGACAGCATACAAATATTTGTGAAAACACTTCATTCAATTCATTTAGTATAGGAATAAGACTTATACAACATTTCAACCAATAAGCCAAAATATCCCCAAATATCAAATCCCTTTCATTCTCCATTATACATAATCTGCAACTAAATAACAAATATTCACACCAACAACGAATCATTCCAGAACACATTGCAATTACACTTTTGTAAAGCCTAACAATAAAATCACATATCATTAAATATCTTTGGATACAACCAAAACTAAAAATAGCGTACAAAAATACAAAAAACATATACAAGAATGTCATAATTGAGGAAAGATATGGAATCTCGTGTACCATAACAACACGTGTAATTCGGATCGCTCCATACTCTCGTGGTATTTGAGAAGACTAGACGGCTCGATATAATTGAATGCAAACAGTACTGTATATAACATACCACCACCGATTCAGGTGCACTTTTTGACCCACATAAAGTTCCCGGTTGGTGTCCGTCGCTAGAAGTCAGTATACTTTCTATCGACGTTATTATTCCGGTAGCTGAGGTTCGGTCACAGCAGGTCTTGCACAGGAGATGTGTCAAGGTTGGTGATGAGAGTCTTTAGGAACGTCATTTCCTTGCGAGCGTTTTCTAGGATGACGCGCGGGTCCTGTGACGTGCACCGGAGGCAGTTTGGTGCGAACACCATGGCGAGATTCGCAGAATCCATTTTTGTTTGACTTACCACTTCCGGAGCGGTGAATTGTTGCAGGAAGCTTATCAAATATGTTAGTACCTGAAAATATCAACTTTATTAACAGAATAGTAATCATAAAAATGAATTTCTATTTCCCTTGGTCATCCCATCACGTGTGAACGGATGGAACATTATTACTAATTCTTTTTTTATTGTTGTGTTTATTATTGCCAGGAAAAGGATCTTATGAAAGAAAAAAATAAGAAAGTTAAGCGGAAAATTAGAAAATTTTCACCACGCGGGTGAAACTGCGGGGCGCAGCTAGTCAAAAAATAAAAAGTAATTATGCATATCTCACCTAAGCTCTTACCCCATCTTGGGACTATGATATCAAATAAACCAAAAAAATATTTCTTAAGATATTCTTCGAAGATCCACCCAAAGGGCCAGCTATTTAGTAGTAATAGTAATTTATTTGCCAATAAGTAAATAACAATCTTATGCTAGTGGCTTATATTAGGTATAGTTTCCTGCTAAATATCATATTATTTTAATGGAAAAATAAAAAAAAAACAGTTGGTAACTATTTAAACATATGTAGGTGAAATACAAATATAAAATATCTAAGCACTTTAGCATCCGTACTAGGTTACCCTGTGTTACGTTTGCTAAGCTTCCGAAAGTTTTTTTTAGTGACAATGCTATAATGAGTAGTAGTAAAAAATAAAAATACTTGTATACATCGAAGGAATAAATGAAGGAAAGGAGGGAGGGAGGGAAGGAAGGAAAGGAAAGAAGAACGGTGTGGTACTCACAAGTCTATTGATAGGTGGCAGTCTATGTAGCGCCCGCGTGCAAGCTGCGAAGTCAGTCCCGGCGGCGACGCACGCCCCGTACAACGCGTCCGGTATAAGGGGCTCGTACAGCTCCCGGTACCATAGCTTGAGGAGGCTAGCCGGCGCGTGAGCGTCTGGAATTATAAGCACTAATACATAATTCAGGGTTATATGAACTTGGCGAGAATTTCCCAAAACATCCTAAGCGGGACGTCACTCCAGGCCATTATCGCCCCTATTTAGAATAAGAAATACAATACGACGTTAGATATTAGAATTTGATTATAGCTTTGATCAAGTTAACAAGCTAATACATTTGCCTGTTGAATTTATTATTGTGGCCGACAACTGGTTACAAGCGTTGCGTTCGGTAACTGTCTTGTGAGACCAGCGTTTGGTCACACAAAAACCGGAATTATTAAAGGATTGAATAATTATTTAAGGATTCGTCGACTTTTAAAACGGGTGATCATAAAAAAGCAATTAAGCGGTTTCGAAGATCACAAATTATTTTCGCGTAAAAACTTGTTCTGATTCTGGGTGTTGTGGGACCATGGTCCTCGTAGTTCCTGGGTCCCTAGACACAGGGAATCCTAGTTAGGGTCCAGGATCTATGTTGGTGATCGTTAGGCTTTATTATTATTATTATTATTTCACCAGCCAATTCTACCCTTAGAATTACAAAAAGTAATGAGGACTTTTTTTTACTTTGAGAAAATGCCACCATAATGAAATGCCGTCGTCATTTTTGAAATAATTACACGCGCACTATTATGCATATGCTGCATTTTTTTTTCTGAAATGAGCAGTAATTTTTATTGCTGTCACGTTCCAACATTTACATACTTACACTTCAATAGGTGGGTAGAACGGGAAAACAATATTCATTAGCTTTCGTTGGAAAATAGTGGAACGCACTTACCGGTAAGCGTGGAGGCATCCGGCAGTTCCCAGCAATCGATCTTTGCTTTCAAAGCGTTAACCTCGTCAACGTCGGCCGACACTCGGAATATGCCTTCGGTTTCCCTCCCGTTTAGCGCGAGCACTTGCTGCGACAACGCCACTTGCACCCACGGCAGCTGTCGGTTCGGAAACCGATCTTTCTGAAGTGACATCACTTCCGAAAGTGTATTGCCGAACATGGACTGGCGGAAGATTTGTATCTGAAATTATGCAAAAACGTCAAAATCACAAATAGTAATAAAAATACGCTCTCGACCCGATAGACTCGTTTCGTAACACTTTTCACATCATTGAAGCGCGTCACGTTCTAGAATAAAACCTTATGGTTTTCCTGCGCAGATGATATATAATGTGGTCTTGTCATTAGTGTTTGCGCTCTGCGCCTATTGCTCGCCACAAATACTGTTATTATACTCATCTATATGAAGGTGCGAGCGTAATTTGTTTTCCTGGTCTGTGGTCTATTTATATCACAGAACAGGATACTTTGTCATACCACTTTTGCGTACATAATCAAATGAGAAAAATTGAGAAAAACCAATTTTTATTTTAGAAGAAACCGTTACACGTTACCGTTTACAGCCTATTAGTCAAGTTACGTGGAGTACAATAATGTATTCATCGTGTATCTGGCACTAGATATAATAGAGAAACTTATTGCTACATGAATAACACACCCTATGAAGTTACATTGTGACAGCCTATGTGGTGTGGTGGTTGATCAGGTCGGCTCATAGCCCGAAGGCGGCAGGTTCGATTCCCACGGCAGGACAAGGACAAGTGCACAGACAAAAAAGCGAAAATACTTGTTCTGAGTCTGGGTGTTGTGGAGCCATGGTCCTCGTAGTTCCTGGGTCCCTAGACACGGAATTCTAGTTAGGGTCCAGGATCTATGTATGTGATAGTTGGGCGTTATTACTACTATATTATGTCTAGGAAGTATTATAGCTCACCCTAGCCTGATCGATGTCTTCCGTCGTCGGTTTCCTTGGCTGCCTTTTCCCTCCGAATCCGATCCTTTCTAACCGCTTGCAAGCAACGCCGGCGTAGTGCGAAACTTGGACATGGATAGGCCATTTTCCAACCTGCGATGAACATAAATCTTTATATCATCATATACAGCGCTTTATCTAATTATATCAAAATAATATTTACCACGCTTTCGCTAAAGAATTATTGGGCTGTAGCGGATTGCGTATGTTTTCATTACTGAGTAAAGATTCACGTTACCCACGAATACAGATCGTTCCTCGCATTTTGCATTGTTAGCATTTTTCTTATTGATAAAGTATGATTTGACGAAAAAATACAACTGTTTTAGTTCGCACAAGTACTCTTGATGCGTGAATTGATATTTATAAATGTAATTTAGTTGATGTATATGTATGTATATATTGTGGACATCTCACACAACGCCATCTAGCCCCAAACTAAGCAAAGCTTGTGTTATGGGAACCAGATAACTGATACAATACTTAGATACTTTATGATGTATGACGGTTAAAGCATAATTTAAAAACCGTTTTCAGTTTAATTGTACTTATAACTAATATACCTAAATCAATGTACCTAATCCTCGTTACTTTTGCAGCTCTAAAGAATTCATCTATGAATCTTTTAGCTAAAGCGTTGTAACAGCGTCGTCAGTTACTGAACTGAAACTTATGAACGATATATCATATACCAATGTTTTTATTTGTAATGAGGAAGGAAATAATACCTTTACCGAGATACAGTTCGTCAAATCATCTAGTTCCACTACGAAGCCCAATATCCCTTACCTCAGGGAATGCGTCCGCAAACGCCGGGTCTCGATGCCTGTTCACGTAGTTAGTGAGCGCGGGTTGGAAGGCAGATGAAGGCGGTACGAATGCTAAGCACACCGCTAACAGTTCCCAGCCTCTAAGGAGAGAATCCCTTAGCGGATTCTCTGTTGTTTGTCTGCATAGCTGTACGTAAAGCTCGTCTCTTAACCTAAAAATTAAAAACAGGTTAATAATTGCTCCGTTGCTCGTACATGTATCGCTTTTCTCTACAATAGAGGCAGTCAGTTTTATCCACACTTTATCACATCACAGAACTTTCCTGAATAAAAAGTATCCAATGTTATATTTTTATAATAATAATAACACCCAACGATCACATATATAGATCCTGGGCCCTAACTAGGATTCCCTGTCTAGGGACCCAGGAACTACGAGGACCATGGTCCCACAACACCCAGACTCAGAACAAGTATTTGCGCTTTTTTTTTCTGTGCACAAATACTTGTACTGTCTTGAAATCGAACCCGCCGCCTCCGGGTTATGAGCCGACCTGCTCAACCATCACATCACAGAGGCTGTCATTTTATAATGGATATGTAAGCTGTGTGTGCGAAATTTAAGCCTAATCAGTTCAGCAATAAGGCCACACATACAAACATGAAATGTTGGCTGTTTCACTTTTATTATAATTAATTAAGTGTCTATATGGATTGCCCTGCTGCCTTTCTAGAATAGTCTATAAATGTATACAGAATGAAGCATGTGTTAGATAAGTAACAAAAAGATAATAATAATAAAAAAAATATGGGTTCGATTTAGGCAGTGATAGATTGATCTAAATCAGTTCTCCAAAAATATTAATATTCTAGTACAAGGAATCAGTTACGTGGAGATTTAACTTACTTTTCATTAGCATATGTGGCGTGCAAGATGTCTTGCGCGACTGAGTTCAGCGTCATCCCGGGCCTCGCTTTGCGGTCGCCCATGTATATTTGTACTAGACGGAAAAGATCAGTGGCAGCTTTCTTGTGTGCCTTGTCCCATTCCGCGCCCACCATGGGTGCCGATATCGATGATGACGTCCAGGACAACATGTCGCGGACTGATGCCTACGAAATACGGATAAGTATAGATTATTTTACATATGTTTTTGTCAGTCAAAGCCTAGCGAATTTTACTAGGTGGTAGGACTTCTCTGCAAAGTTCCTCTAGGAAGGTACCACCGCTTTGCCAGTTATTCTGCTGCGAAGCAGTAGTGAGCAAGTGTTCCGGTTTTAAGGGCACTGTAGCTAGAGAAATTACTGGGCAAATGAGACTTTATGACCTGATCTCATAGTCTAGTAATCTTACTAGATTGTGCTGATGTCTCGGGATGACGTACGCAGTGCAGTGTCACGCGAAACTATACACTTTATAGTTACGACTTAAAAAGAAACTTGAGAATAAGGCACCAGTGTACTGACCCAGCTAAAGGTGCCTTTATTCTTCCGCTTAGAAACCACGTAAACAAGATGTTGATTAACTACCCATTAACCTAAAGGTGACGTCATTACGCCGTCCCGAGACGTTTAAATAAGGTCTAAGTTTACTGACCTTCCGTTTAAAGATCGTGGTCCGATCCTTGAGCTTCGTTGTGCCTCCTAGAGACGACGTGGATGTCAGAACGAGCCAGAAGTTTACTGACATTCTAAGATGCCCTTATTTTGCTGTCTGGGGAGGACGTCAATACGAAGAACAAGTTTACTGACCTTTCTCATAAAACGCTTTTGTTTGAGGTTGTTTTTGGTGCTTTAGTCTAGCTGCGGGCGCAGCACGAGATATACAGAGAGTTATGTTTCTTCTGAAGATGCTTCTTGAGGTATGGTTATCCTTCGCGTTATATTATATTTTGTTCAATCGGGTCAATCGATTCAAGTCACTCTTAGCCGACTAGGTACTAGTGTACTGACCTTCCTCCTAAATATGCCCTTGTTGAAGTTAAGGTTATCCTTCGCGAAGATCTCGATGTCTTGCTCGGGCTGCGGTCGCGGGGCGTGGTGCGCTCGCACGGGGCTGTACAGCGACGGCGCGCCAGCCGGCGGCGGCGCCTCCGCCCCGCCACCGAGGGATGATGTCTGCGGGATGGAAACCGTTCAGTGCAAGTGTACCGAACTACGCCGTAATCAAATAGCTAAATAAAGTATTCCATCAACCTTAAAGTATGTGTAGTGCCTGCGTCGCATATCAAGTTACCTTCATCACATCAAATGAATTTATTTTTATCATATAAGCACAATGTACACTTATGGAAGTAAGTTTATAACAACAGCAAATAAACCTTAAATTAATTTGACGATCAATTGCGGTCCTTGACGTTTCGACCTTTGTGAAAGAGAAAGCAACACATTTGAACTGTTAAATTAAATTTGGCGAAGGATTTTACACAGTGTCAAACAGGGTTGCGCAACAGAATCGACAATAATATCTGATATAAAACTCACCCTATGAATTCCAGGCGAAGACTGGCGATCTCTATCGAACCCGACGAACGTGTTATAGTAAGACACTCCATGGTTCATATACTCTACATCTTGAGGTCGATGCGCGTATGCATGTGGTAAATATACTCCGGAACCGTCATCATCGTCCGGAGTTCTCGCGCCGCCGTCGGAGGATTCGTTATCCGGCTCGTGTCCGGACAGAGACCGGGATTCGGAACCGGAACGGGAATGGGAGCGAGATGATCCGGATTCATTGTCCGAGCCGGATCCGGCGCCGTAACGATTGCGACCTGTTGTGGAAGTAGCTTTACAGTTATGGTTACGATTGTAAAAATACAACTAAAAAAAATTCTGGAATAAATAAGCAATTAACAAAAAGCAATATCTATAAACAAACTGCAATGGTGTCTAAACACATTTAAAAAAAGATTATTCTTACACGGTACAGAGGTTTACAAATAAATCTAACAAGGCCAATATTTTGAACAGCTTTTAAAACAAAAGAATAACAAACCGAGACATCTCCTACAGCTGTTGAGTTTCAGCATAGAGAATCGGAATGGAATTGCGAGTGTGTAGTCCCCACAGCTAAGGATTTCAAGTGGAAGTAACGGCCTTTAGGTAAGCCAATGTCAGATTGTTTAGGCCTCACTCCAAGGTATTTACAGGTACCACTCGTGCCCTGCCTTTTTTTAAAAGCGGCTCTAACGATTGATTATTGTTTTCTCACTGCTACTACTACGTCAAAATTGTAGTAGTAAATCGACAAAAATATATCTGTTCACTCTTTTCATAATTTTTCTGTAATTACGCGTGTACTACTCACTAGTTCGCTTCGCCTGCTGTATGATATAGTCCTGTAGCGGCAGCAAGTGCTGCATACCGCGAAGGTCCCAGTTGCAATAAAGCGGGGAGCCTTCTTCGTCTTCCTCCGCGCCTTCCAATCCAGGCTCCTCTATTTCTACAGGCCTTTTGTGTCCTGTGAAATTTAGCAATATATATAAACTGCATCTTGGGATAAGGTGCTCGAAAGTGGGTGAATCTAAAGCAAAACACTTCTTTTGTCTTCTCTTCAACTAAGACTTGAGACGCTGGAGTACTTATTTTAATACTTATGTCCGTTTTTACTAAAGTGTAACAGCTCCTAAGTTATTAATATTATAGAAAATGACGCGATTGGTATTCATAATTACAACTAGTACACGGCTAAAACTCACGAGATACAGTCGACTAACGCGACCGGTGTTCCGGCAATATAGATGCCCATCCTCATGGAATACGCGCGGCGGCCATGGCGGTCGAGTTATTCGACTATATCTCGTGAGTGTTAGCCGTTTACTAGTTGTAGTTACAGCTCCTAAGTTCGCACTTATCCCTATGACACACCTATAGCAGTGCATTTGAGAGGAATAAGTGCGAGATGTCAAAATTAAGTACACACGGGCATTAGTTTCCTAACAGCCATTTAATTTTGCATCACTACGATAAGGATATAGATTGAAAAGTCTACTATTTGACGCACTTACATAAAAAAATTCACAGCTGTGTTGCCATGACTTTAGTCACTTCATTTAGAGCGAAAACGGGTAATTTGAACAAAAATTACTAAAAAATGCCTGTAGTTTCTTCTAAACTAAAAAAAATCTTAGAGTAAACATAGGGGTGATTTCGATGGCCTTTAATGACCTTTACCTTCAAATTCATTCTGATGCATACATCTTGGGACACCTGTATATTTAACTTGTTTGCCCCTCACTATTACAGTAAAAATACAATAAAAAGCAAGAATAACACTTACGTCTAGATTTAGTGCGATCCCTGGGCGCAGTGGTTGTCCTTTCCGCATTTAACCTCTGATTATGCTTCTGAACATTGGGTTCCGTTAGTGGTGGTTCCAAGTTCACACATTTCAATTTATAGTTTACTGGAAACAAAATAATCGATGATTATTATGTGTCGATTCTTTTGTGCAACACTCTAAACTATATAAGTCAAATAATTTGTATTATTTGACTTATATAGTTTAGAGTTACCCTAAATATGTTGGTAACTTTCATATACATTGAAATGACAAGAACCGCAAATTTTATAATTTTCAAATTTAGTTTGTTATTCCATTATCTGTTATAAGATTACAACAATATTGTTGTTGTGTGGCTTAGCGTCAGAGCTCTCAGCCTCGAACGCATGCGGTTATGCATATAAACGTTCATTCATATTATGAACTAGTGGCCCGTCCCGGATTCGCACATATGGAAATTTGCTTTTTAAACATTTTAGCATAAACATTTTTTTCTTGCAATTAAAATAGCCTTTATTAATCAGTGATAATGTAGCATTTAAATAATGAAAGAATTTTTAAAATCGGTCCAGTACTTTTTGAGCCAATTCGTTACAAACATACTTACATACAAATCTTTCGTCTTAATAATATTATTAGTATAGATAGTATAGATTTATCATTCATTCCTTTAAATCATTCACTAATTAAATTTTTCATTCATTCCAATAAATTTATTCATTCGCAGACACTATAATATACCTCTACGGATATTGTTAGATAGATAGATAGATAGAGAACTCTTTCTCTCACCAATGAAGTACAAAATCAGGAATAACTATAATATTTACGAACTAGTGTAACATTGTTATGACGTCACAAGCGAAAGTGATTACATACCAGCGGCTATATTGTCTTGTTCGTTAGCAGAGGAAAGCCGTAAGTAATTGTGGTGAGGTTCATGCGGCGGAGTGCGATGTTTGCTGCTGCCGGATGATACTGATGTTTTGCTAGATGTGTACCTCTCGGGTTCCGCTTGTTGACGCCTGGAAATACTACGCAAGCGTTACATATACACTGGAACTAGAAAACATATTTTGCAATGTTGGGTAATCACGGAACTTTGATTGCAATGCAACAGGAGACATTTTCATACTAACTATGCATAAACTGCGTCAAATTCATACAATTTTGTGTTTCTACCTGTTGCAATCAAGTTACATGATCGCCCAGCTGATTAGAGACAGTAGGTAGGTAGGTATGCAGCTGCTGGTTGCAAATGGTCAGTAAGAGATCGTTGTGGTGCAAAATGGAGTAGATTAGGTTAGTTATTCAATATTCAGCAAGACAACTGGTTGATAATGATTAATGACTTTCATATGTGAAAACCGTATATCTACACATATTACGTTTTTCATTATCAACTACATATTCAGTACAAAATAGTCACACGCCTCGTTTAACTAATCTCAGAAAGCAACTGACAGATTTTATTACTATTTCCACCAAAAGATACACTGGTTATTGGAAGTTTTTCATAATTTATAACTATGTGACAGTAACACCTATTACTCGAAACATTCAAAAGCAAATATAGAAAGAAAAAGTTGTCAGTATTTATTTACTTATTTGGCACAACAATAGAACAAAATTAAAAAAAGTTTACAAACATTTTGAGCTAGATTACATCCCAAAGCATGTGTACACATCATGATTAACAAAACATAAAAATAAAAAGTTAGTAAAAAATTAAATATGTTTTTATGGTATCGATATATTAGGTCTTTACCTATGAAATTGCCGTTTTGTTTGAAAAAAGTTAAAGTATTTTTTTTTTGAACTTATTTATTTCTTTTATTCAAAGTAATCACCCCTGCAATCAATGCATCTTTGCCAACGCTGTGGCAGTTTATGGATGCCCTTCTTGAAAAAATCAGCAGGACGGGAGACAACAAACTCTTCAAAGGCGTTTTGTACTGCCTCTCGGGAATTGAATTTTTTTCCCGCTAAAAAGTTGTCCAAATTTTGGAAAAAGTAATAGTCGGTAGGCGCAAGATCTGGTGAGTATGGCGGATGAGGGAGAGCTTCCAAACCCAACTCATGCAGCTTAGAGACGGTCTGTTGTGCAGTATGGGGTCGCGCGTTGTCGTGAAGTAGCAGTGGAGACGACCGATTGACCAAAGCTGGTTGCAGACGTGCGAGTTTCGCCATCATTGTGGTCAGTTCTTCAATGTACACATCTGCAGTAATGCTCTCGCCGTTTTGTAAAAAGCTATGATGAATCACACCAGCACTAGACCACCAAACTGTGACCATCACCTTTCTAGGGGTCATTTTTCGTTTTGCACATTGCTTTGGTACCGAACCAGGATCTAACCAACTTGCTGAGCGCTTTCGATTGTCAAAAAGAATCCATTTTTCGTCGCACGTAACAATTCGGTTCAAAATTCCTTCATTTATGTGCCTGTTAAGCAGCGCAAGGCAAGTCTCGACACGTACGTTGCGCTGGCGATCGTTAAGTTCGTGGGGCACCCATCTATCAAGCTTTTTTATCTTGCCAATCTGTCGCAAATGGACCAATATTGTTTTGATGCTAACATCAAAAGCTGCTGCCAGCTCAGCTGTAGATTGAGATTCATCAGCTTCCACAATCGCCTTTAATTCATCATTGTTGACCAAAGTTTCCGGTCGACCACGAGGTTCATTTTTCAAGTCAAAATTCCCAGAACGGAACCGAGCAAACCAATAACGGGTTGTACGTTCGTTTGTACAGTTCTCTCCGTAAACGTCGTTGATGTTACGTGTCGTTTGTGCCGCGTTGGTGCCACGACGGAACTCATATTCCATAATTACACGAAATTTCAAAGTATCCATTATGAGGAAAAATGTTGAAATGTAATGAAAATACAACGCTAATCAATAAACAAAAGACTTATATTGTAAATAGAATGTCATACTTATAAAACAAAATTAATTTGAATTTAGAATTCATAGCCAATCAAAACTTTTTTTTGTTTGAAAAAGTCTGTACTGCAATACGGCAATTTCATAGGTAAAGACCTATTATATGAAATCGAATATATGGTAGTATAGCAGTACGAGAGTTTCTTGTAGCAACAAAAGTTACCTATACGGTTCAGGTCTAGGATAATACGCCGCTTCGAGTAGTTTGCGGACTGCTGTGATTGGTCAACTAAATAGTTGCACAGAAATTTGAGCTATTATTAGTGGTAACTTTCCAAATGGCCTGTTTTTGACGATAGAGTGGAAGTAATTTCGAGTTTGAATAATAGTGTTTGAGGAAAAAAATTTGTATTTTATAGTTAGTAATAAACAAAAAGTCTCGTCAGCAATGCTTACCTAGTGAAGTCCCTAGTAGGTTGCCAGTTAGGTGCATTGTGTCGTAGGTCTAAGCTAGTCTGTCGGAATGGCTTGTCGACGCTATATACTGCTTGTTTCTCTGGATACCTATCCATTCGCTCTAATTCCGCTATACGATCCTTGTCAAGGTGCCTGTAGGGAGAGTTTAAATGTGAATTCAAAGATATTTATATTTTTTATGGGAAATAATAATAGCATGGCGGCAAAGCACTCATGCTCGGCTATAAACCAATTTCAAAAATCTGTAACCACTTTAAAGTGTTCCGTTAGCCTCTCTTTAAAGCCAGTAATGAATCCATATGCGTAGGACCAACTTCCTTCATATTGTCACTTAACATCAGGTGAAATGTGAGTTTGATCTGATATTTCAAAAACATAAATTGTTTTTAAGGTCCGTATTATAGAACAATGCTCAGTCATCGATCGGGGCTCAAGCAGAGATTTCATTCACTAATTGATCAATTTATGAATGAAATCTCTGCTTGAGCATCGTTCTGTAATACGAACCTTAGACAATTATACAATGATTATAGAAACAATTTTAGTCTTATTTTAGAAATAAACCAGACAGATAAATGTTAAGAAATAAGGGGCGAAATCTATGAAGTACATACTCAGAGTACAAAGAATAAGAGAATGAAGCTTTAAAAGTATGAAATACATACCTATCAGAGTACCGTTCCCGAGCATGACGCGACAGTTGGTGCGGGCGCTCCAAGCTGTGCATGACTCGGGCGCCGCCCGCCGCGTCCGTCGCCAGCGATATCGACGACACGAGCGAGGGCCGACCTGCGTTTGCCTGGAATAAACAAAAATGGATGAAATTTCTCGATCAAAGCACTTCTATTCGGGTGTGGGTTTATGTTAACCCAAAATGAAGATGACGAACTTTTTTCGCTACAAATTAAAAAAAACACGCAAAAAAATTACGATACCAACGGCCGTCTGTATTAAATTTGGACAGCTTCTAAGTTCGCACTTATTCCTCTGTGACACACCCAAATGCAGTAGGTGTAATGTATAAGTCCGAACTTAGGAGCTGTCAAACTTTAGTGCAGGCAGGCATAACTGTCAAACTTTTTTCCATCTTAGAAAATGGCTGAGAAAATTAAGATTAAAGTGCGTATTTTCGTATTCGCGAAATTAATAAAAATGCAGGCACTCGATTCCGCGACGGTTTCTATAGCCGGCCGGACGACAGGAACCATGAACTGATAATTCGATTTTGTGTCTTATTATAAACTAGTTGACCCGCCCCTGCTTTGCGCGGATTAATTAGTTTTACGCCCTAAATCTGGCAAAGAGCAGATATGTTAGTATTATACCAATCGTTTCACCACTCAGCGGTGAAACGATTGCACGGAGTTCGATGTTTGGAGGTCCTGGAATAACTCATACGATCTTTTTTCCCAGAAAAATGTGTAGACACACATTATTTCATAAAACCCACTTTATTAACTAACCTGCAAGAATGGTGTTAGTTGAGGTTTCTGTAATGGACTGCTGGGGCTTTGTGGAGATGCGGAGTCGCAGGAGGAGCCACCGGCCGACTGCTGTTTCAACTGTAATGTCAATATCTACATTCTAACGTTACAATAATATGGCAATTATCTATAACAAACATAACAAACAAAATCGCATAACACACACCTAACAAACAATTATTTCTTAGATCTAGGGTTGAAGAAAGATTTCGCGCAGGGCAAGCGCTTTATAGGTGAATATATAAGCGTTAGATACGCAGCGCAATGTGAGACAAATTGCACTTTAAAGCGACGTGGCGAGAGTAGCTATTCATTTAAATGTCTTCACTGTGGTTTAGTTGAGCTTTCAACTTATAGAGCAGTATCATCATTTTTTCGAAAGATTGATCCAGTGCATTCAATTGCCCGGCATTCATTGGTGCCTATTATTACCAACAACCCAAAACTGACAGTGCGCAAAATGTTGCTGTCCTTTTCATATAGGATTCGAAATTACCAAAACCAGAACAGCGAATAATAGATGAAAAAGATAGATAGATATAAAGAGTGTAGATTTCAAAACTTTCCGGTAGATTGAATCAGCTACGCGTGAGATAACGTGACTCATAACTCGTCAATAATATATATTTGGTTACACAAACCTTGCGTCTGGTCAATGGAGTGCTCTCAACTGATTTGAAGTATTTCTCATGCATCGAATCATCGGAAGCATCTTTTCGTGGTGATATGAAACTCCCACTACGATTCAGGCCTGTAATAAAAATTTCCTCCATGAATGGACGGACATTTCAAACAGAGAATCAAAATCGAAAATACAAATATTAAGGCGTAGGGTATACCAAAATAACCTGATCAAAATCCGTTCAAAGAAACATCGATCTTCACATCGTAGACTTAAATATCAATTCAGTCTGAACAGTTCCAACAAGTCACGCATGTACAGTCGTATGATAATTGAAGGGGTGAGAATAAAAAGGGTTTAACTGATTTTTTTTCACTAAATAACTTATGGGTATTGTTGGATTCAGCGTGAAATTATCTACAATAATACAGTTTCAAAATACCGAAATGAGACTTAAACCTCGAGATTTTCAGTCTAAAAACGGTTTATCTGTCACAGGAATACAGTTCGCTTAGCATAAAAACATTACTATATTTATTTTATTATATATATTTCTACAGTCATTGTACGAATGAGTACTATATTTAGTATTTTAAAATACAATTAAAACATTTTTAAGCAACTGAAACTTACATAAACCTTTTCTATTACCTTATAAGCACTCTACATTAAAATGACGCCGTTGAAGTTTAAAGTCAATTTTCTCGAAACTGTCAATTTGACAGTTAAACCCATTTTATTCTCAACCCTTTAATTGTTTGAAAAATGGTACTGCACCGCCAATCTTGCTCAATTTAAAAAAGCGGTAAATTTCCTTAACATCACTAACATATGGTAATGATAATAATAATAACATCCAACGATCACATAGATAGATCCTTACCCTAACTAGGATTCCCGGTGTCTATAGGGACCCAGGAACTACAAGGACCATGGTCCCACAACACCCAGACTCAGAACAAGTATTTGCTCCTTTTTTCTGTGCACAAATATTTGTCCTGCCGCGAGTATCGAACCCGCTGCCTCTGGGTTATGAGCCAACCTGCTCAACCACACCACAGAGGCTGTAATACATATACATGTAATACATCTAAATGAGAGCCATACTTTTTAACCTTTTATTTTCATATGAATTTAACAGTCACTGCGTAAGCTATGTTTTCATTACGCATCAAATAATAGTAGCGATAATAATTACAAATAATCTTACCAGAATGCGGCGACCACTTTTCGCTTTCATGCGCCTGCGCAGCACTACTTCTCTTCCTAAGCTGCGGAGTACAGACCGGCGCGCTGCAGGCGGCCGCGTTCAGTTCCTATATAAACAAATTCGAGTTCAATTTTGTTGCTGACGCTATATTTACTTCCTAATCACTAACAGCCTTATTAATAAACGGGTATTAGTCTCGGGTTAGTTACAGCTTTCAGTCAGCTAGTTCAGCTTTTGTCCTTTTTTTGCTAATTAGCTGGGTCGAAAGAGACAAAAGATGGTGCAACTAGTCTAAAGCTAGTTCGTGTTTATTAATAAGGCTGTTAGAGTTACGTAATCTCACGATACGACTAAATATTAACAGCGAGTATGAACAAAGCGTGTGCTTGGAAATTTTAAATTTAGCGCATTTTCGACTGTCAGGATCATTCATTTTATAATCGTGGTTTCTAATATTTTATGTCAGATTTTGAAGTGAAAACTTCTTTGGGCGCGTTCAGCACTTTTTGGGTGAACAAAAATCACGGAACTCGCGTCAACATCACCGCACGCTTCCCATGAGCTACCTATCACAAGTTTCTTAGTTTTCACTTCTATCGGCAGCCCCACCCATTTTTTTTTGTATTGGTTACAGCTGTTGTAACGAGTGTTGCAAAAATCTACAAGAATAATAAAATTATTCTTGCTTAAAAGTGGCTCAAAGCGTCAAAGCTATTTAATATAATTAGGTCCATTATTCGCGTTACCTCGGTCCCAACTGGGACAAGCCAAGTGTTACCATCCACTTTAACCGAGCCTACGCAAAGTAGCACAAAAATGGCGCATAATTGCGCTGACAACTAGGCCACCGACGACAGGCAACTAGTCGACCCTAAATAAATGTTGCCACTAGTATATTTATTACGTGCCACTAGCTTCCATTTACCCAACACATGTGGAGACGGCATTAGATTCATCGGAAAACCTACATTTATGTTACAAAAATACGAGTGTGCTTTAGACCATAAAACTGAAATAAAACTTCTTCAGCTTTATTAATAAACGGGTATTAGTCTCGGATTAGTTACTTCAACTTTTGTCCTTTTTTTGCTACTGGAATATTTAGCTGGATCGAAAGAGACAAAAGATGTTGTAACTAGTCTAAAGCTAGTTCGTGTTTATTGATAAGGCTGCTTTAGTTTAGCTCCATCTATCGGCCTAACTTTGTTGGTATAACTTTGTTTTTGCTTTTGTTTAATGTTAATGTCGCCATCTTGACAATTGTAAATTGTCATTTTACCGGACATACCAACATAATAATACATTTTTTTATACTTTGTAATTTTGACAATGGAGATCTACGTGAACCAACTTCAACTTCCGTTCACTTCGCATTCACCAGCTTACTTCCCAAGTCAAGCATGCGTAAAGAAGTTTTACTTCAACAGGACAGCAAAGGTTTAGCAGCTCAGCTATCACCCGTTCACGAGCTTGACATGCGTCAAGCTCGTGAACGGGTGCTGCTTGCGGAAGCTGGTTTGCTCGGTGGTGTACGCACAATTAAAAAATTAGAAATAAGAACTTGAATGCTTATGTTTATGTATCTTTTTGTTATTGGCTGTATTATCCTTCCTGTATTATATATAAGTCCATGTTAATAATAGGCTTAATTCATAAATATAAAAAATTATCTAACAAAAAGCACGGACCCAGGTGTCTGTGGAAATGCAAAAAAATAAATAAATAAATAATAAAAAAATTTAAAAAAAAAAGCTCAGCTATCAAATCACCTGTTTTCTCCTCTGCTGTGCGCTACTAATGCTGCTATCGGACGATCGTCCCGAGTCCGTGTGTCGGCACAGCTGCGACGTCCCGTCCTCACTCATCCGCCCGCGCCGGTTCTCGCCACCGCTGTTTCTAAATATAATAAAATTGAATCTTTTTATTTATAACAAATGCCCTAAAATTGCTATTGCAAAAATCTAATACCTGTCAAAATCAACTTGTCAAATATATACTCCAAAATACAAGATTACATTTTATTAAAGAACTATGAAATTGCGCTCGGAGTAACGTCAATTCAGTAATGAGGAAATCATAACATAGAGCTCCAATGGACAAGATTTGATTTTTGCAAGATACCAAAACTCGAAAACCATTTCCAGATTATCCGTAAAGACATATAAAAAACATAATAATTTTAAATTCAGTATTTCTCAATTTATTATTAAAAAAACAAAGTGAGGATTTATGATGTCAACGTGTGAAGCTGCAGCCAAACCTGGCGCGTTAAGTTGCGTCAGCGAAGAGAGGGCGACAGCCGCGCGGGAAGCCGCCTGTGTTTGTAGACGGCGGGCACTTTGCCCCAGAGATGTTATGGATGATATTTTGGATCTGGATATAGGAATAAAGTTTTATCTAGTCTAGGCTATTATTGGGTATTATAATCAGTCATGGTAAGTAATTATTATATACCTACTCAATTTTAAGTTCAATGAACGATTATATATCCGAAACTTGTGAAACGGATACGGTTACAGTTACGGATATATTTTTATTTCGGATATCAGATAGTTTCGGTTATAATATCGAAGCTCGATAACATCCCTGATTTGCACACCTATATACGCGTCCGCAAAGAGGGAACACCGCGTCAGCGTAGCGGGACTGACGCGACTTGCCGGTGTGATCACCTTAGGTGATTTTTGCCATTTAGGATACCTCGAAGTGTTAAGGCGATCAAAAATTGCGATTAGCAAGTGGTCGGCATTTTGCAGTTGTTTAGATATAGAAGCTTTTATTTAGGAGCACATGAACTTACGTAAGAGGAATTTCTACCATTGCATGATTCGCCGAACAGTGGCTTTTTATTATTAGTTACGCACCTACGTTGTCCTTCTATATTATTATTACGGTTAGTTAGGTGCGTGATTTCTCTGTATTTTTATTATGGTAAACTTTTACTTTCAGATTCAATCACGCATCATCGCATCACCCCGCCCGCACCCGTCACGCCTCGTAATGCAGAAAACGTATCGTATCGAATAAAAAGAATAAAGGGAAAGTGAAAATCCCATTCGAATATATTATTACTAACTTCCCAACCCCTTCACAATAAAACCATGAACGTCATGAGTAATAACGAAAATATCTACTGTAGCAAATTGTTATAACGCACGCGAAATTGCGACATATCCTATCGTGAACATGGAAGGCAAAATGTACCACAATATAATAGCTTTCTTTTTAAAACCACACAGACCGTATGCGTCTTTCCCCTTAATTTTACTACTCACGAATACCTTCATGGATTCATGAATCATGTATTGATGTACTTAGCTTGGCTAGACCATTTCAACGGTAGTCGCGTCGTGATATCCCTGTATGGATTTATAGTTGCATTGTGAGTTGTATGCTTAGTTATCCATAACCATAGATTTTAGTAATCCATGCTACTTTTAAATTGTTCAAGAACCACATTCTGTTTTGACATTTGAAGTATACGATTTAGGTTTTGTGGACCATTTCTCAGTAACACTACCTAACCGAAGTTATTTTTTTCCCATGGGTAGTTGTGGAAATAACTAATTTAAGCCACAGTATTCAATAATGAAGTAACATTTTAGTTAAACGACCATGCTGTTGTGTAAAAATAAAATGAAATTTTGTTTTATATATTACAATTAGGAATAGACAACGTATGAAGCCATCATGCATATCCCTAAACTAAGCAAATTATTTTAGGCATATTTCCGGTTTTAATACAATACTGTATATGAAAACGATTTTGGATTTTAATATAAATGGAACTCAGATTCTCAGAGTTTCGTATCAACACTGATCTACAATAGAACTGAGCGAGAGTTGCTATAGTAATCTTTTATTAGACTATGATAAAGAAAGTGTATTGCTACGTTTGGGATCCCAAAGGAACTCTAACTGATATTAATGACTACTAAATTGACGGCACTTTTTCGGACTTCGTGCAGACTTCCTTCGTATAAAAGAACTTGATTTTGATTGCCAGACCCACTTTAATTAACTTTTATTAACGGCTCATGTAAGTTTTGGTAATGACTCATTACCATAACGATATTTTTTTTTTAATTATAACGCACAACGATCACATACATAGACCCTGGACCCTAACTAGGATTCCCTGTGTCTAGGGACCCAGGAACTACGAGGATCATGGTCCTACAACACCCAGACTCGGAACAAGTATTTGCGCTTTTTTTCTGTGCACAAATACTTGTCCTGCCACGGGAATCGAACTCGCCGCCTCTGGGTTATGAGCCGACCTGCTCAACCACCACACCACAGAGGCTGTCAAGCTGTCAGGCTGTAAGTATGAATTATATTTTGCTAGCTGCCTTTTCCCAATTTTTAATCATTTTCATTCTCAATGATCTACCTATTTATGTAAAAAAAAATTACGTCAAACCGTTAACAAACAATCATAATTCGTCAACTACTTTTCGAGATTATTCAGACTGAATATAGTACACATTGGTGGGCAAAGCGTTTAAAATATTATAATAATATCTCACCTATGATGGTAATGGGATCTCCTAGTCCGGACGGGGCTTGTCTGTGTAAGAGATACATTCTTAGCATTGCCCGGAGACAGCTTGCTTGCACTAGCCACTGTGCTGTTGCCATTGCTGCTAACTGGATCTATTACTGGTAGTACCTAAGCACATTATTTTGAATTAGATAAACAGATTTATACACATTAAAAATAAATGATATTTCAAAGAATACTAAAATACATAAAAAATACATAAAATTGAATCAAACTTAAAATGAATGTCTTCCTTGTATGTAGTTTCTTTTTTAAGGCGCGGTGTAAGTCCAGAACCAACAAGAAAGCTGTCACTTATGTGACATAGCTTGTCAAAATATTTATTTAAAAAATAAATTTTGTAAATAGAAGAAAATAAATTAAAAATTAAATAAAACAATGAATGAGAATTACGGAACAAGACTTAACTAAGTACTTTAGTTTATTAGTTCTAAAATAAAATAATTTTAAAGACCCCAAAAAAATACTTTACAGATATGTATGTTATCTTCAAATTTTCAGCAATAACAACACTTTTTTATACAAATTAATTAAAAATACTGTTGTTCTAAAGGATACACCAGATAAAATATTTATTTGATATCTATATTTCACGTAATCCACAAAAAACCCACAAAATTTTCATGTGCAGACCCATGTTGACATCAAATTATGCTTTGCGGTTTTCAATTTTAAACAGAGAGCTATAGAGACCCAGTAAAAAAGTGCTATGATGCTGCCTTAATTATAAATTGAAGGGCTTTAACGTTATTCATAAAACCACCCAATGTTCTTAAATCAATCCCTGGAGTTCATAAATCTACATGCAAATATTCTGTATTAAATTAACCTGGAGTTTACTTCAATGTTTAATCATTACCTTGCATTTGGCATTTATGTTAATATTTAATGCTATTCCTGCCTGGGACCGATGATGACATGAGTGTGGTCCACCTACCGAAGGTACGGCGCCGAACGTTCAGATAAATATGCTCGCAGTGTGTAGTAACCAGTGACACACCAGCAGAAATTACGCAGTCATGCCAACCAAATAACGACCGACAATAGTTCAGCCTCCAAATTCAGCGCCATAGTTTTATGCAGGTGTGTCGCTACATTAAGATGCTTCTATTCAATGCTTCAATATCATTAGTGAAGCCCTGAATGCATAGAGATCATGGGCTAATGGTGACTAATAAATAGATTACCTGTGGGGCTGCCTGATTGGTCTGTGTAGAAGTCTCCCTTCTCTTTTGTGGGTCAGTGTTCTGTTTCAAAGTCTGTAGTTTGGCTAATGGGATGATATCACAATCAGTGGGCCTGTGCCATACGGTAGTCTGTTGATACAAAAGGATAATTTGCATTGTATTGATAGTCAATTATTTTATAGCATGTAGACAGAAATTGATTTTTAACTAAAGAAAACATTGGACCGGTTGCACTAGTAACCCTAAGCTGCACTCTGTTACTTTAAGGAGCTGCGCTGGCTTGGATAGTTACTGATGGGGGAAATGCACAATACACCAAAAGCGGAATGTCAGTACAAGTCTTGCCTGACCTTTACTACTTCAAATTAGGATTAGAGAAAATACTGTTTAACTTTTTGTTCACAACCCGGAAAAGAGCTACATACTCACTTCTGATTATTTTGTAGCATACAAAGTATAAGTATTACTTTGTCATTTTACTTTATTCAAACTGTGTCTATCTATGACCATAATATGTAATATGTGTGTATATTTTCTCCTTTTATAATTACACACTACCAAGATTAATTAATGAGTCAGGGAAAAAACCATCTCTGGCAATGATAATTCATTATACTATACATATATTATATTACTATACATATAAAGATGATTATAAGAAATGTAAGTGCTAAAATATAGCTTTTGTCTAGCAAATTAATGCTGCATTATTCTCAACAATAGAACAATAAGCACTTACCTGAGTAGAAGCATTGTAATAGTAAAATCTGTGTGTGTTGATATCAAACAGTTCCCACCATTGTGACGAATCAGTGCGCTTTACTTTAACACCCTGCAATAGTAGTGTTTAATTATAATCATGTTGTAACTTGATAATATGAGTAAACATGTTCAATATTTGCAAGTAGATAAACAGTTATTTACACTAAGTTTAGTGCAGTACCTATTCTGGAAAGAAATTGTTTTAAGGCAATACAATTATATACCTACATTTACAAGACCCTATGATATATGTATATCTCCGCATAATTAGAATTGAATAATCTGGGGATATCTTTGTGACTCCAAATCTCAATTTTTAGCCATATCTACCATACCATTGGAATCTATTGCAAACTACTATAATAGTTTAGTTATTAAAATAGTTTAATAATTATACACTCAAAAATGATAATTTAGGTACTTTCTTTCTTTTAAATAATATTAATTAATCTTTAATAATTTTACATCAAAATCTGAATTATTTTTTCTCATCATATACTTATCCAGCTTGGATTAGTAAACAGCTGATGAGAGTAGAATCCAAATTGTGACTTCATTTATTTATATGAAAAATTTGGTAAACTAGAACCATAGGTTATTGGGGCATTAGCAATTCAAGAAAGTAAGGAAGCATTGGGTGATATTTGCCCCCCCAGGAAGTTGAAGTCTTCCAAACGACATGGACGTATTTCTAGAGCTGACATTACCTCGGGAGGGTCCCAAACGCATTCGCCAGTGGTGAGGTTAGCATACATATGCTCCTTTGTCTTCGGCTCGATTATCTCCACCCATTCTACCCTAGAATAAAACATTACACACGTCTCAGCCTCACCCCGGAAATTTTGCCGCACACCAACAAACTCACTAAGAATTCAGGGCGTGACATTAGCGATTTCCGCGTACTTTATTGATTTTGCAACTTTCGACCACGGATATCGGAAGCAATTTGTCAACAATAAATAAAAAATCTGATATGTATGAGTATTACCTTTCCGAAGACATTTTCACTTATAAACAACTGCTCTCATTTAGCACAATACACGCATCTTATATGAACATATTTGACCTAAAATACGGATGACAATAATCGAAAACCATCCATATTGAATGTTTACTTCTTCCATTGACTTGACCCGCAACCCCAAAGAGTATGTAACACTACGCAGCCCACAGACTACTAGTACTCATTAACAGGGAAGTTATATAGTATAATTCTATACTAACATGAACAAGCATATGGTATCATAATCCCTACAAAACTAAAATAAGTGATAAATAAAGTGTATATTAAACTATGTTATGTTTGGTGAGAAACGCGGTCTGAAGGAGATAGTACTTAAGGAGCCGTCTACCTTTTTGTAAGAATACCACCACAGTATCTGAAGCGTGTCGTTTCCTCCAACTACAACACTTTTTTTTGTAGAGGTTTTTGGAACATACAATTTTTGTGTCTATGTAAAATATATAAGAGGTATAGAAAGGACTTTTAAAAAAAAACACCTGTTTTTGTGACCTTTGATATTCGAGACTTTTGAAACAATAATTAAAATGTCAAAATAAAAGAACTTCCAAAAATTCAGCTAAATACGCTTTATTGGGTGGTTGATCCTTTTTTTTAGCTTATTTGACTAGGCTAATATGTTAAAAGCCTTTTCCTTATCTGCTTATTTTTCATTGTGAGTTCGGAATTGTTTTTTTTTCTCTAGCCTGTGGTTGCAAGCTTATCAGAAAAACATCTGTCACTTACTAATTACGATGTTATTATCACTGTCACTGCTGTCAGTGTCAATGCCAGAGTATGATTTTTTTTATATTTTAGCTCTACACTTTTATGTATTTAGCCAGTGTCAAGTAATTGATAATTTATCAAGTTAATGATATTTAACGCAAATATGTGTTATGTCACAGTCGAAGTCATCAAGTCAAGTTATAGTCTAGTCAAAGTCATACTCCTCGTAAAGTGGTGGCAACTTTACTTGAAGCTTCTATGGAGAAAGAGAAACAACACGAAAAGAAACGTTTCACCATCATTATACAACTTTCCCACACTCACGCCCAGGACTTAACGAATAGAATGCCACCAATTTTATGCACTAACACTGAAAATAACACAAGTTTTGGAAAATAATACAATGCGGTGACGCAATCTTTTTAGCTTTCCCGCCAAAATTCCAGAGTATGATTTGCATTGTCTAGGTACTCTTTAATAGGGATGGACGTTACAGTAAAGAGTCGATTAACTCATAACCGATTTATCCGAATAATCGCAGTTTTTGATAAATTCATGGATTCATTAAAAAGAAGTCAATAACAGATTAATTATTTCGGTTTTCATTAATAGTGCTTCCTACCTTCCTACCTTATTGGATATGCTATATTATCAACAGCTAATGATGCAAAAAACAAATGGTTGTCTGTAAAGTCGGCTTACGGACGGTAATTTTACGTGACAACGTCATAAAAAGATATTTAGACCGATCGTGGCTCTCTATTGCTTGTTCCGCGCTCTCGCTTACACGCTCGGCTCAGGCGGAACGCTACTATTTTCCATGCGTGCAACTGGCGTTCATCGATTTATAAGAAGTTGTCACGTCAAACCGTTGTTTATATATTTAGGTAATTTATCTGCTGTAATAAAAGGTAAGTAAAAAATTGAATAAGTCAATACTGCCAACGGCATGATAAAAAAAAGAATTTCAAAGCACTAACAACTTGTCGTTTGTGTATTTTACGGTGAAACGCTGTTTTTACCTGCTTTCGATTACTACATTGAGGTAAACATCTGTCTGCTCCTGACATGGAAATATCAGGTTCTCGTCCTATATTCCGTCTTAACAGAGTCGCACAGAGGTGTAAATTTCTCATCCAGTTATTTTAAAACTGTTCATGACATGACAAACTTCTATCATTCAATTTTTTAACAGACGTCGGAACGACAAGTTTTATTGGATGGAATTACGCACCTAACGTAAATATTTCAAATTTCGTAATCATCACAAATGTTTTAATCATTTTTACAGAATAATTTTACAGGATTTAGTATTTTTGAAGTGAATACTTCTTTGAACACTTTTTGGGTGAACAAAAATCACAGAATTCTCGTTTTCGTTTTTTTGAGGGGGGGAAATGCCCTCGCTCTTCCCTGGCTATGTGGGACTCGAACCCACTAAAACCCCCCCGTGAGCCTTCGTCCTCCGTACCGAGGGCGAGAAGAGGTCGCGACTGCAGTCCAGCTAACTCGCCGTCCGAACTCTCGTCATCCTCACCCAACGCTTTCCATGGGCTATGTGTATATACTGTGTATATATATATAAATATATAAATACATATATGTTTACTTATTGGGTGAACAAAAAGCGTGAAACAGTGAAATTCGCGTCATCGGCACCACACGCTTCTCATGAGCTACTCGCATATATATGTTATAAGTTACTTGTTTTTCACTTCGATCGGCAGTCCCTAAAGATTACCCGCTCATTTTTTACATTTGCTGATTGACGTTCTCCACCGCCATGATAAAGTTTAATAAGTTAAAATCAAAAGTTACGTGAGTTTAAGTTTTTTTTATGTTTTGGCTCCACACTTCCGTGTATTTAGCCAGTGTCAAGTAATTGATAATTTATCAAGTTAATGATATTTCACGCAAATATGTGTCAAGTAACAGTCGAAGTCATCAAGTCAAGTCATAGTCTAGTCAAAGTCATACTCCTAGTAAAGTGGTGGCAACTTTACTTGAAGCCCTTATGGAGTTTTGGAAACAACACGAAAAGAAACGTTTCACCATCATTATACCATTTTCCCACACTCACGCCTGTAATCCAGCACTTAACGAATAGAATGCCACCAATTTTATGCTCAAACACTGAAAATAACACAAGTTTTGTAAAATAATACAATGCAGTGACGCAATCTTTTTCGCGTTCCCGCCAAAACTCTCCCCGAGTATAAGTTTCGGCACGGAACTCTAGCACTGGCCGTTATTGCGCAGAAGTCAAAAATTATGTATCACCAGGGGGCTAGAGGGACGAAGGGTGCGCATGCGTAGCGCCGGTTGGCTAGCTACTCCTATTTCGTGCCCCATCCTGATACGAAGCTCCGCGGACTGACTGTATAGTCTGAATAGACTGTATAGTTTCTGACTGTATAGTCGCGTACTAAACTTAATCACTCTGTCACATGAACATCTTTTTATGGAAGTCATTTTTTCATTGACTGATTTAAATAAAAAAAGAGATTTATCTTGAATTGTAAAATCTGTTATAAGCTATGCAAAACTTTAACATTAACTATTTATTAATGTTTGCGCGCGCGATAGTACCTAATATCCTCCACACTTCGAATCACTTCGTCAGTGATTGACTTACCATTTATTTAAACATGTTCTTAAAATTATTTGGTTATTTAATTATAGTTCTAATTATATTATGTTCTCGAATGTACCCATCAGTGCTAAACTTACGTGCTGCTACGTGTACCTTAAAATCTATCTACCAATACCTAATCCTTAACGATGAAAGTAGTTTAAATAATCGATTTTTATCATCCCTATTTTTTACCACAATGATCTTGAATCACAGATTATTATTTTACGCATTGCCTCGACGATAATTATTTTTATATTTTTGAGTTTCATATCGATTTTAGCAGTTTTCAGTGTACTTTTGTAAAGTTTATAGTAGTGTTAATAGTAAGTATGTATATGTAATCCTTAATAATATACTATTAATTAAATTTCATACATAGTTTCGGTTATTTCTATCGTTTCTAATGTTGCGATCACTGAATGCTTTGTTAGTAAAATGCCGGCGTCCGTTTAATGCTGATTCACTTATTGGTAAATACTGCTGTAGACATTCTACTACAACACTTCAATCTAGCAGTACACTGACCTCAAAATTAGTTGATGGTAAATACTTATTCTGCGATAAAAGCACGTTTTGTTAATTCACTTTGTTTAATTACAATGACTTGTAAATTGTTTATTTTCAGCAATGGCTGTAGACAAGTCAAGTTTCGTACTGCCAAACAATCTAAGATTCGTTGAGCTTGATAGTACTACGGCATTTAATAATTTGACGAAACAAGAGAAGCTGTATGCCCATTACCTGAGCCAAGTAAGTGTTCCATCGCTTTGGATACTCGAGTCCTAAATAAAGCTGCCCATATATGAGTACATCCATTGGGCCTGTACCAAGCGCCCTGAAGCAATTTTTGCCCAAATCTTTATGCGTTAGGTGTAGTGTTGCGAGCGCCTGGCTATACATGTTCTGACCCTGTCTACCCCCACATGTATGTATTATAGAGTTCTGAGTGTCACTATTCTGTTATGTGTGCCCATGTTCCTTAACATCAGGTGAACAACTAGCTCATCACATCATTCATTTACATTTTTAAAATTTACTAAGGGATGTTATCCATTTCATGCCTTTTAGTGTGTAATATAAATATGAAAGTGTGTCAGTTATGATCTAGGTATACAATTATTTTTTGTCTTTATAACAGTTGCTTTGTATATGGTGGCAGGTAACCTACAACACTCCTCAATTTGCTAGTTATTTGGAGTCTATGTGACTGCTCTAGCTAGACTATATGTTTTAATAATAAAGATTTTTACTTTCTAGCATAGAGGATATTGATACCTTTGACAAAAATGCTCAGTAGCTTAACTTGATATCTTCACTTAATATCTTCACTTAACTCCCTTCTATTGACATAATATAATGGGGAATTAATAGTAAAAAAAATTGTATTGAAAATTTTCTGATTCATTTTACTTTACATGCTGTTACCTACACTACAATCCTGGGTTGGCAAAATTAAATCATTTCAATTTAAATCATGATTTTTTCAATAAAAATCAATGATTTAATCAAATGTATTAATTCACAGAAATCAACATAAAAACATTTAGAAATTATATCTTAAAGACTATGGTCTTTTAGACCTGAGGAATCAATACTATTATTATAATGCTTCAATAAAAAAACTAGCCTTTTCAATTGTCAGTTTCTTAATTTACTATGAACAATTCCAAAGGTGGGAAACACTTTTTCCACAGCTGCTGAAGAAGCCATTGCCCCAATCAATTGCTATACCAATGGAAAAATCTCTGACCATTCCTCAACAAATTAGTTACGCATGCAATAACAATAACTGCTATAACAATATTAAACAGAAACTGATTGAAAGAATGCTTCTAGAACTATGTTAGAATGAATTTAAAACTGCAAATGAAAGTGAATTTTACAAAACACTATTTGGAGATTCCCTTTTTCTCTGACAACCAAGTGCGCTATCTGTTTTAAGAAAAAATATAGCTAAACTGTATAGCAATATGAAAAAAAACGTGAAAAATTGTGATTTTTCAAAAATCAATATTTATTCAATTTTATTTAAATCATAATTTTTTTTCCAAACTTGCTTCGAGATGTGTTTCTGTTGGTTTTGCCTGCTTTTACATAGCATCAGGTTGAAATAATTGTTTGCTTATGGGCTACTACAGAGATACATGGCTTTATGGTTTCTTCTATAAAATTCATGTGCATTGAAAACGCAAATCACAGGTATTTGGAAATAAAGTAAACAGCATTTTCAACATGATTTATGGCTTTGCTACAAGCTACAAAGTTGACTTTCCATATTCCATTATTCATTTATTTTTTGTTGCATCTCTAGGCTGCCTGGAATGGAGGTCTTATAGTCCTTGTGCAGACAAGTCCAGAATCTCCTAAAATATTCTCCCTTCTACATCAAGTCTTTAGTGGTGAGCCTTTAGAGGACCTTAAGAAATCTGCACTAAAAGCTGATGTTACTGAGGATGAGTTTAAGGTAGGTACCAAGCTGGCCTGCCAATGGCTAATAAACTAATATTTTTAATGCAAGTACGAAGTTTTTTCATAAAATTTGTAAATAGATATATATTCAAATGTACAAACAAAGAGACACTTTTTATCTTGTTCTAATTACAATGAATGTATTTTACCTCCAGATAGATAAATCAGCAGTCAAATTTGAAACACCTCATGTATGCTGATTTTCTTATTGGCACAAGGCCTAACACATGTATTGACATTTTACTCCTAAGAATGTTAATGTTAATTAATGTTTTTGCATAGCTAATAAATTAGATAGCTACTATTTATTTACTTTATTTGAACGTATTTTTGTTTAAATTTAAGTATTTGTAAATGTGAGTCAATTTATGAGAGTTCATTATAAATCATCTGCCTGTATATTGTTATAATTTTTTACCAAGTGCCCGATATAATGAACATTATCGATACCTGATCGATATTATGAAAATATTTTTTCCCTTCCGTTCCAGATAAAAAGTCTATTCACACTAAACTATTCAACCACATCCTTTCACACAGCTATCATATATTGATAGCCAACCTAGTGTTTGCGTAATATTATATTTTTATCGTGTTTGTGGTTCACAGGCATTCCTTGTGTATGCTGGTGGTATCTTTGCCAACAGTGGAAACTACAAAGGTTTTGGAGACACCAAATTCATTCCAAATTTATCTAGAAATGCATTTGGTAATATCTTGGGAGCATCCAAAGTATTCCAAGAAGATACAATACATATGACTAAACTATGGCAAGAGACACAGGACATCATATTCCAGCTTGCACCAAGATTGACAAGCCTGGGTCTAGCTGATAAGGTATGTTAAGATCATAATTAGAAAATTATTGTGTACGATACTTATACGAGGCGACAGCCTCTGTGGTGTGGTGGTGGAACAGGTTCGCTCATAACCCGAAGTTGGCGGGTTCGATTCCCGCGACAAGTAATTATTTGTGCACGGTAATAAAAAGCGCAAATACTTGTTCTGAGTCTGGGTGTTATGGAACCATGGTCCTTGTAGTTTCTTGGTCCCTAGATACAGGGAATCCTTGTTAGGGTCCAGGATCTATGTATGTATCATTGGGCGTTATTATTATTATAGTTTAATGTACTTTTCTATACAAAATCCTGCTCTGCTCTGTTTTCGTCTAATTTTTTGGTAGCTGCAGTATAATAATAACAATTTTATAATATGTAGTTTATTTTTTACAGGGTGTTACAACATATTTTTCTAGCAACTGCACTGAGGATGATTCTAATTTAGTCAATGAATGGATGAAGACGAAACGCATTGAAGCATACATATGTCGTACATTCAAAACTGTTGAAAAAGATGGCAGTAAGTTTCTAATTCAAGCATACCATAGATCGATATTATCCTCGCCGATCAACAGGTTAAAATTTGCAATGAAAACAAGATGAACTACAAGTTAATTATTTTTTGCAGTGCCTCTATACACAATCCGTTTAGCAAGCGTAGAAAAGGGTCCTTATGTGGACCAATCTCGCATAATAACAATGGAAAAAGAACAATACAAAAATGCTTACTTCGAAGTAAAGCGCGGTGATTATTCGCCTTTGTTGAAATTGGTTGTGGACAACCTCACGAAAGCGCAAGAGTATGCAGCAAATGATAATGAGAAGAATATGATCAAGCATTATATTAAAAGTTTCAAAGAAGGAGATTTGGAAGAGCATAAGGAAGGTAGCAGATATTGGATTAAAGACAAGGGACCTATTATTGAAACGTAAGCATTGCGTAACATTATTAGTTTGTTGGCTGAATACTAGTAATTTATTTCCATTAATATTTCAATTAATTGACGTTGATTTTCACCAAAATATAAACATTGTGCACACCTAGTTAAATAATTTTCCAGGTACCAAGGCTTCATTGAAACATACCGCGACCCGAGTGGTCAGCGCGGTGAGTTTGAAGGCTTCGTCGCTATGGTCAACAAGGAAATGTCAAAAAAGTTCGGCGCCCTCGTTGACTGCGCCGAACGGTTCATCAAGCTCCTGCCGTGGGGTGAAGACCTGGAAAAGGATTCCTTCCTCCGCCCTGACTTCACCAGCTTAGATGTGTTGACTTTCTCGGGCAGTGGGATTCCGGCTGGCATTAACATTCCTAATTGTGAGTTATTAATTTAGACAACAAAATGACTAACACAAAGAGTGTATTTATTGATGAAACATTTTTTTATATTGTAGTAGAATCTAAAAATATCGTTTTTAGAATTCTTGTCTATTTGAGAATTCATCAAATATACATTTCTTTATATATTGATGATGTTGTTTGCTGTAATGTGTTCTTTGGAGTTCTGAACATTTTTACAAGTTTGTTTCATCAAAATCAGTTTATTCAGAAAGGGGATGGAGAAAGAAGAAAAGTGTAGAGAATGTATAGAGAATAGAGTAGGATGGTGGAAGAAGCAGAGGGAAGGGACTTAACAAATTAGCCTGAAGCAAAACCAGAGTGGGTTGATCTAAATTACTTTACACGCTTCGACTCCGTCATGCTGAGTGTAGATAAAAGAGATAGTGTAGATTTAGAATTTAATACGTCAGATTTAAATGTGAATGCTATGCAGATCTGTTTCAAATATCGTAAATTTCCTCGAAACTAAATATGTTTAGCTAAGGAACAGTAGAAAGTTTTGGCGGGAAAGCGAAAAAGATCGCCTCACCACATTGTATTATTTTCCAAAACTTGTGTTATTTTCAGTGTTGGTGCATAAAATAAGTGCTGGATTACAGGCGTGAGTGGGAAAATGGTATAATGATGGTGAAACGTTTCTTTTCGTGTTGTTTCCAAAACTCCATAGAAGCTTCAAGTAAAGTTGCCACCACTTTACTAGGAGTATGACTTTGACTAGACTATGACTTGACTATGACTGGACTTGATGACTTCGACTGTGACTTGACACATATTTGCGTGAAATGTCATTAACTTGATAAATTATCAATTACTTGACTACTCAATCTGATCACTGGCTAAATACACAAAAGTGTGGAGCCAAAACATTAAAAAAAAAAGGAACAGTACCTATGATCTAATATTTCTCTAGGCTTCTCTTCTCGTTCTGGCTTCAAAACTGTAACATCTACAATGAATACCTATAACTCATGCGCATCTAAAAAGTGCGGTAAATTTACAATATATTTTTTCACAGACGATGAAATCCGTCAAAATGAAGGGTTCAAGAATGTATCTTTGGGTAATGTGATACCAGCTGCTTACAAGGAGTCGGTCATACCATTCCTTTCCGACAACGACAAGCAACTGTTGGAGAAATACAGGGTGGCTGCTTTTGAGGTTCAGGTTCACAATAAATCCTAAAGAACAACAAAAAAAAATTAAACAAGTTTTAATCAAATTTAATTATTATTTTAGGTACAAGTAGGCCTGCACGAGTTGCTTGGGCACGGAAGTGGGAAGCTATTGCGGCAAAATGCTGACGGCACTTTCAATTTCGATAAAGAAAAAGTCAGGGATCCACTTACTGGTAAGTAAACTATAATCCATCTCCATGTGATGCTCTGTCTAATTTGAGTTAAAGTCAACAAAACAACTTTAATATGCCAACCACCAGAACATAATTATTTGTATCTCGGCTGCATTCGTCGTATAATAAAAAATATAATAAAATAATAATATAAAAAAATAAATAATTAAAGTACATATGAGTTCTATAATAGAAGTCACATAATGATAGGTGTCTTCATTAGAAAAGATAATATTATGTGTAATTTAATATCTTATTCCATCTGGGTATTAAAATATAAGTATTTCTTTAGCTCAATAGCACCTGTGACGAATCGATCTTGCTGGTTATTAATTAAAACACAAAAACTTTATCATAAAAGTGGAACGTGGATGGTGGCCGTGCGAGACATATATAAACGATTAAATTAAAATAACATTTTTCAATAAAAATAAACGTGACGAAAAAATAACAGAAAAAACTCTCCATGGCCACCGCGATTTTCTCGTGGCCATATAGATTTCTCGCACAGATACCTCCTTGCTATCCATTTATTTAAGTATGACATATAAACTTTTTCAAGGTAAAAAAAGTAGTTATTGCACTCGGTCGCGTCGTGCACATTCTCCCGCCGTGCATCTTGTGCACCCCAATTTATCAAAGCACGATGACTTTTTTGACTGCCCTTTTCAGAAGTCCCGATTTAGTCTTCAGCTCTACCACTCTGACAATGCCATCTCTACCCGGGTAGGTCGCGGTAATCTGTCCTCGGGACCAAGTATTTCTAGGTAAATTCTCATCCACCATCAGTACTACATTGCCAATCTTCGCCACTCGTCCACTGCCTCGCGGCTCCCGCCGGTATTGAAAGAAAGGCAAGTATTCGCGAAGCCAGCAGGCCAAAAAACTATCATCGAGACGCTGTAAGCGTCGCAATCTTTGTCTTGAATTGACGTCACTGTTATCGAAGCTGCTCGTTTGCATAATTTTTCCGAGTATTCGATATGCTTTTGCATTTCTATCCTTTAAATATATTATTATGCAGGGCGATGAGGCTACACCAAAGGTGACATTGCTTATTCGATACTCGATAGGAGGCCCCTTCCGGCGGTCATCTCTCCTCAAGAAGCGAAAGGCATTTCTATCTTCCTCGCGCTTACTTATTCTCAGGAAGATCTCTTTAATTTTGCCGGTTGCTGCGATGCATCTCTGGCGAATGCGTAATCCAGGTAACGATTTCAGTAGGTCCGGACCAGTGAGTAAAGCATCAATAAAACAGATTCCGTTGGTCTTGGCTGCTGCATCCAACACGATTCTAGGTTTAGCCTTCGTGGGATTGACCACAGGAAAGTCAGGTAAGTACCAGGTGCGGTGAGGATGCGGTGAATTGGTAGTTACCTCAGCATACTCATTTTTTATCAGATACGATATTTGATCTTGATGCTGCCTTTTCAGTTCGACGTTTCTATCAAGCTTCCGTTCTATGCTCATAAGCCGTTTCATTGCTGAGTCTCTATTATCAGGCAATACGATCTCGTCATTTCGCCACAGCAATCCTGTTTCGAAACGATCATCGGGCAAGCGGCGACTTTTTTCCTTTAGTATAGCCAGGGCAAGTTCGTTTTGATAATTCTTGGGGCACCTGGGTTCGATTCCAATAGAGTCAAGGTCAAAGAAGCTCTTCATTAGGTCTTCCATTCTTTCTTCCTCATTATAGTGGACTGTAATATTCGAAACGATATGTACTTTTTGAGTTTTGTCTCCAGTCGGGCCATGAAGCACCCACCCTAGCTCTGTGAGTGAAGCTGCCGGTTGATCTTGCGCACCACTCTTGATTGATCTCGATACTATCAGGTTCCAGTTGTCCTGCCCGATCAATACGGTTGGCGTGCCACGATTATATGTCAAGTCTTGGGCAATTTCATGTAGGTGCTCGCATGCGTTTATCAAATTTTTGTCTATTGATTGAGGTGAGAGGTGTAGTCGATCGATCGTGTGCGCAGTGAATATGTGCTCTTTTTGGGCGTGTTTTCCAGTGACATTCAGTGACACGCGTCTGGATGTATTGGCGCTGACTCGTGCTCCCGCAATGCCCTCTATCTCGAATGGTTCCTCAGGGCCTGTGGCACCGATAACTCTAGCCACATCATCCTCGATGAGAGTAACGGTAGAGCCTTCATCGAGCAACGCGAATGTGTCAAAAGTAGCAGTAGGACCTCGTACTCTTATAGGTATTACCTTCAACAAAACTCTTTCTAAAATCTGTGGTCGTGTTGAAGCGACAACGGCTGGATTGGCATCTCCAGTTAACATCTTCTGCGTGTTAGTTTCCTGCTCCACGGAGGTCTCACTGTGCAACAGTGGATGATGGGATCCCTTGCATGAGTCTACACCACAAGGTTTGTAGCTACAACGATGGCGAAAGTATCTCTTATTTAAGCATCTAAAACATATTTTTTTTTTTTTTTTTTTTTTTTTTTTTTTTACTTCAAACTTGTCTAGCATTTGACCGCGCTCTCACCTGATGGGAAGTGACGATGCGATCGAAGATGTAGCATGCTAGCCAAGTAAATACCTATTCACTCTTCTCTTGAACACGCCCGGGTCATATTTCGCCGGAAACACAGACGCTGGCAGGGCATTCCATTCCTTAGCCGTTCTAATTAAAAACGTTGAGTCAAATCGCTTGGTACGAATGGGTGGTATTTCGACCACGAAAGGATGGCGCTTAGCCGAGCGTCTAGTAGTCCGGTAGTGGAATGGTGATGGGAGAATGAGATCATGCAGTTCTTGAGCGCATTCACCGTGGTGTAATCTGTAGAAGACCGACAGACTTGCCACCTTACGTCGATGTGCAAGGCTCTGGAGCCTTTCACCAACCAAAGTGTCGTCGTCAATGAGCCTTTTGGCACGCCGTTCAATCGAGTCCAGAGCCTCAAGCTGGTACTTGGCCGACCCGTCCCACAGGTGGCAGCAGTACTCCATACACGATCGGACTTGTGCTTGATACAGATTTAGAAGCTGTCCAGGTGTGAAGTACCGCCTTACCTTGGACAATATGCCGAGTTTTTTTGAAGCTACTTTGGCTTTGGACTCGATGTAGGATCCAAAGTTTAGGTTTGACGTGAGATCAACACCCAAAAGCTCAAGATGGTTTCCTAAACTTACAGATACACCACGGAATGAAGGAGCCAGATGGAGTGGGCTCTTTTTAGCAGTGAATAAACACGCCTGTGTTTATTCACTGCTAAAAATTGCAGCATTGAACCTAACCGAGTTAGCATCGCCCCAATCGGACACGGCTTTCAAAGCCAGGTTCATGCGCTCAACCATAGCCTCTCTCTCAATCCGGACATCGTCACCACTGGCTCGGGCACTGGATGTGTATCTTTCAACAACAGTACTATCATCTGCATACCCAAAGGTACCGGGCTTTAGCAAATCATTGATGTGGAGTAAGAATAGTGTTGCTGAAAGAACTGACCCCTGAGGTACACCAGCATTAATAGCTAATTGATCGGAAGAGCAGCCATCAAGAACCACTCTAAGCGATCGTTCCCTCAAAAAGTCTGATATCCAAGTGCACAAACCAGCAGGTAGTCCGTAAGATGGAAGCTTATTCAGAAGACCGTCGTGCCAGACCCGATCAAATGCCTTAGAGACGTCTAGAGATACAGCAAGTGCCTCTCCATGCATCTCCAAGGCTTCGCTCAATATGTGCGTGGCGTATGCGAGAAGATCCCCAGTTGACCGGTTTCGGCGAAATCCGTATTGCCGGTCACTGAGGAGATCATTGACTTCAAGGTGTGCCAAGAGCTTGTTGTTGATTATACGCTCCATACTCTTACAGAGTATGGAGGTAATTGAGATGGGTCGGTAGTTGGCAGGATCAGCACGACTGCCCTTCTTAGGTACAGGTTGTACATTGGCTAGCTTCCAACTCTTAGGGACTATTCCGGTGTCTAGAGAGAGGCGAAATAGGCGTGTTAAAATGGGAGACAACTCAGGTGCACAGCTCTTAAGTACAATTGCTGGTATACCATCGGGACCACTGGCTTTGTTCACGTCTAGACTGCATAATGTTTTTAGTACCTCCTTCTGACGTATGCGTATTTCCGGCATGAAAGCACCGCAATGTGGAAGGCAGGGAGGTACCTCATTAGCAGTATCTAAACGCGAAGCTTCTGCAAAGAGAGTGGCAAACAAGTTTGCTTTTTCTTTTGCAGTGTGAGCCAGCGATCCGTCAGGTTTTAATAATGGAGGCAGTGAAGATCGACAGAAGTTCGCTTCAACCGATTTGGCTAGGGACCAAAAAGCCTTACTACCAGCTGGATAGGAAGCAAGTTTAGTCCCTATTCGACCAATATGATTGAAACGAGCCTTCCTTAATTCCTTCTTACAGGCCTTGGCGGCAACATTAAAGGCTTTCTTCTTAGCTCGAGTGTCCGATGCCTTGCGTTTTCGAGCGTCAGCCCATGCCAGATATGCCGCATGTTTCTGCGCTTCAGCGTGTGCACAGTCGGCTCCAAACCATGGGCTGGCTTTGCTGGTCATGGGTTTATCGGAAAATGGAATAAAATATTCCATAGCCCGACATACTACCTCAGTAACCGCATTCGCGCAAACCGTCGGATCTCCAGAAGAAAAACACGTTTGCCGCCAAGGATATGAGGCGAAGAAATGTCGCATCTCATCCCAGTCTGCTAAATTGTATCTCCAGACACGCCGAATGCTCTTAGGGCTTGGGTCAGGCGGGGAGTATACTGAAACGGACTTAACCAGACAGTGATCGGAGCTACCAATGGGTGAGGATACCGCCACAGAGTATCGGTCTGGTTCAGTCGTGAGCAGAAGGTCGAGGCAGTTAGCAGTGTGGCTATCAATGTCAGGCACTCGCGTTGGCTCTTGAACAATCTGCGTTAAATTGAGCGCCAAAGCGAGCTTACGCGTCTCTCTCCCAGCGTGGTCCGTGATCTGGTGTGGGACTAACCACTCCTGGTGGTGAGCATTGAAGTCCCCTAGAACAACAAGCTGAGCCGAAGGATAGCGTTGCTGAGCCACATCTGCCGTTTCACTGAGATACTCCATTAGAAGAGTTGTCTCCCGGTCACCGCTATGTGATCTGTACACACCAGCATAGAGAATTTTCTCAATGCCAGTGTCCACTAGCACCCAAATCACCGAAAAGTGGGGATGTTCAAGGTTCCGGAGACGCAAACAACAAATGTCATCACGGACGAAAACGCAGATACCAGCGCGTGGAAGGAAGCGGTTTTCCAAGATGAATCCTGGATAGTCCAGATATGCCGTGTCTGATGGACATCCTATTTGCGTCTCAGTCAAGAAGAACAAGTGTGGTTTATTGGTCTCCAGATGATGATGGACCGCTTGCAGATTTGAGTGCAGCCCACGAATATTTGTGAGGTGCACTTTAAGAGTGAGGACGTGCATCTGCCGTTTAAACTTGTTCACTTTATTAGACTTTTTCATGGTTGGGTGAGTTAGGTAGACAAGTTAGAAGTGGACGAGATATTGGGATGCTAACCCTCAGTAATAGAGAAGCTTCCGCGCCAATGGAGAACTTGCGCGGAGACTGCGGGGACGCCCGAACCCCCCTGAAATTACCCACAAGTTCCTCACTTCCAGTCGCCAACTGGCCCTGTGGGCAACCTCAGGATTTTACACAAGCGGCGGGGCAGCCTTTCGTAGTTGGCTAGACTACTACTTGGGCCCCCTACAACTTGCGGTCGGCCAGCAGAGAGCACCGTGCTTCGGATCCCGCTACCCTCCGAAGCAAGGTCTCCGACGCGAAAGCCTCTCCATCACCAATACCGGTCTGCATACCCAACACAACTGTCCACATCTACTCGTCAGAACGGCTTCATTGGACGTCACGATGGAACACGACGAGTCGCTTGGCATCGTGGTTTTGTCCAATGGGTGGTAACTAAGCCGGCGGCTAAGGCCTTCCACCAGTTATTTGGTTGCTCTTTTGGCACCACCCAGGGGTCACGTGTAGGGAAACTAGGGTTAAAGCCTACGGACGCGAGCAAACACAAACCCAATATGTTGTTGTCTTTTGCTTTCTGCCATCTGTCACTAACTTTTAAGTCCTTAAAATCCGTGCAATCATGTGTATTATGTTTACCTTTACAAACCGGACAAACTGTAGGGCTCGTTGTTTTACCCGATGTAGTGTTAGGCGGTGTAGCAGCATATGCCCGTTGTTGTTTCTGTTGTGGTGGTGACCGATCGCTAACATTCTCCGCCTGCGCATATCGGCTACAAAGTTCTGCTTCTCTGGATAAGAAAGATGAAATTTTAATTAGGTCAGGCTCATCTTCTGGCCTGTCTGCCGCGTAATCGTACCATCTGTATTTAATAGCCGGTGTCATTTTCTCGACGATCAGTCTCACCCCTTCAGGGTTGTATAGATAAAATTGTTTATTAAGAGCCTGTACTACTGCTACTATATTGCAAATGCGGCTGGCGAATATACAGACATCGCGCGGATTATCAGTAAGACGGTGTAGAGTCTTAAGTTTCTCTATTTCTGATATAACTATTGAGTCAGGACGTCCAAATCTTACCTCGAGCAATTGCATCACCTCTTCCGGTTCAGTCTCACCTATAAACAGTTTAATAGCGGTTTCCTTTGCTGCTCCACGTAAACATCTTCGTAGCCGCACTAAGTTTTCTGTCTTAGTGTAATGTTTATTTGTATCGCGGTAACTAGCTTTAAACGCTAACCATTCATTGGTTGCACCATTGAAGTACGGTAAATCTTGAAGGTGTTTTGGCTGTAACGACGCTGTAGCCCGAGCGGACTCGATTAAAGCAGCAGTCAGCGATGACATATCTATAATTTGTGGGCCTTGAGGCGCTGGTGCGGATGGTTGCTCCTGAGGCATATCCGTGTAGTTGCGATGTTGAGGCGAGCAAGCATCGTGTCCGTCGAGAGCCTGTACCTTCGGCTGAGTATCGAGCCAACTTTTTACAAGGAACGACTTATCTTTTCTAGCGCAGTAGTCGCTTTTGTCATCAGTAGACTGCCTCGATACGCGCCATCTCGGCTTCCGCAACGGCCGTCATTGCACGTGCTTCCTGCAGCTTTGCTTGAGCAAGGCGCTCCATTGCCTCTGCTCGCATTATCGATTTCCTTGACCGAGCAGACTTAGCTGATGATTTCGATTTCTTATCCTCTTTACACTGCTGCACTACTGGGACCACCGCTGGCGCTGGCATGCTTGGTGCCAATACTGGCGGTGGTGGTTCTACTGCCTGACTCCACCCTTGGACAGATGATGACGCGGGAACGTTTTCTGCTATACGTTTGGATGTAACCGATCTCGTTGTCACTGGCGGCATTTTTCATTTATTCATATACGGGCGGAAAGAAATAATTTTATTGGAGAACACGAAGTTTACAGTTCGATTTCGATATTTCGATGTTTTATTTAAAGTTTACACACGACACGATTTTCATTATAAACTTTAAACACAACGTTCACACTACCATTTTCCACTACGATTCCAGTTCCACACTAAGTCTTTGCTTTCGATAACTTCGATTTCACAATGATCGCGGCAACAACGATGAAAATTACGATGAGATAGGGTCGACGCGATATTGCTTGATCCGGCTCGAAGGACCAATTTTTGTGACGAATCGATCTTGCTGGTTATTAATTAAAACACAAAAACTTTATCATAAAAGTGGAACGTGGATGGTGGCCGTGCGAGACATATATAAACGATTAAATTAAAATAACATTTTTCAATAAAAATAAACGTGACGAAAAAATAACAGAAAAAACTCTCCATGGCCACCGCGATTTTCTCGTGGCCATATAGATTTCTCGCACAGATACCTCCTTGCTATCCATTTATTTAAGTATGACATATAAACTTTTTCAAGGTAAAAAAAGTAGTTATTGCACTCGGTCGCGTCGTGCACAGCACCATTACTTCAATATTGAATGGAATGCCTTGCCAGCATCTGTTTCCGGCGAAATATGACCCGGGCGTGTTCAAGAGAAGAGTGAATAGGTATTTACTTGGCTAGCATGCTACACCTTCGATCACAACGTCACTTCCCATCAGGTGAGAGCGTGGTGAAATGCTAGACAAGTTTGAAGTAAAAAAAAAATATTAGGCGTAGAATTAATTCTATAAAAATAAATTAATATACGTGTTTATAAAACAGTGAGTATTCTATTACAACTAGTTCTCAAGGTACAAGTTTGTTCACCACTTCCACTTGAAGTATGGGGGCTAGATGGCGCTGCAAGTAATGTTTGACAATAAATATTTGTGGACATTTCACAAAACGCCATCTAGTCCCAAACTAAGCAAACCTTGTACTACAATGTTTATGAACCATGGTCCTCGTAGTTCTCGGGTCCCTAGAGATACAGGTAATTTTAGTTAGGGTCGAGCATCTATATATGTAATTGTTAGGCGTTATTGTTATTATTGTTTTATTCACATTTGTAATGTTGGTGCAGGTAAACCCATCGAGGCGTGGTACTCGGAAGGCGAGACGTACGACAGTAAGTTCACGACCCTCGGCTCGGCGTTTGAAGAGTGCCGCGCGGAGGCTGTAGGATTATACCTGTCGTTGGTGCCGGAGATCCTCAAGTGAGTGTGCAGAGCAGTGCAATGCTTCTATACTTATTTACAAATTCAATGTAATTGTTGGATGTACGTGCCTATTAGAAGCCTACTCATTAGGGTGCGGAGGACTCAAGTAAATAGTCATTAACTGCAATAATCTATTTATTCATCGGTAGCACAAATTACCGTAACCTAATTACATTCGCGGTTGGCGGTACGGAGACGACTGAGGAGGGCAGGAGCGGTGCGACCGACGTACGCGATATTTGCTTCGCGTGCAATCCTGCGCCCCCACAGTAATATCATTAATATTACTGGCTTTTGACTGGCCCGATAGCTCAGTTGGTAGTATCCCTGCCTTCTGAACTGCAGGTCGTGGGTTCGATTCCCACCCAGGACAAACATTTGTGTGATGAACATTGATGTTTGTTCTGTGTCTGGGTGTTATATTGTATTCTATGTATGTATATACAAAAAAAAAAGTATCTAAGTATTGTATCAGTTATCTAGTTCCCATAATACAAGCTTTGCTTAGTTTGGGGCTAGATGGCGCTGTGTGAAATGTCCATTCATATTTATTTTATTTATTTATTTATTAAGTCCTATGTATTTTAGGTGACAACTGAATTTTTACAACAAAGAACGCATTTTTTTCGAAATTATGTCTTTCCGTTTAAATAGATAGATAAAACTCTTTATTGAAACAACATTACAGGAACAATTGACAAACACAAACATAAAAATTAAGTGTCACAATGGGCGATCTTATCGCTTAAATCGGTCTCTTCCAGACAACCCAACATTCACTGCGATTACTTATTGCATGTGTGACCGTTAGATGGTAATAATAAGGATAATGATATTTTCTTCAGAGGCACTCTTCTATAGCTGTCGGTCACGATTGTAGTCGTAAGAAAACAATTGCTAATCTACTTAAGCCTGGCCGCTTCCCAGTGCGAAGAAAAATCATACACGCATAATCGCTTGATTATTCCCTTTTACTTTGCGTTAACTTAATCATATAATGATTTGTACTTGTTTCTCAGAATTTTCGGATATGAAGGCAAAGAGGCAGAAGACGTGACATACGTCAACTGGCTAAGTCTACTGTGGAATGGTGCCGCTAAAGCTACCGAGATGTACCAACCCTCCACAAGCACATGGCTTCAGGTTTGTGATAACCTACGATGACACCAACATTATTGGTACTGTTGAATTTTGTGCTGTCTCTATTTATCGCGTGGTCGTTGCCTCATTAGATAGAGATGGCGGTGGATTAAACTGCGATCTTTATGTTCTCGAGCCATGTATAAATGTTTTTTAACCTAATTTTGACTTGTAAAAGTGGTAAAAATAACCTATATGCAATATATCTTTTGACTTTGACAAGTACAAGGACGACTGTAATGCACGTTGTGGAAAAATGACGGTCGAAAAGTTACTTTTATGCCCTTATATTGATAGGAAATAAGATGGTTAATTGTCCAGATCTACTAAATGCTAATACGGATGGTACTAATTGTCTATTGCCAACCAACTAGTAAAACTAATCATTAATATGTTAACCTTACTTTGCTACCATGAAATAACATACATATTTTTTTTTTATGTTTTGGCTCCACACTTTTGTGTATTTCGCCAGTGTCAAGTAATTGATAATTTTTCAAGTTGAATGAATTGATAATGTGTCAAGTCACAGTCGAAGTCATCGAGTCAAGTCATAATCTAGTCAAAGTCATACTCCTAGTAAAGTAGTGGCAACTTTACTTGAAGCTTCTATGGAGTTTTGGAAACAACACGAAAAAAAAAACGTTTCACCATCATTATACCACTTTCCCACACTCATGCCTGTAATCCAGCACCTAACGAATAAAATGCCACCAATTTTATGCACTAACACTGAAAATAGTCAAGTTTTGGAAAATAATACAATGCGGCGACGCGATCTTTTCGTTTTCCCGCCAAAACTCCAACATACATATTCTTAACCAAAAATACAAATAAAAACAATACAAATGAAATAATAACAATACAAATAAAAATCTATTCGAATAACACACCCCTAACTGTACCCAGTGCAAAGGTGCCCATTACACTGGCTGCATTGTCGCGCTGGATGGCTATGGCCAACCGTTGTACCAGGTATGAGCCGGAGCGGTAGTCACCGGTTTTCTCCTTAATTTTTCGACATAATATATTGAAAATTTGTTTGTACACATGCAGGCGCACGCTCGAGCTCGGTTCGTCATAATGCGACTTCTAGAGCTAGAAGGCGATGGAATCCTTACGATAACCGAAGCGGAACCTGGCAAGAACTTACTGCTCACTCTGCAGAAGGACCGTTTGGCCACCGACGGAAAGAAAATCATCGGTAATAACTCGGATCATCAAAAAAGCAGATGAATGTTTAAGAATTGTTATTTAATTTTCGCCGGTATTTCGAAAGTGTTGTGGGAGTGAGACAGAAGTATTACAAACACTTCTCAGATTTGACAGGAACCCTATTCGATTTAATCATATCAACTATAAAGAATGGGAAAGAAATAATTTGTGTTTAAATTTATATTTTTCCAAAAGCAGTATATATAGATGGACCACATATCATAACCCCCTAAATTCAATTTAAGGTTTCTTCTCCAGGCAACTTCCTAGTAAAGCTGCAGAGTATAAAGGCTCGAGGCGACGTGGCGGCCGGCGAACAGTTGTTCGACAAGTACAGCCGGCTCGACGAGCCGTGGGCGCGCTGGCGCGACATTGTGATGTTGCATAAACAGCCGCGCAACATATTCGTGCAACCCAACACTGTCGTCAAAGGTAGACAAGACTAAACACTTCACTAAAGCTTGACAGCTTTTAAGTTCACACTTATCTCTCTAAGACGTACCCAAATGCGTTGCAGTAGTTACGTCAAATAGGTATGTGTTAACTTAGGAGCTGTCAATGTTTAATGCAGACGGGTATTACTCTCTTATTCATAAATGCGATGCATACCAAGCTATAAAATTACTTTGTTTTCGCGGACTGTTTTCGTAACCTTCAAGCTGGCGAAAACAGTCCGTGTGAAAACGGAAAAAATATACATGTTAGCTGAACGGACAGTGATTGTCTTGTCCAATCGATTTTATAAATTGTTTTTCATAAAAAAAAATAGCAAAAATTCGAAATGACTCAAAAAAGTAGCCAAATGAAGCCAGCCTACCAATGCGCTTACCAACGAACATAATTTTAATTTTATTTGTATATAAAAGAAGAAAGAGGCCTAGACCTCATATTTGCCCTCAGTCTAGTGTGGGGACCCAGGTTTACCTAACCTAATGTAATGTTAATTTTTTTTTCATGTAGATCTATATATAGATGATTATGTAGTAGTGTACTTATAAAATGACATAGGTCTTAAACTTACCAAGACATTTCAAAATATTTTCGCTTACAATAAAAATTGTGCTTCTTTACCAATGAGTGAACAGGATCGATATACAGACGATAAATGCGATATATTTTCGTTGTTACTTCCCAGGTGACAACGTAGAGCTGAAACGCTACCCAGCTACCCCGGAAGGCATGATTGCCTCGTGGGTAGAGAGGTTCCCTAAAACGGACGTCGACGAGCTTCTCAACCAGCTAGCGAACGAAGACGCAAAGCATTTTGAAGACCTCAAGGCAGTGGTTACAGAGTAAAAGGATCATTCAACCGAATTTACGTTTAGTGTTGTATACAATAAGTTTATCATTAGACTGAATGTATTAATTTTTACAGAAGTATGAATGAATAAAATTTATTTCAAATTCGAGTTTTTTTTTTGGTCATACTATCCAATGACACTACTATGAGTGCTGTGACTACAAAAGACAACAGTTTCTTCTCACAGGTTCCTCAAATTATCACTTCTCACATTGGCCATTCTTATAGAGTTCACCTCCTACGATATGTATGCGATGAAACTTTCCAAATTGACCACTTCGCTTCTTCCCGTGGGTCCAGTTAACCAACGGCTCAACTGGTAATTTCTGAACTATGAATAGTTGAGCAGTGGATAATCCCTCAGATCAAATCAATTAAAAAGAGGTATACGGGCTCCATTACACAAATCTTAATTTATTTGGCTATAATTACTGAACTTAATAGATTCTACCCGGGTAGTTAAATAGCAAATACTTTGTTCACCTCTGCAGCTCGATCAGGCAACTTTTGCTGCGGGAAAAGTATGAAAAGTTGCATTTGGCTCTCTGCGTGAGGAAAAGTATTTATTTATATTATGAATCCACACGACTGGCGTATTTAGCCAGCTTTAGGTCAAAGTCAGAGTCAAAAGATTTATTGCAAATAGGCTAATTTTAGCACTCTTATAAGTCAAAATTATATTAGGTACTTAAAATTAAGTTATTTCACTAAGCATATAAAATTACAAAGTGCTTATTGTCAAATAATATAAAGCAAGCCCATTACAATATAAGAGTCGGAAAAAAACAGTTCTCTTTCTCACTACTGGAGCAAGCAATTCGGCGCAATGCAGAGTAGAAAATTTTGATCCAAAGCTTCGATTACAACTGTAAAGAAGATGCTACAAGAAACTTTACAGTGATGTATTTTTTTTTTCTTTCTACTATCTTTTATTTAAGACGTATATAATTCATTACAGTTGAGATAATGAATATGTTACAATTGTAACCAACACGTCACACCGGTGCAAGAAAAATACCGTGATTACATTTATATTTGTTTTATTGCAAAAAGAAGTTGAGCGCCATTACACAAATCTTAATGAATAGAGTATAAGCGGCCAATGCCAATGCCAAGAGCAATAGAACTTTAGGCTACATGTTCGATTCTATAACAGGACTACCTGACTGATCAACTAAATTGAGCAAAAAATAGTTGATCTAAGGAGCATAAAATGTTCTGTGATACAAACTATTTCCTACTGCCGAACTAGTTGAGCAGCGGGAAAGATTATGGACACTTCTCATTGTCTGCATTGACAACTGTCTAAGCTTTTCAATGATTAGGCGCAACGGGCAACTTCGTTGACCGTTATCACACGAATTATTATAATTTTGTCAAAATAAAGCTGTTGGTTTTTCACTAAATATGTGTGTAGTATAATCATCACCAGGGCCGTTTTAGTGGTGGCCAAGGACCATTGTTTATTCTTGGTGATGGCCGTTGGAATAAACCTAGCAGTCGCGAGTATTCTGCGTAAATATAAATATTTGCAATAGGGTGCACGGGAAAACCCCCGAGGCACCTTACCCCTGGCCTCGTCCAACAGCATGGCCAGAGAAATTATTACAGGATTATAACAATAAAATTCAGATAGTTTCAACTATATAATTTATTCACATTCAATACAAAACGTGTGTGATAGAAACTTTAATATTCATCGGAACATCACAATTTCATCGGCCATCATACTAGTAAACTATGAATAAAATGAAAAATATTAGAAGTCACCACACACAAATAAATAATCTCAATTCTAATAAAAATAAATAAGGACGACGATGAAAATTATTCGTATAAAATTATTGCTTTGAAATACTATTTGCAATCGATTGTAGCCGCTTTCTGGGTGAATATAATGGCGACAAACATCACCATACGTCACAAGTCATACGTATACGCATTAGTAAACAAAGTCGTCAGCGGAATAGATTTTCTGTAATACAAACGAAAAACGCAACCTATTGCTAATATATAATTACACATGCACGTGTGAGTCTATAGTGCCAGATCTATAAATAGTTATATATCTAAAGAAATCTTCTAAGCACCATTCTATTCGATTACAGTTACGATGTGACTTAGCGTTCAATACTATTTGATTGTTATGATAAACATTTAAACTTACCATACAAACGTAAATCAATAACAACTATGAAATTAAAATTAAATTTGAGTAAAAGGTATTTGTGCAAATACACACTAAATTGTGTCATTTTATTTTACAATAAAAGGACTATATCAAATCCAGTCATTTGTTTTTTCTTGTAAAGGCACATAAGAATAATATAAATATTATTAACGCAAAGTATACACTCTGCAAAATATTTCTTTGTATGCACTTATTAACAAAAAATACAGCACAAGAAGCTGTACTTAATTCAAATACTTTAAACCCAGCAGTTACTGCAGGAGTAGAAAGGAAACATTTACAATAATTACGTAAAATAGAATCATTTGACCTAGATTCAATTAATTTATTAATGACCTCAACTTCAATCACTATGCTTTAGTTTAGTTTTAGACAATCCAAATTCTAAATTGTTATCGTTGATATTCACGATTTCATAAAAATACTTTTCGGCAGAGATTCAATAAGTGTTTCGTCTACATTTGCCACTAAAACAGTCTTACATAAAGCATACGTTACTGATGAGATTCTACATAACATCCTTAATTATTTAAGCGATTAGGACTATTTTTGGCAAGAATATCAAATACAGCCTCAATGAAATCGTAGCTAAAACATCAGTTGAAGTATAAACGGTGTGAGATAACGAGTGTAAGCTACAAATAAATCAGTTTGCGTTATATTACACATTCCACAAATTGTCAACAAATGCTTGCTCAAATCACAAAATCAAACAATATCCCTGGTGATCAATAGTTCTTCTCAGTCAACTTTCTCAGAGCATTCTGTACTGTCGCTTTCGCCTTTAGATGGGACAGGGGATCTGAAAACAAAATCACATCATGGACTGTTCAATGTAAATTCTTTTAGTTTTACGAAGTATGTCGCACCTACTTCCGACTTTTATTTAAAGATGATTGGCGCTTCATTACTTTTTTTCTACATTGTTTTGAATGTCGTAACATTAAGCCAAATTTTGCATATACTTTTATTTATCAATGAATATTTTCAAGTAATGTACATGATTTAATGTTATTATCAGCTATCTACAAATGGTATGCATTACGTATTATAATTTACATGTGTCGTAATATCTCTGTATTAAATTTCTCTATATCTAAAGGATTTTAAAACTTTAAGCATTAGTGCTGAAAAATGTAATTCAAAAAGCATGAAGCGTGCACAGAATTATATTCAGGTTTGGGGAGTTACTAAGAATTATTTACGTGACATGTAAGAATCAAAACATACACACCTTGGCAGCGGGTCCTTTATAGGATCCGGTTTCCGTGTCACGCTGATTGAAAAGTTTTTCCTTTGTTTTATTTTTTCTAGTATGTTTTCGGGGCTCGGTTCTTTTTCACTTTCTTTCAATATGATAGCAGGGTTGTGAGTTCTCTTCGGTCTGTACGTGGCGTAGTTGCCCGGAGAGTACATGGAAATGGTTCTATTGTATTTGAGCGGGTCTCGCAGTGAGTGCGTAAGGTGATCCTCGGTTCCATCGGAACTGTCAAGGAGGGATTTGGTTCGCGAGTATCTCTGATCGCCGTACGACAACGGTTGATCGTAGTCTAAGTAGCTTCTACTTCCCGGATACTTTCTGAAATCGTTTCTGTCGAGAGATCGGTATGTGTCAACTTTATCGTTTAGTCCGTAGTTTTCATATCTTAGATTATTTCTAGTGCTAATTGGCTCGCTTAAGAGAGATCTGTAACGCTCCGTCGACGGCGATATATCTGATGAAGCGGACAGTCCCGGCGATAAGTCGTAAGCCACTGGAGATGTAGGAGAAATGTCGTATTTAGGCTCCGTCGGTGGAGCATGTATCCGAGCTAGAGGGTCGTACTCGGCCGCGCCAGGACCCACTAAGCTGCTCTTCCGTCTTTGTTTCTTCTCATTAAACCTCGAATAGAAGCTTTTCCTTCGTATTCTGTCGACGACATCCTCCTTTTCGGGCGAGGTCGACTCATGGTTCCGTAGCGGATGAGCCGTGCCGTTGTCGGAAGGGGATACAGGGTTCTTATCTAAGTATTTATTAGCCTCGGCACTCGCGTCAGACTTTAATTCGGAATTGGACACGGTCGACCGACTTCTTGAGCGACTGCGACTATGGGTGTCGTTATCGACGATGTTATCTAGTTTAATGGCAATTTTCTCAGAGATATTTTTCTTTTCAGTCTCTATATCAACTGAGGAAGTATTCATGATTTGTGGCTCTATCACAGGATTAGTAGGAACTATTTTTTTAACTCTTGGCAATCTGGAGAAGTCTAATTTTAGACTATTCTTATTTCTTGTGTTCGTATCGTTATCTTTCTTATTTACCGTTTGGTCATCGTTCTCAGTGGTTAAATTCGAAACGCTTTCATTCGATGTGCGACTGTATTTGTTTTTACGACTTAAACCGTTTAGAAGCAACGATGTGGGCCGTCGAGGTTTATCCTTTTCGAGAATTTCGAGAGCTGATTCACTATCTAGTTCATTTTTGTTAGCTATATCTGCTGTATCTATACTTTGTGACTTTTCCATTATTGGTTTTGTTTTGTCCTTCGGTTCGAATTTCTTGAATAGACCCAGAACTTTAGAAACAGTTGTTTTATTATTGTTTAGAGGTTGAGTTTCTAAAGTGGCAACATCTGTAAGTGTTACAGCTCTTTTGATCAAATTTGATTCAGTAAGTGCTTCGGCGGTCACTGGAACAGACTGCTCGCGTTGCGCCCTTTTCAGTTTGGCTGGATCTTTCTTAGATTCACTGGTTCCAGAACTATCAGCTATCTTTTCAGGGGAGCTAGATTTACTGGACGTAAACTTTTCTAATTTATGACCGATTGACTGCAGCATTGATTTCTTTTTAATTACAACGGTGGATTTCGTAGCATCATCGTCAGTTTTTTCTTTAACCTTTTTAGTCACTTTTTTCTTATCTGTAGTTGTCTTAGCATCGCTCGCGTCCTGAGAATTTGCAATATCAGCCTTTGATTTTGACGATACTTTTCTTATTATTTTTTTCTTGATTGTTCCTTTCTTTTCGTTCGATTCAGAGTCGTTAGTTTTCTTGATTACATCTTTTTTGGATGCACTACTCGCTAGTTTAGTTTTAGAATTGTCACTGATAACTGTTTTTTCGGTTGTATCAGTAATACCGTTTGCGATGGCAACACCGTTTTGGTGCTTGTGATCTGTAATTTCGGTCCTATCAGTATCTGTGCTACTCATAATTTGATATTTTTTCAAAGTTAAAGTACTACTGGTTGATTTTTTGTCGCCTTCTTGCTTAGCATCATTCGATTCATTACTCTTTTCTCCATCTGTTTTGGGCAAAATTTCCACTTTTTTCTTGGGCAAAGTAATACTGAAGCTCACTTCGACATCTGTCTTGATTTCGGGGCTAGAGATATCCTCTTTCGGAGGGGGACTTTTTGTATCATCTTTTTTGATATTCCGGCTGATGTAAATCTTTTCAGGAGAAGGGCTGCTAGTAGGGTAGCTTTTCGGACGGATCAGCTTCGACTCCCTCCGGTCTCGACCATCGGTCTCCTTGGGGGAACCTTCCGAGTCGGTATTCTCGCACGGCTCATCTATGGAGTCGAGGGTCTTCACCGGATAACTCTTCGGTCGGATCAATCTCGAATCCTTCGCGGCGGCATCGTCGAAGCGAATATTTTGCTTGCCATCGGTCGAAGATGCGTACTTAGAGTCGTTCATCGCAGCCGCATCCGCCGCGGTCTCCTTGATGTTATCGAGGCTTGGGAAGAACGGAGTGTTGGACCGGCTGCGCTCCTTGCCGGCCAGCACTCCGACCGGCGAGACACACTTGCAGGCCGCGCCGCCCTCGTCCGGCTCCACGGGACTCCGCGCCGCCGCCTCCTGCGCCCGGCTGCGCTTTTCCCGGATCTCCCTCAAAATCTTCTGCGTCTCTAGCTCCTTCTCTTTCCGGTGCCGGGAGTAGAGGCTCTCATCCGCGGGCGCGTCGAAGAAATCCGAGCGTAGGAACCTCGAGAGGCGCTTCTTTGGTGCATCTCCCGCCAGCCGGAGCGAGTGCCGGCGCATTGCGGGCGCACCGCCGTACGCCGCGACGTAGCTCGGCTCCGAGAGGAGGGTGCCGCCGTCCACCGGGTACGAGTCGTCTAGCGAGCGATGCCGCTCCGGCGATAGGTACTTGCTGAGCAGCGGGCGGTCGGTGGGAACGCGTCGCGGCGGCTCCGCATCCGTCGGAGGCGGCGTCGTATCTCGCGAGCCCGAGCGGCGCCGCAGCCGCGGAAGCGTCGAGTACTGCGGGCTCGAGTAGTCGCGCGGTTCTTCCTGATCGGCGCTCTTTGTGGCCGGGGTGGTAGTATCGGCGGAGGCGGTGGTGTCGGAGGCGGTGGCGGTGGTATCGGGGACGGCGGCGGCGGTGTCGGCGGCAGGCGGCGTGTCGAGAGTCTTGGAGGCGGAGTGCGAGCGAGCAGCACGCGCGGCGTCGCGCGGCGCGGGCGCGGCGTGCAGCGAGAGCGTGCGGCGCAGGTCACGCGCGGCGGCGGGCGGCAGGTGCGCGAGCAGCTGGCGCTGCAGGCGGCGGGATAGCGCCGGCGTAAGTCCCGACAGCGCGCGCATCTCGCGTTCCGACCACTCAATCGAGCTCAGGTCGAGGTCCGACAGGTCGAGCCCGCTCTCCTCCTTCTCCGTCTCCTCCGTCAGCTGGCTCTTCGTCCGGTGCTTGCTCGATTTCTTACTACTACCTGAAATTTAATCGAAAAACACACGTTCGATCATGCAGAACGCTCGCTGGGATGGTGTATTTACAGTGCCCGATCGGAGATGCCGCCTCGGCGGGGCGACCCCGGGAGACGGATCTCCTTCGATTAATGCTAACGGTCGATGCGGTCGGTTAAATGTTAATGGAATCTACGACGACTGTATTAGAGCAAACTGCAAGCTTTAGGAGTGCCAAACCAAGTCACGAGATAATGCATTAAAATGTTGCTTCGATACGGTACATTAAAACGATAGTAATGCGAAAGTAACTAGGATGGCATCAGCGGTATCAAATTATATTCCATGGTAAGAGGCATCTCTATTCTGACAGCAGCCGCGGCGCACCGTGCGGAACACAAAAATAACACATGAATTAAAATAAAATAATATAGTTTAGTACCTATTCCTGTGTGTCGTTTGTGGCGGGTTTGTGGTTGGCGCTGGTGCCGCTGTGAAGTGTAGATTTGGTCGGAGCATGCAGTGTAACGCGCAACCCAACTGCAACCACACCAACACAACCTCACTACTGCATCCCTGCTGCCTCCTGCCACCGGCCGCTGGCCGGGCCGGCCAGGCTGGCCAGGCTAGCCGGGCGCTCGGCTCGCCGCCACTACAGCCGCGCGTAACGAACATCGAGTGCTACCACATCCACTATCTACACATAGATGCCATGATCGCCTTTGTAAACAAATTAATTAACTGTTCTTTTGCAAAATATTCGTTATTGATCAATTTTACAGATATAATATTTGAAATTTTTGAAACCAATGATTTTAAAATCTACTTCCAAAATTATAGTACTGCATTGCCAAACGATATGCGATGTGAAATGCCTTTGTACACTTCATGCAAATCCAATCTACATAATAGAACGTAACTTTATAATTATTGAGAGCAACGCAACATTTTCCTGCTAGTGTTAGCGGGTAGGAGAAAGTCAACACCTGCACAAAGAATGCAAATTGAATACAAATATAACACTACAAATGCAAAAAAAACTGTTAAAGTCATTAATCAAAAACAATGTTAGTGAATACTAAAAAAATACACACAAAATAATAATAGACTACGGTCATTTTGTTGTTCTATAGTCTATTATAAATGTAGTTGTTAAGTGAAAACTGTTCGAACGGTGGAAAACGTCACTAATATCCGAGGCAATGTCGGCGACGTCGAGAAGAAGTATATCATTATACTTCTGTCGCTCGTATGGAATGTGTTTGATAGTTAATTGATTTGTTTTAGTCGAAGCTAGCTTTCTTGTGAGTTTCGTAGCCAATGCTGAGCAGTTCTAACTACGTGTGCCGTGACGAATATTCTCTAACGATGGTGATACATACAGCCAACCTTTTATGCAATGTAATACAAATGAATATATGGCAAACTTGATAGATGTTGCTGACGATATCTGTTATCTACCCTACACATTACATTTACGCTCACTTAATTGTGATTAATTTGATTTATTTTACAAATATATCCATTCAAATCAAACCTTCGGAAGTAGAATATTTAACGCTGCATCAGTTCTATTAGGAATAACAATGCATCCCAACACGAATAAATTCTTCATAAACTTATAAAAGTTTTTGAAACACAATAATATACGAAATGAAATTTTATTCCTCATTTATTGGCATTATCACAACGGTGCAAGTTATGTACTTTGTTTTATGCATAGAGGTAGGTGATAAGCTACTTTTTATCCAGGAAAATTGAACGACGCGAATGAAACAGCACGCGCTAAAATGTTTGCCAAATAATTCGAATGGTTAGAAAAACACCGAATTGCATAATAGCTTTATTAGGTAGCCGCCAACTTTTAGCTTCGTCGTGTGTAAACTAAATGTTAATATTATATCTTCACGTTCTTCATGCTCAACCAAATGCCAAAATTAAAAGCCAAATTTTGTGATGTTGCTTTGAAAAGTATTTAATTTCGTTTTATAAGACTGAAATAATAGAAAAAAAACTATGAATCCCTTTATGTCACAATTTTATTTATGCGTCTTTTACATAACAATTGTAATGTATAAATTTAAATAATTTAAAACTCTTAACATCAAAACTAACAGCAATTTTTTTTTTTAAACCGAATGCTGCTAATATCTGCCTTCTGTACCGATATTTCCAGCGTCACTGGAGAGGGTAGTTAAAATCGGTAGTACACCAACTCAGTAACGGTTTTTCTATCACTATACTATGAAACAAAATGAATAGAAAGGTGCAATGTGTCGCAAATATTACAGTGATATCATTATAGCGTGATCGTGTCTCAGTAAGCCCAGCCGCGTGGTATTGGCAACGTTTTCCCCGTGCGCGAAGCGAGTGCGTAAGCCGGCGGACTTACCTCGCGGCATCGTCTGGCGCGACTTGTTGAACATGGAGTCAAAATCGGCGTGCAAGTCGCGGGAACCCCAACCTTCGCGCCTGTGGGAGTCGCAAATATTATTATCATGATGAAAAATTACAAAAACATGCTAAAAGTAAGATGCTAAGATAGATAGATCGACACTTTATTGTAAACCGTATTTTTTTTTTAAATAGAAAACTTAATTTTCTAATACTAAAACAACAGGGGTCTTATCACTTAGAGCGATCTCTTCCAAACAACCTTTGTATTTAAGGAATCTGTAGCTTAGTTCTGAGGAGTTTGGGTCTAAATATCTTGATATACTGAGTAATTTTTTTTAGTAACTTTAGATTTATTAAACCAAACACAAAAACTACGGCTTAAATAATAATCAAAAATGTTAAGACAAAAATTGTAATGCTGAATGATATTTGTATCTATTCTGCACAGCATTCGATAAAGCTAAAATAAATTAAAATATTTTCATCTTTGTCATGTCCCTTTTATCAGAAAAGTACGTTACGGAAAAGTACTTACGTTTCGGAAACACTTCTTTTATTTTCCATATATCTATGAGTGCTGCATGTAATGAATGAAATAGTACCTTGATTCATAAAATTAGTCCTATAAAACTTATTACCGTTATACAATCAGTATGGTCAGCCCATACATTGAGCCTTGATCTGATTTATGCACAATAAATGACAGGTTTTCTAAAGGAAGGAATGATAGTTTCGATTCGGGATATTTCTATGTTTCCCAGATGTTATTGCGACCAGTTTATTTTTTGTAATTAAATGCTGCCTCAAAGCTTATACAACTGTAATATTTTATAGAAAGTTGTAGTCCATACTGTTGTATTAGTGTAGTGGGGTGGTGATGAATGGTGGGACGGTAAAAGGTTAAAAGTTGATATACTTACAAGAGATGCCGCCTCGGTAAATGTGGGCTGCATGCATAAAATTAATAATATATTAGTTTTGATTATAAAAACAAGCTTATATGGGGAGAAATTAAAACCGTTAAAATATATCAAAATTAATGAAATTCTGAGTTGAAACAATTGAGATAAATAAAGAGATACTGCAAGTTTTCGCTGAAGTACATACTATCCACGGTTTACTTTAAAAATGACTTATTAATTATATTTTAACAATTTGATTTAAGCAGTAGCTCAATATTGAATCCCAAAACCTAAATACGTTATATGTACCATTATTTTAATGACTAAACAATGTACTGTATTAAATTTAATTTTTATATCCCATGAGATATGACATTTTATTTATTAGATATGGATACAAATCAAAATTATACTGTATCTTGAATTTCATAGACCCTTTACAACTGTAAAACGGGATTAGCAAAACACTAAATCACACTCAATAAGTGTTGCACCGTGGAGGAGACATTGGAAATAACGCTGGTCATGAAAAAACGTTCCTCAATGTTCTTGAAATTATCAGCAAAAACTACGAAGAAAACTTTATTAAAAACAAGTGGTATTAAATAAATATTTAATACCACTTGTTCTATCTATCTAAATAGATTGCTTACTTACAGGATTCAAGTAAAAAATTACGTTTTACATCAAAAACACAAGTGAAAAGTTGCAGATGTAAAGGATCTATAGCTAATGAGAAAGCCAAACGCGAGTGTAACACTAGCTTACTTACCTATTAAAGAACGGCGACTGTAGATTGTTGAAGAGAGAGTGCGGGTGTTGCGAGAATCCTGGACCTTCCTCGCCGTTGAGGCGGTTCGTCAGCGCTCGGACCTGGACGGTAGCCGTTTGATTATAAGAGTAGCTTGCTTAGTATAAAACAGTTTTCCTTGGAAGAAGCATTTAGTTGAAAATAGTCGACTTGCCGTGGGAATGGGTAGCATTCTCCTTGTTAGTTTTTTTACTAGGTTGTAAGACTTTTCTGGAAAGTTCGTCTAAGTAGGTATCACCACTTTGCCAGTTATTCTGCCGTCAAGTAGTAGTGTGCAAGTTAGTGCTTACACAGTAGTCTGTGTTCCGATTTTAAGGGCACTGTAGCTGGTGAAATTACTGGGCAATTGAGTAAACGAAAAAGGGGAGGTAGTAATATATTAAATAAAGTTGGTAGCATATAGAGGTTATCGGTGTATGATCTCTCGCGAAAGAGAAGGCCACTGAAACATGCTATCTCTTTCGGTAAAATCTTCACTAAAATACCAATAACACATACGAAAACAACTAAAGAAAGTTTCCTAAATACTGTCATCTAAGGGTATGCTTGGTTTCTACACGACGAATAAATGAGAATGGATGGAGACACAAGAAGAGGGTAGTTATGGCATCATACCCTGTGCAGTAGCGTGGAGAAGAGGTTCTCAGCAGTAAGCAGATGGAAGCCCTCATCCTCTTCATCTTCCTCTCCCGAGGATGCGGAGTCAGCGCGCGCGAGCCGGCTCGGCCGCAGGCGGTGCATGTGGCCGTCGTCTTCCTCTTCCGATTCTCCGCCTGATACCAGGCTGCTGGGAGGGATGATTTTGTTAGAACATCGGTTTTTATAATATGCGGCAAACAAACAAGCGCGATCAATATCGTTCGTAGGTCAATTTAATTATTGGTCTGCAAAGCGGCCGCTGAGTAGGTTAACTAAATACAAAAAAATCAAACGCTTTTTATTCTTGACAGAATTATAATTACTCATATAGACAATACATAAAACTGAAGCATAATGAGCTGTTACTGACATGTTTGCTGTTTTTCATTTAGCTGGATAGTTAATTATTGTGTTTAATAATAAATTTGAATATGACATATCTTCTGGAAAATTGTTGTGTGTGTCACCATTTCAACACAGTTAGTTTATGTGCAGTGGTTTGGGCTGTTTGTTGATAGATCACTATGTCAGTCAGTCAGTCAGTCACCTTTGAGTTATATATATTTAGATTGAGCAAACAAACAGACAAATAAGCGAATTAAAAATTCATTGTATACACAGCACTGTAGTCGTCTTATACGTGATTTAGGCTAAAGATTGAATTATACAATCGAATTATGATTTATTTATTGCATTATGTAATAAGTTGATACACGACATGAGTCACACAATCCTGGTAGGGTGTGGCAAAAAACGATACTTTATTACTTAAAAGTCCATCAGAGTGATATTTATAAATGAACAAATACCTGATACGCCTGGGCTTGGTCCTAATCCGCGAGGGGGCGGCAGCGGAGGCCTCGGGCTCCAAGCTGCGCTGACGCGGCGTCACGTATCCCTTGCCTTCAACTGCGATGGGGATGATAAACTCGCGCGCGGACTTCTTGATCGGCTCGCCGGGACTCGAACACGCCTCGCTTGCGTTGGAATCGGTCGAGGCTAGGCGTCTGGAGATCGTTTATTACATTATAATAAAATACCAGTTTTTAAAAAATGGCCCACACTCTTTCCATGCGAAAGAAGGATCCTAACATAAAATATATTACTACTTATACTTATAACATAAGTTATATATATAGTCACTGAAATAAGCGCAAATGTTTGTCTGTGTCTAGCTGCGTATTGTGGGTCATGGCCATGGTCCTCGTAGTTCCTATATAGGGCAAAAGGAAATCCTACTTAGGGTCCAGGATGTATGTATGTATTCGTTGGATTTGAGGGTTGAGGTTTATAAAATAACGATTTATTCATTTGATGGCATCATCTTACCTTAGAGGAGTAGTGATTGGTCCACGAGGAGCGGCAGCGGGGGCGGGCGCGGGCTTGTGTAGCGGAGCGGGCGGCGGCGCGGTGGCCGGCGGTGACGTCGGAGACTCCTCGGCCACGTGGATGGGGATGATCCGCTCCACAGATACACCTCTGCAATATAAACTGAACATCAGAGAAAAACAATGAAAAAATAGGCCATATTTAAAAAAAAGCGATATTGTAGCTTATGCTTAGCTTTTATATTATTTTACGAGATCATTAATTAGCTTCCTAGTGCATAGTTTGTTTGTATGATGTAAGAAAAATTTGTTGGTCTTCCAAAAAATAAATAATAAGCGTCCCTGTTTCTGCAGGCCTTCATTATACTAATCATTCTTTCAATCTTCAATCTTTCAATTTATTATACCAGTATAGTAAAGGTATTATTTCATGTGATTATTTTCGCGATATCAAGCGTACGTGTTTCCTTTAACCTCCATTATACTAGTACCAGTACGCTAGATGTGTTCCTGAAATACTTGACGCTCAACAAGAGTATCAGTAACCACTGACCTCCACTACCTAGTACCAGTATATACTTACTATGTATCTGCTCCCACTGACTTCAATTATACTAGTATAGCTCGCGCAAAATTCATGAGCTCTCGGAAGTTAGGCTCGAGTACCAAACTGCGCACGATACAGTAACTGTACTATGCGTGGTTTGGTACTCGGGCTCAACTCAGCTCAATGGCTCAACTGTTGAGTGCATTGTAAAAGCGGCCGTACAATAATTATTAATATTGCTGCAGTATCGACATATTGTGAAAGCATGAGTGACCAATGGAACAATACTGGTAAATCCCGACAGTAGTGATAGTGAATAAATTTTCTTTTAATCTAATTAACTCTGACATTATTTTAATAGCCCATTGGATTCTTTTGAAACCCGATTTGTTTGTTGTTAATGTATGAAATACTTTGTGTGGCAATTGTAATTGATTTTGTCGTTTTTATCACAATAAATAAATATAAGTATAATATGCGCACTGCGCAGCCATCCGCGCTAGCTTCCGTTTTGCGCGAGCTATAGCAATACAGTGGAGGTGTAGGTACCTGTTCCTGTAATTCTCGACGCGGTGGTGCGCTAGTACCAGTATACCAAAGGTGCAGGTACCTGTTCCTGTGGTCCTCGACGCAGTGGTGCGCTAGTGCCAGTATACCAAAGGTGCAGGTACCTGTTCCTGTGGTCCTCGACGCAGTGGTGCGCTAGTGCCAGTATACCAAAGGTGCAGGTACCTGTTCCTGTGGTCCTCGACGCAGTGGTGCGCTAGTGCCAGTATACCAAAGGTGCAGGTACCTGTTCCTGTGGTCCTCGACGCAGTGGTGCGCTAGTGCCAGTATACCAAAGGTGCAGGTACCTGTTCCTGTGGTCCTCGACGCAGTGGTGCGCTAGTGCCAGTATACCAAAGGTGCAGGTACCTGTTCCTGTGGTCCTCGACGCAGTGGTGCGCTAGTGCCAGTATACCAAAGGTGCAGGTACCTGTTCCTGTGGTCCTCGACGCAGTGGTGCGCTAGTGCCAGTATACCAAAGGTGCAGGTACCTGTTCCTGTGGTCCTCGACGCAGTGGTGCGCTAGTGCCAGTATACCAAAGGTGCAGGTACCTGTTCCTGTGGTCCTCGACGCAGTGGTGCGCTAGTGCCAGTATACCAAAGGTGCAGGTACCTGTTCCTGTGGTCCTCGACGCAGTGGTGCGCTAGTGCCAGTATACCAAAGGTGCAGGTACCTGTTCCTGTGGTCCTCGACGCAGTGGTGCGCTAGTGCCAGTATACCAAAGGTGCAGGTACCTGTTCCTGTGGTCCTCGACGCAGTGGTGCGCTAGTGCCAGTATACCAAAGGTGCAGGTACCTGTTCCTGTGGTCCTCGACGCAGTGGTGCGCTAGTACCAGTATACCAAAGGTGCAGGTACCTGTTCCTGTGGTCCTCGACGTAGTGGTGCGCTAGTGCCAGTATACCAAAGGTGCAGGTACCTGTTCCTGTGGTCCTCGACGCAGTGGTGCGCTAGTGCCAGTATACCAAAGGTGCAGGTACCTGTTCCTGTGGTCCTCGACGCAGTGGTGCGCTAGTGCCAGTATACCAAAGGTGCAGGTACCTGTTCCTGTGGTCCTCGACGCAGTGGTGCGCTAGTGCCAGTATACCAAAGGTGCAGGTACCTGTTCCTGTGGTCCTCGACGCAGTGGTGCGCTAGTGCCAGTATACCAAAGGTGCAGGTACCTGTTCCTGTGGTCCTCGACGCAGTGGTGCGCTAGTGCCAGTATACCAAAGGTGCAGGTACCTGTTCCTGTGGTCCTCGACGCAGTGGTGCGCTAGTGCCAGTATACCAAAGGTGCAGGTAACTGTTCCTGTGGTCCTCGACGCAGTGGTGCGCTAGTGCCAGTATACCAAAGGTGCAGGTACCTGTTCCTGTGGTCCTCGACGCAGTGGTGCGCTAGTGCCAGTATACCAAAGGTGCAGGTACCTGTTCCTGTGGTCCTCGACGCAGTGGTGCGCTAGTGCCAGTATACCAAAGGTGCAGGTACCTGTTCCTGTGGTCCTCGACGCAGTGGTGCGCTAGTGCCAGTATACCAAAGGTGCAGGTACCTGTTCCTGTGGTCCTCGACGCAGTGGTGCGCTAGTGCCAGTATACCAAAGGTGCAGGTACCTGTTCCTGTGGTCCTCGACGCAGTGGTGCGCTAGTGCCAGTATACCAAAGGTGCAGGTACCTGTTCCTGTGGTCCTCGACGCAGTGGTGCGCTAGTGCCAGTATACCAAAGGTGCAGGTACCTGTTCCTGTGGTCCTCGACGCAGTGGTGCGCTAGTGCCAGTATACCAAAGGTGCAGGTACCTGTTCCTGTGGTCCTCGACGCAGTGGTGCGCTAGTGCCAGTATACCAAAGGTGCAGGTACCTGTTCCTGTGGTCCTCGACGCAGTGGTGCGCTAGTGCCAGTATACCAAAGGTGCAGGTACCTGTTCCTGTGGTCCTCGACGCAGTGGTGCGCTAGTGCCAGTATACCAAAGGTGCAGGTACCTGTTCCTGTGGTCCTCGACGCAGTGGTGCGCTAGTGCCAGTATACCAAAGGTGCAGGTACCTGTTCCTGTGGTCCTCGACGCAGTGGTGCGCTAGTGCCAGTATACCAAAGGTGCAGGTACCTGTTCCTGTGGTCCTCGACGCAGTGGTGCGCTAGTGCCAGTATACCAAAGGTGCAGGTACCTGTTCCTGTGGTCCTCGACGCAGTGGTGCGCTAGTGCCAGTATACCAAAGGTGCAGGTACCTGTTCCTGTGGTCCTCGACGCAGTGGTGCGCTAGTGCCAGTATACCAAAGGTGCAGGTACCTGTTCCTGTGGTCCTCGACGCAGTGGTGCGCTAGTGCCAGTATACCAAAGGTGCAGGTACCTGTTCCTGTGGTCCTCGACGCAGTGGTGCGCTAGTGCCAGTATACCAAAGGTGCAGGTACCTGTTCCTGTGGTCCTCGACGCAGTGGTGCGCTAGTGCCAGTATACCAAAGGTGCAGGTACCTGTTCCTGTGGTCCTCGACGCAGTGGTGCGCTAGTGCCAGTATACCAAAGGTGCAGGTACCTGTTCCTGTGGTCCTCGACGCGGTGGTGCGCCTCGGTGCGGAAGAGGCGCGGCGCCGGCGCGGCGGGCGGGGACGCCAGCGGCGGCGCGGCGGGCGGGGACGCCAGCGACGCCACGCCCGCCGACGACGAGCGCCCGTACGGCACCGGCGGCTTGCCTGCACCGCAGGTATAAAAACGAGTGTGCTTTACACCACACGACTCAAGTAAAACTTTTTTAGTTTAGCTCCATCTATCGGCCGGTGTAACTTTGTTTAATGTTAATGTCGCCAACTTAACAATTGAAGGGGTGAGAACAAAAAGGGTTTAACTGATTTTTTTCACAAAATGACTTGTGGGTATCTTTGGATTCAGCGTGAAATTATCTACAATAATACATTCTCAAAATACCGAAATGAAGCTTAAATCTTGAGATTTTGAGTCAAAAAACGGTTTATCTGTCACAGGAATACAGTTCGCTTAGCATAAAAACATTATTATATTATATTTATATTATTATACTATATTTAGTATTTTAAAATAGAATTTAACATTTTTAGCAACTGAAACTTACATAAACTTTTTCTATTACTTAATAAGCACTGTACATTAATATGAAGCCATTGAAGTTTAAAGTCAATTTTCTCGAAACTATCAATTTAACAGTTATACCCTTTTTTCCCAACCCTTCAACTGTGATTTTACCGGACATACCAAGATAATAATACAATTTTTTAACTATGTTATGTTGACAATGGAGATCTACGTGAACCAAATTCAACTTCTGTTCGCATTGCATTCACCAACGTACTCCCCAAGTCAAGCGTGCGTAAACAAGTTATACTTCAATAATACTGTGGGCTCTGCGAACAGTACACCACGCGAGCACAAACCCTTATGAAAAAATTTGGTTGGAAGTTTGTCTTTTGAGTATCAAAATACTCATAAACATTATTATCAAAAATAATAATAATATGTGTGGACATCTCACACAACGCCATCTAGCCCCAAACTAAGCAAAGCTTGTGCTATGGGAACCAGATAACTGATACAATACTTAGATACTTTTTGTTTGTAAATACATACACAGAATACAATATGACAAAAGAAAATGGCCGCAAGTGCATCCCGATTATTAATTTATTAATTAACAAACCCAATGGTTCTTCCCAATTTTTCTGCTTTGTATTAATTTAATGATAGTGGCAAGTTGTTGCCAGAATAAACAAGTTATTAAACCCCAGCTCGTAACAATATGTAAGAAATGAAAATCCAAGATCCATCCATCCATCCATCATTAGAGCTTATTGGAGCTGATTAAGTGCAGTTTCATTATTGGTCAGTTTTCCAAGCTTCATCTCGACTCCGCTCCAATGCTGCCTCAAAAGGCAAGGTCTTTTCTACAGAGATCGATTACTTGATATACAGACAAGTAATATATAAAAGTATAAGAATAGACGTACAAACTACAGGCTTTCAAATATGTATAACTAACCTGTTCGTATAGCAGTCGATATGATATCGCGCGCGGCGCGGCGGCGATTCTCCTCGCCTTGCGACGCCTTCTCCTCCACGAGCTTGGCCATGGAGTTCTGGAGACTCCTGAACAAAATACACAATACAACCATTAGCGGACTATTAATTGCCTCTTTTCTTCATACTTTTAAACTTTATAATAATAAAAAATGATAACGTCCAACGATCACATACATAGATCCTGGGCCCTAACTAGGATTCCCTGTCTAGGAACCCGGGAACTACGAGGACCATGGTCCAACAACATCCAGACACAGAACAAGTATATGCGCTTTTTTTTCTTCTATGCACAAATACTTGTCCTGCCGCGGGAATCGAACCCGCAGCCTCCGGGTTATGAGCCGACCTGCTCAAACACCACACCACAGAGGCTGTCGTGTTATACTTTAGTCGCCGTAGACGAATTTCTTTCCCAGATCACAGACGCTTCTTCAATCATTGTAGACATAAACTAGAACCAGACCAAAGCATAAATCCTATACACAGATAAATATTAGATACCTCCTAGCGTCTTGTAGTAGCACGGAAGGATCCACGGGGGTGGCGCCGTGGTTGGGTTCGCTCTCAGTTTTCTTTACCCCTCCGCGGTTTGGCTCGCCGTCTGGTGGCGGCGTCTGAAATAAGCAATTCATTTTAACACACCCATATTACTGTCATGTTTTTTTAAATAGCTTTTTCGCTTATGCTATTATGTCGGTCTGTAGGGTACGGGTTATTGATTTATACCTGTTTAAAAATAAAAATTTCACGATCGATTCTCTAATCCAAACACTAAAGCCAAAATTTTGTTGTTTTTCCGACAGTGGATAGGTATTACACAGTCCAACGGAACTGTCATCATCGTCGAAAGTAAGCCGTCTAGGTCCTTCGTTTCGAACACGTTCCATTAAAATATGGTATGCGTCTTCATTGTTTATAACAAAATTGTCAAGGATTTCGATCGTTTACCATTCAATAAATTGAATATTATATAAATAAATGTATTAAAATTACTCTACACAGACAGTCCTCTTACCGGAGAAGGCTCGATGCCGATTTGTTGCAGTCTAACCGTGCCGTTGTCTTGCGGTGACTTTGAGGGCAAGTCGCGATCTTCACTCTGCGCCTTGGGTTTTGCGATCTTCGACACAGCTGTAGTGAAAATATATATATTTTTATATTTATTCATACCTACCGCAGAGTTTCTTTTTGCTTATCCGTACTTGTATACCATATGTTAACCTACTTAGATCCAAAGTATATACTAACTTTTTTTTGAACGGACTGACGCTGTTGGTCTCTACCGACCTTTACAGCGTCACCGGGCGGCGGATTATACTATCTTTGATAATTCAGAGACTATAGAATAAATGCTTTGTTACTGCATGTGCTTAACTTTTTACAAGCTTTGCTTAGTTTGGGGCTAGATGGCGCTGTGGAAATTACTATCCACATATATATATTTATATTATTTATACCTGGTTTAGAGAAGTTGCGTTTGATATCAGGCGCGGCCGTGAGTGAGGCGCGTCTCTCGAACTGATCCTTGAAACTGCCAACATTGCCTCCTAAAATATGACGAAATATATGAATAAGAATAAATGTTATTTATTGCCAAATAAAGAAAAACAAACTGGATACGTACAAATAATATGATAATTAAAAGAAAAGTTCAATAATTAGTATTTGTATTCGACCCCAACGATCGTTTAATATGACGAGGATACTGCTACTCCGAATGCTAACTCAGCGACCTAGTATTTTTATTGGATTAACTCATTTGTAGCCTCTGTGGTGTGGTGGTTTAGGAGGTCGGCTACAAACCCGAAGGGAATCGAACGCGCAAGGGTTCGATTCCCACGGGAGCACAAGTATTTGAGCACAGAAAAGAAAAATGCAAGTTCTTGTTCTGAGTCTGGGTGTTGTGGGGACCATGGCCCTCGTAGTTCCTGGATCCCTGAACGCAGGGAATTGGGTCCAGGATCTATGTATGTGATCGTTGGGCGTTATTATTATTATATTATTATTTGTCGTGCAGACCAGTAAATGTGAATGTGGTATAAGTAGATTACCTGGTATTGAAAACTTCTTAGCAGTGGGCTTCTTCTCCGCCGGTTGAGCTATGGAGAGTGATGCCAGCTTGTCGGCGGCTGCCGCCACTGCGTTGGATTTAGCCTCTTCTGGTTGCTATAAATAAGTTTTTTTAGTAAAGTTCTCTAAAGTGGTGTGCATATTGCATAATGCTAATATTATGTTCATTGTTATATTGGAAATTGAAAGCTGTAATATCGGCAGTTTCGACAAGTAGTTGACACATAATATAAGTTTTATATTTTCCTCCTTAGGTCATACGTCAATAATTTGCATAATAATAGATAAAAAATTAAAAGTGCAACACTGTCTGGCGAATAACAGTCGAGCTCCTACATAACCTAAAATCAAATCCTAATCTAACATACTCTAGGAATAACTAATCTATTTTATGTAAACGTATGATGTGACGCGCTATTCTTTTGCCTGATGTTAAGCGTCACAGCTGGCCAATACAGATATTGTAATATCACTCGGAACTGAAAATTATAAAGTTTCGCGTGACACTGCACTTCGCACGTCAGTCATCCTGAGACATCATACATCTAGTAGAAGTATAGAAGCTTACTAGACTGCAAGATCAAATCATAAAGTCTCATTTGCCCAGTAATTACAATAGCTACAATGCCTTTCAATCCGGAACACAGTAGTGCTTGCCCACTAATGCCTAACAGCAGAATAACTGGCAAAGCGGTGGTACCTATTTAGTCGAACTTTGCAGAAACATCCTACCACCTAGTAAAATCTGGTTGTAATCGATCCTCTCAAGAGTTAGTTTGCATTATCAAAACGCAAAATCTTCCATTCATTAGAATTACGAATATAATGTGGCTCAATATAGAACTGCCTGCAGTGCCTAACGTAGAAAGTCCAACATCATGATAAAACTTCGTAGTTCTTAAGATATCAAATAATTTTTTTCTGACCTTTGCTTCTTCTGGTTTGTCCACCGGCGTCTTTTCTTCCATACTCATGGTCGGTGACGTCTTCTTCTTCACACCAACTCTCGGTCGGGCACCGGTTTTCTCTTTATCCTCTTCTTTTGGTGGTTCTTTAATAATTTCTTTCGTGAGATCTTTTGTCAGTTCGAGAGGCACTGGTGATGGGGAGATAGTCATCGTTGCTGATGATTTGAGCGAAGGCTGGATCTGGATATTGAAAAAAGCATGCGTTTTTGTGAATAGAAACATTGCAAACACTTTAATTCCCACACTATTTCATATCACAGAAGACTGAGTACAGAAAGCTCACTCCACCACGACATTTAAATAAATAGCGACTATTGCTATAACGCAATAAAGTGCAATTCAGCTTGCACAGCCTTCGGTTCCGACTACAACAGTAAGCCAAAATGTTAGAAGCCTTCGGGTGACTTAAACATTCTAACAAATTGGCTGACCATTTCCTAAATGTAAGATGGATATTTCCATCTTACATTACAAAATCACAAAGCGGTCAGAGCTTAAACTGTACTCGATTACTAAGCTTTACTAGGCTCTTTCTAATGCATACTTCCTATCTGACGCGGTACGATTACCAAGAACGGATCAGCCGGGTCAGCCTGTACTAGCTAGATTCTTCTATTCTACAAAACGCAGATGTATATAGATAATAGTACTCGTAAAGTAATTAAAGAACGAGACAACTCTTGTTTCTGAGGTCAAACTTTCAAAATGTACGTGCATTATGATCTTTCTTCAACTTTTCCTTTAGAGGTACAACACCCGGCCTTCCAGACCGGTATTATTAAAAACCTAGAGTCACTACGCGTCGATAGCACCTCTCCGGGTGACACATAGGTACCGCTTACGATCAGGTGTCTACCTGATTTTACCTGTTTCATCTGCTTGTACGTCACTCATAATAGCAACTGATAATCTATTGAAAGCTACTCTTTGCATTATTGTCTGTAAGTGGTTAAATGAGAAAGGCAATCCCAGCGCAGCCACTGGATAGCTTCAAATCAATGGAAATATTAGTTCAATTGAAATAGTACCAGCCTTCACTTACCATGTCATTAGCCGCTTTGTCAATCGGTGGTGAATCGCCACCTGTTTCTTCGGGCAACGACGCTTGTTGCGCGAGACTTGCGGAACTGGACAAAATAAATAAATAGTTTATAGAAAGCCGTACTTAAAACACTTAGAAGTAAATCTTTAGCGAAAACTTTAAATTAACCTTCTGTATTATTGGTATATCTACGTGTATGCATACCCAGCTGTAAGTTTTTCTTTGAGAATAATAAAATAAAATGCATAAAATCTCAAAACAAATAACAGCTACTATGGCTAAGTCTGTCCAGATGGGCACAGCTATGAGATTGTTCTATTTATAATACCTTTGTACATCAACAACTTTGTAATCATATAGGTAACGTGGATGTAAGAGCCGATCCTTGCGATTTTGTTTGATATTTGAAATGTGTGATTAAAATTTAATACAACAGATGAGGTTATCAAACGTTTATGAAATACAAGGCTTTTAGGACCTTACTTATAAATTTTAATTAAATTTAATCAATGCTTAAAATGTACTGTCACAAGTGAAAACGAGACAGAGCATTTGAAGCATTAATCAAATTTAAGTAACTTTCATAAATATGACCTAATAGCCGTCTGAAACTCTGAACTAAAGTTTGACAGCTATTAATTTCACATAATTATCTCTCTAGTCCCCGGTTTCTCGTACGTTTGACGAAACTCATCTCAAGTCAACACACCAAATACTGTACGCTCATTGGTTAAAGACAGTCGATGCTCAACAGACAACCAATAAGCGTATTATGTGTCCCAAGTTGAAACGAATTTAGCAAACGTAAAGTTTATTTTTAATAGACATTAATGCATACGGGGATAAGATTTCAAACTTGTCCCATTGAATGTATACCTGGCAACTTTCTCTTTTTTCCTTTGCAGTCCACTGGCAGACATGGCCAGTTCCAGCTTCCGTTTGTTCTCGCCCGCCGTTACTATTGTGCGTGTCGGTGACGGTTTGATTGCGTCCTCACCGCCCTCTGTTGACAATATGCCCAGTGTTAGAAATCACTCGCAATGTATCCATTTTCATAAGAAAACCATAATATTGTAGCGTTGAAGGTCTCGGATCGGAGACTCTTAGAAGTACACGTAATCAGTGTTCATCAAAATCGGATCAGCTGTTTTGACGTGAAAGCACTTGCACAAACAACTTTTCATGTAATCAGTGTACAAATTTTCATCAAAATTGGATCAGCTGTATTGACGCGAAAGCACCTGAACAACGTTTTACTTAATAGCACGTACCAGCGACAAGGTCCAAGATCCTCTTTTCGGCCGAGTTGCTCGGTTCCACCGGCATTGACATAGAGCTGGTAAGGTCAACACCACTCTCTTCCGGACCTACATCGGTCTGTAACAAAAAGAAACAAGATTACTATGTAGTTGTATGCCCATTAAAATGCATATTTTGACGGTCAAACAGCTTGTCTGTCTTGAATTAAATCAGTCTACCATGATACAAATGTTAGACAGTGGTCAACCAGTCTCTGAGAAAGTAATCTAATGAATCTCATATTGTTTGAATATAACCGCGCTTTACGCAGGTAATGATGCTTTGTTATCCAGGTCAAACTACAAGTATTTAGCTCATAGGAAAATTTGTTTGAAATTGATTGCGAAATTTGAACTGAACAGACAGGTAAAAAAACGCTTAACTATGACATAACATCTAACTCTGAAATATGTTTAAAGTAAGTCCCTAGCTTCTAGCTCATCGTGATGAAGATCTAACTAGAGAGTTATTTCAAATGCCTTATTGCAAATAGGCAAATTTTAGCACTATTACGCAAGTCAAAAAAGAATACTTAATTTTAGTTTTTATCCTAAGCTTAACAAGTGCTTAATGGCAAATATAGCATTTGATTTAAAAAAAAATATGTTCTCTTTCCCACTACTTTTTTTTAAAACGTGGCTAAAAAAGGTGTGATTTAAGTTCGCTTAACAAATCCAGTCCACGTCTTTTTTAACGGGCAAAGAGCCTTTTATCTTTAGCACGCACCTCCGGCGGTACCACCACCGAGTTGGAGTTAGAAGGCGCGGCGGGCGCCAGCGACAACAACAGATCCAATCGCACCGGAGTTTCCGCCGCCAGCGCTTCCGACATCTCCAAGCAAGACGTCTCACACCCGGTGTTCACCCAACTGTAAACATTTAATAAATTAAATCTAGAGAGTCTTATGTCTATGCGTGAAATCTAGACGGAAAATCGAAACGAAAATAAAATACCACAAATTTTATAATAAGTCGGTATGTGGTACAATGATGATTTCAAAATATACATTTAATTAAGCGGAGCGTAACATAAAATTAACGTGATTGTCAATATCATTTAAATATTGATTTTTTTTTTTACTTCAAACTTGTCTAGCATTTGACCACGCTCTCACCTGATAGGAAGTGACGATGTGATCGAAGGTGTAGCATGCTAGCCAAGTAAATACCTATTCACTCTTCTCTTGAACTCTTGTGTAAGTGTCCAACGGTCACATACATGACCTGCCTATAGCTCGGACCATGTATCTATGTCATCAGATGTTACGTAAACCATGGTTCACCACAATCTAGCCACATGATCTTGACTACTTGATTTCAGGATTTGTATCTAGTCCTCACAATCAGCTAATGCTATTTCATACTATTATCAAAACTTTCGGAGGCGATGTCATCACTAGGAAAATTGCCGGCAGAGGGACTATCGGATCTATGATCCATCTCACGTGACACAGAAGAAATACTTGCACATTTTTCTCAATGATAACGCTACGGCATACATAAATCATCATAAAACAAAGGAGTAAACCACTACGAGATAACTATGGCAAAACGCTTTTCAAAGAGTTCGTGAGTCTTGTGATGCAAGTCAAAGTATTTCACTATTTTCAATAGCTACACACACACTTCCACAGTAGTTGTTTATGTATGTATTTCCATTGGCACGGACAAATTTCCCGCTCCGTTAGACCAGCTCGACGTAATTAAGTTGTAATTACTTTCGATTAACATAGTTAGTTTCGGATATAATGTGATTTATGAGGACTGAAGAAAGCATGAAATAGGTAGTTTGCATAAGACTATATGAGATGGAACTTACATCTAAATAGTGAGTAAATATTAAAGGAGAGTGTTATATCGACACAACAGCCGATACTTATTATTATCTATATAATATATAAAAACTTTATGTCACAGTATTTGTTACTATACTCCTCCGAAACGGCTGAACTTACACACTTAGTAGATCTGAGCATAGCTTGTTATCCATTTTTCATCATCATCATGACCGTTTTTCATCACCCGAAATGAAACCGCGGGGCGCAGCTAGTAATACTATAAAAAGCGAGAGCTTGCGTTTAATTTATCCGTATTTTCACACAGCAACGGGGCAGCGGGTTATAGTGGCTTTTTGCATAGATATAGTTTATGGGCCGAATATTAACATTCTACTTCTTATTGCAGAATTGTCAGCGCATGTTAGTGTGAGTTGGGACCACGAACTTGTAACCATAACCATCTCTTTGCTCTATGAAGCAAAGGCTCTTGCAGGTTTACTGCCGTTGTGGCCACGGTACACCTCAACTGGAAAACCACTGATATTCATAGTTCACCAATACCCCCAATCTGCCAATCAATCAAGTCTGCCAAAAGTCGAGGGACTGGAGTGGATTGAACTGAATGTCGCCGGTCACGCTATAGAAACGCAGAAGTAGAAACACAAACATACCACAGTTGTAATTTTACATTTATATTTGTTTTGAGTCTTATATAGTGGCCCTAATTAGTTTTAGTTAATATATTTTTATATATATATAATAATATAAAATAAATAAATTTCTTCCAATTCACTATATAACTCGCATTTACCATAATATACTGAGCATAATTAATATAATTATGTCATTTCTTTTTCAATCCTGACTTAAGTCATCCGTTGTCGGCAGGATAGCCTACTCATTATTAGATTGTATTTTGTATACTGAGAGTCAAACAAAAATAAAATAAATAAATAAACCAATTGTATACTTGCAGGAAGACGTTGGCACCTGGGATACAGACTTTTCTAGTCCAGGTGTTCAACAAACCTACTTAATTATATTATATACATATATAAACCTACGAACAAACAAACCCAACTTTTATATTGTACTACCCTAGCATCCAGGATACAGATGTTCTGGACTGGATGTTGGTGTATGTCCTATAATTTTAGTTTAATTTTGCTTGTTTATTCAATTTCTTTTAAATTGCATGCTTTTGTATTTGTAACGATATAGTTATGTAATTAGCCCTAAGAAATACCCAATAAACTTGTTATTATTATTTTTGCTACGAAATATTACTTCCTAATAAAATCCAAATAGTAATGTACTTACGAGTGGTCACAAATGTATGCGATGTCCGCACGTTTCAACGGGTCTACGGTAAGCATATCACGGATGAGAGGCGACGCAGCTGTGGAACAACCAAAACACATTATCAGTAACACAGTAACAAAGTAGTCTGTGTGATACAGTCTTGCGTAATTTTCTATACAAATAGGTGCGAAAATGGCACAAATTTGACATCGAAGTAAAGTTTATTGAAGATCAGAATAGGGAGTAGCAGCACCGGATGAAATGTAGATAAAATACGCAGTGTATATGCAATTTTGCTCACTGCATAATAATCAAGATATACACGATGTTATTCTCAATGGAAAATTCAAGATCGTGATATAATCATGATTTCTGATTTTTGTTTCCGTTCCTGTCAGTTTCGTTTATCTTATAACCTAAAATATGAAGTTAAATCAGCGTAACACACAAATGTAAACAAACAATTTCAAGGGTATCATCAATGAAACAAACATTTATAAGTAACCGCTAATTCCTTACAATCTTCCGTTAAGCCGGTTACGCCACGTACATACTTTAATCCTATTAATCGATTCTATATCCTACTATAAGGTCAGTCGAACATACGAGTTAGTTATTAACAAATTAGTAGGCATACAGAAAATTGTATTGTCTAACTACGTTTGAAATTTTGAAAATATACATGTTGAAAAGGTTACCTTCCTCTATGTGCAAAAATCAAAACATTCCATTCAATCAATAACGGTGTTTGAAAGATGTTAAAAAACCCCGCTGTGCGGATATTTTGGTTTTGGTGTAAAAAATCTAATTTAACCGAAGCGAATTTGCTCCGATTTCTCACGATTGATCGTTTTGTCGGTAAATAAAACTAGTAATCAGGTTTATGACGGCCGAATGCGAAATTAGCATACAGCTTAAAATAAAATTGAAGTAATCGTAAGACCGCTTTTTAAAATAATTACATCCTATATCGAGAAGAGATTTTAAAATACAAGAAACAATACACTGTAATATTTATTTAATGTACACAACAATACACAAAAAAGGCTACTTATATAATTGAACTTGAAAAAAACTTTAAAAAGAAAAAAAAACTAAACTATACACTGTTGCCTACTTTTTCAACCTATTAAAATGAATGGAGGAGGTTATCAGTTCGTTTGTGTTTTTTTTTATTAAATAATACCACGTAGAACTTAACAAAAAATAATGATTAGTACAAAACCATACCTACACACATTAAACAAAAAGTAAACTCCAAATCACCATGTTACACACATTTCTCACTCACTTGAAGGGTTCCTAGGTTCGTAATAGTCCCCGTTGCTGATCTGCCGCACCAGACGCTTGAAGTTGGAGCCATCGAACGGCATGGCCCCATAGACTAGAGTGTACAACAGCACGCCAAGAGACCAACAATCCACCTGGAAACAGTTGCATGATTTTGCATTTTGAACCTTGCCGTATTGACACAAAACCACAGTTAGTTATTTCGATAAGACCTTTCAGAGCTACTAGGAATATTTATTCCTTTTTGCACTGATAATAAAATCAGCGATTGATGGTGACCGATAAAGCACTGACGCCTGGCTTACTAGATTCTACGCAAACTTAGTAATGCTAACCTCAGGTCCAATGTATGGCGTTCCTTTGACGATTTCTGGTGACGCGTATAGTGGTGACCCACAGAATGTTGACAGCAACGAAGTCTCTTTAAATACGTTTGATAAACCAAAATCTGCTATCTGAAACCCAGAACAAAATAAAAATTTAATACAGGTAAGGAAAGGAGGGAAGAGAAGGAATAGTTTGATGTCTTTTACCTTAGCACTACCAGTATCGTCTAATAATACATTTTCCAATTTTAAATCTCTATGGCATATTTTATGGATATGGCAGTAATACACAGCGGTAGCTATTTGACGGAATAACCTGAAACAACAAATAAAGCATTACATTCAGAATTTTTAAGTGGCAATACCAAATGTATTTACTTTTTTAAATTATCAAGTTATCAAGCAACAACAATTAAGGGATAGAATTCTAGATAAAAATACGACATACCTTCTTGCTTCATCCTCTTGTAATACTTTCTTTTGGCTGAGGTAGTCGTAAAGTTCACCACCCGAGCAATATTCCATGACAAGAATCATCTTTTCACTGTTTTCAAATACTGGAAATGAAAATGTGCGAATTTAGTGTTTACACTAAACGTCACATAGTGTAGAGTTGATAGGCAATATACATTATAGAAACTTGCATTGACTTGCCAACTGATCTGAATACCAAAGACATAAAACGAAAACATTTGTACATCAAATTCCAAAATTGTTTGTATAACATTTTGACCTCAATCATTAAAGCCCGGCGTAAACCATACGTTGCTAAACCATAATTTTCCATTTCAGAAGATAAGATCGTTTGGCAAATTGCGACCTTTGCACAATTTACCACAAAGGTGAGCGAACACGCTCTGCCTCAGTCCTCAAAGGTCCCCCAGGTTAAAGGTCGGATATATTCAGCTATTTAAACATTTACATTTAAGTATGAATCTTATATACTACTTTTTACAAAACTGGTTTTCATGTTCAAAACACGGAAAATAAATAGGATTAATATATCCAGAAAACCTGATGGAATGCGCCAAGTTACAATTTCATTATTAAATTATGCAGGATGTTCTAATTTTTATCTTCTATTCTCCTGGTGAGTGCTGTGTTTTTCTGCGCAGCATTCCATTGAATATCAGTTCAAAAGCTTTGGTAATTGGGTCAAATTACAGGTTATAGAAATAGACAGGAAAATTATTCAAGAATTGGTAAATAATTGATAGTTTCTTGGAAGGAAATGGGGGGGAGACCTATGCTCCTTTGCCCAAAATTGAACCACAAACGATATAAAAAAAGAAATTTTATTTACCTTCATAAATATGTACAATATTGGGATGTCTGACCGACGACATGATCTGAACCTCGCGTCGGATTCGAATCAAGTCCGCCTCGGATTCGATCTTGCATTTCTTTATGGTTTTTATAGCCACCTCCTGACCTGTCTTCTTGTTGATTCCCAGCTGTACTTTACCGTACGTACCTTGACCTAATTTCCTTACTATGTCGAATCTGAAATATAAAATAACTTATGTTTAGGTATAGCTTTTAATTACTTATCATCATAGGTTAACAGAGGACACAGTTGTGTCTATAATTGGCGCAAATTATAAAGTAGGGTAAATAATTTCACCGTAAATTAAAATTATAATTTGATCACATGTAGCACATATTAATTGTAGCAATTGACGAAAGAATGCTAGCACATTCTTTTTGGACTGAAACCGCCAGAGTGTGAGAGAAACTGGGACGGATGATAAAATCATTAATCAGTAAAAAAAGGAAAAAAAACAGTATGGAAAGGTTTTCAAATCAAACCGATTCCGCTTTTACATTCCATATTATAAAAAAATCATTTGTTAGACGCTAGATAATTCTACGCTAGATAATAAAACGCCATATTTTATATGCCGCGTCACCACAGAATTCGTGCCAGTTCGTTGTAAAGAGATTCCGCAAGAAAGTAAACCCAAACGCTTTACATTATCTCTTCGTAACAATAAAAAACCGTCTGCATCACAAAGAAATGTGGCAAATGAACATTCCTTCCACTTTAGACTAATGACCGACTAGTATGTTAGTAATTTGCGCGTGAGTGAGAGAACGATGCGTATGTAAACAATTCCTGTATGATTAGTTTAGACAGCGGATAACCCGATTAAATCGATTTGAACGCTAATTGTAAAAGTCAGCGAAGTTTGTGCGGATCAGTTCGCGGGATTGTTTAGCGCCGAGGCTCAAAACCATAAAGCAAATCAATGCGTCACGGCATCGCATTCACACGTTCACCAGCTCGAGCCAAATCATAAGATGAAGCGTCTTATGGCGTTGTTATGAAGTATGATGCCATACAATTTTCACGAAAAATAAATGAAGCTTAGTATTTTTTACCACAGTGGTCTACAATAGAATTTGATTTCGAGACAGAGGACTAAGCGAATAAAAACGCGATAAAACGATTACTATTTTATTGAATTTAAGTTTCATAATAAAATAAGTACTGGAACGCTAATAGTACTATATATAGTAGTAGTATATACTGTAAAGCGTTATATTTATATAACATGACACGAGTTTTTTTACTGAATAGTCATGTAAAACCGGCCGAAGAGATTGGCGCAAGTTGCTCATCTTGGAAGTCTTAGGGTTTTGCCACATCTGTTAGCACGGAATCGTATTTTCTCCTTATTGTTCAGCAATTGATTAAAATAAGCTGATGATAAGACGCTCGGCTAAGCGCCATCCTTTCGTGGTCGAAATACCACCCATTCGTACCAAGCGATTTGACTCAACGTTCTTAATTAGAACGGCTAAGGAACGGAATGCCCTGCCAGCGTCTGTGTTTCCGGCGAAATATGACCCGGGCGTGTTCAAGAGAAGAGTGAATAGGTATTTACTTGTCTAGCATGCTACACCTTCGATCGCATCGTCACTTCCCATCAGGTGAGAGCGTGGTCAAATGCTAGACAAGTTTAAAGTAAAAAAAAAAAAAAAAAGATAATGATGAGGCTAAATCTCGTGGCAAACAATAATACTATCGCCTCTACCTTGAACCAGACTCGCAAGGGCATCGCTGCCCACGCGCAACCCAGTGGCCAATGCACGCAATGTTGCACGTTGGGACACCAGCACCTAACTACAGGTAGTCGTACGGCCAGTACTTAAAACTATTTACTGAATAAAGTCTTAAGTAAACCCAGAACTCTACACAATGACTAATATTGCAAAAATATGTGTATCAAAAATAATCTTTTATTTTTCGCATATATCTTATATTTCATAGCAGATATTAAAATAGATAAATAATACCACAGGCTCATTGGATTCAACCGAAGACCGCGCTCAATGGCGTACCTTGTGAAAGGTTTAGCAGCTGTGGCCTAAACACAGGTCGATGAAGATGATGATCTGTTCAATACCAACTGTGCTATTATAGCACTGGGTGACAGCGCAAGAGAAAATTGGCCCAAGACAAATAAACAATAATATGTTAATGTTACCACTTATTGAGACAGAAATTCATGGTTTAACATTTTTCAGGGTGCAAATAGGCCAGATCACATAATAGTAGTATTTATTATAATAAACAGTACCTATAAGTACAGTAGTATAGTACAGTAGTGTGTCCTATGCAGTAAAACAGATATCTATTTTTATTTTGTTTTTTGCAATCTTACATACTGTGTACTATGTTCTTACGTTGCGCTAAGACGGACTACGGACATTCAAACAAATCGGCCTCGCCTTGGAGAACACATTCACCCACATCACATTCATCTGTCTCGCACCTCGCACTCTATATGTTAAGCGATTTTTATAATTTGTTTCTATATACAACTAAATATTTTTCAATCTTAAAATGTATACGGCTAAACAGAAAAGTAAAGAAGTATACAATACTTTTTACGAAAGGTCGCCTACTTTTTTTCCATAAATGCGTACAATAATACATGATCTAGGCTCATCAAAAATTGGGTACAGCCGCTTCTCTCAACCGAAGAGTCGTTTCATTAGCAGTTCTTTTTGCATAAAATGTATATTCAAATTCAACCCGAATTCGGCATGACGTCAACCTAAAAGGAAACCGTGTCCATTACGAGCCCTATTACAAAATCGATGTGTCAGCCGGAAATAAAAGCGGGAATATCTACCGCAGACATTTTCATTTAAACTTTATAAAAATGAATCAAGAAATACGATCAGTTTACCAATAGCAAATTTGCGAGTTTGAAAACGTGTCATCCCAGAAAACACAGGGACAGTCTGTAAAATGCGAAGCATTTCGGCTTTGATCTTACCCACACATCCTATCCGGATACGGATATCTCCAAGAGGAAATTAAAAGAGATTTTGTAAATAATTAATAAGACTTTGGAGGTGAAGAAACACCCCAAAAAATTGTCTTCTCTCCTACACGTTTTTGGTTTTTTATTCATTTAAAGTAATAATAAAATAATAAATATTAGTGGATATTTCACACAGCGCCATATAGCCCCAAACTAAGCAAAGCTTGTACTATGGGAACCAGATAACTGATAGAATACTTAACTACTTTTTGTTTTTAAATACATACTTAGGTCCGTATTACAGAACAATGCTCAGTCATCAATCGCTGCTCAAGCAGAGATTTCATTCATTAATTGATCACTTTATGAATGAAATCTCTGCTTGAGCACCGATCGATGACTGAGCATCGTTCTGTAATACGGACCTTAGAATACAATATACTTGTTAAATACATTAATAATAAAGTCGTGTGTACTCGCCATAGTCCTAATAATTGTATAATTTGCATTTAGCTTGAGGCCGTCATGTTTTTAACTGTCTATTGCACTCGTATACTGAGTCGAGGCGTTAATTCGTATTTTAATATCAACTGGCCAGTCCAATTTGCATTTTATGACGTTGAAATGATGTAATGGCAACAACCTTTACGCCTACACCTTCCGAAGTTTCGTATGTAGGCGCTATTCCCTAAAATTTATCAATGTTTTGTGACGTCATATCATAATATTGGATTGTATTCTGGTCATCTGCTGAATTGGTAAGGGTATTAAGAGAGGTATTTGTTTTAAGTTTCGGGGTTTAGACAGAAAGCTTTAAAAAATGTGTATAGTATAAGATATAGCAGGTGACGAAAATGTTGCAGTTATATTTGTAGTCTCACGTTGGCGTTGTCGAACAAAAACAAGGAAAGCTAATGTGGCGCCAGTTAACAGAACAGTGCACCAACGTTAATATAATTTACAATTACCACTTTAACAATTTAACAACTTTAAGAAAGAAAAAAAAAAACCTGAGTATATTGTACGAATATTTTGTTGTGTGTTGGAACTTAATTTTATTGTTTGTGTCTAGCGCTCTTAGCGTCTAGAGATAGCGTCATTTTTGTTAGCTACAAACGCAAGTTAGGTTTACATCCAGAAGGGAATATGTCCACCGCATGATTTTAGTAATTAAGGTTAGTTTTTAAAGTATCTTAAGTAACATATTCCCAGTTTTGTAAACTTTCAATTAAATAAAAAAAAAAAAAAAAACAATACGGTTATTAGTTTTAAAACTGCTGAGCCGACTTTTTAAGTACTATTATCAGTGGACAGATGATATTAGCAATAGGTTTGTCAAAATCAAAAATTAAAGTAATTAGTGTTCTTACTTAGTTCTAACGCTAGTTTATAAGAGCTTTTTTTGTTTATAGGATCTTTTGATTAGCGTGATTTAGCCATAAAGTATCTCATTAGGCGAATGACCTCTTCGTCGCGTTCAGTTGAATAAAAACAGGTGCATCCTCTTTAATCTATTTCTGCTTAGTAGTTCAAGCAAAAAACAGAGCCGCCTACAGAATCTGTATATTTGGAACAAACTAGAACATTTTGAACGAATTTCTGAGATTTTGGAGTATGCTAACATCATTATAATTGTTTTACCTTTGTTTGAGCCGCAGCCGGTGGTCGTGCATCCGCACGTCTCCGGTGTTCTCAATGCCGTCCATGATGTTGGCGGTGCGCTTGTTCTCGCCCACGACCATTGTGGCTGTAACAAACGAACGGCACTTTAATATCGACAGGTCATACAAACGTGTCACACAGTTCAAATACCATCTCGGAAGACCTTAGCCAATGACTGTAAGAGCTGATACGTGATACTACGCTGATACTGAGCGTCACACAAACTCGGCAAAAGAAAAGACCGTGAGAAAATCAGCAGGTCTAAATACTCCTAAACAACTCAATTTAATGTGCGAATTCCAGCAGTTTAATCGTAATGGGATGATAAATTAGTAAGTAAAAGTATATTGAGCAGATACTGATGTTAAGAAATTGACTAACTTGACTGCTAAATTGCTAACCCTTGCTAGCCGTGTTTTCAAGTCCTTTTTTCGACCTTTACCATCCAACAGAATTAACCGAAAGGTGTCAAAAATCGTTTCACTACAAGGTAAGACCATCCTTATTTACTTTGGTTGACATAAAATTGCGAAAGAATTGAGTCTGCGAGATCCCTGATGTGTATCTCGTTTACCTTACTTGGTATGTATAGTGCAAAGAGTGCGTTATTATTTAAAGCTTTAATTTAAAACGTTTCACTCAGCAATACGGGGAAACACCTTCCTGTCACATCGACATCCGGAACATGGCTTGGCTAATTAGCGGACTGGCGTACGATCTAACGCCGCCGTGAGACTATGATAAGTCGTCATAACTATCTGCTACGCTTGTTTATAAGTTGGCAAAGAGAACCATGTGCCGGCCAACTGGGACCTCGTGATTTATTCATTCTGGCAAACTGTGAATGCTAATCAGCTCAGACATAGTTAGCAGGGATGCTCCACGGCGCGTAACATCCGTCCGGAGACACGACTGCGGCTGTAGACATGACGATTCATTGATTATGCACCCTGAACACGATGCCACCTCGGCTTTCCATTCCGTTGTGACTGGACCAAATGAGAAAGTACGTGTACTTCTGCGCTCGTAAGCCTATTTATTTTTAGATTTAATCTGAGAAATAGTACAAATAGCAGAAATTCCTAGAATGTTTCAAATATCGTCTGGTTTACCTAACGACACGACCGATCAAAAACATGAGTAACAAAAAACTGACCTAATAACAAGAATTTAGTTTATGTTGACTTAAAAATAATTTCATGTTATATGTATTTTCCCAATTACGTACGTACTTACATAAAAAAGTGGGACTTTAATTAATTCATAACAATAGCTACATCGGATATGGGTTTCTCCGGCCATCAAATATACCGACATCGTTAAATATTTGTTACGAATCATAATTTATTTATGTATCGCACTCACGTTCGGAATTAACCACTATAGCCAGTGGCACATGTTATAAAGTGCCAATATAGATAGCTATATTATTCAGAAACCAAGTTTCCTGTACATAAATGTTCAGATTTATAGACATGTACATTTTTCTCTTCAGTTCGTAGCGTGACGTGAAGATTACGATATTAATAAAGTCATTACTGTACAAACGCAGTTTAGTCGTTCAAAAAAACATGATAAACGCATGTCGTAAAACCACCTACATTTACGAGATGTTGACGAAAATACCCGGACACGTAGCACCACTGTAGTTAGTAACACACGGGGCGGCGTCGCTCGAACTCCTTATGTTCAAGAAATGCCTTCTCGACTTCTGAGAATGCTTCGTCTGCCGTTATAGGGTTTATTTCGTTCTTCGTGACTAATGAGTCGACCGACGATCGTATTAGAACCAGAACTACAATGTCGATAGACTTTAGAGACTATCTTAAACGTTTCTAATCTAAAAAGTAACTAGGTACTTCTGTTAATTAATTTCTGTATTGAGTTACAACTCTAATCCGATAGTCAATCGGTGTTCAGTCGATGTCAACCTAAATGGAACAAACCACGTTTTAAACGACAGCTCGGCATTGTGAAGTAGACTCGAAGCCAATGGACTAAAAGCTGACGAGAATTAGACCAAGTGGGTGGAGATCGACCCAGAATTCAAGTTTGACAAACTCAGCTACTAAAAAAAGCTTGTATTACAATCAAGTAGGCGTGTAGTCTATTGTTATAAGTATAACTTCGCATAGATCATGTTGTTTCCTGAATATCATTGTAATGTATAATTCAATTAGTAAGCATAAACCCTGAGGGTGAATAATTGAGTTTAGTAACGCGTTTATTTCGTGAGTATTTGACAGGTTAGTTTACGCCCCTCCTACGTAGAGGCATTAGCAAATGAATAGATAATAATTAACTTAATGTAGACCTATCAGCATATCACCCCTCTTTGTTAATATAACAAAAAAACCATCTATATTTAAATATATATAACTCAAAGGTGACTGACAGACTGATTGACTGACATGGTATTCTATCAACGCACAGCCCAAACCACTGGACGGATCGGGCTGAAATTTGGCATACAGTAGATGTTATGACGTAGCATCCGCTAAGAGAGGATTTTTCGAAATTCCACCCTTAAGAGGGTGAAATGGGTGGTTGAATTATTTTCCCATAGGCCACGCCGCGGGCGAAGCTGCGGGCAGAAGCTCGTTTCCTATAAGGATTTTCACGTTAGAAATGCGATTGAGCTTTCAAACAATTCAAATCTAAAACTATTTGACATTGACGCATCGTTTCGCATCTCGGTCATTTTTGCTATTTTCGCCCACCTTGACAAATTTCAAAACTATAGATATTCAGTTTTTTTAAATTTCGGAATTCAGCTATTATTGTTTAGTCATTTGAACAACCTTGATTGAACTTTTACGATCGAATTTCTCGAACTGAATCAAACCGATGATCAAAGAATATTTAATTAGTAATAGCATTCGATTAACTCCATCGGTATCTATGAATCATATCTCATTACAATAATAAATAACGAAAAACTAATTTATTATTCTAACTTCAATTTGTTATTCTGTGCATGTCAAGAAATAGGGATACTTATTGTGTAATAAGGGCGTTCCCAAAATAATTTAAATCGATGTCTACATAGAACGAGTCTATCAACGAGGTCAAATTAAAGTCTCGTGGACTAAAGTTGGACTGTCGCCGTGATTTATTTTCACGTGGTATGGTAAGCGTGCACCGTCCTTGCCGACGTTAACCGATACCGTAACTAGGCCAGTTACATAGGTGTCAATGTTTGTGTGTCGGAAAAGCTGTGGCGCGGCTGTCCCGATGGCATTGACGCCGCCGTGAGCGTGAACGGTCACGTCCAGAAAAATGTGGCGCAAGTACTCAATTAACATGTGGGGCCGGCGTCTCGGCGCCTCTATAAATATCGCGGCCCCTCTACCCCTCAAGCCCTGCCCGAACGCCACCGCAGCCGCTGCGCCGCCGTCGCCACCCGGCACCGGCGTCGTACCACGAACACCGCAATAACATAAAGACAAGACATAAATCTCAACATCAAAATCTTGACGTTACACAATGTTGATGGTTCGACCCACGTTCTATTTTATTGCTAAAACTTCGGTTTTGGAAAGCATTACTAAAAATCACGAAAGCAAAGAAATAACTTGCAACGATAGTAGTAAAACGACAAGCATTGCTATTTCAAGAAACGCCAACCATCTATTCTTTGTTTTTGAAACGACTTTAGATTCAATGCAAGCGACAATAATGAAAATAGTCCCGTTGGAACGTCTAGGAGAATACATGAGTCAACAACAATAATTTACTGAGAAGATAAAAGTGTAACAAACTCTGTATTCATTTGGGCGCTGGTCGATCTCGTTGACGATTGACGCTGGGCCAATTCAGAGTGTATCCCGGAAGTATGGCGGCGCGGCAGCACTCCGGCGAGCCCGGGACGGCATGCTGCGGCGTCATCAAGCGGACACAGGCAAGTACGGACGCAGAGAACGCTCTATTTTTGTCCACACACCAGTTGAATAACCTCCAATTAACTATTCGCACTTGCCTACGAATCCATCTGCAAACAGATCATCGCCTGATCGCATGACCTTCTCCAAAAAATTCTTCCCAATCAACTTTGGATGTAGATTTTCGTAGGCAAGCCAGATTGCTCAGATTCTATTTAAAGAATACACTAGGGAACATACTCGTTCCCTAACTGAGAAGCCAAGTCAAATCAGGGAAAGATCCACTTGTGCACGAACTGCTAACATAACAATCTGTTCCGAGCCGTGACTGCAACAATATTTACTTTGCTCCGCACACGTGGATTCTTTGGACTCTAACCATAATTGAAGCAGAATTTGGCAAACGCGAGCGTTATCGATTTACTTGTCAGAAATCTGGGTGCATTGACTTGTATTTATTAGATACGCTATGTTTTGCCAATTTTGCCATCAACAAAAAATAAAGTGAACCACGTTTTTTTTAACTATTTAAAAACAAAAAAATAATTAAATCCCTAACTATTTTAGTATTAAAATCGTGGTGTGATTCATTTTAAATTAATATATTCCCGACTGTTACGAATAGTGTCGATTTCTCGACCCGGTTTCGAGCATATCCGATGCTCTTCCTCAGGAGGTGAGTTCTATGCTCAAAACCTAGTCGAGAAATCAACACACTATTCGTGAGTGACGGTCGATAAAATGTTAAGTAATTTAAAATGAAATCTCCCAAATTTTTGTTTGGGAAGCGTAGAAGGTCATATCATGCCAGCATTAAAATTTTAGCTTATAACTGTAAAATGCAAACCAAGATCAATGTCAGGGACGCTTTCAATTATAGATTCTAAACAAACTACGCCACAAAGAAACGTTCACACGACACTGAGCCGAGTTCTAGATCGAATTGGCGAGAGGATACAAACATGAAGACATGCGTAACTCGAATGGAATAATCAAAGCTAGTTTAGCGTACGTACGTAAGTAGAGCGGCAGTTACGGGAGCGACGGCAATTCATGTATCAGTAATATAAACAAGGCAGTCAGATGACGCAGTTCTATGCATATATTTTTGTCGTAAACTCATAACTATAATTTAGCAAGACAACAGTTTTGTACCATTGAATGTGAAGAGAAGAAATTAGAAAATCATTCCAAAATGTTGACTCAACACAGAGCACTTCGATCTAAATCATGCATTCGGGGTTAAGAATTAAAATGGTTCCAGCTACGCATCGGCAGAGTTACATCCCACACGATACTAAACATCTCCGAATGGCCGTGTCAACCCGCACATATTCAATAATTTAAACAGTTATTTTATTCCTTAGTCAAGTGACTGTTTAGCAGAAGAACCAAGGTCTCTGTGGCGTAATTTGGGAAAGCTTGTGTTCAGCTGTGGACTGACAACGGCTGATTATGATTACGTTCCTATTTCTTAACTCAAGGAATTGGAATGTAATCATAATTCCTTAAGCGAGCCAAAAGGGAATAAGTACACACTGTTAACTGCTTGGCGACCGATCATTAACTTTGAGCCGGATCTAATTGAAATTGAAAGCACGAGCGACACCAAGACACACGAGGCCATCAAGTGGAAGTGCATTGGCATTTTCCCCTAAAAATATGAAGCTAGAAAGGCGGAAAATGGTCATTAGAAAATGCCCTACTATACTAATACGATGTAAAAGAGAATTAAGTTTCATCACAATCTCATTGCAGTTCTCGATCCAATGTTCCAGATCATAAATCATCGTCACTACCATCTGCACTGTAACAGCAAATTTTATAATTCCTGCTTCCTAATTAGGCTCACTTTACCTAACTCTGTGTACAACGAAAATGCGGATAATAACAACGGATATTTGATACTCGTGAAGAGTACCACTGTACATTCGACTTGGTAGTAACCCTGTCAAATAAGATACGTCAAATAAGAGGCATTAATTTCACAAAACATTTTATTTGGGTGATTATCAGAACAAGTAACTAACCTATAATTATAGGCATTTTATTAGGTAGTAGGACTTTTATCGAGACAAAAGTATCTATGCTGTTCTTTCTCAGAATTCAAACTATGTCCATACCTCAAATTATTTTTACTTTACGGGTTTATTCGTGAAAAAGTTACAAACATAAGTAGGTACTGAGAGACAGATTTATTTATTCTTATTTTATTGGCAAATGATAGCATTATTATCATTAAATTAAACAAGTAAAAAAATTATTCGACGTTGTCGACATTTACAAGGAGATAGCACGAATAATCCAATTGAGCTGAGAAGCGTTCGGGAAGTTGAGTTCGAGCTTATACCGCAGTCTCAAAACGAACGTTTTGGACCAGTGATGACTTATGAAGCTGAGTGTGGTCTCTTACTGCCTCATTAGTAAGATCAAAGTCGCGCAAAGATCTGTAGGCAAGGGTATGGTCGGAGATTCTTTGCGTCACAAAATCAGAAATGTAGAGAACCATAGGAGAACCAGAATCAACACATACTCATACATACCTCTCTAAATTAGGAAGTTGAAATGGGGATGTTACATCACTCGCAGAATCGTCAACCGGCAATGGGGAAGAAACCTTTCTGATGGGGAGGCCTAAGTTCAGCAGTGGATGTCTTCAGGATGATGATGATGGACCATAAGAGAACATACGGGCGATGAAGAATTTGAAAAATAGCTATAAATTATGACGTTGACTTTTCCTATTCCCCCGAAAAACTGAACGGAATCAATTATGTTTTAGTATAAAAAAAATTAAAATGAGTATGTCTAGGTTTATCTTATTATACGTAAACTAGCGGCTCGCCCCGGCTTCGCTCGGGTGGACGTTTATTTATTAAACATTTTATAATATACGAAAAACAATGTATCACGCACCGGCGCCATCTACTTAAAATGTTGGTTTGTCCTAAATTTTTCCTGAATTTTCTTTGCTATAAACCTCACGGAGCCCGAGACCTTTCCAACGAAAGCAAAACCGTGGAAATCGGTTCGTGCGTTCTGGAGTTATAGCGTCAGGAAGGAAAACCCGACTTATTTTTATATAGTAGACATAGATTTTGCGAAGAAAAAATTAGGCATAATCCATGGGAATACTTTTGTATGCAGAATCACAGCCCCTCTTTCTTCTTAATATGCGATGTGATTAAAATACACATTTGCACATTTTTGAACATAATTAAAATAAAGGAAATCCTCACGGGAGCTTACACAAAGAAAACGTGTTTAAGTTGAATAGGCAAGTCATTTAGCGCACTGACATGCCTGACACTCATCTAGTTCTCCATCATCGGTCTATTCATACATACTCTAAGACTTTTATTGAGGGCACCTCATAACCTTAATTAGCAGTGTCGTATTGAGTATTTGGACCACTTACATAATTATATTGTAACAAAATTGGTTGAATCACCAGGTACTCTTAAGGTACCAATTTCACCAGGATGATCAGACGCTATAGCTTTGTCTTATTTTAAATACGCAGAGAAACTCGACATAGTTGGAGGTGCACTGGGTGCATAGAAACCGTACAGATAAATAGTCGTGATCTGGCAGTAGACCTATCACCAATATAAACACCGCTGAACGAGATAATGGCGGCTGAGGTCTGACAGTACACCAGATATTAAAAGTACGTACGTACCTATAAACAAGATAAAACAGGTAGCATAACCTAGAAATAGAGGTAAGCGAGACCCAGCAAAACAACTATATATAAAAAAAACTTTACCATCCCAGTAATTGTAGTGTATAGTATGGCACAACCATGGTAATAAAATATGAAACAATTTATACCTATAATTTTTTATTTTTTTTTTACTTCAAACTTGTCTAGCATTTGACCGCGCTCTCACCTAATGGGAAGTGACGATGCGATCGAAGGTGTAGCATGCTAGCCAAGTAACAATGTATAGAGCTGTAGACTGTAGTCCTGTTCAATACGTAATGTTAGTCAGCATATGCCTTCTCAGAAATAACATTTGACAGCACTGATGAAACAGAGCAGCTGTTCTGTGACTTCTAAAATTCAAAACAATGAACTTTATTCGAAATCGTTTGTCAGTCAGATATATTAATATCTCTGGCTTCTAAGGCAGTGATTAAATAGTTTACAACTGTACTTACTCCAACATTTAGAATCAAAAATTTCTTATATCTTACATCAGTTACAAATAGTACTTTTTTTTTACGATCTCTATCGAGCTTTACATTGTCACTTTGCGGATTGTGAGCCTCGGACCGTTACCGGGAGAGGATTATTATTATTATTATTATTAATGTTTAATAGACGAGCAGCATGACTGCTGATGTGTCTATATCCACAGTGTTGGATTCACTTTCAATGTTCATCGTTGTAACAGAGATAGTTTATTTGTTCGTAACCATTTGTCGAGGATGAACGTGATGTCCACTGTAATAGGATAGAAAATCGCGACCTTTTTAGCTAAACTGTTCTGACGACTAAGTAACGGCTTCGATAAGGTCTGGTAGAGCTGAATTTGTAATATTAGAATAGTTTGGGGCTAGACTACAAGAGGGTTGGGATGCTCGGCCGTCGCATCGAAATGTTCTCGAGTCATAGAAATCTGGTGCTGCTTAAAGAAAATAAGCGTATATATTCTCAATTCGCAGGTTACCACGGCATTATATAATATGCGTGGTTTATTTCTATCACCTATAAGTTTAATCAAGAATATCATCAAAAACTGCATGCTATTGAAAAAGTCACCAGGAAGCGAGTTGAGTTTATTTCATAGGATGATAATTTTTTGACGTGATAACGTCTTATTAGTCGATGAACGCCAGCTGCACGCATGAAAAATAGTCACGTTCCACCTGAGCCGAGCGTGGAAGCGAGTCCTTAAACCAACTTTACAGACCATTTTTGGTTAAAAGTCAATACGTGAAAATTGACCACCACATGAGCACCATGTTTTAGCACAGGTCTTACGATTCTGCCAACTTGGTGTTACACTATTAGTATATATCCTGACAACTTCCAAAAATAAGTACAGGGCCATTTTGTTCAACCTAAAGCTTTTGAAAGTGTTGCTTGGCTGGCATATAATACTAAATTTCTTCAATATTAGTACTTATACTTTAGTATTTTCATACCAGTGTTTTATTTTATTTTATTCAACAATCTTCTGAATAATTGTTAAAGTAAATGTATCTTGTTAACACTGTGACCACACAATAATACAGGCAGAGGAGTCTTAATTTTTTTTTAAATCCTTATTTTCTTTTCTTGTAAAACATGTTATTTAAGTAGTCTTAACAAAACTTCTATACTCAAGTACTAGGTAAGAAAGAAAATTTTAAAAAGTGTTTGTTTTATTTATTAGTGATTATATCACATATTGATATTGAATCTGTTGAGAGGCAAATATATACTCACTGGCATTCATTGAATAAATGACTATTAGGTGGAAGGATGAATGCCATGTTACTGAAAGTTTTGAATATTGTATAGAGAAAGGATTCTACAGTTAATTGATGATTTATGTGAAGTTACATACTTAGCTTCTGCTAGAGATTTAACAAAAGTTTTCACCTTATTATATATAATTTCAATGAGAATCATGTTTAAGATACTGACTATAAAAATAAACTTGTAGGTAATAAAAGGATAGCTAGTTATTCATATGGACACATTTTCTATGATAAAAAATGAAGCTTTTCAAGCTGAAAAATTGCCTGTTTGCTAATCATTAAAGGATTTTTATATAAACACCCTTATTATTGTTTAACAGTCTAATTTAATTGAGATTATCTGGTAATAGTTTCTGTGGCTTTCTTATATCAACGTAAAACCAAAATTTATAAACTTTGATCTACTTCTTTCTCATACAAACATTAAATGAGAAAGAGGCATTGTGGCGAAGCGGTACCATGTGCAACTTTCATACCAAAATATACCAATTTGAACCAAGTTATGTGAATAATTTGCACTTGCGCCTACAACCAAAGCGAATATTGTGAGGAAACTGGCATGTGTAAGAATAACGAACGACACACTTAGCCAGTGTAGTGGATTACACTCTAGCTTTCTGAGATAAGACTCTTGGGTTTCAATACCTCCTTAACACCTTCCGTGAACAACTTTAAATTATTAAACTTTACATTCGCACAGTTCTACAAGCCTATATTAAATAGTTGCCTCTTGTTCTATCGCTATAGCGCTGTACCAAGAAAGCTTATCTGCAAAACATGTAACATGTGTGTCTGGAAAATGAAGCTTTTACACAACATTTGATAATTATTGTAGCCATACAATAAAATAACAGGAATTCGACATGGCAATTAACAACTCATTTAGTTATGTACTTTAGTGAATAAAACAAAAAATTTAGGAAGTATACATTTTTTGTTATTATTCACTTAAAAGATTTTGGTTTTTTTTTATCTTTAAGTGTCTTTTTCTCTTACTGGTTTTAAGTAAATGCCTAAATATTATTAAAACATTTAACCATAACCTGTACTATTATTTATTCTGTGACCATAGAATAGAGCGATTTCAGATAGAAGGCGGCTTCCCACATGATTCATACAGAAGTTACAATGGTTGGTGGAACAAGCTGATGTCATGCATTCACCGCATATCGCAAGTATAGGTAAGCGACGCGCACACCGGCTTCAAACCAACTGAAAGTAGCGCACGTACTAGGCACTTTTCCAGGAACTATAAAATAGATTTAAGCCCCAAAAAAAGAACAACAAACCTCAACACCAAATCATCAAGTACCTACATACTCCAATATCCTCGCATTCTTATGTAATATTTCCATCATATCATACTGCTAGGTATGTGTAACAATTGCCTAAACATTATTCTTTATAGAAATCTACTCAAAAACTTAACAATTCCTGCGTAGGAGGTATAAATACCTTTATTTTATGTGTAATCCAATATCCAACAAAAGTAGTAGTCCTATTTACACACGAATACACTGTCATTCATGTAAATTAACACACCATCACAAAGCAGCACTACACAAGTTTTCACTTATAACTATATTTTTATGTGAAAATATCACATAATGCGCCATTTTTGCAATAAATCCGAAGGACAGCAATCGGCAATCGCTGCCATCTTTTTTGTCAAATGTCTAAAAACTAAATATAGCGCTTGGAACGAACTCTGGTGTTATTTTTAGAAAATACAACGAAACATTCATTCCTTTGATTTCTAGACTTGTAGCGACATCTAGGATAAAGTGTATTGGACAGCAACTCCCAAATAGATGGCGTATGTTAGAAAGTTGAAGTTGATATCATACATGGCGCTGAAAAGAACAACTACTTCCTATTCCTAATAGACGGCGCTTGTAAGAAAGCTGTAATGAAATGTCATAGATGGCGCTGGAGATCAACTTTTAATGTAGAGCCGGATATGAGCCACAATCAAATGTAGAGCCGTTCGACCTCTAGCGTCGTCGTCGGTGTAGATATTATGGTTGTCTGTCGTCGTCGTTTGCAAAACACCTCATGGAGGCATGGATGGCTATCATTTTTAGATCTCCGATTCTCTATCGATCTCTTGCATTAATAAAAATGTAATGCTCCTCATTGGGAAACGGATCACCGAAGAAAGAATTTATTAGGGGGCTCATCTATCTACCTTCTGTAATATCGGATTAGTAGTCCAACTTGCCGGCGTCCTTGTTTCCACCTTAGAAGTTTTCAAGGAGTAAGAATGCAAGCACGCTTCGTAACGATCTCTTTCCATATGATGAGACAGTAGTGAAATACTTTGTCTATAAGCAATAAAAAATAAATAAATATATAATAAAAATTGAACATAATATGTTTGTAGTAAGTACCTATATCTATATTATTACATGTATTAATATCGTTACATACTCGTAATAATTATGTATCTGTGCGTAGTTATGTAACAAGCATTACAATAAATTCTAAATAAATGCCGGATATAATTTTATAGTCGATGTCAAGGAAGATGTTCCCCAAGACCATACTAATATATGGCTTTAAGTATGGAAGAGAATAAATAGATAGTGCTGGAGCATGGCTGGAGCTTAGTCTCATTGCAACAACCTGGAAAAGTAGATACCTACCTTTTTATATAATCAGAGAAAGAAATGTATATTACTTAAATTACTTTATTACCTTACCTATTTTACCTAAAATAATATAGACGCAAGTAGTATCCATATTTTCTATGGGTTGCCATGGGAAAATCTTTTGTATGTAAAAATTGTGTGGGAGATCGAAGGGTCGTGTTCTGAAGTCGGTTTGTTAGGTTAGTACCTACCTTAGTTAAATAAGTATGCGTATGCGTCTATAGTGTAAAATGGTAAAAACACAATACCTAACCGGAGATTGTAAAATTGGGTCTCGTTGCGTTATGAGAAGTGGCCGAAATCCGGTTGACGTCACCGCATCCTTTTACTTTTCATTGTCTTCAATAAGTCGACTTCAGCTGTGCTGTGGGTGCTGGATGAATGAATTTCTGCTTATGTAGAGTTCATCGCTTTATTATCTAACTCTTTTGTAATTAGTACTTGTATATTACTTTTTATGCCCCGAAAGCACTATTTGTTTTTTTGCTAAGAATTTATTATTTATACTTATTTTATATTTAAATAAATAAATAAATATTTATGACTATCCCACACAGCTCCATCTAGCCCCAAAACAATCAATTATCTGTTTAGTGAAAGATGTTCATTAAAGGTAGCTATTAAGGTAATATTGTAATGTTCACACTAAGTAAAGTCTATTATACCTAATATACAACTTAGTTGAGCAACACTTTGCTCCTGATTCTCGTATACGAGAAACCGGGGGCAATGGAGATAAGTGCGAACTTAGGAGTTGTCAAACTTTAGAACAGGCGGCCGTAATTGTTGTGAGTGTAGGTAATAAGTTCTACCTTTTCCTAATTTTGATAGAGGAACTTACTTTTGCACATAGGTATATCTATAATTATAAAATAATATACTTATGTATTAGGTATATTCTTAAATTGTTATCCACCCACAAAATAAGAATAATGAGTAGGTCAACAAAACGTATGTAGGTGGTAAAACATACCGCCACTTACCATTATTCTACAGTCTTGTTCACTTAATGTTATTGGTCTTAATCAATGTTTTATTTACTTACATATAAAAGTGATGTAAGTCTTTCGTTTTTTTTTTCACAATGGTTTATTCGTAGTTATATCGGAGTTAGCGCATCCACACTTGGATAACCAACACTGTGTATAACCTTTTACTTCCTCATTCCAGACTAAGTATCCAAACATCATCGATAGTCAGTAACGTAACCTCATGCGTCACATCACTACTGACTGAGTCAAGAATTCACAGTACACTCTACTAACAGTAGCGTAAGTCCTACTTATAGCATAATCATAGTACCGTCATTATACACACATAAAAGCTTTAAAAATTAAGTGCCATTTGGTATATTTACACTAGCTATAGATGCGAAATAACCATTTTGGTTTAGTTTTATTCGTTAGTATCTTGTTAAAATGTATTTCACATAATTTAGTCTCAAATATTATAAGAACTACCCTTACTTTAAAGTCAGACACCTAACCATAATTAACCTGGTACTTATCGGTAGATAATGTTTTTGGTTAATTAATCAGAGTCAACCTTTTTTTACAGCTATAGCTCGGCACATGATCTTGTTCGCTGCTCATACTGTGGTCGCTGTGGTGAGCCGCGTCGAGCCATCGGCTGTGGCGGCGTCGAAGTTATTTGTGTGTGTTGTTAGCATCGATGCCGAGGGACGGTGAAAGTTGTTGTGCAATGTTGCATTCAGCTTAACGCTGGCTGCAGGTGCAACGGATTAGGAGTAACGATTGGAATTAAAATTGATGAAGTGCAGAGCTGCATTATTGGAATTATATATAAATACTTGTAGTAGGTATCTGTTTTTACATGTAAAGTTATTACATCTAACTCCAGTTGTAGATATCGACCATAAAAAAATACAAAAATGTTACGGACACAAATATTATTGCATTATTTTAATAAATCCATAGATTTTCGAACTAGTTTTTAAACTGTATTTCAGGAATCAGTTGCTTTTCCCAATATTTTAAAGTTTGACACAATTTAGTTCTGTTGTGTCTATAAACCTGCCGGCGAAATTGATTAAAAATATAATTTGCAAGTACCTAACTAATTATTATTACAACATAACAATTAATATAATAAATTTATATTTAATTTATTTGAAATGAATTAAATATAAGATTGAATTTAGGAGAAAGGAAAAACTAAACTATACATAAGAACTTAAAGTAAATAATAATTGAAGAAAAAGTAATATTGTAAGTAAAAATGTTGTCATTACATGACTGGCCCGATAGCTCAGTTGGTAGTAACCCTGCCTTCTGAACTGTGGGTTGTGGGTTCGATTCCCACCAAGGACAAACATTTGTGTGATGAACATAGGTGTTTGTTCTGTGTCTGGGTGTTATATTGTATTATATGTATATGTATTATTTACAAACAAAAAGTATTTAAGTATTGTATCAGTTATCTGGTACCCATAATACGAGCTTTGCTTAGTTTGGGGCTAGAGTTTGGCGTTGTGTGAGATGTCTGCACATATTTATTTATTTCATATGTTTTAGGTACCTACCTAAGTAATCCTATCTATTTAAAATTGCTACATAAGTCTATAAATTGCTATTGGCTTTAAACGAGATTATTAGTATCATAATGACTTGGCTTTGATATAAAATGCAACTTTGTAGCTCAAAACCGCAGCACAAAATAAGTCACACAGTCATGTAGCTATAATAATAATAAAAATAATATTATAATAAACGCCCATACATCCTAACTAGGATTCCCTGTGTCTAGGGACCCAGGAACTACGAGGACCATGGTCCCACAACACCCAGACACAGAACAAGTATTTGGGCTTTTTTTCTGTGCACAAATACTTGTCCTGTCGCGGAAATAGAACCCACCGCCTCCGGGTTATGAGCCGACCTGCTCAACCACTACACAGAGGCTGTGTGTAGTTAACTAAGACATCTACTAAGTATGACTAATAATTTAATATAGATTGGTTTGCACAAAGTATGATATAACAAGGGTCGTGCTTTTATAAACGTTGTTAAATCATATTTTTTGATTGTATATTATGGTATTTCTGAAATATTGGGATATTTGCCATATAATTTATTTGTTTCGAGCTGTCGATCAGGTATAGGTAGGTACTTTACGGTACTTATATTACATAGTAACAAAGACCAGTCCTATGTACGTATTAATACTGGTATTTGATGGTAGGTAAATTTAGATTACCTAGGTACTATTACTACGTAATTCCTGGGTTAAAAGTACACGTCGATTACTACACGTATATTTTAGTTGCAAAACTTACATGCTATGCTATTCAATGACCGTAAATTGGTTTCGTAAGGATAATTAAAACTTACGCGCTGCTATGATAATTTAAAATTCATTTCTTGCGTTAAACCGTTTGACTGTAAACTAAATTATAAAATTACTTATGAATACTTATGCGCATTATTCAAACAAAAATTGCACGCACGTGAAGAAATGTACCAAAAGTAAATACCGAATAAAGGTTGTCGCATTATAGAATTTGCCCTATTTATAGAGGCTACCGAGCGGTCTGCACTAAAATATAGACTTGCAGCAGCTCCTTATCCCTCTATGGTATACTTACTGCAACGCATTTGGATACGTCCTACAGAGATAAGTACGAACTTAAGAGCTATGAAACTTTAGTGCAGATGTGCATAAGTATAGACTTATGCACATCTGTACTATGCACATATAGGGTTGTCATAAGATTAATATTTTAAACAAAAACCCAACATCCCGAACAAATTCTATTATCGAAGTCAATTCTTTATTTCTTTAATCGCGTTTTGAAAGTTTAAATCTCTAGTCTTTATCTTTTATATTTTAGTAATAACAATGTGTTATTTATTTCGATGTATTACCTACGAAATACCTAATCACAGCAACGTAACAGTCTCTAAATAGGGAGATACATTAAGATGTTGAAATATAGGACTAATTACCTTAATTCTTTTTTATATTAAAACTAATTAAATTAACGTAAATAATAAATTTGCAATTAAATAAAATACTAATAATTGGGATAAAGTATTTGTAAAGTAACCCTTACTTTAGTATAACTCGCAGTTATTACTCATACATTATATGAATATAAAAATGCAATAGTTTAAAAAGGTTATTACATATCATAAGGAAGTGTGACATAGGTACACTATTATAATTATGAGTATAAAACCATCATTATTCCTTGACCTCTAAATTCAATAAAAACGACCTCAAGTAATTTAAAGCGGAAGTTGTAATGCTTAGGAATGAGCTGCAATCATTCTCTAAAGAAAACTGGTTTCAAGTGACTCTTAATGGCAATCATTATTATTGAGATGATCATTGTAGGTGGAGTTCTTAGGTAGGCTACAAATAAAGGTATTATTTTTCTCTGAAATATACTGTTATTATAACTTTACCCGAGTTTTTGGCGGGAAAACGAAAAAGATCGTGTCACCGCATTGTATTATTTTCCAAAACTTGTGTTACTTTCAGTGTTAGTGCATAAAATTGGTGGCATTTTATTCGTTAAGTGCTGGATCACAGGCATGAGTGTGGGAAAGTGGTATAGTGATGGTGAAACGTATCTTTTCGTGTTGTTTCCAAAACTCCGTAGAAGCCTCTGGTAAAGTCGCCACCACTTTACTAGGAGTATGACTTGACTAGACTAGACTATGACTTGACTTGATGACTTGGACTGTGACTTGACTTGACTTGACATACATATATATATTACTTAACTCAAAAAAATATCAATTACTTGACACTGGCTAAATACACAAAAGTGTGGAGCCATACCAAAACAAAAAAAAAACTTTATCCCCTTACCATGTTAGGTGGAGGAATAGTTATTTCGTATTTTGTCTTTTTGTATAGAATTCGATAAGGGTAAATATAAAACAAGAGAAAACAGTGATTATTTTCAATAATATAAAACGATGCTTTTACAATAACAGATTGAAAAGAAATGGTTAGGCTTCTGAACCTTTTTTCCCTGGAAAAATCCTTTATGGATTCTACCAGCTTTTGGGAAGCTGGTGGATATGTGGGAGATCACCACTATTGAGTCGGCATTACCACTAAACAACCCTGGGTGTTCCCTTTCGGTGTTCCATGTGCCGGGGCTACGGGTCCTCTTTTGAACTCTTGCGCAGCCCCGACGGCGCTTGTCCGTTACCGGACCGCTCGCTGTTGTCGAGGATAAGCCTGAGAGTTACTACTTATCCCATCGCAGCCGCTGGATAGCGAGCGGAAGCACCGCGCGCCCCGAAACACCGTAGGCTTCAGAACCTACAACCTTCTGCAACCACCTTAACAATTAATACGAAGAGCCTGCGCTGTAAGCCGGAAAGCGGAAGTAACGCTATTGCTAAGTCTTAGGATCGGCCTTAAGTTAAGCAAAAGCCGTCTTGACAGGAACATTGATGTAACCGCGACTGCCAGTTCTGCGAGTGTCTGGGGTACGCCATCGTCACATTTCTCTGAGTTTCTCTTGGAGCGGCGCGCGCGCAGTCTGAGTTTTACCGCTGGAAAACGCGCGCGTCTCGACTTGTCATTATATTCCGGTCCACGTGAAATCGTTATACGATTACACAGGTCTGTGAACGAAGTTTTAGGAGCTCGAAATTCGATTTTAATGTGAAAATATCGTATCTTAATCGATTAGTGCTGTGAGTTGATAGTTAGAAAGTACGTTAGACTTGTTACCTAGGTGAACAGACATAAAAGAGCGCATTTATAAAGTTGTGCACCGGTGGCGTTGGAATAACTGTGAGGTGTGTATGTTTATACAAAAAAACAAGTTTATGAACATTATATTTTGTTTTGTTTGATTCTTATATACTTACCAATTAAATTAAAATTACTTACCAAGTTAATCTCTGCGAGTCACTTTTTATCTTATGTCGGTAACAACTTGGTGATATTCAATAACATTTGTTTTGATATTTTTTTTTACTTTTGGGGTGTGAATTTCAGCCCTCAAGCATAAAAGTTTCAATATAATTATGTTGATATATGGAAGAAAAATTTATTAGTATATAAATAGTATAGAAGTGGTATCAGTGGATGTGGATATATAAATAAGTTACGTATTTAGAGCCTTAGGTACATAAACGTTGGTAATCCATGCTTAAAACGCCCTTTCTCGTTTTCGGTCATGACATCTCATATTAGGGCGAAGTTGACCGGATATTTTAAGCATTGATTGAATGTAGATAAATTTATATATAATATATACAAAAGTTGTATAAATGATAGACTTCAAGATACATAATGAGTAAAGTGCATTATTTTAAAACGGTAGAGCATCTACTGACTTGACCTGACGTATAAACTACGTTCTACGCACGTATGGTAGTAGCAAAAATGCAATCATGCGCTACGAAGGTCACGTGACTCCTTACCGAAGCTCTACCAGCCTTATTAATAAACACGAACTAGCTTTAGGCCAGTAACACCATCTTTTGTCTCTTTCGATCCAGCTAAATATTTCAGTAGCAAAAAAGGACAAAAGCTGAAGTAACTAATCCAAGACTAATACCCGTTTATTAATAAGGCTGTACATGTTTACAAACGAATTTTATAAATGAATGCTTCTGTTGAATAGACTGGCGCTGAAACCACCAGCAATAAAAAGGACTTACATATATAAACCCACTTTTGCAAAAAATAATAAAATAAATTATTTGAGGAATGAGGGAATAGCTATGGAATGGTCCGTCTCTTTATCGAAGGCAAAATTTTTCAAAAGTTGCGATTGAGATCCCGTCCACATCGACTGGGACTCCCCGTCGTCACCGCCCGAGACATGTTTTTGGCGACCGGGACGATCCTTTAGAACCTCAGTGGAGCCCTTGAACTAGTTGCTTCCCATTTTTGACGGCTGATGGGCGCCTTAAGCAAAGTGACGCTGTAAAGATCGGTAGAGATAAACAGCATTACACGTCCAAAAAAAAGTCAACAGCGTTATTTGTAGCGTCTATGAGGTCCTGTTTCGAGCTGTTGACGGGACATGTTGGACACTGCTCCACACAACCAATGAAGATCGGGGTCAGAAACCATCTGGAACATGTTGTCCTTGCTCTTGCCAACCTGAGGCAATGAACTCATGGCAGGTGATCCAACTACTAAACTTAATACCAAGATGCGTTTAAAAATCTACGAGATGATAATTGTCATTTTATGCAGAAAACATTTGAATAAATTAATAAAACAACTAATGCTTATAGCATTATACAAGACTTATAGCATTCCCCTGGTGCCATACCAAGAACTTATATATGTTTTCGGGGTGTAATATTATTAACCAGATGAACATCGCGGTGTGGATCCACAGAGCATTGTTTTTTCTCTAACCATTTTGGGTATATCACGGATAATAGACGATTAAAACTTCATTTACGTTTTTCAAATCAGGCAAGAGAAAGCCCACTTGATAAAATGGCCAAACAAAGACGTTTAAACTAACTCGTGTACAACAAACAGCTTTGTATTCGTGACAACTGCTGTAGAAACATGCGACATGCTCCCACGGCACGAGTGTCTGAACAAAAACAATACCCAACAATTTTCATACACATTATTTGTATTTATCGTAGTGTCACAAGGAACTCATTCGCAAGTCAAAACCTACGAAACAGTTACCTATCAGGAAAAATATACATATACTTTTAATTATACATTTAGCTCGTATATCATTAACCAGTAAAGTCTCTAATAACCTTATTACTTAACGGGGTAGTAGTTTTGGGTTAGTTACTTTAGTCCTTTTTTTGCTACTGGAATATTTAGCTGGATCGAAAAAGACAAAAGATGGTGTAACTAATCTAAAGCTATTTCGTGTTTATTATTAAGGCTGTATGGGTCAAACAAAACATTAAAAATCATTGTACTAGTTTACAATCTCTACTTCTATTTAAACAAGTAGTACATACGATACGAACGATAAGAACGATTTTAAAAATGCTTTTCAAAAAAAGCCATAAACTGCATTTTTTTAAATATATTTCTTAAAAGGACATCATCCTTCATCATTCCTTCATCCTCGAAAAGATGTTGTCCGGTGCAAGTTGCAGTAGTCCAATTTTGCAACCATCTTTATCATGATAGTACCAGGTTTACACTATTACCTATGTACTGGTAAAATTGGCTCACATATCGATATGGAGTTGAGTAATTGAGTAACTGTATCTAAGCCAGGAAGGGATCGGCATGGTTACGCTTTATTGGTCACAGCAAATAGAACCTGCCTTGCATACTACATATGCGAAAACGATATTTCCAAGTTGTAACTTAAAAGTAAGGAACAAATGTTTATTTTTTATGTTAAGGTATAACGTCAAGCCATTCGCCTGATGTTAAGCAACACGGCTGCCCATATCAGTTGCAGTATAACTCGGAACTCTAAGATAGAGTTTCGCGTGACACTACGCAACCCACGTCGTCCTGAGACATACACAGTTTAGTAAGATTACTAGATTGTGAGATTAGGTCATAAAGTCTCATTTTCCCAGTAATTTACACTAGCTACAGTGTCCTTCAAACCGGAATACAGTAGTGATTGCACATGACTGCTTAGCAGCACAATAACTGGCAAAGCCGGGGTATCTACTACCTAGACGAACTTTGCGGAAAAATCATACCACCTAGTACTTATGCCCAATGTCCACATTTTAATTAATATGCAAAATTAATAAGACAAGTGTAAGCAAAATATCCTTAAAGAACTAGTTAATCACGGTCAGCAAGAGTCTAATTACGTTACTTCAATGAAAACTACTGGAACTGTCATTGTTTAATTGATATATAGGTCATCGCGTGCACAAAGCAAGCCAGGCAGGCGAGAGGGGCGATTTGTGATCATGATTTTGATGCTCACTGCTGGCGTTGGATTCTGAGTTCGAAGCGCAGGTATGCCAATTTAATTGGCAGTAATAAAATATACATGATTATAACAGGTTTTCTTTACTCACTTTCATGTCAGTTGTTCACTGTTCGGTAATTTTACAATTCCCAATGAGCTATAGACTTGAAACTTAAGAGCTAAGAACTAAATGATCGTGTAATACAATATATGTTTAACAGTATTACAACACAACAATTCTCTTTCCAGTTTCAGATCATGTTGTGTAAATATGTAGAACACAACACAGCCTATGTGGTGTGTTCGAGCAGGTTGGCTCTTTATCCAGAGGTGGTGGGTTCAATTCCTCCCACAGGACAAGTATTCGTGCACAGAAAAAACTTTTTGCAAATACTTTTTCTATTGGTATTGTGGGCCCATGTCCTTCGTAGTTCCTGGGTCCTTAGACACAGGGTATCCTAGTTAGGGTCCAGGATATATGTATGTTTGGTTCCTAATAATAAAATGTGATCGTTGGGCGTTATTATTATTAAGTTAGAAGCTCTTCTCCTCAGAAAGACATCACTGTATCACAGTAAGGTATCATTGGAATAATAAATGCTACTAGCCCAAAATACCCTATTTATGACATTTTGTTTAATTATCTATGACATTTTATACATTAGAATGGATCTATTAAGACGTTCTCAATTTCACGAGTAATTCAATACAACAGCAACAAAAACCAGGTTACCCATTCAAATGCACTGCTACACAACTAGCTACATTGTTAGGTGACCAATTTGTGACCATGTTCAATAGAACTATACTAATAATACTTGAACAATTCCAACGATTTTTATGGTTTTTGTTATGACAAAGTTTTAGAACGTGTGTGACCACGTTTATTGTGAATCTTTTTGCTATACGTATTGTATATTATCTACGTATACAATAGGACCGTTCGCCGAATGCCAATATGATATGATGAAACTGTCTATACGTGATATAGTTAACAAACGAGATTTACGAAAGTCTACCAGGGGCAGGGTATTAACGGTAGAAATTTTATGATACATTTTAAATACCTCGAGATAGTGTAATGTGAAATAAACATGTCAAACTTGGAAAATTAATAATGCGGAAAGGTAAGCTGACATCAAAAAACTAAATGTGAATGTATTCATAACCAAGCTATCTAGTGCTATCTAGTAGCTATATAGTGTACCTTAGAGGAAAATTTTCTTATAGACTAGGTATAATATTTAACGAAAACCAGCAAAACCCTAATTTCAAAATTATTACCAATTAACATAGGAGTCAGGAGTTACTTATGTCAACACGTTTAATTTTAAACTTCTCCCGTGTATTATTTTTGTGTCAACAAACGTCTTGGACGTTCGCCGACAGGTGAACTAATTCATCTCTGAATTTCATCTGCAATTACCTCTTCTCCGTAAGGAGGCTTTAATATTCCGGGAAAGTATAAAAATAACGTTGTTATTACTCGATAGATTTAATACGTAGCTGTTTTAACGCGAATTACAAACGAGCATACAGAAAATACTTAAATTAATAAGTACAATTGTAGTATAGATGGATTGTATATCTATCATAGATTAATGCGAATGAATCCTAACAGCTGTCTTTTTGCTATTTTCATATATAAGAGAAAACCGGCTGCACGTGTGCATTTATGCATAGGATAAATAAATACATGTTGGAAATATACATTATCAATTATCCACAATAGTTAAGCATAAATATAATGGTTATGACACCGATGTGAAGGCCTAAACAGCGGAGGAAACGTAATATATTGCCATATAGGCTTTTAAAAGGTTGAGTGTAACATACTAATTAGTAATTATTTATCAATTTACATAAATAGCGTCCGTAAAACGTGCCGTAACAATTGATAATGATTACCTATATATTCTATGAGTAAGGGCTGTAATTTAATAATAACATACACATTTGTAAATATTTAAGGTATTCCACGTTGTTTGACCAAATGCGGTCCAAGGTTTACTTTCTTTCCAAGTTAATGTGGATTTTGCCTTAGAGATGCATGGAGAGGCACTTGCTGTATCTCTAGACGTCTCTAAGGCATTTGATCGGGTCTGGCACGACGGTCTTCTGAATAAGCTTCCATCTTACGGACTACCTGCTGGTTTGTGCACTTGGATATCAGACTTTTTGAGGGAACGATCGCTTAGAGTAGTTCTTGATGGCTGCTCTTCCGATCAATTAGCTATTAATGCTGGTGTACCTCAGGGGTCAGTTCTTTCAGCAACACTATTCTTACTCCACATCAATGATCTGCTAAAGCCCGGTACCTTTGGGTATGCAGATGATAGTACTGTTGTTGAAAGATACACATCCAGTGCCCGAGCCAGTGGTGACGACGTCCGGATTGAGAGAGAGGCTATGGTTGAGCGCATGAACCTGGCTTTGAAAGCCGTGTCCGATTGGGGCGATGCTAACTTGGTTAGGTTCAATGCTGCAAAAACACAGGCGTGTTTATTCACTGCTAAAAAGAGCCCACTCCATCTGGCTCCTTCATTCCGTGGTGTATCTGTAAGTTTAGGAAACCATCTTGAGCTTTTGGGTGTTGATCTTACGTCAAACCTAAACTTTGGATCCTACATCGAGTCCAAAGCCAAAGTAGCTTCAAAAAAACTCGGCATATTGTCCAAGGTAAGGCGGTACTTCACACCTGGACAGCTTCTAAATCTGTATCAAGCACAAGTCCGATCGTGTATGGAGTACTGCTGCCACCTGTGGGACGGGTCTGCCAAGTACCAGCTTGAGGCTCTGGACTCGATCGAACGGCGTGCCAAAAGGCTCATTGACGACGACACTTTGGTTGGTGAAAGGCTCCAGAGCCTTGCACATCGACGTAAGGTGGCAAGTCTGTCGGTTTTTTACAGATTACACCACGGTGAATGCGCTCAAGAACTGCATGATCTAATTCTCCCATCACCATTCCACTACCGGACTACTAGACGCTCGGCTAAGCGCCATCCTTTTGTGGTCGAAATACCACCCATTCGTACCAAGCGATTTGACTCAACGTTCTTAATTAGAACGGCTAAGGAATGGAATGCCCTGCCAGCGTCTGTGTTTCCGGCGAAATATGACCCGGGCGTGTTCAAGAGAAGAGTGAATAGGTATTTACTTGGCTAGCATGCTACACCTTCGATCGCATCGTCACTTCCCATCAGGTGAGAGCGTGGTCAAATGCTAGACAAGCTTGAAGTAAAAAAAAAAAATAAAAAAAAAATTATCTAAGGAAAATTAAAATACATCTATCTTTTTCTGTACAGTAGGTACCTCCATATTTTAGCTCTAGATAATGCAATACAGAATAGCCACCTTATTAATTTGTTCAATTCTATTGTTGTGTAAAGGTATGGCATGATGAAGAATTATCTTCATCAAACGAACAAAGAAATAGATACGACACTTTAGTATCGTATATTTGTTAATAAAATGACACTGAAACTTTTGTATTTGAATTAATTATTTAAATATATTCATGGAAAATGACTGAATACTAATTATGTAAATAAAATTCGAGCATCTGGATTATGAGATTGATAATTATTACGAAACAGCTTTCGATGAGTTCGGCTTACCACTGACTTTCTACCGGTTACTCAAACATAAAATGTCATAAGTTTTCCTCGTGCTTTGTACCTCTATATTTAATTGGTGCCCTTGTTGTTTGTTATTTACTGCAAATATTTAAATAAATCAATAATATATAACCATTAGTACACTTAGCGCAGCATGTGTACTGCGAGCGCGTTGATGTCTTTTGTATGTAGACAAGATCTGCCTCGCAAATTCAACCGCATAATTATACCCGTTTTCGCATATTTAGCGTCAAATATGGACAGAAAGTATAATAGCTCTTCTTCATTGTATGATCTGGTGTTAGAATCTTTTGAAAGACTTAATATTGACGGCTAACGTTTCACAGTAGGTACCTATATGCGGGAGGAGTGAGATATTAAAATATTTGCTTTATATTCAAATCGTTAAATGTCATAGAAGTGGGGCGGGGTATCTCCAGAAAAAGTGCCTAACATACATTTACAAAAGTGAAATCATTGTACAAAAATAATCTGGAATGAGTATCAGATCGGAATTACGCATTTTTGTCCACCGTACCATATCATATGACATAGAACGATTACGGCTTTATAATTAACATTTATCACCACTCCGATCTTTTCTGAATTTTCAATAACCTATTTACAATGTCAGTAGTTACGGTAAATATAATTTATATATTTCAAGCTCCGCTGACTGGCATAACGATTGTTATAGCATGAAATGATGCCATTTCTCATCAGTGGGTTTATATTGCTTTTTTATAATATAACAAAGACGTTATATTAATGTAAGTTACTTATGTAAGTTTTAGTCTTAAAGGAAAACGTGTGTAATTTTGACAAATGTAAGTTTTTGAGACCTAATATATTGGTTTATGCATTGTTCATTTAAACTCACTATATTTACACTATATTATACCATAAACCAACATAAAATTTACAATAAAAGTTTATTTACATATAAATATTATTATTGTAATTAATTGTTTGAAAGAGTAGAGTCAAAGATAATAAAGCCCATGGTGGATTTATAGTAAATGAGTAGAGTAGATTACGTCACTGTTGCTTTATAAATTAGTAGAGGTGTCAAAGTGCATAGCGTAACAACATTAGCGCAGGCAACGCTCGCTTTCACTTCTTAACACATCATCAGCTTATATCATACGAGTAAACCCCTTCCTGTTCCGTTTTGTAAACACACGGCTGCGTAAGTATCAATTACATCGATCCTCAGGCATATGGAAAAAGCGATGGAGATTGAGTAGTTTTATTCTCACGATCTATGCTTTATTGAGTCTTGGTAGAGCAAACCGAACTCTACGAGGTCAAACCGAGATGGATGCAAGTGAAAGTCCCACCATCTGACCATTTTGGAATACATATTTGAAATAATGTACGTAGTGTTCACTTAACTTAAAATAAAGTAAATACATTTGTATTCAAAATGGGACCAAATTACACCAATCTAACATCCAGTTTTCAAATTAGTCCTAAAATTGAACATTTTCCATGCTTGTTTGCCGTTCACGAGGTAACAAAATGTGGTCAATGTTTACGAAGTTTTTTTTATATATATACCTACGCGTGATGTATTTAAATAAATATCATTATTCTATGACATACATATATTTATTATTATTTCTTTATTATTTCACCAGCTCACGCGATATTTGGATCGAATAACTGACACAGGTGCTGTAGGTTTTTTGTGATTGCTTAAATAATAATTTGGTCACTCAGTTTTGAAGATTGAGGTCACCTCATTTTGTTTTATTTTTATGCGTCAAAATAAGGGTTATTTCTCAATACGGCTGTTTCTTTTTCTTCATTAATAAACAAGCAAAAAGGGCGCTTAATTAGTTCAAAATAACGTCTACAGTTTTTGGTTTCTTCTGGCTGTTTCAAATACGATTTCTTGTGCTAATTGCCACGGCTAACAAAAGAAAGTCTCAGCTGAGCGCCATTTACATAACACCAGTACCGGTTAGTGGACACTTGGTTGCGAATTGAAACACTGCTTGAGCAGCAACTTACAACAATTTCATAATGCAGTGCAATATTTTGAAAACAATATAGCGGTACCGTGCAGTAGTAGCGATATGTAGAACAGGTGGAGATACTTTGTAGATAGCCGTTTATTGTCTTGAAAACAGAAATAAAATGCTAGTTCCGACACCGACGACGGTGCAATAACACCACCTACGTTTATGATTGTGAACGTTATGTTACACCTATGTTCGTTATGATCTGTCCCTAACATCATTCTTTCTCAGTTACTTGGGACAAAGCCTTTTATTAATAGGTATAGATATTGATGCCGATTCTGTGTCACATTCTCTAAAACTAAACTTAAAGTATGGCGGAACTCTTCTGATAAAGGGTAAATGTAAAAGACGGCAATATGTTAAATTCGGTTAGCTTTAGAGTATGCGACACAGAATCGACACCATTGTTACCTTAAAGGACTTATATGCTCCAACAAACAAGCGCAGCATTTGACACGATCTATATGTATAAGCTGCACGGTAGGCCAACCCATTTTGTAGCAACCTTAAGTATTTTAAAATCACTTTAAAACCACAAGCCACTTCTGGCATATTTGTGGTGTATTTAATAACATTCTGATCATTCCACATGTATTGATCGCGTATGGATAATGACATTGACATGAATGATGAATGGATCTATAGATTTGGACCTAACTAGCCTGCAAGTTTGGTCAATGTCACGGTCGAATGGAGGAACACTTATTGTTGTGATTTGATCTTCTCGCTTGATATGTTTTAATATTAACCTCCACCTACATAGCAGTTCTTCGATTCGATAGGAAATATTTATTCTTTATTTATAAGCTATCGGCCTGTGTTTTATCTTATGTTTAGCGTCTGCATGAATAAAATTAAAATGGCGTTAACTGGCTTGAACCAAGTTATGCATAAATATTGATGGCATTAATTATATCATCGTTAAAAAGAGCCATGTAAACCACATCATTTACATAATCTGAAGCACTAATACTGGCCACTTGATATTTCTGTAAATAAGCAAGGTGATCACATTATAAAAAAATTATAAGGACTAAGGCGTGCAAGATGTTTTTTTTTATCTTACTTAAAAAAAATTAGTAAAATTAGATAGTCAAAATGAGAATATATAGTAGTTTTTCGAATAAAGAAATAGTATAAAGGACTAGGTACCTATGTATCATCACATCGGAGAAAGTGCGACCCCAACTTGGTGTACTTGCCTTATCGGTAATTCGGTCTCTTCGATGTACAAATGTACATAATTAAACATTACAAATCGCTTCGAATAAAACCGCTCATAGAATTTTGATCAAAATTCACTTGGCAAGTTCGTTTGATAGATAGGTAAATAGATAAATAAAACTCTTTATTGAAACACCACATTACAGGAACAATTTACAAGCAAAAACTTAAAAATTAAGTGTCACAATAGGCGGTCTTATCGCTTTAAGGGATCTCTTCCAGACAACCCAAAAGTTTGATCATCAATTTTAATTCTATGAACGATTGTTTTGTAATTCAGTCATTACTAGTATTATTATGCTTTCGATTCCAAATGTGCAGCCAAGTGTGGAATTAGAACGATATTGCTTTACCTGTCCAGGTCAACAGCCACGGCCTGCAAACTATGTGGCTCGTACAATCATGACAAATCTTCATATTTATAACCAGCTAAACTATTGCACAAAGAGCAAGAAAGTAACAACTTTCAGTAATTGAAGCTTTAATTGCGTTGGCACAGAAAAACATATTGCCAATCCGTTCTCGCTCCAAGGAGAAATATTCATTTAAATACCATTGTCTCGAGACAATCGAGTTTTTATTTTGTACAAGCGGGGAATGCGAATTTACTTGCAGTGATTGCACAATAATAGGCGGCGTCAACCTTCGGCACTTTTGGTGGTAAACACTGTGTTTTGATTACATTTAGGGCTTATTTTATCTCGGTCGGTTTATAGTGGCACGTTTTTGTGTAAGTGATATTGCAATTCGCAACCGGTGAATATTCGCAGTCTACCGCAGTTTACAACATACCCACATAAAAACTTTATAGCTACCTTATAAAGTTAGGTCAAAAATAACGCGCTGAATCATTTTACTATCGTATGATACTTAATGTAACTTGTCTCGAATGTACTAACGTTACGGTGGGTTTGCAACAATTCGTATTCTATTCACGGACCATTACATATTCTGCTTGTGTTTATTCTTATAAATCGGTTTGTACATTTTTACAGTAACTTCAATGAAAAGTAGGCTGCTTTCAATTCATGTGTTAAGTACACACATTTGTGTATTTTATTTGATATCTCCGCCCTTTTTCCTTAGTACTACAAGGAATACTTATAAGTTCGTCATGACAGTCTGTCCGTCTGGGTCCTTTATAGCTTGCAGCCTTACCAACTTCTAAAGTTATAACTTTAAACGTAAATGCATGAAATTAGGTACACACGCATTCCGCACAAAGATAGTTTAAGTAGAGCTCTCAGTTTTAATAAAATAAAAATCATCTTATTTTATAATATAGGGGTAGCTCTCATACACACAAATACGGGATAAAAAATATACAACGGAATCTCTAGATCTAATGAATAGTTATTTAGGGACCAATCTCAACTGACCTGACTTTGAAGGTATATACTATATACCCTACAAAACTCCTCAGTATGAAATTAAGACGAATGAAGTCGCGTAAGCACCCATTTTTTTTTAAACATATAGTTAATTTGCCAATTGCCAGGCAAGTGTTGTGTATACTGATGAGACAAATCGACCGGTTCCTATTGTTAGCGGTACAACACTAGCAGAGCACAGTTACGTGAGATGTCTTAGCACTAGTAATGTTAGACGGAAGATTCCGGTAAAGAAATAAAGACGACTATATATCTTGTTTTATAAGATTTATCATCATAATTGAAGGGCTCACCCCAATAAAAAGGATTTAACTGATTTTTTTCACAAAATGACTTATGGGTATCGTTGGATTCAGCGTGAAATTATCTTCAATAATACATTCTCAAAATACCGAAATGAGGTATAAATCTCGAGTTTTTGAGTCTAAAAATGGTTTATCTGTCACAGGAATACAGTTTGCTTAGCATAAAAACATTACTATATTTATAATATTACATTATATTTTTACAGTAATTGTATGAATTAGTACTATATTTAGTAATTTTAAATAGAATTAAAACATTTTCAAGCAACTGAAACTTACATAAACCTTTTCTATTACCTTATAAGCACTCTACATTAAAATAACGCCGTTGACGTTTAAAGTCAATTTTCTCGAAACTGTCAATTTGTCAGTTAAATCCTTTTTATTCTCAACCCTTCAATTGTTTAATATAGCCTTCTGAGCTGTAGGTTGTGGGTTCGATTCTGACCCAGGACAAACGTTTGTGAAAATCGACATTTGTTCTGTGTCTGGGTGTTGTGTATATAGATATACCTACTAAGAAAATAGTATCTAAGTATTCATCAGTTAGTCGTACAAGTATTTGATTTCCATAGTCAAGCTTTCTTAGTTTGGGGCTAGATGGCGCTTGTGTGAAATGTCCACAAATATGTATTTTTATTTATTTAATCCGTTTTAAATCAAACGGATTACGGATAGCGTGGTGCTACCTCACTTTAGGTCAATTAAACAAGATTCAAGTTCACTGATTGATGAATATTACTTTGCACGCAGTTCATTAATTCTCGTATTTCGCTACCATTTGCCGTGTGTTTTAGCTATGTATTGTGCATTGCGTGATATGTAATCGTAAATGATAGTAATTTGTACATACATTTTTTAATAGTCCGTAAAGCACGAGATACAAGGAAACAACCATAAATGGTAGGTAGTACCTATCTATAGATAACTTATGTGCATCTTCATATCCTTACCTTATTACGTGTCCACGAGACGCGACGACGCCACAACGTACAAAAAATCCAGACACGTTTCGAAGATGTGCAAATAAATAAGCGTTAATGTGTTTAATTGTAAGATTAGCAGATACTACGCCTTTGTCAATCGTCTTAATTATCAATTATATTTTAATTATTATGCGTACGATCATGCGCCAACAACAAAGCGTTAGTAAGAATCCATGGGAACTCCACATGGGTTGAAGACCAGGAAACTTGCGTAATGATCTGCTTATTTTTAAGTCAGCCGCTGCGCAGCATTAAGCATTGTTTTGTAAGAGAAATACTTGAATATGTTGACAGCCTCTGTGGCGAGGCGATGGAGCAGGCCAGCAACCCGGATGCGACGGGTTCGATTTCCGCGAATGGACAAGGATTTGTGCACAGAAAAAAAATTCAAATATTTGTTCTGTGTCTGGGTGTTGTGGGACCATGGCTTCCGTAGTTCCTGGGTCCCTAGACACAGGGAATCCTAATTAATGTCCAGGATATATGTATGTAATAGTTAGGCATGAAAAAAAAATGAGATCCTATCTATTCATTTGAAAAATACCTTAATTATTTTTAAAATAAGAAGTAATTTGTAGATGTTATCTGCACGGGCCCTTGAAAAAACGTCATCCATTCTATCAATACTGATCCACATGATACAACAACGCAATCTTAGTTATCTATACTGTGTACGATTTATTTGTGATTATTGATTAACAAGGTGATCTTGTTGGCAGGCTGTCGTGAATGCCGGGCCGCATGGATGGGGCCGCACGTCTGGCGACCGCTCGCTCTACTGCTGGCTGCCTTGACGCTCGTCGTAGCTAGGTGTAAGTACCCCCAGCTTGTGATTTATAAAATACTGCCAGGACGCACATCAATGGCATATGCCACACATGTCCACGGGAATTGCCGTGCCATGAGAAACTGTAAAAATTACTTCACGTCACTTTTAACTTTGACTTGGGGGAGTAAGCTTAAGTAAGGTAAGTAAGAAAAGTAAGTTAACCGAGTGAGGCGAACGGAAGTTGCTCCCTCTCTACGTGAAGATAGAAAGAGTTACGTTTTGTACATTATTGATTCCTGTAGGGACAAGAGAGATGGAGCTAAAGAAGTTTTACATCAGTCGTGTGGTCTAAAGCACACTCGTTTCTTTTAAATTACTACATGCCTTTCAGACTTATAGGATATGCAAATGTTTGCAAATAGTGTTTTCCGCCATTACCATCTAGCAATGCGGTGATAAGGTATATGGTTACCAGTTCATACTCGTGCTACTCTCGGAAGACGCCTTCTTAAACCATGATAAATATCTATTTTTAACGGAATGTTTACCATTCAAATTCATTTTGAAACACACAGTATAATTTATAGATAATAATAATATACACATATAAAAGAAAGTCGCGTTAGTTACACTATTTATAACTCAAGAACATCTGAACCGATTTGGCAGAATATTGGTGGGGAGGTAGCTTAGAACCAGTAGGCCTATCATGAATCTCTGTTGCGAACACTAACTTGATGCTGATCGATTGGAACTGAAACTAGTAGCAGTCAAGAGTATGGGATCACGTAGCGCTTAAATCATCGATTACAATGTGTTTTTATCGATAGCTTACAATGTGAAGTTGCAGCTAACTCGACCGCGTTAAAAAGCTAGATTATAATAGGAAACATGTTTAACTTGGTATACATTTCTATATGGCTGTATTGTGCGGCTTTTTTGTCTATGGTTTTATTCGAAACAATAAAGGTCAACTTCAACTCTTGGTTAATGGCCTTTATGGTAACCATAATTTAGCCAATGTCAACAGTGAACACAGATATATTGGGTTATCTGTGACAGTAAATGTAATTTTTTTATTATGTTTGGCTCCACACCTCCGTGTATTTAGCCAGTGTCAAGTAATTGATAATTTATCAAGTTAATGATATTTCACGCAAATATATGTCAAGTCACAGTCGAAGTCATCAAGTCAAGTCATAGTCTAATCAAAGTCACACTCCTAGTAAAGTGGTGGCCACTTGAAGCTTCTATGGAGTTTTGGAAACAACGCGAAAAGAAACGTTTCACCATCATTATACCATTTTCTCACACTCACGCCTGTAATCCAGCACTTAACGAATAGAATGCCACCAATTTTATGCACTAACACTGATAATAACACAAGTTTTGGAAAATAATACAATGCCGTGACGCGGTCTTTTTCGCGTTCCCGCCCTAACTCCCGAGTAAATGTCATTAGGAATGCCCAAAAAAGTGTTCTGTATCGATATATCGCATTATAACTTTATCGAAATCGTTTGAATCGATACGCGATGTTAATGCTTCCATTTGTATAGATATATCGGACCGCATCGGTATCGCATGCTTTTCTATCGATATGCAATATAATACTGCCCTCCTAAAGATATGCATAAATTATGCATAAATGCTTATTTTATAACTTATTCGATTTTATCGAATTTTTGTTTATAATACCGGCTCTAATACTATAATTATTATTGTCATATCCACTGATATAATTGCAGCATACATAAATAAGATACAGCCTAATCCGCAAAATAGGTGTATGTGTATGTTTATCCTAATTAAATTTATAAAATACTGAAGCAACACACAGTTTATACATGGATATTTCATCATAACTAGTAAAGGAGCTATTTGCTATAATATACACATCGTTTATGAAAGCTCTCTGAGGGAATCGCTGAGAATGCGTTGGTTATGCTTAGTAATTGAATGAAAAATATTTTATGTATACTAATCAAAATAAGTTTTGGGGGTTATTTTAATAATAGGTTTTTACCTATGAAATTGCCGTTTTGCAGTACAGACTTTTTCAAACAAAAAAAAGTTTTGATTGGCTATGAATTCTAAATTCAAATTAATTTTGTTTTAAAAATATGACATTCTATTTACAATATACGTCTTTTGTTTATTGATTAGCGTTGTATTTTCATTACATTTCAACATTTTTCCTCATAATGGATACTTGGAAATTTCGTGTAATTATGGAATATGAGTTCCGTCGTGGCACCAACGCGGCACAAACGACACGTAACATCAACGACGTTTACGGAGAGAACTGTACAAACGAACATACAAACCGTTATTGGTTTGCTCGGTTCCGTTCTGGGAATTTTGACTTGAAAAATGAACCTCGTGGTCGTCCGGAAACTTTGGTCAACAATGATGAATTAAAGGCGATTGTGGAAGCTGATGAATCTCAATCTACAGCTGAGCTGGCAGCAGCTTTTGATGTTAGCATCAACACAATATTGGTCCATTTGCGACAGATTGGCAAGATAAAAAAGCTTGATAGATGGGTGCCCCACGAACTTAACGATCGCCAGCGCAACGTACGCGTCGAGACTTGCCTTGCGCTGCTTAACAGGCACAGAAATGAAGGAATTTTGAACCGAATTGTTACGTGCGACGAAAAATGGATTCTTTTTGACAATCGAAAGCGCTCAGCCAGTTGGTTAGATCCTGGTTCTGTACCAAAACAATGTGCAAAACGAAAAATGACCCCTAGAAAGGTGATGGTCACAGTTTGGTGGTCTAGTGCTGGTGTGATTCATCATAGCTTTTTACAAAACGGCGAGAGAATTACTGCAGATATGTACATTGAAGAACTGACCACAATGATGGCGAAACTCGCACGTCTGCAACCAGCTTTGGTCAATCGGTCGTCTCCACTGCTACTTCACGACAACGCGCGACCCCATACTGCACAACAGACCGTCTCTAAGCTGCATGAGTTGGGTTTGAAAGCTCTCCCTCATCCGCCATACTCACCAGATCTTGCGCCTACCGACTATTACTATTTCCAAAATTTGGACAACTTTTTGTGCGGGAAAAAAATTCAATTCCCGAGAGGCAGTACAAAACGCCTTTGAAGAGTTTGTTGTCTCCCGTCCTGCTGATTTTTCAAGAAGGGCATCCATAAACTGCCACAGCGTTGGTAAAGATGCATTGATTGCAGGGGTGATTACTTTGAATAAAAGAAATAAATAAGTTCGAAAAAAAAATACTTTAACTTTTTTCAAACAAAACGGCAATTTCATAGGTAAAGACCTAATATAAACAAAATTAAATAGATAAATTGTGCTCTAACATAATAAAGTGAACATTTTTTTAACATCATATAAAGTTAAAATGTTTTGAATATATTGATTAGTTTAGGCGTGACAGCAAAAAAAAAATAAAAAACTTTAGGCGCGTTTTTCTCAAAACTCGCCAACAGGCGCATGCGTTGGTTATGCTTAGGAGGGCAGAATAAGCGTACATCAATGCAAAGGGGTAACCTTTGAATGTTTTTCAATAGTTTATTAAATAGGAATCTGAGGAATCTGATTTAAAACAACCTTCGAACCAGTTAGGTCATCGCGTTCAGTATAGTCCGAATGTTGTTATTTTTTGTAGTAGGTAGTGATAAGTATTGGTTATTATTCTGTGTCGCGTTCTCTTAAACTAAAGTAAACTTAAAGTAAAGAGGTACTCTTCTTATAAAGAGGTAATGAAAAAGACGGAAATATGTTAATTTCGTTTAGCTTTAGAGTATGCGACACAGAATCGACACCACTGTGGCATTTAGTTGAAAGAGTAAAGGCAATATGCCGGTTTAAAAAAAAGTAAGCGTTACTAGCGGCGCCATTGTAATTATATGAATTTGAACTTGTAGCTTCAACTTAAACAAAATGAAATAGGAAAAGACAATAATAAACTTTCATTGATAATATTTGACTGTATTACAAAGTCTAAAGATATAGGTATTTAAATATTTAATCGAAATTTCTAAACAAGAGTCGGGTGTTCTTGTTCTATAAACATTTTTGTTAACGATATCTTTTATTACGAATAACAATATATTCAATGGCGGCACTGTTTATCATCATTTTGTCACGATGAACAAGAATTTTTAAATTATAAACTGTAAAACATTGTTATAGTTTGATGCGATACGTTAATGTTATATTTTTATACGAATACGATATATCGAACATATCGTATGGCCCGAATATAGTATTAAATATCGACATATCGTATAGTGCTGTATCGATATTACGATATATCGTATCGGGCATCCCTAAATGTTATTACGTTCATGAAAAATTAGCTGAGTTTTTTTGGCTGGAAAGCGAAAAAGATTGCGTCACCATATTGTATTATTTTACTAAACTTGTGTTATTTTCAGTGTTAGTGCATAAATTTGGTGGCATTCTATTCGTTAAGTGCTGGATTACAGGCGTGAGTGTGGGAAAATGGTATAATGATGGTGAAACATTTCTTTTCGTGTTGTTTCCAAAACTCCATAGAAGCTTCAAGTAAAGTTGCCACCACTTCACTAGGAGTATGACTTTGACTAGACTATGACTTGACTTGATGACTTCGACTGTGACTTGACACAATCATATTTGCGTGAAATATCATTAGCTTGATAAATTATCAATTACTTGACACTGGCTAAATACACAAAAGTGTGGAGCCAAAACATTTTTAAAAAATTTGCTGATGAGTTGCCGCGAAGTGAAGTGGTGTATATATTTACTAATATTTAGAGTTTATTACTAAATTAACATTGTTTATAGGTAAATACGTGCAATTGCGGTGTTAAAACACTAAAAGAATCTCTTGTATGTATTGGAGACATTGATGAAATCGTCGTCTAATTTCAGAGTTGAAGTTGAATCAGTGAATTGTTGTGTTATATCGAGCAGCTAGTTATTAAAGCGTGGTAGACTTTGTTTCGCCCCCAAAATGCTTGTGGCGAAGGGGCCAAAAGAACTCCCGACCAGTAGAAACGGGTAATTTACTTTTTTTCTCTATGTACTTGTTTGAAATGTAAACAATATGCATGAACATCACAACTCGATAATCATAATATTACAGCAATGAACATATCTGCCATTTATTTTACACAACTGCTATGTACTGAACCTTAATTAACAGTCTTTCAATCCGTAATGAATATTCAACCGCTAGTAATCAATGGTGTGGCTAAGGATTATTTAGTGTGTAATTTAAAACTCAAATGTATCCAAATACCGATTTATTGATATTGCATTAAAAAGTCAATGTTTTCCCAAGGATTTAAAGTTCAAACTATATGCATACTTACAGGTTCATAGGTTCAGCCATCTAGTCATGTGAGCATAGTTGTATAGCTTTATGGATTATTCATGTAATATTGTGCTACATATCATATGAATAATTTTGTTAATTTTTGTACAGAATAGAAATTTTTATTTCAGTAACATCGGCTGAGCCATCCTCCGTCCATCAAGCATGCAGTACCGTTTCAAGTTCTGGAGATTAATCTCCAGTACCCCATTGGAAGGTAACGAAAATCAATTGTGTTATTCATATTATAAAGCAGCTGCAAAACAAAACCAAAAAGTTGAAGCTTGTGGCTGAATTACATGTTTTATCAGCAATAATCAACATATACCTATTTTCTACATGTACTAAACAAAGTATATGATGTAGCCTGTCGGCATGTATAGGTAATGTGTAACTTCTCAATACTTCTAAACATCTTGATGATAATTGATGCAATTTTCTATTGTATGGCGGTTTTGGTGTAGGTTATCAAGTTCATAAACATCAATATAAATCATCATTATAGTTAACTATCTGACTAATATAACATAATTGTCCACCCAAAGATTGCTTTAGATTGATTGATATGGGAGTGATCACTTTTAGTAGTAAGGCCCACTGAAAGTGTGCTGCTATAGTACTCTCATGTAAATTTTAATGTTGGTTTATGCAATAACGAGTTACTCTGTTTAATATGTAATTGTATTTCAGCTACATCAGCACAGCTGGCGGTGGAGAATAGGCATTCTGCATTGTACCTGATTGCTAGCACCGGTAGTGGGAATGAGAAATTCTTTTTTCAAACTCATTTATTTATAACTTTGCTGTATTTCATATTAAACACATTGTAATATTATATACTTAGAACAATAAATAAATAAATAAAAAGTAGTTATATCAAAAAAGTATAACATTTTGATAAGACTTTTACTTATTTTCATTTAAACTATCTACATGCCAAATAACATCAAGTTCTGTTGAGCCATTTATTATTATATATTTATTATATAATAATTATATATTTATAATTAATAGTAACAAATAGATTAGAGTTACTTTCAAATGTACAATAAATATAAATAAGTATATTTTATGTACATTATATTTGACTGGCCCGATAGCTCGATTGGTAGTAACCCTGGCTTCTGAACTGTGGGTTGTGGATTCAATTGCCACCCAGGACAAACATTTGTGTAATGAACACATAAAAGTGTAATTCTAACTATGAGTATTTTATTCAATCTTGTCTTGCCGCCCATTATCTCTACCAGCAATGCTCTGTCATCCGCGTTTCGGATGTTGTTTTGATTTACTGTAAATTATAATCTGACACGCTGCAGTGCCTACAATTTGCTCCACACAAACTTCAATTGGGCTCCTGTCGTGGGCATCACCACCATAGGATGAATCAATGTGGAGGACATCAAGGCGCATTTTACAAATCTGAAAGACAAATGTATGTTATATTATTGTCATATAAAATATAATTCGACAAAAACATAATAGTTATAATTTATTTTTTTGAGACCTAATAAATATTTTTGAAAGCGACATAGATTGCATACTTACTCGGGCATTATATGATCCCTTCTTTTCCACTGAGAAAATGCTTTATATTTTAGGTGGATTTCCAGGGAGTCCAATGTTGATTGGTATATATTATGAAGGTGAGAGGTACCTACGCCTCGCTGGTAGGAGCCATGCCCACAAAACGCCAAACCCGCCAGGATCTACAATTTAGTAACATGATTAGATTACTATATAATTTGGAACGAAACGAAATTTACTTCATTAAATTTGTAGTGTACTGTAGTGTAGTGACACACATTAGGTATTTCAATTTATGGTCATGAATCTAAAAAAAAAATCTTAAGTACTTAGTTACCTATGTACCTATATATTTGAATTTTCGGTCAATCATTTAGCTGTTGGGGTTGTTTATTTTTGTTGCCCCTGTTAATCTATCTATGTACGAGTATTATAAATTCTCTACTATAATTAATTGCCATTAAATTCTTATAACCTTACTTTGAGTTCTTCTTGTTCATCTTCTTGATCTATGTGGGAGATGTGTAGCTGCTGGAAGGCAATTTTCGATAGCGAAACTAACGGACAAACTCATTTTAGGATAGCAAAATGAGTTGGATGTTGGGTTTTTTTTTCAATGGGTTGCTGCTATGCCTTCATGTCCGTCTCGTCAGTTTCAGCTGTCTTTTGCGACGATTTTCTTCCGCATTTGCCAACAAAAGTGCCCGCATTTCTGAAATACAACAACACTTAATGTTGAGTTATACCGACAAAATATATTTTTCATAACTATGGTGACAAGCTTCCGCACATAAATTACCACACATTATTATCGGTACGTTTTACTTATATGTAGGTAGGTACTTACTTATTTCGTAGGTAATTCACGGGTTGAAGATGCTCAATTTTCAGAATAAGGCACAAAAATCAAATTCAAGTACTAAAAGTAAGAAAAGTTAAGTACTACTCTATATAAGAAACAACCTTTACCCTGTTTCTATGAAAATCGCAATTATTGTTGTCATTTTGTTTCAAAACGTAATTCGTAATCGCAATTTAGCCAAGTCGATAAAAATTTTTACGTCAAAAGCTTTAGCAGTTACAATGGATCTTTTGCTGATCTTCATTGCAAAAAATGTCGTGCATGTTCAAAAAACTATGATTGTAACACATTTCATATTGAAACTGATCGAAATCAAAGATACATAATCGACCTGCAGGAGACGGACATAGGATACTTTTTATCCCGTTCGATCACGTTTTACTAATTGACCCGTGCGAATCCGGGGCGGGTTAACTAGTAAAGAATAGATCACAATTCTTCCAAGTAGATAAGAAATACAAGCAAGCGGGAGAATGGCAAAAAACCAATAACAATCATATAATCACATGGCCTTTCCCCGATGAACAATTTGTTACATATCCAAACCCACTTACTTATTCCGCTGGCATGGCGCAGTAAGCAGCGACCCAAAATTGATCTTGGCCTCCTACAGAAGACCTTACAATTAATATAATATGTATATACAAATAGGTAGGTACAGTTAGCTACATTAAAATGTAAACTGCTTGATTTTCATTTACGACTTGTGACATATATTATTATGTATTTAAACATGTAAATTGTATATACACTCTATATTGACAGCCTCTGTGGCGTGGTGGTTGAAGCGGTCGGCACATAACACAGAGGCATAGTGCGGGTTGAAGGAATTTCAACCATATAGGGATACCGTGTTTCTGTGCGTCTTGTAGTTCGATGAAAGAAAGGAGATGGGGGCATTAGATCGTGTAATTCCTTTGCACACTCTCCAAAATGTAGTTTATAAAACATCAATAAGCTAGCAACTATTACGTCGGTGATCCAAGCTCTGAAGCTTGACTTGCACCAACGCATCGTCACCGATGAGCCTTTTAGCCCGTCTCTGAATGGAATCCAGGTTTTGGAGCAAGAAATGTCAGTCTATCAGACTGTAGCTTGAAAGAGTAAACTATCGTAGTTTACACTAGTTATTAATTGTACGCTACAGTCTGATAGAAATCCGTCCTAAGTTAGGTGAAAAGACAAGCCATAGGTTCCTACTATAATGGACAATGTTAGCTACATTACTGTTGTATTATTACTGTAATATAGTCTATCGCAACCTTCACCGATCATCCCATTAGGGCAATAGAGAACGTTTGTATAATCATTTATTTATTATCAGAAGCCTATATAAATACTCTATAACCTTCAATCCTTAGACGCTCTATTAGCAATCTAGAAAGATCATTTTACATAATAAAATGATGCCCATTTAGTACGTTGACATAAAAAGGCAGCACAGCCTGTGGGCACATGAGTTAATTATGTTGTATACTATTGTATTGTATGAAGAAAGTTGTCACATTGCTACATTTAGTGATTATGCAACAGCTCCGTGGTAACACATTTGGCGACTTCCATAAATGGGACTGTAAGATAGTTTTAGGAAGCACCTCTTGCTCAACGCCACATCATATAAACACGTAGGAATACTTTATTTTATTTGTTTAAGAAACAAAGCACATTGTATGTGCATTTCTTACGTAAGTACTCAGTGTCGAAAAATCCAACTTTAGCGAGGCACCATCTCAAGACGCTAGGTATTGTTACGTAAAAACGTTTTGAATTATTGACGTAACTTGGCGACACTTCAGCAGCCAAGAATAATTTCTACAAAATGTGACATTGCTTCTGAAAAGAAAATATACGCTGCCGACGCACGTGGTTTGAATACCAATTCGCTTAATTGTAAAAACATTGGTGCCGTCCTAGAAATGAGTCGGTTTATCAACCGTACATCAACTTAACGGTCGCCATAGGCTACTAGAGTTTTTCTTCCGGCCATCTCTTTATGGATGGGCTTTGTCATTGAACTGGGTTGCGTTTCTCATGATTCTCTGGGAGCGGCCTGCTTTCGTCCGCAGTAGGTCTCGGCTCTCGAGCTACATACTGCCCTACAAGAAGCGAACGTATCCAGGCCACGCACTGCAAAAAGTAGAGACAGAGAGTCCGCCACCCGGAGACTGGCAGCATTCAGGTTACCTGGTGTATTAGCACACCTTTCCCAGCTCGTTGAAATGCACCGAGCGACGCCGTCAGAGGTTATTTTACTTGCCCAATATTGCATTACAAACAATGAAGCACATTTATTCGGTTGGCGTGTCGAGGTAGGTAGGCACCTACTACCTATATCCAGCAATATTGGTTTAATGATTTTAATGGTGTAATGCACGACAATGCATAGGTATAAGTACATGCGTTGATATTTCATTATGTAGTTTATTTCTATACAAACTAACTGCTACGGTTTTACCCGTGGTGTGACCAATTCTAATATCTATCTCAAAGGAACCGCACAATTTAAGGGATAAAATATATATTTTAACCGCACAATTTAAGGGATAAATATATATTTTATCCCTTAATAATAAGATAATGAGATCAGACGCAAAACTAAAATTCTTAATTCATATCGACTAGATGCAGAGTTGGAGCCATGGCGCGGCGCCGGGCGGCCGGCTACGCCGGCGCAAGAATTAGAAGACGAGCGTCATGATGCAGAACTCCTGGCCGCCGTCAAGGCTTCCATGGCACAATGGGAACAAAAGAAAGCAAGGACGAGGTGAGGTGTCCATTGAAAAACCCCGTCAAGAGCAACTGAGATAAGAGTCTTCAGCATTGCACGTACTATTAATCTGTCAAGTAAACTAGCTTATTTTATGTGGAAACTTATTTTAAGCCTTTGTTTTTCCAAGCGGCTTTTGTTCACAGAATAGATACTGTCAATACCGAGGCGCATGGAAAGTGATACGTTGCTTATATTACCTTATCATATGATACGACCTATCATAAAATTATTTTCATGCACCTACTAACCCAATTATTTATTTTAACTAATTCAATTCAATTTATATAATAATGTAATTCAAATACAATGTATGTTGTTCATGAATACAATAAAATATAATGCAACTTAAAAAGCTCAATTTTAGAAGCTTAGGTTAAATTTAAATACTTAGGTATTAGTTAAATGTATGCCCGAAATAACGTACTTAGAAATATTTCCTAGAATTAGGAAAAACAATATTGCTATGCCTATACAAACAGTCGTGAAATACGAATTCACGATTATTTTTTTTAAATAATTTTACGTAAGTTTTCAATTTTCGCATAAGATCTCATGAAAAAATTATGACAATGCAAAATGTTGTTAGATGAGTATTTTTATAAAACAAAGGCATGTTTTGTTACCAAATACGCTAGTACTATTACCTATCTGTAGCTTAACGCATAATGTTCATTCACTTCAAGTTCCATTACATCACCTCGAATCTTTAAATTAAATTGTTCTGCGATGAGGAAGAAATATTAGGCCTATGAAATTGCCGTTTTGTTTGAAAAAAGTTAAAGTAATTTTTTTTCGAACTTATTTATTTCTTTTATTCAAAGTAATCACCCCTGCAATCAATGCATCTTTGCCAACGCTGTGGCAGTTTATGGATGCCCTTCTTGAAAAAATCAGCAGGACGGGAGACAACAAACTCTTCAAAGGCGTTTTGTACTGCCTCTCGGGAATTGAATTTTTTTCCCGCTAAAAAGTTGTCCAAATTTTGGAAAAAGTAATAGTCGGTAGGCGCAAGATCTGATGAGTATGGCGGATGAGGGAGAGCTTCCAAACCCAACTCATGCAGCTTAGAGACGGTCTGTTGTGCAGTATGGGGTCGCGCGTTGTCGTGAAGTAGCAGTGGAGACGACCGATTGACCAAAGCTGGTTGCAGACGTGCGAGTTTCGCCATCATTGTGGTCAGTTCTTCAATGTACACATCTGCAGTAATGCTCTCGCCGTTTTGTAAAAAGCTATGATGAATCACACCAGCACTAGACCACCAAACTGTGACCATCACCTTTCTAGCGGTCATTTTTCGTTTTGCACATTGCTTTGGTACCGAACCAGGATCTAACCAACTTGCTGAGCGCTTTCGATTGTCAAAAAGAATCCATTTTTCGTCGCACGTAACAATTCGGTTCAATATTCCTTCATTTCTGTGCCTGTTAAGCAGCGCAAGGCAAGTCTCGACGCGTACGTTGCGCTGGCGATCGTTAAGTTCGTGGGGCACCCATCTATCAAGCTTTTTTATCTTGCCAATCTGTCGCAAATGGACCAATATTGTTTTGATGCTAACATCAAAAGCTGCTGCCAGCTCAGCTGTAGATTGAGATTCATCAGCTTCCACAATCGCCTTTAATTCATCATTGTTGACCAAAGTTTCCGGACGACCACGAGGTTCATTTTTCAAGTCAAAATTTCCAGAACGGAACCGAGCAAACCAATAACGGGTTGTACGTTCGTTTGTACAGTTCTCTCCGTAAACGTCGTTGATGTTACGTGTCGTTTGTGCCGCGTTGGTGCCACGACGGAACTCATATTCCATAATTACACGAAATTTCAAAGTATCCATGATGAGGAAAAATGTTGAAATGTAATGAAAATACAACGCTAATCAATAAACAAAAGACTTATATTGTAAATAGAATGTCATATTTTTAAAACAAAATTAATTTGAATTTAGAATTCATAGCCAATCAAAACTTTTTTTTGTTTAAAAAAGTCTGTACTGCAATACGGCAATTTCATAGGTAAAGACCTATTATATGCTAATGTACTAAATACAAAAAAGTTGGTAAGTTTATCTTTTGTGTCCAGTTTTTTTTGGTGTTACTGAAAATGAGGAAAATTAATGTGCATACGCACATGGATGTAGAAATTGAATCTTAACCATTATCACAGAATATATAATAGTACTATCCACTATACACAGAAGAACAACATTAAATTTATTATTTGCTTTTGCGGATTTAACAATAGTAAGAACTGGTCCAACTGTATCCCTAACATTCTACTAATAAATTATTGAATGTGAAACGTTGTCTGTTCGTTTACCCGTCAAACGTTTACCGTTTTTGACGATTTTTTCTAATATGTAGATAAGAATAAGAATAAGAATAAGATTTATTTCAGCAAACAATAGCAACAATAACAATATCATCCTTACTTAAGTAGGTATGTGAAATAATCAAATACAAGGTCATGATTTTAGTTGACAGTAGATATTATTATTCGAGCCCTGGGCTCCACACTAGGATTCCCTGTGTTGTGGAGGCCAGTTTTACAAACATTTGCTTTTCTATTTTTTTTTATTTTTTTTTATTTTTTTTTTTGAGACGTTACAAAAGTGTTCGTTGGATTTGAACAGTTAAAAAGGATTTAATGTTTAGATTACAGAAAAAACATAAAAAATAATAGTGAATGAAACAGAAATGAGAAGTTATTAGAATTTTAAGAATGGTTGTAGAAATTGTATAATTGATCCGAGGCTGTCTATGGATTGAATTGTAAAGTATATATGAGTAATTCTAAGAACTTAAGGTATGTATTATTGTAAGAGCAGTATGAGTGATTGTAAGAGCTGTAAGTACGAATGATTGTAAGGACTGTATGAGTGATTGTAAAAGCTGTAATTATAAATGATTATAAGGACTGTATGAGTGATTGTAAAAGCTGTAAGTATGAATTATTGTAAGGACTGTATGAGTGATTGTAAAAGCTGTAAGTATGAATGATTATAAGGATTAGAGTATGAGTGATTGTAAAAGCTGTAAGTGTGAATGATTGTAAGAGTTGGTTTTGTAAAACTCTTACCGAGACACCTACCCTAAGAATTAACGATTTCCCGCGAGGAAAACTACTAAATTGCGGAAGAAACGGCCTTAAATTATTGTATACGTCGTAATAATGATAGAAGATCGTAGGTCCATGTTTTTATTATTACATAATTTTATACAAACAAATGGATCATTAATTATAATTACGTAGGTAAGTCCTTATAAACGTGCATTTATCATACCACATTATATTACTTATGTAAATGTAGTCATGCTATTTATAACTAAGCAATTACGCATTTCATAAGTATTTCGACAAGGTGAAATAATACGAGTAAATATGCCTTTCACCATCGGTTTCACTCGACATCATAGGTACTTTCTATTGAGCAAATTCATTAATTTCGCGATAACACAAACAAGACTATGCAACAATAATAAAAAGTTTATAGTCGTAGATACCGATACCGTAACAATTAATTACTTACACGACATTACTTAATATATTAATAATACCTACTATCGGACATAACTAACTACTATTTATGTACAGAGAAAGCTACGGACAATTTTCTCAATAGAATACATTTAATTTTTTTTCTTTCAACATTCACCATAGAGTCGGCTCTAGAGAAATTCATCTCCATTCTATGGACGCTAACCCTAACAGCTATATCAAAGAAATGAACAAAATGTACAAGAATGAAGAAAGTGCTGATGAGCGATACTCACGTACGTTCAACATCGCCGCACGGCATTAACATACTTTCAAGCTATAAATTTATCTTTATCAGGAGCAAAAGATCTCAAGGCAGCGTGTGCTATGGAGAATTTGGCTGCTTCGAGGATGCTGGCCCGTTTGCGTATTTGGAAACACTACCCAGTTCCCCGCAAGAAGTAGGCACGCAGTTCCTTTTGTACTCCACAGTCAGCAGGTAAAATTATAATTATTAAAAAAGACCACAAGCATATAATAAGGTTATCTTTTTTATTACCTATATAACACGACCCTATCAAAAACCACTCCTAATCACAATGCTGGAGAATACTGCGAGCGGGATAGTGTAGCTAATGCTTTGACTTTCTAGTTCTAAGCGTGACTTTTACCTTTAATCTTGTCTGAGAAAACAATATCAACCAGAAACCAGGTAAGTCTCGTAGGCTTTCACATCATCATTGCAGCTGGAAAACTTCGACTGCTGAACATAGCGGGAGGTTTATTGTAAATCATCTAATGGGGAGACATTAGAGGATTGCCAGTAATTCTCAGCACGCTTAGCACATTGGCAGGCACTTTGGTGATTACAGTAGATTATAATTACTTATTATTATAATAAGTTCCTATTAAGTACACACCGAGAAGAATGCTGCTACCCATTTCCTCGATATTATCTTAGCCGGCTCTAAATACGGCACATACTAACTCACGGGAAACTAAAGGGTTGTGTGCTGAGTGTGGTGTTTTACCCGGTTTTAATTGTCATTTATTATGTATTACATCAGACAGAAGCTTGCTCATAACCTTTACTGTTGCAGAGGCGACCAACCCCTGTTGGCGGTGTCAGCTAGCAACATGTCCGCGGCGTGGCAGTGGGCGGCGCGGGCCTTCGACTCTGACCGACCAACTAAAGTCATTGTCCACGGCTTTGGCTCCAACTGCGACAACGTCTGGGTGTACGAGATGCGATCCGCTTTGATGGCTGTTGTAAGTCTAATCATGGCATTTCGCTATTGAGGTGCATTCCGAAAAAGCAACTATTCGTTATTTTTTGTATCATTCCGAAGCGGGAAATTCAAAATTTTCCATCCCCATTATAAACGATAAATTAACAGAAAAGACAGTTGGCTACCCAAATAAATTTTTGGTTTTAATATTTTTAAATTACAGCGTTAAGTCTTATATGCGAAAACCGTTTTGTTTCATGAGCCCGATATCTGAATTCGTACATAAATTATCAACGTGAATGCTGTGAGCGATGTAATGTAAGCGTGTCTCGGAATGCACCCCTGGTATAGACGAATATGCGGACAGGATCTGAATTGCATCTGCCTGACACACCAGATATCACTTTTCTCATAAAACGAAATTTTTGAATGGCATGCCATGGGTCTGTGGACCCATTTCTATTTCCAATTCATCATCCTCTAAATTAACTTTGCATTTAGGGCCGCTCTTTTGAAAGAACCTTTATACTCTATATCTTATACTCTCTTTTAAAGTAACCGTTATAATTTACCCTGTAGTTGACTACAGGGTAAATTATAACGGTTACTTTAAAAAATCTTTTACCAAACACGAACATTATCGATTAAAATTTCAGCCCATAAAAAATAAATAGGCATAAATGAGTGAGGGTTACAAAGAAATATTTTTTGTAAGACTGGTGTGTAAGTTTTCCAGTTATTATATTACGCGTAGTATAGGTCAATCAGGTCAGTTGCAATAAAAACTCGTTACCCTAAAGACTTAAACCTTTTGACGTAACAATGTCTTGATTATAGCTTGCTAATTTCTGTCGCTAATTGTAGGTTTTGTTGTATTTAACCCAACACAATAAGGAAGTTTAACGCTAATTAACTTTGACAGGTACAAAACCAGAATAATACTAATAGTTGTTGTGTGTGTAATATTTTAACAAAAAGAACGTCATTGAATACTGGCTGCGCCCCGCAGTTTCACCCGCGGATAAAAAGTATTTTAACTATTTGCTTATCCCACGGGAACGTTTCAATTTTTCGGGATAAACTGTAGCCTATGTGTTAATCCAACGTATATGCTATCTTGGTACCGAATTTCATTCAAATCCATTCAGCCGTTTGAGAGTGAAGGAGTAACAAACATAAACACATACAAACTTTCTCCTTTATAATATAGTATTTGACTAACTTACCCACTGAATACTTCATACTTAAAACACACTTTTTAAAACACTAGGTAGTATTTTTAGCGTAGCAAATAAAATTTATATATATTTTATAAATTATCGGTGCCTATACGAATAATATGTAAGAATCTGATTAACAGTTGATCTGGGAGTAAATTAAAATAAGGCTCAGTTTAATTTAGGTATTCTCAAACCAACATATTATACGTATAGTCTTTCGATGCTATTCTAGATAAGATATTTTGTAAGACCTGCGACGATATCTGACTGATGATGCTAAAATATTTGCAGGAAGAATGTAACGTAGTGTGTGTAGACTGGGAAGGAGGCGCCTCTATGCCAAACTACCTTAGAGCAGCCGCAAACACGAGGCTCGTGGGTAAACAGCTTGCTATGCTGTTGCAAGGTGAGAATCCAAAAACAATTTTTATTTCCCAATATATTTTACCATCGTTAGTTATTTACTAATGAAACTCTTACATTACCTATGTAAGAATGCAAGTTGTTCTTCCTTTCGAAACGAAACTTTCAAAACCTTTTGTATACAAGCTAGTTCAAGAGCCCAGTTCATTGTCTACAAAATGTTAAGTATGGAGAGCCCTGAATACAAATTATGACGGTTTATTTTTAGGGTTCGCCGATCACATAAATCTACGCTACGAAGATGTCCACCTTATAGGGTTCAGTTTGGGAGGGCACGTCGCCGGTTTCGCAGGGTCGGAATTAAAAAACATCAGCCGTATTACGGGTAAGTTTTGCGTATAAATTATACAAGAGCAAAACACATAATACTTATAGCAACTTCCTTCATTATATCACTTTTAAAGCCGGTTTAACGTTACATGGACACTGCGACAAAACTTGATACAAATTTTTTAATATTTTTAACAGCGCGCAATATCATCATTGTATGATGTTAATTAATATCTATATAGAACATTCACACTTCAACAGTATTATACTATTTTACAGGATTAGACCCAGCTGGTCCCCTTTTCGAGTTCCAAGATCCCCGCGCCCGCCTGGACCGCTCCGATGCGAAATTCGTAGACGTGATTCATTCTAATGGTGAAACCCTCATCCTCGGAGGCTTAGGAGCGGCCCAGCCATTGGGCCATGTGGACTTCTATCCGAACGGTGGCAGAGTTCAGCACGGGTGTTCTAACTTGTATGTATACTATTTACTGGCCTAATAGCTCGGTTGGTAGTAACCCTGCCTTCTGAACTGTAAGTTGTGGGTTCGATTCTCACCCAGGACAAACATTTGTGTAATGAACATCGATGTTTGTTCTGTGTATGGATAGTTCTATGTATGTATTTAACAAAATTAAACAAAAAAGTATTTATACATATAGGTAAGTATTCTATCAGTTATCTGGTTCCAGTACAAGCTTTCCTTAGTTTGGAGGTAGATGGCGTTGTGTGAAATGTCCACAAATATTTATTTTTATTTATTTATTTATGCTATAGCGTAACTTTAACTTTAATTAACCTACCAGTATCCAGTATACTGGTGGAACATTGGTTTGGAGTGCAGTTCCAGAAGCAATAGTTCTTTTGAACCTTGCGGTTTACATAAGCACTCTATAGTTAAGAAGCTCCACTGCTGAGCATAGGCCTCCCGCATAGAGCGCCACTTTGAGCGGTTGCTTGCCTCTTGCACCCACCGGCTCCCTGGGGGCGTTGGTCCACCTAGTGTGGGGCCGGACAACGCGGCGTCTTCTGACTCGTGGTTGCTACTCAAGAACCTTAACACCAACATAACGTAACATGTAACTTATTATAATTACGATCTTATCTATGTTTAATATATAAATAATAATAAATGAAAACTTTGTTAGTTCACATAGGTAGCAAGGGAGGTACATAACTTGTAGTGTAGTAACATATTTGTTTTGCGAAAATTATTGTGTATTTACAAACAATGTACCTCAGTCAAATTATTCCAATGTATTCCAATGCAATTCTGATTCCAGGTTCGTCGGAGCAGTATCAGACCTGCTGCCATGGGCGGCGGCATCAGCCGAAGGAAGGTCGCTGTGCAACCATCGGAGGGCTTACAAGTTCTTCACAGACTCCGTCTCACCAAAGTGTCACTTCCCTGCATTCCCCTGCGCTGATTACGACACTTTCCTAGATGTATGTATGATTTTAACGTAGCACTTATATGACAATTTCAACTTCATCACCATTATATTAGGACCAGCAAATGAAATTTCGATAAACTCCCTAATGTGATGGTACTAAAGTTGAATTGGTCTATTTCTTAGGGTCGTTGCTTTCCGTGCGACAGTCAGCGAAGATGTGGGAACATGGGGTACTACGCTGACCGGTCTCTAGGCCGAGGGCAACTATATCTGCTCACCCGGGAGGAGGAACCTTTTTGTGGTAAGACCTATATATGCAAAATATACATAAATTCAGTACTATAAACGTTTAATTCACTTGTATACACAACCAGAGTTTATAAATTTATCTCGAGAAACGTCAATAAACTAATATTTGGTCTGTTGACAACTTAGTTGCACTACCTAGATTTTTACTGTTACGTATGTTTATTTACCAGCACATCAATACCATATTTCGATTTGGGCCGGAAGCGAAGCTGGAGAAAAAGCTAATTTTGGTCGGGTGACGCTAACACTGCAAGGAGACTCCGGCCTCAACGAATCTTTCCCAATGACCAAGTAAGCACACGCATTTCTAACACCGAGCTTCGGCATCAACATTTTTCAAACACAATTTTAACATAGGTAACATTTTTTTTCATACAACCGCAGTTACCGGCTTAAACCAAAGCCTCTTGTAGCAACAAATTAATTATTTCCTATCGCTACAAAAACTCGCGCTTGCGGTTTGAAAATATGCATACTCGCAATCGCAAGGATGCCTGGAAAATAACGTTCTGATATGATAGTAAATGATGCTACCTTATCTTGAATGAATAGATTTTTTGGACGCTCTGTTAGGTATTTCCCGTTCTAGTACAGGCTGGAAACAAGTTTTCTTTTTATTTTCTTTGTATTTAGACTGTAAATCTCTGTTTTATCCACTTTCGCGGAACAATACGAACAACGAACAACAAACCTGATGGGGAACGAGGAATAACCCTTTTAAAGTATTATTGCATAGCAATTTTTTCCTATAATAGACGCGAAGACACGTCAAACGGCGGCGCCCGGTTCACGCGGGTGGTTGTGCCTCACCCTGCGCTCGGCGTGCCGCTGCGAGCCACCATACACTATGCGGCGTACTCCGGCTGGCTGACCGCCGGAGTAAAGTCGATACACCTGGACAAACTACTCATCGCGGACAGCTTTGCTAAGACGTGAGTATTCCAACATGATGTGAATTGTGTAAAGTCGATACACCTAGACAAACTACTCATCGCGGACAGCTTTGCTAAGACGTGAGTATTCCAACATGATGTGAATTGTGATCATGGGTTTCCCACTGTTCGTGAACCATTTTTCCCAATGCTGGTTAGTACATGAGCTTCTTCACAAGAGTAAGGCCACAATTCACGAAGCGCCAAAAGCGTGTGATCTATGACATATGGACATATGTCCTCTTTGAATTGTAATTCTTGAACAAACCGGTTACCTCACGATGTACTTAAAATGAAATATACTTTTGGAAATGGCGATGACTAATCAAAGACTAGTCGAGAGGGTTTCTACATATCCCAATAGATATAGGTGTGTGATGAATAAAATCTTGTTTCGTTGACAGATCATCATTCTGCAAAAAGGGACTTCAACTGTTGTCTGAAGAATCTGTTGAATTGCCGTTATATCCTGGGGACTGCCAAATACCAAAGGTAATTTAGTTGCATTGTATCAAAGCCTACTCTTCAAATTTTAATTAAAAAGTTACAGAATATTATAAAAGGAGAACTTCTTACTTATTTTTCGTACATTATATAAAACACTTACCTTAATATTATTTTTCCAGACTGATGAACCTTCAAACGGAACGAGCAGTACCCCAGTCTATGTACATAAAGACAACTCTACTAAGGGCGAGGGTCCCGTGATCGACCCCATCGACAACGAACTTCCGGAAGATTCTCCCCAGCCGCCCTTCGCGCTGGTAGACACGTTTGAGTGGACCGGCGGCGCTGAAACGGGCCGAGCGTTCGGCATGACCAACACTAAAACTGCACCCAGTGGCCTAGTCGAAATAGCAGAGCCAGTCCTCAGACCACGCCTCAGGAAAACTCCCCGTCAAAGAGCGGACTCCCCCGAGGATCAAGAAATATCCGAACCACTCCTGCGAGCAACCCAGGCACCTAAACCAACGACCCAGCCGCCGATACGAAAAGCCAAAAACTACGATATGTCAACCACCCCTACCTACGACACGCCAACTCCGTGGAACGACAGGGCCGAAAAGGAGGAAGCCGGCTTCGCGGTGCAATTCCTACCAGCTCGGCTAGCGTCCTTCATTTCGAGAGCAGAACGTTACGCACGAGACACCCTCCTGCCGTTAGTCTCCGCGTACGCACCGCGGCTACCTATATTCGGATCCCGAGAACTACCGAAGCCGACCGCCAGATACATCCCAATGGAGGAAATGAACGTAACGAGTTCGGTGCCCATCCCGACTCCCACTTTGGAGATGAAAATTGAAACGCTGCGGTCGGTGGGACCGCCGGGAGAGAAGCGCGACATCGAGTCGCCCGAGGAGCCGGAGATCACTACGTCGACAACCAGTACGTCGACGACGACGATGATGACAACCACAACAATGGAGACGTTACGTGCGGCTCCTTCGGAGATGGTGGCGGTAGCGGCGGGGACGAGTACGGCGCTCCCGCCCGTCGCACTACGGAGCGACGGGAACGAGAAGATAGTGATCGTGTACCCGAGTAACGCGCGGGACGAGCGTAAGATCAAGTCACACTCCTACCCGGAGGAGATGCAGTTTGAGGCGCTGTACCAACATACAGCCGCACCCGACTCGTTACGCGTGGACCTGCCCACATTCACGCCTCCAACCACCACCACGACTAAACCCGACTCCCGATTCATTCCCTTTTACAACACTGATAAAGTAGAACCTAAGAAAACGTGATTGAGATATTTATTTTGATAAGTTTGGTGCAAATTGTAAATAGCATGTCACATGAGAGTTAAGTTTGTCCAGCTCGATTGATTTTGTAAATTAGTGACTGAGTATTTGTGAAGTTATTTGCCTATTGTTGAGAAGTGCTCCTATCGGAACAAAATGTTGTTGTGTAAATAAAATTAGATCTAAAGTTTAGAATAAGATACGATTTTATAATAAAACTTATTTATTTTGTAACGCTCCTCATTCTTCATTTTTTTATATAATCAAATGCATTCAGTAATAAGAAGAAAGAAGAACTAAAATGGCCTGCCTCTTAGATTTTAAACAAATAATGTCCTTTCTGACACAAATTGATTACCTACCTTATTGATTACCAAGGGGTTTGGTATACCTACTGTCCGCCATCTTGTTTTTTCACTCTGAAGACCTATATCAATCCAAAGCTGACACTAATACAAAAATTTTTTTTGTATGAGACTAAATATTCTCAAACATAGTTTCCAGCGTTTACCTTCTTTAACACAGGGTGCCAAAAATTGCTCAAGTGCTCCTGTAGAACGCAATTAACTCGAACTCCAACTTACCGGCGGTGCCACCATATTAGCTTTGAACGTGATGCTAGAATGGCCGTTATTTTGAAGAAAATACAAGATGGCGGATAGTAAGTATCCCAAAATATTCAAAGCTCTTATCTTATGCACTTAGACAATCTACCTGTCTAGTTGGAGGAATTTCAAAACAAAACACTCGCAATAATTGCGTAATTTTTGGGTGACACGTTATATATCACACTAATCACACTATCACACTAATATTATAAAGGTGAAAGTATGTATGTGTGTTTGTGTGTATGTGTGTATGTTTGTTACTTCTTCACACTCAAACGACTGAATGGATTTGGAAAAAATTCTTATACCCTGGATTAACATATAGACTACATTTTATCCCGGAAAAGTGAAATTTTCCCGTGGGATGAGCAAATAATTAAAATACTTTTTATCTACGCTAGTTGCGCCTCGCGGTTTACCCCGCGGTTTTATATATATTGCTTATCAAATATGTGCGTATTTAGGTAATGTTTATTTTATTACCGAGTAAATATTTCATTTAAAATACAAAGTTGGCTTAGGAATCGAGAAAACAGCTACTAGTGTGCTTCTCGGACACTAACATCAGTAATATTCACGCACAGCAGCATTTGTAAGTTTCCATACATCTATTTTAAAGTACAGTATCGATTCAATTGCTAGCTGTGGCCACGGTTTTATTTATCGTCCAACGATTTGCCAATACTGGCTCCATAGTAAATCAAAAAAGTAATTAAAAGTCAAAACAAAACAAATCATTTTAGTAATTAAAAGTGTGAAGTACCTACTTATTTTATAGATGATTGTACTTATTTTAGCATGACAGCGAATTCTACCGATACCGGTTAGGTTGATGTGCGATCTAGACAGGTAGATAATTTGAGCTTATAAATATAAATATACTTTAATGTAGGACTATATGACATGAATAGTGCAAATTAATGAAAATTGAGAACAATGTACATAAAAAAATGTTTATGGCAAATAGTAATGTAGTGTTGCTTCATAATAAAGTGTCGTTTTGTTTCATACAAAACGACACTGGTCGGTTACGCCGATCACCATTCACCAACAATACAATATGAAGTAATATGAAGTGGTTCAAAGTCAAACACATTCGTGCGTTCACGAAATTTGACTTTGAATTGTAGTCAAATTATCTTATTTAGAGCAGCTACAATCTAGACTAGATGAAGCGAACAGCTTCACAAATAAAGCACAATGAAACGTGATTCATTCTTTTAAATCTTGATGAAGTATGTAGTTACACCAATATAATAAAGCACTTAACATATACACACATTATAATATAAATTAGGCCCGTATTTCGTTATAACCAATCTGAGAGTGATCTTGAGATGTAGAACTAAAAAACCATTATGCATCGCAAGCGTTTAAACCAAACGCTGATATTAACTGTCTCAAGCCTTTGAGAGCAGAGATCGGACTTTATGAAATAAAGACGCGTTTATTAGTTAGTTTACAAAACTCAAAATCACTCGCAAAAACTTCGGGCCTAAGACTTGCCTTGACCCAATCCATCATTCGAGATTGACCGGCAGTGGAATTAAATGGCCTGCCCGATTCAGTCAATTCAATCCATTGGAATGTTTCAGATATGGAATCTACACTCTCCTGTCTCCTTCATTTAGATCGAGGATAAAAAAGACGGCGAGTGTGTAGATTCCGAACCAAAGCCTTCAAATTCACCTCTTGTTTCGTGGCTTTTATTGAAGAGCAATCACCAAAATTGCGCTAATTTATCACGTTTTTCCTGATAGACCATCAAACGAATGAGGTTGTCCATTATAGGATAAATATAAAACAGTGTAATGAAGTCTTATTACAGATGTTCTTCCCATTTTTCGAGACTGGCACTGACATCAGTCATATGGGTGGGTGTTTCAGTTTGTATAATTAGAAATTTAGATTGTGAATCGGGGTGCTGATGATGGATAAATGGCAGCTGATAATTAACTTATCTTGGATAATGGATAAGGTCAATAATAATATAGCCGTACCAATCAAGGCAGTTTACTTCATGTACTTGTCGGAATGCTGAGTGAGAATGCGCGCCGATGCCTTAGCGTCGAGGAACAAAGTATGCACGGACGTGATGTGAGCGGGCGATATGCGCTGCGCTCCGTCGGCGCGCGCCGCGAGCGAAGCCGGGGTTAACAACTGGGCTGCATACCTGGAGTAACAAAACACAAGAAATGTAGTAAAATTTTAAAACCAGTTATGAAAACGGCACAAAGGGATGATAATGTAACTTAAAATAATTACAAATCTTTAAAATCAAAACTGTGTATAAACTTCCAGCAGCTTTTAATTGTTAGACAATGATTGTTATGCAATCCTCGACTCTAAACACTGGTGAAGACGGTCGACTGGTTTTTTCATTACCTCAAAGTGCTATTAGCGCCGACTTCTGACAACGCCGCCAGACCATCGTCGTCGATGGAGATGCCTTCGGTCGCAGCTCGCAACTTCAATATCTGTAACATAAAACCATTTCTCAAGATCTATACACGGTGGAATTTAATTCGCTCTTTTCCTTAAATGTATGTACTCAGACCATGCTATAGAATATTCATACAAGGTCCAAATAAAAAAATGGTTTTGTTTTAGTATTTAGTGCCTCCTAAAATAACTGCATGACAGCCAAAATGTCTATTTCACGCTACACACAGCGTGGGCACCAGCCTGTTTTGTAAAAAAAACACCTGTTTTGTTCAATGCTGCAAGGCTTTTCTTTAGAATTTAATTTGATAATACCTAGATTTAAGTTTTATTTCATACTTTTTTTATTTAATTATATGGGAGTGTTCTATAGCATGGACTGAATACATACATTAAAGGAAAAGAACGAATGAAATTCCACCTTGTATACAAGAAAATATTTATCCAAAGATAGGATGGGATAGAAATATAATAGTATGAAATTGGATCCTAGGATTAGTGAAATAACTGATCTGTCAATAGTGTTAAGATTCAATTTAAAAATAACATACCTGTGTTAATTCTGCTTTGTTGTATGGCAAAGTACGGATAATAAGTAATCTATCTAACAGATCCAGTGGGATTCCATGTGGAGAGATTATATCCTCAGTGCCTCTGAAAATCAAATTTTTCAAAACATTCGTTTTGTATCAACAAAATCACAGATCTGGGGTGAAGATCCAGAGAATGAGAGAGAAAGTTAATATGAATTAGTTCAACATCACAAGTATTTTACCTGATTTGACATTTTCCTCTGTTAGTGGCAAATATAACAATGGGTGCAATCGCTGATTCAAGTGCGCGATGCAGGTATGTGAATGTCTCGATATCTAGCATGTGCACTTCGTCAATAAACAGGACTCCTGGCACTAGTTCCGCTATCCCTTGGTCTATATATTTGTTGACTACTTTGTTTATTTCTTTTCTCAATTTATCTGAAACAAACAGTATATTGCTGTGACAAACTTACTTTAAATAACTTTCTTTCTACAAGTAAAATAATATTTAATAATGATTTTCTAAAGATAAAGAGATTTACCAGTGATCTCAGTCTTCTTTGGTTTCATAAGCTGGCCCATCATAGACATAATGTCATGTCCGCCTTGAGGTCTAGCATTGGCACAGTCTAAATCATGTAGAGTGACATCTTGCACTACTTCCTTTTTCTTGTGGACATCCCCTTTTGGCAGTGGGACATATTCCTCTGCCTGTTTATGGTAAACATATTTTAATATTATAGTTGAAAAAACATCTTTAGGAAAATTTTCATGTGTTCAAATCAAATAAATAATAACAAACCTCAAGATCAAATTCAGTTGCAAAAGTGTCACTCCTGCCTTGTCGTTTCACAGCACCAGAGTTGGCCTCAATGTAAATAACATCACCAACTTCTACTTTCTCCTTCTGCAGGGATTCATAAATAGTAGGATCCAGTTTAAGCTGCTTCGTGCCTTTTGCTGTCTTTAGGCCAATGATAACATGAGACACCATTTTGCCATAACCTGGAAAATAAAACTTAAGTTCAAATATTAACAGAAATTAAAGTTTAGACTATTTTTATTTATTTATTTAGGCTTCTACGACTTTTTGTGTGACTTTTGTATACTGTTTGAGTTCAGGTTGAAGCTTGAAAGCTTTAAAAAAACTATTAAAAAACTATTTGAAAATTAACAAATTTGTTACCTCCACCAGGGTTTTCCGTCTCAACGGGTGTGAGCTCAGTCACTTCTCCTTCATAAACTTCCTTTGTCTCTCGAATACGGAGACCAATAGCTCTGCGAAAATTCTCCATCAATACCTCAGTTTTCTTTATCTCAGTACTGTATACTTCACTACCAACCATCGGACAAAATGGAACCTAAAATATATTATGTTTGATAGTATATTAATGACATTTTAGTATTTCCCATGTCATATTGTGATTTTTCCTTCATATGATATGACTGTCTCTATTACTTTATGTTGGTACAATTAATAATCAGTCTTACTTTGTTTCCTAGTTCTTGTGCAATGGCTAAAGCAATGGCAGTTTTGCCAGTTCCAGGTGGTCCAGCTAATAGTAGAGCTCGTCCAGCCATCTTCTTACTCCTGATCATATCTACAACTATTCCCGCAGCCTGTAATAATATGAGAACATGATGCTGTGACACTTTTACTTTTTATGGTATCTATCTTTTAAACAAACTATTTAGGCTGTTGGTTGTTTACAGTAAGGCAGCTCATGTTTAATGGTTATCATGATTCCTATCCTAATACAAATTTACAGTGTTATGAATTTGACAGCTCTAGAAGATAATTTGAAGGAATAAGTTATTTTTACCTTGGAGTAGTAACATACATAGATTTTCTTACTATGCAGCAAGCTGAATATAAAGCTACACTATAGCCTAGTTTACATTATTTAGTAGGCAACTGAGTCAAGTTGCAAGGGATAAAATGAGTAAAAAGAGGAGAGCAAACTATTGTACTCATCTGGGTTTTACTACTCGCACTGTATAAGCCATCAACTCATTCCGAAAGCAAGTTGAAGTTTAATTTTAGAATTATTAATTTACTGGGCCAGAGGGTACTTGGGTCTGCTTACTTTACCAACGTAAATAGTAAAAGGCGAGTGATGTAAATTTCGAGTTCTTGGGCCCAGTTTGCTAGGCCAAGCTGCTGACTTAATGTGAACCTAGCTTATACATCCAACATCTGTTCTACTAATTGGTGTCCATGGTTACCAAATATTTATAACCTCAAATCAAAATTAGATCAATATTTAAAATCATTTTAATAAAAGTATAAATGAAAAAACTAGCGATGGTTTATGATTTCGTTGTTTATTTATTTTAGATAGAGATTTTCACCTCTCTCGCAGATTCCTGTCCCACGAGCCCGGCTGCCATCTGAATTGGAATTCCATTTTCATCAAGCCCAAGACCTTTTATGTGACTGTGAGCTGATATTCTTTGAGTTTTCGCAGTGCTTTTTACTTCTTCTATCTTCATGGCGTAGGAGAAATAGTAATTATCCCAAAAAAACTTCACTAAGCGCCTCAAACGCGCTCCTCACAAAAACAAATCGAAACAAATGAATGAGAGAGTGAACAAGTGAAAATGTAATTGGCTATTCCTTCACTCCGTTTCTGGCTTTAGTACAGATAAAATAGAACTTATTTCTATTTCCTTTATTCTATGGACATAGGTTTCCTTGTTCGGAGTATGGACATGCAACGCAAACGTTCGGCGAGAGTTTTGGCGGGAAAACGAAAAAGATCGCGTCGCCGCATTGTATTATTTTCCAAAACTTATGTTATTTTCAGTGTTAGTGCATAAAATTGGTGGCATTTTATTCGTTAAGTGCTGGATTACAGGCGTGAGTGTGGGAAAATGGTATAATGATGGTGAAACGTTTCTTTTCGTGTTGTTTCCAAAACTCCATAGAAGCTTCAAGTAAAGTTGCCACCACTTTACTAGGAGTATGACTTTGACTAGACTGACTTGACTATGGATTGACTTGGTGACTTCGACTGTGACTTGACACATATTTGCGTGAAATATCGATAACTTGATAAAATATCAATAACTTGACACTGGCTAAATACACAAAAGTGTGGAGCCAAATCTTAAAAAAAAAAAAAAAAAAAAAAAACGTTCGGCGACATAATTTGACATTGACAATTTAAAAACTCTGACATTGCTCTATTCAAAATTGAAAATTTGTCAATTTTGACATTAACAATAAAAAATGGACGGCACAGCCAACAGCAATTAGTTAGCAATCGGATGGAAGATGGAAGGTGTTTATCCTGTTGATGCTGAGTTATCGAATAATTTATGAAAAACAATTTTTATAGCAAATCATCATCAGTTCTCCTGAAACACCAGGAGATATAAGACTTAAACTTCAATCCTTAATCTGAAAGGATGCAGTAGGGAAAAACTGCAGAGCGGTTGTGAAATTACTAACCAGCAGCTGCGCTTCAGAAGAAATGGAGTATACAGCTCAAAATATAGAGTATGCAGTACATGTGTTTTATAACGCAGAACCAGCGGAGCAAGCTAGAGCCCACAATTGGCTCACCGGTGCCCAAAGAGTACCAGAGGCATGGAATTTCGTTTGGGAATTACTGCAGCCAACCAAGGTAAATATTATTAAATTCTTAGCTTTAACTGCTTTACCCAGCATTCATGCTTTAGATATTTACTTCAGTTTTATTTATTATAATCTGCAATATTTTTTGTTAGTAGCTAAATTTAATAGCAGAGTAACTTCTCATTCACTTTTACAGGGCACAGAAGTGCAATTTTTTGCTGCAACAACTTTGCACACTAAGATACTGCGTTGCTGGAATGAGATGCCTCCAGAAAGCTATGATCAACTGCAAGAAAAGTTACTTCAAGCTGTCTTTTTATATTCAAGAGGGCCTAAGATAGTAACCAACAGGTTATGCATTAGTGTAAGTTTAGTGTTTTTAATTTATAAGCTGCATGTCAGGTAATATGTGAGCCAAACTCTAGAACACTGGTTAATATTCTCAATTCTGAATGGCAGCATAGTTTTTATATGTTATTATTATTTATTATTAGTAGGCCTTATTAGTAGGCTTTTCAAGAAGTATCATTTTCACTTTGATTGATGTAACTTTTATTACATAGCTAAATAAAAATTATTAACAATATAAGTAAAATTAACATTTCAGCTTTATGAGGTTTTGGTCGCCAAAAACTTTTTTCCACTAAATCCACTTGTATATATTAAGTAGGAATGAAGTTCCACAAGGCTACATCTGATCAAGCGAATATGGAGTTACCTTATAGGCAATTTATTTCAGCTAGCAGCATTCATATTGCAACAAGGAACCATAGATTTAGCCGCTATACTGAGACCCCTGTCCAGTGAAGAGAACACATCACTGCTACTGGAAGTGCTTACTGTAATACCTGAAGAAGTAAGTTCAATAACAATCAGATTTTATCAGATATGATACAATAATCAGAATCTTTTCAACTCTGCCCTAAACTTTCAACCTGTTTACTCTCCCAGGAGCCTATTGATACATTATTATTTGATTAATTTTAATTTGTATAAAATGTAAATATAAAATATCTTTTAGCACTATAACTCAGAAAATCTATCACCCCCATGTAAAGCCAGCATATACTCGTAGATGCGTAAATTGAGTAAAGACATTTTTTCTTTGAGTCTTGGGTTTTGAGATGTTGAGAAATGTTTATAAGTTGGAAGTTGTTTTATCACCATTTAAATTTCAAACAATAAAAGATACTAATTTAATTACCATGCAAAACTTTAAAAAAATAATTGAAGGGCACAGGTAAATAACAGGGAATTCACAAATTGACATATTTTTTTAATAGAATCATATCTTTGCCTATGGTATTTTGAATTCCAATCATTAGAATTTAATCAAAGTTAACAGATGGCGCCAAAATGCAGATTTCATCATAGCCAAAACGAAATGAACTGGTATTTTTGCATGCATTGGTCTCAATAAAATTTAATATACTATAAATCTTCTAAACTTCGTTTTTTCTCAAAATTATTTAATTAGGACATTCACTGTTATATTCCTGTACCTTTCAAATTCACCGGATACTGATGACAGTTTGGTATAGTGATGATGTGCCATACTTTTTTTCAGTATAGCAGCATGACCATGGGATCATCACTGCGGGCCAAAAATCGCGCGGCGTTGCGCGCAGCATGCCCCGCCGTTTTGGATGACATGTTACGATATTTGCAAACAGCATTTAAGTAAGTGTGTACCAACTTGGTACAGAGCATTGTGTTGACCATTTGATCACCAGCACGGTTACTGAAAATACGAAAATGTTAATGTGCTACTAACCATTTTATTGGTTGCTTTCACAGTGATTATACAACTGAGAAGCCATCAGAAGAGGTGATCCTATCTTGGACAAGGGCGGCGCCTTGTGTTTCAAGTTGGCTTACTATCGATGGCGAGGACACTAACTATGGACCTTCGCTGCCGGAACGCTTGCCATTGTGTCGAGCGCTGCTCACTATAGTGCATGTTTTACACTCGTAAGTATTAACTAACTAGTAGTTATACTTGCGGTGTCCCACGGATCTGACTAGTTTATTTATTACTACAAGCGCCTTACAGCCATTTTTTCCCGCTAAAAACGCATGACTCTCATTCTCTAAATCCAATTTAATTTAAAATATCTTCTTTTTCAATTCCCCTTTCAAGTTCAGTTTATTTACAAAATAGACGCATGATATGTGTGGGTCAATATTTCATTCAAATCGGATCGGCTACTTTAGCATGAAAGCTCCAAAAAAAATAATGTTTACCTTTTATATATTAGGAGCTAGGTGAGCCGCCCTTGCTTCGCTTGCGCTTATTAATAGTTATGGATTTTCCTTTATACAAGCTGTATGTTGAAGTAACTTAGTATTTTATTTATAACTAGTAGGCAGAGCCGATGTGTCGGGAATCGGAATTATTATTATTGTTTAGGTTCTGGTCTGTGTTTGTCTTAGTTTATTAATATGGAACTAGATGGCGCCCACCATTTGAGCTAATTGATTCTGAATCGCGGTGGCGATGTTTTCATGGATATGTATGTGCCTTTTACTAAACCTGAACAAATTGAGTCGAGAATGCTCTAGCAGCAACGGAATTTCGTTACCCGGTTCTACGACTTCACCCTCACGAGGACGTGTGTATTTATACACAAGCTTTTATTTTACTTCACTTTGACTTTTTTCCTTTAAGCTTTTCATCCCTGTACTAGATCACTAGTACAGGGATGGCTTAAAGCAAAGCAAAAAAGAATTATTCAACTCGGTCAAGCAGTTTTTAAGGTTTAGCGAGACTAACGAACAGCAATTGATTTTTACAAGAGATTTTTATATATAAGAAGAAGAAAAAGATATCACTTGTTCATTTTTTAATTGTCAAATAATAAATTTAATTCGTCACTTTCGCAGATCCTTCACCGTATTGACAGATGTGCCGCTAGAGGCGTGCGAGGCGAGTTTAGCTGCGACGAGAGCGGCAGGTGCCGCGGGCGATGCGGCTCGGTATCCTAACGCAGCGCTGGAACTGCTCGGATTGCTTGCCGACCTCGCCACGCATGTCATGGCGAAGGATGACGTCGTTCACTCGGCTAACGAGGTGAGTTCTTAACGGATGAGACGAGTTTCTTGCGACTATAGACTCCTATAGAGCCCGATCCGTCCAGTGGTTTGGGCTGTGTGTTGATAGATCACTATATTAGTCAGTCAATCAGTCAGTCACCTTTGAGTTATATATCTTTAGATGTTCGGTAAAATTACAATTTGCAATTGTCAAGATGGCGACATTAACATTGAACACTTAAAAAACAAAGTTATACCAGCCTATCGATGGACCTAAAGAAGTTTTACTTCGGTCATGTGATCTAAAGCACATTCGTTTTTTTGGTATCCTTAACAAACATTATACGGTTTTCCGTTTACTCATGCATAATTTATTTAAGTTTATTTTTCTGAAAGAAAAACTTGATTGATTGATTGAGCTATTTTGGGTCAAAATTTAGTTTCTATAAATTTTTCGGTATTTATATTTAACCGGACACCCAGGAGCTGCTCGCAGCCATTATCACATGCTGTGTGGCGCTGGGCAGCACGCACGCGCGGTCCATCGTAGAAGCGATCGAGCGGCCATCGCTCGCTACACACGCGGAATCAACTCGAGCCGCTCGCCGCTTGCTCGAAGTGCTGTTAGCTGCGCAAGCGGCACCCGGACACTACCCCGTGCACGAGACGCGCTCTAGTCTGCTATTTGGGTTCTGGTATACACTACAGGTGAGTGTAACGTCACAGAATTGGTCCAGCAACACTCGCAGGTGGCGCCCGGGCATGAAATGCGCTTTAGCCTCTAAAAACGTTTGCGATATACCAATTACTTGCAAGTTTTCCTATTCAATTTAAGTCATCATCGGTGTCTTGTCTTTCACAAATTTGTGATTTGTCGCAAAAATATAAAACACCCACTGTAAGTATAGTTTAAATATCGAAGTTATTTACAAAATCTGCATTGTATATATTTCCAGGATGAAATTCTGAACGTAATGGAGCAGAGGAGTGAAATGAACGCCGTGTGGCGCGAAGTGTTTACGCAGCTTCTCGCCGCGTTGATGCTGAAATCGGAAGCTCCGCCGAAGACTCTGCTTTGCAAAGACGATATGGAGATGTTGAGGTGCTATAGGCAGGACATTGCTGATAGTTTGGTAAGACCATTTTTTTAATTTCAATTCTCGCTCTTAAGTGTACTGACGATCCGATCATAACCGTGAAGAGCCGTTGCATGTAAGAAGGAAGTAGCTGTTTAAAGTGGACGTGTTCCGGCTGATGATGATGGCGATGATGTTTAAACACCTCTTTTTGACAGCCTCTGTGGTGTGGTGGTTGAGCAGGTCGGCTCACAAACCGATGGCGGCGGGTTAGAATCCCGCAGCAGGACAAGTATGCACAGAAAAAAAGCGCAAATATTTGTTCTAAGTCTGGGTGCTGTGAGACCATGGTCCGCGTAGTTCCTGGGTCCCTAGATACAGGGAATCCTAGTTAGGCGTGAGGCGTGAGGCGTAGTTATGAGTGTACAGTACTTGGAAAGAAAGAACATTTTTATTAATGGCAAAGAGTGCATATAAGATAAAAAATACATTATAGAAATTAACAACAGTAATTGTCAGTTGCCATTAATCATATACCATATTTGGCATGTTAAGAACATAATTATGTGCGAACTTAGGAGCTGTTAAAGAGTATAATAGTATATATAGTATTAGTATTATATTATAGAAACTGACGTGAGTAGTACTCATAACTAAAACCATTACACGGCTAAAACTCACGAGATACAGTCGAATAACTCGACCGGTGTTCGGGCAATATAGATGCCCATCCTCAAGGAGTACGTATCAGCGCCGAGCCGCCACCGCCGCCGCGCGTACTCTTTGAGGATGGGCATCTATATTGCCCGAACACCGGTCGAGTTATTCGACTGTATCTCGTGAGTTTTAGCCGTGTAATGGTTGTAGTTATGAGTATTAGTATTGTAATATGTTTTCTTCTATTCAGTTACTATGGTCAGAGTATATAACGTGATCGTTCCAGATGTACTGCTTCGCGATCCTGGGCGAGTCGTGCTGGACGACGCTGGAGAGCGTGTTCAAGTGCGCGGAGTCGCCGGCGCGCCACGAGGCGGCCATGCACGTGCTCCTGGCGCTGGCGGACGCGGCGCCGCACACGCGCGCGCCCGCGCCGCTGTGCCGCATGCTGGCGCACGCCGCGCAGCAGGCGCACGGCACCAGGGACGCGCGCACGCTCGCCACCGCGCTCGACTGCCTCGGTCCGTAGTGTGCACACGTGCGCCTGTGGAGCCAGCTTTTAAATTAATAAATATGTTGACAGCCTCTGTAGTGTAGTGCTTGTAAACTCTATGCGCAGCGGGCAGCACCGTAATTTACCCTGTGGTAGAATTTACATTTATTACAGTAGCAACACTGGTAACTGTCATCGTACCCCCACCCATCTGGCTATAAAAAGGGAGCGCTCGGTGTACTACGGATCATTCCTGCTCCGGACACGGCCTGGTGCGCCTGCTGAACTATAGGCATAGTTTTATAGTTTGCAACCCATGAATAACCGAGCCTATACATATTTTTTGAAGTACAACTAAAAAGATTTTTTAAAGAAAAATAAACAGTATTATTTAGTGTGTTTTTTCTAAACCTATGCAAACTTAAAACAACCAGTTTATTTTTCAAAGTAATCGATATATACCGGTGCTGAAAGTCGTAATCGGTTCATGTCATTAGCCTCTATATAGTATGCTTTTAGTTGATCGATCGGTTGGCGGTGGCAGGTAGCTACGCGTCGTGGGTGGCGTCGCTGAGCGGGGCGCGCGGCGCGGAGCTAGGGCGCGCGTGCGTGCGCGCGGCGGGGGCGGCGCTCCCGCGCGCGCCCGCCGCCGCCGCCCTCGCGCTGCGCAAGCTGTGCGCCGACTGCGCCGCGCCCGCCGCCGAGCTCGCGCCCGACATCGTGCGCGCCGCACAGGTCAGTACGTCGCCGAGCGGGGCGCGCGGCGCGGAGCTAGGGCGCGCATGCGTGCGCGCGGCGGGGGCGGCGCTCCCGCGCGCGCCCGCCGCCGCCGCCCTCGCGCTGCGCAAGCTGTGCGCCGACTGCGCCGCGCCCGCCGCCGAGCTCGCGCCCGACATCGTGCGCGCCGCACAGGTCAGTACGTCGCCGAGCGGGGCGCGCGGCGCGGAGCTAGGGCGCGCATGCGTGCGCGCGGCGGGGGCGGCGCTCCCGCGCGCGCCCGCCGCCGCCGCCCTCGCGCTGCGCAAGCTGTGCGCCGACTGCGCCGCGCCCGCCGCCGAGCTTGAGTTTATTATAATAATTAAATACACACAATAAATAGTACACCTACTTAAATAATATAATATTATATACTACTTAAACTATACATAACTAACTACCAATATTTACACATAAATAATATATATAAACTACATTTACATTATAAACAATAAAAATCGTAATAATAATTAGATACCTATTAGCAATAGTTTCTAAACACATTTCTTTACAAAATATTCATATTCTCTTTATTTAACATTTTCTTATATACCTTGTTATGGTGCATTGGAAACAGTCGAGACGAGTCCGCGGGCCGCCGCGCGACACCTACCTATCCGGTTCACACCGGTCTTCCCCGCAAGGCGGCCGGCGCATTCGCTTATACTAGGCAGCCGCCTGCCGCGCTCAGTTAGTGTCGTCATAGACGCAATACGAATCGTTCGTGTCGCTCGCCCAAGCATTTTATGACCGCGCACTAACCGCTCCGATTTTTGTACTCGCTATTTATTCATTGTAAAGGATTTGCAATACATTCTTGACGTATCGTGTGCATATTATTCCCCATCTCCACTCCTCAAGAAAACAACAAAAACTTAGGTCGCCTTAACTGGTGACCCTAAAAACTCCCCAAGGAAATATAGTAGAGAGCGTATACAACCCCGCAGAGCAGCCGCGGCGCGGACGCGTGGACGCGGCGGCAGCTGGCGGGCGCGGCGGGCGCGGCGCTGGCCGCCGCCGACCCCGCCGTCGCCGCGTGCCTGCTGCGGGACCTCGCGCAGGCGCTGCACGACGACCTTACTGCGCAGGTATTACAGCACACATCATGACGACATCTGAAAGATATTTCTATTACTGTTTCACCCCCACGGCTTCAATCCTCCCCGATACGTAGACGGGATTAGTATAGAACAATCGACAGCGTATACAAATGCGATATCGATAGTTGAACTACTTAAAACCTGTACTATTAAGAATTTATGATTATAGATTTATGTAATTTTAGTTTGAAAACTATCGTGAGTATGACACATTTTGTAAGATGAATAACGGCTAAACTCGCGTCAATTAAAACTCGAAATTACTCCGAAACCTGTTTCGGACATATTCGATGACCTTCTTGTGGGAGTCAGTTACTAACGCAAGCCGCGGCGGCTTTCGCGACCGTCAGCACGTAACTGTTACGTTACTAAGGCAAGCCGCCGCGGCTTGCCTTAGTAACTGACTCCCAGAAGAAGGACATCGAATATGTCCGAAACCTGGGTCGGAGTAATTTCGAATTTTAATTGACGTGAGGTTATCCGTTATTCATCTTAAAAAAATAGATTTATGTAAATTAAAACACCCATGCACCTTTTTTTTGTTAAATTGAAAAAATAAAAGAAGGTTAAAGGACCGAGTGTTCACCAACTTTTTAAAGACTTTTCTAAATGTCTGGTCGAAGCCACACGTGACCAAAATGCTGGCCTCTTCTTCGGCCAAAGATTGAGCATTGCCATTCAACGTGGCAATGCTGCCAGCATATTGGGCACGTTGCCCACTGGTAGTGGTTTGTTTGATTAAGTTCCCTTTTTATAGTTTTATGTAAAAACGGATTCCTATGTCATTAAAAGTGAAGAAAATTAATAAATACCCTTTTAACAACTAGTTAATTATATTCATCTAAATCGGTTCATCTTCAACAATTGGTAATGTTTCACTTCTAAATATGTATTAGTAATGTAGTGGGAATATACACACATTCACTCATTTACACTAACACTGCCTCACGTCACAAACACACATTTACACACACCTCCATATCTGCAACACTCAGTCACTCAGTTTTAATACGATAACCTTCCACAGATTTATGAAAGGAACGTAAGAGGCTAGATCCTGCGACACAGGTACGCCTAGTGTAGGATCTAGGGCTCCATAAAATGTAATTATGCTTAAGTTGTACAATGTACTTAATACATCATTCATAAATATGTATATTAAATTGATATTTATGATATATGACTATTTATAAACACGATCTATCGCCGGCGCGGTCGCAAACGAACTCACTGCCCGCAAGTCGCGCGGCGCGACCGGTGATAATACTGCTGATGAGGTGAAAACTAAAAATTGCTAAAATAATAAAATTCTACGATGGCTCGTAATCGTAGGTAAGCTATAGCTGAACTTCACGTATTTACAATTTTACACTAAAATATTAATATTTTTATGTATCCATTATCTCAATTTTGTGATGATTGCTATTATAATAGTGCGTCTATCTCCTTTAATCCGTCTATGTTAAGATGTAATGGTTTAAATAGGCAAACCATACTTTTTTTTATTGAATTTGTCTCTCTCTCTAGGCGCAAGATCCGACAGTAGTGACAGGCGCGGCGGATTGCGCGGCGGCGTTGATAGCGGCACTGACGTCACGCCCCGAACTATGTGCTGAGTTATTCAGGCTACTGGCCCCCACGCTGCCACCGTTTGCAGTGCACCCTAATCTAGTCGAGGTCAGTATTTAAACTGCTCAAACGCCCTCCTCCTTAGATTCAAACTCGAAACATTTACAGTCTTATTAATAAACACGAACTAGCTTTAGATGGTGTAACTAACACCATTTTTTGTCTCTTTCGATCTAGCTAAATATTCCAGTAGTAAAAAAAGGACAAAAGCTGAAGTAACTAACCCGATACTAATACCCGTTTATTAATAAGGCTGTTAGATTTTAAAATGGCCGAGGTCATTACCTGGGTTATGTTGATCAATTTTTCAATAAATACAGCTGATGGATGGGAAGAACCAACCCACAAATTTCAGCTTTCGATGGGAAAAATCGGTACATCCGTTTGGGCACAGACGCACGACAAAAACAAAGGCGTGAAATAACTACCCTCAATTTGTGGACTTGGGGGTTTATGGTTTTTGTGGATATTTGTCCCAATTTAGCCAATGTCGTGGTCGAAATACCACCTATTCGTACCAAGCGATTTGATTCCACGTTCTTAATTAGAACGGCTAAGGAATGGAATGCCCTGCCAGCGTCTGTGTTTCCGGCGAAATATGACCCGGGCGTGTTCAAGAGAAGAGTGAATAGGTATTTACTTGGCTAGCATGCTACACCTTCGATCACATCGTCACTTCCCATCAGGTGAGAGCGTGGTCAAATGCTAGACAAGTTTGAAGTAAAATATAGGTGGAAACTTGTAACTGGCCTAGTTTCTTTTACTGTAAGTTTACGTTTTTATATGTATTTTGGCTGTAATTTTTCCTAATATGAATAAATAAATAAAATAAAATAAAAAATGTCCGTTTTACTAGTATCATAAACTTTTAGAGCTAACACTAACAATATGGTCTGTAAAATAAGGGGAGACTCAAACTCAACTCAGTTTAGAAAGAAAGAAAAATTTAAATAAAGTGTTTAAAAAGAGAATTCCCGTCATTCCTGTAATTTTTTTTTATTTTTTTTTTTATATTATAATATATTATTATTATTATTAGTATTAATACTATAATATGTGTGGAAATTTTACACAACGCCATCTAGCCCCAAACTAAGCTAGCTTGTACTATGTGAACCAGATAACTGATATAATACTTGTCGGAACGGCATAGCGTGACGCATCAGAAGCGGTTCTACGGCGCGGGTATAGCGGGCGAGGAGAATGAGACATCGTTACCAGGAATCAGTTTTATTGTTACAATTAATGGAAGCACGTAATTACAATATTCAAGAAAGTAGCTTGGGGACAAGGTGTTCCGCTAGGTACCGAGCGCTCTCACTGTCCAACGACAACTGTGCTCCACCGAGCAAGTCCACGCGCCCCTCCCAGCGCCTCTACTGGACACTATCGTAAACTTCACTGAACGCTGATTGGTTGCCGATCAACCAATCGAGCAACGCACGTTACCAGCGTTACACCAGAGATGGCGCCATTTCGCATCTCTAGTCCACCAAAACTAAACTAGATGGCGCTTACAAAAATTATTAAGTCCTTAGAAACTAAGCGCCGTCATACTTAAATACTTTTTGTTTGTAAATGCATAGAATATAATATAACACCACAAATAAATGTAGTTTTGTGTCCATCGCCAGGCTATGTTCAACATCCTGAAGCAGGTGGTATCCGCGCTGATGGGAGACTGCCTGCCCCACGTGCAGCACATCGCCCACCTCGCCGTCTCCGGGTTCACCACCGCGCCCTGCGCCCTCGGCTTGGACGTCGTCAAACTGGTAATACTCGCATTTACTAAACTTAAACGGTAAAGCGCACATTTTCATTGCTATCTCGCTTTCATTTCATATTCGAAGTACTAGTGAAGGTGTGAAAACAAAGTGTAACTTTCGTCAGAACAGCTTTGCGATTGGTGCTCGGTATAATGAAAATAAGGTATTCAGAAAAAAGTTCGGTATCAAATACAAACTCCGTATTCTTCATCGTGAATGTAGATGAAAGAAGCAAAGAGAGTTAGTTTTTGACACGGAATCTTTGTTGAATAATTTTGAGGAGAGTTGAGTGAAGTATAATACACATATAAAATGGACCATTCTGGTATTAAAATTGTTACTGCCATCGATCTGCTACCTGCCGTCATTCTGCTCCTATAGAGACAATAGAGCCTTTTTGGGATCAATCGTTTGAAATTCAAACTATATATAACTTTGAATATATCATAATCTATGCCGTATGTATTCGTCTTGATTTCTTTGAAGAAATGTTTTTAGTTTAATTGAAACTCTACATCATGATTTTGCAAATATTTTCATTGACATCTGACCTCTACCCGTCCAGGCCTGCAGGGGCATGTGTTGACGATCGGTCCGGCAGGTGGTGCTAATGCTGGGTAAAGACTGGGCGGGCTGCCGCGGCGTGCTGCACAGCAGCGTGGTGCTGTCTGCGCGCGCAGTGTCGGGCGACGCGGCCGCGCGCGCCGACGTCACCGAGGCTCTCTTCGTGCTGCTCGCCGCCGTCACCAGGAAGCGGCCGCACTACCTCGACTGGCTCGACGATGTTCTGCCGGAGCTTGTGGACTTGGGTACGTCATTACCAATAACAGATCATCAGCCGGAAGACGGCTACTGCTGAAAATACGCCTCCCTGGACTGGACTGGACTGCGCGGAGGACTGGGAGGACCACCATAATCACCACACTTGACAGGCATCTTGGTAATCACAAGTTTTGATGCACCAAGGAGAATGCTGGCTCCTATTCAATTTATTTGGCGAATTGTTCACCATTGTAAACCAACAATTGGTCGCAATTGTCCCAATACAGGTATTTTTTGTTTGGTTTTAGCGATGTTACACTAGATATTCTTATTTCATTTTGTATATAGATTCGACATGCGGCAATACCACATGCTTACCTAGGCAACAAAGCAATTCAAAGCATAAATAACATTCTGCGTGTTCTTTTCAAAATTATCAGAGTTGGCACAGTTCAATGATCACAGCGCATCGCGACGATGAAATCAAAAACAAGCCAGCGGCGTGAGATATCCGCGCGCTCGGTCAACGCCCCCCGCGGCCATTGACCCCGTGTAACGTGTGTTCGGTTGCGGCGCAGGTTGCGGCTGTGTCCGCATGTGGGAGGCGGGCGCGGCGCGCGCGGCGTGCTCGTGGCTCGCGGCGCTCGCGGCGCAGCGGCCCGCCGCGCTGCACGCGCGCGCGCCCGCGCTCACCGCCGCCGCGCTGCGGTGCATAGGTACGTGTCGGTGTCCGCGTGGGGGAGGCGGGGCGAACGTTTCTTTGGGCCCAAACGCGAGTGGCACATTATAGTGTGTGCAAAAGGCACGCAGGGATCAAGCTTACGTCGCTCCATGAGTCAACTCCACTTCCAATCGGCAGCCTCTGTGGTGTGGGGGTTGAGTAGGTCGGCTCATGACTCGGAGGTGGCGGGTTTGATCCACGCGGCAGGACAAGTATTTGTTTACAGAAAAAAGCTAATACTTGTTCTGTGTCTGGGTGTTGTGGGACCATGGTCCTTGTAGTTCCTAAGTCCCTAAATACAGGGAATCCTAGTAAGGGTCCAGGATCTATGTATGTGATCGTCGGGCGTTATTATTATTATTATTATTAATTAATAAAGTTCACATCAAATTAAAAGTCGAAATTACTCCGACCAGGTTTCGGACATATTCAATGTCCTTTAAGGTCGGAGTAATTTCGACTTTTAATTTGACGTGAGTTTTAGCCGTTATTTTTATCTTACAAAATGTGTCATATTCACGATAGTTTTCAAACTAAAATTACTAAAGTACATGGCTGAAATTTTGTTGATTGAATGTAAAAGTTTACCAATGAAATTGCAACTCTAAAAAAAAAACTTCAGTACTGATTTTTTGCCTCCCGTCCAGATGATTCTTCAAGGGCATCAATAGACTGCCACTGCGTTAGCAAAGATGCATCGATTGCCTGAGTGATTACTTTGATTAATAGAAGAAAAAAATAAGTAACCCTATTTTATTAAAAAATGTAAATTTCATGGTTACTAAATTAGTTACCGCTTGACTAAAATATTACGCGAACTATTAGGCTTTAGTGTAAATATGCGTGATATTTCTTCTCCTTATTTTCTTCTCTCTTCGAATGTTACTAAGCTGAATTGTACTTAATAGCAACAGTGGTGTCGATTCTGTGTCGAATACTCTAAAGCTAAACGAAATTAACATATTTCCGTCTTTTTCATTTCCCCTTTATCAGAAGAATACCGCCATACTTTAAGTTTAGTTTTAGAGAATGCGACACAGAATCGACACCAGTGGCTATTCAATTAAATGCCTTTGCGGAGTGAATATTGGCTTATTAATTGTACTGTTTCTTTACCAAATTTTATAGAGTACACAGAGATACAGATAGTAAAGCAGTTGTAAAAACATACGGTTATCCCAGGTGGCGCCACCCCTCGCAACCAGATTGAGCCACTAGCGCAGCTGTTGCTGGCGTTAAACCGAGCGGCGTGGGCGGAGGCGGGGGCGGGAGCGGGAGCGGGCCTGGCGACGTGGCTGCGAGCGGCACTAGAGCCTGTCGGCTTCCCCACACCGCACGCCACAGAACCCCACAAGAACAAGTTCATCGCCGCCGTCATCAAGTACGGACAAATATCTTATTATTTCAATTTACACTAGCTGTTGCCTGTGCCGTCGCACGGGTGGACTGCTTTGTGGTGATCGTTTCCCAAATCTACATACCGACTTACATAAATATCTACTCAGCCATTTAGTCGTGGACAAAAAAACTGTGTTTAGGATAATCGTGGTATAATTGAAGCTTTAGCAATTTGCACTAGTGGTGAACCTTATAAATAGAACCGAATATATTCATTTATTAGAAGCGCCTCGAGGTTTTTACCTACAATTCACCCGTTTTATTCGCGGGAATTCATAATTTTTCGTGGAATAATTTCCTACGTTGATCTTCGTGTAACGAACGAGTTTCAATAAAAAAAAGGTTTGAAAACGACGTTTTGATGAAAAAACTACCTTCATCATCAGTAATGTTTTAGCATGCTCTGAATCAGAGGCATTCATCACAAGACGATGATTGCAGTACATTAATATGCAACTTGAAGTAAAAAAAAACCGTATAGACATTTTAATATTAGTTATTTTTCTAAATACTTGCTAAGATTTAACTCACACGCTCTCGTCGACGTTAAACATAGTTTTGAAGGTAACTATGGCAACTAGTAATGTACTAGTTGCGCTACGCGGTTTCGCCCGCGGATAAAAAGTATCCTGTGTTAATCCAAGGTTTAAGTTATAATATCTACATCCTAAATTTCGTCAAAGTAGTTCGGAGATTAATGGTAGCAAACATTCATATATGTGACCTAGTTATTGTGAAATAACTTTCGCATTTATAATATAAGTAGGAAATAGGATTTATTAGCTGACGGTGACCAAAAATAACGAACAAATGTGACTAACAAATAAGTTTAAAACAACCAAAGCGATAAAATAATCTCTTGATTCCAGGGAAAAAAGCAGTAAACAGAGGCTTTTGGAGACTGTTCAGGAATTCTCCCTCGTCTGCCGCGGGCTAGTAGGCACCGAGTACGCGCGACAAAGTATCGCGTCAAAGCAACTGGTAGCGTAATCTTCTATGTCAAACAGGGATTGTCTTATTTATCCATGAACTATTAAACATGGACTCATTAATGTATTTGAAAGGTGACGTAACAGCCTTTCTGCGATAACGCGCGTAGACAACACATCCAGGTGAATTTATGCGGTTATAGTTTGCCATCAACCAAGCCGTTCGATTGATGGCCGCGAATTATCTTTGTAAATTATACAGTAAATTAATAGTACATTATGATATAAGTGTGCTATGTTGATCATTGTACTCGACGCGGTATTGTGCGCGCGAGTAAAGATACACACGCGTTTGATACAAATTTTCATCACACCTGCAAGAAAAAATGGCTCTTGTAATCGCTTATAAAAAAATGGCGCACTGGTTTTCTTTTTCTCGCGCCGTGCCTGTTACCGTCAAAGTATGATAAGTATGTACTCTTAAAAGCGCCGCACAAGCGATGCATTACACACATGTGCGAACCAATAGGATATGCAACTGATATTAAAAATATCTAAGTAAAATATAATATAATTAATAAAGCGAATATAATTTTCATATTTGAAAAAACTTATTATAGTAATAATTTGATAAAATTAAATGTTCACTAAGATACAATTTAATAGTTCAAGAAAATATGTACTGTTTTGCCACAAAAAAAACTCTGTTGGTAAAATACTTATACAGGTAAATTTAATTTAATTTAATTTGATTCTTCGTCTACATAGTAGATACAAACTTAAATGAATCGAGATATTATCATAAATCACAAGTACGGTAATGTAAAGGACGAAAGCACGCATGCGTATTTTCATGGATTATAAGCCTAAAAGCAGTGTAATAAGAGCCACTTAACGAGCAAGTGTGATGAAAAATGTTTATATTACTATCTCGGCGCTAATTTCATTGAAGGTAGATTTTAGTAAAACTGGCATTATACATTTTTACTTGAGTCAAACTCATATCATGTCTAGTCGCAGTCACGCCCCAATAAATGGATGGATACTTTTCTGAATGCGAGAATAAGAAAACGGAATTACACATGTATTCAACTTGGTGCTTTTGCATTTTTTGTATATTCATGTACTTTATAAATGCTTTGATCCACATCCCTCGTTAACACTTTTTGAAAGAATACTATTCGAATAGTATTATAGAAGAATATTCGAATCACTTCGGTGAACGAGAAATGATGTGTTGAAAAAATAATACAAAATCGACAATGGAATCGAGCGGCTGTTTCCTGCCAAAACAATATTTTTAGGTTACTAACCCTAACCCTTTCCTAATTTACTATATTTGTATTTCTCATGAATCGTGATAGTATTTTAAGTATTGCAAGAAAAAATAGGCCCCTATTTATATTTACTCATTTGTAAATATTAGGTCTTTACCTATGAAATTGCCGTTTTGTTTGAAAAAAGTTAAAGTATTTTTTTTTCGAAGTTATTTATTTCTTTTATTCAAAGTAATCACCCCTGCAATCAATGCATCTTTGCCAACGCTGTGGCAGTTTATGGATGCCCTTCTTGAAAAATCAGCAGGACGGGAGACAACAAACTCTTCAAAGGCGTTTTGTACTGACTCTCGGGAATTGAATTTTTTTCCCGCTAAAAAGTTGTCCAAATTTTGGAAAAAGTAATAGTCGGTAGGCGCAAGATCTGGTGAGTATGGCGGATGAGGGAGAGCTTCCAAACCCAACTCATGCAGCTTAGAGACGGTCTGTTGTGCAGTATGGGGTCGCGCGTTGTCGTGAAGTAGCAGTGGAGACGACCGATTGACCAAAGCTGGTTGCAAACGTGCGAGTTTCGCCATCATTGTGGTCAGTTCTTCAATATACACATCTGCAGTAATGCTCTCGCCGTTTTGTAAAAAGCTATGATGAATCACACCAGAACTAGACCACCAAACTATGACCATCACCTTTCTAGGGGTCATTTTTCGTTTTGCACATTGCTTTGGTACCGAACCAGGATCTAACCAACTTGCTGAGCGCTTTCGATTGTCAAAAAGAATCCATTTTTCGTCGCACGTAACAATTCGGTTCAAAATTCCTTCATTTCTGTGCCTGTTAAACAGCGCAAGGCAAGTCTTGACGCGTACGTTGCGCTGGCGATCGTTAAGTTCGTGGGGCACCCATCTATCAAGCTTTTTTATCTTGCCAATCTGTCGCAAATGGACCAATATTGTTTTGATGCTAACATCAAAAGCTGCTGCAAGCTCAGCTGTAGATTGAGATTCATCAGCTTCCACAATCGCCTTTAATTCATCATTGTTGACCAAAGTTTCCGGATGACCACGAGGTTCATTTTTCAAGTCAAAATTCCCAGAACGGAACCGAGCAAACCAATAACGGGTTGTACGTTCGTTTGTACAGTTCTCTCCGTAAACGTCGTTGATGTTACGTGTCGTTTGTGCCGCGTTGGTGCCACGACGGAACTCATATTCCATAATTACACGAAATTTCAAAGTATCCATTATGAGGAAAAATGTTGAAATGTAATGAAAATACAACGCTAATCAATAAACAAAAGACTGATATTGTAAATAGAATGTCATATTTTTAAAACAAAATTAATTTGAATTTGGAATTCATAGCCAATCAAAACTTTTTTTTGTTTGAAAAAGTCTGTACTGCAATACGGCAATTTCATAGGTAAAGACCTATTATATCATTCAAAACAGTGTTATTTTATTACGCTCAAAATAGTTCATCAATAGAATAATGTAAACAAGATATTGACAAAAATAAAATGATTAAATGATCTCATCATCGTGCTTATATCGATCCTGTTGTTGATCGCCAACTAGCTATTTGTTCCCAGATCAATAATTATGGGTTACTTGCAGCAGTTGGATACCTTCGTTATAAATATTTGCATCTAACCATATCTCTATTAATAATCTATTTAGCTAAATAAAATAGGGGTTAAATAAACATTTCAAATGTTATCGTTAGTTATAAAAAACTATTTGTGATTTAAATTGATATGAATCTTGTATGTAAGATATTAGTTTATGTACATCTGTATATAACCGTGGATCCAGTAGGAAATTAAGAAAATTAAAAATAATTTATAATATACAATATTTACCGTTTTATTTCATACACACTGAGTACAGTTATAGAAGGAAGTTTTATTTATTTGGTGCAACATTGAAAAGAACCGCTAAACTACTACAGTCTGGTTAACTAATTAATTAAAATGGTTACAGAATATAACATCCAGAGAATATGATAAAAATGTTCTTACTTAATTCATAAAAGATTGTCACACAAGAACCTACTGAGAGTTAGATTGAGTCTTGTAACTGAGTATGTAATATTTATTATTTTCCTTAACTTTAAAAAGACAGTATAAATAAGAAAGATTGTGCTCACTGCTCAACTTTGATATTAATAATTTCATACATTCGTTTCATTGAGATCAAGGTTATTTACTAGCCCCACATGATCAAATTAGTATACATTCTTAAGACTAGGCAGTGTATGGTAGCAGATTAAGGCCTGGACACATCAGGGTATGACTGCTTTGAATTAGCGCTTCTAAATACGTGATAGCCTGGTGTTCTAAAGGAATGACTAGATAAAATATTTATTTGATATCCATATTTCACGTAATCTACAAAAACTAGCAAAAATAACACATTTTTATACGCATACCCAGTTGTGGCGGCGTTCTTACGCCTGGGTTCGAAATACAATGATTTATAATGCCACAAAAGAGGAATGTAACTACTGATCTTATCGTATCTGCATTTCCTTACAATATCTTAGGTTGTTCGAGATAATTAACGGTGTTATATGGAATACATGGTGTACATAGTAATATAAAATGCACATTAAATAAAGATTCTAGTATGTGAGTGATTTAAATGGCCGGGCCCAAGGGGCCCGGGAGAATGCAACCTCCTCCCCACCATTCTCAATCCTTACCCAGCCTGATTCTTTTCTTTACAACATTCTTAGATATTTACGGTGATATATCGTGTCACATATTAGAGATATATAAAGGAACGAACTCACCGAGTTTTTATCCTGCGTCCAGCGATGCCAGCAGTTCTCTGCATCACCAGACTTCACCATCCTTAGGCACGTGCTGTCCTCGTCAGCACGAACCGTCTTACCTGACTTCTAATCTACAAGTGTCCATCCCTACCCACATCGCCTATAGACTAGGGAAAAAACACTTGACTATACCTTCATTCCTATTACGTTTTAGTGTTGCTAGTGCACAATTACGATTGCTTGCTAAACGGGTCATTTATTCTTACCTAAACATATGGAATCGCGTAACTCCGCGACACTCCCGCCGGCCAAAGAAGTTACAGTAGAGCGACCAAGTGGCGAGTCCACTCGGCGATCTTCTCTCTTGCCCTTATTGCGGCACCTCGTCTACCACGATCCTCCTCTGGTCGTGCGTAGTCCTCCGAAGTGGCAACTTCCTCATCATTTCCCATCGAGTTTTGTACTTGTCCTTCCTTTTCTACGGTTTCTATCCGTGGTATTTCTGATATCTCAAAAGATTGTTCTGGCATCTTAGGAGGTTGTTCTGATATCTCGAGATGCTGTTCTAGCATCTCAGATAGCTGTTCTGGCATGTTCTCAGGCAATTGTGTCTCAGTCAATATTTCTGTTTCTGTGACATTCCTACTAATTTTTTTTTTTTTTTTTTTTTTTTTACTTCAAACTTGTCTAGCATTTGACCACGCTCTCACCTGATGGGAAGTGACGATGCGATCGAAGGTGTAGCATGCTAGCCAAGTAAATACCTATTCACTCTTCTCTTGAACACGCCCGGGTCATATTTCGCCGGAAACACAGACGCTGGCAGGGCATTCCATTCCTTAGCCGTTCTAATTAAGAACGTTGAGTCAAATCGCTTGGTACGAATGGGTGGTATTTCGACCACAAAAGGATGGCGCTTAGCCGAGCGTCTAGTAGTCCGGTAGTGGAATGGTGATGGGAGAATTAGATCATGCAGTTCTTGAGCGCATTCACCGTGGTGTAATCTGTAAAAAACCGACAGACTTGCCACCTTACGTCGATGTGCAAGGCTCTGGAGCCTTTCACCAACCAAAGTGTCGTCGTCAATGAGCCTTTTGGAATATCATCAGCATCACGCAGCGGCTCTTTCTCCCAAGCCACAGGTTGGTCCTTTTCAATTTCTAACGGATATAAATGTCCTATAGACCGAGTAAATAGATTGTCTCCGATCTTGACGTTTGCCACTCTGCATTGTCCATCAGAGCCTTTGATCAGTTCTACAACTTTACCAATTTTCCAATTACTTCTATTCTTTGAGTCGTCTTTGACTTGAACTATGTCACCAATGCAAGGTGATCGCGAAGAAGTAATTCGAGGTTGTTTGTGCGAATGATGGTATCTTTCTCTTAGACTTTGTAGATATTGGTTGACAAACATTCTTTTTCAGTTACTAGGCATTTCCCTAAGGAGAGAAAATCTGATGGCCTCAGTATAGTTTCTAATTCCGAACCAACATTGGTTAAAGGACGGGTGTTGATAACAGCTTCAACTTCTTTGACAACTGTCACCAACTGACTGTCCTTGAGCATATGTTTTTCCAGTGTTCTTTTGAGACAATTTTTGACAAGCGCAACCAGCCGCTCATAGAAGCCACCGTGCCACGGTGCAAGTTGAGGTATGAATCGCCATATAATCTTATTCTCTATGCAGTAAGAATTGGATAACACTTCAGATGTTAATTTAAATTGTGTACCATTATCTGACACAATAGCTTGTGGTACTCCTCTGCACGATATGAATCGTCTGAGTGCTAATAAGCATTCTTCAGCAGTCAGGTCCTGTACAACTTCTAAATGTACTGCTCTCACTGCTAAACATGTATACAAACATATCCATCGTTTGTCCTTATCGGTACCATTACTTACAAAGATTGGACCGAGGTAGTCCACTCCAGTATATGTGAATGGAGAACTGTAATTCACTCTTTCTTGTGGTAATGCTGGAGGTGACGGTAGCTTGTAAGGTCCGGTGGTGTGTTTCTGACACTGTAGACACAGTGATGACCTTTTTAACCTGAGCTCGGCCTTGTGGCCAAATTTCTTGTAAGATGTGTATCTTTACCTTTCATTTCTTCTGGAAAGAACTGTTGCTGTAGCTTCTTTATTTCTGACAACTGTTCAGGCAGTCTTGATTCCTTACTAGTTTCCTCTATAGTTACATCTGTATCCTGTGCATTGTCCTCATGATGATCATCATCAGCCATCATCTCTTCAGATTCAGGAAGATGAGCATCATGATCTTCCCCCACAACGAGGAGTGACCTATGGTAGTCTAAGGATCTTGTTTCAGGCCAGTATAATTCCTCTTGTGCCAAGAAATCAGGTCCATTGAACCACAAGTCTGTCTTCCTCATCCACAATTCAGGTCTGGTAGCCAGATCTGCAGGATTTTCACTCGTATTAATGTAATATGGCTGAATGTTTTTGTGTTTCTTAATTTCATCTATCCTTTTGGCTACAAATGGAGGTAACAATTTGTCTGATCTCATCCAGTTCAGTACAATCAAACTGTCTGTCCACAAGTATTGTTTAGTTATTGTTATTGCCAGACTGTCCTTGACATATTTTAATAGTCTGCATCCGATTAAACATCCAAGTAATTCTAGCTTGGGTATTTTTAAGGCATCCTTTTCTTCTAATGGCGTCACTCTGGATTTCGCCATGATAAATGCGGTCTTTGCCTGGTTCCTACCACTGCTTCGTAGATAAACCACGGCCGCATATGCATCTTTTGACGTATCTGTGAAACAATGCAGTTCAATATGTTTGTTTTCTTCAGTACCAAGATAGCGGGGTATTACTATTGTCTGAATAATTTTTAAATTTTCAATAATATTTTCCCATGTTTGAAGTAAATCTTCTGGTACTTTCTCATCCCATTTTAACTTCCTCCTGCAGAGTTCTTGAAACAGGATTTTTGCTGATAAAACAAGCGGTGCAACATATCCACAAGGGTCATAAATGCGCGCCAATGTTTTCAATACATCCTTTCTTGTCTTTGGGGTTACTCCTTCTAGATTCTCTTTGTAGTTAAGATGCAAGGTATCCTTTTTTAAGTTCCACATTAAACCAAGTACTTTAACTTCATCTGTTTTCCTTGTTCTCTTAAGAGAGGGTACTGTTTGAAGGAATTCTTTATCATTTGATGTCCATTCTCTGATGTTCATAGACAATTCTTCAAATATGCCACTTGTCCGGTTGTAGAGATCTGTGGCTTCATCTTTTGTTTGAGCTCCTGTCACTAGGTTATCAACATAACATCTGTCAGCCACATCCTTTAATAATGTGTTGTCCTTGTGCAACATGTAATGTCTAATTGATGCAGTGAGTAAAAATGGGCTTGATATTATTCCAAATGGAACTCTAGTGAATCTCAAATGTATTACATTATCCTCTGTTGGTTCTTTAGTGGTGTCCTTGATCCACAAAAATCTAGTAACATCTCTGTCTTCTTCCTGAAGGCCAATTTGCAGAAAAGCTTTTTCCACATCTGCAGTAATACCAATACGATTTGTTCTAAAGTTCAGAAGTAATGCGGTCAAGTCTTCTAGCATAGATGGTCCTCTATAGAGACATTCATTTAAACTTTTCTCTTCTTTTATTTTAGATGATGCATCATATACTAGTCTTCCTCTTTTTCCTTCTTGCTTAACCATGTGGTGAGGCAAGTAGTGTATTGGTGGTGTACTCTGTTGGTAAGGGTTTTCTGGTTTGTTTATTTCTTCTATAATTCCTGCCTTCAATTGTTCTTTTATTATCAAATTATATTCCTTAGTAGTAGCCATATCAAGTCTCTTCAATAATCCTTTAAGTCTACCAAATGCCAACCCAAAATTGGTAGGCATCTCGGGTGGGTATTGTATCCATGGCCATTTGACTTCATATCTTCCATTATTGTACCTCACTGTGTTATTGAAATACTCAACTGCTTCCTCTTCTCTCGATGCCTTCGGAGAGTCAGTAATTCCTATTCCATCTAATGACCACAGGAACTTTATATCTATGCTACGGAGTGGAAGATCAGGCTCCGCAAAATATGGGCAATCTGGTCTATGGCACTGACAAAACGTTACCACAGACAGTATGTTATCTTCTTCTTTATTTGCCTCTATGATCCCTGAGAGCATCCATCCAAAGTCTATATTTACTAAATATAAGTTATCTTCCAACTGAATTTTTTCTTCTCTTATAAATGAATAATAATAATCATTTCCAATCAATAAATCAATCTGTTGTCCTGCAGAACCATCATCTGCTAAGACATCTATGTGGTTGGATCGTGGAACTGGATCTGGTGCTGATATTGTGGTTGTTATATATGGAACTATATTAACTCTGATTTTCTTCTTTATACCTCGCTTTGTTTGAATTTCAATTTCTGAAGCTGAACTTGTAATTTGTTTAGGAATATCAGAACCAAAAGTATAAATCATCAAAATGTCCTTGGAATCTTCTTCTAATTTTAAATTACTTGGTAATTCTGAAGTTATGTAACTGCGTTGACTACCACTATCTAACATCAGTCCGCATTCACAATTTTTTTCTTGAGCTTGAACATTCACCGTTGCCGTCTGTAAAAATGATTTACAGGATATATTCAAAGAATAAGTTTCTTTGCTATTTAATGAATCAAGCATATTACCATGTTTTCTTCGGCATAATGCACTGTTATGTTTTTCTTTACAGTGGTAACATTTAATTTCCATTTTGCAATCTTTAGTAAAATGTCCCTCCTTGAAACATAAATAGCATTTTTTTCCTAATTTCCTTTTCCTTTCTTCAACATTTTTCACTGAGTCACACTTATCATTGTAGTGGTTCCCATTGCAGAAAACGCAACTCATCCTCCTTCTCTTTCTATCATCCATTTTTGTTGAATTGGATAGTGGTTGTTTATAATTTTGTGACCGAGTAACATTCATGTTCCGTCCTTTTTCATTATTCAATTTTTCTGCATTCCGGTGCGATTGTTCTTTCCCATGCCATGGTCTCTTTTTAGCTACTTTTGTATGTATGTGAAGAGCCTCAGTTGAAGATCCAGGTTTCTCCTTTTCTAATTCTGGATTTGTAGCACTTTCCATAGCAGCTATAATTCTTTCCAAACCATCTAGCACTTCCTTGGATCTACAGTCACTTCCTTTAAGAACATTAAGTTCATACAAAATTTTCTCCGGAAACTTCCCACGAAGCATAACTCTTATATGGTTCCCATCAGTATTCTCACCTAGAGAATTCAATACCCGTAGGTGACGTTGAATGCTATTTAGTGTGAATCTGCAATCAACTGCAGTGTTTGTTGCTTTTTTCAATTTAGACAAAGCTTCATAATGAGCATCAATAAGTTTATTTTTGCTTCCATAGCGATTTTTCAACATATTCAATGCAATTGTATAATTTTCATTCGTAGTAGATAATCCTTTCAACACCTCTAATGCTGGTCCTTCTAAGCAGTTTATTAAATATGCCAATTTGTCAACATCATTTAAATCACGCAGGCCTATGGCAGACTCAAAACGGTCCCAGAACTCGCTGAAGTCTGTTATATTTCCATTAAATTTTGGTAATTGTAAAACTGGTAATTTCACAATGGATGGTGGTCGACCTTTCTCTGTGTTTTCATTTTTATGCATTTCTAACATTGTTTCTATCTTCACTATGAGTCCTTCTACTTTAGACTGCATCTCAATACTTCCATTGATTACATCTTGGTTAATGTTTGTACTTTTCTCCAAGTAATTTATTAAATCAAACTTTATACAGTCCAAGTTGAGCTTGACTGCAATACGTAGTTCAACGATTTTATTAATTTCAATCTCATCTTTATCGCAGAGTATCCTGCCCTGCTCCTCTAATTCCTTAAGCTTATTAACACGAGACACAAGAATCGGCTCCATATTAATATCTGACGATCGGCAAAGTCTAGATAGCGTATGCCTAAAAGTGGGTAGGTATGTCGGTAGCCACGGTGCCGACTTCTATCGTTTCGCTTAATTTTCTGGCCCGTCGGCCGAATGTAAACTGAAATATACGTGAAATTCTTTATTTTCAAGAAACTTGTAATAACTTAAAGACACAATTGCTTCTAAGAGAAAAGAAACTCACCAGAAATTTCTTTGCTTCGCGTTTACGATATTTCAACTGTTTTAGTATCTCCTGGTTCCTTTACACAACTTCGTAACAAACGAGATTCACATTGCACTTATTTTGCACTAATTAACACTTTTACTTCATTATTTCCCAAGAAATAACTTTACAAAAAACAAAAGAAACGTTCAGGAAAACTTTTCTTTCCATGACGCTAACAAAAGAGAAAAAATCGCTTTTATGTTGGCAGTAAGTACGCGGTAAACCATATTTAGGCTATAAACTGACTTCACTTCCCATTTAACCAAGCAAACGCAACTAGCAAACCCAAACAACAATAATCCTTATTGACACGGAATAAGTACTATTTTAATAATTTCATATAATCATATTTTCCTAAAACACTCGAAAGATGGCGATTGGCGAGTGTGGCATAGGATACCGGATATATGAATGCTAAATTTAACGATGCGTTCACTATCGTTCGTTTCATCATTTATTTTATATCAACAGTAATAACTGAACTCGTTTAGTCAACTTCTTTTCTTTTTACCAAATAACTCCATTAATTTCTCGTAACCATAACTTTATCAAAAATAAACTACAAAATAGTTATTTATTCCTTTCTAAAACATCGATTTTCCTCAGCGCAGCGATTGATAGACAATATTGAGCAAAATTTATTTGACCTGGCACTTCAACATTTTCTGTAGTACCATTAAAATAACATTCCTACGTAATAACACATGGAGCGTCCTTTCGCGACCACGTCGGTTAATTTACACATGGAGCGTCCTTTCGCGACCACGTCGGTTAATTTGCATATGGAGCGTCCTTTCGCGACCATGTCGACTAATAAGTACATGAAGCGTCCTTTCGCAACCATGTTTCCTACCACACGAAGCGTCTTTTCGCCACCACGTTGCCGACTACATGGAGCGTCCTTTCGCGACCATGTTTCCGACTACATGGAGCGTCCTTTCGCAACCATGTGGATTCCTTTTAACGAAAATTGTTAATAATACAGCTTAATCCTTAAAGCAACATTATTTCATTTTACGATCCTTGTAACTTTACCTATAGACTCAGATGGGCCTACACTGAATAACCCCTTGCAAGCAACAACCGGTTCCTCGGTGCAATAATAGGGTTTACGCACATTGCATATTCCTTTCCTCATCCATCCATCCTCCTCAGAAAGAAGGCATGAATGTCTCACCACGTGGGCCCACTACTCCCAGCGCACATGGGATGAATCCGTGCAACAATTTGCTCCGGAATCACGAGTGATACGTAGTCCACGTAGCGAAGTTCTATGTACCATTTGCCTGAGAGCTACACAACAAACTCTGCGAAGAGTCTGCTATGGTCCTTGGTGCGAGGGGTACAATCTCACTGTTCTCTCTCAGTGTCACCGCGGGGAATAAATCCAGTGTCCCAGTCCACAGGGTGCGCACAACCATATGAACCTTTACTGAGCCTCTTTCAAACAAAACGCGAGCCGGTTGGTTGAAAAATATTGATACCCATTATCTGTTTCTGACAGAAATCCTCACGGTACGCATAATTACTATAACAAGTCCTAGAGGTTATACAATAATCCTTACTCAAGTTTCTTAGTGGCGCTTACGCACTGTTCTACATACTGTACGCATATGCAACATTGTACGGTTAACATACTTCTCATTACGCATACACTACCTCTGTGTTACACTTCACGTGTAATTCACAAGAGTCCTCCCGGCAAAAAAGCAAAGTGAAATTATGCACATCGCGTTTTTATTCTTAAGGTAAATTTATTTTAAGACCGCGTGCTGAACGCGTCCAAAACCCGGAAGCAACATATTTTGTTCTGTTGTGTTGCCTAAACTGCCATTAAAATAGCAAATGACCTTTTGACCTTACTAAAACAATAATAGTAATAGTGCAACCATATTTAATTTAACAAAATTTTGCTATACATAAATTATATTCACAGTCTATCAAATCGCTCGCAAATTTAAATGTAGTTCTATTGTTTCTTTTCGTTTAACAAGGCATTTCTTATACCGTCAAACTGAGCATAAATTTTTTGCATCTCCACCAAATTTTGTGGCGGCGTTCTTACGCCTGGGTTCGAAATACAATGATTTATAATGCCACAAAAGAGGAATGTAACTACTGATCTTATCGTATCTGCATTTCCTTACAATATCTTAGGTTGTTCGAGATAATTAACGGTGTTATATGGAATACATGGTGTACATAGTAATATAAAATGCACATTAAATAAAGATTCTAGTATGTGAGTGATTTAAATGGCCGGGCCCAAGGGGCCCGGGAGAATGCAACCTCCTCCCCACCATTCTCAATCCTTACCCAGCCTGATTCTTTTCTTTACAACATTCTTAGATATTTACGGTGATATATCGTGTCACATATTAGAGATATATAAAGGAACGAACTCACCGAGTTTTTATCCTGCGTCCAGCGATGCCAGCAGTTCTCTGCATCACCAGACTTCACCATCCTTAGGCACGTGCTGTCCTCGTCAGCACGAACCGTCTTACCTGACTTCTAATCTACAAGTGTCCATCCCTACCCACATCGCCTATAGACTAGGGAAAAAACACTTGACTATACCTTCATTCCTATTACGTTTTAGTGTTGCTAGTGCACAATTACGATTGCTTGCTAAACGGGTCATTTATTCTTACCTAAACATATGGAATCGCGTAACTCCGCGACACCAGTTTTTACATCAAATTCTCGTCTGCGATTTTCATCTTTAAACAGAGCGCCATAGCGAATCTGTCAATAAAAGCGTGCTATGACGCGACCTTAAACTGTGGGTTGTTTTAGTTAGGCAAACGCATATAAGATAAAATTACATGATAAACGTCATCTTTTGGCTGTACCCATTATTCACAAAAGCACACATAATAATGGTATAATATACGGTGAAAGTAACCCCGACCGCACTAATATCCTTTGGTTTATTTTGAAACATGTAATTATAGTAAGAAATACAACTTATATACTCGTCATTATCATTAATTTGCGATCAAGTAAAATATATATTTCTATTGATTTAAGCTCCACATATTAAAAACTGCTAAATACATCAAGAAATTACAAAAATCTACAAATAGCTACATGTAACATACACATCAGAGTTTGAGTTAAAACGGTCATTAAAATATAATATCGAACTATCAATACCCAAAAAGTGCTGCTCCAACAACAGATTCAATTGGTTGAAAATTAGAAAAAGTATATTTATAATTCTTATTTAATAACATCCATGATTAAAATATTTTTTAGTCTTAGACACGACACAACTATCATAATAACTTGATTAGTATCATATAAGTTTCAACCCACCGCACTCTCATTCTTACCCACGTCCAGTGTACTTCAATTATACTAAACATTTTTGATCACATCACAGTATACAACATCATCTCATATTACGACATCATTATAGTACATATAAGTCAACATGATCAGTAAGTCACAGTAACTACAGAAATAATTTTAAAAATAAACTATAAGCCATATACTAATAAAGAGCACAAACACTACTACACAATATAACTTATAAGGTAAATAAGTCCGACAAAATTTAAAAGATAACTTCAAAACGCACCGTCCAGCCTTCCTGGTGAAGTGAGCCGCGCGCTCAAGAGTCCGAATCCTCGCGCGGCGCCGCCGGTTGCTCCACTTTCGTTACCTCCACATTAAAGTCGAGGAACTTCTCCGCGTCACAGTGCCGGTTCTTAAAGCGGATGAAGTTGAGCGCCTGGTCCAAGGTCAGGTGGAAGCAATCCTGCCGGCTAACATTCAGTGTGGAGCTTTCCAAGTCGCTGTGGGTTGTACGCGAATAAACCAGCTTCCTTTGGTTGTGTTGCCCGTCGATTGTCACCTGTTACAGAATGAAAAGCCGGTTTTATCAATCAACAGCTAACACAGACTTGGATAAACAGTACTTTTCTAAATTACGTTTCATAAGTTAGTAAATAAGGTATATTTTGTCACTCGGGTGTTTTGCCAATCGAAAATATGAAATCTGACAAAATGTGAGCCTAACAAAGATAAAAGGAAAAAGTAAAATAGCGTTTTGATACTCTTACCTCGTAGATGTAATTCTTGGCGTCACACTTGGGTCCTATGTAGGAGACGTACAAGATGATACCCCAGGTGCGAATGTCCACGTCGATGCGCAGGTGGAAGTACTCCTCCATGGCCAAGATCAGCCAGTTATCATGCTGTTCCGAGTTCACCTTCATGGAGAACTTGTGTCGCCGCCCGATCTTCAGCATCGACAGATGGCGACTCTGTTGATAATAAAATAACAAATTAACATCGCTATGGTTCCTACACAGATTCTTCTGTGTGACAAAGACCACCTCAAATAAGGTTTTGGTATTTATTAATAGGATAAATATAGATTATGGATTAATATAAAAATAGATATTTATAGGATAAATAAATACTCGTAACAAAACAACACGTACGATGTCTGAAATACAAAGTTTTCTGCTCCGTTGATCCGTCTGGGAGATTTCTTAACTCATATAATTTAAACACAATGTAGATAAGGTGGAATCACGATTTCAAAATGACATATGTGTCCTAACTATTTTTAAGTTTTAATCTAACTTGCCTCATCGTAGAGCTTTAACTTGTGCGGACGTAAGAAGTACGTTAGCCGCCGTAAAGGTGGTCGTCAACCACCGCCGTGGTGACGAGTATTCCCCTCGACTTGACTCGACAACGACTAGAAAAAGATCAAACGTGAAATGGCAATCTACTTTTATACAAAAGTAGGTATGCGAAGTCACAAACATCTTGGAAGAACTATAAATCATGCGTAAACAAGAAAAAGAACTATATAATAAAGAAAGTAAAACGAAACAAAAAAAAAACAAATGCATACCAAGAAAAACTATTCACAAAGGAAAGTCTAAAACAATCCACTTACATAAATAACAGTGAAACTGAAACAAAAATAAAGATAAAAATGTAAATAAAAGAACAGTTGCTCAAACGGTCCGACCAATGCACTAGATAATATACAGTTGCGTAAATGGAGGCCATACACGGCTATGCACTAAGGTTCGCATGATGGTTATAATGTTGCAGGAATAACAATTTCATAGAGCACATAATATCAGGTAGGCCGTTGGGGCCATGAGGTCACCGACAATGAACGACAATGACGGTGAGTAATCAGGTGAGTAGGAAAGCGCGGGTACAAATACTGCAGCTTGCTAACAATTTTTAGGAACTATAATATCTTTGTAGATATAACTTGTGTGGTTTAAGCTTTAAAACCAATTTCACGATAATGATGATTTAGCTTTATTTGGCCTAATATTTTTCATAAAGGTGTTTTCTTTCTTTCATTCATGATTTATAAATATGTAGAAACTTTATAAGTTGAATATTGTACTGTTTGTTTCTCCTAAACATTAATTAAATAAATAAAATAAAGAATAGAAACACAAGACATGATCGCAGTGTTGTAAGGGTTTGTTGTCGAAAAGGAAATGCCATTATTTAGAGACAAGATACTGCGTGCATTATTCGCGACTGCCAAAAATGTTCAGACTTAATAGTTGACAATCTCTGTGGTGCAGGTCGGCTCGAAACCCGGAAGCGGCGGGTTCGATTCCCGCGGCAGGACAAGTGCACAGAAAAAAAACGCAAAAACTTGTCATGTTTGGGTGTTGTGTGGAGGACCATGGTCCCACAACACCCAAACATGATACTCGTTCCTCGGTCCCTAGACACAGGAAATCCTAGTTAGGGTCCAGGAACTACGAGACTATGGACTATGGTCCCACAACACCCAGAACAAAATAGAACAATAATATAAAATGAAATAATACGATGTTCGTCAAGTTGCATGTACATACAGGTGGGTACAGCTTTCTTACATGCACACTAGGCTTTTTAGCTTGAAGGTAAGGTTAGGTTATTTACTATAAGTATAATGATATATTATAACCATCATGCAAACCCTAGTAGTTATGGCCTCCATTAGTCATCTGTAGGTACATGAATCGGATCGGATTAACATTAATGATACAATGTACAAGAATATACAGCAAACTTGCCTCGTTTGCAATATTTGTAGCGTGAATTCGTAACGTTTCTAGATAAGGCATGTGAGCCCCGTATGGTTGTTGTGAAGGCTGCCCGTCACCTGGTGGTAAAGGCTGTTGTCCACTACCGCTTTGAGGGGTATTTGCCTCCGGAAGAGAAGGCTAAAAATAAATAGTTGTGAACTGCCTGCCTTTTATTTACGTTACTGGAATATTGATTTGATCTGCAGTCTGCAACTTCACGTCAATGGTCAAAATAAAGAACGTACTTAAAACACTTTCGTGCCTAAAAATTTAAATAAAAATCACTGCCTAAAGTAAGCTAAGAACGTCATTTTTAGTCAAATAGCTAATATTACAAAAAATACCACCTCTGTTACATTCCTGCTTTAGATCACACGACTGAAGTAAAACTTCTTTAGTTTAGCTCCATTTGTTGGCGGGTATAACTCTGTTTTAGCTTTGTTTAATTTAAATGTCGCCATCTTGTCATTTTACCGAACATACCAACAGAATAATACAATTTTTTAACTTTGTTATGTTGACAATGGAGATCTACGTGAACCAACTTCAACTTGCGTTCACCTTGCATTCACCAGCTTACTCCCCAAGTAAAGAGTGCATAAAAAAGTTTTACTTAAAAAAAATCTAAAAATGATATTTTATAAATGTACTTTTTTTATTAATTTATAATATTCATAATCCCCACTTGCCTCATCTGCGACATTTATCGCGTGAACACGTAACTCTTCCAAATAAGGCATGTTAGCGCCGTATGGTTGCTGTGGTGGTAGCTCGTCATATCGCGGTAAAGGCGGTTGTCCACTACCACTTTGCAATTGATTTACCCCCGGAAGAGGATACTAGAAAATGATGAATTCTATAGACTCGGGCGTTATAATTATCTCGAGGAATAATATAACTATTTTAATTTAATTTTAAATCTATACTATACATATAATAAAACTGTGATTAGGCTATCTGTATATTGAATATTTTTTGTAATGCAATACACTTCATTATCAATATAGAAGTAAAACATTTTTTATGTTTATCTGTCTGTAACGCACAATCTGAAACTACTGGACGGATTTCGATGAAACTTGGTATGGTTATTGTAAATTACACATACATATAGAACATTTCATGTTTTCAAAAACAGCTAAGTGCGAGTTTCGTACGAATTAATAAGCAAGTAATTATAATGCAATAATTTTAAACATGCATGAGATTTTTATAATAAAAATCATTTATTTCAATAACTTGAAAAATGACAACTTCCTCGCGGCTATTTCTTGTCGACCGACCTCCACCAGGCAGGTACGTATTTATGTGACGTGATTTTTATTCTTCACTTAATGGTTTTTAGGAATAATTCTGCCAATATCAAGTGAGGGAAAGTACGTTTATGTTATCTCAAAGTACTATTTTCAAAGTCAAAACCACGTGAAATGGAGGATATTTTACTGAAAGCTATGAAAAGCCTTGAAGAGAAAACGAAAAGGCATATGGTTTGGAACTATTTGGGAGTGACTAGTACTAGTGAACGTTCTTGACACTGGCATAAATTTTCCCATTGATTCCTTTCATCATCAAATGCCATTCACTTTGTTATACGTAAATTAAAATTAAAAAGAAGGAAATGTGAAAAACCTAAACATAATTCTAAGTGTGACTGACTCGAGCATATTATATTGCTAATGAACATTCAATCAAGAGATTGAATGATCATACGTTCACTGTAGTAGAATGCGGCGAAGCGTTCTTACGCTCTAATTCTAGTTTTGTCTTTATTTAATTTTGATATGTACCCATAGATTAGAGAATAAAATAATTGGTTACTCCTGGTTAAGAAATAACTGGTTATTGGTTGGTCTTTGTATGTAACCATACCATAAAGATTTAAAGAATAGGTTAGCGGTTGGAGGTTTACTAATCTGTCAATTTTCCGAACGTGCAAGATAAAAGTTTGGTTATCCGTTTATCAACTTAATCCGAGTTAGTTAACTCTGAGTTAGCTATTCATTTATAATTTTTATCCTGACAACGCGCAAGAGGGACCTTAGCTTTTGGTGCTCCAATTGTGCTCAAAAACAGACATAGTATCAGTGTTTGCCATTATTTGTCTTACTGTTTGGCGGTCCAATTCCAGTCTATACAGGGAGTAACAAAAACCCTGTTAAATAAATGAAGTATGTGTACAGATCATTACAAGTAGTCATATAAAAATGTCTAACAATACCTAAGTTATACGTATCTGAAGTTACACGCAGTATCTAAATACAAAAAAATAATACCATTTCCCAAAAATGTTTGTGCCACAAGCCGTGCCTATTTTTAAATAGCTAAGTAACTAAGGTAAAAGTAAACGCGGAACCGACAAACGGGGGCCGCCTTTGTCGGCTCTTTTGTAGGATGCCGCTCCTGCACCTGTGTGCCTACGGGGAATTGGGGTGCGCGGGCGGCGCGGTATCACTCGGCATAGGCGCGGCGCGGCCCGCGGCTTACACTCAGTCGCACGTGCTCTCTCATGCAATTTAGTCGTTTCCAGTTTGACCGTCGCGAATTTAGTGTCGAGTGTGATGTCGTATTCTAACGACGAATACTACAATATGTTAATGTGCCTTGGTAGAAGTCACAATAATTATGCGGCAGCACGTAGAGAATACGAGCATAATTTTTCTATTCCGCGTGGAATTGAGTTACCGTCATTAATGGCATTCCAGCGATTGCACTTACGTGTTTACAACACCGGTAGTGTAACGGGCCGTGATCAGCAAAGATTTGATGCTGGAAGACCACGAGTATTACATGACGCTGAAGAACAGGTGCTCGATATGTTTGTGCAAGACCCAACACGTAGCACACGCAGCATGGCAAGAGAAATTGGAATTAATCACATGCGTGTATGGAGGACATTGAAGGAAGACGGTCAGCATCCGTTTCATTATCAACGAGTGCAATCATTGTTGCCCAGTGATTATGAGCCCAGAGTGGCATTTTGTCAGTGGCTTCTCGACCGAGTGACAGATGACGCAGAGTTTTTGAGTCGTATTTTATTTACCGACGAATGCTCGTTCGTCAGAACTGGCGTTTTTAACTGCCATAATGAGCACGTATGGGCTGTGGAAAATCCCCTGGCAATAAGAGAGAGCCATTTTCAGCATCGTTGGCGAATAAACGTTTGGGCTGGCATACTCGGTGATAGGATTATTGGGCCTCATTTCTTGAACAATACCATGAATGGAGCTAATTATCTGCAGTTTTTACGCAACGAACTTAGTGACGAACTCGACGACCTAAACTTGTCTCTTATGAGAACGATGTGGTTCCAGCACGACGGCGCTCCACCGCATTTCGCTCGCAATGTTAGGGATTACCTCACTCAAGAATACGGAGAAAGATGGATCGGACGAGGCTCCACTACACCGTGGCCAGCGCGTTCGCCAGATCTCACGCCTCTTGATTTTTATCTCTGGGGTCACGTGAAAGAGTCGGTCTTTAAAAAGACCTGCGACAACGAAGGCGAAATGCGCTCACGCATAGTTGCTGCATTTGAAAGCATAAAATCGGACGCGTTGATACTGCAACGTGTACGCGGAAGTATTGTGACACGTTGTCAAAAATGTATCGAAGTCCAAGGTCGGCACATTGAACAACATCTTCGGGGCCGCCAAATCAGCATTTTGATTGATTGACTGAACATGAAAATCGCCTACCGGCAGATGTGTTTTTGAAAGCTCTTTTAAGAGCTAAAAATTACGTACCTATCTTGTTTCTTGACAATACAAAATCACACGTGAATTCGATTGTTTAGAGTGTGGCAGAAAGGCGCGCAGCACTTGTGTGCCTACCACTATTGGTCAAAGAGATCTTTTACGTCATTAAGTTACGGTCTCGCAATCCTACAACGTTGTGGTATGTGGTATAGGGCACATAATCGTATGAAAAACGCATAAAAAGTAATCTGTGGAATAGCTTCTAGTTCCGTCGCAGTAGGTATGCGGTTGAATAGACTTAGCGTACCATGGCGGGCGGTGCGGGGTGCGGGCAACAGGCAGCAGGCTGCGTCGGTGGTGCAAGTACCTATGTTGTCAATATCTGAGGTCGTAAACATTTTTAGTAACGGCATAAAAGGTTTTAATAAAAAGCACACGTAAGTTTTGTATGTCTCGTATTGAAATAGAACTAGTATTACTACAACCTTGAGTTGACACTGGATACGCAGCTCGCGGATATAACAGGGTTTTTGTTACTCCCTGTATATAGACGGAATGCCCGGAATTTGTCGTTGTAAGTAGCTTGGATCGTATGTCGCTTCACGAAAAGCAGCAGCGTTTAGCCATTGTTGTCTTCGACGCCTTTCCACTCTAAAAACAGTGTATGACCCAGCTTCTCTGGCATGGCGGTGTAATTCCTGTATACCCGTTGACATAGAAGCGTCGCTTATCTGATTGCGTTGTAAGGGATCTTCACGTTGTAGGAGTGGTTGTCCATCATTATCATCCTGGGGAGGACTTTGCACCGTTGAGGACTAGAAAAATATTGCTCATAAATATACAATATTCTTTACTATTCATATTAATAAACTTTAAATAAGCTACTATTATTCAGAAAATTTAGATCTCCGAAGTTTTATAAGCTGTGCAGGCTTACAGGCAATAAAAATTAAAGTAAATTTACTTACATGTATATTATGTACAAATACTGATGAATTTATAAAAAGCCAGTGTTCAGATTATTTTTCATTTTGAGGCTTTACTATTAGCAAACCGTAACCGTAAAACCGACTAACCGTAAAACTCCGTTTAACCATTAAATTGACTCTGTTCGCTGAGGATGTCTAATATGGGTAGCTCTCTCTCTCTCTCTTGCCCAATTTGTATGGGAGTGAAAAGGTCGGTACTAGCATCGTGAGTCGTGATAGCACAGTAGGCACGACCATACTTTTAAAATATTAGGCTCTATTTATATTACTCACTCCATAAACTACCATATTTTACCCATATGAGTCGATGCTTTCTAGACAAAGAATGGGTTAAATTGAGTTTGATTATTATTCGGAAGTATTATTATCGTAAATTTGGTATTCACTAACTCATTGAAATTTATTTAATTCTCCATGTTTACAAGAAATCTCTCACGAAGAAATCGATTACGAGGTAGACAGGAATTAGTCCAATGAGCACGCCAGGTCGACAATATATCAAGAAACAGTCCGAGTTTTGGCGGGAAAACGATTTTTCGTTCGCGTCACCGCATTGTATTATTTTCCAAAAACTTGTGTTATTTTCAGTGTTAGTGCATAAAATTGGTGGCGTTTTATTCGTTAAGTGCTGCACTACATGCACTTGTGTGGGAAAGTGGTATAATGATGGTGAAATGTTTCTTTTCGTGTTGTCTCCAAAACTCAATAGAAGCTTTTGGTAAAGTTGCCACCACTTTACTAAGAGTATGACTTGACTAGACTGGACTATGACTTGACTTGATGACTTGGACTGTGACTGTGACTTGACACAATATAATATTTATTAACTTGAGAATTTATCAATTACTTGACACTGGCTAAATACACAAAAGTGAGGAGCCAAACGAAAAAAAAAAGAAACAGTCCGAGTCCAATTAACAAGCAAGGTCGACATTAAGTCAAATACTGAGAATATAGGCAAAAAAACAACAAACGACAAGTCCGCGCCGCACAAGAGACAGATGTTCGGACATCATTTCAGTAGATGAATAAAAAGTTTTCTTCACATAATTGTCGTGGAGGAATAAAATATATATATTTTGTCAAACGTTTTATGGAACATTTTATTTTATAAATCAAAGGGATTGCGGACTTGGGCTGAAGCCCGAACTACTTCCGAAAAGCTTCTTATGTTTTTTATCTGCGACCAAAATGTGCAGTCTCTAATTATTTTTTTTAATGCTAAAGGGAGCAAACTAGCATTCGGCCCACCTGATGGGAAGTGTTCACCGTAGCCTATGGACATCTGTAACACCGGAGGAGGTGTCACCAATGCATTGCTTACCCTGATTTCCCTATTAGACATCTTCAGCGAACAGAGAGTCATAGTGTATGTCTGAAAATCATGTTTGGTAGGCGATGCGATTCGGCCAGATCAAGTAATAACAGAAAACAATAAAATGCGAAGCGCAACTAAAGATGAAACGATGACAAAATAATATAGATGTGAAGAAACAAAAAGCAGCGCGGTACACCGAGTCTGTCGTCATTTTATGCACGCAACCAAAGGGCTGTGAGGCATACCTGGCTGGTTTGATCACTATCTTGGGAGGATAAGTCCGCGACCACTACTTGAGGATCGGGAGATAAGAGAGAATCCTCATCATCCGGTGGTAGTGGCGGTGGGGACGTACGATCACCACCGCTAACAACTGCTTGGGGAGAAGACTCCTGAGAAGACAAAACTAGCCTAAAACGGAGCGAATGGGTGAAGAAAAGCCTCTTGCGAGTCTCATTTACCCTGCTTTTCTGAGATGAAAAAGAATTAGATTTCACATTTGATCACCTGTAAATATTCAATGTACTCAAAATTATAATCAGTACCGAGCATGTTATAGATGTGTTTAGAGAAGTCGAAACTAGCACAAAACGAGACGAACGGGCGAGAAACGCCAGTTCCTCCCAAAAGTCCACTTTACCACGTTTTACTTATATGTAATTGAAATCGGATTCCACCTTTCATTAGCTGCAAATAAAGATCATGAGACAAATTTAGCAAAGTAATTCAGTCGAGTACAGCAACACCCTTACTTAATAATTAATTCTTAAAATGCATAGTCTTGTTTTCGCTCGTGACATTTAACGTCACGTAAAATCAGATGGTTTATCAACAGCAATGACATCGCATAGTAAGTTAGTTACGTAAGTTGTTGAGATCCGAGAGCGGTTTCTGGTTCAGCTGGTATCAGCGGGGCACCTCGTGCGGCGCCGGCGTGTAGGTACCTGGAAGTGCGGGGCGAGCGCCGCGCGCGGCATAGTGTGCGTGCCGGCGCAGAGCGGCGCGGGGCACTGGTACTGGCGCGCGGCGCAGCTCGCCTCGTGCGGCGCCGGCGTGTAGGTACCTGGAAGTGCGGGGCGAGCGCCGCGCGCGGCATAGTGTGCGTGCCGGCGCAGAGCGGCGCGGGGCACTGGTACTGGCGCGCGGCGCAGCTCGCCTCGTGCGGCGCCGGCGTGTAGGTACCTGGAAGTGCGGGGCGAGCGCCGCGCGCGGCATAGTGTGCGTGCCGGCGCAGAGCGGCGCGGGGCACTGGTACTGGCGCGCGGCGCAGCTCGCCTCGTGCGGCGCCGGCGTGTAGGTACCTGGAAGTGCGGGGCGAGCGCCGCGCGCGGCATAGTGTGCGTGCCGGCGCAGAGCGGCGCGGGGCACTGGTACTGGCGCGCGGCGCAGCTCGCCTCGTGCGGCGCCGGCGTGTAGGTACCTGGAAGTGCGGGGCGAGCGCCGCGCGCGGCATAGTGTGCGTGCCGGCGCAGAGCGGCGCGGGGCACTGGTACTGGCGCGCGGCGCAGCTCGCCTCGTGCGGCGCCGGCGTGTAGGTACCTGGAAGTGCGGGGCGAGCGCCGCGCGCGGCATAGTGTGCGTGCCGGCGCAGAGCGGCGCGGGGCACTGGTACTGGCGCGCGGCGCAGCTCGCCTCGTGCGGCGCCGGCGTGTAGGTACCTGGAAGTGCGGGGCGAGCGCCGCGCGCGGCATAGTGTGCGTGCCGGCGCAGAGCGGCGCGGGGCACTGGTACTGGCGCGCGGCGCAGCTCGCCTCGTGCGGCGCCGGCGTGTAGGTACCTGGAAGTGCGGGGCGAGCGCCGCGCGCGGCATAGTGTGCGTGCCGGCGCAGAGCGGCGCGGGGCACTGGTACTGGCGCGCGGCGCAGCTCGCCTCGTGCGGCGCCGGCGTGTAGGTACCTGGAAGTGCGGGGCGAGCGCCGCGCGCGGCATAGTGTGCGTGCCGGCGCAGAGCGGCGCGGGGCACTGGTACTGGCGCGCGGCGCAGCTCGCCTCGTGCGGCGCCGGCGTGTAGGTACCTGGAAGTGCGGGGCGAGCGCCGCGCGCGGCATAGTGTGCGTGCCGGCGCAGAGCGGCGCGGGGCACTGGTACTGGCGCGCGGCGCAGCTCGCCTCGTGCGGCGCCGGCGTGTAGGTACCTGGAAGTGCGGGGCGAGCGCCGCGCGCGGCATAGTGTGCGTGCCGGCGCAGAGCGGCGCGGGGCACTGGTACTGGCGCGCGGCGCAGCTCGCCTCGTGCGGCGCGCGCCGCCGGAGCCGCACCTCTCGCCCGCACGCGTGCCGGCACGGGTACCACAGCATCTCCGCCACCTGGTATACACGCAATGTCACCAAACTTTTCACATTCTTACCACGGAGGAGAAAGATCGAAGAGCTAACTGGGTGTTAAGCTAATTTTTGTACAATTGATTGTACTTTTGCGAAAGCTATCCACGCGGCCACTTATGACGTGAGCATCAAAATTTAACCGTCGTAAGCCAAGGCTTACGCCATAGGGCCAGCTATCTCTTCCTCAATACATTAAAAAATTTTGCGATCAGCAAGACGCCTGCCAAGCGTAGTGATTATGGAAAAAGATATATGACGTCCAAAGTAGCGATTCATGGAGGAGGCCTAGCAGAGAACGTCTTTCGGCTCATAATGTGAGAGAACTCGGCCTCCTTTTTCATAAAATCGAAAGCAATGTTACGGTGAGGGTATGTAATGTTATGGCGGCTGACCCCCTCCATGGCGCGGTTCCGCACGGAGGAGAAGGTGGTGCGGCAGACGGGGCAGGACGAGAGGCGCGCGCGGCAGCGGCCGCACACGAGGTGCCCGCGCCGGCACTGCGACATCGGCGGCTCCATCCACTCCAGGCACACCGGGCACTCCAGCAGCCGGAGCAGGTTCTAGCGATACCAACGAAACGATACTCAAAACACGAACAAGTACGGTACGATATGTCGTGACGATCAATCTGAAAGGATAACGATATCCTTTCAGATTGATCATCACGACCGGAAAACTTTGAGCGACCGATCATCACGAATGATCGGTCGCTCAAAGTTTACCGGTCACACAAAATTGGACGTCGCGATCGATCGTATACTTGTTTGTAACGGAATAACAACGGGTGCCGTAAAAGCCGGCTAAGGAAATATCCAAGGAATGGGTAGCGACATTCTCCTCTTTCTGCATTATAATCTAAGATATCCCCACACCCTAATGGGCCTATGTTTTTTATACTTGTTCAGCTTCCATTTTTGTTATGATAATGTGAAATGTTACGATTGATGATACAATTCGCAAAAGATCCAATCGGCCAGCTCGTGAATCGTAGAATTCTCAATTGATATTGATCGCAATGGGCTCATAGCTTAATTAGTAAAAGTCCGGAATTATGATGTAAAAATTAATCTGTGAAAAGTGCACTCCACAAATGATCTTTATACATATATTATTCATTAGTGTCATTTTTTTATTGGTTCACAAAACTAGGCGTTACAGTTGGAAGCGTATAGGTACATATTCTGCTCTGATATCATAGGTCCGTGTTACAGAACGATGCTCAGTCATCAATCGGTGCTCAAGCAGAGATTTCATGCACTAATTGATCACTTTTATGAATGAAATCTCTGCTTATGCCGATCGATGACTGAGCATCGTTCCGTAACACGGACCTTAGAGTTATAATAGTTTAGGGTTCTTTTTCTAGCGTTCTTTTAGTCGGTCCAATACAAATATATCCAACTAGTAGAGAAAGTGAAGAAATCAACGTAATATTGTAACTAAGGAATAGCATATCAAATACTTACTTGATTGAACTCCTTGACGGTATACGGCTCTGAACTCTCTTCCGCTGAAAAATCAAAACATATATATGTTAGGTTTAGGAAGGAGATGCGCCCAAGCACGAATTGAGGACATGAAAATTATACCCTCTGTTAATTAAGACAGGGTATAATTTTCATTTCAATTTTTAAAATTTACGGCCCTAGTTCTCTGGCAATGCCTTTGATTGCCGGGGACTGGGGGAGTAGCTACGAATCTCCGGAAAAAAATTACCGAAAATAATGTTGCCTTCATTAGTAAGCTCAAGGTCATACGCAACGAGCTTTGGAAAGAACTCGGATTTCCTTGCGAGATATAATCCAAAATGAGGATATTTATGTACCGCAGGAGAACTAAAATTACGTTACATTTATGGGATGAGATGTGGATTCAAAACCAGTCATGTATAAAGACAATGACCCAGACTAATAGTAGTGTTATGGTTAACTCTATCAAGTCTTTTTTATTTGAATGATTTGATCGATTGTTCTTAGCGTAAAGGATTTTGGAATCAGTAATAAAAAAAAATTACCTTAAAATTATTAATTTATGTTTCCTTGAAATTATCGTTTAACTGCGGTTTCCCTTGGGTTTAGCTTAGTGAGCTCTAACCATTATGGTGAGCTTTAATTGTTCCATCCAATAATAATAATAACAAACGCAAAGCGTAAAAACCGACTTCAGACTTATATGGTTTCTCATAGATGCCATTTTCAAAACAGGACCAAATTAAAAAAGCACCAGCAAAAAATAATCATCAAAATCGGATCACCCATACGAAAGTTCTGAGGTAATATTTTTTTTAGCATTCAGATTTAGAACCTCCTCCTTTTTTGAAGTTAGTTAAAAATCGTCCCATTTCCATTTTACCTGCTTTGTCGAAGCTGCTTGAGAGGTTAATTCATAATGTTGTTTATCCTAGTTTACATCCTAATATTATACCCAACCAACATGGTTTCGTCAGACGGCGTTCAACAGTTACGAACTTAATTATATACACAGCAGATATCTTTGATAATATGGATAATAATAAACAAACTGATGCTGTGTATACTGACTTTCGTAAAGCCTTCGACAGAGTTGATCATAAAATCCTATTAGACAAAATAGCTTTTAATGGAATTCGTGGAAACTTATGGCGCTGGTTCAAATCTTATATCACCAATCGGAGCCAAAAAGTAGTAATTAATGGGTTTGAATCCGATACAGTCCCTGTTAGTTCCGGGGTCCCACAAGGCTCAATACTGGGACCATTGCTATATGTGTTATATGTGAATGATATAAGTGAATGTTTTAAATTCTGCAAATTTTTATTATACGCTGATGACTTGAAAATATATCATACCATTAATACATACCAAGATCACCTGAATTTTCAGTTGGATCTGGACCGGTTATCAGTATATTGTAGTGAAAATAAACTGACGCTTAGTCTTAATAAATGTAATTCAATAGTTTTTACTCGCAAGAGAAGTACAAGTAATCACACATATTCCCTTTGTAATTCAAATCTAAATAAGGTACAAATAATCAAAGATTTAGGTGTTACTTTGGATAGTAAATTAACCTTAGATATACATATACAGAACATTATAGCACGAGGTTTCAAAATGTACAATTTTGTCATAAGATCTACTAATAATTTCAAAAATGAATACACTTATAGTTTATTGTTTAAGTCACTTGTTCGATCACAGCTTGAATATGCGGCTCCCGTATGGAACCCTTATTATAAATGTTATATTAAAGACATTGAAAGAGTTCAAAAGAAGTTCTTACGCTGTGTGAACTATAAATATAATCATAGTTTTATGTCATATGAAGATCTGCTTAAAAAATATAAACTAGTGGATTTAAATTCTAGAAGGTTGCTACTTGGAGCAACGTTGTTGTATGACATCTGTCACAATCATTACGACTGCCCCGAGCTGGTAAATAGGCTTTTTTACAAAGTTCCACTTAGAATTCACTCACGAACAGAGCAAAAAACCTTTTTTACCGCAACCCGGCGTACCAACTCGGGTCAGCGTTCACCACTGTACCGCATGACTAAATCTTATAACGATCATTTTAATAGTATCGACATATTTCATGCACGTATTGGCGATTTTCGGAGGATTGCGTTGGAGGTCTTGGGTGGTGATGGTAACAAGCATTCCACCTGATAGTTTGCTTGTCTTACATGTACCTGCCTTGTCTACTTCTTCGTGGATATGTTTGCATCATCACTGCTATTGGCCTGCCGACTACGACAACTATCTTAGGTTTCTTTTTTACCTTTGGATTGTAATTTAGAATGCTAGAAACACTTTTTATTTTATAGTATATAATTAGATACTCACTTTAAGGCGATAGTTAGGAATCAGATACCTACTAAATATCTTAAGTTACATCTCTCTGTTCTGTTTTCGTTATATTTCTTATTAATTTGTGGTCAGCGTTGTTGGTACACTAACTACCTACATTCTAAGGCTTAAACTACTTTAAGATTATGTTTGTTGTGTACTGTTTGTTGATCCTAAATAAATAAAAAAAAAAAAAAAAAAAAAAAATAGCTAGACTTCATGAAGTTAGGGAGCGTGTGTGTTCATGCGTAAGAAACTTGAAAACTATTTATTGTTAATCAGAGTAAACACTTATATTCTTTATATGCTTAGTAAAATAACTTGATTTTAAGTACCCAATATAATTTTGACTTGTAAAAATAGCCCATTTGCAATAAATCTTTTGACTTTGACTTACAATCACGCCGCCTCCTCTTCGGACCCTGTGTGGACTGCTCTGTGCCCGCATCAATAACATCGCTCGTTGACGGCTGGAACATTACAATTCAGTTATTGTCGAGGCAAATGAAACTAGTACATATTTATCCGGGCGCATATAATATTAGATTAAAGGAACACTCAAGTCAAATCAAATATTTATTTCTTAGAAAACAATTTACAGAAGATCTTGAGATAGCAGAATATAAATTTTGTGTTCAACCTGCATGCAAACGTGCAAGTTATAAATAATATTTTTGTTATACTACAAAAGATTCCTTTCAAAATTATGATGTCATTACATATACAGTTATAATATGCACATATTATAAACGTTTCTCTTATATATACGAGTACGACAAAGGAGGTCGATGCAGTAGGTTGATAAATTTAGATCTTATTTGTTGTGTAAAAATTTCACTGCTTTCATAAAAATTAAATTAAAAGAAAAATGTTCCATTTTTATGATAATTACTTACAGCTATCCAAAAATCAGACCTTGTTTATTACACGAATACATCGTTTTTGTTTATACATTACAATATATTTTGTTTCTATAGTTACAACATAGTCTGTTATCAGTTAAGGATAATAAACTTACAGAATTATATCAGAAAGCTCATTTTTGCTTACCATGCTGATGTCAGCAGCAACGGGCCGCGCGCTGCCGGCCCTCTCGCGCTCCTCTCTTGCTTCTTGTTCCTCGACCGCCTCCATCTGCCCTTGAACATCGCTGTTGTCCAGATCTATGGCCACTATCTCCTCCTCGGTCACCGCAGCGCTTGAGCTCGAGAAACTCGCCGAGTTGTCGTTTGCTGTGGGTTGGATGAATGCCGTAAGGTACCGATAAAGCTGAAAGACGGAGCGTAGAAACGAGGCACCCGACTAGGTTATCGGCGAACCGTAAATAGTAAATAGAATGCCTTACGTTCGACTTCCATTTCGCTTTCCAATGGCAGATCTGGTTCCACATTGCCTTCATCTAGAAGAGTTGCATCGTCAGGCGGTGGTAGCGGGTTGTTGTTGACTTCTGTTAAAAGGAATAAAACAACTATCAAAACACGTGAAATTACTTTTCGAGCTTAGCCCAAACAAAAAGAGAAACAGTTCTCACTTTATGCCATAGATTATACAGTTATAAATATGAAACTTTATATTTTGACTTTACATAAGCAACGAATCTGAAGCTAAAAAATAGACTTTTCACTCCTACGAATTCTTGAATTCTGTTTAGTGGTAGTAAAAATATTGCTTAGTTGTCAGATGTTTCCTTCTTTGGAGCCTAGTTTCTTTTTGTTAAAGCCATGCAATAATATCAGCCTCATACATCTCCGAATTTTTTGATTCTGGAACATGTCGGTTTTATCTTGATACCCGTATTTTCCTTGACCGCTGTAAAAGCGAATGCAATTTCCGCGCATAACACGAAGTCATTGGTGAATAAATATTACAGATTTCGTTGAGATTTCTTACATGGTATGACTTCAATCGATGAGAGTGGATGATTACATAAATTAACCCAGCCATCAACATCATGTACTTACCATCCTCAGGGTGTTGAGCGTGCATGGGTGGCGGGTCTGGGACAGGCACAACATCGCGCCGCGAGCGTCCCCCTTGTGGCCCCCCGGAGCCCCCGGGACCTAGAGGACTTCCAGCGCCCCCAGAACCGCCGGGGCCTAAGGGGCCCGTATCCAGGTGCACGCCCTGCTGTCTGTGCCCTACCGGACAATGTTGCCGAATGTCACGCACTTTCTTGGTCACATAAACATCCCAGCCCACTTAATTCCCCCATCATCATTTTACCCTCATACAACTAAACGCACAGAAACCGGCATCCTTATATAGTAGAAATTTCTCGAATCTGTACAAAGCGTTTTAATTCCTCATTTATAATTGCAACAGCAAAGGAATGAAAAACCTTACCAGCGTTATTTTTTCCTAACAAATATAATCTGTAATATTATAGAAACTGACGTGAGTAGTACTCATAACTACAACTATTACACGGCTTACGTACGGTTACGGTACGTAGTACGCCGTACTCCTTGAGGATGGGCATCTTTATTGCCCGAACACCGGTCGAGTTATTCGACTATATCTCGTGAGTTTTAGCCGTGTAATAGTTGTAAATATAATCTGGGTGTTATTAAGGCTAGAGTGAATCGGTTAAATATCAAATGTTAGCTTAAATATAATTTTTTAAAAAACGTGCCGCTCGTGATTTCATACTGTTTTCCTTAACCTGTCGCAACTTTTTGGAGTTTCAGAAGCAATAAAAGGTGTACCAGATGAATATTGTTGTATTTTCCTAACTTTCGCAACTTGAAACACGTGTTTTTACTTTCCCCTCCAAACTCCAAACATTGAGTAACCCTATGGAACGTGATGGACTTTATGGAACCTTTTTTTGTTGGACGAGTTTTTGACTTGGCTTACAATATTTATTGTATCATACAAGGACCTTAACACTTGATACCAGATAAATGCAAAATGACATACATAACAATCCAACAAATAATTATAATTATTATTAGAGTTGCCTTGCTCTCAAGATAATATCAATAAATGAATGAAATTAATTGAAGGGTTGAGAGTAAAAAGGGTTTAACTGTCAAATTGATAGTTTCGAGAAAATTTACTTTAAACTTCAACGGCTTAATTTTAATGTAGATTGCTTATAAGGTAATAGAAGGTTTATGTAAGTTTCGGTTGCTTGAAAATGTTTCAATTCTATTTAAAAATACTAAATATAGTACTAATTCATACAATTACTGAAAAAATATAACGTAAAATAATATTATAATAATGTTTTTATGCTAAGCGAACTGTACTCCTGTGACAGATAAATCGTTTTTAGACTCAAAATCTCGAGATTTATGCCTCATTTCGGCATTTTGAGAATGTGTTATTGTAGATAATTTCACGCTGAATCCAACGATACCCAATAGTCATTTTGTGAAAAAAATCAATTAAACCCTTTTTTCTCACCCCTTCAATTATTATGACTACTAAGCTTAAATAGACATGATAGATTTCGAAAAACTGTCCTATAATATTGTAAATTAACTACTTTTCCAAAAAAATATTTATTACAAAGAAAAAAACAAAGATTATTTAAATTATAAGTTAATTCGCGCCAAAAGCATCGTCACTGTCAACAAATCAGTTATTTTACGAGTTAAATATGAATTCTTAAGTGTATAAGTGGTGATACTGTCCCTCGGTGAGTTACTACTCCCCGCGACCAATTAATGCGAAATAAGTTAAGCACAAGAGGTGCGACGCCATTATCACCAATGATTCCTCGAAGGAGGAAAAAAAAAGTGATAATCTTGCGAGATCCAACAGCTATGTCTAAACGGCTGAATAAATAAAAATAAATTTATATATATAGATAATGGAGAATGGGATTGGATTAAATTCGGTACCAAGATTGCTTATACACTGGATTAACATACAGGCTACATTTTATCCCGGAAAAGTGAAATGTTCCCGTGGGATAAGCAAATAATTAAAATACTTTTTATCCGAGGGTGAAACCGCAGGGCGCAACTAGTTACTTATATTTTAAACTTACCTATCATCTCGGCCATGAATGCTACGAAGTAGAACAATTGTTAATATAAAATTGGTAGAGTTAATTCAAGTTAATTCGGCGTTTACTGTGTACTCACTTTTGTATTCATTATATCATTTCTATTTCACATAGTACTTAAGAACAATTTTTTAGATACATATCAAGAAAATGTCACTAGGCTGAGTAGCAATTGAAGGGGTGAGAACAAAACGGGTTTAACTGTTTTTTTTTACAAAATGACTTATGGGTATCGTTGGATTCAGCGTGAAATTATCTACAATAATATACATTCTCAAAATACCGAAATGAGGCTTAAATCTCGAGATTTTGAGTCTAAAAACGGGTTATCTGTCACAGGTTAGCATAAAAACATTATTATATTTAATTTCTTATATTATTTTTTTACAGTAATTGTATGAATTAGTACTATATTTAGTATTTTAAAATATAATTAATACACTTTCAAGCAACTGAAACTTACATAAACCTTTTCTGTTACCTTATAAGCACTCTACATTAAAATGACGCCGTTGATCTTTAAAGTCAATTTTCTCGAAACTATCAACTTGACAGTTAAACCCTTTTTATTCTCAACCCTTCAATTGGCATATCATACAGACATCATACAGAGGAATAGGCTAAATTTCAATATGGATTCCAATGGCAATAGATGTTTTTTAACCTTAAAATATGTGGATGGACTGTGTGTGCCAAGTAAGTAAATATTTAGAGACTAACAGAAGTGATTGCAAGAGATAAGAAAGTAAAGTAAGTTAACGTCATACCAGATGAAACGGGGAGCGGACCAGTACGAACAAATCTTCTGATGGGAATGTGCCGATTGAATCTGATGCTGGAATTGGCTTCCGATGGCACTATAACTCCGGGATTCACTGTAAAACATACGTTAAATCAAATTTCTGTGCACTGTGCACTGCGATTGTTGCCTTTAAATATTAGCTTTAAAACACATACAAAAATATATCCCGAAAACAATTTGAATATGTCTGCATATCCAGAAGACAGAAATAAAACTCATGTTTAAACATTTAATAATACTATTTAGCATTACAGTTTCACCTTAGACAGATAATCATTCCACTTTGTATTTCCGATGCAAATATTTAAACAAAATTCATCCATCACAAACGGACTGCTTCAATAAGCACAAGAATAGCAGATATGAGCACGAGGGGTGGTGATGTATTCCGTATTATTAAGCAAAATTTTTAATACGAGTGTTACACAGGTAGCAGAGTCCGGCCCAAAAAGAAATAGAAGAAGACAAAAAAGGTACCGTGTGATAATTAACCCCTTGTTTTGAAATAACAGCTACAAAGTAGCATATCGCGTAGGCAAAGTGGTCAGCCCTGTTTTCATAATTTTTAAGCTGGCAAAAGGCTTCCGACTTGGCTTGACGACTATCGTCTTACGACAACATCAGGCGGGACCGACCGCTTAACGTGGCCCCCGAAGCACGGGGTTTTGTAGCGGCCACCCATCTATGTAGTGACCGCAGCGAATGTTGCTTAACTTTACCAATCGGTTAGAAACGACTAGTCGAGCTTTGCTATAGGAGGTAAAAAGAAAAAGACATCATCAACCCCGCTTATTATGATAACAATAGTACAAAGCAAAACTCCAAATTGAAGTGGGTTAATGTCCCCATCTATTCCCGCGGGTGCCGTAAGAATCGACTAACCTCGTCGTCGCCGCCCGAGACACGTCTTTATCGACCCGGATGATCCTATAGCAGCCGTAGTATCGGCTGCGCTAGAATCACCGGACCAGTCTAGCCCTACTGGCTCAGGTACCGCTTTCGGCACCGGTATAGGATACCAGCGTAACACAGTCAGACACCGACCCCGCCGGCGAGGTCGACGTACCCCCCGTAGGTTAGCTAGAACGGTCGCGAATTTCAATAGGGTCTACTCTTCCAGTGGACGTAGTCTTCTCGATCCTCTTATCCCGGCAACGGCCCAAGCCGAGGCTCGCGCCCCAGGGTTGCCCTTGAGCTAGTTGCCTCCCACTTTTGACGGCCTTAAGCGCCCGTCCTCCCGCCCGGTGACACGTCCAAAGGTCGGTAAAGACCAATAGCAATAGCTAGTTCAAAAAAAACAACTAAGGGAATATCCAGGTATAGGTAGATATTATATACCACGGTACATTAATATTTTCTACGATTACCAATACGTCTGCCAAGCGTGGTGATTATAGCAAAACCCCCATTATGATAAGCGTCCAAAGTGGCGTTTTATTGGGTGTGGACGTTTTCTGGCTGTGGATGTGCGAGATTATGTAAATATTTAAAGAACAGGCCTATTTGGTGACGATGGTTACCGCGCGTGACAGGGATAACCCCAGCGAGATGACCGCGATGACGCATGGTGCCGAGGTTGCGAGTGAGCCGCTTGAAGGCCAGCAAGCGGTGTATGTCGATCGCGCTGGGGCGATCGGAACCGCGCTCGCGCAACTCCGCAGCCGGCACGTGATTCACGCGGGACACGTACGTCGGCATGTCGCCACTTCTAGACCTTTAACCAGTAAGGGTCTTAGTGTGTAAAATAATTCCCGTCTGCACTAAAGATTGACGGCTCTTAAGTTTGCACTTATCTCTCTAGGGCGTACCCAAATGCGTTGCAGTAGGTACGTCATAGATTAAGTGCGAACTTAGAAGCCGTAAAAAATTAGTGCAAACGGGCATAAACATTTTAAGTATTCAAATTTTAAATTTAAGTGCTAATATTAGCCTATTTGCAATACATTATTCAAATTTGAATTTAAAAAAATGAAGAAAGTGTAGCTATAAGTCTCAAGATTTCAAGAGATCTTTTTATTCGTGTTTGACTATCCATTTGTAAAAAATGTAAAGTATACCCGAGAAATAAAATGGTATTTCAGATTTTTGGGATATCAAACTGATTCATTCAACGTGGCGAACACATGTTACCTTTTCAAACTACGTCACAGAATGCACCATTGCAGTTAGCAGAAGTATCATCATCCCACTGCATAATAAAACATTGGATTTATGAAAAAAATCTGTGCACCTGATATATCTAAAAAAAGCGTTCAACTTTTTCCCTTGACCAATGTCGTTAAAACGATTCAAAACCACCCACATGGAGATCGCAAAAGATTTTGTAACCCATAGTACACTGTTATTATTTATGTATTCTGTGATACTGTCCCAATCAATGCTGGGCGAAATAACCCATTATTTATCCAGAGTTGGTCGATACCAATTCATCGCTTTAAGTTACCGGTCTGATACGATTATCAGACCGCTAACTTAAGGCGTTGAAGCCGAGTACTAAAATTAAAATAAGTAAATTTTATTAGACATGTTAGATACATACCGAGAACCATGAGGAGCACTTCTTTGTGGACTGTTTATGATTGACCAAAATATATCACGGTCCAATCGACTCTGGTTCCTCCTAGAACCTGCAGATGGATTATGCTGATGTTGTTGTTGATGATGATGTTGTTGTGGTTGTTGATGATGTTCTTGTGGTTGTTGATGATGATGTTGTTGTGGCTGTTGATGATGTTCTTGTGGTTGTTGATGATGATGTTGTTGTGGCTGTTGATGATGTTCTTGTGGTTGTTGTTGATGATGATGTTGTGGAATTAGTTGTTGCTGCTGCAATGGCTGTTGCGGTGGTAGTCCTGCAAAATACAAAAGTATTAAAGAAGCTAAACCCTAAGTTACAGTAAGACATTAATTACTGTGAACCAGACTAGATAAATATCTTCAAATTTCATTGAAATTTTTCAAGTCTATACACATTGATTTTACTAACAAGAGACCACATTACTACCCGGTATTTATAAACAACCAACAAATACCGTACGAAAATACAGCCAAGTATTTAGGCATGACACTTGACGCAAAGCTTCGCTGGAAGGCCCATGTCAAAAAGAAACGCGATGAACTAGAGCTTCGCTACAGATGCACTGGCTGCTTGGGAAGCATTCTTCGTAGTAAGTGCACAATAAGATACTTTTATACAAACAAGTCCTCAATATGGACTTATGGTATTCAGTTATGGGGCTGTACCACACAAAACAATATACATATCATCCAACGTTTTTAAAATAAAGTACTGCGGTGCGCTGTGAATGCACCTTGGTATATCAGAAACGAGGACCTACACCGGGACCTAAAGGTAGACCTTGTTGTTAACGTCATAAAGAAATTCGCTGAAGCTCATGAACTAAGGCTTCACCACCGTGTGAATGTCGAGACGATCCAGCTCCTCGATATAGTGAGAAGACTAAAAAGGAAAAAACCTTTTGAGTTAGTCTAGTGATAGTGATATTGAACAATAGTGTCGTGAGTGTTACTCAAAAAGACTCAAGAACAAAGTGTCTTCCCCTTAATAGAGACATTAAGAAAAGTGTTAATGGACACATTATTATGATTATTTGAGCAGTTTAAGTCAAATTTAAATTACTTATTAGCCGTAGTGATGGCTAATAAGTAATTTAAATTTTAAAGTACCACATTACAAAAAAAGAAAAAATTTTCATTTACATTAATGACCATAATTAATTTTATTTGTATACACTAAAATACATAGTACCACTTGTTCCAGGACCATCATGCATACTGGGATGTGAATCTGGTGGAAGCCTGTGGTGGTCTTCTGGCCCTAAGGCAGCTTCCAACTCATCATCTGAAAAAAAAATCAATTAAGAATTGAATGAACCTTAACTATATACTAATTTCTAATTCTAATTTGGTATGGCAGGCGGTAACCTGTTTCACTAAAGTGCCTGCAAATACAGGGCGCCAGAGTCGTTTACGCGCTTAATCAGCACAGGCCCTAGGATATAGCGAAAGGAGAAATTTCGTCGCGATAAGGAACGCCAAAGTGCCAAATGCAAAAAACCATACAAAACGAAAAATAAAAGATAATGGTCTTTGAAAGGCGCCGTGTTGCGCGGCGTGTATGTAGCGGGCGTAGCATACACTTTTGGCCAACAGATTTGTCATTATTTTTTATGCGATTTTGGGTAATTTTAGGCATATATCAAGTATTTAAATCGTTTTTTTTGGCCGGAAAACGAAAAAGATCGCGTCGCTGCATTGTATTATTTTCCAAAACGAATTTCATCCAAATCCATTCAGCCGTTTGAGCGTGAAGGAGTAACAAACATACACACATACAAACTTTCACCTTTATAATATTATATATTATTATATAGTGTGACTAATCGACCCACCCCTACTTCGCAGAGATTAATTAGTTTTACGCCCTAAACCTGTTCACAGTGAATGGAAACAGGCGCCGCTTGGGCAGGGACATCCTTTATCAGCCCATCGCGAGGCCAGGCCTCTTTGGAAAATAGCTCTCGCTTTAATATGCCGATAATGGTGCAGAAGTAAGAGAAGTATGAACCAACTCTTCGTAGATAACTTTTTTAAGGAAAGCTTTTTTTAGTACTAACGTGATTACTGTTAGTTTTCTTTTGCCCTCTGAACCACATCCTGGCTACTCCCTTGCCAGTGCTTGCACTCTAATGCTTGGAGGCAGAATAACAAGGAAAGTGATTGTACCTAACGAACTGCAAAGAAGCCCTACCACCTAGTTTAATAAAGTAATTAATCGCAAATAACAATTTTTGCCACTGCTTAGAAAAATTGTGATATAATAAACATAATATTATACATCTATTTAGATTCTCAGGTTTAGCCCGAACATTTAGGAGGCATTTGTGGGGTTTAGGTATCTATAAAAATCAGTTTTTATTCTGCATGTGCTCTGGAGAACAATCTTGAGAAGCAGAGTTAATTCTGAACATTTGATATATATATTATACTGCAGCTGAGTTGCAATTTTTTATCTTAAGAATGTGATTGAGTTGCAGTGAGTAGCATAATTATAGTCAGCTTTCTACTAACTGGCTGACACACCCTGGCTTTGAATGGGTTAATTATAATTAGTTTCAGAAGGAAGTCAGAAGGAAGCAAAAGGAGGAAAAATAGGGGAAATAGGGATAAATGGATGAGATAGCAAAGGGAGGCATCTGCTTTCCTTCTCTGTCCCATCTTTCTTTTTCCCCTATCTTCTCCACTCTCTCTTCTCTTCAACTGAATAAAGAATGACATCATCTTTATTACCAATTATTTGTTTTATCATATTATATAGTATGTATACCCTAAATAATTTAAAATATAATATTTTCAAGCTTATGTGCTTAATCATCCCTCAGAAACATGTTGGTACACTGATTGAAAACATATGAAGACCCCTTGCCTTATTAACTTTAACACTTAAACAACTTTGCTCTGTTTTAGTATGACAACATAATAATGTTTTTATTGTCAATGGCACATTTACCAGTCAAAATTAAAATATTAGAAATGCTAATTACTTAATTAGCATATATACTGATCTATAATAATATTGGCAACTGAAATAAGTTTGTCTGTTCTTTAAATATAGTAATGTATACAGTAATTTAAATTATTATTCATTTTTCCCCACAGGGCTGTAGCTAGAGTCGAATTTGAGGCAGGGCAGCATTGGTTACAGGTAAGGTGGAAGTAAAAAATTTATAATTTTGATCTGCCTTCGAAGCACGAGCTCCTATATCAGTCACCATGTCTATCACGTGGTACATTCAATAACTATTCGTAGACAAATAATTTCTGTGACAGAACATGAGCATGCATCTAAGATTTTTTTATCTCATATTATAAACAAACAATTTAATTATAGTAATTTATTTAAGTTTTTGGTATTTTTAAGGGAATTGTGATTTCAAGGTAGGGCATTGCCCCAAAATGCCCTTTGCGTAATTAACACAATTAAAGAAGAACTACCCTCACCTGAGCTCCAAGGGTACTCCGTGATACCAAGAGACCGCTTAATTGAATCTTTTCGACTACCCATAGTAAACGAGGAGAATCATATAATTTACACAATTCAGACAGTTACAAAACTGGAAAATGCTGGATACCACTGTACTAGTGTACACCTCCGACCAATATTCCAAAATGTTTGGTCTTTTTATGTATAGCGAAATCAACACGAAATCGATATGGAAATCAAAGAGCATATAACCATTCAATGTACTCTGTGCATCTAACCACTACGTTTTAATTTAATGGAAATCACAGACTACTGAAGGTTTGTGCTAGACTGTAGGCAAAGAGTATATAATCACTAGAGATGGAATGTAATACGCACAGACCAACGAAAGAGAATCCAAAACATGGTCCTAGTATGAGAATGGACAGAGAGTATTCAAAAATGGGTGTCCATTTTCTGTTGGCGTGAGTACCTAAAACTGCATTAGTGTGCGTAAATAGGAAAGTGACCCCTATTACACAATGTATCGATATATACTAAACTTAACCAAACAGTCTTGCATAAAATAATAGGACGTAAGGATTTTCTAAGTACGTTATTACACATGCAAAATCTTGATTACTTAATAATGAGCAGTAATGATTTTAATAACTTAGGCCGCCGCAAATGTTCAGTTTCCTGATTTATTAATTACCGATTCTGGTATGTGATAATTTCAATTCTATATGGAGGCAACAGTTTTTGATCAAAAGCACCATTTTTTTATTTTTCTGAAAATTTCTCAAGGTTTACTTCAACTGTGGTTAAAATGGTCCCCTCATATAACTTGTCATTTCCGAGATCCGTTGGGGTACTCCATCACGATAACGACTTTCTGGTATCAGATTTTTCTGGGGGTTACGTCATCCATCTCTATACACCCCATACATGGTTTTGATCCACCACTTCTGAGAGCTGAAACAAATTGTGTCAATTAGTCAGTTATCGATCATTGAGTTAAAGGGTGTTTTTTTCTATGTGTGTTGTACCTACCTATGAAAAAAAAAACAATAATTAGCATATTGTTTTTGTCGCGACGTTTCGCGATTTCATAGAATCCATAGACAATATTATTAAGTTGGCAGCACTGAGGGATTGGAAAGTCTGCTAGTGTGCACAACCATGTGAGTCATTTTGTTCAGTAAGTTTAAATATGGTAGACGTAGAATAAGAATAGTTCAGTTCTGTTTAAATTGTTGTGGGCTTCGGAGGAGTTCTGCACCAGCGGATAAATGTTAAGTACCTAGGCTAATTTCTTTACCTAAAAGACATTAATTTGCAAGTACTAATTTGTATAGATTGTTAAATCCATTATAACCTACTAGGCACATGTGCTCCTTGGTGTGGGGATGATTTACCTCACTTACGTAGCCCATGTGCTCCATGATATATGTGCGGATATGATGTGGTCCGCCTACCTAAATAGCCCATGTGCTCCCTGATATACGTGCGGATATGATGTGGTCCGCCTACCTAAATAGCCCATGTGCTCCCTGATATACGTGCGGATATGATGTGGTCCGCCTACCTAAATAGCCCATGTGCTCCATGATATATGTGCGGATATGATGTGGTCCGCCTACCTAAATAGCCCATGTGCTCCCTGATATACGTGCGGATATGATGTGGTCCGCCTACCTAAATAGCCCATGTGCTCCATGATATATGTGCGGATATGATGTGGTCCGCCTACCTAAATAGCCCATGTGCTCCCTGATATACGTGCGGATATGACGTGGTCCGCCTACCTAAATAGCCCATGTGCTCCATGATATATGAGTGAGGATGATTATCCTACCTACTTAGCCCATGTGCTCTATGATATAGGTGTGGGTATGATGCAGCCATGATGCAGCCCACTTGCCTAGATGGTGTGCTTATGTTAAATGCAGATTTGACGTTAACTCGGTTTAATATGTTTGACCTTTATGTGTAATATTTGCTTAATATGACTCAACGACTTTAGCCTTGTACTTGGGATCACTGCTTGGTGAAAGCCTTGGGTGATCCCTTTGCCGGTGGCGCCACATACCGTGGTGTCACCGGTTCCAAATTTACAGATTGCACAGCGGTTCCAGTCTCCCTATCCATTCAAACTATATTGCGAAGCAGATATGATAAAGGAGAGGAGTACAATAGCAAAGAAAGTCCTCTGTCACATCAGGCGTTCTTGGTAAGCTGGATACACACCCAATCAATTCAATACATTTTTAGTTTTGCCCCCATGTACTGTAAGACATGTCATTAACCCCATTTATAATCAGATCGGCGACTCTGTCGGAGCCGTGTGTCTTGTCATAATATAAGTCATTGGTTTATGTGACGTAGATAGTGTGTGGCAGGCACACGTCAACAACTAAGGGTCGCCGACAGTTTTACTTCCCAAATGCTGCCCAGCTCAGCTGTATCCTTCTTTTGGCTTCACTCTCGACACTCTCTCGAACACACAATATTTAGTCTTAATAACAATATAATCACTATATTTTCACTTTTATATGCTCTCGTGATTTAATGTTGTGACAAACTATTCTGTCATTTCTGTATTACACGCGTCACGAGGTTGCCGTTCTTACAATCACTTCCTCACATACTCTATGCGACGATTCGTGTATTGGACAGAGATGCAAGACAATATGTATATACGACGGATGCAGAGTGGCAATGCTGCATAGCTCCGTCCATTCTGATACTAAGCCCATGCTTTCTAGCTAAATATTACTGACCTGTGGTTATATTCTCTTTGGCAAGCCATTCAAGTTGTGTTGTCGTTATCAAAGAGTATACAATCACTACGTTCTAGCCGTTGTGTTTAGCTTTACATACTCTTTGATTGTGTTGTTAACCGCTTCCGCGCTATCAAATTCTTATCAATAATAATATATTCAATTTCAAATTCAATAGATATTCAAAAATCCTTAAAATAAAAATCAATGTTCATTCAATTCATTTCAATAAAAATCCAATATATTTACAATAATTAAGGTTTTTTACGTTTTATAAGTGCTTAGACGTAGCATAACCAAATACAGGACTCGAGTGATTTAACGTTATAACATGGCTGAGCTACCTTATCAGGCTGAGTATGCCAAATCAGGCCGTGCAGCTTGCAAAGGCTGTAAACAAAAAATTGATCAAGGCACTTTGCGTATCGCTGTTATGGTACAGGTTCGTTTTATGTGGTTTTAAATCACAAACTTTTTAACTCAACCAACCAGACTCGTCACTTCGTATCCTCGACAATACGATGTAAACAGAAACATAGGAGCTTCCATTCATAGTCGAAGAGTCATTTCAGTTCCTGTCCCTAATCCCTACTTCAGGTAGAAATCGACTACTATCCTCAGCCCACTAGTACAGCATGTAGCATTAGAAATGCATCCTTACCTTTACTAATATATCATAAACGCCAAAGCTTGATGTATTGGTGTTTGTTATTCTTTCACACAATGAATTTTTATATTTAATATAATAATTCTTAATATATTATATTTAATTATTTAAACTACTGAATGGATTTTAATGGAACTAGGAATGCAGATAGCTTATACGCTGGATTAGCAACTAGGATACTTTTTATCCTCAGGTAAAACTGTGGGATGTAACTAGTATATGTAGAATATCAATAGGAATTGAAACCATTTAGTTGCTATATAAGGCATTGCTATTGTAAGAAGCAATTGAAGAGGTGATTGCTGATTTTTTTCACTAAATGACTTATGGGTATCGTTGGATTCAGCGTGAAATTATGTATAACAATACATTCTCCAAATACTGAAATGAGGCTTAAATCTCGAGATTTTCAGTCTGAAAATGGTTTACCTGACACGGGAATACAGTTAGCTAAGGAATATGCTTAGCATAAAAACATTATTATATTATATTTTTACAGTAATTGTATGGCTTAGTACTATATTTTGTATTTTAAAATAGAATTAATACCTTATAAGCACTCTACATTAAAATGTAGCCGTTGAAGTTTAAAGTAAATTTTCTCAAAACTATCAATTTGACAGTTAACCCTTTTTGTTCTCACCCCTCCAATTGAGACTTGGATTATTAGATAAATCAATAAAAAATGGGTGCAATACATCATTAGAATCATATGTTAATACATTTGGAATAATATGGGTTTGCTAGTCAAATAAATGGTCAAATTTGTATATGACCACTGGTCATAGGTCATATAACATACTTTACTTCCTAGTTCTATTGATACTGTCTATATGTATTAAATTTTGTTTTGCGGATATAACCACATAAATGGCTAAAGTAGGGAAAGAAATCAATAAAAGTTTATGGTGATTCTCAACAATAGTCTAACCAATGCAAGATGTCTTTAAAAATAAATGTGCTTATATTTATACTGGTTATTCCTGCACATAAAAAATTATACATGTGTAAGTCTATTCCACTTTTCTCACCCGTAAGTCTCCATAGTGGAAGTAATATTATTTATTTTTCAAAGTTAAAAATACCATAGATAATATAATTGTTTCTTGTACCTATCATATTCATCTTAAATCACCACTTACACATTTGCATCTTTCTAATTTATTGCTTAAAGTAAAAAAAAACCTTTTTTTTCAATAGTCAGCGTTTCATGATGGAAAGCAGCCAAACTGGCATCATGAAGAATGTTTCTTTAAGAAGCAAAGGCCAACCACTCATTTGGACATCTCTAACATCAATAAATTAAAACATGCTGATCAAGTCAGAATCAAAACTGAGATTGGTAGGTGTAATCTTTTAATCAGACTTACCTAACATTTTTTTTGTTGTGGTTAAATAAAGTACATTATTTTAGGATACTAATCACAGTTAATGATTGTTTACAGAAAAAAATACGGGGATTGTAATGCCTGGAGAACCTAAAGGTAAAACAGGCAAAGGCAAGAAAAGAGCAGCTGAAACTGGTACTGTTTCAAATGCAGCAATTAAAGACTTCCGTGTAGAGTATGCAAAGAGTAGCCGGGCTTCATGCAAGCACTGTGAAATGAAGATCTGTAAGGTACCCACTGTTTTAATATCTATTTAAAGTATTAAAAATTACAACTACTTACTAATTGTTTTTTTAAGCTTGATAATAAATGAAAGTTAAGATTATAATAGCAGTATCACCTACTTAGCATATATGACAGATTAATATAAAGTAAACTTTTTTGTAATAAATATTAGCATTTTCTTATTTACCAATACTTTTCTTATTTACTTGTGGCTTAGAGCTATTACATATTTTGAAGCATTTTGGATGCAATTTGGTACATTATTATCCTGTTTTTATAGTTTGTTGGTGTGGTTTTCACCCCAAAACGGATAAATTGATTTGTATAAAACTTTGTACACAGATTACTTACTCTAGCCAGATCAGCAACGGATATCTGTATATTTAAAAAAAAAAAAACAGTATTTCCGGCTACAAACATAGCAACCTGCTTTTTGGTCGCAAACATATTGTTTAACTAGCTAGGTAGTAACAGTTATTATTGAAGTGCTGTAACACTGCTATATTTTGAAATGCATAGTAGAGTTTTTTTTACCTTTTGATTTAGGATGATGTTCGAATCTGCAAAGTAGTGTACGACACAGAAATTGGCAGCAAGTATGGTGGTCAACCATTGTGGCATCATGTAAAATGTTTTGCTGAACAAAGGAGTAGTCTCCTTTACTTTGCTGGTGGGGAAAGTCTGCCAGGAATCAAGACTTTAAGCAAGGAAGATCAGAAAATGGTCATAGATGAAATTAAGTATGTAAAGGTTATCTTTTATAATGTGGTCTTTTATTTTTATACAAATCATATTGCATACAACAATATCTAATTTAAATAAATTTATGGGTCTTTGGTTACTCTGTATTGTTAATTTTTACTACTCACTTGTAGTTAATTGACACAAAATTTTAACTTACTAAGGCTAAATGCTACTTTATATATCTACTAGTAAGTAAAAATTATTGTTGTGCATGCTTAAACAATAATTGAAGTTCACTAAATGATTTTTATGGATTTTATAATTGTTCCAGACCATTCAAAACAGATGAAGTCCCAGTGAAGAAATTGAAAGAAGAACCCAAAGATGCAGCAGAGCTTAAAGAAGAGAAAGATAAGGAAAAGAAAATTGAAAAGCAGAATAAATTGTTCCACAAGCACAGGGGTGCATTAAGTGAACTAAAAAAGAGAGATCTTGAGGAGTTACTTGAGTATAACTCACAGGAATTATTTTCTGGCCGAGATGAGGTCAGTATCACTTTATGTTATCTAAGACTGTATCATTTTTCTGTAATCCGCAAAAATAGTACACAACATAAAGAAGACAACTAGTGGATTACTATAGGCTGCTTAAATTAGTCTGGCATAATCATCATCATCAAACATTTACTTCTGAACATAAACACAACTCATTCAAGTGAAACACCACATAACTGGTAGGAATAAGTATGTACATTAATATATAAACTAATGCTTTTTATTTGCTTTGCAAAAAGCTTTATAAAAGTATGAAGTAACTTACTAATAGATAATGAAGAATATGTGAAAATGGTAACATTGTACAGTACAATACAATACTTTATTGAACACCAACTAATACATAACAATTCACCTTTAAAAAAACTTATAAAGACTTTAACTTATAAAAACTTACAAAGGGTGGCCTTATCGCATTAAGCGATTTCTTCCAGGCTACCTTAGGGTGGAGAGGAATTAAAGAACCAAAATTGTGGAATTCAAAGAGACATTAATCTCTCTGTCTCTGACTCTGTCCATGAATTGTACTAAAGATGTCTTAATGGTTGTGACATCTCTCTATTAAGTTTTTTTTTTAAATAAATAATGAAATATAATTTGTGTATAATTTGTGCACATCTCAAAGAGCGCCATCAAGCCCCAAGATAAGCTAAGCTTGTACTCTGAACTTGATAAATATAATATTGTTGCAGTGTTTGGATCACTTAGCAGATATGATGGCGTTTGGTGCCCTCGAGCCATGTCCTGAGTGTAAGCATGGTCAACTTGTGCTGGACACATTTGGTTACAAGTGCAAAGGTAAATAAACAGTAGTTTAAGTCTGTTACCTCAGTGGTTTGGTGGTTGAGCACGTCGGCTCCCGGTCGAGGTGGCTGGTTCAATTCCCACCACAGAATAAAAAGCGCAAAATATACTTGTTCTATGTCTGGGTTTTGTGTTGTGGAACCATGGTCCTCGGGGTCCCTATATACAGGGATTCTTGTTTCTTGTAATATACTATTGTCGGGTTCATAGAGCGTCGCTGTTACTATTTACATTATCTTTTTGTTGCTCTAGTACTCCGTAAGACAGAGAGGACGTTCTACGAAGCTGCAACTAACCAATTATCTCTCTCTTTAGCTGAATGTGCATTAGTTAAAGGTGGTACTTGAAAATATTTCATCTTTTAATTTTTCATTTTTACAGGCAACATTAGTGAATGGACAAAATGCTCATATGTCACACAAGAGCCTAAAAGGAAGCCAATGACAGTTCCAGCAGCGTATAAGGACGGTACCATTTTCAAGAAATACAAACCTAAGACTGATATTAGGCTTTTCCAAGCTGCTCCTAGACCAGCATTAGTGATTGTGAAGAAAGAAGAACCGGGCTCTAGGTGAGGCATTTCTGATATCAGTAGATTTATTGCTTACTTTTGTTAAGCATGTTTTTAAATCTACAAATCGTCGTTGTGCGTGCAAAAGTAGCTATGTGCTATTTAGTTATTTTCTGTTTTAGATGCAGTTTAAATCGTTGTTTCAAAACAAACATACTGTAAAAAGAGCTTTGTGATAAATGCAATATTTTAAGAGTTACCAAATGTAGCTATGTGCTATTCATATATCAAAAGTTCCATATGAACACGTTATATATCAACTAATTAACTCGCGAGAAATTATCAATAACTCAATAACACATAGCGACTTTTGCACGCGCAACGGCGAAATGCATTTTTTTATTTAACAATCAAAATGTGTGCCTCCATAAAGTGCCTATCAGCTAATAATCTCAGAGAAGGATTGTATTTCATTCACAGTCAAGAAATCAAAAACCTTCCTATTGCACCATTAAAGAACCTGCAATTCTTCCTCTATGGCCGCATGAAAGACAAGGAAGAAGTCAAGAAAAGAATCCTTCGGCTCGGAGGACTTGTGGTTAGCAAGCTCACTGACACTCTTGTGGCTGTTGTTTCTACAAAGAATGAAGTTGAGAAAATGAGTAATAAGATGGAGGAAATCAAAGATAAAGATGTTGAGGTATGCAACATTTTTTTCTCTAGGAATTTTAATGTAAATGTCTAACGAAAATTTTGCTTTCATAAAATGAATTGTAAACTTATACTGAGACTGGCCTGATAGCTCAGTTGGTAGTTGCTCTGCCTTCTGAACTGTATATAGGTTGTAGTTCGATTCCAACCCAGGACAAATGTTTTTGTGATGATCAAATTTACAAACAAAAAATATCTGCGAACTTAGGAGCTCTAAAACTTAAGAACAGACAGGCATAAGTATTCTATCAGTTATTTGTTCCCATTGTAAAAGCTTTGTTTAGTTTGGGGCTCGATGGCGCGGGTGTATGAAATGTCCACGGATAATTATTTATTTGTACTAGTTACACCCTACACCATAAAATCATTGTTCAAGTCCTTATTATTAACAGGTAGTCGAAGCATCGTTTCTGGATTTAATCGACCCAGACAAAGGAACAATAGCAAACTCTCTCCAGCTAGTCAAAGAAAACAACATTGCAGATTGGGGTTCCGATGTAAGTGAATTTTAGTTTCGGCATTCGATTTCTTTATAGGATATTTGAATACTTTATGTGCCTACCCACAATTCTTTTTTTTTTAATGTGTAGCCAGTAACAAGAATACCTCAAGACGTTCTCGACGGAAAGTCTATTGCTAAATCTGGCAGTAATTATGCGTCATCCAAATCATCTTCTGTGAAGTTGAAGATTAAAGGTATGCAGTATCTTATCTTACAAATTATAATATGGAAATTCTTAATAATTATATGCGAAAGTTTCTGTGTAATGAATGCTGGCGAAATTAAAATATCTGTCTTTTTCCTGGTGTCTTTATCTGAAGAGAAGTTTAGCGGCACTCTTGCTTGTGAATCGTCACCATTGTATGGTTACTTTCAGAATAAAGGATACTTTTATCCCGAAAAACTGAAACGCGGGGCGCTGTTATTATGTTCTCCTGAATGTCTATGTGAAAAATGCACGAGCATACTTGTAACATTAGCTGTGTTATCTAGTCCACTGCTGGTCGTAGTAAGGCGATGAGTTTTTTCTACTGCTTTTTTCGTCCTTCTGATGGGCAGTTACTCAACATAATTGCCGCTCTAGTTAGTCGAAGAATTGTGTATTGGACTCTAAGGTCCGTATTATAGAACGATGCTCAGTCATCAATCGGTGCTGAAGTAGAGATTTCATTCACTATTTTTTTTTTATATGTTAAGGTATGACGTGACGAGCTAGCCGTTCGCCTGATGTTAAATGACACGGCTGCCCATACCAGCTGCAGTGTCACTCGGAACTCTAAAGTATAGAGGTTCGCGTGACACTGCATTGCGCACGTCATCCTGAGACATCAGCACAATCTAGTAATAAGATTACTAAACTGTGAGATCAGATCATAAAGTCTCATTTGCCCAGTAATTTCACTAGCTACAGTGCCCTTCAAACCGGAACACAGCAGTGCTTGCACACTACTGCTTGGCGGCAGAATAACTGGCAAAGCGGTGGTACCTACCTAGACGAACTTTGCAGTAAAGTCCTACCACCTAGTAAAATTATTAAGATAAATTTATCACCTTAAGAATGAAATCTCTGCTTGAGCACTGATCGATGGCTAAGCATCGTCCTGTAATATGGACCTAAGCCTTAGTGAGACTACGTTACATTCACATGACATGATGTTAATGGTGACATTGACAGTCTCATAGATAAGTTGGTTGTAAGTTTGCCTTTTGTAGGTTATGGGTCCGATTCCCATCCAGGTAGTCCGAGACACGTCAATGTTTCTTTTGTTTCTGAGCGTAATATTTATTAATTTGTATTTGCAAACGAAAAGTAAATTATAAGTATTCTATCAGTTATCTGGTTTCCATAGTACAATTGAAATGTCCTCACAACATTGATATTTTATTTTATAACTATTAATATTAATTATGATAAAGTTTCTGCTTCACACCTTCCACAAAATTTGTATAATGTCTTTGAATTCACTCCTTGATCGTAATACTATAATTATACTTCAGGGGGTACCGCGGTCGATCCGGCGTCGGGTCTAGAAGATGTCGCGCATGTGTATAGAGATTATGAGGGCACTAAATTCACGGTGGTGCTCTGCCAAACCGACGTCGTCTCGCAGAAAAACTCCTACTACAAACTGCAAGTACTCGAAAAGGACGACCAAAAAAAGTAAGCTTTATTCTGTTTGCAATAAATAAGCAATAAACAAATGAATGTATATAAGGTGCCTTGCTCTTTTAAATAGGAATATGAAAATGTACACTTGGGGGAATGAAATGTACATCACCGTAGAGTTCACTTTTGGAAATAGGAAAACTTACGTATCTAAATCTGTTTATTAATACTCAATACTCAATTATTTATTGCGAACATATGTAATAATAATAATAATAATAACACCCAACGATCACTACATAGATTCTGGACCTTAACTAGGATTTGATGCTGTATATTTTAGATGGTGGCTCTTCCGTTCTTGGGGAAGGATTGGAACTACCATAGGTGGAAACAAACTGGAAGAATTTTCAACAGCAGAAACAGCGGTCGACAAGTTCGAGCACTACTACATGGAAAAAACGGAGAATCCTTGGGAATGCCGGAATATGTTTATGAAGGTAATAAAACAATTTAATAAATGTAATTTGTACTAAAAACTAGATTTGTGATATGAATATGTGATAGTTATTTTTAATTTTTAATTATTTTATATAGGTACACAAAACAAATTGCAATCATTGACTTATTCCAAATAGACATGCTTATAAATTATGATCTGGATTGTAACTTAACACTACGTGTACACAGAAAAACTAAATTATATAGTGACCATCGAGACAAATGATGTACACTTAAATGAATGTACACTTAATAGTAAAACATTTTGGTTGTAGTATATTTTATAGCCTTGGTTACATTTGATCATCATCAACATCAAGCTATACCAGTCCAGTGCTAGACGTAGTCCTCACCACACACGTACGCACGCTACTGAAAAGTCCGTCTTGAGCTCTTCTCGTCTAATTGGTACCAGTCGTAGTTTTTTTTATAACATATACTGACAAACAAGCAGACGGCCCGCCCGATGGTAAGCAGCTACCGTCGCCTATAGACACCTGCAACACCGGGGGCGCTGCTAATGCGTTGCCTACCTTTTAAATATCAAAAAAAATATCTAATAAATATCAAAGCAAATGTATCGTGCGGTACCGGTTTGAGAGAGTACCACACCATTTCTTCCCATGGGTGCCTGACACTTACTGCCGAGAGCGAGTGCGAGAGAGAAATGGGCAGCAGCATTTTCCTTGATATAATAAAATCATCTGCGATCAAGGAGACGCCATCAAGCGAGGTTTTTTTTGTGATGATTATGTTTATGATAATCATCCAAAGTGTTCAGTGGACGTCTCCCGGCTTATGATGTGAATTAGTGCAAGTCGGAGAGCTTCCTTCGCGTCGTTCGTCAAGTCGTAGTCGCCACTCACGAACATGTCAAGCCAAATTGGTCAATTCGTTGGTACCGTGGTTAACATCTGCAGTGCAGTGCGAGACGCACTTCAGTTCGTTTTGTTGAGCTTCTTTGCTGGATCACGTAATTTCTGATTGATCCTTTAGAGGCACTCTGACCGAACGAACCGTGAGTCTCGGCCCTGACGTCATAACAAGTAGGACACACATTAAAACCTTATTTTCAGGAGCTTTATGCGACGAAAGAACTGAACGAAGTTTTTACAAATACGTAGCTAATAACTAATTAAGTAATTCTTAAAATAGACAAAAACCTTATTACTTCTCAGGTGCCAGGTCGCTACTATCCTCTAGAAGTGGACTACGGAGATGGTGATGATAGCTCTTCAGCTAAACTGGAGATAGACAAAAACTGCAAGCTCGCCATCCCGGTTCAGAAACTTATAATGACTATATTCGATATCGACGTCATGAAAAAAACACTGCTGGAGTTTGAGGTAAGTTGAGACTTTTTATGGTGGTTATAAACCAAGTGATAAGTTGTTCTTGATGATTTGATTGATGTAAAATGACCTTAATAATTACTCTCATAAAATAACATTAGATATTTAGCTATAACTGTAAAGCAATTTGATATTCATACTTTGTTGAAATAAATTACACAACTCGCTACATCATTGTATTTTATCCTTACTCAGCAGCCCCAACTGCTGGTAGCTTGGGCGTTTCCGGCGGCACTCTAAGCTTAAGTTCTGAAGATGTGGGTGTAAACGAATTTAAAAGTACTTGTATGTTTTTAGCTTGACACGGAAAAAATGCCGCTTGGAAAGCTGTCTAAGAAGCAAATTAAAAATGGCTTCCAAGTTTTGTCTGAACTGCTGAAGTATATTGATAGTGGAACAGCTAATCAGGCTAAAATCATAGATGCTACTAACAGGTAAGATCTTGTAAATAATATCAATTCACGGACTATCTGGCTATATATAGTCAGAAGAAGACAGAAATTCGGTCCGTTGATAAGCGTATTACTGGGGAACAGCTGGACCGGTTTGGATATATATGTGTTTGTTTTGGTCAGGCCAAGGTTATCGGGCAGTCAATAATAATAACTGACGACTGCGACATGACTACTTTGTTTGATACGTTGCGAAACGTGCTTATTCTGGAACACATTTGATCGGGAGTTTTACTTTTTCTAAATAATACAGATTTTTATGGATCTATTCTAACATAAAAGGCTTATGACCGTCTGTACTAAAGTTAGAGTTGGCTTCTAAGTTCCCACTTATTCTTCTGTCACCTACTCGAATGCATTGTGCAGTAGGTATGTCATATAGGGATAAGTTCGAACTTAGGGACTGTCAAACTTTAATATAGACGGGTATTATAATGTAACAACTTAATATAAGACGTATGATATAGAAAACGATGTGTCGCACCTTAGGTTCTTCACCCTGGTGCCGCATGATTTCGGACGCGACAACGTGCCTTTATTGGACAATGTTGAACTGATAAATAAGAAGGCACAAATGCTAGACAACCTGATGGAGATTGAAATCGCGTACAGCTTACTGAAGACAGGTAACGTAACTCGATAATTTCTGTAATGTAGCATGACGTCACGAAATTCAAATTCTACAGTGCCTCTATATTGCGTCTTTATACCTTAACAGCCTTATTAATAAACGGGTATTAGTCTCGGATTAGTTACTTCAGACTTTGTCCTTTTTTTGCTACTGGAATATTTAGCTGGATCGAAAGAGACAAAAGATGGTGTAACTAGTCTAAAGCTAGTTCGTGTTTATTAATAAGGCTGTAATTATTGTTGTTCTTCATTTCATAGAAATATTATGTCAACAGGGTTTTTAGAAATACTCTTGTTTTTCTTTTTATAAATTGTATACCTAATTATTACCTACGTTTCGTAAATGGACTGACTCAGTTGGTAGCTATAATAATAATAATAGCTCTGCCTTCTAAACTGTAGGTTGTGAGTTCGATTCCCAAACAAAAAGTTTCTCAGTATTCTATCAGTTATCAGGCTTCCATAGTATACGCTTTGCTTAGTTCAGGACTAGATGGTGTTGTGTAAAATGTCCACTAATATTTAACTAACTATTCCATGCAATAAACCATCAACCCTTTGCAGATTCCGATGACACCGCGAGTCCGATCGAGTCGCATTACAAGAAGCTGAAGGCAGAGATAGCTCCTTTGCCGAGAGACTCTGAAGAATTTAAAATTATACAAGAATACACGAAAAACACGCACGCTCAAACTCACTCCAGCTACACGTTGGACATTGAAGAGGTAGATAGATAGATAGAAAATTATTTATTGCACAAACAACAACAATGTACCTTATGTACTTTACATACGCGTATTTAATACTATAGAGCATTATCTTCCAGTGAACCCCAGTATGATATGGAAGATTAAATGCGGTAGTACAATATTGATGGGATATAAAAGTATTTACAAGTTTTTACTAGGTGGTAGGACTTTGTTGCAAAGTTCGTCTAGGTAGGTACCACCGCTTTGCCAGTTATTCTGCCGCCAAGCAGTAGTGTGCAAGCACTAACGTGTTCCGGTTTGAAGGGCACTGTAGCTAGTGAAATTACTGGGCAATCGAGACTTTATGATCTGATCTCACAGTCGAGTGATCTTATTACCAGACTGTGCTGATGTCTCAGGATGATGTGCGCAGTGCAGTGTCGCTTGTAACTCTATGTTTTAGGGTTCCGAGTGAATCTGTTCTGTTATGGGCGACCGTGGCGCTTAACATCAGGTGAACGACTAGCTCGTCACATCATTCAATAACAAAAAAAAAAAAAAACATACTTTTAGCAATGCTAATACTAAATTTATGTATTATAAATAGATGTGGTGCAGTTTTTTTTTTTTGACAATCATAAGACATTGCTTTGATCTCTTTTGTACCTTCTGCTAGTTGTCACAAACGATACGTGAAAGGTCGACCCGACGTCAGTTAATCGTGTGAGTGCGTGACGAGGCCAACGGAAGTTGAGAGTTGTTGAGTATAAGTTAGTGAAGACAGAAAAAGAGAGATTTACGTTTCGTTTATTACTGTAGGGGCAAGAGAGCGGGTTGTACTGCTTCACGTAGTCTCTATTGTCAACATAACAACGTTAAAAATTACTTTTGAATTATCATGTTGGTATGTCCAGTAAAATGACAATTTACAATTGTCAAGATGGCGACATTAACATTAAACAAAGCAAAAACAAAGTTATACCGGCCGATAGATGGAGCTAAACTAAAGAAGTTTTACTTCAATCGTGTGGTCTAAAGCACACTATTTTTTATCTTTAGGTATTCAAAGTGCTTCGCGAAGGTGAGGACAAGAGATACAAACCGTTTAGGAAGCTGCACAACAGGAGGCTTCTGTGGCACGGCTCTCGCGTCACCAACTTTGCAGGAATACTCTCTCAAGGTCAGTCTCGTTAGCGATGGACGTATCGTCCTCTACATCCATGCGTTATGCTAAATATACAACTGCATTTAGTTATGTATGTTATGCAACATATACAGCTGCATTTAATTATCTATGTTATGCAAAATACACAGCTGCATACAATTATGTATGTTATGCTAAATATACAGGTGCATACAATTATGTATGTTATGCCAAATATACAGCGGCATACAATTTTGTTTTTTTTGCCAAATATACACCTGCTTACAATTATGTATGTTATTGACCGAGCGACAGCGAGGTGTCTCCGATTCAGCTTGGGCTATAGCCTTCTAATCATCATAATAATTATCATCATCATTGTAAGATTTCGTATGTCCGGCGGATGTTTGACCGGCTGTTCTCTACCGGTCGAATTTCTCAGCCGATTCTCGTGAAATGTTGTGAGCAGGTTTGATAATAAAATGTTTTTTTTTTTTTTTACGAATCACCTTTGTTTGTTCTTGTTTATTGTATTTTTGTCTACAGCATGTAAACTTTTTTAATTTTTACGTAGTAAAATTATTGTATTAATATATTAAGTATGTCCTGACGTTCGTGGTGTCACAAATGTGTTCCGACTGAAAATCAGTTATTAAGGTCTTAGGACCTTAATTGTATGCTGAGTCGGAGCCCATTCGTGACACCACGTAGCATTGTTTTATTGTTTTTGTGTTACGTATTTTTTATCAGTTGTGTGTCACGAATAAATGTTTTTTCTTTCTTTCTTTCTTTCTTTCTTTCTTTTGGAAAAAAAAATTCTAAGTGGGCACGAAATTACACCAAGTTCGTACAATTATTTTAATTATATTTATCGAAATTGCACCAATTATTATCTTGTACTTTCGGATTTCTATTTTCTTTATTGATGTCTATCTTGTACTTGGTTACCCTTTTCAGGTCTCCGCATCGCGCCGCCCGAAGCTCCGGTCACGGGCTACATGTTCGGCAAGGGCATATACTTCGCGGACATGGTCTCCAAGTCTGCCAACTATTGCTGCACCAGCAAGTCGCGTCCCACAGGACTCATGCTGCTCTGTGAGGTCGCGCTAGGGGATATGTAAGTACCTAGGAAATATCGGCGATAGAGCAAAATAATAAAGTTATAGAAAATATAAAATAATAATGATGATTCTACTAATACAGCTGTAACTCTTATTGTTACTAACAAATTGGATTGAATTATCTGTAATAAAATTAAATTTATTAATTATTTATTTATTTATAGTCCTCTCTTTCGTATAATTAACTTCTAATTTGCTGAAAAAGGTGTCATTTGTTGATACTGAAGATACCCGTCACACTGTCAATTCAGTCCCGTTTAAACTACACAGACAAACTCCTTTCCCAAATTAAAAACCTATTTATCCGCCTATCCCACCAAGTGGGATCAGTTTAATTTATTTTTCTTCTTCATTCGCTTCTGTCATAGTCATCAAATTCATATTTATTTATAGTTTCAACATAAATTACACATATAATAAGTTATAACCCTCATCATCCCGACATTTGCTATATCACACACAATCAACACATTCTTGAGTCTTCCACTCTTCCACCTTTTATGCTGTTAACATTCAAGATGAAACAAGATAATATTAATTTCACTATGCTAGCTTAAAAAAGTCGATGTACTGTGGCGTGCCGTACTGCACAACCTGAAACAGAAAAACAAAAAACAAAAATCGATTAAAATAATAAAATGTACAAAATAATATTCGAACGACATGTAAACTTACCGCGCCTTCGAAGACAATATATACTCTACGGAAGCGATCGCTTTGCCGCTGCTACGGAACGAGCTCGGGGGTAGTGAGAAACACGGCATACCCACAAAACAAGATATCATTCGTCATAACAATTATTGTAGTTCTCATTTCGTGCTAAAAATATTATAATTTATGATTTTTAAACTCTCTGTTTGTTAAATCGTTGTTGTAAACAGTGAATAAAAGTGAATCGAACATTATCGAGTGTATTCCTGATAATCCGACAGTCCATATCTGCATTTAATTGCAATATATAAATGTGGGACAGTTTCACCCACAGTACCTCTTATTGTAATAAAACCAGGAGCAACTAAGTTTAAACTTCTTTTTATTATTCATTTCTCAATAGAAATCGCATCTTCGCACTTGTTTTACTCATGCGCCGGTCAGTGTTGCCAACTAGAAATAAACTTCACCCAACTTCATTTCGAAAACAAAAGAAACGTATTAATAATTTCACAAGACTCGTTAGAGTTAGCTGAAGGATTTTTATATGAAAATTTAGGGATGGATGGATGTGGTTACAAAGCCCGTTCGTTATTCAAATATTTCCTTTACAAATGAATCTTTCGATAGGAAAATATGCCACTCCGCTGAGGACGTGAAGCTTCCGGCGGACAAGCACTCGGCGTGGGGCGTGGGCCGCACGGAGCCCGACCCGGCCATGAACCGGACGCTGCCGTGCGGGACCGTGGTGCCGCTCGGCACGCCCGTGCACAAGCAAACTAATACCTCCCTGCTTTACAACGAGTATCCTTTACAAACGGAAACATTATTTGACTGGCCCGATAGCTCAATTGGTAGTAACCTTGCCTTCTGAACTGTGGGTTGTGGGTTCGATTCCCACCCAGGACAAACATTTGTGTGATGAACATAGGTGTTTGTTCTGTGTCTGGGTGTTATATTGTATTCTATGTATGTATTTACAAACAAAAAAAGTATCTAAGTATTGTATCAGTTATCTGGTTCCCATAGTACAAGCTTTGCTTAGTTTGGGGCTAGATGGCGCTGTGTGAAATGTCCACACATATTATATTATATTATATTATTATTATATTATATATATTATATTATTTTATATATTATATTATTTTATATATTATATTATTATATATTATACATTACTATACCACGAGTTTTAATGAGTTGACAGCTGATAAAGAAATGACAAAACACGAAATTTTGTTGCCACACCTAGACTAATAGTTGTGGTTGTTCAGATTAACGTGTGACTCAATCCCTCAAAATATATCAATATATTATCATGTTAGTATGAGGCCGTAGTTTACGATTCCCGGCAGAGTCTTCAATTTAACAATGACGCTAAATAATGTTGATTAAAGTCAAACATTCAATCTGAATGAGTGATTCATCAGTTTACTCATTTCATTTTTTGACTTCACAGTTTTTGTTTTTTCATAGTCGTAAGTTGACATGCCGCTATCTGCCAAGTCGTAAATTGAATTAAAAGTCGCGGCATTGTGTTTTGACAGGCTATATACTATTTGATTATCCGTAGATTCTCACGTCGGGCATCAGGAAATGTAGTATTCATCAATAAGCAGTTTCCTTTAGGCATTGTCAGTTTAGCTCTTTCATCATCAAAAGATGGCGATTGAGGGGTTTTACTTAAACATGAAACTAAGCTTTATCATGGCAGTGGAGAACATTGTTCTGCTATCGTAAATAATTTAAATAAATACAAAATCCTTATTTTAAAATTCAATATATAAATAGTTAATATCTTTGTAATAAATCGTATTTTGAAATCTTTAAGTACCTACCTTTATTTCCATTCAACCAAACTTTTCATTTCGTCGTGTGATACTAAAAAGAATGACAGAAGCGTTTCTGTCATGTCACGTATGAAATGATGAACATGATGAGGCCAAAAATATTCATGAAGCTTCATTTTGCACAGACTATGTTTGAGTCAAGTTGTGCAAGTCGTTTTAAAACCACTTGATGAGTATCAAAACATTTCAGTTTACTAGCTGAAAATTTCGTTACCTAAACAAATTATAAAATTATATCGTCTCTATCGTATACATTTTACCACATGTTTTGAAAAATGTTGTTCAATATATTCCTTAGCACACTAACAGGTTCATCGTGTACGACGTCGCCCAAGTCCAGGTTAAGTATTTGCTGCGAATGAAATTCAATCACAAATATTAAATTAAATACCTTACTACCTCATAGATATACAAGTTCATCCCAACATGTAATTTATAAGTTTTGTTCTACATTAATATTGTGGTTCGAGCTAACATAAAGAGCCAGTAAGAAAAATCCTTTGTTGAGATTATCTTTGAAACTTATACTGATTTATAAGTTGTTACAATTTGTGTGAACAATTTAATATCTTGTTCTTTCTTTCTCGATTAATTGAAGTATTACTATTGTTCCGGACATACAGTAGTTAATAAACGTGCCTTTACATAATAAAAGACAAGACAAATGATATAAAATGTTGGCTGTCTGAATTGATGATATTGATTGTGATTACATGATTATAAAAGAATTACGATTCTGAAAAAAATCTCACTTGATCTTAATATTCGGGTACTTTTGTGGCGATACAGTAGTTAGCCCCCGTAGGTTAGCTTTCAATAAGGTCCACTCTTCCAGTGGACATAGTCTTGATCCTTTTGATTGGGTGTCTTTGAGCTGGTTGCCTCCAACTTTTGACGGAGGGGCGCCCTAAGCGCCTCCCGCCCGGTGACGCTGCAAAGGTCGGTAAAGACAAAAAGCATTATACCATTAAAAAAAAAACAATCAGGCTTAATCTCTTGGCTCGATCAACTTTTTTGGGATATTTGCGCATCGGAGTTTTCTTTGTAACGTAGATATCTTTTCGTTTGCGTTAAGGATAATAGACCAATATTTCCAAAAGTGTTTACGCTATCGAGTCTCGTAAAATATTTGTATGACATCCTAAGTTACGTATATATGCCGCTATAGTGGCAATGCTGAATTTCGAGATATTTGAATAAACTCTAAAACAGGGGTACTAATAAGCAGATGCTGATTCATAAATGTACATGCGACACAATAATAAATGGCAACATTATAAGTAAAGCTGTATCGCCGCAAAACTATTCGTATGTAATTTCCCTATCTTCTATTTACGTATAAGAAGACAAAGAATTTTGTGATAATAACTATGATAAGTGGCATTTGTTAGTTCGTTTAACAGCATTTTTAGGTTTTTAATTTTTATTCTTGATTCATAACATTCAGATCATCGTCGTCATTGCATTCAATCTATCACATCTAGTTTCTAAAATGTAGAAATTAGAATGTAAAGGTGGTAATTATGATTGTTCTGGTTTATCATTTCGACTTGGATTATTGTGCGATGGCTCGGGACCTCAAGCGAAGGTGCTTATGTGGGCCATATTCCAATTTGAAAACGCTAACTCGCTACCGAATCGGAACCATTGTGCTTATATTTTTGTCCAACTGTTTGTATGCAATGTGTATGAGCATGCGCACATTTTAATTTAACGTGAATCGAATAACCACGGCTTATGTTTGAACCAAACCTGATAAATTGTTATTATGTTTCTCGTTTTGTCTGGTCAGTATTAATTTGTTTAATTATGTAAGTTACCTAATTGTTTATTGGTTATTAGAATGAGGCATGAAACAAAACAAAACTACCAACGCTGTATTGTTAGATGCCATATTAATAAAAAATTACCGTGTATCTTTCTGGGTTTTAACAATATTCGCGATAATTCGCAACCCCATTAGAAGTATCCACACCGGACGATCAACTGCGCTCCGAACGCGCAAATCAACAGCTACGAGTATCACAGACTAAGGAGAGGATACTAATACTACATAATGCAGTAATATCCGGCGTGGACTTGGCTAATTAAACACTGTCAGTTAATATATTTCATGTGTCTCGTGCAGGCTATACGTCTTTCACGAATACGTTACACATTTCTTTATGTCATTGTTAGTTATTGATTTAAATTCATTAGAAATTTGGGTATTTGTTTTCTTGTCTCATTGTGTTATACCTAAAACTGCCCAGTGAATTGTACTATGAATGCTTTGATAACATTTGGTCTTATTTGATTAAAATATATTGCGTATAAATGCTATGAATAAATAATCCTTACATCCATTAGCCGTATTGACAATTCGTTTTTTTTTTGTTTGTTATATTGTGTAATTTGACTTCTTAATATGTATAATGATAATTTAGGTGGTCATACTCACAATTATGGAGGTATGTATCGCTAATAAATGTCTATTATAATTTTTTAAAAGTGTTGTTTCTTTTTGGTAAAGCCCTCGAAAATGGCCTTTGTATGTGACTTCCGACCACTAAACAAGTCTGTAAAAATGCGGTCATTAGCTTCCTTAGTTTATTTAGCTTAGTGGCGAGCAAATGCATTTTTGCGCGTTGGTGCGTGAGATTAAGGTTGGGAAATTTGAATTTCACCACAAATAAGAGCTTAGATAATTTACCTACCTGTAATCTAAATAGTTATAGAGTAATGACGCGTCATTAATAATAATAATAACGCTCAACGATCACATACGTAGATCCTGGACACTAACGAGGATTCCCTGTGTCTAGGGACCGAGGAACTACGAGGGCCATGGTCCCACAACACAACAAGGTTTTATGGTTTTTTTTTCTGTGCTCAAATACTTGTCCTGCCGCGGGAATCGAACCCGCCGCCTCCGGGTTATGAGCCGACCTGCTCAACCACCATACCACAGAGGCATTAATGGTGCAACTTGGTCCATTAGAATTAGACCATCGTTGATGAAGTATGGGTGTAGGTAGGACTAATCACATATTTCGCACACGCGGTTAGCTCTCCGCGTTCGTATTGCACTGAATGAGCTATATGGGCATAATAAACATTGACATCCGTCATGGACGTCTGCGTAGGCCATCGTTGTCTAAGTCACATCTAAGTGTATGCGTCGCACTGTGACGGCCCTATGAGATACTACTCAGTCGATTGTTTTTTTCTCTAAACTGTGTGTGACTTCGAGCAATACAAGGTGTGTGATTATTAATTTTTGATTGTGTTACTAGCTGGCTGAACATGGTACTTGCGCGAAGCCAATATCCTTTATTATGTTATTTCAATGTCAGTGTCATAATGATAGTCAAGTCATGATAAATGTCATTAGTATGTCAATAAAAATGCCCTTCATTTTTAAAATAATACATTTCAATGTTTTCCTCGAAATTGTGCGAACTGCAAAACCCTTTAACAAATAAAATTTCGTGATCTTGTGAATATGTTAAAGATTAATGAAACAAATAGAATTTATGAAACAACTTAAACATTTAAGACATAATAACATACGAAAAAAGTGTAACTGAAGGTGGAAACAATGGCTTCAGATATTATTAATTGGAGTAACAAAGAAGTGCTACATTTATTAAATAAAGAAAACATTTCCAACACAATAAAAGAAATATGCAGGACCCATGATATAGACGGACAATGTCTCTTGTCATTTGTGGACCGGGACTACTATGAAAGTCCGTTTCACAAGCTAAAACTCGGTGAAAGAAAAAGATTTATTTTGTTTGTGAAAAAATTACAAAAACATAATCGTAATGCAATGTTCGAGCTTGGTCTCTGTGATGATCAGCTGCTCAGTAATCCTTCTACAAATATAAATTTCCTTGGGACTAATTTGTCGCATTTAAGTTACAATTTACATAATAAATTGCCAAGTGAAATCTATAAGAGTTCGAGGAGTGAAGCGTGTGTTTCGAATTATACCCCGGAAGCCTCGAGATTAAATCCCGAGATTTGGAAAACAGCTATTGCGTTAGGTATGTATTCTTAAAACTTTACCAGGCTACTAGGTATCCGAAAAAGCGTTGATTTATAAATGACGCGCAATTTTTAAATATGCATCTAGGCCCCATTCCAAGTAATATAAATGAGTTGCAACCTACTTTCTTTCTACTCATTGTGTTTACTATGTTGATTGCACACATTCAATTAAAGCCAGCTTGTATTGTTATATGAATGTATAACAATACAAGCTGGCTTTTATTGAATAACTGAGAAATATTTAGAAATAGAAGGGCCAACTATGCTAAAATTATATTTTTAATGGTCTCTGATAGCTAATTCACTATATATTTTTGGTTATTATTTTACTAGTGGCACCTACTATAAACATGGTTTTCCGTTTTTCTTAAGTCTAATATTACACAAGCAATTTCAATTCAACTTGTTTATCTACTGGTATACTTTTGGCATGGTGTATAATGCAAGTTTCCCATGAGAATACACATAGACTGTACCTGTGTACTCCTGCCCCTATTTAACTGAGGGTTAGACTTGAAACTCAGCCATTGATGTAATGAAAAACTGAAGTTATCACTTTTTGATTATCATTGATAAACCAGGAATTTTAATATTAAGATCATTTATTTTTTAAGCAAAAATCATAGCTTACATTTAATTTCAGAGATAGTAATAATTTTATTTGAGAAGAAATATTGTTTTTCTAGGATATGTATTCCTGGTGACATGGGTAACAGCTGTGGTGATGGTCATAGTTCATGATAAAGTCCCTGACATGAAGAAGTACCCGCCACTGCCAGACTTGTTCTTAGACAATGTGCCGCACATTCCATGGGCCTTCGACATGTGCGAGATTACAGGCTCCTTCCTTATGGCTATTTGGGTTGTTGTACTGGTCTTCCATAAGCACAGGTAAATACTAGACATAATCCTGTTTATTTGCTTTTGTTTATATTTATATAAATGTCAAAATAAAATGGTTTATAATAGCCTCTGTAGTGTAGTTGAGTCATAAACTCATAATCCTGAGGTGGCAGGTTGGATTCCCACCATGCTACAATTATTTTATCACAGAAAAAATACAAATACTTGTTCTGTGTCTGGGTGTTGTGGGACCATGGTCCTCAGTTTCTGGGTCCCTAGACACGGGGAATTGTAGCTTCCATCCCTCCAGGGATGTGATTGTTGGGATTTTATTCAATTAAAGAAACTTTAAGTGAAGGTGTTGTTGGCAGCACAAACTACTTTTAAAATGTATAGAAATCATACAAATAAAAATTCGAAAGTTTATTATACTCTTATGCGACCATTTACAAATAATTGTAATGTGTCTTGTTGTCCCAGAGAATTATGCAGTTTCTGTCATATAGATATAATGCGTTGTTCAAGCAGGAAAAACAGTATGGGAATCACAAAACTGTGTTTATGTATCAATTGTAAACCTATTTATTGTTTGCTTTAACTTGCAAAACAAATATATTTACTGCCTCCAAAAAATACTTATTTTGTTATTTCATGGAACAGAATCCAGATTCATGGCTTTTGTAAGTTTGATCCCTCTAAATTCTATATTGTATATCAAACCAGCCATTATTAACCCAAACTTAAACTTATCCCTGCAAAAAATATATTGAATCTTTTCAAATCAAATCAAATCCTCTGTTTATTTGCCATTTTGATTCTGACCTTTCATCCAACTGGCAAGACCCGCTTGTGAATATTTAATTAAAAGATATGTTCAATAATAAATATAACATGTTGTTTACTGGTATAATTTAGCTAAAGTTATGTTAGTTAGTCTTTTTATAATCAAATTTTAAGCTGTGTTGCACTGCTCCACAAAAAATTTCATGTTACACCCAGGTTACCTGGAAGATAATGCTCTCTAGCATTAAGTTCACCCTACATTTGTTTATTTGTGCAACAAAGCATTTTCTATGTCTATCTATCTATATTTTGTATTGCTTATATCTACTGGCTTACTCATTTACACACCAATTTAAACAAAAAATAACATTCATAATATGTATCCAGCTAAATCAACTTAATATTTTAATTCCTAAATAATAATTTATGATAAGCAGTATATAATACTATAAAACAATTTGCGTAATTGTTAATGATAAAATGTGTAGTGTACTTTGTATTTTGAGTGGTACATATTTGTAATCATACAATGGATGAGTAATTCTCGTGGACTAACAAAGGTCGAAAGGCGACACTCGACGGAGTAAAAATACGAACAAAACGTCTATTGTTAGCGATCACTCAGATGTTCCCTTACTATTCTAAAATGTTTCATCATTCATCATTTAATCATTATGGTTATGAAAACATATTGTATAGCCACAGAATAAATAATACTATATAGTACTAACCTAGCAAACTACTAACGCTTCTTTTTTAGATAATTATCATAGTAATAATTATGTGTGAGTATATTTTATTATTTTTTTCATCTAGACATTCATATTGATAACCTCACTACCAGAATGGGATAAATAAAAGTTTTATTTTTGTTTTCATCACGTTGTTCTCACGAATCGAACACATAATTCACAAAATACTTATAAAATGAGTAAGCACGGAGTGTGTGAGTACACGAGTCTCAAAAACTACTCTAAGTGGGGAAGGAATAAAGGGGGCGCGAGATTTAATAATAATTAATAATAATTAAATCTCGCGCTCCTTACATAATGGCGACGTCAAGAACGAAAAAAATAATAATAATAAATTCTAATTTGACGTGGGGGTGGTAAGGCCTCCACTGACGTCACGCTTGGGATATTGTTAATTTTACCCGCCAGCGTTTACCCCAGTCAGCCCAGCTCCATGAATTAACAAACGCGGCTTTGGGGTGCTGACACAACTGTGTCAATGCCATGTTTAAACAGGGACCTTGGTTATTATACCCGCATTTTGTCGTTGAAGCTAATTCAATTCATAAAAAGTATTTACACAAGTTGTTCTCGATAGTAAAAAAATTGTATATGTAACGACAATATTTCAAATTCCAAATCGGTTCTCCGTTTGTGTGTAAAAGGCATTCAAACAAACATTTTCCTCCTTTATGTATATTAGTAGGGAATTAAAGATTACATATTAGCATTTTTATTAGGTTTTGTATTTTTAAATATTACCTACCTAGTACCTATATTTATAATTCTATATTGTATACGTTTTGTAACATAATTTACTAACCCACTAACGTGCATATAGAAGATAATGTTTACATTTAATTATGTGCATTAAAAGCGGTCATGTCCTATATCATACAAAAAATAATATCGAGTTCTAATACGTCGTAACTTATCGATCTTACACAAACACCCGGGAATGACGCAAAATGTACTGAATACACAGTTGTGTAACTTGCGTGTGTATGACCAACCAATCACGCCTCAGGAACCATTGATAAACTGTACTAAGTACTCACTGTACCTACTATAATAAATATCAATTTAGGTGTGTCGTTATATAATACTTAACGAATAAAAATGTTTTCTTGTTTCGGTATTTTGTTTGAGCGTCAGCCCTCTCAAGTCCGTATCACAGAACGATGCTCAGTCATCGATCAGTGCTAAAGCAGAGATTTCATTCATAATTCTTTGCTTGAGCACCGATCGATGACTGAGCATCGTTTTATAATACGGACCTTAGGCCCGTATCACAGAATGATACGTGCTCAAGCCGAGATTTCATTCACAAATCGATCATTTTCTGAATGAAATTTACGACTTCATTTACGACTGATACCCGTATTACAGAGCTATGCTGACTATGAATAGTCATTACTCCCACCCAGAACAAACATTTGTGTGATGAAAATAGGTGTTTGTTCTGTGTCTGGGTGTTATACATATTGTATTCTATGTACGTATTTATTTACAAACAAGAAAGTATCTATGTATTATCACTTACCTGGTTTCCATAGTACAAGCTTTGCTTTGTTTGGGGCTAGACGGCGTTGTGTGAAATGTCCACAAATGTAAAAAAAAAAAACAAATATATGCTCAGTCGTCGATTGATGTTCAAGTAAAGATTTCATTCACTATGTGATCATTTTGTTAATGAAATCTTGTCTCGAAGAGAGATTCACGACTGAGCGTAGTTCTGTAAACGGGCCTGAGCATATTTCTGTAATATGGACCTTAATATTTCTCCGCCATCGCCATGCCAAGCGGTGATGACTTGGGTGGTTGTGTTGGTTGATTATTTCCATTATCATGTTTTATGGTTATCATCTGGGTCATCCACGAATGACCTTCGTTTCCGTCCTGCATATTTCACTCGGGGCTTAGACAACTTCGTCACTTACCATCAGGTGAGTTGTTGTCAAACGCATGCCCATTTCATCATAAAAAAAAAAAGACACCAAACAGTATATCCATTGAAGAAGTTCTGATGCGAATTCTGTACTCCGTCCCTTTTATACAGAGCGTAGATGAAGGAGATAGTAAATGTAAATCTTATCGTGTAGTGCAAGTGGTTAGCTCTGGCGTCTGAATTTTTAGGCCGTTCAAAGACTTTCTGACTTGGCTTAACGACTTACGCTGCTAAAGTTTGAACGATTGGATAAGTACGCAAGTCGAGATTCGCTACTAGCGCTAGGCGCTACCGTAGTAAATGGAAGCGTACATTTTGAACCGAAACCTTACATAATAGCCATATCCACACCGGAAGATCAACCGCGTTCCGGTCGCACACAGCAGCTATGATTCCTTTGGAGTCACATCTGCCGCGCGCGGTTGTAAGAGAAGGGTCTGAATTTTGTCAGTCAGTCAGATATACTCGTAGGATACAGCAACATACTGTATTTCTTTCCAGGTTTATAATATTGCGAAGGTTCTTCGCACTCGCCGGCACCGTATTTCTTTTGCGCTGCTTCACGATGCTGATTACTTCGCTGTCCGTGCCGGGGTCACACCTGAAGTGCGAGCCGCGCTCGTACCCGCCGGCCGACGACCTCACGGTGTGGGGCCGCCGACTGCGGCAGGCGTACGACATCTGGAGCGGCGCCGGCATGTCGGTGCGCGGCGTCAGAACCTGCGGCGACTACATGTTCTCGGGGCATACTGTCGCGCTCACGCTGTTGAACTTCTTCATTACTGAATGTGAGTTTTACTTATACATCACCTTTTTTAAGTAAAACTTCTTTACGCACGCTTGACTTGGGGTAAGCTGGTGAGGCGAACGGAAGTAGAGAGGGAGATATAAGTATAACGTGAACATAGAAAGAGTTAAGTTTCTTAAATTACTGTAGGGGCAAGAGAGATGGAGCTGAAGTTTTACGTCAGTCGTGTGGTCTAAAGCACACTCGGTTTTTTTTAAATGCCGTTCCTTTGCACTTGAAGATATAGTAAGTGGTTGAATCTGCAGCTGCGCAGGCGCAGGTTACGCTGTTTATTTGCTGGTAGATATATGGATAAATATACTTAGTCGGTTACCAGTTACTATAAGTCTGGTTTGTTGTCTTTTCGCGACGACACAGCTGAACTAATGATGACGAAATTTGGCATAGAGATAATTTGATCCCCGAGAAAAGGCATAGGATGCTTTTGAATTATGGTAAATGACAGACTATGTGTGCAAAGCTGTGAGATATACTAAAGTACACAGTACACTTCTAAAGAGATTTTTTCTTGACTAATAGTTCGTCGCCCTTTCTATGTGAAACAGTTATTGCTCAACAGAACGTAGACTTCATATTGCATAGGTTTCGCCAATCAAGCGCTTATCGAAATATTGTCATAAACTCTGCAATACGTTGGAGACCAATACACTCAACAACACGACTCTGCAATACGTTGGAGACCAATACACTCAACAACACGACTCTGCAATATGCACCTCTACAGTTATGTTTATAAACAAACTCTTATGAGTAAAAATGCCTATATATATACCAGTACCCAGTAGTAAAGTATACCAACATTACGAATAGTAAACTGTATTATACGGCGACATAGGGTTTTTGCAAAAAAGTTACTTGTTTTTTTATGTTTTTGAAAAATTGCCTTCAATTGGTGATAACCTCACTAATGACTTTCAAATTCGGAAACTTATCATTTTTCCGTATGAGTATACTTCATTTGATTGCAATGTGTGAGTCACGGCATATTCGATGCTATTATTTATATTATCATATCTCTCTGAGTGCCAAGTTTTGTCTATGTCCTACTAATATTAGGTATAAAAGCGCAGCTTCCGTATGTACATATATATGTTTTCATACTCAGCGCTGAAATACCTGATTATGATGCACTTTGGGTTCAGGAATAACTCGCACGGTATTCGTTATCCCGGAAAATTGTTTCGACGCGGGTGTCACCGTGGGGCGTAGCTAACTGGATAATGAATATGAGAGACGCGAGAGAAACTTGCGTACGGGTATTACGACCGTGTTGGGCGACGAGAAAACAAGTGAAATGTAGTAATTTAGAATAATTACTGTGTTGAAAATAGTATTCACTGTTGATGTCGATTTATAATTAACATATAAACGGATACCTTTTAATGCGATTATGCGACTGCATTTTCTTGACAAGGAAATTTGATACCTTGTACATCGTCCCAAAAACGCTCCAAAATAAAACAAAATCGGTTTGCGAGGGAAAAGCTCTCCAATTAATTAGGTAAGACAGCAAGATGTCGTGCACCAAACGCTTGCGTGTTTTAGTGGTGTACAACACCATCTAGTTTCGTTCTTACGCACTAAACGTTTTTATAAATATTGCGTCTAAACATACCTCCCTACTGATTCCGTATACGATTCGAATAATACTGTTTTAAGGCGATGTCCAAACCAAACACAACTTTTGCGTTTTAAAGGGTATTATACAATTCGCCGGTGTCATACATATCACGTGACTCGAAACGTATATGCACAGCGCGTGACGTTATTCGGAAGTACTCTTTATCGTCAACTTAGATGTGGTTTAATTAAATTACATATTTTCTATTTACACAATTTTTTCATGTGTTATTTTGTTGCGTCACGTCGCATTGGCCTTTCAAAAATAGTATTTTTTGTTCATTTGGGATAAGACTCCGCCTTAATCATGTATACTTAATTAAGACTTATCTCAAGGAGAACTTCTTTTAAGCACGTAGCGAATTATAATTTTCTAATTCCTATCTGTACACTCAATGCCTTGTTTTGAAAAGATAGAAAACAATGAATCATTCTTTTATTTCTTGGACGCTATAGAATGGTTTAATCTTACAGATATTGTTGCATGCTATGATATCCTGGTTTAGGCATTTGAGAGATTATTATTAAATTGCAATTATATATATATTTATTATATACATATATTAAATTGACTTTGGGCAAAAAACTGATGTTTTTAATGACATGTACAAACAAAGTAATACTGAATTGTACTCATACGAAATATTAAATTATTTTATTCTTTAGAAATTTATTTACATATTTTTTAAATTATTTATTGTTATTGTTAGGGGGACTCTTAAGGGGATGTATGAACTTCTGTCACAACACAACTATAACTAAATATAGCTTTTCCACTGTAATCCTATAGAAACTGGTTCAAAAATTTCACCTCTGGTTTTGCAGTATAGTATTATATTATATTTGCTCTGCATTTTTTTTAATATGCTCTTCTGATCCAAATGTCATGGTAGCTTGATCTTGGTTCAAGATATAAACCTGAGTTAAAGTCACGCTATATAAATATTGTATGTAATTATGTTATTTATGTCTTATAATTATTATAACTTTTTGGCTATTACATAAATAATTATACTTAAAATAACTTACATAAGACAATATAATCGTTTACAATACAGTTACCTAGTACCTATGTACATATGTACCTAGTGAATATTTTAAATTTCAATATAAATAGACTATTGTTTTATTAAAATAAATAAACAATATTTCGTATAGGTAGTTTATCTCTTGAGAATAATCTAGGAAATATAATACAACATCTGCAAATAATACCAGTCTCAAAAGAGGCCATTACATGCAAGCAAAAGACAATATATTTTAAATACTTTTGTCATTTAATAAAATGGGTTGATTTCAATTCAAATGTAGTATGAATTATATATCTTAATTTAGGTATCATTACATGTTACTTATCTATAATGTTTTATTTCTTAAGTTTAGTTTGCTAGTAGTTAAGTTTTATTAGGTAGTTATAATTTTATTTGTTATTATGCATGACCCGAACGAGTGCAATAACTACTTTTTATACCTTGAAATTGTACCGTGTAAATATGTGATAACTAACTAAATGAATAGCAAGGAGGTATCTGTGCGAGGAATCTATATAGTCTGGGGCGGTTGCCATGGTAGTCTTTTTTGTTTTATTTTACGTGTTACCTTTTAAATTTTGTTATTTTAGTTAATTGGGCCGTTGGGCGTTATTATTATTATTATTAATTGTTTAAGTTCTTCCAACTAAAAACTACAATGATATAACAACTACTAATAAACACTACCACAACAAAAAAACATTTGGAATATATACTAGCCGCGATGACCTATAGACAGTCAAATGCTCCAGCCCACTACCAGTAGGTAGCATACCCAACATGCTGATTGGTTGTGCCAAATAAGTGCCAGCATTTTGGTCATGCATAATTAATTAATTATAGATATATGCTACTGACTATATGCGGATTCGGATCATTTGTCCTTCTACACTTCTACATAGGATTTTTACCTCCATAGCAAATTTAATGTAAAGGTCAAAACAATGATACATGATACTAGTTTCTTACGAATTTAGTAAATATTTGTAGGTAACTAACTAATAACAATAATAATAGTATGTGTGGACATCTCACACAACGCCATCTAGCCCCAAACTAAGCAAAGCTTGTACTATGGGAAGCAGATAACTGATACAATACTTAAATACTTTTTGTTTGTAAATTCATACATATAATACAATATAATACCCAGACACAGAACAAACACCTATGTTCATCACACAAACGTTGGTTCTGGGTGGGAATCGAACCCACAGCCTACAGTTCAGAAGGCAGGATCACTACCAACTGAGCTATCGGGCCAGTCAAAACTGGCTCTGGATGCAGTTTTTGGGCAATACGAGTACCCATTTGCACTCTTCCAGTCTATCCAGGGTTGTTAATAATAATAATAATGATATCGCCCAACGATCACATACATAGATCCTGGACCCTAACTAGGATTCCCTGTGCCTGGACCCAGGAACTACGAAGATCATGGTCCCACAACACCCAGACTCAGAACAAGTATTTGCGCTTTTTTTCTGTGCTCAAACACTTGTCCTGGTGCGGGAATCGAGCCCGCCGCCTCCGGGTTATGAGCCGACCGCAACCACCACACCACAGAGGCTGTCGCTATAACAAACCTTCGTTCCAGACACGTCTCGCAACCTGTACCTGCTGCACATCCTGACGTGGGTAATGAACATGTTCGGCATCTTCTTCATACTGGCGGCGCATGAGCACTACTCCATAGACGTTTTCATCGCGTTCTACATCACCTCGCGCCTGTTTCTGTACTACCACACGTTGTCGAACAACCAGGCGCTCATGCAGAACGACTCATCCAGGTGACGGTTGTTATTTGTTTTTGTCCCTACACCCCGGGGAAACATAGGTTACAGCTATTTTCGAATTTTTAGACCTCTATTAAATACCGATTTTTTTAGCATTTACCCATCCGTATATGTACCCAAGTGACCGCAGCGACCGGACCTTATAACCGCATATTATTGGAAAGAAATAACTGTTTGTCTTTCTGTTTGTTACCTTTTTACACTTGATGACATTTGGAAATAACACAGTATACTAATTTAACCAGTTTATTTTTAGTTACAAATATATATTTTTTCTGTATTATTGGCTTCCGTTTACTTTTCACATCTTGCCATCTTGACCCAAGATTAAATGTTTTTAGTACTTACCTGAAAATCAGGTTTCTAACTATATCTGTATTAGGTACGTTTCATTCATCATCCTTAGCCTGTGGAAATGTTGTACTCGTCAATTAATATACTAACCAATGAATTATTCCAGAACCCGAATATGGTTCCCGCTGCTGTCGTTCTTCGAGTCAGAAGTGGACGGGATCGTGCCCAACGAGTACGAGGACCCGATGACCGTGCTCGCTAATCTATGGCTGTGGGGCGCGCGTCTCGTCGCCGACGTGAAGGATTCCTCGGTCGCCCGCATCGCCGGCTCCAAGCTGCAAGAGGGTGCTGCCATGGGAGAGTACTCCGTCGTCAAACTAGTCGACGGGATCAAGAGGAACCTCAGCCTAGTGGAAGAGTTTAACAACAAACACACTCAATTAACGCGCGACAAGCACGTGCAGGCCGGGTTGCTCGATGATCTGCCGGATTCGGACAGGCATCTGATAACCGATCTCCCGACCGATCCCCGCTTGGAACCGATTTTAGATTTTACCAATACGCCCTCGCCGAATATAAGAAAGAGATTCAATTAATCATGTATTTTTATTCTAGTATAGAGGCTGTTTGTAACTTTATAGGCGAGTTAGATAATATATTTACAATGAATTAGATACCTGAATGTTTTACATTTCCATATTAGATTTTATATCATGTTATTCCATTACTATTTATTTTACTATAAGTTAAATGTAGTAGTAAATTGATAAGAAAATTTATTTGCTCAAAATAATAATTTTGAAATACAACTTTTTCGCTTACTACAAATAGTTTTGTTTCTCTGGTTTTTAGTTAATTTGGTTGCATGAATCCTCTACTATATAATAGATGGACTGCATCTAACACTTCTGTAAGTGTTGGTGAACGTGATTTGATATAAAACAAAATATTTATTTTCCTAGAAAAAAACTTAAGTCCGGTAACTGTTAAGTTTAAACTTTGAAGCATCAAATTCAATGCCCTAATAATCAGTCTTTTAGACTTTTCGATTATCTAAATGCTAATAAAAAGTAAGTCAATATACAGTGAAATAAATGAAATCTTAAAAGTCATAAGCTACTTTGTTGATACAGGCATTCCAGCAGGGAACGGAAATTAACAAAAGCATTATAATTTTTTCGATTTCATGTCCACATGTTTCCTACTATGCTGCCCTTTAATGGTTGATTAAAGGTTAATTTTGCGTCATAAATGTACAGAATTCTCAAATTGTAGAATCCTTGTACTGTTGTTTAAAATGATTACTACTTTGCATTCATTCAAAAACGCTATATGAAATTGACCTACTGGCGACTCAGTCACGGGCTACACCCTATCACTGCTTGTATTGTTTATTCTGTACCACTCTGTCCTATTAATATTAAAATATGAAATAAAATATCTACTTCTACTAGCAAAATAAATAAGCCAATTTTTATCGTATTTTATATAATTTGTATGAAAAATGTTAAAAAATGTCTTTAAATATTAATAAATTGATGATAAAATTTGTCATGAAAAAGGTAATTCATTACAACCAAAAGCGTGCACATTAACTTAAAATAATACATTTCAGTGGGTAATGATAATAAATAATACAGTTTTCTGGTACATGTTGTGCAATAGGGGCAATCAAGTATGCCAACATATACCAGTGATTAGATTACAATGGCAGCAAAGAAAATACTAATTAACGAGTTACATACACTAACACAATAAAAGGTCCAATTAAAATAAAAAAGTATTTCATCAAAAATATTTCCAATGTTAAAAGATTATGTAAAACCAAAAAAATAATACTTTGAATAATACAAGCTTTTGAAGAAGGTAAAACATTTGTTAAATAGATATCTTAAATCTCATAGAACCTCATAGAAATATTTCATTATTAATAACTATGTAAATAGGCCACTTTACTGCAAAAACATAACTATACATCGCCACATAACAGGAGCTCTCAACAAATACTTCTTTGCATTATATACAATGGCTAATCATGTCAAATAAACCAACAGTGTTACTTTATTTAACAGAATTTAGTGAATAGTGCTGTCTTAGTGCTAAGTAAGGGCTTTGAGCTGTAAAGCAAGTTATCTTCAGTCAATTATTCTGCTGCTACAATCTGTTCATTTTCAATGAGCAACTCGGAAGGATCCTTTTTCCTTTCAACATTTTCAGAATCACCTGCAGCATCTTTCTCCACAGACTCACCTCGGGAACTGACTGTTCCATTCTCGTTAACAGATTCATTATCTGCAGGAGCTTCTTCTGACATGGTTGTAGGTTCCTCAACTTCCTTGGTAGGAGATTTCTCTTTTGTTGGAGTAGATTCTTTATCTACCGATGCTTGTCTAGCAGGTGAATTTTCTTTTTCCTGGGAAGCTTCTTTTGTTGGTTCTTCAACATTATCTCTTGCCGGAGTGGCCTCTTTAGATGCTACTATATCTATAGCCTCTCTTGAAGGTGTCCCTTCTTTGTCAGGTGACTTTTCCTTTTCAGCTGGTCGGTCTGCAACTTCTTTTTCTTGTGAGTTTTCTTTAGAAGCCTTGTTAGCATCTCCATTCATTGTTGTCTCCTGTAAAATGAAATATACAGTTATTATTTTCTCTGAATCATAATATAAACAATGTCACTTTCCCCCAAATAACTCAACCACATTTGATGTTTAAATTATGATTTATTATGATTATGATTGAGTCATACAATAAAGAAGAAAAGGTATGTTCAGCATATGCATCATTTAGCAACACCTCTTAAAAGTGACACAATTTTGGCATATAACCTGATAAGCTGTAAATATTATTATAAATATTACTTTATGAGACACAGTAACTTATCAGAGTACCTTATTTATTTCAGGTAGTTCAGCTTGCTCAGGTGGCACCTCTACCTTGAGAAATTGCTCCAAAGTGTCTACCTCGTTTGCAAGGTCAAATTGATCGTAATCCTGAAATAAAAACATTGTCACAACTATATTTTCCTTCCATGTTAATCAGCTGGGTGGGTGTTCTTAAACATGTTGCCTGTTGATTTGAACTAGTTTTACTATTTACTATTTGACAGCATACTAAGGCTTAAACCTTTGTCCCAATGCATGTAGTGATGGTTGAGCAGGTTAGCTCATAATCTGGAGGCATATTCGCTTCAGTCTAGACGTTGTGGGAACATGGTCCTCATAGTTGCTCGGTCCTTACCCTAGATACAGGGAATCCTAGTTAGAATCCAGGACTGATATATAAATATATATATTATATACTATGTGATTGTTGGGTGTTATTATTATTATATCCTATTAACACATAATGAATAAAAATACAATAGATACAAACATCCAAGGGGAACTCATTATTTTGAGTGGATTATAATATTACCAACAAATATTGCAGAACTTACGATGTTATACAAAGTGATTTTGTGTTTTGTGACTATAACATAGAGGTCTTATATCTCTAATGGAACTGTTTTAAATCAATGAAAAATACATTCAGAAAAATTTAATTTGATTAGAGTACTTCTTGAGATATGCAGGGAAAAGATGCAATACAACACATATCAGTGCATTCCTTTTTTACATCATGCATATTCCTCATACTTTATACATTGAGGATACTACTACTAATATGCTTCTGCTTGTTAATATTTATACATTTATATATATATATATATATTAAACTTCTTATCTTGCTCAAAGTCACTGACTCATCACATTCCTTTGTGTACAGAGTAAACAATTACATGATTGATTAAGACCTGTGGTGCATCATGTCTCCACTATTTTTATTATTTTTTTTCAAGGTTCTGTAACTATAACAGTATAGTTACAGAACCTTGAAAAATAGTGGAGAAAGTGGATAACAATACTGGACATAATTGAAGACATTTGCGGAGTGTTTAGAGCTTACCCCGCAGTATTCGTCATCATTAAAGAGCTGGGGTGGCAGCGGGGACCGCGGGTTTGGGTCGCTGACAGTTCCTCCGTTCGACTTCGAGTTGTTTTGCATGAAATCTTTATCGGACTCCCTTCCTGGTTCAGTAATGTCAATGACATCATATTTTATGTTTTTCGAATCTAAAATCATCAGCACTCGCTGCTGTCGCTTTTTTACCTACAAACGTTAATATTCACGTAATCAAAAACAACATTTACAAGAATTTTAGCTCAGAAAAAATCGAGAAAGAAGCCCGGTCGTCCCAGGGAATTTCCTAATAATACACTTACCTCTTTGTTCCCGGAAATACCACTAACATACACTTTAACAACCATATTGTAATCTATGTTATAGCACAAGCAATAGTGTAAATATCGGCGTCAAAAATATTTTAAACGAGAAAAATAGGCTTGGCCATTAGACAATCTGTTGTAATAATAATAATAATTTAAGTATGTGACACATCTATGACAAATGACAACTGGAAAGAGTGACTGCGTGACAGTTATTTTTTTTTATGTTTTGGCTCCACACTTTTGTGTATTTAGCTAGTGTCAAGTAATTGATAATTTATCAAGTTAATGATATTTCACGCAAATATGTGTTAAGTCGCAGTCGAAATCATCAATTCAAGTCAAAGTCATACTCCTAGTAAAGTGGTGGCAACCTTACTTAAAGCTTCTATGGAGTTTTGGAAACAACACGAAAAGAAACGTTTCACCATCATTATACCATTTTCCCACACTCACGCCTGTAATCCAGCACTTAACGAATAGAATGTCACCAATTTTATGCACTAACACAGAAAATAACACAAATTTTGGAAAATAATACAATGCGGTGACGCAATCTTTTTCGCGTTCCCGCCAAAACTCCTGCGTGACAGTTACAGACTGTGACTATTGAAATTTGTATATATGAAAAGATCTCGAATCGGAGATAATTTTTAAAGTTCGGTGGTTTTAAAACAGTACTGAAGCCATCTTGATTTGGTTCAGTAACGCTGGCCGCACTGCTATTAAGGCTAATTTACACTTTGTTAAGTAGCGAGTTAACTTACGTATAGTTCCTATCATCGCTTTGACAGGGATTTACCAGATGTTCTATTTTTTTCGCTGAGGCGAGTGCAAGTAAACTTTTAGAACGGCAGTTTAAACGACAGCACTGTACGGGTCATTATCTTAAATTGTATGTTATGGAACGAATTAAATAATAGCCCAGTCAAATAAGCTAAAAAAGAGGTGAAAACCTCCCCATGAAACCTAATAAGCTAAATTTTTGTAGGAATGTTAATTTTGGCATTCTAAATGTCATACCAAATCCCATAAGGTCACGTCGCGTTATCACGTGTCATTTAAATTTTTATGAGGGCCGCTGTTTTTTTACGAACTCACATTCAAAGAGCATATAACCACTACGTTTTACTGCTGCTCACATTTTTATTATTTCTTAATCATTCCAATGTTACTTTATTTTTAGGTAAAAGAACTTCAACCCTCACCGCCTCATAATTTATATCATAAACGGTTCGGCTTTTAAAAAGAAAGCAGATACTCAATAAATAACTGATTTTTTGACCGTGAATAACTAAGGACACTCACACGTGACCTTATGAGACTTTTGAGACAACATTTTGATTGAAACCCGAAGATGAGTGGGATGATGTTGGAACCTTGAAACTAAAACTAGCAAAAAGAAAATAAAAAGTTTTATATTATTTCATATAAATTTTATTGTTAATATTACTTAGGCATAGTTGTCCTGTAAAATATAAATCAGAATGCATGTAACTATACATTATTTGCAAATAATGCAGAAAACACTGTTAGCGCAAGGTGCGCGGAATGTTTTACAGTCAGCGACAAAGACACACATTATTTCGAGTTTTATCCATACTGCTGTTGTATGTACAGTCAGCTACAGAATAACTGAAACACCCCTGCTTAGTGTTTAAGGATTAAAATATTATTGTTAATGCGAATAGATACTTAATTTTTTTAAACAGATTATGTTTCTATTTATATTGTGGTAAAAAAAAACAAATTCAACAAATCGTAAAGTGCCGCTTAAGCGAGTAAAATCAATCTTTGGGTATTATTAGGGGCAGGAGGGGTACATACTTTTGCGAGTGACTGTACGTACATAAGCGATGAATTCAAGAATTATGTTCTTGGTAATACTACATAAATACCACTATACATTTGAACTATTATTTAACATATTAAAAATGTAATTTTTGAAGAATTGAATAGTGCCTCAAAATAACTACACGCTTAGAAAACGCGCGCAATTGAAGCCCTTTTATCGAAGAGATAACAATATTTTTCAGTTAGAAACAGCAGCCAAGTATAATATTGGTTATAGTATAGGTAATATACTATTATTGCCTTTATTTTATAATGTATAAACAAATAAACGTTACAGTACAAAGTAAGGTGAACTGAAAGCGTCTAAAGAACACTCAGGTCAGCGTAAGGTGACTTAAAATATCAATGCAACATAAATGAAAGTCAATCAAATCACTAAATTCGATACGCAATGTTTAGCTTTATAAACTAAATTTACAAATGTAAGAAATAATTTAAATGGATGGCTGCCTATAATAACAAAATAATAAAAACAACAGATTTAGAATCATAAAGTTTCAATATTGTAGGACGTATTCGACGTATCGAATAAAAACATAAACGCGTTTAATTTGTTTATTCACGTATGTTTGTGACGCGCGATTGGCAGAGGTCCAGTTTGTTCAAATTTCGCGCAACTCCGACCACAACGCTCACTGATATGTATTATTAAATGTTCCGCCGACTGTCGTCAAGTAAGTCTTTCCGGACAATTAAAACAACCGTAGACTTGCCAACTAGACAAGAAAATATAAAGAGTTTCACGACATCTTTTATTTTTCTATAATAGTGCATTGCATTCTTGTCGTAATAAGTAATTCAGCTATATTTTGTGTATTAGAAATGTAAAACAATAAAAAATCTAGGTTGTCATGTTTACAAGAATAAAATAAAATTTGGTGGGCGATATTGTGACCAACACTGAAGTGAGGGTGGTATGTGAAAGGGTAACAATAGTTCAAATATTACTAGCCAGTAATCAGTATCTGTAAAATCGTCCGTATAATTTACATTTATGTAGGTAACTTTATGAAATATAAAAGAAATTAATAGACATTTTGAAATATATACATACATAGAAAATTCTAATAACTTTCAATTGACTACAATAATTTATATTCGATTAAATTAATATATATGTAATTAAGAACTATAAACAAAAATAAAATAGGAATGTAGATTCAATAGACAGTTACTAATAAAATAAAAAAATTAAAAAAATAATAATAAAATACCATAAAAATGTCAAAAATAATAATGTTTTAAAAAATCACAAAAATCGGTATAGCTACAAAATATACAAAAAAAACAGACACAAGTACCTACCTACAAAGAAATGTTTTAAAAACTAATTCTTATACGAAAACCAAAAAATTTACATTTTGTCGTTTGTAAGAAAAATCCATTAAGTTTTGCATTCAATCCATTCAAACCAGTATTAAGTTATTTTTATAGCGTATAGGCCTACGTTAGCCAATAACTCGTAAACAAGTTTACAGGAGTCTGCGCAGTACAAAGTCATCTAGTTAGTCATACCCTTAGAAAAAAATAATATGGGTACGTCATAATACCCTAAACAATATTCAAATTCACAGCAAGTTGAATTGTAATTATGAAAATTCTGACGCTAATATAAATTATATGTTACAAGCACGTGTTCCGAATTGGCACCACGACAAATGTCCGCGCGCAGTCAGCAACGTGACGGTTTAACGATCTTCACGAAACTTGGGCGTTATCTGCCGAATCAATCAGAGAGTTGGCAACAACACACTGTTGTGCATAGTATTGGGAGACTGTGTACATAACTTCTTTAGTTATGTTTTAGCCATACGATGCGCCACTATAATGCACATGCACAATACACAATTGCAGATATCTTACAGTGATATTAGAGAGCAGAATGAAATAATAGTAAATTCAAAGACTCAGGCCGAAATGGTTAGAGAAAAAATGACTCAATGTGAGCATGACGTGGCGATTATGAAGATCATTGCACATTGACCGATATTTAAATTTTAAATAAAAAAAATCAATGTACAAATTTAGTCCAATAACTGAACTCTACTTACAGTTTTATTATATGACTGTATAGAAGATCAGCGCACGCAAGCGCAATACACTACGCCGCAACCACTTTTCCCATTTTAGCCAGGTTGAAAAATAAAAGCACCCTAAATATTGTATTACTTAGCAGGAAGCAGCGGGCATTTTGGAGCAAGTCCTATTTAACTTCAATCCTTTTCGTTCATTCCCAAAAATGAAATTGAATGAACATGACTTCAGAAGTGTTGAATAGGTGAGAATGTAAGCCCCTAGTACCCAGTGTTGGCAGTCCAGCACTTGAGATCAGCTTCATTCTAAAATTTGCGTAATAAGTACCTACTTACATTTATTGATACACCACACTTTTACAGAGAAATTTTGTTTCTTTCTTGGTAGGAAATATCTGTACTTCTAATCAAACATGTAAACAGTAACTAACTCTTCGAAGAAGTTACTCACTGTTAACATTTTTTATCACAAAATAAATCTTGTCCATTTCTACACCATATTAAAGTGGAAGAGAATGCAGTTTTTTGTATCTTCTTATCTGTTATCTTTAGAAAACTATTCAAGTAATCTAGCTCATTACTCTCTACAACTACTTTAAATATAAATCCCGGCATTTACTGAGCACTGTTAGAATACACTCTGGCTATTCAGACTCAGATTCGAAAAGTTTTCATCAAAACATGATGATGTAGGTATAAGTAAGTACTAATTAATCGCACCGTCCATGCTCTTAGTTCTGTATTACAGAACGATGCTCAGTCATCGATCGGTGCTCAAGTAGAGATTTCATTCACTAATTGATCACTTTATGAACGAAATCTCTGCTTGAGCACCGGTCGATGACTGAGCATCGTTCTGTAATACGGATCTTAGTGTCTCATATCTATGTAAATCCAAAGGTTGTCTGGAAGAGATTGCTCTTCGCTCATTGTAGCTATTTTATTACGTGATTCTCATAAGCTATACATAGATAACATTCATGTTTGTTATTAGTGTCAATAAAGTGTTTTGTATTGTACTGTGACAGTTCATAGCGTCCAATTTTCTGAACGAAACTTTTTACGTCACACGCAATAAGTTCGAATACTGAATAGCTATTGAGATTACGTTTCTGAAAGTTTTCGCACGAATTTCATTGAAAGCTCATTCATTATGTGATGGAAACTTTCGAAATCCGAAAGAATAGCCTTAATGAAGTCTGAAGACCGCTTACCGGCCGGTTATGGAGTTCCGTTGACCTGCCACGCTGAAAGCGTGCGTAATCGATAGCGACTAGACTAGCGGCGTCGTGGTTTCGGGCTTTGTTATAACGCGCAGAGATGTGTGTAGAGCGGCAAGTGGTAGTATTAAAATGGTATTTATTATCTATGGTTGTTCAAACAGGAGTGCCGAAGTCTGGGTCACCGTCGCCAGTGCGCAGTCGCGGCGGGAACACGCTACGTGTTACACCATTAGTGAGGGCTTCCGTCACACGACGCGCTGACCCTATCCTAAAATCACGAAACAAAGTTACAAAACAATTTTTGAAAGGAAGAAAGCGAAATCATTTGACTTGAGATCCTTTGTTGTTGAGCAGGTCGGCTTATAACCTGGAGGCGGTGGGTTCGATTCCCGCAACAGGACAAGTGTTTGTGCACACAAAATAATGCGTAATCTTGTTGTGTCTGGGTGTTGTGGGACCATGGTTCTCGTAGTTCCTTGGTCCCTAGACGCGGGGAATCCTAGTTAGGGTCCAGGATCTATGTATGTGATCGCTGGCCGTATTATTATTTACCTAAATATTGGTGTAATTTCAAGTGAAGTATGTTAAGCGTAATTTGAAAAATAGTTTTAAACTGATAGGAATTAATATCTTTATAATATTAGATTAAAAATATTAACAAGTCATAAATAATAATAATAAAATGTAAAAAAATCTACCTAAAGTTTATTTATAACACAGCATTATATTATAATTTGATTACGGTGTAAGACCCTATAAAGCGGCCAGCGTGATGGATAATGGGGGAGGGAGGAAAAATAGTATTGCTTACACATATTGATTGTATTTTTATACATTTTACATCAGACTTGTCTCATTTTATTTCATATTGTATTCTATGTATGTATTTACAAACAAAGAGTATATAATATAAGTATTGCATCAGTTATCTGGTTTCCCATAGTACAAGCTTCGCTTAGTTTGGGGCTAGATGGCGCTGTGTGAAATGTCCACACATATTTATTTATTTATTTACAAGTTATTGCAACGGAATAAGACCGGGAAGTCTAATCTGAAGACGCAATGATTTAAATCTTAATGCCAAAGATTTTTAAATTATATCTAACATACAACACTAAGTTGAAAATTGGAAAGTACCTGTTGAAAATTGAATTTCTTATGGTCAAACTAATATAAAACTGTCGCTCACCGGAACCCTTTGCTTTCTCTCCTTACAGGCTTGACGTCTCCATTTAGAGGCGGCAGGAGTTTGACCGCGGGCGAGGTATCTACTTGTATGAGGGGCGCCACCGCGGGCTCTTCGACCGGCGGAGCACCCGGGAGCGCTGTCGGAGACTCCAACACTGGGGACAGGCAATTTCGTGTTCATTTTAGACTAGAAAAAAGAAAATGACTACGGCATCAAAACTACAAAGCCCAAAAACGAATATGAAATCTCAAAACGATACCCAGCTTATTTAACTCCGAAAGGCGACCAGAAGAAACTGCCAATACGCTTTAACGCACTCTTGTCTTCACTAGCGACTGGACGTGCTCTTCTAATCGATGCCGATGCGATACGATTTATTTTTTGCTTTACATTTTATATTTGAGGGCGAAGTCAATATATCATCCGAGAGGTTTGTGAATATCAGTAGCATGATAAAAGATATCAGCGATATGACGAAACAATAATGTTTTGAAAACAACAATTTTGCGGTGGGACAAATATGGTACTATGACTTTACTAGGCAGTAGGACTTTTCTGCAAAGTTCGTCTAGGTAGGTACCACCGCTTTGCCAGTTATTCTGCCGACAAGCTGTATTGTGCAAACACTACTGTGTTCCGGTTTGAAGGGCACTGTAGCTAGTAAAATTACTGGGCAAATGAGACTTTATGATCTGATCTCACAATCTAGTAATCTTATTATCAGACTGTGCTGATGTCTCGGGTTGATGTGCGCAGTGCATTGTCACGCGAAACTTTACTGTTCTGTTATGGGCGGCCGAGTCACTTAACATCAGGCGAATGACTAGCTCGTCACAACATTCACTAACATAAAAAAAGAATAGTTAGAGATAGTTCAAAGGTAGTCCGATGGTCTAATCTTAACTCTTGGCCACATCGCTCGCAGAACCGACAACCAATGGGGGAAAAAAGGTCGTTAAGTGGCAACTAGGAACCGGAAGACGCAGAGTACGCCCCTTACTACTTGGACCGAATCAAGTCAAAACTGCAGGGAGCCGATAGATGCAGAAGGCAAGCAAGGACCATGGTCCTCGTAGTTCCTAGGTCCTAGTTAGGGTCCAGGATTTATGTATGTGTTCGTTGGACGTTATTATTATTATTACAGTCAAAGTGGCGCTCTATAGGGAACCCTACGTTCGGCAGTGGACGTCTTCAGGCTGATGATAAGTGATGATGGGTTACCTTCATCGGGCTGAGGCGTCTCAGCGGGCGGGTCTGCGTGAGGTTCGTCGGAAGAAGGCGCGTCCAGTTCCAACGCTCGATATGCGCCTTTGGTGCGCCAATCCTGACCACACAACAAACAGACCATTAACACAATTGACCGTTACACTGCTAACCAACCGACGAGAAAAACACGTAACTCTTAGAGTTTTTCCGGCAATCATGACGCGGAATTTAAAATTTGATATTTGTAACTGTTTAGTTGACCATTCACAGCAGTGCGCCAACCAATAAGAAATGTGCGTATCTCTGCATAGCTCACATAGCACTGCTCTCAAATCCCGAAATAATATCGACGGCGTATGAAGCACACATTAGCGCATGCACACGTTATTTTGCTTTAGAATCTTTATAAATTGGTGGTAAATGTACGTGCATAATGTGTACATATACACCTGCACATTAAAGCAGCGTTTTCGTAATGAAAGCGGTCTGCTTTAAAGTTGAAGATCGCACCTTCTATCAATTTCAAATAGCGTACATATTACGCTGGAACCACTGGTCAGTTCTTAAGATATGTCTGTTCCGAAAAAAATGAGCTAAAATACAACTTAGTCAAGCAACACTTTTCCCCGGATTCTGAACGCTCATTGGTTGCCATTGGTTATCGGCCAACAGGCAACCAATGATCGTACAGTATTTGTTGGTCATCGGCTATCTCAACCAATGAGCGTACAGTATTTGGCATGTTGACTTGACACGAGTTTGACAAACGTAAGAGAAACCGGGGGCTAGATAAGTGCCTTTCCGCTGGGAATCACTGGCGGAGAACCGCCCGCAATAACATATAAAATTCAAAGTCCTGATTGACTTATATATCAACGCACGGCCTAAACCGATGGTCCTAGAGATTTGAAATTTGGAGGGTGTGTTCTTTGTAAAGTGTAGGTATCCACTAAGAAAGGGTTTTTCGAAATTCTATCCCTAAGAGGGTGAAATGGGTGGTTGAAAATCTTCTTCGTTTCCTATAGGCCACGCGGGTGAAGCCGCGGGCAGAAGCTAGTAACATATAGATCGTGTAGTTGTGGAAGATACCTGTGGCTTCCGTTTCTTCTTCCCGGCGCTGTGGCGCGCGTGCACGGGAGTGGAGCGCGGGGACTCCCCCGACGAGAGGCGCGCGCGGCCCGCCGCGCCCGCCGCGCCCGCCCACTGCGCGACACACATATGAACGCTGATTTTTTACTTTTGGCGGGAAACCGAAAAGATCGCGTCACAAGGTATTATTATGCAAAACCTGTGTTATTTTCAGCGTTAGTGCATAAAATTGGTGGCATTTTATTTGCTAAGTGCTGGATTACAGGCAGCATGGGAAAGTGGTATAATGATGGTGAAACGTTTCTTTTCGTGTTGTTTCCAAAACTCCATAGAAGCTTCTGGTAAAGTTGCCACCACTTTACTAGGAGTATGACTTGACTAGACTAGACTATGACTTGACTTGATCACTTGGACTGTGACTTGACTTGATACATAATATTAATTAACTTGAGAAATTATCAGTTACTTGACACTGGCTAAATACACAAAAATGTGGAGCGAAAACAAGAACCAAAAAAAAGCTGATTTACACTTTGTTTAGTTAACTTGCAAATACATTGATTTATTTTTCCAGCTGCATTACAACATACAGACACCTGGGTCCATGCTTTTTGTTTAAATACACTTTGTATTTTAAATACACACTACAATGATTTAGTTCGGTTAAGTAATAAGTGGTATAGTTGTATTCTGTAAGTATCCTATTGTATGTTGTATGTTCATCCAGGGTATAAGCTACATCCATTCGAAATTTCATTATACACCGATCAACCGTTGCGGCGTGAAGACGGATCAAATTCACACACAAACTTTCGCATTTATAAAATTAGTGTGAAGTGTTGTGCTGATATTAGAGTGATTTGAAGTCTGTAGGCATAGGCCTACAGACTTCAAATCACTCTAATGTATAGACATACACATATCACACTAATATGTTCGTTATTCCTTCACGCTCAAACGGCTGAATGGATTTGGATGAAATTCGGTACCAAGATAGCTTATACACTGCATTAACATATAGGCTACATTTTATACCGGAAAAGTGAAATGTTCCCGTGGGATGAGCAAATAATTAAAATACTTTTTATCCGCGGGTGAAACCGTGGGGCGCAACTAGCAAAAATTAAATGCAGTTCGTTGGTAAGCGCATCACTTGAGCACGGTTAGACCGATTTGATTATTTCCTGTTTGTAATTTAAGTAATAAATAAATCAAATTAGGTTTTTAGAGAAAAAAAAAAGTGGGAAAGAGGAAAAATTTCACAGGTACACAGGAAAAATTTCTGGTACATTGTACGTCCTTTTCTTTCTTTGGTTTTGGACATTACTACGTGTCGGGTTAGTTAGTAAGAAATAACGACGACGAAGATGATGAAGATGATGATGATGGTGATGATGATGACGATGATGATAATTATGGTTCAAACGTCTTGTATCTATAGCCCTTCTAGTACTGACGAGGGATTCAAACCTGTTTGCCACCCTCTATGTAACGCCACCAAGTCACACGAGCCGTACCTCAAGCCGCGTCTCGATCTTGATCTCGTCGTCGTCCATGTCGAGTATGTCCAGGTTGTTGTTGATGTTGTTGTAGTCGCCCGCGTACCCCGCTCCCCCGCCCACGCCCCCTCCGCCGCCCACTGAGCTCACGCTCTCAGCGTCGGTGTCGCGACTGGGGACCAAAAAATACGACTAATGAGAAGAGTTTGTCTATCTATGATACTTAACTCTTCATCTTGCTAGCGAATTTCGACATTTGTGAAGTCAAATAACTGGGTAATTTTTGTATTTTTAATGCCCGTTGCCACGAAAGTATATCAAAATAATACTGAACTAAGCAAGCCAATATAGCACGTACGCTTAGGCAAACTGCTGTACCTGCTATATTGGCTCGTATACAGCACTTTCCCCTGGATTCTAATATACATTTGTTAAATTCATTCATACCAACTACTAAATAATAAACGCTCATTGGCGCCTGTTGATCACTGGCTGTCTTTAACCACACAGTATTTGGTGTGTTAACTAGACACGGGTTTGACAAGTGTACGAGAAACCAAGCTCTGAAGAGATAAATGTGCACTTAACAGCTGTCAAACTTAAGTGCATGACTAAACCATGGCTAAACCAAACAAAACAGTAATGATAATTTATAATGTAAAGGAAAAATTCATGAGTGTCATGAGTGGGATTTTAATCCGCACCCATCCGTGTGCTGAGACATGCTTTTCAGATACCTTGACAAGTGATCTTAGATCCAAATTTAACCTTCACCTTGTTGCATCTAACTTACAGGCTAAACTGTCAAAGTCATGCATCATAGAATTAAAAAAAACACTAAAACATTTCCACTTTGTAGCGTTGTAGCAACACGAAAATAAACAAACAAACATCTTACGGGGGTTTGCCATAATCACCACGCATTGCTTGGTGATCGCCGATTTTAATATAGCGAGGAGAATGGCGCTGCTCATTCTCTGGATATTCCCTTAGCCGGTTCTCATTTCACCCACGGGAAAAAATGGAGTGGCCCTATTCTCACGCTGGGGCCAACATACCAACTATATTGAAACTATTAATCTTTTAAAAATGAGTTACACAACGTATTACCGGTTATAGTCCGGCGTCCGCGGCGCAGTAGGCGTGGCGCCCGAGCCGTCCGGTTCTCGCTCGAACACCTCGCCGTCCTCAGGATATAATGGAAACCTGCGAACAACAGCCGCTGTAATGGAAGGGACTAATGCTATTTGTACTTATATAATAAATAATAGAATAGTTTGTTTTTGAAATTAAATTTGTAATAAGACTTATCCATCCATCGAAAAAGTAGAACAGAAAAATTTATATATGTAGGTAGAGAAAATAAAATTGTCGTCACATCACTACACCACTTCGTCGATTGCCATTAGCGCTTTTTAGGAGTAATTTGACTGAACACTATTGGTCTCTACCGACCTTTACAGCGTCACTACGTATATAAGGCGCCCAGCCGTCAATGGTGGGAGGCAACTAACTCAAGGGCCGCCCCTGGGGCGCGAGTCTCGGCTTGGGCCGTTACCGGGAGAAGAACTCAACAGCTATGTATACTGGAATAGTGGACACTATGGAAAGTCGCGAAGGTTCTAGCAAATTAACCAACGGGGGGTAACGTCCTCGGCAGAGAGGTCGGTGTCTGATCGTGTTATCTATCCTATATCGGTGCCAAAAACGTTACTTGATCCTTAAGGATCAGTCCGGCTGCGCTAGGATCGTACGGGTCGCACAAAACGAGACGTGTCTGGGGCTGCGACGACTAGGAAATACTGGACTCCACAGCTGTTCAATTGCTTATACCGTTATATTTTTAACTCAGGCTTAATTTGTTTAAATGGAAGATATATATCTACGATATGTGATATTATACGTTTTGTTTTTTTTTGTAATATTTGACACTGGCAGCAAGTTTTAAGTTTCTGTCTTTAGCCTTTAAATACCATTTTGGTATACGTTAACTAAAATTTAAAAACAAGGAAACGTGAAACACCCATTTTGAAATAAGTGTGACTGAGACAAGCATATGTTGCTACTAATCATTCAATCTCTTACACTTCGCCGCATCGCAAAGAAAAATTATTGGTTACTCTGTGTATGTGCCATCAAGTTCTATAGAATGGGTTACGTGCAAGATTAAGATTAAGAAAAGTTTAGTTAGCTAACTCTGGGTTGGCTATTCATTTATAATTATAACCCTGACACTATAGGGCCTTATAGTTTACACAAACATTGGTGTCGATTCTGTGTCGTATACTCTAAAGCTAAACGAAATTAACATATTTCCGTCTTTTTCATTTCCCCTTTATCAGAAGAGTACCGCCATACTTTAAGTTTACTTTAGTTTTAGAGAATGCGACACAGAATCGACATCATTATCATTTATAATATTAGTAGGTTTAGTTTGATTTAAATCGGTTTTTAATGTAGATTTACTATAAATTAAAGTAATAAATAGGTTTAGTTAATTCCTTACCTATAGTTGTCTTCCGATAGCCTATCGTCATCATCGGTAGCAATAAATTGTACACAAAGGGCGCAGTCACCCTTTACACTTTGTAGCGCTTGCACGGCTTCCTTGTGGCACGCCTGAAACTCAGAACATAACGTTAAGGTACGCCTAACTCTTTAAAACACACAGAAGACAAATTGCATCTTTCCATTAAGTTTTGTTTAAATTTTATAAAAATCATTTTAAAAAAAAAATAGAATGTCGGGCGAACGGATCGAAGTACAGCTTTTAATGGGCAATAAATTGTTGACCTTGTTTATTATTATTTTTATTAAAAATTGATTAAAATTATAATAGACACGTATTTTTTATTTTGTTTTGATTTTTGAATGCAATAGGTATATTTGTAGATTTTTTTACAATTTGGCTAATGCAAATATTATAAAATACTATTAAACTGAGATTAAATGAACATTTTAGCAAGAAGCCAGAGGCTAAAAGTTCAACGCCTTTGTTTTCAAATATTTTTTATGGCAGTCATTGGCTGAAATTAGACTTCACACATACATTATCATTTAGCCGCACTTTGTTTAAGAATAACTTGAGTTATACTGAATATAAATATTTAATATTTATAATATAACTCATTGATTGTATGTACTATAGACGTACCACAGCTTAGTTGTGGTACCTCTATAGTACATACAATCAACAGTACAAAAGTGTGTACAATCTCTTTGACATGTGACGTCACGACGTACACCTTCATAGTAGCTGCGAGGAAGCTCCATTTTACTTATTTATTCAATTATTACATTCATTTTTGAGCTACATAATGAAAATAATTATTACTTGTTCTTTTTTAATAGTAGTCAAATAGCCTATTGGATCGCGCTAAGAGGTGATGGTAAGGCCTCAGATAAGAGAGGATAGTCAAGTCGAGGTAAACAGTTTTTTTTTGGCGGGAAAGCGAAAAAGATTGCATCACCGCATTGTATTATTTTCCAAAACTTTTGTTATTTTCTGTGTTAGTGCATAAAATTGGTGGCATTCTATTCGTTAAGTGCTGGATTACAGGCATGAGTGTGGGAAAATGGTATATTGATGGTGAAACGTGTCTTTTCGTGTTGTTTCCAAAACTCCATAAAAGCTTCAAGTTGCCACCACTTTACTAGGAGTATGACTTTGACTAGACTATGACTTAACTTGATGACTTCGACTGTGACTTGGCACATATTTGCGTGAAATATCATTAACTTGATAAATTATCAATTACTTGACACTGGCTAAATACACAAAAGTGTGGAGCCAAACATTAGAAAAAAAACGCTAGGTTCTTCATCAAGTCACCTGCGTGAGGTCGAGGTCGTTGATCGCAAGGATGGCGTCTCCCACATACAGCTGCCCGGTGAGCGCGGCCGGCCCGCCCGCCTCCAGCTCGGAGATCAGGATCGGCACACCGTGCTCACGCCCACCCTGGAATAAACAGTCTTATTGTTATGATACCCAAGAGCGATAAAAGCTTGAACTGATGTGCCATTGGAGTTGAGTAAGATAAGTTTTTCGTAGCTCTCTGTCGTTGTCAGAGGCGAATGCGCTGCTGTGATTGGTTGATGCGCACATCTTTATGTGCCGTATTGCACCACGGGGACAGTATGTTCCTGTAGTGTGGTATCATAGGTATCGTGTTGTATGTCATAATGAACGATCTGAAAAGAGTAGCATATTGCTGTCTCACTCCCACTGCACTTACACTAAATCAAAAACAAGTGGGAAAACGATATTAGCCCTGCTTTCATCAGAATTATAATTACACGTAATTATTATGGAGAGGCGATAGTGGCGGCAGAAAAGTGTTTTGACAGTGTCTCTTCAGAGTCAGATATAGAATATCTAATCACGACAAAATTCGTACATATTCATTAATTATTTGAAATTTGTATATACTATTTGGTTCGAACAAAGTACGAGTGTCGTAGTCGAGTGGTGGTACGCAAAATAGCTGGCAACTGGAAGATTAGAGCCGAAGACCGGGGTCAGTGGCGTGCCTTGGGAGAGTCTTATGTCCAGCAGTGGACTGTATAAGCTGATGATGACGGGTAAAACAAACAGTAACATATTTCCACCGCATTTATAATTTAGCCCCCTCCAAACATTGTTGCACTAGGACCAAGGGCGGATCCAGGATTTTTCCTGGGCCCTCCCACAAGGGGGACAAGGGGCACAAGGGGGCAGACTGGCAAAAAAATCAACAAGAGCTGCTAGAAATAAACTTGAAGTATACTTAAAAAACTTATGAAAACTTCAAGTCAAGTTTGTTTCTACAAGTTCAAGTATTTGCTTCTATGTATGTACAGTGATGGAATCTCCAGTAAACAAAAATACCGGATTCAAGGGGGGGCACGGGGGCACGTGCCCCCCCTTGAATCCGCCCTTGACTAGAACACGCATGCGCGTGGCGCGGCAGACGCACAGTGACGGAGATGCCGAGGCCGAGGTGCGGCGAGCGGCGCACGCGCACGGTGCGCGGGCGCGCGCGCGGCGCGGCGGCGGGCCGCGCGGGCCGCGGGGACAGCCCGCGGCACACGCGCACCAGGGTCTTGTGCCGCTGCAGCAGGATCTCCGCCTCCACCTGGAACAACTTAGGTGTTCAAATGATCATGATGTTGTAAATGGCCCGATAGCTCAGTTGGTAGTAGCCCTGCCTTCTGAACTGTGGGTTGTGGGTTCGATTCCCACTCAGGACAAACATTTGTGTGATAAACATAGGTGTTTGTTCTGTGTCTGGGTGTCATATTGTATTCTATGTATGTATTTACAAACAAAAAAGTATCTAAGTATTGTATCAGTTATCTGGTTCCCATAGCACAAGCTTTGCTTAGTTTGGGGCTAGATGGCGCTGTGTGAGATGTCCACGCATATTATTATTATTATTATTAATAATAATACTAAAATCACCATTGCACTTAAGTTTTTTGAGTGTTTTACACGATGTATCGGCTTTAAAAGGTCCGCCTCCACCTGGAACCAGTTGAGTATTAAAATGATTATTATGTTTTAAAAGTGCTAAAATTAGCTTATTGCACTTAAATTTTTAGAGATTTTTACGCAATGTGCCGGCTTTAAAAGGCAAACAATATACATCTACAAAAAGATATGCTATAGCGTGAGAAAGAAAGGATCTCTGCCTGTCGTCGCCTGAAACACGTCTAGGGTGATTCTATATATAGCAGGCGTAGTATCGCTGTGCTACGATCTAGATCTAGTCTAGCTCGTCTGGCTCAGGTTCCGATTTCGGCATCGATATAGGATGCCAGCGTAACACGATCAGACACCGGTTGCGAGGTGACGTATCTGCCGTAGGTTAGCTAGAACGGTCGTGACTTTCCATAGGATCCACTTCTCCAGTGTATGTCTTCCCCATTCCTTTCTCCCGGCAATGGCCCAAAGGCTCGCTCCCCAGGCCCATAAGCTAGTTGTCTCTCACTTTTGACAGCTATACTGTAGATATTGTCGACACCAACAGCATTAGCCACTGTGTCACTCGAAACTCCAAAATATAAAGTTTCGCGTGACACTGCACTGCGCATACCATTCTGATACATCAGCACGGTCTGAATTAGAATTGAAATGAGATGAAAATGAATAAGAATACTAGACTGTGAGATCACATCATATAGTCTCAATTGCCCAGTAATTTCAGTGCCGGAACACAGTAGTGTTTGCACACTACTGTTTGACGGGAGAATAACTGGCAAAAGCGGTGGTTAAAAATCTACCTAGACAAACTTTGTAGTAAAGTCCTACCACCTAGTGAATCTAGTAATATTACCTGCGCCCACAGCGAATCTCTAACTTCCGACCGCATATCACGTCCCAGTAGCTGCAGCTGCTGTATTCTACCGGCTAGCTCCTTATCTAGGTACTTTGTGGCGAGTCTGCAAAGAGAACCAAACAAATGCTTTATGAAAAGAAGCGAATCTCACAACTATGTGGACCAATACAATTTCAAGTATCCGTTTCTAAAATCTTTAGGACTACTGTTGTGTTTGCTTGTACTTCATGAAACTTTTGATCTTTTCCCTAACTTTATTTCTTGGAATCTTCCAATATAACAGTATGTTGTCAGACGATTACAGGCTTTAAAATTAACAGAGCAAATAAATCATAAACCTCAAACTCTCTAATGCCTTAAGTCCCTTGTTTTTTATAGAAATATAATTTTAGAGCAAGCGGGATGTACACACAAAAGGCGGAGGCGGATAATCCAAGCGCAAGATGCACTTAATTATGTAAAACCGTTTACGATTATTACGAATATTTTATGCCCGCCATTCAAACGTTCACGTGATTATGCCTAATAAAAGTGAAACTTAATGCAGTTAATATAGCTATAAACCTTAATATTTCTATGTGCATTCTCAATAAATCCAATAAAGCATACATTCTTAATGGCGAATAGGAAGTAATATAATAAAATTATTGTCATATTCGGTTATTCACATTGTGATATGATAGGTGAAACGAGTCGTAAATCTCGGCGAAGCGCCGTCTTAATGACCTATAGGGTTACCCGCGGCCTACACGTAAACGTTATGCGTTGACGACGCAACACGCACATAAAAAGGGCACTAATCACCATTTGTAAGCTTTGAGGTTAAAGTGTTTTAAGCAAGCTATTTCAAGTATCTGTTTGTAAACCGCAATGTGATAAGTTATTAATCTGTAAATAATAAACATAAGCAAATAATCTTTGACGTTTATCGGCCGTACATTAGCGACCTTATTGCAAAAGAATTCGCTGTGCTGTTGTACGATAAATAATACTAGTAGTAGTACAACGTGGATTCATATACACGAACGACGTGGGTTCCCTAAAGTACGATGACTGTATAAAATGTGATTGTGCGTGTGTTCTTGAATGTCGTCAATAGCTCATTAATTGTTTGCTTTGGATGGTTACAACTTAGAACCGCAAGGGCAGAATATCAGCGCTAACACATCTGCTACCTTCGAAATCTTTGTTCCGGATTCTTCCTTTTACCTTTTTAACACTATTGCAGTACGATCACGATAACTCAGTAGATTGGATACATACCTGGCTCCAAATAGTTCCGAGTGCAAAGCTAGCACCGTCTCACGCAGGGCTGCGTTTTCTCTCGCTAGCTGCGCAGCCTCCGAGCGCGCTCGGGCCGCGTCAGGCACGTTGCCGGCCGCGTCACCGCTCTCTTGGCAACCTCCTGAAACACGATGCTTGAGCTTTATTGTTTATCATCTAAAAAGTACCTGCTGGAGAATACTTTAAATTTCGTAGCTCCCGCTGCGACGATCTTCTCGTCACATTACAAAACTGCATACGAAATAATTTTGTGTAAGTACTTTTAAAGCGAACCAGTATTCATAGTATCATGTTTCATGGTTTAGGGATAACAACAATTATTCACATAAAAGCTACAACAAAAGCTTACCGGCTGATGCCGCTCGCGCTTGGATTAATTCGGCTCTCATATCCACGAGTTCTGCCTGCGAAAATAAAGAAAAAAATTATCTCTTGCATTGGAATCTCGCTAACAAGCGGACAGCACGGCTTCATATATCAACAATAAGCGGTGTCGAATGTCACGGGCGTGATTTAGCCCAACAATAGAATCTAATCTCGAGCCGAAATCAATGGCGGCGTAAATCCGAATTAACGGAGACGCACACTGGTATGTGGCGAGAGAACGTTCCCATTATTATAGGCACGTGCACATAAATCGTTTGACTTCTGTTTGTAACCCTCGAATCGCGCGTGACCTCGTCGCTCCGTACTCCGTACCCTCATCGAATCCCCACAAATCATGTTTCTTGGTGATTTATTTTAGTAGCCCAGTTGAATTTGTCACGCGCGCCCAGGAATTAGGCCACAATAATTGTGGCGATATGAGATCTGATCTCAGGCTGCATACATGTATGATGAATCGGCACATATCTAGAGAAGCATTTACACTGTCAACAAGTTATTGCAATAGCTATATGATATTTGAATTAACCATTATAAAATGCTTATGTGATGTTTAGACGAACACCTACAATGATCGAAGAAGGTTACACAGACGGGCGGCGTTTTGTAACGAGATTAAAATAATTACACAAGGTTTAGTTACCTACATTTAGCTAATGGAACTTTCAACCACAGCGCATTGTAATTCTACATCTATATGTTACAATTTAAATCAAATCTTAAGAAGGAAAACTTATGTAACATATTATTTAATCTTATTTACATTAACACATTATTTGATCTTCTAATATCATTCACATCATTTTATGCAAATTCAATTCTGCGAAATGAAGCCTCGATGAGATTCCAGCTATAGGTCGATTACGATCGTCAGTTGAGTCAATTCAAAGAATTATGTTATCTCCTAAAACAAACCTAATAAGAATTTGTCTTTATATGATACATAAATTAATACAAAATGGATATTTAACGTTAGTTTCATATTGTGTTTTTGTTACGATGTTATATAGAATACAAGATAATAGACCAGACTACAAAATATGTGAATAATTAAATATGGATACGGTATTCGGGTGAGAATTTAACGGAACTGAACACTAAGTAGAGTCGCCATGTAACATTTTTATGGTATTAAGCAAACCAAATATTTTAATATGTAAACATTCTAAATTATTTTTTGCTTGACAAATAATTTTTGAAGGAAATTATCAAACAAAGTAAGCTCTTATACCATAGAACCTAGAAAATTTATAATTAAGGGAAAAACAACAACATTACTAAAGTGTTAATAACTTCAATTCATTTTCTGCAATCCATCAAAAAAATTACGAATTATGGCGGCGGATTCGTATTCGTGGAAAAAGCGTTCAATTTAGCAGCTCACATTGAAATTCCTGAATTCCAAGTTCAGTGGTAAGCTCTACGGACGCGTGTATAGATAGGCGGAAGTAGCGGTGTAATGTACCGATAGCAAAGCCGATCCATGCGATCTCAAGTGGATAGAATGAGAGCCACAAGGCGGCACAGCTGCGAGCAAGCGGTGCTCTAACGCTGTGCTCGAAATATACCATAACTCCCGTCGGCTCTCCTCGCTGACGGCGAGTGCCTAAACAAATCACCGTTTCTGGATATTTTCATCATAACGTCGATAAAAATATATTCTTTTGTTTTAGGCGTATTTTAATCGGCTAAGCTCAGGTCTATTAAAGTCGAATTACTGACTGTAGCGACACCCACCGCGGCTAGAATATGTCCGAAACCTGGTCGGTAATTTCAATGATTGTAAATAGACGTATTATCAGTGCTGTCACCAATATGAATCATACGATAGTTTTCAAACTAAAGTCCTAATTATCCAATTATTTACATTTTACAATAATTTACTACATCTTTTCACCTCATTTTATTTTACTTGTTCACACAATGTTTGTGTTTTGCATGTCATTTTCCCCTAGTATTAAATTTGTTTAAGCTGTATAACAATCTGAGTATAGTGTTGTAGGCTGCATAATTACTAAGTTTACCATCGTTTTATTTTAGCTTAATATCGATAATGTATGCTGTTTACTATTCCTAATAAAGAAAAATAAACTAAAGTATCAATGGTACTAATGATCTTTTTTACGGGTGGTAAACATGAATATACATCATACGTAGCCTCTGTATAAGGCAAGGATTTTACCATGGTATAAGTAATGACTCATCTGGTGTTTAGTAATGAGCCTTCTCTTTGTCCTGGCATAAATTTACCAAATTATCATTCAAAAATCTTTTACACTACATTTAAAATTAATACACTTAAAAATTAAGTGTACTAATTTAGTATGACGGGTGCAACCGGTGCATATTTGCGATGGCCGTCATTTCATCACAGTTGGAGTGTTATAGAGCCGAATAGTTGGAAATGTCACAGTGCTTTAACAGCACTGCGACATTTCCAACTATTCGGCCATCCTTCACGCAAATATGAGTGTGTAATTTGTTGGCAACCACGTTTTATTAGCACTTTGTTTAATTGACAGGAGCTAACACTGCTTCAAAGCGCTGAATTCAGGTCATAGAAATCCATGTTGGAGCATAACACAAAGCAACATAATTTAGTACCTACGTGGTCTATCGTCATCCCGCCGTCATGTTTACCTTGTTACTGTGAATTTTACTTTCAGAGGCACTCCTTTGAGCTGAGCAATTATCCTTGGCATACATGCCAACATACACACTACGCACAAACGTATACAATAAAGCCATTTTATGCAACGTACGTAGGAAATACTCAAATAGGTAGGCAGTATTTGGGATGCTCTCGGTTGTAAAGCAAACAACCAATAAACACGACCTACGCCGATTTCAAGATCATTATCGCCTGAATGGCGTGTGGGCGTGCTGTTGTGGCAAAGACTGAATGTGAATATTATAAGCCGCGTATAAAACACGCACGCCTTTTTATCCGATAGAACAATATTATATGCTATATAAAAACCATTAACAACAAATAAATAGTTAAATCGTATCGCGAGACAATGAATGCGGTTCATTAGGGCTGCAATAAAACGAGAGTAACATATTCGTATTTTATGCCGAGGGCAATTTGAATGCCGACACTGACGACAACCGTCCCACTTACACACTATTCCCTAATTAAGTTGAGAGTTATTGCGATATGTTAGTCGTAGATAACATAGCGAATATAGCGAGTTTAATATTAATGTCGGCTATATTAAGTATCGGTATGAAGCGCTTTCCGCTGTATCGACGAAAGCCCTTTCCTCACGCTTGTGTGGGCGCCGATCTGAGATAAAATCCAACCGGGGCGGAAGATTGATTCACCGCTGTTCGATATCATTGCACGCATCTCAGATACATGAACGATTTGACCGGCCAGAGCACGCGCCGACTCTCCACCGTCACTCTATGCGAGCCACACGCGGACTTGACAATTCATGCTTAGCAACAATAATAAATCTTCAAATCTTCGTGTCGACACGTTTCCTCCACGCTTGTCTTACAACATGAAATTTGATTCTCATTTGAATAACAGCACATGCTATCACATTTTACTAGTGTAGTAGATTGTACATGAAAGCTCTCGAGACTAGCTCGACATATTTACTGGAGACCACACCAGTCGAATGCATGGAATAAAATAATATTTGAAAATGTATGATGGAATAGTGATAAACAAATAAAGACATTTTGGGTAAACTCTCCCAAACGATGTACCTACCATATTATATTGTCATAAACAGTTGGAAGGGTAAATTATTCAAAAATTGCTTTTCAAAGTCAAATTATTGTCACATTTGTATAATATATTTCGGTCTCACGGTAGTGTACACCGCACAAACAATGGCACCCGCCAGCCGCCACACAACAAGATCCCCGGTAGGTGTATCTGTATAGGTTTAGAGATGAGGTCGTTGTTTCGTCGGCGCTGCAGGCTGCGAGCTACGAGTGCCGATGCCGCGCCCGCCGCTGTTGCGTGCTCGTGCTCGGCCCAAATCACATGCATTGTTGTTGCGGTGACGCGGATGTTCGCTCCGTGTGCAACTCTTCATTTGCATGCGTCTGGAAGGAGCCCGCACCCGCAGTCGTATCACGCTCCAGACACAACTGTCCTCCAACTTTTCACTCATTGCCAGTCAATATGCTAATCGCTGCGTAAACCATTCGAAATATGTGTAATGAACGCCTAGCCTGAATGCATAACATATTTTTCTGCTGGGCGCAACTTTAACATAACAAACGCTTGTTTTCTCATATTGATGTTATATCTGAGAAATTTTCTGTATAAACATATTAGTTTCGATTCATACCGTGCTATTACAGTCATTCTTTTCAATAAGGTTCAAGCGGCCATAAGGTTGCAAGATAAAGTGTGCACCCACGCTGCAGATACTTGACACCCATATATTAAACGCACGGGTTCGATCGCCGAACTTCTATTAGTATACACTACACGCAATGCTGCAATGAATGCATTACCATAAAATTTATTTAAAACCGATCATCCAAGACATGTGATCAGTTAGAGGAGTTGTATGAATGGGTTGAGTTTAGGCAAGTGTGTTCAAACAATGGTGAGAGTGTGTAGTTACAAAGGTGATAGATCGCCACCCAGGAAATGGATGGTATCAGGATGGCAGCACGTGACGCAGCGGGAAGCCACAGCCACGAAACCCTCGCCTCGATACTTTCCAAACATTTTCTCATCCTTCATGTGTCTCTTACCAAAAGAGATAGGTAAACAGGTAACCCGAGTGTCACAAGTACGAACATGGAGTGCGACTGTTTACTATTGCCAATTGTTACACTTAAAGTTAGTTTAGAAATTGTTCGGTTAACGAGGAATACATACGACCTATTCATGGGCAAATGTTAACAATCGTTATGTAGATCACGATGCCTTGCATGGTAAAAGTGAGACTAAACTAAATAAAGCTTTGACACTTTTGTCAGGGGGAACATTTAACGTATGTGACCATAACTCCGCGAGAAAGTTATAGCCACAGAGAATAGGGCGTTTGCGACTTGCGAACTAATAAACTAAACGAATTGCGACTACTTAATATAATAATAGATGGCAACTACTGGTCATTTTCGTTAGAACAAGTCCAAGAGCAGTGTTCCATTGAAAGCTTCATGTCATTATAAGGCTTCATAAATCCAAACTGCTATAAGATTCAAAATGCTGATTGCTGAATTGCTTGGCATCTTGCTTGCTAATTCGATTCTCATTGATGTTCAACCACCCGTTTCACATAAAGGTAATAAACGTATTCAAATGTCGTTTGAGATTTCATTAGAATCCGTACAATCGTGATCACACCTGGCAGGCGCGCGGCCGCGGCCGTCGTGTTGTCTGCTGCGATTTAGCGTCGTGATGTTTCTGAGAAGTGAATCAATACAGCTCATGACATGCGCTGCACACCGAATGGGGATATGCTAATGTCAGAGTTCCTATAAATGTCCGGTGTAACATTACCTACAGGTTGCACGTTGGCATCGAGCGATTGTTTCTGTTTCTGCTTGTTCAGCATTAGCTTTTTATAAACAAAGGCATTCATATCGTATACTGGCGTTCTAATATAGAGTATGTGAATAAAAACATTCAAGATGACTTGAACCTATGCGATCGAATTAAATAAAAACTCCTTGTAAAAACAAAGCAAACTGTCGAAGGTATTAAGATATGAATACAAAATGTCTAGAAAAGATATAGTAGTAATCATGAGGCTCCGCTGTGGACACATCCCATCTAAGAAGTTTGAGTTTTTCATGGGAATGGTCCCGTCACCGACCTGCGACCATTGTGGTGTACCTGAGGACCTGGTGCATGTCTTGATGGAATGTGTCTATAACGCGGCCTACCGAATTGCTAAGTGCAATCACATTTTATAAAGTTCCGCTGATTGCAATATGATTTTATCAGACCCTAATTCAGATAACGTGAAATTATTAATTAAATTGTACAAACTAAAATTATCTTCCGATCAGTCCAATTAGTTATCTATATAAATATATAAGTACTCATATATTCATATTATTATGTTTAATTAGTTGTAAATTTTCACGTACTAGGGCGACATAATCAAGTTGATTAAAGTCCTTAAATAAAGAATAAAAAAAGTATGAACATTTATTTTATAAAGTTAAAAGATTGAAACGAGCTGACTATCTTACTCGGTTAAGGTCGCTGAACATCCGGAGTTCATTAATTTTAAAAAATCTGAAAATGTATTAATAAATACAAATAAATATATAGAAAAAAAAGTGTAAATCCTATTTAGACTGGAGGTGACTGCAGCGGACTGTAGAGACCACAAAAGTTTGTTACATTACAGTACATACACAACTAAAATCAAGTAACAAAAGTAACTCAAGCAGATTGATGGGCGTAACTCGTGATTAATAAATGTGTAAAAAGCTATTCGCGAAAGCTGCGTGTGATTAATATATTGTTTATAATTGTTCTGAGTCATAAATAAGTAAAACACTGGAGCATCCTACGATGTGCGTGTGATGAACTGATGACTCACTTTTACGTAATCTTAATGTGGGTTTGTTTTGACTCTTATGTTTTGGGTTAGCTACAACTCTCTGTAGATTTTATGACCGCCTTCCTGAACAAAAAAAAAAATTTATGCGTTGCCATTATTCCTATAAGTATTGATATACCACGCTTGTCTCATTTTGCTTAGATTATTATAGTTAAAGCTTGTACTATTATTTATTCTGCGGTTAAAATGAACCCAAAGGATCTCCATTTGCCAATCACCAAGAGAAGAAATAAAATACACCATCGAGATCATAACTTCAGGCAACCATAAATTGAATAATATTATAAGTAATCTAGAGGATATACAAGTGGTACGAATAGAAAATAATTTGTGGTAAAGCTCAGTTGAGATTACCCGATGGTTCTGAATTACATTCAGGATGCTGAATGTAATCTGAAAAAGATCTGTAATCAGAAAAATGTCTGACGAGAAGAAAATGTCTGAATTCGAAAGAGTAGAAAGGACAAGGGGTCAAGTTCGTCGACTTCTATTGGGCCAGTATCGATTACGTCTACAGTTTTTGTTGTACACCTTTTCACAGATCCCTTAGACTTACTTTGAAATTGCGCAGTATCGTTGAATACTTTAGGGATAAAAGACAAGGTTAAACGGGTTACCTAAAATAATATTTCTTCGTTGTAAAATGATGCCGCCGCGAAAAATGAGCGAACACTACGAACGAATATTGGTTTTCACGCTACCGTTCTGAAAATTTCGACTTAACCACGTGGTCGTTAGAAAATTTTGATCGACAATGATTGTGGAAGCTGATGATACTCAATCTAGGACTGAATTAGCAGGCCGCTTTTGAGGTTAGCATCAAAACAATATTGGTCCATTTGGGTCAAATTGATAAAGTAAAAAAACTTAATTTCTTCAAGATCATCTATAAACTGCCATTGTGTTGGCAAAAATGCATATTAGATTACATAGGTGATTACTTTGATTAATGTAAAAATATAAAATCTAGAAAAAAAAACGGAAACTTATTTGACAGCCTCTGTGGTGTGGTGGTTGAGCAGGTCGGCTCATAGCCCAGAGGCGGCGGGTTCGATTCCCGCGGCAGGACAAGTATTTGTGCACAGAAAAAAAAAGCGCAAATACTTCTCCTATGCCTGGGTGTTGTGGGACCATGGTCCTCGTAGTTCCTGGGTCCCTAGACAGAGGGTGTCCTAGTTAGGATCCAGGATCTATGTATGTGATCGTTGGGCGTTATTATTATTATTATTATATTTCATAAAAACCTGCCATTTCATAGGTAAAACCTGGTACCTAGTATTATAAACATAGCAAATTGTTGCATCAGTGGGTCAGCAGTAGCCCACCACGAAAAATCCCTTTGATGGAACATCAAGAGATCGCTTCCTTTAGATCACTTCTAATGAGTAATGCAGAGGTAGATCTATTTACGTGCATCTAATTGCACAATTGCCCTACATAGAAATTATTTGCAATAAAGTGCAAACGGTGTTGAACTCCGCAGTCTGGCGCGACAGGAATAGATTTTATGAATTTATACGCAAATGTTTATGAATAGGAAACATCTCAATAAACACAAACGGAGGACGATCTCAGATGAAAATTAGACAGACAATAAAACTTTACACACGCCTCAAAAATACTCAATTTTTCAGTCGGACAAAGAGACCATTTCAAATAACATCCATTGTAAAAGTTGAAGTTATTCATCATCGTCCATAAACAGTATACTTACTCATGGATCATAAAAACCGACAGAGTTAAAATAATTCCAAGTCATAAACACATGGAGTAGTTTTACAGAGCGTTCCACTCAGCAGTAAAATTGGCATCAAGATTAGGGTACTGACACCGAACAATGAATCATCCGTATAACCAATAACCCGAGCTTGCGTGCTTTCGTCCAACGATTTATCTATTCACAAATACTGAATAGCGTTCAAAATCAAACAGGACTCGTTTGCAAATGTAAGATAAGAAAGTAAGAAATATGCGATGGAAGTACGATCAGTTTCTATTACGTGATGCCAGAGGAAATAGTAATGTTCAATGGGTTAGCCGCAAATCGAACAAGACATACTAGGGCTAGGGCATAGAACAGGTTTGCGCGCCCGCACCGGTGTTTGCGGTCACGACAGTCAGGGATGGTGGCACGCTCGAGAGAACCACAAAGTGGACCGCAGGAAGGCATCCGCCGTCACCCATGCTCTGCTTCACTAAGCTACCCACAAAACCTCAAAACATGATTTCCAAAACGCATATTATCTCGACTGTATCGAATATCTATTCGGATAGGGGAACACAATAGCAAGCCCTATTCATTGGCGTTTTTTTGAGATATTGCTACCGCAGACAAATTGTGCTCCACGGATGTCTCGTCTATTGAATGGTCACGTACACGTCCCAGCTCAACAACTATAGTCCAAACCAAGCTTTTAGCGAAATGAAAGAATTATGCAGTTACGTGGCAATTCAAAGTTGATTGCACTGCACTTGGGAATCCAGCGCTTGGTGCACCCGCTCGCTGAAGCTCGTCCTAAAGTGGACGGAAGGGATAATTGAAATTCTGCTTTACACGACGACACCCGGGGCGACATTGACTGGATTATAAAATGAGCATTCTCTTTCATGGAGACAAAAATGCAAATTGCTTGCAGTTAATACGCAGACCATGATCGGCGTAGCTCCGCTAATAATTTATAGTCACTGTCAATCATCGTCACGACGTCGATTCATTCAATGACCATAGCCATAATATGCAAGTGTGTTATTTACATAGAGAGGGAATTTACTACATATAATTTATATTCCGACATAACGTGTTTTATTTTTTGCTCCGTGTGGCTTTAGGTGTATATACGAAATAACTACTTATGCTAAATTATGGTTAGCATTATTATGTGGACGTCACGTGGATATCAACTTATGCATATTTATACTAATAAAATTATTATGTCAATCAATAATATTGTTATGTCCTCTTCACGTTAATCAAACACCCGTTTTCTCGAGAAAGGTAATTGCGAAAATAACGGCCATTTGGGACTTATGTGCGAAAACATCACTCATTTAATGGGACTGAATATAATTGCATTTCTATTTCTAACCCAGCAAAATATCATTTATTACCAGTAATAACTTTTCTTAAGTACACTCCACACACATCCAACATTTTTATATTTTCTTTTACGTAATGGATAAATAAGCTAAGGTTTGAGACTAAGTTATAGTTGAGTAGCAGGTATATACACATAGGACTCATGCGAGTGACAACACCGACACAAACTAATAACAATAACCTACATCAGCTAATTTAACAAAATCGACATAGACTCCGCTTTGTGATCTTTACATCTATTTATTTCTTCTTTCAGCTAAATACTACACTAATATAATAACTACTACTAAACACTACCTACTACAAATAACATTTGGACTAAATACTAGCCGCGATGACCTATAGACAGTCCAAATGCCACTGCCAGTAGGGAGCGAACCCAACATGCTGGCAGCATTGCCCCGTTGAATTCATTTCTAATATTAACTATGCAATAAAATTTGCGAATTGGCAAATAGCTGGCAATGGTCGAGAGAGATCATATTAATTCCAAGCCGCCCAACACTGGTTTAACTTTGTTTCCTTTTCAATTTAGATGTCATTTGAATAAAAAGCTTTAAGCAGTCTGCTTCGGTCGCAAGTTGTGTAATCTGATAGCTACGAGAAATTCCGTACCTGGCTCGTCTAAATTAACACCATAACGTCAATTTCATTTAATAGTTTTCAGAAATCACATACATTTTTCAAATTTCTACTAAGTAGGTAGTGTAATGGTGTTTAGGGGGAAAACTATAAACTTTTATACTGCATGAAGATGAAACCGCTGGATGCCAACAGCTTAGCAAACGCCCGCTGCGCCCAACGGCCTATATGGCATTCAATATGATCATCAATTCAAGACCGTACGTTAAATTTTTCAGCAGACAATGTCTTTCTGCTGCTACTGATGATGATAGAGTATAGTTATCGAAAAAAATCAATATATACAATTTATTAAACCTCTATTTACTTCTATTTTTTAATTAAATTTCACCAAACCACAACCATACAATATAGACAGAAATTTACACTGACTGCGAGCGCTCGCATAATATCTCAAATTCGAAAAACTCGGAGCTGTTCCTTTAATAGCCGGATGCAGTAACTCGAACGCGAGATTTCCAAGTAGGAATGATTGAAACTACGTAAAAGTGGTAGCCGGTGAGAGTACTATAGAATTGCTTCGTCGTTAAAATTTGCACTCAACGAGAGCCGAGCTTAGTTATTGACCAATCCCGCGTATGTGTGGAGTTACAAGAACTCATCAACGATTTGCGCGTGCGTAGGCAATTAAGTGGCAAATCGATTATAATTAAATGGCAATGGTTATCCTGCAGCTTGCAATTCCCACGAGCGACAAGGCGGACCTGTCAAATTATCATATTAAAAGGCAAGCCACTGCAGGGGCGTGACGTGACCGAGTGCCCATTTCTGCAGATAGCCAAGGCGGCTGCGTCGCTCTTTTTTTTCACAGCTTGAGTTTTTAGTACTTTGGCTGACTCTACTATCTACTATTTTTGTACCATCGTTTTTATAATTACTTTAAAATAAGTATAACTCCTGGATCCATAAAATTCACTTTTATGAGCGCGCTTTGTGTTTTTAGTCCCTGTTATTTTGATTTTATAAATATGATTTGTTAAATTTGCTAATTGTTTGTTGTTTTAATAGCCTCAGTTCCGACAGACAAGTTTATTCTCTGAAATAGAACTGCAGTCAGCACTTCGTTCAAGTTGCCAGACGTATATGCCATAACACTTTGTATATTATACTTGCAGAGAGCTACCGTCCATACAACATGAACCAATGAACTGAGAAGCAATATCAATCAGGAAGCTCTCATCTGATTTTATATGGACTATAAAAGCGAGACGTTTCATCAACAAATATATAAGTGACTTTGATACGCACTCTATGTACCATGTACAGTCGACACGAACTCTATTCTAATTAATTTGCTTAATAATATAGATGAACAATAAAAAAGCTTAATAGTCATACGAATATAAACTATTGAGAGCGTATTCTCGATGTATTATACCCCCGATGTCGAAAAACGAGGGGTGTTATGTGATTAACGTGTACCCGGTCAATATATACATCTGTTGCCCTTCAGCTTCCAAACGAAAGAATTCTTAGTAGTCGTTAATAAGAATGTGTCTTAAATCATCACATTAATCATGATGATTTTTTTATTTTACTGCAATAATTGATGCTTAATCATTCTTTTAAATGTGTAAACATATTTCTACAAATATAAAAACGTGTTCATTTAGAGTTTGAGTACTTGTGCAGATTTTCCATTACAAGTACCTTCTCATTAGAAAATTGAAACCGTGTGCAAGCATGTGTACATGTTTTGACACTTGGAAGATTTATTGGCAACTTTCGCAAGTCTCATATTGACAGGCACGCTTGATAAATATTGAATCAATGAAGCATAGCAATGAAGTTGTTGAGACTGTTTTCAAATATGTACAATTTATCTCCGAGACAATAATAAGGCAAAGCACTTGGTCCTGTTATTCATACGTGGCAATTATCATAAATCCAAGGCATATTAGGGCCGGCACGATTTTGTAAGGTCTCATTTGGCGTTGACAACAGATACTATCAATAACTCAATGAGGATTAATGAACAGTTGGCCTTATATTAGGGCAGTGTAATTCATCGTACACTATTTACAATATGAAACGCGTGGAAAATGCCCAGTTTGGAGAGACTAACAAGCGATTTATATCAAAGTTACATGACACATATTACATTATAAGCTTGTTAGCGGTGTTGAGCTTTTCGTAATACATAATACTATTTATGTAACTGTCAGATGGTATATAAATGATATCTTACCATGTTGCAATGTAGGTATGTCGTGGATCGTACAGTAAGTATTTGAAATTCTAATTAATAGAATTCGGTTTATTCGGTTTGATTTGTACAGCACTATCGCCTGTTTCATTAATATTAAAAACTAATCTGAGAGAAATATATTAAAAATACATATATATCACAGTAACCTCTCATCGATACAGATCCCGCTAAACTCAAGTGTAAACGGTACGATATCAATCTGGATAATAAAGTTTAGAGCTACAGAATACGGAATCGTAATATCCCAGTAAATGGCGGCCGATGCATTTCGCCAATGAGGAAATACCACAATGAGCAGGGCACTTTACTATGTACATGTGCTTAAATGTAACCGATTTATTATCGGCCATTCACCAGAAACATAATATCACTTCATATACATCAAATCACTAGACAGGCCAATATATCAAAACATAAAATGTTAATTTCACGATGAGGGCAGTGCCCAACCCCGCTAAGTTAATGGCCTCGTTAAGTTCGCGTACGATTTGACGCCAGCCGCGACAATGAATGCAGATTGGAGAACAACAAGTGTGAAACAAACAACATAAATTATTAATAAATTGTCAAGAACTACCACAAGTGTGGCGTACTGTGAATCGTAGAAATAAAAGCGATGAAGTACTACCTCGCAAGCGATCAGTTTAAAAAGAAAAGGTACTCCTGCTTATCCAGGTGAGGTGGTTGAGAAAATAAATTACTCTAGCAGTATCATCGCATTGGAAATATGCAAAAAGCTTTATGAGTAATGGTAACGGCCACGTCGATCCGCCACAGTAAAGGGCAGTTGACCACCCATATGGCGATGGTCGCGAGTACATACGAAAGCAGGCGCATGCCGTAAAGTAAAACCCACGGAACCTGTCGGGAAGCAAGCAACGGTCGGCTGGATACGGCTCGTGGTAATCGAAAATTGTAATTGGCTAATTATCGTGTGAACACCACGCAGCAGTTACAGCGAGCCAGTCAATGTCAATGTCATTAATTGACCATTCACATTCCATCTTTTATCTTAACTATCGTTAAGAGTACGATTAAAAGAATTTAACAGGCAAATATAGACCGCCGTGTTGGGCGCCACTGACGCGTTATTTAAAACCTAATGTAAATGACACAAGAATGGCAAATGGCTTATCAGCACTCATTAAATTAAACAAAATGTTGATATTTCTAGTGAGATAACTATCTTCGGAAGGTGTAAAGTTTCAACCAACGGTATTTAATCGCATTATAAACTATATAATTTTATAACGGCGTGAAATGCGATAATGACTTCTGAATAAAACATACCATAAAAACAACAATCTTCATCTCGATCACTTAAATTCGGTTAAAAACACTGTCCCTAGATAAGAGCCATAGAATCAGTATTTTAGAACATTATAGAAAGCATCAGACACAGCTGATGCGTTCTATATATAAATCCGTAATAATCAGTACAACAATTCAAGTCAGTTTTATAAGGAATTCAAGACACGCGTACTAATTTTCCTGGCAACTTGCTACCATATCACGTCCTGGCTTCGAGTGATGAATGATGCCAAGCCGTTAAGAAAGGTAACTTTATAGAAAAGGGGATATTCAAATGATGGATGCTTAATATTCATATTTAACTTGCTAACAAATCAATGAAGGGAAAGTACATTTTATATAACTGAAGTAACGAGCAATAAACAAATATTGATTAATGATTTGGGATCTTCAGATGTCTGATGTCTGATGCAAGACGAATGCTCAGAATAAATTAGATGTTTTAGAAACGCGACATGATTTCACCATAAAATAGTCACAAAGAGTTTCTTCTTCTCTCGAGTCATCTCAATTAGCATCCAATCAAGGGATTCGTTTAGTAAAATCGAATATACGATTTATGGGATCGTAAGGCGAACTTTCTCAGGCGCTTTACAGCCTAATCAACGAGATTCAGCGCATTTCACAGCCACATTATATGTTAGTACTTATTATCTATTTCTCAGAAGCATCCGACGTCACAAATAAACGCTAAAGTGGTAATTGCAGATTTACTTTTTTGTTGTAAAAGAAAGTAAATGAATGTTAATAAAAAAAAATTACGACCATTCAAACTAATAGCAAGTAGGCAGTTGTTATCTAAATACAATTTTATTCAAAAACATAGTAATACGCAATATTAAGGCAAATAAATGAGGTTGTCCTCTCGGTGCTTTTCAACAAAATTTTCTAGATGTGGAAATTTTATTCACAAAACGACAAATCCAATGCAAGTCCAAAATCCTAACGTTTATAATAATATCATACTGAAAATTGTATCGTCATCATCAGCACCAGATTATAATACAGATCGAGAAGAATCCGGCCGTCCATTCAATGTAAAATTACTGATAGGATTATCATATGAGTATTATAGTATAATAATTAAGACATTTTTCTAAAATATCAAATAAATGCGGTGATCGCAAGCATGAAAATGAGTATAAAGTGAAAAGCGTCTGAAAAAGGCTTCAGCGTTCTATCGGGCGGGGGAGTCGCATTCACGCATGGGGGCGTGTCGCTGTCGACAGCTCGGCCGCGGCGGCCGGCGCTCGCGCAGATCCCCCGCGGAAGCTGCGGCAGACGCACTTGTCGTACCACGGACCCCGCGACACCGACACGCACGTGCTTGAAAACATCGCGGTTTCATTCACTCTGTGAAATGACCATTGACGGTTCAGTGACAGTGACAAGGCGGCCCTAGAGGACCTGCATCTGCGCATTCCAGAATAACCCTAGGTCGGTAGCGCAATGTTTTATCATCCTCTTATCACACTATCTCGTGTTTTGATTGCACACGCAAATTCCCGTCGTGCAAATATTGAAGATGTGTTTCTTTGCTTTACTTTAACTTTTACGTTTGGAACGTGTATTGTATAAGTACTAAATACATAAAATTTAAAATACCTTGACATCAAGTAGCCCTAATCAATTAGGCTATAAATAATGAACAGGAAATTTCATGCAAATACTTAGATGTTATGTGTTTCGTTGGATTAGGCAATTATTAAACTATTTTAATCTATAATCCATTTAAACGGGTTTAGAATTTTGTCTATCTGATATGTACAAACTTTAGTAACTTATGGGGTTTTACTGTTCAATCTTATGATATTATATTAATATTATTTACAACATTTTACCAATATCAGGAAAATGTTACAAAGAAAAGCCTTTCTATATTTAATCTAGGTCTTTCTTAAAAATCAACTTTATTTTGCTACATGCGGTACTTATAGTAGATTTTTTTGTTATAAGTAGGTGTATTTATGATTTTGGTATATTAACTCACGCTGATTAAGATCTCGTAATTTCATATTTGTAAAAAAACTTGTAAAAAAACACTGAGAATAATACACAAACAATAACACTAAGAATATAATAAAATAACTTGATAAAAGCAAGTCTGACTATGACTCGTAGAGGGTTCCATATTCCTAGTTTCTTTTAATATTTAGCAGTATTATCTCCGTTTTTCTGATATGTTTTAATAGCTTTATGCTCAAAACCATTTCCAGAGCGATTTTACTAAAGTTAAAAGTCAATGATTATAAGATTCTATGTTGTATACTCGTATTAAATAGTTTAAAAACGGTAAGGGTGTCAACCTTAAAAGAACTACATATAAAGTTAGTAATTATTAACAATGCACCCTTATGTCTACGAGACATAAATTGCGTAAGCAACTTTGGTGAGCCATATACGAGTACCTGTCGGAAATGTCCCTGGAAAAGCAATGTAAGCTTACTGGATTCAATCCAATACAATTTATATTGCAAATTTTCATGCAGTTACGTTTATAACTGGAGTTATACATTTTTAAATATAATTAGCTCAGCCAGGCGGATTTACGGAACAAATCTACCTGTAAAGATTCTTTGTCAGTATATACTCGACAGCCTATGTGGTGTGGTGGTTGAGCACGTCGGCTCATAGCCCGGAGGCAGCGAGTTCGATTCCCGCGGCAGGACAAGTATTTGTGCACAGGAAAAAATAAGCGCAAATACTTGTTCTGAGTCTGGGTGTTGTGGGACCATTATGGTCTTCGTAGTTCCTGGGTCCCTAGATACAGTGAATCCTAGTTAGGGTGTAGGATCTATGTATGTGATTGTTGGGCGTTATTATTATTATTACTACGGATACAGAACCCTAAAAAAGAGCAGAAAGGTACAAACATCATCGACATAATCATTAATTGCTTAGATTAAATTTTATTGATCACGAATCTTGAAACTATTAAGCGAAACTATACCGGAAATAATTTCATATCGGTAATTAGGCCCAGTGAGTTCGGGCGAAAGTGACCATTAATATCCGAGGGCAAAAATTAACGCATCTCATTGGATCGGAAAGGGGTCAGTTGCTAAATTTCAATGCAATACCTGCTGTTATACACATGCTAATGAAAATGCTCGCTAAGCCAAAGCTCTGAGGTAATACGGACTGGCTGGTCCAGATCCAGTCTTACGGATTGCTGGACGTGTTTTATTGATAAGCTGCTGCTGAAGTCTATACTAAACTCAATCTTGCCAAAACCATCCAAAATACGTTTAATCAAAACTGCATATCTTCCAAAACACACAATACTTTTGAAGTTAAATGATAAATGAAGGGGTGAGAACAAAAACGGTTTAACTGATTTTTTTTACAAAATGACTTATTGGTATCGTTGGATTCAGCGTGAAATTATCTTCAATAATACATTCTCAAAATACCGAAATGAGGCTTAAATCTCGAGATTTTGAGTCTAAAAACGGTTTATCTGTCACAGGAATACAGTTTTCTTAGCATAAAAACATTATTATATTTATTATATTTTTACAGTAATTGTACGAACTAGTACTATATTTTGTATTTTAAAATAGAATTAATACATTTTCAAGCAACTGAAACTTACATAAACCTTTTCTATTACTTAATACGCACTCTACACTAAAATGAAGCCGTTGAAGTTTAAAGTCAATTTTCTCGAAACTATCAATTTGACAGTTAAACCCTTTTTATTCACACAGATACAGACAGATAAACCCTTCAAATAATCACAGTAAAATAAAAAAAATTAGGTTAAAGTTTTACCTAATTTTTTTTATTATTTGGAGACACATGTTTTATTTGTATAATTATTCATTCATCCTATTTTTATAGCTTTGATTATTTACGTACATTTAGTATTTCAAAATATTATGGCGAATTTTATTCATATTTGTATTTCTTCACATTGAAAACCTTTTGGAGTTAGGATGAAAGGCTGGTTGCAGACATTATGAAAAAAATTGACTTTGACAACTTAGCATCCTATCATGTTATTTGCTAACGAGTGAATGTCATGAATTTGAAGGAATCTGTTCGAAATTGTTCTGATCGTTTTTGAAGTAAAACTTTTTTACGCACGTTTGACTTGGGGAGTAAGCTGGAGAGGCGAACGGAAGTTGAAAGTTGTTGGTTCACGTAGATCTCCATTGTCAACATACAAAATTAAAAATACTTAAAATTTGTATTATTATGTTGGTAAGTTCGGTAAAATGAGAATTTACAATTGTCAAGATGGCGACTTTAAACAAAGCAAAAACAAAGTTACACCGGCCTATATACGAGTGTATGGAGCTACAGAAGATTTAATTCAGTCGTGTGGTCTATGGCACACTCGTTTTTTGTATAATCAACGGTTTACCTCAACTCAGCCGTTTTGACACATAATACACCTGAGTCTCTATTTAATAGTAATAGAAGTTATATTTGGATGTATTTGAAAGAGCACTAAAACAATTGACTATTCATGAATTTCTGGCTCCAACTTCGATGGTAATCATCAGACCAGGGGTGATCACGGATCTTTAATTGACCTTGATGCATCAAGGTTTTTTTTAGACCACACAAATAGCGTGTTTAAACTGTCAAATCGATACAAATTTGTATTTCTATTAGTTGCAATCAAGTTACGTGATCACTTTGCAATTTCAAAATGCCATAGACAGCGCAAGTCATCGTATATACCGCTCTTTGCCAAATTTCAACTCGTTCGGATCGCAGTAAGTCTTCCTAAAGTCGTTCCCAAAATTTGTGCCGTAAAAATAGGTTAATAAATGAAGTCGTCGTGAACTATAATGAAAGCTTGTAATCAAAGTTACCATGTTACCACAAATACATAAACAAGTCTTGGACAGAAGTCAAACGTGTGTTTAACAATACAAAACAGTAGTTTAACACTTGTTTAAGGCTTACTTAAATCTTTTGTGGTTAAGCCGTTAGTGTTTTGTACTAGATAGAAACGATTACGGTGCAGGAGAGAGCTTTTAATTCGGAGAATGTAAAGGGATCAACGGACGTTACGTTCGGACAGAAGCAGTATAAATCAAGGCATAAGTCGGCCGATATTAGCCGAGGAAGCGCCGCGTTCCAAGTGGATATCATAATCAATGATCCGACATAAACTAGCGTTAATTATCGGCTGCGCTCGCCTGCCGCTCCTGCAGGCATCAGGGACCGGCCGCGGCCTCCGGGGCCCTATCATTGCATAACGATGTGGGACGAGATCGAGTGAACGGCATTACAAGAGTAAACACTAGTTAACTCTGCACCGATGATTTCATACCGGTCAAGGAAACGATTGAAGGAAAACCTCAAAGCTATAATATTTTTCTAGTACGTGCATGTAACGGATTGCCGAAATAAAACGATGATTACGATGTTATTAATAACATGTCAGTGGTCATATGCCGAGTGTTTACAAGTCAGCGCAAGATGATCGTGGGCCTTGAGCATTTTGAGCAGCTGTTAGGTAAGGCCCTCTTGTGGCAAACGAGAGAGCGGTCAAAACGGTAGCTTCATCTTAACCATTTCTAAATGCACAATCTTTGGTAACGGAATTCGGTAAAAACACTTGGTAATATCATTTTGAGTTCAATAACAAAAATCCACACTTTAATCGAATAGGTAAAACAAATAATAAATCATTTTTACCTCTAGTCGATCGGTTTCAATAAAGAGGAAATTCATATTGAGTTTGCACAGCAAATTTAATATACCTACCGCGTGCAATTATAATTAAGGGCCATAAATATTACGCGGACGCGGAACAAGCGTGCTTTTGAGACGGGAATAACAGGAACTCTGAGAACTTTCGCTTGAGTTCGCCAATCTGATGCAATCTCTTTATAATCTCTTCGGTTTCATAACAATGCATTGGATAAATTTCAGTGTGTAAAAGAAATATCCTGTAGCCATGATGCCTTGAAAAATAGATATTTATTTGTAAGGAGCTACTTACATAAGAACTTTAATGGTTTTATTATTACAGTAAAAGACAAACAACTTTATTATCTTCATAAAATAGATCAAGATAATTACTGTTTATTACAACAGATACTCACATACCTCATAATTATAGGTAAGGTCAAAGGAATATAACTCACAACTACCGATATTACGCGGTGTAGAGCAATATTTACGGCGGAGACTAGAAGTGAGACCCAGGTGTTACAATTGTTGTTAGGATTCAAAAGCTGCTCCGCGCGGCATTAAATCGGGAGGTATGCAAGCCAACGTGAGCAAACACGCCTGCAGCCGGCGCTGCAGCCACAACTACACAAGCACCTTGTATTTGTTCTACACAAATAAAGCTCCCGGCACGTCCCGAGAAGTGCTAGAAAGATAATAACATAAGGACAAACGTTATCCTCCCTACCGAAAGATAAACTAGCACTGTAATGTAAACTAAAACATATACGTAGATTCATTCACCGAAATGGATATTAATTACCTCTGACTAAATTCCTGTTAGCGTAGTCAAAGCTCACGTATCAATATTTTAGATAATTATTATAATCCTCCAGTTCGATGTTGTAAGCAAACTAGTTTTGTAACATAGATCCAGTTTCTATATTAAATTATCACACGCTCAAGGGATTTGCATCCAAAGTCCGCGCGAAGATACTTTGTTTTCTTAACCTCCATACTCCATCCATACTACGGCCATATCAGCTGAGAAACGAGAGAGAAAGTACTAGTATTTCGTAACCTCGGTTTTGAAACAAGAAAATCGAAACCGAATATTTGTTTGTTCAAAAAATATTGTTATAAGCGAAGTTTTCACAACAACATCCTTAACCGCACCATTGTACCTACTACACATACTAAAATATATCGATATTTTGAAATATGAACATAGGGAATTAATGGAAACTCTCTGAAGAGAATCAAACTAGCAAGTGCCCTAGAAAACGATGTTTATTGCAAAATCAAGGTGATCGATATTTCTAAAATAACAGCGATGTCGTCTTTTTAAGATAGTACGTAATCACGTATCGAATGCGATCCATCTCCTCAAGGCGCTCATGTATTTGCATATAGAGCACATCAAACCGTCGCGGCTCCACCATAACTTCACGTAATGTGTTTAGAACGAATCATCGTCATGCTAATATTATAATTAAGATAGCATCGCAGCGGAGCCGGTTCTTCGAGACCGAGCGCGAAGATGTCACCAGATTGTGTTGGCTTCGCATAATTCTGATGCGCGTGTAAATAAAACTACACACTTTAAATAACATTTGCCCATGGCAACCGGTTGAAATTGGGAATACACATTTTAATTTTTATTAATTAATATCCTGCTCTACTTTATAATGACAGACATTTGTTATCTATTCTGGAGCATGTTCGTTTATTAGAATTAGAAATTTTATATTTAACTATATCTGGTCGAACGAACTCATTGTTTGATCTTTCCATGCCTAGTTAGCTTTTTACAAGCTTAGTAGGTATGTACACAATTATAGCTATTGGTATCTATATAAGGTACCACTATGATGATTCTTTTTCTGTACTTTGAAACACATTACCTCCATTTTACATTACAAATTCTCCTTATAAGGCTGTAAAACCGGCACTTTTTATCCTTCCATAATCTCTACTTAAATTTGAAAGCTTACATTATCTTCCTTTTAACATTTATGGGGTATTGTTTAAAAGTCTTCTAAACCCAGAATGCATTAAACTGGAGACATTGAACCTGGAATGTGACCCCCTTGACATGACTTATACGAGCCTCGGTACACCGCAACTATGAATCAGCCTTTCTAGCTGTAACGTCTGCCTCGTAACAATCGTAACTGACGGCAGTCATATCAGGAATATTTAGACATATATGAATATTATTAAAATAAGGTAAGGAAAACAGCAATGGTTAGCGTAATCATTCAATGTATACCTATTAATTTTAGCGTAAAATAATATCTGAACGCAGTATAAAGGTTGGGATCAAGAAAACTTGACAACCGCTAAGAAGACAAGACAATGCAACAGGTAGGCTTAAGGCGCGGTATGAAGAAATAGATATTGTTTGGAACGCATTTGATTGGAATCTATGGCGGGAGTAGCGGTAGTATGCGCGCGTGCTACGAGAGTAGTCGTTGGAAATGTGGGTAGTTGCACCCAGATTACTGCGGCTTAGATATGCAATTGCACAATCCCAATTGTAAACGGCTCTCAAGGGAGCCATGCGGCTTTTAAGTATCCGATGAGAAGATAAGACTCGCTTCCAGCTTTATGTCATTCGCATAACACGAATAACTGCCGACTGCATTATCGGGCTTAACTTGTGAGTGAAATAATGATTGACGTATGAGAATGCGAGTGAATCCACTAAATTTCTTTGATGATTTTATTTAAAAAATAACATTATTATCTAATAGCTGTACGGTAATATTATTAATAATTTACTTGTAGCTCAGGGCACGGATAACGCAATTTATTGATGCTTTGGGTGTCCATTAGATTTCTGAGACCCCACTTTCCTTTAAGAAATTTAGTACAATTTAACCCAGTTCTGTGATGTACCTACAACAATATCATAAAGGTTTTTTCTCCATTGCATTAGAATAATAATACTTCCAAAACGGTAGCAGTCACGCAAGCTACCTTTCTATAAATCACGCTACATTTACGAAACCTGTCCTCGATCTTGTATCAGAAAATAATCCTTAACGGCACTGATTTGAAATTCTAACCGCTTATTTGTAATACACAGATTGTTAGGTTTTTTTTTTCTAAAAAATATATTCAAATGCATATTGCGATCAGCCGCAACGGTATACAAAAAATTAAGACAGAGCTTTCATTCTTTATACTTCTAAGAAGTTATTATTGTTTATGTATTATTTGTCATCCGCTAGCCACTAGAAACGCATCGATTAGATAATGCCTAGAGTAAAATAAATACAGTTTATCACATTTGATATAAATCAATCATTACAACGATTGTGAAATTTATGAGACACTGTGAAACTAAATTGATAACTGTTTTCTGAATCAACCATTCTACACTCCGTGGAATCAAGGAATCTATGTATATGTAACTTATAATAATAAAAATGTATAACAAGAGTAAAGTTTGAACATGGAAAAGAATTTGGGAAAAATATGTTTAGACCGTGAATACGATTGAATAGGATAATATAGTTGTTTGCTAGAGGTTAGATACGGAAGGGAGAGAGTAAAGACAAGTAGAGTTTTTTGTGAACAGAATAATGCTGTTTGTCTCTACCGTCCTTAACAGCGTCACCGGGAGGGCAACCCAAGTAGAGTAGGCGTAGAAAAATGGAAATAGATGGAGGAAAAGGAGTATATAGAGAAAGGATGTATAGAGCGGTAAAATGGAGTTCCTTAATATCACCCTGTCCGAAGCCGGGGCGGGTCAGATAGTTGTCAATAAAATTAAGATTTATTTCCTGTGCAGCCGCAACTGTTAACATCAACAAGTCAAAATCTCAGCGTGTCGCAAGTGCGTTAGTGCGCCTATGATACTAATGATTAGCTAAATATATTTTCTGTAAATATTTCATTGAGTTGCGACTGTCAAAAAAGTGGTTTAGTCAAAACGAATAAGACCTATAAAAAAGTGTGTCAAATTATGTAACAACTGACAATGCCCTAAATACCTATTCTAAGCCCAATCCGAAAGGTTTCGTTTCGAAATGTAGTCTCTTTTATTTACTCTCAGGATGAAGAAAATGGAGTGTAGATTTGGAATTGAAACCTTTTAAGATGGATTATGAAACCATCGTCCGCGTTTTCCAGTTAAACGCAGGGTAACATATTCTGGAATTGGTAGCGGATGACCACCAGAAAACTGCATCAAGGTAATGAAAGACTCGAATTTATGAAGTACAGTACCAGAGATTACTCTCTACATACTCACAAAGTTAAATTGGTGAAGAAGTAGTGATAATAGCTGGTTTAATCAAATGAACGCAAGCTTCTAGTATACAGTGTAATTGGCAGCCGGTTCGCTCGAGCCGCCGAGCCGTCTACCGCGTCGGTAACCTACTTGCGACCAATGCATTCCGGCGACAATAGTATAGGCATGTTTTGTAAGATAAATAACGGCTAAACTCACTTCAATTAAAAAGTCGAAATTACTCCAACCAGATTTCGGACAAATTCGATGTCCTTCTGGGATCCACATAAACCACTAACGCAAACCGCGGCGGCTTCCGCGAGCGTCAGCACGTGTATAATAGACATGGTCTCTTTTTAACCTCCACAATGAAAACACAGCTTTTAGCTTTCCTCTTCATACACTAGACACCCATTAAACAGCTTCTATAGCCGTTTAAAGGCTAACCGCATGCCTAACAGTAGCTGTAAGCGTTTTAACAACCTATCTAATAAGTTATTTAACATGAAACCTCACCGTAAATCATGTGTCAGACAGAGGACGGAATGCTACTTTTCCATTCTTATGATATGATTCAGCTACACGCCAGAGACCCAAAACGAGGACAGCGAAACGACCTAAGGCAAGCTGATAACATGATCTAAGAGCATTCCTAGTTATCTTTAGGTTTATTAACACAGTTTAATGTTGATATTGCAAGAGAGCAAACAGCGCAGCTTCAGGGCTACCACTTCTCTAGTCAGGACGTCAACCTCGACTGGTTAAATATATCTTTAAATAAATATACATCATCGAGTGGATTAACAAACTCGGTAATGGGCGTGATAGCGGCAGTCGCATGTCATGCATCATGCGCCTGATGAGGGCCTGCTCTATGATGACAACGATGTCCAAAAAGCCTCTTATTTCAATACGTAAAATGGTTCCTAAAGCAAAGTTAATTGGCTGGAAACGAATGCACATCTTATTTAAAAACTCTTATTATGTTGTTAAAATTAGAATGCCGAAGGGATGACTACCGGCTCCATCAAAAATGTTTAAAAATATTGTTTCTTTGCTGAGAGTTTTAAATGAGAGAAAATATTTAAGACGGTGAGTCACAAAACTGCAACATGAAGGCAAAATTATAATCAGGTACCCGACGACATTCCTCTAAACCCGCGTCGCCGTGAGTTCGCGACTCGCGGCTGGTAACCTCCGCAGGTATGTCTCCGTCGCTCTACGATGCAATGATTATACGATCTTGATACCATTACGAACCCAGCCATTTTAATAAATCTAAATTATGCAAATGTTAATTGAGAAAAATACAAATGGTGACCTCAAATGCGATGTCATGGAAAATATAATTTATGAAACCGCCGTGATACTTCCAATCGATTCACATTAAACGTCGAAAGCTTCGTCTCACTGACCTTATTCCTGTGTCGTAAACAGTAAGGTACCGCGTTAAATATGTCGTGTATTATTTTTATTATGATAGTAAAAGGATTTAAGTGATTTAACAAGCGAGGGTCTGCCTGCAGTTGATCTGCTATTTATCTTCATTTAGATCTAAGACATTCATAGTTAAGGCGCGGCAAAGGAATAGGCATTCAACGCGGATTACGAGTGTCTTAACTACGTGCGAGTGTGATGTAACCTTTGTATAAATAGAGCACGATCCTTCTACTGTAAAGTACTCCACCTCTATCTAGCTTTTGATTTCCTTTATCACAGACGGTTGACGGATCGCTGATGATACTTTAAGTCAACCTGTTGACCATATTAATAAATCAAATACGTGTTCAGAAGTCATGATAAATAATCACATCAGATTATTTTTTTACAGTCGTTTCAATGCGTTTATTTCATAAAATCCTTCCTTTTTGTTATGTTAGTTTAAAAACTAGCCTCCAACCCAACAAGTTCTTTATAAGCCTATCAAAGATGATTACAGCTCAACAATTAAAATCTAAATTTGAAAGGCAGACAGAAAGCAATCTCGGGTGGTCTGTCGCTTTTCTTTTGTCAAGTACAAAACGTGCTCACGTCACGATGTTTAAAAAAATTAATAGGACATCTTCCGTTCGTACATTTTAATTCAACAACGGAAGCACCGTGACTAAGCAAGAATGGAATCAGATTAATTTTCACCGTTGTCCCGCTCGACGCTTCCAATCTGTGGAAATAAATAGATTCTAAACATCGTCGAGACTTGCATGTAGACAAAGGGTAAGGTTAGAGATTGCACCGAACTCGGAGCTTGAAAATAAACGTGATCTCACCAGAAAGCTTAACAATAAAACGAGGCAAAACTAAAAGGCCAATGACTCTGTAAAAATAACGTAGTCTATTATTTTTGCCACTATGACCAGGAAATCTATTCAATTATTTCTAGTTTGAGTCTAGTCTAGTCTTCTTGTCCCAAAGGTTGTCGTATAAATTTGTCCAATAAACGAGTAATGAGTGTGTTAAGTGTGAAGCAGCACCTGGAAGTGAGCGTCGACGTAGCCGCGTTGGCGAGCTTCCAGCTCCACTGAACTTTGACAAGGAGCCCATGCGCCGTATAATTGTGTGTACACATCCATATTATGCACTTCAGTCACTTTGGTGTCTTGTGTTATGTAACTTAAATTAACTTACGGCAGTATGTAGGTCTAAATTCAAATTTTGAGGTAGTCACTATACATATATCTAGGCTATACATAATTCACCAGATGAGGATTTACCCTCCCCTTACTTCTGCAAATCACGTGTCATTTTGCGAATTCCAAAGGCGAGGTCAAAGCACTTGAAATTTTTTTGATTGCCTTCAGGTGTGCAAACGGGAACAATATGTAATGACGAGCGATTCAATTGTATTGTGTTCATGTTCACCAAACAACAATATTTCTTTATTAGTTGTCGTGACAGGTTTAACAAGACTATATAGATTTAAGAGCGTGCGCTTATCGATTTTATATATGCGGGACTGCTTTTATTGATGCATCATTAACATCAAATGAAATTTCTGTAAGTATCGTCATTCATTGATCATAATTATTTGGCTGTCAGTGATTGCGGTCGCCTGAAGGGTCCATGTGAAAGAACATTTGATCGGACGATGATGCAAGTACTGTCTGATGGGATGTCAATTAACAGTGATACACATCTCTTGGGAAGGGCCGAGGGCCGCGACGAATCGAAATGTTACCAAAACGAACGCGACCGGCGACGTTTTGCCATTAGCTTTACATTTATTTATTCATTATAAACAAACCATCCTAAAACCGTAATTAATATAATACAATCATGTGCTACTTTAGCGACCGATAGTGGATTAAATGCTAAGTTGCGGGTTAAAGCTATGCAGTATGTTATGCTAATGATTGAAATTCATATAGTGAAGGTACCTATGTGAACCTACGGAACCACCTACGATAGGTCTGGATCTAATCTTAATCCCTTACGATAAATGCTAACAAAAATTTGCTCTATAAAGAATACGATCTTCCCAAATGGATAACGGGAAAGCAGATAGAGCTGATGAAAGGCTGATCCAGTCGTACGTGGTTGTGGCTAGACAATGTCAATAATCTGATATCCAGGGTCTGTGACCTGCACCGGAATGCAAATAAATACATGCGCATAAACAGGACGAGAGTACTGTCGGTTGAACACCTGTCGCTGATCGTGATATAAACAATGAATGCAATCGTGCCTCCGCGCCTAATGACGGACCGCATCGGCTGCCCTGGAATCCCGGACAATGGGAAACCTCTCATGACGTGATGGAATTACTTATTTTCGTTTTAGAAATTGTTGCTGTAATTGGTACTGTGAAGTGTGGATTCGATGCATTCGGTGTCGAGTATAATAACGGCCACCAAAAATGTTTGGATTTTGTTTGGTAACAACTATAATTTATACCGATAAAACAACAGAACCGCTACATTAATGTAAATAATGCAAGAACATGTATTGTATCAGCCCGACTAATGAATGCATATTCATAGATGTTTTGATCAATGAAACTCATTATAACAATCCATCACAGTCCCGCTAGAAATGTCATTACGGGCTTGCCTTATGGCCGGCCAATATAATTTCATTAAAATTCATGTTTATCTAACACCATAAAATGTGTATGCGCACTTAAAGTGCAATAAGCAATTAAAAGGACACCGATGACTGGCTTTAAAGCAATCGTATGCGCGCCACAGTTTATTGATTTGAATATTATAATAGGCAGATTGACCCAACACTATTTGAAGAAGTTACCTAAAGAAGCAGTCCTTCAGTGACCTCGTCCACGCGACTTACCGACGAATCTATTTAGCATAATAGAACAGAAATAGAAAGGAACAAACAACGAGTACCGATAAAACATGATAAATAACCATAAAATGGCAAATCAAACCGTTATTGATCTCAAGAGCCGGGCGCAAGAGAACAAGTGGTTCTAGCAGTGGAACCACAGAGAGGTACTAAAATGACTTTAGACTTTATAATGCAAATCACTTGCACATTCAGTCGTACGATATCTCTGAGAAAGTAGCATAACACTTAAGAGTTTGTCACGATTGTCCATAAATAACAATGAGTCTCTACTAAGGCATGACTTTCTTGTGTCAAAGTGTATGCAAACCGGAAGATCGTAAAACTTTAAACTGCTGTTAAACACCCTAATTTGGCTGGTCAGTTGCAGCAAGAGTAGGCGATATCGTCAAGTACGTGCATGTCGATCGCTCGTGAGTAATAAATAATCAACTGGTAATAAGGTTTATTGAGTTGGGTTGACAGCTGACCGTTCATTTAGACAAGTTTATGGGTCCTAATTTCATTCCCTTCGTGTACTAATACCACGCACATAATCAGGTTAAACCAATTAGCATAATCTAAGCTCATGGGCACTTTTATTATAAATCGAAGTCTTTCCACTAGCATTGCACCTTTATAAGCGTGTTCCTGTTAAGCTGTGCTGGAATCTTCTACGAACGGTTTAACTTTACTGATTCGTGCCATGTACATTAGTCAAATTTTATTTCTATGTGCATAACTATGCAGTAGTTTAATATATTTCAAAAATAATAACTAGAGGAGAAATTACTGCTTAATTTTCATACGAAACTAACTAAAATAAGTCGTCACCGAGTACAAATGTCTAAAGCTCCAAAGCTTCCGTTGAAGCGTAAGAAAGGATCAGTGTCTAGTAAACACCTGGCGATTATATATTATGAACGTCTGTATTTTTGTTTGTTTTTTAGGCGGGGCGATGTTAAGAGCGGCCGTGGTGGCGGTTGCGTGCCTGTGTATGGCGCGCACTTCGCCCGCCGAACCTTACAGCTTACGATTGTACTCGCAGAACGTACACAGCCCTAAGGTACTTCACTACTCAATACGTACAAATTTATATAACTAATAAAGATAATTGCATGTTGACGGGTGGAAGAGAAGAGGAAGACCAAACAAAAAGTTAATTAATTTCTTAGGGGCAGATATGAATGAAAAGGTAGTGGATGAAACGATAACGGCTGAGAAAATAAAGTGAAAGAAAAATTACTTCGCTCAGCGGGTGAGCATGAAACTTTGATTGCAATTACATTGTATTCCTAATTTGAAAGTGTCCACAGTAACTATGCACATAAGCTGCGTGTTGAAACTGTCAAATCCATAAAAAATTGTTTCTATTGGTTGCAATCGAGTTGCGTTGCCTAGCTGGTTGCAAATAAAATGATACCAGGGCAAAAAGATGAGATGATCAGGAGAAATGTAGTCAAACGCAAGCCTATAACTAGCTTTAAAAAAGTTTCTTGGGGTGATTCTTGTTTGTCAATTACTACTGAGTAGGTAAATATTGAGAATATAAACGAATTTTGACTAATATCGCGTTCGTTAAATTTTTCCAGGATATAAGCAGTATATTAGCAAATATAGAAGAACGCCTACGGGTATTAGACACAGTAAGTGCCGTTCAAGCGAAGCAGTCGCGCCGGCTAGACGTCATACAGGACAAACTTGGTGAGCACACGATCAAAGACAAATAAATCACGTCATTTTACTGCGAACCGTTACTTGTCTCTCGCTTTACAATCGATTTGAACCTAATATTCAAAGGAGCTCAGTGAAAATCAGGACTAAATAGTTAACAGCGTAAAAGAAAAGGGTGTACAAAATCAACATGCAAATCGCAATGTTTGAGCTTGTTTTGTTACGCAATAAGCCAAAGCCTTCTGGATGGAATTGCTAGTCTTAAATGGCAAGCAAAGGGCAGTGCATAGAAGTGACATGGTACATGTCATCCGGGAATTAATGAGTCACGTATGTACCTATTGTGTCATTTCCTATTTTACAATATGCACTGGCTCACTTTCGCAACTATTCAACAACTATTCGCAACTGCTTCGGCTGTAGCAATTGAACAAACAGGAGCGACAATCAACTGCTAAAGGATCCGGATATGGGCTAATTTGAATAAATTAAGGGTCCTTCGCCAACAAGTAGACGTTTTATTGTTTTCAGATCGCGTGGAGACCACATTGACTTTGAAACTAGAGAGGGCTCAATTAGCAGCGGAACGGCTCGAACATAGATTACATATGCTGCAGACTAATGTGCAAGTAAGTTTTGCATGTAGAATTAGTTATTAAGCTTTGTCGTGTATTATTAGAATCAGTTATTAAACTTTGTCGTGTATTTTAAACGCTAGGATGATTATAAACAGTTTTTCTTTGCAAAAATGTTGATTGAAAGCAATAATTTGTAAGTACCATAATAGACTATTTAATGATAAAAATAATGTGTTTGTTATTTTTAGGCATCAATAAAAGAAAGCGGCGAAAAGATAGAACGCAGTCAAATCAAGATAACAGAGCTGGCCCAGAATCTCACTAACCATATAAAAACACATAAAACTCTGTTGGAGAAGGTAAGCTTAATTAGCTGAAGCTACATTAATCAAGTTCCCATAAAACAGCGTAAACGAATGACAGATTTGGCAGTGGGCTGGGTTAACTAAAGATTGATTACCGAGCCGAGCTTGGCCTAGCATAACTTTGATCGTACTTAAGAAAGTTTAATGTCAAGGTAATCTCGTATTATCAATGTTTTAATATATCTCGTCTTCCGCTTTTTTAATGTGTAACCTTGGTTTAAATCCCGGAGATTTAAATTTAGTCAATAAGCTTTATAAAACATCTTAATATTGCAGGTAAACGGCGCATATGCAGACACGTGGCACCGAGGGTTGGTGCTGGAAGCTCTGATGCGAGACGGCTTGTCCCTCGTGAACGCGACCAGGCGGGAGCTGGCGGATGGCCTGCGCACACTCGCCAGGAGACAACGGGACGCTAGACACACTTCAGCTGATTTGGAAGCAAGCTTCTCGAGACGGCTTCAAGATAACACTTACAAAATTGATCTAAAGGTACAAACGACAGACACGGAATGTGTATAGCCGTATTTTGTGTTTCTTTGTGTTCGTTATATCTAATATTCGGTATTCGTAAGATATTTTTTGATTGTATTGTATCCTCGTGGCTAATTAGGTAAAATTTAAGTCCTAGACCAATGATGTGGTGATAGACCGAATCCTGCAAATATTAATCATCAGACAATCAGCGAGCTAACCATAATCATCGTGTAAATAGTATATGTGACTTTATCTTAATCCTATTAATTCAATGATTACATCTAAGTGTTTACACTATAAAATTTAATATTTCAGATGCAAGAAATGTTGGATGCGCAAAAGCGGTTCGTGGACTCGTGCCAGCCAGTGCAGCAAGACGATCCAAACCACGTCGCGAGTGTGCTGGATAAATTGTTCGATTCCCTTATTGATAAGTAAGTCAATTCATTCCTTAAAACCTGCAAAATTATAAAGCAGTATGGCCTTCCCTTCCTTCTGAAATAAAGCCCCCTATTTAAATGATAATAGCTCTACATTAGAATTTAGTACGAGACTGGTGACGTTCTCACGATCTTTAATTCTTTACCCACCTGGGCTGGATTTGACCTAGCTACTCATGTTAATGAACGTATTATAACGTCGGTACATCCAGTCTAGAAGTAGTTTGTATCAGGAATAGATTAGAAAATATGTATAGTAAGACATTTTAAAGCTTATTTTGCAGGATCACATTAATATTCCGCGAGCTGCAGACCATTCAGACCACAGTACGCGATCATGACTCAGCGGTGAAGACATTTTTCAACTCAATGCGTACTGTACCACATGTAAGTGGTTTATTAGTCCTTATTCTTATCCCTACTAATATCTTATCCTTCTATACATATAAAATTGAAAGTCCTGACTGACTGACTTACATATCAACGCACAGCCTAAACCGCTGGTCCTAGAGATTTGAAATTTGGAGTGTGTCTTTATAAAGTGGATGAAATGGGTGGTTGAATTATCTACAAAAAAATGTTGTTTCCTGTAGGCCACGCGGGCGAAGCCCCGGGCAGAAGCTAGTCTATAATACATAAAAGTAAAACGTTGTTTTTGTAGCTTTCCCGACAAAACGATCGAATCGAACTGGATAAAATTTGGCATACGAATTACTTATATTGCAGAGATTAATATTTTTATCCTGGAAAATGGATAAACTAGCATCCGTACGTCTATGCTCGAGGCTTTATATTGTCACCGTATATAACAAGCGCCTTTTCGGTTTAAGTTTCATGGCGTGTCACTCGTACTGCCATGAAACTTAAGCCGGAAAGGTAAAGCTGCTATTTGGTTTACTAACTTAGCAGACCCGTCTTACAACATATGACTGCAGCATACTCCAAGCAGGCCCTGAGCTTGGCTAAAAGACCCTTTCCTAGTTTCATTCAATTCTAGGAATCGAAATAAAGTAAGTTATGAGGCCGGGATGCTCGAATGCTCCAAAGTAGTCGGTTCTATTGATCTAGTCTCCAACAACTACTCCATCACAAAGCTTTTTACTTTTTACTGGTGACAAATTACATAATAATTTCAGACTGATGCGACATGCCATCGACTCGAAAGCGCTTTCCGTAACAGCTCTCACGGCATCTTCAAGGAAGCAGAACTGAAACAGCTGACTGAGAAGTTCGTGGCCCTGACCAATCGCGCCGATGCAGCGCTGCAGCGACTTGAGTTTCAACTAGGCGACGAATCTGAAGAATCGATACCGGAATCAGGAGAAATATCTGATAAATTTCTGCTAAAACTCAACGAGATCGAGTAAGTTTCCTCGGTTTGTTAATTAAAACAATACCAAAATAAACGACAGCATTTCCAGGAATATATATATATACAATAGATTTCAATATCTAATAACGGCGATATCGGTTCGAGTGTTTAGGTTTAGATAAATTATATGTATTGTGGCTTGTGGCTATTCCGGTAATATGATAAAGCATAACGTAATTTGTACATAAGTCGTATATTTGATCGCAAACTGTTAAAATAGTACCTATCTTTTTTAGTGAAAACCATTGAATCTGCTGTAGCACTATTTTATCCTGTATTGAAATTGAAACTCTTGATTTACAATTTTCCTGAAAGAAAAATGAAATGAAATCAATATTTGAAATGGCAGAACGTGATTAAAATCGACGCTGTATGAAAAAGAGTAAGCGAACTTAAGAAGAGGCTAATAATATGTGCGGACATCTCACACAACGCCATCTAGCCCCAAACTAAGCAAAGCTTGTACTATGGGAACCAGATTACTGATACAATGCTTAGATACTTTTTGTTTGTAAATACATATAATATCTTGCATATTATCCTTACTTGGGAGACCTTTTATTAAATTACGTTTCACAGAAATGAAAAAGAGTCACAGGACATAAATAATTGGGATGATGAAGATGAGAACGGATACTTCGAGGACGGCGGCGGCGACATCATGGACGAAGACCGCCAGATCCTCAGCAAGGCCACGGCTGAGACCACGACCGCGCGCCCCGCGCATCGGAGACATCTGCATAAACATCCCTACGACCGCGGCCCTAAGCAAAACCCATCGCTAACGTAAAATATACATACCTATACCATTTTGTCACTGATGTTTCATTTTACTTTAAATGAGTTTGCATTGACTAGTTCACGCTTGTCCACAGAATATAGTACTTACTCATGTATTGATAAAACTTAGGTGTCATTTTAGTAATTACTTAATGTTACTTATTTATTATGCTTATGGCCATGGTGACAATGTATGCATATACATGCAAGTTATTAGTTGATAGGGGTAATTTCTAGAATAGATTACTAAGTATTGTCCTAGGTACTTTTATCAATTCTGTGTCCCAAAACGATCAAGATCTAAAAAGTGCTTGTAATCATATTTTTATGTAACTAAAGCCATACTAACTAGTACATAATAAATAATAAAGACATCAATCACTATTTTATGTGATGTTCATATAGCTAACTTAGCCCCTGACAACCTGAAGGATTTATGTCTTAGCTAACCTGACCTATGTTTATGGGGTCTTACAATAAAAACGGCAATCAGCTTTTTTTTTAGCTAATGCTTTTGGTCTCTATCGACCTTTACAGCGTCACCGGGCGGGATACAGCGTCACCGGGCGGGAGCGTCACCGGGCGGGCATCCGGACGGCAATCAGCTTATGACAATGTACAAATTCTAGTTTGTGTCATAATGTTTTGTATCATATCAGCAAGAATGATATACAAGACATATGTTAATAGTTATGATTTATTCAGTTTGTTATTTTTATTTACAGATATTTTTTTTATTAAAAACTACGAAAGACTACAGAAACTACGAAACCATGCTCCCACAACACCCAGACAGAACAAGTACTTGTGCTTTTTTTTCTGTGCATAAATACTTGTCCTTCCGCGGGAATCCAACGCTCCGCCTCCGGGTTATGACCCGTACTGCTCAATGCCACAAGGCTGTCCACAAAAAAAACATTGCAAGTTAAATAAAACCGTTTAAAAGGCACATACCTCCATCTTGGCACTGTTTTGAAATACAGTGAGGGCTTTGTGTGTGAGTTGCGAGAAACATGACCCTAAAGTGGCGATCTTCTGCCGAGCACTGAACACCACTTCTGGTTCCTCTGCTTCCAGTTCCACTGTAAATGTCACTATTATTTAATATTCCATTATTACAAATACAATGCAGTTATGCATGAGTAAAATTTCTAAATTTAGGGGGTTTTTTCGCTGCCCACTTGACTACCCCAACTCTACAGGAATCTCTGTAGGTATTCATATTCTCATTATTTATAATAATTAATCTCGATTATATTAAGCATCTAATAATCTATTAGGTGTTGTTATTGTTTAATAGTATGTAATCCTCTTTAGTGAATACGAAACGAAATAATCACAATAGGAGATATTTGGTGATATGAAATTGTAACTTTTTTACCGACCATACATTCCTAAATTAACATAAACTGCCATAATTTACAGATCTTTCATTTATTGAAGCATATTATAGGTAATATAAGTATTTAATTACATCGATAACTACAGAAATTCTAGTTAAATATCGCCTAAAATATATGCACACATACAGATGTCATCAGCCTGTCTGCCCCATAGAGCATATGCACTTACACAAGTACCTTTAAATATCACTTACATACGAGTCTTAACCTTATTATAAAGCCAGGGTTTCACAGGACCTCTCCAAAAGTAAAAATAAATGTTGTAAAGTATAAAAAAAGCTCTACCTACTGAGAACACTGCTTATGAGCCGATTTCAGTTTAAATTACATTACAATTCAAGTGTGGTTGATAACAGAGCCACTAAATCTGGTACCATACATGTCTTATTTAATGGTTTCATTAATTAAACTTTGAGATAAATCTTTTCAGTATAAAATAATTGTTCTAATGATTCATGCACATATTTTTTTTGTGAATATGTGAATGTAGGGAAATTATTTAAAAACTACTAACTACTTATAGGTGTTTTGTTCAGGGATAATTGTTACTTGGAATAAGACAAAAGGCTAACAGAGTCGTTGATATACAATCATACATAGATTTTTTTACATTATATGCCTATTACACAAAGATGAAGTGATTGTTGAGTGAACAATGAAATATTTGGAGCAATGGATATTTTATAACTGACAAGTTTTAATAGATTATTTAGCATGTTTTTAAGCAAAAGGTAATGAGGTATAGGCAACCAAAACCAGGAGAAAACATGTTTTAATTACCAGTTTCGAGATGAGATCTGAACAGGTACGTGTAACTTTAAGAATTGAATTTGTACACCTATGACTAATAACTAGAAAATTTGTGAATTCTAAACTTACCTAAAGATGTATCTAATTCGACACATGCTTTGTCGAATTCCTTTTCTAAAATATCTAACCACCGAAAGCCAACCCCGGTGGTCGCCATTTTTTACAATAATAAAAATAAAAAAAAGTTGACAAGACAATGACAACTTGACATTAGCAGAATTGAAGACACTTGAATGTCAGTGTCAGACTTTTTTTTTTATATTTTGGCCCCACACTTTTGTGTATTTAGCCAGTGTCAAGTACTTGATATATATAATTCATCAAGTTAATAATATTTCACGCAAATATGTGGTCAAGTCACAGTCGAAGTCATCAAGTCAAGTCAAAGTCATACTCCTAGTAAAGTGGTGGCCACTTTACTTGAAGCTTCTATGGAGTTTTGGAAACAACACGAAAAGAAACGTTTCACCATCATTATACCATTTTCCCACACTCACGCCTGTAATCCAGCACTTAACGCATAGAATGCCACCAATTTTATGCACTAACACTGAAAATAACACAAGTTTTGGAAAATAATACAATGCGGTGACGCAAACTTTTTCGTTTTCCCGCCAAAAAAAGAGTGTCAGACTTGATACTATACGGATCTTTTTTTTGGTTTTTGGTTTCGCTTAGCTCCACACATTTGTGTATTTAGCCAGTGTCAAGTAATTGATAGTTTTTCCAGTTAATTAATATATAATTACATATATGTGTCAAGTCGCAGTCCAAGTCATGAAGTTAAGTCATAATCTAGTCTAGTTCAGTCAAGTCATACTCCTACCTAGTAAAGTGGTGACAACTTTACCAGAAGCTTGTATGGAGTTTTGGAAACAACACGAAAAAAAACGTACCGCCTAAAATGCCACCAATTTTATGCACTAACACTGAAAATAACACAAGTTTTTGAAAATAATACAATGCGGTGACGCGATCTTTTCGTTTTCCCGCCAAAACTCCTTTCCCACGGATCTAGATACTTCGTGTTCAGATAGCGTACTTAAAAATCTTAGAACACATAATTCATACAAATTTACACAGATATGACATAACAAATGATCCATTTTCATTTGTTATGTCAGAGTATAAAATCGAGATAAGCGAAAAAGCTCCAAAGTTATAGCATATCCTAGCATGCTAGCATGTTGAAATAATCACAGGTTATGTAATACTGTGGTATTTATTCATACCCATTATTTAATGCAATTTTGGCAGTGTTTGGACCATATTTGCACAAGTAGTATTTTTTACTGTGATCATTATGTAATCGGATTGTTTTTTTTCACGTTGATGAAAGATGCTGTGTGGCCCCCAAATTATAAAGATGTGGCCCAATGTGGTACCGAGTACCGCCACAGAATGGGTATTGCAGTTGACAACTCGGTCGTCAGCGTCACTGTCTCACGTGTCGTGGTTATTTCATCCGTTCGGAAATAGAATTATTGAATTACAAAAGGAGGCATTCCAATTCACACCAATATCGAATATCGATATTGTTATTATTATTAGGCAATTTTGCTCTTGATGATTCGGAAGTAAGGTAGGCACCTCACTTCAAAATCATCAAGAGCAAAAGCACACCCATGCAAAGCAAATAATAGGAGTAGACACTCCCATAATTTGCTTTTATAGCTAGTATCATATATGTACAAGAATTTAACTATCAAATAATATAATGCTACTAGTTTATCAGCATCCGCTTACCCTTATCCCATTTAATTCAATATTTATCTTGCACTAATTTCTGTCAAACGTCGTCTCAACATTCACCCCTTTAGCACACCTGTCATTCACACAGCCCGCCAGCTTTTTTCGGTCTTCCTCTTCCTTTTTTGACATCAACATTCATATTCAAAACTCTATTGGTGACATGGCTTTCATCCCTCCACATGACATGGCTATACCACGCTAGTCTATTACTCCTCAACTTTTTCGTCACCAGTGTCACTTTCAGGCTACATTGACTATAAATCCAATTTGAGGCTTTATTATCTTTGCCTTACGTGCTCATTTCCGATTTTGTCCATTCTCGTTACACATCCATCTCAGCTAGGCATTTCGGCCGCATGCTAGTTTATAATGACCATATCTGCATGTAATAGGTAGATATGTAATAGGTAGGCCTAGACTGTATAAATTGTAGATTTTAGGTGTTTTAACTACGTTAAAGGTAAAAAAAAGCATTTGGGTACTGGCAGTATTTTTATTGACTTGTTGCAAGTTACATAGGTAATTATTTACAGTAAAAAAGAAGCTACCTACTTAAAGATTTGCTGGCTGATGTCTGGACAACCAGTTTTCTCTGTACCTACTGTATAGCTGCCATGACAGATATACAGAATATTTAAAAAATTATGCTATGCACACATTTCTCAACATAAACCCCCACAAGTTACTCATTTCAGTTTAGACCATGCTACTTAACACATAAGACTGCATTTTATTAAATAGTGAAGGCTACTAACTTACATTTTTCATGAATTTGTGATCGATCTGTTTACAAAATTAACAATAGCTTTTGCGGTGCGGCTTTATATACAAGAATAACATAGAATAGAAAGAAATGTATTAAATACTTGCCTAAAATTAAAGTACAAAACAGGTTATATTAATACACCTACGTTACCTTTATACTCACTTGAAAGTACCTACTTAAGAATTTAGCCACGCACGGCTTAGCAATAAGCCGTCACGATACAACAGAGAAAGAGATAAAATTTATTATAACAATTAGTTTTAGCTCTCTTTTTATTCCGTTAGGAACCTACATAATAATATTACCTAACGATTTCCCAAATATAATTCATAGTGTACTTAAGTAGTTAATTCTACACAGTTACTATTAGTTTGTGGCTGTAGTTCTTTAGATTTGGACGAAATGAATTTTTGACATGTTATTAGGGTTTCATTAATCAATACCGGCCGATACATAAAAATGCGAAGGTGACGCGCCACCATTCACCAAATCTAAAGCTGGCAGTACCTACATGATGGTTGAACCTTTGCCCAGGCCAGCGTAAGATTAATTCGAATCGAGTGCTTCTGTTGACCAAGTCTCAGCACACGCGAGCAATGGCGAAGCTTTGATATTAGCGATCTCCCGGCGAGCTATGGTGACACGTATAGCTTAAAACATCAGCTCAAAGCAAACGCAAGCAGAGTGTCTCAGTCGTCACATCAGACACGTTGGCGTTAGCAGATTGCAGGAACCAACGCGCTTGTTTTCTCGGCCTACGTGTACACTTGGACATATTTGAATTATCCTAGGTTTTGCATTGTTTAAAGATTCCTTTTGAGGGTATCTTAATACTATGTTACAGAATAAAATAAAAAATAAAATCTAAATGCAATCTGATCTAACTAAAATCTAGTCATCACGATAAAATTATAACAGCACGTGTATTATAATTTCAAGTTTAAAACTTCTCTTTATGCCGTGATTTAATATAAAATGTACAAAACATCACACAACATTGATAATTAATATACAAGTAAACATAAGTAGACTGTGGTTACGCATTCATTATAAGATCAACATATTTTAGTAATTACATACTTACAGCCAAATTACCATACCTAATATTTCTGTTAAATAACTGAATGTAATAATCCCTTACCAAAACATTTAATTTTATAGTGAAGACTAAAAATAATACAGGAGTGGCGGTAGGTAGGGGTGGTAACAACGTTACCTAACTGATTAGGTTGATGCCAGTCTGTAATAGATTGACAGCTTTTAAGTTCACCCTTATCTATCTAGGGCCTGAAGCAATGTATTTGGGTTGGCCCTAGAGTCTAGGACATACCCAAATGCATTATAGCGGGATAAGTGTGAATTTAGGAGTTGTCAACCTTTAATGTAGGCGGGAATTAGGGTCGAACTAAGGGAAGCACAAGTAAATAAGTTAAAATATTAAAAAACATTTTTAAATAAAAGCTTTTATTATTATTTCGTATTCTGCTTTGCTAAACCTGTCATCTGATGCCCATAATACAAGAGTGCACAAAAACTAGCCCAAACTCTCGATCCATTTCCCATATCATTGTCATTCAAACTAAACGTAAGCCAAATCTCAGCCCGATAGCTTCAGTGGAAGTGGGTGAAATATTGATTGCGAAGAAGAAGTGCGAACATACAAGTGAAGTTAAATAAAAGCTTTAATTTAAAAATGTATACGCTAGCCTTATTGATTTTTTTCACTTATAATATCAGCAAAGTCTGCATATCTCATTTCATTTCATTATACTGGATGACTAGTTGAACAGTGAATACTGAAGGACATGATAACCCATAGCCACATGTAACATTTGAAAAAATAATATCTATATAATACCAATAACCTACAAAGAAAACCTTAATTAAATGAATTTCCTAACGCTCGGAAAGTGTGGACACGGCGTGGTAACGCGTACGTCACGTGACATCAACGTAGTTTTTTTTTATGTTTTGGCTCCACACCTCCGTGTATTCAGCCAGTGTCAAGTAATTGATAATTTATCAAGTTATATTTCACGCAAATATGTGTCAAGTCACAGGCGAAGTCATAGTCTAGTCAAAGTCATCAACGTACTTCTACGTTTCTACCTAAGCTGTGGTGCGGGGTGCGGGGTGCGGGCGACTGTTTCCACAAGCGGGGCGCTAGTGACAGTGTGGTCACTAGCGCCTCGCTTGATAATTATCGCCTTAGTAGATATTTTAATATTACATTAATAGATAATTATCGCCTTAGTAGATATTTTAATATTACATTAATAGATAATTATCGCCTTAGTAGATATTTTAATATTACATTAATAGATAATTAGGCCTAATTTCAAGCACCACTGATCACTATGATCACTGTTCAATCAGTCACCCTGTACAGATGCACGAATTTCATCACAAATGTATATTATGCATTTCGATGAAACACAGGCGTGAAAATGAATGAAATCAAATTTATATTGTACTGTACTGTACTATACTAAGTACCTACCCTTAACTTATTTACTTACGTAGGTATACAGGGTTTCTTAAGAAATGTGGATCAAAACTAATTTAGACGTAAAGAGCTACCAAAAATTTTCTTATCATGCATACACCATTCTGTTTGTATTTACAACTTTTTAAAGCTAAAATTGAATATTTATTACCATGAAGTTTTAAATTTACACAAGTATAAAAATTGTGATTTAGGATATAAAAAATTATGTACATTATTACATACAACTGATACAACACATACGCGTCTTGCCGGTCATAATCTTTATGCTTCGGTCCCACCTGACCGGACTTGAGTGACCGAGCGAAATGAATAGTACTGTCACGCACGTGTAAGTATAGGTAGCGGCACGAAACTCTAGCGCTGCGCGTCATTGCGCAGCAGTCAAAAGTTAGGTATCACAGGGGGCTAGGGGGACGAAAAGGAGTGTGCGTAGTAGGAGTAATAGTATTCTGTGATTCCGTCCCCCGCCCCATACGACGCTCCGCGGACTTCTGACTGTACAGTCGCGTTCTAAGGTGTATGGTTATGGCCATTAATTGTTATTGTTTTTTGTTAAGTTTGAGTTCGTTTGTTATTGTTGGTTTTTTATTAGTGTATTTTTGGTAGATAGTGAATATGCCTAGAAGAAATACTATTTTGAAAAGACAGGCACGAAAAATGGTGTACGGACGTGCATTGTTTTGTTAAAAGAGGAACCAATGAATTGATTGATTCTTTAAAGCAAGATTTAAATAAAAAGAGGTTAATCTTGTATAGTAAAACAACCTGTTACAAGCTATGCAAAACTTTAACATTAACTATTTATTAATGATTGCGCGTACCAGTACCCATGTGCAGCTGTCCTTTCCACATTTCGCTCAGCGCTAAATTTTGGTGCCGCTACCTATAAATGTATGAGAGGAGAGAACCACTAGGAGTAATAGTGTTCTGTTGGGAGACTAGCTAGAGGTAGTGGCTTTTGTGGTAATGGATAGTTCAGCACTCCAATCGTTAATTATTTCAGATAACCCCAGTAACTGGTTTGCCAGTAGAGGACGTGTGCACCATGAATGCACAAACGCATGTCAGTGCATACGTCCTCCACGACGCATTAGGCAAAGTTAACTAGTGATCAGCCTTTAACTAACATTAAGCCAGGTATTCAGGTGCGTAAGAAATTTTTCGCTTTGCTCCCCTTTTGTTGACGTAGATCGTCACCCACTTTGATCACTCAAGCGCCAGAACTGGCCGAAAACTTATTCTCTATTGAAAATTTGCAACGCATTTATGTCTAATCAATTTTAGGTCCGTATTACAGAACGATGCTCATTCATCAATCGGTGCTCAAGCCGAGATTTTTTCATAAAGTAATCAATTAGTGAATGAAATCTCTGCTTCAGCACCGATCGATGACTGAGCATCGTTCTATAATACGGACCTTATGTCTGTATTACAGAACGATGCTTGGTCATCGATCTGTGCTCAAGCAGAGATTTCATTCATAAAATGATCAATTAGTGAATGAAATCTCTGCTTGAGCACCGATCCATGACTGAGCATCGTTCTGTAATACGGACCTTAGACTATAACAATGTTACTTATAAGTGATAATTTATTTTTTAAGAAGCAGTGGTTCCTCTAACACTCGTAAACTTGTTCTCTGCCATATAATAGATACTGCTCTCTAATGCATAATATGTTATGCTCTGCAAAATATAAAAGACGAACATCGGCCGCCATCGCCATTAGCAAATTATGTGATGTTATCCAATACAGCATTCCGCTTTACACTAATAACGATAGCATCAATATTATCGCGCTAAAAGTCCTTTCCGAATTAGCGTGAGCGCAACAATGATAACTTGTGTATCGTCGCTGATGACCTCATCTTGCGATTATACCGTCCGTATTCCAAAGCAATATCACCGTGAGCGATGTCTCAAAACAGAAGCGGGACATTCAAAAATGCTCTATCCTAAACTATTTGTATGTAATTAGGCTCGCTTTTGTTCGGTATTTGTATTAAAATACATAAGTACTAAACAACGGTTACCTGGGCTAGCTAGAAAAAACATTAAACTGTTAATCTTTTGGATTTTCCGTTTTGTATCCATTCCAAAATGAGCAATATAAAAAAAACATTTTATATTAATATATTTCTATTGCTATTGGTGAGTAGCAGTCGGAAATATATTTAATTAAAGTAAATAAACACACGAGGATTATAAAATACAAAAAAAAAACTATTTTAACGGTCAGACATGCATAATAATAGATAAACCATTAAAACACGAATAACAGCCGAAGACTTCAACAAAACGAGAAACCCACAGAAAATACGGTTACTCAAAGAAGTTTGGTGTTGCAACGTTCTGAAAATGCAGCGTTCTTATATAGGCGAAAACAAATAATTTTATTTTGTGTTTCGTCTTTTTATTTTATAATACTATAATAAGTGCTGTAAGCGAGATATCGGTGGTTCCGAATTACCAGCAGCATATATACTATTAGATAGTAGCAATTATGCACGGAACTGTCTTAGGTCCGTATTACAGAACGATGCTCAGTCATCAGGTGCTTAAGCAGAAATTTCATTCATAAAGTGATCAATTAATGAATGAAATCTCTGCTTGAGCACCGATCGATGACTGAGCATTGTTCTGTAATACGGACCTTAATCACGATATCTAATTCGGAATGGAAATAATCGCTGCAGGCGCTGTCAGCGTTGATGAAGTAATACAGAATGCCCTCCTAATATTATTAAGTCTAAAATATACTTACAAATATATAATATATTAGTACATATGCAGGGTCCAAGAAATAGAATATGGATCAAAACTAAAATGGAGTTCCTCAAAACCCGAGAACAGCAATCACCATACACATTTAAAAAGTGAAGCAAATCATATCTATGATCATAGAGGACGTACTTTTTTGAATGTCAGTTCAGCCAGAGTAGCCTTCTAAATTAACCATTTAAAATGTATTTCCTGATTCAGTTGGGTAGCCAAAAACTAGAAAAACAAAACAACATTTTTTAATGATTAAGATTAATTAAACATTTTTTGATGAAGTGCAGTGGCTGAAGTTTGTGCCTTAAGGTTTATTAAGGTTTACATTATAGAGTACAAGGTGTCTAATATTAAATAGACTGGCCCGATAGATCAGTTGGTAGTAACCCTGCCTTCTGAGCTGTAGGTTGTGGGTTCGATTCCCACCCAGGACAAATGTTTGTGTGAGATGAATGAACATCGATATTTGTTCTGTGTCTGTGTGTTATATTATATTCTATGTATGTATTTAGAAACAAAAAGTATATAAGTAATGTATCAGTTATCTGGTTTCCATAGCACAAGCTTTGCTTAGTTTGGGGCTAGATGGCGCTGTGTGAAATGAGTACTAAAATTTAAAAATTTATATATCTCCAAATGTTCATGACATGACTAGCATAAAATGGACATTGGCAGAATTGTGACAAATAGTCACAGGAGCCATAAACCAAGAAATTAAGTCAAGTACTTTAGTGTTATTTGTGTATATTAAAGTGTCAACTTTTCTGGCTTATTTTTTCATATTAATGGTCTGGATGCTAAGTCTATGCTCAAAACCTAGAAACTGATTTTAAGTGTTGCTATTAAGCTGGGTAAATAAATCTAAATAAGTAGATAGGTATGTAGGTAATTATTTTATAGGCATTTACTTATCACATATATTTATAGTGATTCACAACACAATTCACAAACCATCCAAAAAAATATTTATAATTCCGATTCAATCATACCATTGAATGAGTACATAGTAATACAGATATTGTTATTAGTTTAGTCATACCATGTTTATGGTAAATTCGAGGATATTCTTAGTGACAAAAAATTACAAACTATAAAAGAAACATAGATTACATACTTATAAACATGAAGGTGATTTTTGTAGCCTGTGGGTTTCTCCACCTACAAATTCGTTTTTTGATCCATATTCATTCTGACACCCTGTATCCATCCAATAGAAACAATTTTTAGGAGGTACAGTGGTAACTCTGCAGTTGATTTCAGCAGAATATTTGCAGCATTTATAAATGTTTGCACATTAGCCCTATTTCATATGCTTTATGCAGCAACACTACAACAATGAAGCTGTGCACATTGAAATTGACACTATAATCTAGATCACTTCAAGTTTAAAGCACTAAGTTTATTTAAATGTTGGTTTATTAAGAGATAACACACCCATTCTTGTCTGGTATGTGGCCATCTGATCTCTCTATCTCAGACAGTATAGCATGGAACATGTCTGTCACCGACTGAAAAAATTACATATAGGATTTTACAATACTACTTGATTTCTTGTAAACTACTGGGTTATAGTATAATAGCTTTGAATATTTTGGCTTCAAATTACCATAGACGAATTTAAATGTTTGTTAGTATAACATCACCTTTGAATATTTTGGCTCCAAATTACCATAGACGAATTTATATATTTGTTAGTATAACATCAGCTTTGAATATCTTGGCTCCAAATTACCATAGACGAATTTGTATGTTTGTTAGTGTAACATCAGCTTTGAATATTTTGGCTTCAAATTACCATAGATGAATTTGTATGTTTGTTAGTATAACATCAGCTTTGAATATTTTGGCTCCAAATTACCATAGACGAATTTTTAAGTTTGTTAGTATAACATCAGCTATGAATAATTTGGCTTTAAATTACCATAGATGAATTTGTATGTTTGTTAGTATAAAATCACCTTTGAATATTTTGGCTCCAAATTACCATAGACGAATTTATATGTTTGTTAGTATAACATCAGCTTTGAATATTTTGGCTTCAAATTACCGTAGATGAATTAGTATGTTGTTTCCAAAATATGCACTTTCAAAGTTACACTGATAGCACCACTGGTAAGTTGATTTAGAACCAAATTGAAGGTATGAATTGGCTCTAAAATATTGTTTCACCATCAGAGATTTAATTTTTTTTATTTCCATTAAAAATTAATCTAGCCGTCATCTTGTCATGGGGAGCTATATTCTGATCTTACCTCATTTCGTTTAGCACTGGTTTCAACAAATGCCGCCTTCCATTTTTCAGCAAGCCTTTTCCCTTCCTCTGTACTTATTTTCCTTTCTAGGTGAAGATCAGTTTTGTTGCCCACTAGCACTATAGGTACACTAAAATAGACAAATAAAACCTGTTAGAAACTAAAACAATGCCAATGATAATTTTCCTGTAGACCCTTACAATATCATCTCAGATCGAGATACTACATATTATTTTTATTGCAGTATATGTATAGTGTGTGTTCTCCAAAAGTATTAGCTAAAATTTGTAATTGTACTTAATTTAAGGTTTATATCTATAATACAAACTGCCGATTTTTTTAGATTTTGTTTGGGTGGGGGTATATTTTCTTGTAAGCATTAATGTTTCAGTTTTAGAAGCATTTCTCTTTAATTTCCATTTGAGTAAAAGTCTCATTTTCACATCACACACATACATGCATGCACACATGGACACACACACACACACACATCAAAAGCATTAAAGCTCCATTAATGAACTCAAGATGTAAAACGCAACTTGCTTATCATGGAAGTTTGCCATAATCACCACATCCCATTTTACTACTGTTTTTTTTTTCATATACCGATTTAAAAGTCTTCAAAAAATAAACTTACTGTATTTTTCCAACCATGTCTAAAAGCTTATCATAAATAATCTGTACTATTTGAAAACTTTTACTGGATGTGATAGAGTATACAAGTACGTAGCCGTGGAAATCCATACTGTACTGAAGCGGGAATATGCTGTATTCATCTTGACCTGCTGTGTCTACTAATTTCACTTCATACTCCGTTGAATTGAGGCGGATGAATTTTGTAAATGCTAGAAGAATAAAATAACTATATCAAACCATGTATTCAATTTCATAATTTATTAATAAACATTTCCTCAATCTTTTTGACTCTATCACAAAGAAGGTAATCTGAGGGGTGATCACGAAACTTTGATTGCAATGCAACAGGAGAAATTTCCATACCAACTATGCACATAAACTGCATATTCAAACTGTCAAATCCATACAAATTTGTGTTTGCGTCGGTTGCAATCGAGTTACGTGATCATCCAGCTAAATTCATTTCATATCTATAGTCTACAATAAAGTTGTATTAGGCGGGTTGAATTCCCATGGCATGACAAGTATTAAGACTAATATTTTTCAGCATTAAGGGTTATTAGGTTTAAAGTACTAATAAATTTAATGTAACGAGAGCAAGACTGAATGAATGGAAGATACTTAATATAAGTAGACAAGAAACATAGATGTGGGGGAAGTTTAATGTGATGTTACATGAGTGTAAACTTACTGTTTTCGATAGTAGGATCATATGAATCGACAAACTGGCCTTCTACAAACTGTATGATCAAAGACGATTTACCTGAAAAATTATTTAAAATAAATTACACCGTCGTGACAAAATACGACGCACTTAACACTGCGAAGATGAACATTACCAACAGAGCGATACCCCATCATAGCAATCTTTCTTTGCTTAGACGGCATTTTGCGAACACTTATTATTTCTTCGAAAGAGATTTTTGGAGTCAACGTAATTTATTGAAAATGCAAAAACTCCATTCAATAAAATCTCACACCTTTACCGAATTTTCGATTTTCATCACAGAAATGATACGATGAGTCGATGACAGTCAGCGTATTGACAGTGACAGTTAAATTTATTTTCTCTCACTATCTATGGTTTTTTTTGTTTTGTTTTGGCTCCACACTTTTGTGTATTTAGCCAGTGTCAAGTAATTGATAATTTCTCAAGTTAATTAATATTATATAATGTGTCAAGTCAAGTCAAGTCACAGTCCAAGTCATCAAGTTAAGTCATAGTCTAGTCAAGTCAAGTCATACTCCTAGTAAAGTGGTGGCAACTTTACCAAAAGCTTCTATGGAGTTTTGGAAACAACATGAAAAGAAACGTTTCACCATCATTATACCACTTTCCCACACTTATGCCTGTAATTCAGCACTTAACGAATAAAGTGCCACCAATTTTATGCACTAACACTGAAAATAACACAAGTTTTGCAAAATAATACAATGCGGCGACGCGATCTTTTTCGTTTTCCCGCCAATACTCCTATCTATGGTTAATAAATAAACAAAAAATAATGACTACAAAACACTACACCCATTCACTGGTGTATAGTGGTATCCAATAGTTTTTTTGCGACAATTCCACAGAATACTGTTACTTTAAATTATTATCCAAAACTTGTGGTATTATAAGTGTTAATACATAAAATTAGTGGTGTTGTATTAGTTAAGTTCTGAATTACAGGCATGAGTGTGGGAAAGTGGTATAATGATGGTGAAACGTTTCTTTTCATGTTGTTTCTAAAACTCTATAAAAGCTTCTAGTAAAGTTACCACCACTTTTCAAGGAGTATAACTTAGACTAGACTTTGACGACTTGATGACTTGGACTGTGACTTGAAACATATCTGCGTGAAATATCATTAACGTGATAAATTATCAATTACTTGACATTGGCTAAATCACAAGTGTGGAGCCGAAACATGCAAAAAAAAATTGTTTAAATTGTGTGGTTGTCAGTGTCAGACGTGACGTCAATAAAAAAATCAGATTTCTTATTTTGTAGATGAGTCAAACAAATCTAATTTAAATATTTTTATTCATTTTATTTGTATTTAGACCGAAAATTCATCTACCGAATAATTTCTTTGATAAGTTTATTTATATCCGCCATCATAATCTAAAAATGGCTTCTATACCCGAATGCCCTCCAAGCTTAAAATCTATTCAACATTACTTGAAAACTGCGCAAGAACATGATACCAGGGACCCTGTGGTAGCCTACTGGTGCAGACTCCATGCTTTACAAGTTGGCCTTAAACTTACTACGAAGAAAACACCGGATGAAACCAAAGTTTTAGTGGGTAAGAACATACAAAATCATACTTCTTGTTTCCAACTTTATAGCAAAAGTACTCTGTATTACAAAAGAACTTGGATAACTACAAATATCATACAGGTACTGAATTTATACAATACGTACACACAGGAATTGCTATAGTCTGGTTCATTTCTCCTTGTAAAACTTGTACCATAGATGTAGTTCATGTAATTTGTTATTTAGCTTTAATGGACTGGCTCGAGGAAAGTAAGAAGATAAATAAGGATAATGAAGCAATCTCAAATGAAGTAGCTGCACAAGCACATCTTGAAAACTATGCTCTCAAGCTTTTCCTGTTTGCTGACAAGCAGGACAGAGAACAGAACTATGGCAAGTAAGTGAATGCTGATTTCTTTAAGATCTAAATTTATTTATTAGGAGTTATTGCATTGTAAAGTCTCTACTCAATGCAGCTGACGACATGTTGTTATTGTGATGTATAACATAGCAACATATTTATCATGATATGAAAAACTGAAACTAGATATTTATCCTCTTTCCTCTATTATTACTTTTGTGTATGTAACATCTGTCATAATATTTGCTTATTCTTTACAGGAATATAGTGAAAGCTTTCTACACAGCGGGAATGATTTACGATGTACTCACCACATTTGGGGAGTTGACCGATGAAGCTGCACAGAACTGCAAGTATGCTAAATGGAAGGCTGCCTACATCCACAACTGCCTGAAGAATGGCGAGACTCCTGTGCCAGGTAAGACACCACACAATATAACCAGAAAAATTTCCATCATAAAAATCTAGCTATTAGGCAAATAAGTATAAAATACTGTTAGCTACATAGAGGTGCTAGAATACCTATAACAACCAAAAATGTATCATTCCTTACCTAAATATTTTTATTCTCAGGCCCAATGCAGTCAGAAGATGGAGAACAGGACCTTACTAGCAATACCAGCAATGTTACACCAGCACCGGAAAATAATCCTCAAGTACCTAGCTTTACCACAGATCCAGCTACACCTCCAATTGCACCATCCAGCTTTGGCAATTCCTTCCCTGATCCTAACACTGCAATGAGAGCTGCTTCTCAACTACCTCCTGTCCCCTACACTCCTGATCCCAACCCTGGAGGTTTTGTGCCATATGACCCATCTCAACAGCCTCAACCTACACCACCAACTCCATTTTACGGTGATAGCTCTTCCACAATGCCACAATTGTCCCCTGATCAAATATCTAAAGCTCAGAAATATTGTAAGTGGGCCAGTAGTGCTCTAAACTATGATGATGTTAAAACAGCAATTACAAACTTGAAGAATGCTTTGGAATTGCTTCAGACAGGCCGTGACCCAGCCTGAAGGGTTACATTGGCATGTTATTTTAAGTTTATCATTGATTTTATGCAGGCAATTAAAGTGTATTTTTTAAATAAATTAAATACTTTTAAAAATCCAGGTAGATAAATATGCCTGGCAGCTTCTGAAGTTAAATGTATTATAATTGTTTATCAATCTTTGAAACATATTCCTACAATGGTATATACCTACATTGCGCTTATGTTGTGCTATTATAAGGCTGTTATCAAATGATACAATATATTCATTTTTAGTAGTAGGTACTTATGTACAAATCTAACCCCACAATATATTTTGTTACTAAACATTATAGCAATTATAAATTAACTTACTTCATAATAAAAACTATTAGTGAAATTGAATATTGTTTGTCAATAAATAGTAAGTATGATATTGTATATTTTGTTTAATAATACTGAATAACACAAAAATAATAAAACACTGAAAATAAATTAAATTATATATTATAGTATTTAATTTCATTTTATATTATTATTTAAATGAAACGAGCTTAATTTAGTACTCCATCCATTTATTCATTTACAATCAACACACAAAATATTACAACACAGCACATCACTTCACTCAACCATACATTTTAATGTTTAATGTGCATCATGGTATGATAATTCCTTAAATTAAGTATTGCGGTAAGGTATGCTCATATTAAATTCATTACTTTAGGTATAAAACAAAGCTTTAAATTAATTAGTAATACAAGCTATAAAAAATGTTTGCTTTTAGTATTTATTGGTTATAGCCATAACTGTGTAACTGTCAACTATTGTTCAACAAGGATGTTTTAAAAAAATTGAGCAAATAAATATAAGTACATACATAATCTAATTTTAAAAATTGTGCATTATTATTATTACGTTAGATTTGTGCAGGGAATCAGCTACAAACTACACTGAATTACGCGGTGTTTAGTTCGGTCCAAAATTATTAAAAGTACATAATTCCTACTCACACTAACTACATGTACACAATTACACATACAAAATGAATCTAGTATTGTATCGCTTAAATTAATATCACTTTTAGGTATACACTACAGGTAATCTCCAGGGCACATTCACCTACAGAGACACCAGTAGATATAAACTAAATGGTTTTGTTTTATGTTCTAATTTTAGATTACCAGATGGTTAACATTTCATTTACACAAGTCATCAAATTTTAAATTAATAAAGATTGTAAAGTCCCTATATAATATTATTGATATAGTAATTTAATTAAAAAATATGAACGAATGACTAGCTTAATCACAGAGCGATTAATTTGTTAGGCAAATTTTATTTTAGCGATTACTTCAAGTACGAAATTATATCATTAACCGCGTGTCGCATTCGCTGGGCTTGAAAACCTGTCACACACCACTTATCTCAACCTATTTATATTTAAAAATAAAATGTTCATGATCCGACTAGTAAAATTTACATCTAACACGTTTTATTTTTGTAAACGTAGATTAGTCCCTCTTTAGCCCATTGCCGTTTTGAGTAGTGGCTGCTTTTTCCAACTCTTCCCTGCGGCTAGTTTGATACCTAAAAGAAATTAAAATTATGCTCAGTTACGGTCAATACATTAATTTTGGAGAGAGTGGCGTCTGCTCAATCTACCTAATTGGCTAATCTCTAATCTATAGGGAGACTAGATTAAATAGTGAGCCAGCGACCGCAATTTGTCTCATCACTCATACGAAATACGTGTATATGTGTTCTGGTGACCATATTTATGCAGGATGTTCGTACTCAACGGCAGAGGCAGATACATCCTCGTGTGCTTACGATGTTTTTAGGGTGTGTTTTATAGTTCTATGGCCCTCGAAGTAGATTACAGTGTCCCCCTGCGTTTTCTAAGGTACGCTACCCCAAAATTTATCTTCTCTGATGAGGAACATTAGGAAAAACACTCTTTTAAAATTATTTTAAGCGAAATGCGAGCTATTTTATGAGATCAGCTGAGTAAACGTCATATTGGTTTTCTCTTTGGTAAATTTACAAGATGTTTAAATTTTGTAATACTTAGGTATATTTTTCGTTTGTAACTAAACCTGTGCATCTACGAGGCCCTAAGAAATAAGTATGGCGCGAGTCATTTTATCAAGTTCATTTCACTGCGTTTTATTTGATAATTTAGTGAAAGGAATGGAAACAACAAACCAGCGTCTTTGTTTCCAAAAAAAAATCTGGAAGTTTTCAAGGCAGGAGTGAACCGGTATCGTCTACGCAAGCATGTTCCATCGTTTTTGCCTTAAACTTACATTACTGTGGCTACACAATAGTAGCACAGTTCAGATATTTCTGTATGTAAATGCTGAAACATTTAAATTAAATGTCATTATTATTTTGTAGCGTTCGCTCTGAAAAATATTAAGCTTCTTAATTTTTAAGTTGGTACGTATAGTACCAATCTCACATCTTTGAAGATACTATGTTATTAAAACAGGCGGTGCTGATGTCAAAGTTCAAATGCAGATTTGATCTACGTATGCGCTATGCAGCCTATGCATTAAATAATAACCGCCTCGGTCGACTGGAACACATAACGCGACACCGCAGTCCGTCATCGTGGATTCTCTGGCACCCTGCCAAACCAACGTTCGGCTGTCCGATACAGTACCATTTTATTTCGTAACTATACTGTTTACAACAAGCGAAATTGGTCAAGGCGCGCCGACTATGAATTCTTACTACATATATTGATTATTATAACTCGTAAAATATTGTCGACTGAGAAATGTGAAACATTCATTGTAATATGAACTTATTTTTCGTCTATAAAGTATCTAAATTAGTACACTAACCTAGACTAGACCATAGAGAGTACTCGAGTCTTTGAGGACCAATAAGATCAAATTATACCTACGTGCATTTTATCATATAATTATGAAAGTTGTATAAGTTTCATCTCAAATCAATTTGTGATACTATGAGTTTTACATTATAGCAACAAAAATAACCAGTGATCTTTTATGATTCTGATGTCATGCTACCTTGTGTTCACTAAACAGCGGAGGAGCCGTTGTACAAGGTGTTTGTAAATTATTATTATGACTGAATTTCTGCGCTAGCTTTTTAAATTGTTGACGTCAATAACGTTCACCATTCCTCGCAAATAGCGATGTACCAGTTACATGCTATATAATATGTTCCTATACATTTAATAGGTGCTGTGTTTGTGCTTGAAGTAACGCCCATTTCTTTTGTTTTATATGGGGCATGTTGAATTGTTATTATTTTGGCAACAAGTTTTGTTTACATCACTGACTAGCTTCATCCTGCGGTTTCGTACGCGTGAACTACAAATTGCAATTTGGGATATATTAGCGGTATCTATACCAAAGACTTAAAAATTATTTTCGAAATTCATCCATACTTAGGTACTATATTTACACTGACGTGAAATATATTTTTTTAAACCCATTTAACTCACTTAGCCCGTATTTTCAGTTGTAGCCTGGTGCTCAAGTCGAGATTTCATTCACAATTTTATCATTTTCTGCTATGTCAATTATATCTCGTCTTAACACTGATTCACGACTGAGCATAGTTCTGTAATACGGGCCTTAAAGGTAGGCTTTTTTTTCATCAATCATTAACATAAATGCAAATTTGGTGTTCCTAACTTAAAACTTCCAAATTCCAAATAAAGTTTCACCTACTTATAGTAAGTAGTGGTTAAAAGCCCTCACCTCATTTGTCAAAAATTGGCCCTGCATTGTATACAAGTCTCTATTGGTAGCTAATGCTGTATCTTTCTTACGCTCTGCAAATTATGCGCGTTGCGGCTAATTTAAACGAACCCCTTTCGGGAACCTAGTTCCTTATTTTCATCTATGACTAATAACTCTTCACGCCAGTAATTTATTATATTTCGACCAATCATTGACCTAAATGCCGATGTTCATTTCAATATCTTCAAAAACAAAAGTCTTTTGAAACAAATATTCACCCCCTTAATTGATCCTATCATAAATTATATTTTGTGCAGGCCCATAGTATCCAAGAAGAATACGATGCTAAATTTCAGCTTCTAAGTCATGTATTGTAGTTCAGTCCATTCGGTAGGTCGATGCGGTTGGACGTCCTTACTATAAATATGTGAGTATACATTTTTGGATTTCGATGAATTCTTTGCCGCAGTACTACTACCAACAGGCTCATATTAGACGGCAAATATCTTAACTGATAACAAACTAGGTTTTTAATCACGTAAAATTTTTGAGGAAAAATTTTCATCTACATTACATATTCAATATTCTTTCTAAAAAATATTTGGTCCTTCGCGACCTATCTTTCACATACTTACATTAGGTACTTGTGATTATCACTTACCACACGACAAGCCTTCCGCTTAGCATGAAGAAGAAGACCAGCGCTGGCGCACAGCGGTCGAAGGGATCACCCACCATGACATGGGAATAGGCTGCCAGGATCATCAGCAGTAGAAGGCCTATATTGGCTGTGTTCTTTACTTTATCTGCAAGTGTCAAATTCAGATAATTTGAATTGCTTTACGTTGTAGTTCCATGCGTGCATGTGTGCAAGCACAATGTATATTTTAGAGTACAAGCCATGATGTAATAAAATTTAAAAACCAGGACGATATAAAAAAAGAAGTGGGAGCGGGCACGTTTCACCCAAACGGTGTTTTATCACTCGGGGGGAATTTTATATAAATCGGTTACGTCTATAATAACGAAATTACATGGTTTCTGTATACCATATATATCATTGCTTCTACAGGTGACTATGGTTATACTTACGGCTTGGTATTGCTGCTAGAACGAGTCCGAAAATTATTTCGAGTGTGCCCACTGTCCTTCTGTACCATTTCGACGGTAATTTGAAGTCGAATGTGTCTGTTAGAGGAAATACTTTAGCGTACCTCACATATTCTTTTCGCTGCAATGAAAAGGTTTGAAGTTAGATATGATACTATTAAAGCTAATAATATTTAATAATATATTAAAGCTAATAGTCTTTACCTATGAAATTACCAGTACTTACTGGCAATGGCCAGTAAGTACTGCAGAACGACAATTTTTGAAATTCAAATATTTTTTCAAAATTTATATTATATTTTTTTGTTTAGATTGGAATTCTAATTTCAAATTAATTTTATTAAAAAAATGGAATTGTTTTGCTCAATATTAGTTGATTATTGATTAGCGTTATGTTTTATCGTATTTGAATCTATTTCGTAGTCATGGATACGATAATAATTAGTTTGATCGTGGAATATGAGTACCGTCGTGGCACCAACGCGGCACAAGCGGCACGCAACATCAACGACGATACGGAGCGAACACTACAAACGAAAAATGAACGTGGTCGTCCGAAAACTTGGGTCGACAAAAACGAGTTAAAAGATATTGTGGATACAAGATACTCAATCTACGGCTGAATAGCAGTAACTTTCGACGTTATCAAAATTTTCGTGAAATCAGCAAAGCAAAAAAGCTTTACAAACGGGTGCCCCACGAACTCAATCTACGCGTCGCGTCGAGACGTGCCATGTACTGCTCCACAGGCACACAAACGAGGAAATTTGGAACAGAAATCGCAACCTACGACGAAAAATGAATTTTGTTTGACAATCACAAGCACCAAGTTGGTTGGATACGCGCCTAAACAATGCCCTAAACGAACACTATTTTTTGTGTGAGAGTTGCATTGGAATACCCAAAAAATGTCTCAAGTCTCAGTGCTAATTTTAATAAAACCATGGACGAATTAACTAAGACAGATAAAATGCGTCATCTCATCTGATATTTATACCAATATAATCATCTAGCAGATTAAACTATGGAACAAGCTTTTTTTTTACTCTAATACAAGTTCTGCTATTTGTTTGCTAATAGTTTCTGAACTCTAATATAGGCAACTAAATCGTCATCGATATTAAATAATTATTATCCATCATTATTCGATTTTTAATATTGGCTTTGGCCTAGAATGACATAATATAATATGACATATTAGTTATTAATAGGAAATTCATTGTGGAAATTCATGGTGTAGGTATTATGCTTTTTGTGATATGTAGCATAGGACCTGAAAAGCTGGAGGTATTTATCTTACAACAGCTTTCTACTTGCTTCTATAGACACGCTCAGAAAACTTCTCATCGACCTTAGTTAATAAAGGTTTAATGCAATACTTCTAAATGTAAATCATGCATTACAGTGATTCATATTGGAACGCACGCGTCTCGTTATCAAAAGCAGACAGTTCAGTCAGCGGTAGGACTAGGCGGCAAGCCAAATACCAAAATAGCAATCCACATCGCTCTGCCACAAAAAATTCAATGCAACGAGCGACCTTTTCGTAGTAATTACAAAAAAAACACTTACCAAATCTTTATGTAATTCCTTGGAAATGAACGGCGATAGCTTTGTGATTCCAACAAAAATAAAAAACACTCCTAAAAGGATAGACAAACTTTTCAATACGATGGAACCCATTTTTATCAAGCGCGCCTATTTCACTCAATATGAATGCTGACCGCCTTACATCAGAGAGGCATGCATGATATCGATTTTTTTCTCTTATTATGTATATGACATAATTTTTTACAATAACCTAACTTATTCACGAACTGGTACTTTCACATATTATTTGTTAATTATTTATTAACTAGTAATTCAGCTGTTTTTAAGATACTCTAAAATGTATGAATTACAAGGGGAGCAAACACGTTTCGCGCCGGCGCGAAAAAAATCCATACATCGCCCGCCGCGCCGCGACGACTTTGGCGAGCAAAATTAGATTGCCATTCGGCAAATTGCCACTATACCAGTCAGTGTTACCAGACCACACCTATATTGATCCTACCCCTCAAAGCTTGAGTCTTTGAATTCGAGCAAGGTTTGGCAAGTAATTTAAATTCTGTGCTGTGAGCCAGGAAAGAAAAGGAAAACATCTTTCACTTAAGTACATAAGTGGAACCCGAAAATATCATTGTGACTTAATGATAATATTTGTATCACATAAGGTTAGAGCCCTACCTGAGCAAGTTATGTTTATTACATAGAACTATATTAATTCAAAACGGAGTTAGAGAAAATTTTAGACAAGGACGAAAAAAGTTATTTATTGTAAATGTATTATTATGACGTTTATGACTACATATTTAACACGACTGTATGCCATGCCATGTATCTGCCATTTAATTACTTACGATATACTCGTACATAGACAATTCTTAGTTTATTCTATTCAGTACCTAATACTTCCCACATAAATTAGGTGAGGGTCTGGTTATGGAGTACTAGATGAAACTAATAGAATTTGTTCAGTCGATCAAAGCAAACTTTTCGTGAATTGATATTTTTGGTATTTTATGTTCTTAGAGCAACAAGCTTTAAGGACTTGTCAGGGCCTCATCATGTGCTTTGAACTCCACAACGACAAAATAGCTCATGTAGCGTAATTGAGGTGTTGATTTGGAGATAACAGCCCGAGAGTACACCACCTTATTTTCCATAGAAAAAGCGCCCAACGCTCTTCTACTTATAAATGTTATCCGATATTTTTTTATATATTGCCTAAACCAAGATGGATATCCTCAATAAAACAATGATCGACGTTTTCATTTTTAATTTTTCACAATATATTTCTAGTTTTGGCCATCTGAAGTGAAGAATTTCTTGCGTCTAAATTACGAAGACAAGTACTTTTGATTAGCATACAAAGCATATTTTCAAAAAATCAAAGTAGTCATAGATTATAAACTATTCAAACGATTGACCCCAAAAACAAAAAGTTAAGACTCTTAAAACGCTAAAATGTAATATGTAAAATTCACTCACGGGTTCTATTGTCACTATCGCAAGTGCAGATAGCAGAGTCACAGCAATAACATTTTTAAATATGAACTCGTAAGTTGAGCATACCATGAGGTTTGAAGATACCCTACATGGAACTCCACAATGATAAACAGCTGATGTATCGTAATTAATTTATTGTACTGAAGATCACAGTAATGATGATAATAATAATAACGCCCACAACGTTCACAAACATAGATCCTGGACCCCAACTAGGATTCCGCGTCTAGGGATCCAGGTACTACGAGGACCATGGTCCCACAACACCCAGACTCAGAACAAGTGTGTGCGCTTTTTTTCTGTGCACAAATACTTATCCTGCCGCAGGGATCGAACCCACCGCCTTCGGGTTATGAGCCGACCTGCTCAACCACCACACCACAGAGGCTCTCAAGTGCTCATATTTATGCCCTTTGCCTCTAAGCAACTATAAGTGTTACATGAGTGGCACTCGTTATTGTATTTTTATAATTTTCGATGCAATAATTATTAAATATTCAGATACATTGATAAATTCTTTATTGAATTGGAAACACCACATCACAAAATAACAGATAATTATGTACCTATCTCACTGGTATACACATATATACACACACATTAATCATTATTATTATTCAAAGAGAAATTATACTATTACTTTCAATATTTTCTTCTTGTAGGCATGTATTGTAATAATTCGTGAATTCGTTTGAACCACACAAAATAAACTGATCTGTTTTATAGAATGGTTTAAATTTACATATATCTTTTACAGTGAGCCTGTCTGTTGAAATTGGTTCTTTGTATTTGAATAAGCTCTTATCTGGTTTCTCACTTAAGTAAATAATATATTCGAAGTTCCAATATGATTTGAATTTATAAAGTTCTTCTCTTAGCAATATAGTTTCAATACACTGACAACAATACAATAAAATTAATTTCATCATTCTATCTTCATCATTCAAAATGTCTTGAATAATAGAGAATAAAGGAGCCACGCCTGTACCTTGTGCGACCATTATGAGTCTTTTAAATCTATTGGAATCCTCTTGATAATTTCCATAGGGTCCTCGCCATAAAGTATTATCTCCAACATTTAAATCACACATAAAATTAGACACTAACCCATTATCATATCTTTTAACAATTATTGCAAAATCGTAGTTTTCCTCTAGTTGTAGTTTGATCGGCGTGTAAGCTCGAGTACAAGAATGTTCAACAGTTGTAAACTTGACGAGGAAGTGCTCACCTGGATTCCAAAATAGGTTTTTATCAGAGACAGATTCATCTTGTTGAAACAGAAGAAGTCTGTGCTGCTTACATAAGTCAACATTTTTGACAACTCGAAATGAACTATATTCCAATTGTGATATTGAATTTTGCAGTGGAAAATTAGCTATGGCATCAGTCCTATCGCCACCGCGTTCAATGTACGATTTGTAAAGAATCAGCTGTTTTTCATATACATCAAATATACATGGATTGCAGCCACTGTTACAGCAGTCTTCCTTATTTGGCTCTACTGGTTCTATCATTTTTGCATGTATGTAGGTAATCCTGGAAAGAACTTAGGCTTTAGTATTTGCATGATAAAAGGTGGTATAAATCCAAGTGATAGGTACTGCAGCCTCTGATCGAGGTCACCACGTTCTTGCAATAAATCAATCAGACCTATGTAAGTTTCTCGCATAACGCTCGCTCGCGAAGAGCTACTCCTGCGGAGATATTTTTGAATCATAAATAAGAAACCTGTCGATCAAATCACCTATGACACAAGAAAGATCATCGTGATCGGTTAATTCCGTAAGCTGCGCCACAAACAGACACACACGTTAAATTTGATATTGCCCCTCTATTTGGTCCGCTATGTAAATCCCCATATGTAAATCTATACATATGAAAATGAAATGAAAATGAAATGAAAATGAAATGAAAATGAAATGAAAATGAAATGAAAATGAAATGAAAATGAAATGAAAATGAAATGAAAATGAAATGAAAATGAAATGAAAATGAAATGAAAATGAAATGAAAATGAAATGAAAATGAAATGAAAATGAAATGAAATGAAAATGAAATGAAAATGAAATGAAAATGAAAATGAAATGAAAATGAAATGAAAGTGAAATGAAAGTGAAATGAAAGTGAAATGAAAGTGAAATGAAAGTGAAATGAAAGTGAAATGAAAGTGAAATGAAAGTGAAATGAAAGTGAAATGAAAGTGAAATGAAAGTGAAATGAAAGTGAAATGAAAGTGAAATGAAAGTGAAATGAAAGTGAAATGAAAGTGAAATGAAAGTGAAATGAAAGTGAAATGAAAGTGAAATGAAAGTGAAATGAAAGTGAAATGAAAGTGAAATGAAAGTGAAATGAAAATGAAATGAAAATGAAATGAAAATGAAATGAAAATGAAATGAAAGTGAAATGAAAGTGAAATGAAAGTGAAATGAAAGTGAAATGAAAGTGAAATGAAAGTGAAATGAAAGTGAAATGAAAGTGAAATGAAAATGAAATGAAAATGAAATGAAAATGAAATGAAAATGAAATGAAAATGAAATGAAAATGAAATGAAAATGAAATGAAAATGAAATGAAAATGAAATGAAAATGAAATGAAAATTAAATGAAAATGAAATGAAAATGATATGAAAATTAAATGAAAATGAAATGAAAATGAAATGAAAATGAAATGAAAATGAAATGAAAATGAAATGAAAATGAAATGAAAATGAAATGAAAATGAAATGAAAATGAAATGAAAATGAAATGAAAATGAAATGAAAATGAAATGAAAATGAAATGAAATGAAAATGAAATGAAAATGTAAAAATAGTTGAAACAATCATAAAGAGGTGGAGCACCTGTTCCCCGTACTAGGCTCAAGACCTGACCCATATATACATATTATGTTGATTAAATGTCTCCTGTTTTGGGATGTAATTCATCATAATAGTAGTAAGATATTAGATTGTTAACTCTATCCCCCTTATTATTAGTTCGCTCCTGTCGATAATCCAATTTTATTCTCCAAACAACACCAAAGAAGAAGTCTCTCCCATATTTAAAGATTATAGATTTTAAAAAAAATTGGAGCAATGCACGTTAATTCAGAAAAAATATTTTATAAACCGTACCGTTATCTACACTCTTAGCATTTATACATTACATACATATCTACAACAAAAAAACTAACTCTTCACTTGTCCACTATCAGTAGGATTCTTTTTTCATTATAATGTAATTCAACACAGGTTTCCATACCATAATGCCATTTATTTATTTATTACTAGTAGCGCCCCGCAGTTTCACCCGCGGATAAAAAGTATTTTAATTATTTACTCATCCCATGGAAAAAAATTAACTTTTCCGGGATAAATTGTAGCCTATATGTTAATGTAGTGTATAAGCTGTCTCGGTACCGAATTTCATCCAAACCCATTCAGCCGTTTGAACGTGAAGGTAAGTTTGAACATACACACATACACACAAACACACATACTGACTTTCGCCTTTATAATATTAGTGTGATAGGATTGGAGTACGCCCAAATTAAAAACCCCTGTTTTAAGCCTCTTAAGTTTAATAACAATTATCAAAAAATGTTCTGAAGTGGAGACCGCGAATCGGCAGACGTAGGTCCGTATTAAAGGACGATGCTCAGTCATCATCGATCGGTGCTCAAGCAGAGATTTAATTCATAAAGTAATCAATTAGTGAATAAAACCTCTGCTTGAGCACAGATCGATGCCTGAGCATCGTTCTGTAATACGGACCGTAGTGTAGGACGCCCTGCGGCAAGATGGAGCGATGACATACGCAAGGTAGCTAGTATAGAGCCGAAGACCGGCCAAGTGGCGTGCCTTGTGAGAGGCTTATGTCCAGCAGTGGACTAATATAGGCTGATGATGATGATGATCAAAAAACCAAGTCATGGATGGGGAGTCATATTATTATAAGAAGACAACCTACACACACAGCTTCATGGTCACCACTGCAAAAATTGCTCGAAAAGAAAATTGATTGAAAAGTGAAAGAAATCAGAAAACAAACGTTGAATAAGCTCACGAGGCTCGTCCCGCCACTCGCGGCGCTCGCGACGCGCGACGTGAGCGGTTTCTTGGAATGAAAGGACTACGCAAGGAACACGAGCGTAGTGTTTACATTCGGAGCTCAACCACAGAATATGTAACAGTTCAACAGTGCCGTCCCGGTTTCGTACGGGTTAATCAGTATTATGCCCAGGAAGAGGCAAAGCAAAAGGAAATCGAGATTCCATTGATTACATGTTTTTTTCCTTCTCCCGTCATTTATTGTTTTGCTACATTATAAATGTCTGTTCTAGGTGTCAGTACTTGTTATATCATATTTTTGCTGCATAAAGCCTACTATGGTTTCTAATTGATTATTATTGTTTCATAACATACATCTTCGTAGCCAGCTATGTTGTATCGTAGCGTTTGGAGACGTCATGTAAATACCTATAGATAGATCTACACTATTCAGACCGGCCTTATAATCTTATATCATCAAAATACCGAGGAAAAAATTAACAATGGCAAAGGTTTAATTGAATAACTGTTTTTTTTATGTTGAAATAATTATTCTGTCATTGTTAATTTTTTTTGTGTTTTAAATCATACACAAATAAAATATCTTGAAATATGGCAGTTTTTGAAAACATAAAGTATTCTAAATGTTATTTTGAAAAAAAATCTATAATTATATCAAGTTTCATCATAATCCGTTCAGTAGTATAAGCGTGATGCTTGTTTTAGGGACAGACAGACAAAAAAATGTTTTCACTTCCATATTGATAAAGAAGTATGATCCAATTAAAATTTTCAGAAAATATTCAATGTATCTTATTACTTCTATTATTATGTATATAAACGAAAATACTAGGTACCTATATTTCGACGTCCTTCATTGTTGCTAGCTCAAAGCAAAGATAAAAGACTTTCCGGAGATCTAACGAACTGAAAACAATGACAGCCCTATTATTAATAGCTTTAGACTAGTTACACCATCTTTTGTTTCTTTCGACCCAGCTAAATATTCCAGTAGCAAAAAAAGGACAAAAGCTGAATAACTAATCCGAGACTAATACCCGTTTATTAATAAGGCTGTGTGAGATGACTAAACAGATACTTATTTTCCTTTGATCACGCGAGGAGCCAGGCGAATCATCGACTCATCGTGCGAAGCTGGAGGCGCGAGCGTAAATCCAGTATTAGACTATGATTTTTTTCCGATTTAAGCTATAATTGCTTACAGCGATCATTTTCATTCCAAATCAGTTATCACGATTAGACAGTTCAGTAACTACGAACGCTGTTTGAGCATTGTCAGACGGAACGACTGATATTGCGTTTGCAGTGCTCATGGGTTTAATTAAATAAACAACATAACCTCGGCATAATATCTATTATTTTTTTAGAAAAGCTACAAAATGGAATACCATCGCGTTGTTATAGGCAAATCGTGGATAAATCACTTTTGTTAAAGAAATCCACTGACTCCACTGATCTCTCTTATTCGGATATGGATAATGGAACTTGACGACGCCGACGCTAACGATTCGTCAAGTGATGAAAAGGATGCTGAAGTGATTTTGTCTGGGGTTTATAAACGTCTAAACGATACTGTACTGGCAGACTCACTTTGCAACATCAACTCAATTACTTTACTTCTGCGGTAGTTTTTCAACAATTTCGCCCGTTCAAAATGTTCGAAACAATCTTTAACTTCAACCTTCAACCAAACTCAGTAATTTTTTTGTTTTTAGTTTGGCTCCACACTTTAGTGTATTTAGCCAGTGTCAAGTGATATTTTTTCAAGTTTAAAGGTATTAGATATATGTGTCAAATCAAGTCATGTCACAGTCCGAGTCATCATGTCAAGTCATAATCTAGTCTAGTCTAGTTAAGTCATACTCCTAGTACAGTACAGTGGTGGCAACATTACCAGAAGCTTCTATGGAGTTTTGGAAACAACACGAAAAGAAACGTTTCACCATCATTATACCACTTTCCCACGTATTAGTGATTTTCTTTTGGTATATAATAGGTCTTTACCTATGAAATTGCCGTATTGCAGTACAGACTTTTTCAAACAAAAAAAAGTTTTGATTGGCTATGAATTCTAAATTCAAATTAATTTTGTTTTAAAAATATGACATTCTATTTACAATATAAGTCTTTTGTTTATTGATTAGCGTTGTATTTTCATTACATTTCAACATTTTTCCTCATAATGGATACTTTGAAATTTCGTGTAATTATGGAATATGAGTTCCGTCGTGGCACCAACGCGGCACAAACGACACGTAACATCAACGACGTTTACGGAGAGAACTGTACAAACGAACGTACAACCCGTTATTGGTTTGCTCGGTTCCGTTCTGGGAATTTTGACTTGAAAAATGAACCTCGTGGTCGTCCGGAAACTTTGGTCAACAATGATGAATTAAAGGCGATTGTGGAAGCTGATGAATCTCAATCTACAGCTGAGCTGGCAGCAGCTTTTGATGTTAGCATCAAAACAATATTGGTCCATTTGCGACAGATTGGCAAGATAAAAAAGCTTGATAGATGGGTGCCCCACGAACTTAACGATCGCCAGCGCAACGTAAGCGTCGAGACTTGCCTTGCGCTGCTTAACAGGCACAGAAATGAAGGAATTTTGAACCGAATTGTTACGTGCGACAAAAAATGGATTCTTTTTGACAATCGAAAGCGCTCAGCAAGTTGGTTAGATCCTGGTTCGGTACCAAAGCAATGTGCAAAACGAAAAATGACCCCTAGAAAGGTGATGGTCACAGTTTGGTGGTCTAGTGCTGGTGTGATTCATCATAGCTTTTTACAAAATGGCGAGAGCATTACTGCAGATGTGTACATTGAAGAACTGACCACAATGATGGCGAAACTCGCACGTCTGCAACCAGCTTTGGTCAATCGGTCGTCTCCACTGCTACTTCACGACAACGCGCGACCCCATACTGCACAACGGACCGTCTCTAAGCTGCATGAGTTGGGTTTGGAAGCTCTCCCTCATCCGCCATACTCACCAGATCTTGCGCCTACCGACTATTACTTTTTCCAAAATTTGGACAACTTTTTAGCGGGAAAAAAATTCAATTCCCGAGAGGCAGTACAAAACGCCTTTGAAGAGTTTGTTGTCTCCCGTCCTGCTGATTTTTTCAAGAAGGGCATCCATAAAGTGCCACAGTGTTGGCAAAGATGCATTGATTGCAGGGGTGATTACTTTGAATAAAAGAAATAAATAAGTTCGAAAAAAAATACTTTCACTTTTTTCAAACAAATAGGCAATTTCATAGGTAAAGACCTAATATTAACGAGAGAAATATCGGTTATTGAATTCTAAGTAATCAATTTTTCCTACTTTATGTCACATCTCTACTTGGACTCAAAGTATAACACTACTTGTACTATGGTCCGTATTACAGAACGATGCTCAGTCATCGGTCGCTTCTCAAACAGAGATTTCATTCACTAATTGAACACTTTATGAATGAAAACTCTGCTTGAGCACCGATCGTTGACTGTCGACTGAGCATCGTTATGCAATACGGGCCTAAGAGTAATAGTATTCTGTCTGAGTATGTATTCCATGGTCGTAGGATCATAATGGACGGCGCCATGCGGCGTTGCCGCTCCGCATCCGCATCCGTCGTGTATACATATTGTCTCGTATCTCTGTCTAATACACGAATCGTCGTAAAGAGCATGCGAGAAAGCGATAGTATGAACGGCAACCTCGTACCGCGTGTAACTTTGTGACAGAATAGCAGGTGAGAACATTAAATCGCGAGAGCAAATAAAAGTGAAAATATAGTGATATATTGTTATTAGGACTAAATATTGTGTCCTATAGTGAAAATATGTCGTGTTGCGCTGTGTTTTGTTCATCAAAAACAACAAAAGGAGAAATAAGGATTTCAGAATCATCATTACACACGTAAGTGTTTACTGGCTATTATTTTGTTAAATATCGAAGTTTCAAAGTATATATGCATTTCACATTAAGGATATACATTTTTGGCATCATATAATTACCATATAGTGATAATTACTTGAAAATTTAAAGCTTTAATTGATATTATTGGGATGGGCTATTTTACGCCTCTCGATTAGTGATGTACCCACACTGCCCATTAGACTTTGTCGATGTTCGTAAATCTCATCTCACAAAATTAATATTATTTTAGTGAGAGTAACAGTAGAATATCTCTTTCACTAAAAGTGGCTGAATGGATTACGATCAAAGTGCAACCTTAACTATGCCTACCCTACCCTATTCCTACCCTATGCCTATTTTCTAAAATTTCTGACATAATTATGGTTGTAGCGTTCACTGTTGAAGCTTATAACATTGGTTATCAAAGAACATTCTATAAAATAAAATTTGATAAATAAAGGTTGATAAATAAAAATTCATAATAGTTGCTCCTAAAGTGGCTCTTATTACACCGCTTTTAGGGTCATAACCCAAGATTTTTTGCTGATCTGATTATGGAGTTGTAAATACTTACTAGCTTCAACCTAAGAATTCATTATTATTATAATAAAGAGCGCTGTTGTAGAAAACTAACATTTTTTTAAATAACAAATTAATACTAATTCAAGGTCATAAGTGCAATAATGCAATTTTAAAATATATGTGTATATTATAGATTTAGGTTTTGTGTCATATACAAATCAAAAACACCAGTTTCAAACTAACTGGCCCGATAGCTCAGTTGGTAGTATCCCTACCTTCTGAACTGCAGGTCGTGGGTTCGATTCCCACCCAGGACAAACATTTGTGTGCTGAACATTGATGTTTGTTCTGTGTCTGGGTGTTATATTGTATTCTATGTATGTATTTACAAAAAAAAAAGTATCTAAGTATTGTATCAGTTATCTGGTTCCCATAGTACAAGCTTTGCTTAGTTTGGGGCTAGATGGCGTTGTGTGAAATGTACACAGATATTTATTAAAAAAAAAAAAAAATTCATTATACAATGAATTATGCGTTAGCATTTGTAGAAAACAGTGTTAGGATTTTATCATTTCTTGCAGCACTGTTTGGTTAGGTTTAGTAAATATCGATACATTCTTAACAGTGGTCTTCCCTACTCACGCAACTAATGCAGATCTAGATACTCACACCAACAGAAAAAGGACACGTATTTTTCGAATACGATCCGTCCATATGATACTACGACCTTGATGTATTCTGTGGACTCTGTCAACGCTGCTTTTTTTTGGCTCCACACTTTTGTATGTTTAGCCAGTGTCAAGTAATTGATAAATAATAAGTTGAATTAATAATATATATATTGTGTCAAGTCACAGTCCAAGTCATCACGTTACGTCATAGTCTAGTCTAGTCAAGTCATACTCCTAGTAAAGTGGTGGCAACTTTACCAGCAGCTTATATGGAGTATTAGAAACAATACGAAAAGAAACGTTTTACCATTATTATACCACTTTCCCATACTCATCCCTCAATCCAACACTTAAAGAATAAAATGTCACCAATTTTATGCACCAACACTGAAAATAACAAGTTTTGCAAAATAATGCAATGCGGCGACGCGATCTTTTTTCCGCTAAAAAAAACAACGCTGCCTCTGCAGCAGCAGGCCTAGCACGGCCGGTGGACAACTTCTCCCCAGGGAGTGGATAACAAACTTATCCTCCAGGCTTAGCACGGCATGTGGAGAAATTGTCTTTCCCCCGGTTTTTTCCACCTGTCAGTGAAAATAATCCCCCTCTCCACCTTACGTAGCACGGCAACGAGGAGAGGAAAGAAATATTTCCCTTTGACATTATGGTAGACATTATATCCCGCTACTCCCAGCTTCAGAGCACGGACTCGGAAGAAAGTGGATAATATTCTCTTGAATTGACATAAAGCAGAGAGTATTTATCTTCGACTCTTGTAGGTGGGTATAAGGAAGTCAAAGTGTTTTAATAGGCACAAAAATGTCGCGTGCCTATTATAACTATGTTTAATCGCGGGAACTCGAATTTTGGAGCGAAAGTTACACCGGGAGAAGCATTCGGAATACAAGTAATCCCTTCTAAATCCCGGAAAATGAGTTTCAATACAAAAAAAATACATAGCGAAATATTCGTGAAAATACAATTATTAGTTTAGTTTTAATAAGGAAATAATTTAATTTACGTAATTAACTTAAATGATGCATATATTTTTTGAGTATATTTTATTATAAAATATATACATATAAAAATTTAAAATATAACTACTACACAATAATTAATCACGTTTTTCCGCTCATATTACAAACAAAATAAAATTTTAATATAATTTAATATATACTCACTTACTCTCACTCATATACATAGTAGTCGTTATATACTCTTTGATTAACACAAGGACACAGACTCAAAAACCTTATTTTTTCTTAATTTTTATATTTTGTATTGAATCCCAGTATATTTAGCCGAACAATTATCGATGGTTTGATGGACTGAACAAAATATTGAAGCATGTAATGTCATTTTAGTTAAATTTTCTCGTACTGGCAACAATACGGTAGAGAAATCTAAAAACGCTACTCCCGCCGTTTATCCCCCGGATAAAGCTTTCCACTGTCGCGGCCGTGCTCGCAGAGTGGAATAAAGTGACAGTGAGGATAAGTTTGTTATCTACTCCCTGGGGAGAAGTTATCCACCGGCCGTGCTAGGCCTGCTCATTGTCACTTTATTCCACTCTGCGAGCACGGCCGTGGCAGTGGAAAGCTTTGTCCGGGGGATAAATGAGGGGAGTAGCGTTTTTAGTTTTCTCTACCGTATTGTTGCCAGTATGAGAAAATTTTAACTAAAATGACATTACATGCTTCAATATTTTGTTCAGTCCATCAAACCATCGGTAATTGTTCGGCTTAATATACTGGGATTGAAGACAAAATATAAAAATTAAGAAAAAATAAGGTTTTTGAGTCTGTGTCCCTGTGTTAATCAAAGAGTATGTAACGACTACTATGTATATGACTGAGAGTAAGTGAATAGTTTATATTAAATTTTATTTTGTTTGTAATATGAGCGGAATAACGTGATTAATTATTGTGTAGTAGTTATATTTAAATTTTTTTAATGTATATATTTTATAATAAAATATACTCAAAAAATATGTGCATCATTTAAGTTAATTACGTAAATTAAATAATTTCCTTATTAAAACTAAACTAATAATTGTATTTTCACGAATATTTCGCTATGTATTTTTTTTTTGTATTGAAACTCATTTCCCGGGATTTAGAAGGGATTACTTGTATTCCGAATGCTTCTCCCGGTGTAACTTTCGCTCCAAAATTCGAGTTCCCGCGATTAAACATAGTTATAATAGGCGCGCGACATTTTTGTGCCTATTAAAACACTTTGACTTCCTTATACCCACCTACAAGAGTCGAAGATAAATACTCTCTGCTTTATGTCAATTAAAGAGAATATTATCCACTTTCTTCCGAGTCCGTGCTCTGAAGCTGGGAGTAGCGGGATATAATGTCTATGATAATGTCAAAGGGAAATATTTCTTTCCTCTCCTCGTTGCCGTGCTACGTAAGGTGGAGAGGGGGATTATTTTAACTGACAGCAGGCTTAGCACGGCATGTGGAGAAATTGTCTTTCCCCCGGTTTTTTCCACCTGTCAGTGAAAATAATCCCCCTCTCCACCTTAAGTAGCACGGCAACGAGGAGAGGAAAGAAATATTTCCCTTTGACATTATCGTAGACATTATATCCCGCTACTCCCAGCTTCAGAGCACGGACTCGGAAAAAAGTGGATAATATTCTCTTGAATTGACACAAAGCCGAGAGTATTTATCTTCGACTCTTGTAGGTGGGTATAAGGAAGTCAAAGTGTTTTAATAGGCACAAAAATGTCGCGTGCCTATTATAACTACGTTTAATCGCGGGAACTCGTATTTTGGAGCGAAAGTTACACCGGGAGGAACATTCGGAATACAAGTAATCCCTTCAAATCCCGGGAAATTAGTTTCTATACAAAAAAAATTACATAGCGAAATATTCGTGAAAATACAATTATTAGTTTAGTTTTAATAAGGAAATTATTTAATTTACGTAATTAACTTAAATGATGCATATATTTTTTGAGTATATTTTATTATAAAATACATACATATAAAAATTTAAAATATAACTACTACACAATAATTAATCACGTTTTTCCGCTCATATTACAAACAAAATAAAATTTAATATAAACTATTCACTTACTCTCACTCATATACATAGTATTCGTTACATACTCTTTGATTAACACAGGGACACAGACTCATAAACCTTATTTTTTCATAATTTTTATATTTTGTCTTGAATCCCAGTATATTTAGCCGAACAATTATCGATGGTTTGATGGACTGAACAAAATATTGAAGCATGCAATGTCATTTTAGTTAAATTTTCTCGTACTGGCAACAATACGGTAGAGAAATCTAAAAACGCTACTCCCGCCGTTTATCCCCCGGATAAAGCTTTCCACTGTCGCGGCCGTGCTCGCAGAGTGGAATAAAGTGACAGTGAGGATAAGTTTGTTATCTACTCCCTGGGGAGAAGTTGTCCACCGGCCGTGCTAGGCCTGCAGGTGGAAAAAACCGGGGGAAAGACAATTTCTCCACATGCCGTGCTAAGCCTGCTGGAATACACACAGCCAGACATCAAAGAGTATATAAAAATGAAATATATATTTTCTATCAATGAAGTTGCTCACTCATTTAGGTCCGTATTACAGAACGATGTTCAGTCATCGATTGGTGCTCAAGCAAAGATTTCATTCATAAAGTGATCAATTAGGTCCGTATTACAGAACGATGTTCAGTCATCAATCGGTGCTCAAGCAGAGATTTCATTCATAAAGTGATCAAGTAGTGAATGAAATCTCTGCTTAAGCACCGATCGATGACTGAGCATCGTTCTGTAATACGAACCTTAGTGAATGAAATATCTGCTTGAGCACCGATCGATGACTGAGCATCGTTCTGTAATACGGACCTTACTTTAGTAGTTCAGAAATCAGCAGAGACAACGTGGCATCAAGCTCAGTACTTGGTTTTGTCCAGTGCTACTGCACTGGACATAACCAAGAATTAATCAACCAACCAACCAAAATCAGAATGAGTCAATAAGATAACGTAGCGAATGATGCATTTCAGATCTGTGATAAGAGGTAATATCAACTATTAAATAAAAAAGGCCAAAAAAATGTTACATTGGTTTTGAAGAATGTAGGCCTTTTTTGCCAAATAGATTATTTCATCTCTCTCAAAATAGAAGAATAATATTTATTTTGAGCCACGTTCCATCTTGCTTTTCATGAGGTGTTTAAGCTAACGATATAGATATGAGAGAGAGAGATAGAGAGAGAGAGAGAGAGAATGAGAAACTTAACTGTCTATCCTGTTTTGTACGGTCTATTTCCTAGGTATTTTTAATTATATTAAAGTGGCTTCCTTTTCAGTCACCCTCTCGCCTTCTTTTCATGTCGCCAACTCCTCCAGGGCCTGATTAGGTAAGATCAGGACCTAGATAGGCGAAGACCCTGGACGGAATTGTTACGTTACATGTAGGGAAACATATGAATGAGTGGCAAAGGAGTGATACATTTATTTATGAGATTTTGTCGTTCGCGATTTACCCATATCTACAAAGTTCTGTGTACTCTGTACATTAAAAAAGTTAAGAAATTAGGCGCCTAATTTAAATAAATTTGACTTATCACTAATATTACACTTATTAGTAAAATGTATCTAATTCGTCAACTGATCACACAAATTATTAATATAATTGCCTTTAAGTTTTAAAATAGTATCTTATATACCAGAGTAAAAGAATTCTTCAAGTAATATATTTGTAATAAGCACTTCAGCGCCCTCTACATAGACGCCAAATCAACGCTTAACGCTAACCAAATAACCTGCCGCCCGCCATAAAATTGTTTCTTCGACCGATCGCGTTATAGCTTGACTTGCTGTATACTTTTGGTAAGAAGTTGTGTACTAATAAATAATATTTATTAATAATTCATATTCAAAGTGCATTTTTTAATTAATCACAATTTAGAGTTTTTGTTTCAATCTTTCGTTATTGTCAGGTGCGTATATTCGTTGCGTTACAAAGCGACTCTACTTCGTACTCCATTACTAAAGGCTTTATCGTATCCAATATAATTTCTGAATTTTTACTTGTAAGTAATGTGTTTATAAATTGTAAATATGAGTACGTACTTGTTTTTCATGTTTTTAGGTAGGATTGACGCTATATTTTAATATTTGTAAGAACCAATGACTTGCCTACGCTGTCTTATCCTACAAAAATAATTAACGAATACGTCGCTGCCCGCCTTCTTTTATGCGGTTGTTGACATTTCCTTTTTATATTTTGTTTTGTTGAATGTTTTATTCTCCAATAACTGGCATCTACCAAACTTATGTCGAGGAAATTGCATTACACTTTCGTACGTTTCGTATACTTATTGTTGAAAGGCTTGACTTTTATATAGTATTGTATATTGTTGAAAGACTTGACAAAAGGCTTGACTGTATCGACATTATGATGTAGACATGAATGAGTATTCTTGTAATTGATAGAAGCCCCTGTCTCACACGATGGTTTCCATATAACTCATGATAACTTAAGTTTTTATTTCTAGATCTGTACTGTTTTACAGTATCTATTAGGCCAAGATGTCCGATGATGGATCAACAACTGTGGAAAAGAAAGGACGTGGAAGACCAAAAGCTAATGGTACCCAATCGGTAAGAATTTTCTGACCATCACTGCCTTATAATAAAATGCTAATATATCCTAACTCAGTATGCATAATACATGGCATATAGCAAAATTTCAGGGTCAATTGTTTGTTACAGGAGGCAAAGGCAGATGCAAAGAAAAGAGGGCGGCCACCAGCAGCTAAAACAAAAGAAACTGCAAAGTCTTCTGATGATGAACAGCCACCAGTAGCAAAACGAGGTAGAGGGCGGCCTAAAGGTTCCAAGAAGAAGGCACCAGCTAAAAAGGTTTGTATAATACTGTCTTATTCAATATGTCTTTTCATATGCTAGGGGGATTTAATATTAGGGATTTTACTGCTTAATTTACACTTATTGTATGGTTTAAAGAATCCTGTTATGTAATGTTTCAGAGTGGTGGTGGAGGAGCATCGGAGAACAGAGGTCGCGGGCGACCTCGCAAGGAGGCACCTAAAAAAGATGCAGCTTCCTCTGAGGAAGAACAGGATGAAGATGAAGAGGATGAGGGGTCTGACCAGTAAAGTGTTCTGTTTTAAAAAACTGCACACCTAATCTTAGTGTAATTTGTTTGTCACGATAACTCTTGTGTGTGGTGGTACATCACAGCAATCCATACTTAATATTGTCTGTTTTATTTTACAACTGATGGATAAGATTTGCTATGGAAATTTTTAAGTCCATATATTTAAAGCCACAGGCAGCTGCTAATATCTCAATATCACTATATTAGTGAAATGCCATTATCACAAAGGGTTATCTTGGCAGTACAAAAGTCTCAATATGAGATTGTTCAAAATTTATTTATGTGAAAAAAAAAAAAGCAAAAATGTTAGATAGGAACTAGCTTCGATAATAATTTGTCCTTTTAAAGATGCATTTATTTGGTATAGGTATTATATAAAAACAAAATTGGTTCTCACATAAGTAAACTTTGAATAACATAGCTCTCCGTAGTAACGTACAACTTTAAGATTTAATTTGTAAGTTTATTTTTTTTTGTAGATTCTTATAATATAAGTATTTTGTAATCTCTTGATTTATAATTATTAGAACTTCATACAGTTTTTGTAGAGTTACATATTATTTTGACTTGGAAATCAAGTATTATATTTTATAATAAATAAATATTGTGTATGCAAATACTTTTCAATCAAAAACATTCTAATGGATGTCTATGTTACATAAGCATGGGATTGCATATTAGAATAAATCAATACTTATGTATTAATAGTATTATTTCCATATGATATCAATAGCAGTTATAAACATAATGTAGTCCTATCAAGTTTACTGATATTGTATATCTTCTCATTTGGTCTATCAATAATGTTTATGTGGTGTGTGAATGAACAATTTTAGATGAATATAATATTAATAAATTTTGAAAATTCATAAATACACTTTTATTTAGTACTAGCTGAACTGCCCTGGCTTCGCACGGGTTAATCAGCTTTACTCACTAACCCTGTCTATGGGAAGGGAGAGAGGAGCATGACGGTGAAGGGAGGTTTTCCCTTTTCTTTCCAATTATAGGATAAAGAGTGGCCTTTTCATCTTTGTTGATGTTTTTTTAATTAAAACTACTCAACGCGCGCTTGACTTAGTAAGCTGGTGAGGCCAACGGAAGTTGAAAACTGTTGGCTAACGTAGATCTCATAACAAAATTTCGTATTATAATGTTGGTATGTCCGATAAAATGACAAATGGCGACATTAACGTTAAACAAAGCAAAAACTAAATCATACACAGCCTTATTAATAAACGGGTATTAGTCTCGGATTAATTACTTCAGCTTTTGTCCTTTTTTTGCTACTGAAATATTTAGTTGCATCGAAAGAGACAAAAGATGGTGTAACTAGTCTAAAGCTAGTTCGTGTTTGTTAATAAGGCTGAGAGAGCCGATAGATAAAACTAAACTAAAGAAGTTTTACTTTATGTATAATTTGATATAATAGAACCACAAACTAGATAGAGAATCATTAGAGAATACATATAGTTCCTTCATGCAGACAAGCCCGTCCACGTATAGTTATTTTACGTTCTTCCCCTTTCGAGGAATGAATGGCGCCGCACGTCTTGTGCATTGAAGTTTAGTTAAACTTTTTGTTTGAGTCTGTCCCATCCACATATGTATATAGTCTTAATATCTATGGTCCACACCACCGTTTCAGTGCTGCCAAGATAAGCGATTTGCCGCCTTTTAAGGCATACCCTATTATATTAATAGGCTATTTCACATATTAAAAATAAACAATAAAATATTATTTTCATATAGATTGAAAAATGATCTTAGTCATAAAAAAAGGTAAAATAGGTGAATAAGTGATGAAGTAATTATATGCTTTTAAAGTTTCTGGGGCATCACCAGTCCATTTGCGTTATATACTCTATAAAAAATATGAAGGTAGAAAATACGGTTTAGAGACCAGGTTCAGGCCAAGAGTAGCCTCTCCCAAGCTCTTTAACATCTATGTGAATGAGCTGGCAGAGGGCCTCAGCAGCATGCAGGTCGCCTGCTCCATTGGCGGTATCCATGTTGTGCCATCTGTCATAATGCTCAATTAGTCATCATTATGGAATAGCAGGACAATTTAGGATATTTCTTAGAAGTCTTGGCCATAGGGGCTTACACCGCAATCAAATTATAATATGATGCTACGTTTAATATAAATTTTAGGTAGAAATATCTTTTTAGAGATATTATTTTAGTAAGTGTTTATGTCCCGTATATATTTTAATTTATTAATGAAAACTTCAATTTTATCTATCACGTAATTTATGAACGCCTATGCAGAACGCGTAACGTCATTTGGGAGTACACCTTACTGTAAATTTCAATGTGATTTGATTGTCAAAATCAACGTTCTCACTGTTCTAAATAGCATTAACCAATATTTAAAAAAATGCGTTGCCATACTCGTGTTTCAAATCAATAAACAAACAACTCACATTTTCTAAATAGCATTAACCAATTTTATTGAAATAGCATTCATCATCTGCTTTTGTCACTATAAAAGTAAAATATATGCAATCTAAATACTCTGATTTGACGCGATCTATTGAATTTTCCTGTATACTTAAGATGACGTCACCAAATGGCCATTTTGGATATTGTGCTTTTTACGATAATTAAAATCAAAATATTTGCAACGATAATATTGATGATTTAATGACCTCAATTCCGGAAAATATCATTTTTGCATATATTTATATATAATTAACGATTCCTGTCAGTTTTCAAATTGAGTAAGCGAAAATGGGGTGCTTCCGCATTTTATTTTAGTGATTTCAGCTGTCTAGACTTGGCAACCCTAACAGTCATCGCGTCATTTTTATTTTGTAATATTGTTGTACTACACGTACCCAATAGTCGCGTACCCAATTTACGTACGAAATGATAGTTTAGACGGTTTAGAAGTGTTTATATGACTATTTTTAGTCCATTTTAATGATGGACCAATTGGTTAATGGTTTGCAAAGTTATATAAAATAAATATAAAGTTAACGTGAACTTTTGAAATGTGTTCATGTTGGTGCCTCTCAGCCTCAGTGTCACTAAGTTTTGATGAATTTTAAAAGTTGTTGTGAAGTTTTACCTGGTTTTGGATATTGTGAATAATGTGTATAGTCAACTGGATCTATGGTTAAGAGCTGCATAAAGGTTGGTTTTGATTTCGCTCACCTTGGATTTAGTGTTTTATACAGTACGAGAAACAAACATAATGAGGCATGTGACAAGCAAGTAGGCTAATCATATAAAGATAAGTCTCCTACAGGAAGTAGGAGCATTTCTTAAAAAATATAGGTAGTGCTTTATCTGTGAATCTTTTGATCACACTGCATACAGCATTAATAAATGAGCGGCTCACAAACTGTTTGAAAATTTTAATTATAAAATTAGATTCCTTATTTGATTACACTAAAACGTACTTACTCAACTAATAAGGATTCTACCTTGGAATGAAATTTAACAATAATATTAGAATAAGCTATAAATTTGAGCAAATCTTTGTTATGGTATATCATAAGTTAGGTACCTCAAATCTTGTATCAAAGTTGTTGACGAGTTTTTATGATATCCAATTAAATATGTAATACAAATCATCCTTGTTGTGTTGGATACACAGGTTTGATTGCGAAACCATTGTTAGACTGACACTGCATGTTGACTGTTCTTGAAGAGTAGAAAGGTGTCGGTCAGATGTGTATATTTATAATTACACAGTAAATACTAAATAAATAAAATAAAAATAACCTTTATTTTCTGGTGACTAATACTATTTTATCTCCTTACACTTATCTTAATAGAAACTACATGCTCACATAAAAATCTATCAAGGAATCTTATCAGCATCTTGTCTGTGCTTTAAGAAATGCCTGTGATTTCTATGACCCTCTGGCCATCAGGCTTCTGTTTACAATTCTCATCAGAAGTAATCTAGTATACTCATAATGTTAGATACACCTTGAAGCTGAAGAAGGTTCAAAAGAAGTTCTTATGGTACTCATATAAAAGGCTCTATGGTTACTATCCTTATCCTATCTCTCTAACTATATCCATCAGAGGTCTTGTTGAAAGCATAGGCTCTTTTCTGTTTCTTGTTCCCATGTAGTAGCTAAAGCTGAAACCTTTTCATGTTCTATATAATATGCATATATCTACATTGTATATGTTCTAGAGATTAAGTGCAAACTTAAGAGCTACCGAACTCTAGTACAGATGGGCATTAGTCATTGTATTATGAGATGAATTAAGAGTATGCCTAAAGCCAGCAAAATGTAATGAAAAATAGCTATCTGATCTATGAAACGGCTTTATGCTGAAGTTCCCTTGCAACCCCCCTACATGCAATAGAAGATTAAATTTTTTCATCGATCTGTAATATAGTGAGTTCTAATTACACATTTTATGAGGATAGATCTTAAATCTCTACTAGGAGCCCTAGGTCAGGTGTAAATGTAATTATTTATCCATTCTTTTTGTCCTTATATGCAATAAAATAAAATAAAATGTAGGCAACTTGGTGATTTTTTTGTACCTAGCAAAATATAATAATAATGTCAAAAGCTACTTCTAATTCAGCCAGAGATTGAGTATCATCAGTTTTCACAATCTCATAATTCGCCATTCTTGACTAAAGACTTCAGACTAAAATGAGGTACACTTTTCATTTTGAAATTTCCAGAATGTAACAGGCAAACCAATAACAGGTGGTGCATTTGTTTGTAGTGTTCTCTCCGTAAACATCGTTGATGTTGCGTGCTATGCAATGCATATCCATGACTATGAAAAAGATTCAAATGCGATGAAACCATAACACATCAGTGTTAGCAATAAACAAATGACTAATTGTAAAATTAATTTGAAATTAGAATTCTTAGCCGATTAAAAATATTTTGATATAAAATAGACAGTACTGTAGAACGGCAATTTCATAGGTAATATATTAATTTACTTACCAGCAACAAGAAAAAAGTGGGATGTTGACTTAGACTATAGGTGTTATGCCATGTGCTATTTGACTGCAGTATGAAATAAGAGAGCAATTTAGTTGGTGTAGCATAAAAAAGGAAGGCTTATGCTGAAGGTGAAGTTCGGGAAAGTATGTTATACCATTTAATATGTTACATAAATCACAGAACAGAATCACTAGAAAAGGAGGATATGTCCTGCTCTTCGGTATGATCTGACAAACCTAGTCTTCACCTGACACGGCCAACTTACCTGATTCCATAGTCTAGTGGCAAACCCCGATATCGCCCACAAGAACCGGTCATCATCAATACCAAGGAAACCACCTGTCCAGAAGTAGGTATAGGAAGGAATATTCAGGAAGTCCGAGAGCAACGCTCGTAGTTTGCGTTATGGTATACCAGAGTAGTAAAGATCATAGAAATAAAGTAACTAAACGTCTAAATAACACTGATGGTATTAGATTTCGATGCTTGATAAACAGGTAGTTCACCGAAAGCGTCGCATAATCGTGACTCGTGCCAGCATTGTGCTTTTGCTATTAAACTATTTGTGTCGAGGTGTAGGCCCATTGAATATAATTACCTTTTGCGTCTACGAGCTACACATTTTAATTAATCTAAAGCCGTTGGGCGGTCGCGACATTCGTGTACTGAAGAACGGACTAAAAAACACACGCCTTAGAATTTTAATAAAACTCTTGCTCAGCATGCAGCTTAAATATTTTACACACGTACTTAAATTATTGGAATTCATGAACCGTGCTGGTTTCCTTTTGAATCTAACTGCATTTGATCGTTTACGTTTGAACGTACACTCTTAAGCTACTTGGGCGGAGTCTTATGCACTTGACGTGCCTAGGTCTTATCTGTTACACCAGGTTACACCTAGTTGGCAAATGAATTACTATTTAGTGGCTTGCGGTCGTTGCCTCAGTGAGTCAGGCGCTCGCCGTTACTCGACTGTGCTGTTTGGGTTGACTCAGACCTCCGACGCGACGTACTTAGATCAGAACAATGGTGAATAAGACTCAGGAACCCGGTGGCTTTTAATTAGGTAGGTATCTAAATCATCAGAAGATGAATAGTTTTAAACAATTTCTGCGAAATCATAGTATTTCTAAATAGCAATCTCACAACAAAAGGCAAAAATTTTATTAAATGGTATCGCCCGCGTCCGTGCGTAGGGTTTTGGAGGATAACAAAATTATGTTTGTGAAAGGGACGGGGAACTAGGTTTTTACTATTTTTCTGCAAGAGTATATATGCCGCAAACACTAAATATTCTGGATCCGGCTAGAGAAATTATTGCGCAAATTAGACTATGACCTGATTTCACAGTTTAGAAATCTCATTACTAGACTGTGGTGAGATCTTGTTAAGTTGCTACTGTTTAGGAACGACCGGACTAGCTCGTCACGTCATTGGCTTACATAGAAAAAGAGACATACTAAAGGAAAATTGAGGAGTAGAGACCGGGAAGGCACCGTGACTCGGACTGTGTTCTGAAGGGAGCCAGTAGTAATGTATGTTATTTGAAAACCTAGCGTTGTTCGACAATTGGTACAATTGATAATTGTGTCCAATTCATAAACGCTGATCCTAATACCGTAAGTTGTACATTGACATCAGTAATGCATTTGAGGTTTGCATCGGCCATATAGCTCAGACTGCTGCTTCATAATAATTATCGTCATCGTAATGAACACCTAAGGCCGCTTGTCCACCGCACCGTCACCGAAATGTTAGAACGAGATGACGGCGCTGAAGTGCTGGTAAATACATTTACTGTGGCAGCTTGTCCAGTGGACAAGTGGCGTACAGTGGCAATGTCCACTAGAGATAACTGAATCCAAGAACTTAATTGTGTTTTTGGCCGAGATGTTATCGCCAAACATAGCGTATCCGAACCAAATTTTACTCTGGATATCCTCAAGTACTAGTTGTTTTTCATCGAGATGCAGATAGATGCAAACCAACTAATAACAGAAGTAAATTTCTGAAAGAAATAATAATGTTTCCTTATAGTACCGACTACTAAATTAAGAAATCATAGATGCGCTAAATTACCGTGGACTTGTTGCGAGAACTGCGAGTGCTAATAAAGGCGCTAAATACTAGTGAATATGAATTTTTTTGTCTGAATTTTTAAGTACTCGATTAAGTCACTCGGTCTCGGTCTATGTGCGCTTTTTTCTTGCTGATTGCGTCTTTTTACTTTCTCACGGCGCGACAGTTTCACCGCAAGGGCCTGCTCTGTAAATGCGCCACAGCGCCTGCGGGAAATCCTCGTCTTACAAAATTTAAAGGCTCAGCTTGTGTTGGAACAAGCTACGGAATTGCACGACAGCGCCGTCGGGTAAAAATTTCTTTGATGGATCCTTTTCAAAGAAAACAAACAAGGTGTTTCATAGTAACTTTCAAAGCGTGCTCTACCAAAATGAGGACAACCAATGCGTTAGTATTCGACTTACATGTGTTATTTCACACGCATGTGGGTCAGAAATGCAATAGCCAGTTTTCTAAGCTTGATTTAAACTTTCACCACTCCCCTTTGCGATAAATTGTAAAATAACTACCTAAACCGGTTTTTTATTTACAACAACGAAGCTGTCTTACTTTCTTTTTGCTCGACTATGTTGATAGTTAATGAAACACTCGTTTCCAGTGCGATATTTTTTGTGGAAAAGGATTCATGCTGCAAAACCTGCACGGTACTTATGATGAGCAAAGCAATTTCAATATACCAAAAGGATTGGTTAATGGGAGTAATTGTTATTTAATGAGATGTAGCCCGCGGGAGCGAACAATGACCTTATAGGACGCTTAGTTGAATGAGGGTGGCGTGGCGTGGCGACACCAGCACTGGCCTAGCACTGGATTGCTCCTAATTCAATTAGGTTGCAACTGGAACGCGCTTAGCGTTCTGACTCGCCGCTTTTGTACGTTTCTCTACGTTTGCTTTGCGTAAGAAAATAAGTACTTACCTGGTTTGTGGTATTGATATTTACCTTGTGAAACTGCGAGATTCCGCGCGAACGCATTCGTGTACTCGCATGAATGAAAGCTTTGGAAAGTTACATTCCTCTGTCGGCCTTTGAAAATGATGTAACGTAGGCCAGCAGTTTATTGGAAATGTACTAAGGTTCCCATTAATCTTCTGCAAGACGTTCCATTATATGACTTTCGCACAGGGTTTATTTATATGCCAGCTACCATATTCTAGACAAAACAAGCTATTTTGGACAAGGTCACATCAGCAATATCTTGTTCAGAGGTCGATACCAGAAAATGATATTTCGAAAAGTAAGATCCATTGTTTTGTACCTTCTTCAGCAATATTTGCTTTTACCGGTTAATCACATAGTTATTGATATCATCATATAATATTATATGTTTAGTATCATCATCGAAAATGGTCGTTAATACTTACGATATTAAGTTACAGTGGGTTTTCTTTAATTCTGACACATTGACATGATATTGAACACCATTCATGCATGCTCCGATTGTTTTTGTTATTTGGCCCTTCGTTCTCCGGTAGGTATTTACTCTCGGATTAGTTACGAGACATTAGATTAAATAGATAATCTGATGAAATTTAACGACGGCATGTTTTATTGATTTCTAGCTGTTAGTTCGCAGCTTTAATGAAATTTGCTATGAACGGAAATGTAGCTTTACGTAGGTAACATAATATATCTATTTAATAAAATAATTAATAAAAATATGTCTATATAATATTACCTTTGGGTTTTCAAAGACATGTTGCGATTATTGAATTGTTCTTTAAAGTCCCCATCAGATGCTACAGACCAGCGATTTGATTTTTGTGGATTACGTGAAATACGAACTGCCCGCAGCTTCGCCCGCGGCGTGGCCTATGGAAAAATAATTCAACCACCCATTTCACCCTCTTAAGGGTGGAATTTCGAAAAATCCTTTCTTAGCGGATGCTACGTCATAACATCTACCTGCATGCCAAATTTCAGCCCGATCCGTCCAGTGGTTTGGGCTGTGCGTTGATAGATCACTGTTTCAGTCAGTCAGTCACCTTTGAGTTATATTTGGATGGATATCAAATAAATATTTTATCTCGTCATTCCTTTAGTACACCAGTCTGGCTATTTAATCGAAAAAGAAAGTATTGCTTAAAATTTGGAGAACTACTTTCATAAAGTACTGTTTTTGGAGTCATTAGAACAATTTTATATTAGAAAAACTAAAGTAATTAGCTAGGATTTGTTCGGTCATTCCTGTTTTTCGGTTTGTTTTATGTATCAATTTTTATTTAAACGATTATTAAATTCATAAATTAACGCACTATCTGACGTATTTGTAACTCCGTCTAAAAGAGCTTTTTGCTTGCTTGCATTTCGACAACGGATTCGGTGTTCGATTTTGTAGAATTTTATGGTTAGTTCGTCTTAGTGCCCGATACAAAACCTTCTGAAGTTGAACGGTTAACTTATCACTGAATTGCAAAACAGATTCAGTAAACAATAGCTTGTAATGGCATCTCGCTTTGTATAAAATCAACGGTGTAAGACTGGTATTGTTCGAGATTATCTTTGTAAAAATACCAGTTTCATAGATGAGTAGAATGCCCTTGCCGAAGTTGCCCATTTCGAAATTAAAAAAAATGAGAAATTAAAGTGCAAACAGTGACTTGGAGATAGTGACACAAATAAGAATATAGGGCGTGGCGCGTGAAATATGAATATTCTTCGCAGCAGGTTTACCTACTATTCAAAAGAGTCTGCGTGAGGTGGAGCGCTTACTATTTCCTGGCACAGTCCGTGCCAGGCTCCGGCCTCCCCTCGTACGTGTTTGTTGCCGCTATAGCTCTACATGTCGATTTTCAGCGAACCCCATCGCCCTTTCGAAAATTCTACAATAACCACAAACTTTTTGTCGCCTCGGTGAATTCCAATCAAATAAGCCAAATAATGAACTGCAGTGTTGATTCCGCGCTGGTCCCGTTTTCGATGAAAGTGAGCGCTGCTCCAGTCACGGTCATTGATTTGGAAGGCAGCGAGACGTCACAATCACAATCTTAGCATCAGTATTCGATGACAGACGTGGAACCTGCGATCGAGCGGAAGGCTTAGTGCCAACATTGCCCTACTATCACTTCGCCGGTTCCACTTTGCCAACATTTCTGTCTTTCTCGCGCAGAGTTTCTATTCCAGTTTGAATGGGAACTACGATACAACTTATACAACCGAATTAAATAATTTTCTAATCGCGAGGAATACTTAATCAAATCATATTTCATTGTAATTAAGTACTTGACACTTTATTTTGGACTCCAGTTGTAACTTGATTCTGTTGAGTTTATCTATCTATCTATCTAAGGAAGAGAGCCGTACGTGTTTGGATGCAGCAGGTGCGCATATCCAGACTTGGTCTCTAGTACACTACCTAGATCTACCGTACTGGCCAACCGCACCAAAATAAAAACGTGATGTTTATTTTCAAGCATTCCAATAATTAACTGTTAATTTATAGATTAGATATTTATATATTGTACTAGAGAATCAAGAAAAGTATTAAATTATTATCAACGTATGAACATGAACTAAGGCGTAGGCTTCTTTAAGAAGGTCGTCATCAGCCCAATGCGTCCCAATCCCAACTGATGGGACAAAGACTTCTTTCACATTGAGAGAGAGTAGGCCATAATCAACCATGCTGGCCAAGTGCAGGTTGGTGGATGATACATGTTCTCGAATTTTGTGATACTTAAACATGCTCGGTTTCCTCACGATGTTTTCCAGTGAACCGTTGTAAGAGCGAGTGAAAAATCAGCACGCACTTGATAAATCATTTGTTGAGGCCCAGCGGGATTTGACCTGAATTCAATTGGTTTGAAAGTCACGCGGGCTACCGCTGAGCCACACTTGCTCAAAAAGTTTAAAAAGGTCTCTCAAGTGGCAATATCAAGTAAGTCGTAATCGTGGTGGGTGCGAGGTGCGAGACTCGCATCGCATGCCTTCCACGTGACTCATGGTACCTTGAGCTTGATGCTTTTGCATTCCATTCATTATTAGTTATGTGCATTAATATGAAAGACTAGTTAATAATATAGTTATGGATTGGTGTTTCATCGTTTGCGTCTAAGATAAGTTCTAGGTTACACGTACCTATAGTATATTTGGCAAATTTGTAACAACATCACAATGCAATTCTTCTATTGATAGTTCAGGAAATAAATGCGATGTGAGAGTGAGTGTGGCTCAGAAGTAGCCTGTGCGACTTTCAAACCGACGCGATGCACCCAGGTCAAATCTCGCTCGGCGCAGACCAATGATTTCAAGTAATGTGCACAATTTGCACTTGCTCTTACAAAATTGAAGAATATGTATTCTTACAAGGATTTCAAAAATTCGAAATTATGTATTGTGTCAACTACCAATCCTGCACTTGGCCGGCGTGGTGGTTTACGGCCTTCACTCTTTCCACGTGAGAGAAGACCGGTGTCAAAACAGTAGAACGTATTGGACTGTTGACGTAAATGAAATGTAGCATCAATATTTGTCGCAGCAAATTTAAAAAGTGTGACTTAGAGAAAAAATATTTTTGTTATGTCGCCCCAGTACAGACAGCATTGTGCTCATCGCACTGATTCAAGAGCCGGTTTCGGAAAGTTTTGCGGTGTTCGAGATAAGGCGCGACGACTACAACGTAGGTCGTAGTATCGGGTGACACAATGCGATGAGAAGATAAATTGAAACCCCGCCGAAGCCGTTAATTGCTTAGTATTGTTGCGTATACACTATAACAGTACTGTTCACTTACATAACAGACATGGGAGCGTTCACACAAGTTCTCAGAGGTGAGTCGTCACCGCGCCGGTCGGTGTCGCGAGCATCAACCGAATCGCGAGCACATCATGTTTCACGATTCCCGTAAGCCGACCTATTTAACGGCCGTGAATCGCACCCTAACTACGAGTATCTCTCAAACAAGTAGCGGCTATTTTCTTGTTATAAAATGTATTGTTCACTAGATAATCAATGGTTTATTTAAAGACAAAATCGCGGCCCATCTCTAGTCCATGATTATAAAAGACATTTCCAATGGAATTTTTTAAGTGAATTATTAAGATAAATTAAATTTAGGTAATCACAAGACGCCTAATAGCTTTAGTAATTCTTATCAGCACTAAATGACATCTTTTGCTACAGGTCAGCTCACTTGCTTATTTATCTGAAACGTCTTTAATTCCGTTTTAAATTATTTAGGCAGTCTAATAATTGACTTAGTAAAGTGTGATTTATGAATTTGTGGCTAAAAATTGTCTTCGTTGTGAGTGTGTTTAACGTCTGTTGTGGTGAATATAAAAAAGGTTTTACCTTCCATCCTCCACCAGATTAGGAAGCATAGCTGTTGTTGTTTTCTGGTTAAGTATTTTCAATAGGTTGTTACGTGTATCACATTCACATTCACATCCCCGCGAGGGAGGGCCACTTGTTCCGCCCCTATGCACTTGCCCCGGGGGTCGCGGTCGGTGCTCAACCCGTACTTTTTGCACCTTACTTATTTAAAAACTACACTTTCCCACGCCGCCGCTCGCCGCATCAGAATTAACCTGCTCAATGACGTTCAATGGGAACTAATAATAGGTCTTTACCTATGAAATTGCCGTTTTGCAGTACAGACTTTTTCAAACAAAAAAATGTTTTGATTGGCTATGAATTCTAAATTCAAATTAATTTTGTATTAAAAATATGACATTCTATTTACAATATAAGTCTTTTGTTTATTGATTAGCGTTGTATTTTCATTACATTTCAACATTTTTCCTCATAATGGATACTTTTAAATTTCGTGTAATTATGGAATATGAGTTCCGTCGTGGCACCAACGCGGCACAAACGACACGTAACATCAACGACGTTTACGGAGAGAACTGTACAAACGAACGTACAACCCGTTATTGGTTTGCTCGGTTCCGTTCTGGGAATTTTGACTTGATAAATGAACCTCGTGGTCGTCCGGAAACTTTGGTCAACAATGATGAATTAAAGGCGATTGTGGAAGCTTATGAATCTCAATCTACAGCTGAGCTGGCAGCAGCTTTTGATGTTAGCATCAAAACAATATTGGTCCATTTACGACAGATTGGCAAGATAAAAAAGATTGATAGATGGGTGCCCCACGAACTTAACGATCGCCAGCGCAACGTACGCGTCGAGACTTGCGTTGCGCTGCTTAACAGGCACAGAAATGAAGGAATTTTGAACCGAATTGTTACGTGCGACGAAAAATGGATTCTTTTTGACAATCGAAAGCGCTCAGCAAGTTGGTTAGATCCTGGTTCGGTACCAAAGCAATGTGCAAAACGAAAAATGACCCCTAGAAAGGTGATGGTCACAGTTTGGTGGTCTAGTGCTGGTGTGATTCATCATAGCTTTTTGCAAAATGGCGAGAGCATTACTGCAGATGTGTACATTGAAGAACTGACCACAATGATGGCGAAACTCGCACGTCTGCAACCAGCTTTGGTCAATCGGTCGTCTCCACTGCTACTTCACGACAACGCGCGACCCCATACTGCACAACAGACCGTCTCTAAGCTGCATGAGTTGGGTTTGGAAGCTCTCCCTCATCCGCCATACTCACCAGATCTTGCGCCTACCGACTATTACTTTTTCCAAAATTTGGACCACATTTTAGCGGGAAAAAAATTCAATTCCCGAGAGGCAGTACAAAACGCCTTTGAAGAGTTTGTTGTCTCCCGTCCTGCTGATTTTTTCAAGAAGGGCATCCATAAACTGCCACAGCGTTGGCAAAGATGCATTGATTGCAGGGGTGATTACTGTGAATAAAAGAAATAAATAAGTTCGAAAAAAAAATACAATAACTTTTTTCAAACAAAACGGCAATTTCATAGGTAAAGACCTAATATTTAAGTGTTATGTTTTGTTTTCAAATGTGTTCCGACTGAAAATCAGATATTAAGGTCTTAGCAACAGGCTGGTGTGGATGGTATCCCTTTGTTAGTTACTCCACTGTATACGGATTATTTTAGTTTGTTAAAAAATCAATGTAAAGACGTATGGCAAGAGTATTTCGATAGGAGGTCGACAGAAAAAGGAATCTGGTATCGGACTATTCAACCAGAAATTATGACGCATCCATGGATTGAACAAAATACGCTTAACCGGAATATACTAGTTACCGCTCTTAGACTGCGCTCCGGACACATTCCATCAAACAAGTTTGCCTTTTTAATGAAGAAAGTACCATCACCAAATTGTGAAGAGTGTGGGTCCGTTGAAGATGTACAGCATGTTCTGTTGGAATGTGTCCGGAATGCCGGTGACAGAAGGACAAGTGTTCTAGGAACCGAGAATTTGTTTAATTTAGGATTATGCAACAGTATTTTATCGTCTCCCTTGTCAAAAGAAGCCTGTAGTCTGTATGCATTACTTAAAAATCACAGCAGAACATAAGAATGATTTTTGTAAACCGATTGGGCGATGTGGTCGCACAGCGACAAAGCCCTGTTTTTTGTATGTGTAATAAATTTAAAAAAAAAAAAAAAAAGGTCTTAGCACCTTAATTGTCTTTGTCTTTTTCTTCCGTTTGCGACTAGGATTATTCAAAAATCATATCATAATCACAAATATTTTATTGAACGCCATTTCAACAACAAAATGGGTATTACTTAGGTGAGATGGTAATATCAAAGAAAACATTATATTATTAAGTAATATTGTACAGATTAGAGCCTGTGGCTAGCGATCGGTGTCAGGTATTGACTGCGTTGAAGGTGCTTTCTTTCACGCTACGCCCTAATAATGGATTACAAATTGGTAATGAAAGTATTGACGCACATTACTGCTCCCATCCAATCAAAATTGTATTAGGTACAGGCATGAAACTTTGCGTATCCGTTGTTTTTTTATTACAGTAGTATAATAATAAATAAATAAATAACGCCCAACGATCATATACATAGATCCTGGATTCTAACTAGGATTCCCTATGTTTAGAGCCCCAGGAACTACGAGGACGATGGTCCAACAACACCCAGACACAAAACAAGTATTTGCACTTTTTTCGTGTGGACAAATAATTGTCCTGCCGCGGGAATCGAACCCGCCGCCTCCGGGTTATGAGCCGACCTGCTCAACGACCACACCACAGAGGCTGTCAAATAATAAATAAAAAAGATAGCAAAACAGAAGTAGTGTCTGCGACCTAGTCTATGGGATCTGCTGGAGCGTTTGCCGCAGGAAGAGGCAAGGTCGGCATTCGAGCGTGAAGCTCGCCACCTATTGACAATGCCTTTGTCTATTTCAAACAAAACATATCGACTTTGTCATCCATCACGATCTCCGTCGTATAGCAGTATAGTAGTAGCGTTTGGTAGTGCCACAATGATCGAAGCTCCATCAGACGTTCTAATAAGAAATGTTCGCTGCGGTCATTACCCTGGATAGGTGACCGCAAAAAGTGGTATCAACTTATTTCTGATTGATTGATTTTCCTAGTTCTAACTGAGTGTTACCGTGCTTCTTATGACCGCGTCGCGATCGGTCAGTCCCGGTGTATTTTGTCACAGGATGACATTATTCGGGTGGTTGAAACCAATCTCATAAGAATGTGACAGCAGCTAGAAAAATTATGTTTCCATATAAACTGCAGCCGATGCGTGTTTATTATTACGAGTCAACGATCCGTGTTGCAGTGTTCCTCGTTCCACCGTGCCACAGGTCTAATAGCAGTTTGTATCAGGAATTAGGCACCACACTAAAATGCAGCGTAGTTTCCACGTGTGTTGGATAGTTCCAAACTACGCTAGCCAGCTAAAGGCGGAAGCGTGTCCAACCATAACAACACTGTCGGCTGTTTCGGTTTCTGACACCTTACACTACAATAATAAACAGAGTTCAAGTGAAAACTGAAATGAAATAAGAACACGTTTCCGAGTAACGCGAACCTTTGTAACTGTTTGTAACCGAAATGATTCCAAGTATGGGTTGTGTTTGTAGTTTTGCGAAAGTTTTGAGCGAATCTTGCAATGCTTGAATGCTGTTTGGTACTTTAAAAAATGTAACCAGCAGATCATTACATATTGACTTGACAACGTTGCGTAGTTTTCACCGGTCACTGCCCGTGGTCCACCTACATAGCTCACCTGGTACAGCTAGGTGAACTAAGGTAGGTGGACCACGTGCAATGACTGGTCTTCATCAGCCCAATAAGTTCCTACTGCTGGGACACGGACCTTCTCTTCTCTTCTCTTTGTAGGCCTACACTTTTAACCACCAAGCTGGCTATGTGTGGGTTGTTGGACATGACGGCACATGTTGTCAATTTTTTACGATTCTTGACCAAGGTGGTTTCCTCACGACCGACGTTTTCATCACCGTTGTAAGAGCAAGTGCAAATTCCGCACATAACTTGATTGCAAGGTGCAGGTGCTTACTTTACGTACGAAGGAAGGCATAAATATCAACACCTCTATACACACAATATACAATAATATGCATGTCCTTGCGCAACGTGTTACGTGTGTATGGTTCGTTAGAATGTTCATTCAGGGATCTTTTGGGCTACGATATTGATAAGATAAACAGTCCCCGTCGTAATTGGGCCTTGCCTCGCCTCTTGAGTAATATTTTAGATTTCTCTACTTTTATGTCCTTCAACGGTTCAGAAATACCTATAATTTATTTATTACACGGACATTAGTGGCCGGTCACAGTTTCATGACCGGTGGGCCATATGTTTACGATATTTATTTATACTCTATCGATGCGCCGTATTTGTGTAGGTAAGGTGATGAGTCTCGCTCGTCATGAGTACGGATGAAACCGCCCACTAATTTTTTTTTCTGTTTGTGGCGCATTTACTGGCCTACAGATTTGGAAAAACAACTAGTAAAATTCTTATCATTACTTACTCGTATTCTATGATTGTATCCTGATTTTTATCTGGTCTCTCTATCTCTTAATAGGCAGAAAACGATGTAGGTTTATTTAGGATATCTATATTTTATTTAAAAACGTAACAGGTAACCTATAACCAAAAGTACTTTTTACCTCTTTGTAACCAATGTTAGTCCAAATGTTAGTTTTAATTTAAAGCAAACACTTGACTCTCTTCTGGGGTACAATTGAAAAGGCCTTTTTAAAATTTGGGTGAAGTTTATATCCTACACCAATTTTTAAAATACGAGCCGCCAAAGTAACTTTCAAAGTGTCTCCTGTAATTTCAGAACTACGCATCTCAGAAACTAATCATCTTCTCTGTTAATAGATTTTAGTAAAAACTATTTAAAAGATTTAACAACTTTTATTCGGGAATTGGTTTTTTTTGTTTGGTTTTGGCTCTACACTTTTGTGTATTTAGCCAGTGTCAAGTAATTGATAATATCTTAAGTTAATTAATATCATATAATGTGTCAAGTCAAGTCACAGCCAAGTCATCAAGTTAAGTCATAGTCTAGTCTAGTCAAGTCATACTCCTAGTAAAGTGGTGGCAACTTTACCAAAAGCTTCTATGGAGTTTTGGAAACAACACGAAAAGAAGCGTTTCACCATCATTATACTACCACTTTCCCACACTCATGCTTGTAATCCAGCACTTAACGAATAAAATGCCACCAATTTTATGCACTAACACTGAAAATAACACAAGTTTTGGAAAATAATACAATGCGGCGACGCGATCTTTTTCGTTTTCCCGCCAAAACTCCGGGAATTGTTAAGAGGACCATCCTGGTATCTGACAATGTTATTGCCGTCGCTCTGCTACCTGCACGTGTGATAGAGATAATACAGCCCGGGAGTTAATTTACCCACATTTTAGCGTTGCACCCTCTTAATCTTCACAAAACCTTAACAGCCTTATTAATAAACTGGTATTAGTCTCGGATTAGTTACTTAAGGTTTTGTCCTTTTTTTGCTACTGGAATATTTAGCTGGATTGAAAGAGACAAAAGATGGTGTAACTAGTCTAAAGCTAGTTCGTGTTTATTAATAAGGTTGTTAGATTTTGGTGTCGAACGGTTGGGTTATGAGCCTATGTTTAGTATATTATGATTTTTTATAAATAATATGTTGTATACAACTACTTTTCTTTGTCATAATACAGAAACAAAAAAATTGTCACTTTAGGTGACTACAACTACAAAGATATTGCAAAAACTCAAGAAAAAAAGGCGTATGCGCATAGCTTTTCACTGTGTAGACAACATAAAAATCATAAATCATCGAACGACCTAACTACTACCTACCGACAATTAAAAAATATACATTTAAACTTGGCACTACCGAATGCGGCACGTTGTTGTGCTGGGAATAACAGCGGACTATTCGAGAAGTATCGAATTGGACGCGCTTCTAGCGAAATTCGGTAGAGCTTTGTTAAAATATAAAAAACTAGCTGCGCCCCGCGGTTTCACAAAAATTCATAAAAAGTAGCCTGTGTTTATCCACTATATAATCTATCTATATTACAAAAAAAGTATTTTATTTCTTTTTATTGTTCATGTATTTTTAGTGCATAGGTTTGTGAAAAATAGAAAAATAGGGATAAAAAGGGTAAAATCCTATGTCCGTCTCCTGGTTCTAAGCTACCTCGCCACAGATTTTCAGCAAAATCGGTTCAGCCGCTCTTGAGTTATAGTGTAACTAACACGACATTCTTTTATACAAAGAAGATATAGATGTTAAAATATTGAGATATATTTTTAATTTTAGACATTTGGCTATTTAAATTAGGCAGACATAAGCAAAGACATGATAGTAGGTACAATAAAGTTTACTACTAAAAACGTCTAGTATGGTAGCCTCTCCATTGATTGTAGAGGTAGGAAGAGCGGTGTTGATTTGCGTTGATTAACCGGTTTTTTTTAAACAATTTTGGGACAGAATAAACATGGTGTAAAAATTATACTAATCGATTCTCCTAGTGATTCTGAACAAACTATATTGCATGGTGCAAAGCTAAAAGTAGTTTGTACTAAAAGTAACGTATGATATACATAAGACAATTGCTTTGTACGTTAGTCTCGCTAAGACTCATGACTGATTTGAATTTGTTTTGTTTGCTTTTACCCATTTGCTAATACAGGCGTGGTTTAAAAGAAGAAGTATAATAGGGAAACACTTGAAAACTAATTCACCCATGCCAAGTTTGGGCGAGTCATCAGCTAGTATAAAAATAAAACAAATTACAGGTTTTCAAATCCAACGCAAAAAATACTTTTACATAACGGACAAAGGTCCGTTATGTAAAAGTATTTTTTGAAAAGGCTTCCAACAAATTGTCCAAAAGAGAAGATGCAAAAGCCTTCATGTTTCACAGTCAGCTTTTACCAACAAACATTAGGGTACATCAATCATTTAAGCGGAAAGAAATGACAGGCACTGAATGAACCACCTAAGTGAACCATTAAAGGCAAATGGTCAAATAATACACAAGCGGCGAATACGCAATGGTAGACCGTAGATGGCAAAGTTACTCAACAGCTTACCAACACTATTAAAATACAATCACTCTAGTCTGAACCGATTATTTTATTTGTTGAGAGTATTAAGTGTTCGGTCTATTTATATACATAAGTGAGTTCTCGTTTATATTTAGATTTTCTAGTAAATCCTTATCCATGCAATAAACAAATGAATTTCTAGCATTCAAATTCAAATATCAGAAATTCAGATTTCATCTGGCATGAGCGTGGACAGTTTTCCGGGGATAAAAACAACGATTTACGATATAGTAATAATATTACAATGTTTTTAAAAACTAATACAAACATATTATAAAATACACAACATTACAGGTAATTTAAAATAAAATACACTAACACTGAAAATAACACAAGTTTTGGAAAATAATACAATTCGGCGAGGCGATCCTTTTCATTTTCCCGCCAAAACTCCACTACAGCTATTACTACTATTATACATATATTTATTCTGTGATTTAGTTATAATACATAGATAAAAGGTAGCCTGTGTGTTATTCACTGGTAATCAAAGGACACTAAAAAGCGCCTACGAATAGTGAAAACATCCAGGTGATCCAAGTGGATTAAATAAATCACGACTTCACGCAGAAACGGTTCAATCAACAATAACTTCGACACAACGATGATGTGATTTTTGGCACGCGTGAAATAAGAACAAGTCGACATGCACTTTCATGGACTTACTTAGGTCCGTATTACAGAACGGTGCTCAGTCATCGATCGGTGCTCAAGCAGAGATTTCATTCACTAATTGATCACTTTATGAATGAAATATTTGCTTGAGCTCCGATCGATGACTGAGCATCGTTCTGTAATACGGACCTTAGTCTCAAAATTACTTCTTATAATATAATTTGGTTTCAGAGTTTTAAACATCGCAATGTTAAACTCGTTATCTATCACATTATTGTCCCCATTATTTCTGAAACTACCGTTGCTTTCCAGTTTATGAACAATTATTTATTTTATCGTTGCTATCAAATCAGTATTAAGATAAGGTCGTACACTCCTTTACCACTATTCCTACCACTTACCTACTATATTTTACTGTCTAAAAATTATTGGTCACATTACTTGAGTAATATACCATAAATATTGGTACCCGATTAATCGTTTGTTCGTCTCATAATAACCAGAAACCTTCTCATAGTGAACAAAAAAGAAATATAAAAACGAATATATTATATTCTCGTGCTTTATTTTCCCAATAAAATTATAATACAAACCTTGGTTCAGAAATATTGGACTAATAGAACATCTCCTGGTACTGTTGCATAATTTTTAGTTTCCTGTGGGAAATAACACGGAAATAATGACGTGGCTAACGTAATATGTACCTTCAACAAAACGACAGTATCCTATAGTCTTTTGCGTGTCGCGTGTCGGTACCGAATAGTACCAATCATAACAGAAAGTCGAATATTTGACCGAAAATGTTTTTATATTCCATTTTCGACCTAAATATTGGTTTGGCGTATAATTCTTTGAATAAGTTAGTGGAATCAAGCGCCTTAAGTCAAGCACAATTTTGATGCACCTAATAATCAAATTGCATTACATTGGTTCTAATAAATTCTGGGTGTTTCATTGGTGTGCTCTCATTTTCCAGGCTGACTTGATGCGGTGACACGATGGACGCGGCTGACAAGCGGATGTTGGAGCGCGAGGCGCTCCGGAACATGATCCAGCAATGGAACAACAACAGGCTGGATCTCTTTGCTCTGAGTGAACCCAATGAGGTAATGAATTACAATGTATTTCTGTGATTGCAATGTTTATTTTCTGATCTGCCCTGTACTAACTGATGTTACAATTTACATAATAATCACAACTTATCGTCATCAAATCGTAAAGAAGCAAGTGATATGTCAGCTTATTCAATGAGCAGATTCCAGTCCGCGCTACCACTGCATCGGATTTGCCCATCCGTCCACGCCACAACAAAGAATATGCTTATAAAATGATGAGGACCAAGATGGACCATCGCTCGCTTATGTTTAGGGCGCCTAAAGGCCAACCTCGCAGAATATATAATAGTGCAACTGTAGCAACATAACCGTTGTCTTACAACAACAAACACTTGAAATTCTATGTTCGATGAGATCGCAATTGAAGGCATACGTCGATCTCGTTATTATTGAATCTACATTTAACCAGGTCCTATAATAAATAATAGTTGTATGTATACAAGTTTGGAGAGTTTTTGAACATTTTGGGAAGTGGTTACGAATTGCATTATGTATTCTTAAAAATATTATTTGGTATTTTGTATGTACTCAGGTTGATAGCATGATCTCATCTCATTGGCTCTAGTGGCCAACGGACGTGTTTTTGCGCTCGCTAATGTAACCCAATCATGGGCAATATCTATGCGTCGGGTGTCTGTCTACGTAGAATGTCATTTAGCAAAGTGATTCATGAAATTTTATAAATTAATGTAGGTATTCCAATTCATGCGAACGCGGTCCAAATAGGTTTTATTATAACAACAACGCTAGGTTACTCGCACTCACTTGCAAACTTAACGTAATGTAAGAAAATAATGAAAAATCTGTATACCAAGATTTTTCTATGTACGTAAAGTACTCGGACATAAATTCTATACTAGGTATTTTTTGATACCGAAATTATAGTTTTTCTGTTAACAAAAAACATTTTAGAGAATGAAACGCTATTTTAGTGTTATGAGTATTTATTGTACCTATGACTATTTATGAATCGGCAATATCTCAGCCAGCAAGTTTCTTTGTCAAACATTTTGCATTGATATCATCGTTATCATGTATATGGAAACATTGGTAAGTACAGATAAATTTGTTTCCGGTTATTTGTTTGTAACAATAAATATTTAAAATACGTGTACTGCATGACACAGAATAGATAACAGTGTTTACTTACGTCTAATGTATCCATTTATACACGCATGCTTAACAGATGAATATCAAAGCGTTCGGAACTAAAATGTTTTTAGATGTTTAATGGAAAAGAAAGTATTTGGCCAAAAAGGCATTAGAAGCCCTAGAACGTAACCTTGACCTTATCAAATATTTATAGGCAACCCTAGGCACTACGTACCACTACAAATAGCTTGACGTTATCGAAACCTGTGGCTATTAGGGTATTAGAAGTCAAATGATAACAAAAATCCTTTTTAAATTTTCTGTATTTTTAAATGCTTTTTCATTAGGTAGAGCTCACCATTTGTACTTCTAGACCTACGTGCCCTGTGATATTGTTACTCTTTTGACCTTTTCTTCAAAGTGCTGAAGCTGATGGAAGCTCATTTTACATATTACAGTGCGCATAAGTAGAGTTGTATGTTTGGAAAATTAATAACAACTTAACTCACGTCAATTAAAAAGTCAAAATTACTCCGACCAGTTTCGGACATATTCGATGTCCTTTTTCTGGGAGTCAGTTACCGCCGCAAGCTGCGGCGGCTTTCGCGAGCGTCAGCACGTAACCTTATTATATTTTCCAAAATGTATCATACTCACGATAATTTTCTAACCAAAAAGAGCCGTATGTGTATGTGTTATTAATACGTGCAAATTCGTTTACAGAACCTGGAGTTCCATGGTGTGATGCGCTTCTACTTTCAAGACTCCGGTCAGAAGATCGCTACAAAATGCATACGAGTAGCGTCCGATGCCACAGCCAGCGACGTCATAGGTGAGCAACACACTAATAATATCCCGAGACATGAACTACACGATCGATTCCTTTTGGGCCCAGTCACATAATGAACATTATAATATCCGCTCTGAATATTCACATGGAACTGTTTGACAATCAACTGAACTGACTAAGTAGAGGAGACTTGCTGGTTTCTATTGTGTTCCAAAGCAGTGTAACATCAATTAGTGTTAATTTCTATAACCTCAGGCTGACATTGGATTGCAAGTAAAATGTCACTAGCATCAGTCTATTTGTAGAAACTTCTTCCCGTCATGGAGTCGTGGATCTGACATTGTATAACTTCTCAGCTTAGCTGATCGGATGTCAGCAATATTGTTACGTTTCCTATATCTCCATACACAAAGCATGTAAGCTGTGTGTCTATGTTGTTTACTTTGAAACCGACAAACATGCTCGTAGACAGCTACAATACATATATAAGTTTAGTAATGAAAAATGATTTGGACGTATGTATCAATAACATGAGTCATGGCATACAATATGTCGAAGGAGCGTGTTGCGTTTATTGGTTACCATCTCCATTACTGACAGCTGTTAGATGATAACAAGGTAAAACTATTCCTTTCATTAAATTAGGTTCGTTTACACAATACAATTAATTGTACTTTGGTCGATATCGATATCTTGCGTCTTGCATTCCGGTTCACGTGTTTTTTAGTAAGTAGTTATTTTTTAGTAAGATGTAATCGGAATGTAACGAAAAAAACCACTGATCACTTCCCAAGTCCCAAGGACACTTAAAAAAATAATAATAAAATGTAATCCATGAAGCCAGTGCTCTAAAAGACCCGATTTAAAATTTTTACCTCAACTACTAATCACCAGACAGAAATAGCTTAAAAATTTCTAATGTGTAAAATGACACTGCCTAAAATTACTAAACTGTGAAAATACAGATAATAGCGACGAATAGAACTATAGGACGTGTAATTTAATTTTCACTAGGTGGTAGGACTTTTGTGCAAAATTCGTCTAGGTTAGGTACCACCGCTTTGCCAGTTATATTGCCGCCAAGCATAAATGTGCAAACACTACCGTGTTCCGCTTTGAAGGGCACTGTAGCTAGTAAAATTACTGGACAATTGTGACTTTATGATCTGATCTCACCGACTGAGTCGAATAATCTTATTAGCTGACTGTGCTGTGTCTCAGCATTAGTTAGAGTATTCGACTGTGAGATCAGATCATAAAATCTCAATTGCCTAGTAATTTTTTTAATTTATCTTTCGGAGTTCCGAGTCACACTGTTCTGTTATGGGTGGCCGTGTCGCTTAACACCAGGTGAACGGCTAGCACATCACATCATTCACTAACATAAAAAAATGGAAATACATATGCTGAGATAAGGGAAAGAAGATGATGATAACTTATAGAATGTCTCCGTTTCCAGAAACGCTGATAGAGAAGTTCCGTCCAGATATGCGCATGCTGTCCATCCCGTCATACTCTCTGTGGGAGACGCACGGGCCGGGCGACGAACGCAAGCTCGAACCGCACGAAAAGCCGCTGCTGGTCCAACTCAACTGGCACGCGGAGGACCGCGAGGGGCGGTTCTTACTCAAGTGCCTTAATGAAAACGAGGTATGGGATCGGGTACTTTTGAAAATACATCTACACTTTCTGTAAAACTTTTTCTTTAGCAGTTGTAACTGCTCGTCTGTACTAAAGTTTGATAGTCGGCTTATAACCCGGAGGTGGCGGGATCGATTCCCGCGGCAGGAAAATATTTTTGCACAGAACAAATAGCTCAAATACTTGTTCTGTGTATTGTGGGTCCTCGTAGTAGACAGGGAATCCTAGTTAGGGTCTAGGATCTAAGTGATCGTTGGTCGTTTTATTTATCAAACAAAAACGATAATGTAACCTTACTTTGTTAAAAGATTACAGCAAGCTCACTAAATACTATATAATAAATATACATATAATAAATATTTTCGATATGCACCATTCAGTAAATATGTTTGTAAAACTAACAACACACATAACTGGCAAAACATGTGCGTAATTCATTTACTTCTATAATACCATTGTGGCCTACGTAGTATACAGAGAAATCCTTCAAAGGCTTCGTAAACTCATAACAGCTATTGCGAACATGTAACATGCATTCTCCCAAGGCTGTATGTTCTTGGAACAAATATTATACTTACCATTTATAATAGAATGTAGAAGGCGTCATTCGGGATTGGGAATGCATTTTTAACTTGGATAATTTTTGAATTGACTGTGAGAGGACGAGTTATAACATCGATTAAAACAGTAAATAGGCCTGTATAATTCATATTGTTTAAGTTAGATCAGGTTTTCTTGAATTTGAGCCTTCACCGAGTAGGGGGATTTGATTTGAATTAGAAAATTACATTATTATTTTTTGAATAATATTTAGGATAAACAAACAGTACAATATTCAACTTAATAAACTAATATTACTAACACTTAAACCAGTGAAGTTTCTACATATTTATCATACTGTGGTAATACCACGGTCTGTTTGCAAATATTTCTCATACGAATTAATTGATATTTCACGCTCAATTTTTTTATTGCAGATCCCCTCATCGATTAGTGATAAGGGAGACCAGAATTTCAAAAGGAAACTGTCCAAACGAGAGAAAAAAGAGTTGAAGAAGAAAGAAAAGCTATCCCGCCTGAAATCTGATACAAATGATGAAAACAGACCTGTGGCCGAGAAACTGTATACAGGTATGTAATAAATGTATTGTGTTTTTCTATCTGTGAAAGGCTTGTATTTGACCATTGTCTCACCTGATGGTAAATGACGACAGAAGGGATCCTACAGGTCACTTTACTGACGTTCCCTTCTTATAGTATAGAGACTACATCGGTTTGCTTAATAAGTGGTAGTACAATCACTATTCTCTTTCGGCTTGAAATAGTAAGTCATTAGGAAAATAAATAAATTTATATATTATGAGAAAAACATGCGATTTTTATCAGAGCGCCGTTGAGTATCCAACTAACGGTAATCATACACGCATTATTTCGCTGTAGGTGGCTTTGCACTAATAAGGCTAGCGTTGTAACATTGCCTTAAAGTGAGCCTTATAGTTATTGTTAGTTAACCATTGCGTGATTTACACTACAGAGTTGCCGGAGTCATCGTTCATGCGCAGCATCAGTAATCCGGAGGCAGTGATGCGTCGCCGCCGCCAGCAGAAGCTTGGTAAAAAACTGCAGCAGTTCAAGTCTAAAGATGGCGGCCCGGATACAGGTCAGATCTTACACTTCTGAGAATCACAATAAAGTCCCCATTCCATGTCCAGCGTGATATCATTTCCGAATGATCGTTGTTTCATATCAGCTGAATTAGAGGTAAAAAAAAGTGTTTTAATGCGCCCCGCATCCTGGCCTACATTTTTTCTGGATTAAAATTGGTAAATATATCTCTGTGACCTTTATGCTAACAATAAACGCTTTATAAACGAATTGAAACGCGTGAAAGGATCGAGCGATTATGAATAAAGATAATAATCTATTCGGTTTAACGTAAATGCCGCAGAAACAAACAAACAGACGATATACCTTCATATGAGTACCTCTCATTATGAGTAAAAGTTTCAGACGTTACAAGCGGTAGGTATTTACGACTGGATAAATTATAATACACAAAATTCCACAATCGAAAATGAGCGCGACCACCCCAGTGCCAAGCTAAACCTATAAGCTAAATAGTTTCGGTTCAGTCGCGCTAGACGCGAGCGGCTACATCCACCAAAGACATTTCTTTTCTTGCTAATTTCGTGAACTCATATACTGCGTTTTGTTTTAACTCTTCATCAAACAGCAGATGGAATAAATACAACTTCGTCAGAACTGTCCATCGCTTTGGACTGCCAACGGCTGACTGATTTAATTATTGGGTTGCGGCTCGGCCGAACGGGATTCCTATGTGCCGCAATTTAGGCATGCGATACGCTGCGGCACGTCGCCGCTGTAGTATGCGCGAGCCTTTACCGTCCATTTTGATGTGATTTGATTGTCGAAGTCAACATACCGGCTGTTCTAATCAGTGTTACCCACAGATAACAGAAAAAAACAAATGTCATCAAATCAAAGACAAATAACAAAAACGCAAACAAACAAATCACATTTCGTGGGACATTCCTTCGGCGGCACACTAGGTTTAGGTTTTTAAATAGTAATTAGTAATTGATAGTAAATAGTAATTAGTAGTATCTAATAGTATTATAGTAATACATTTTTATAAGAATAGTGGAAAAAAACATAGGTCGAACAAAATTAAATAAATGAATAAATAATTGTGGACATCTCACACAGAGCCTCCTAGTCCCCTAACTAAGCAAAGCTTGTACTATGGGAACCGGATAACTGATACAATACTTACATACTAATCGCAACAAGTTCTCCTTTTCCCCTTGCAGACTTAAAACTTGGACTAATTTAGATTTGTTCCCAGGTGGCACCCTACGGATATACGGCAGCGTGTTGCGGCCCGACGTCGCTTACATCACGCTGCTGCTGTCCGTCAGCGACACCGCCGCGAGCGTGCTGCGCGACACGCTCGACAAGTACGGCATGGCGCACCACGACCCGCACCAGTACTGCATCGTGCAGGTACGAGCTTCTTATGTGTACGACGGTTGGTGCTGTACACATAAATAATTATTATTCAATACTGGTCGGGTGGGCTAGAATCCATGCTGTTAGACTGTGTGTACGCTTGTTGGAGAATCTTTATCCGGCATTGTATTATTATTACATTTTGTCCGTGTCAGAAGCGGGTGTAATGTCTGGTACGGTCTTTACTGTGCCGTTCAGCGGCGCGTTGTCACGTGGTTTTTTTTTTGGTTTGGCTCCATACTTTTGTGTATTTAGCCAGTGCCAAGTAATTGATAATTTTTCAAGTTAACTAATATATATATGTGTCAAATCACAGTCCAATTCATCAAGTCAAGTCATAATCTAGTCTAGTCTAAGTCATACTCCTAGTAAAGTGGTGGCAACTTTACCAGAAGCTTCTATGGAGTTTTGGAAACAACACGAAAAGAAACGATTCACCATCATTGTACCACTTTCCCACACTCATGCCTGTAATCCAGCACTTAACGAGTAAAATGCCACCAATTTTATGCACTAACACTGAAAATAACACAAGTTTTGGAAAATAATACAATATGGTGACGCGATCTTTTTCGTTATCCTGCCAAAAAAAATTGTCGCGTGTTGCTCCTTCGTCACCGTTAAGTATTCAAAGTCAAAAGATTTATTACAAATAGGCTATTTTTAGCACTTTTACAAGTCAAGTTATATTAGGTACTTAAAATTAAGTTATTTTACTAAGAATATAAAATTACAAAGTGCTTATTGTCAAATAATATAAAGCAAGTTATATAATATAACAATAATAATAAGCCCATTACAATTTATGAGTTTAAAAAAATCAAGTTCTACCTACCTACCTATTCTACACACCATTTAATCTGTCATTCAATTTGTCGCCGGACTAATTCCGTCGTGCTGAGGCGGGTTGCGGCTCCCATCCAGCAAATTTTACGATCGATTGAGGCGACAAATTGAATGACAGATTGAATTGTGTTTAGAATAGGTAGGTAGGTAGAACTTGATTTTTTTAAACTCATAAATTGTAATGGGCTTGCTAACTTGCTTTATATTATTTGACAATAAGCACTTTGTAATTTTATATTCTTAGTAAAATAACTTAATTTTAAGCACCTAATATAACTTGACTTGTAAAAGTGCTAAAAATAGCCTATTTGTAATAAATCTTTTGACTTTGACTTTGAATACTTAACGGTGACGAAGAGTCCTTTACAGCGGTAGCAATGCTATAGATTTACAGTAATTAATATTTAGTGTACAGGGCTATACATAGTTACAAAGCGAATCAAAGTCCTAATAAAAAAAGTTTTAGTGTAGGTTCGTAGCCTCGCTAGACCAATATTAAGTATTCTTTAAATGTCTGCGTATGCTTTACACATCCATCTAAACTGCAGTATGCACATTCAAACTTTCCACTTAATTAATTCGTCTGCTTAATAAAGGTAACAAAGTAAGAGGCAAGAGCATGCATTTATTTATTCATTCATTATTTAGTCATTCAACTACAAGAACAACAACGAAAGTAAAAACTTATATACTTATTTTCGTTTAGCTCTTACGTTGACTGGTACTATTTTATTTATCAGGAGGACAAATCAGACAACACGGAGTACATTTTGGAAGACGACGAGTGTCCGCTGGCATTGATGAACATGACACGAAGTAAGTGGCATTTCACTTAATATTTTTAGTTTAGAATTCATTAACGCTCATCATTATTGAATAGTACACATAAGTACAACCAACTAACTAGTTGTAATCGAAAGGATGTGCTTAGCTAGTGTGTTTACCGAAAAATACAAACTTAGAGTCGTGAAATAGGGAGTAAACTTCTAGGCTAGCTTATTACATCCTACACCGCATCGTCACTTAGCATCAGGTGAAATAGTCGACAAACGTAAACCTATCGAACGATAAAAGAAGACAACTAAAACAAATTTCAAATTTGTCGAAAACCGGTGTCAAGTACACCGTACAGGTTATTTTGTTGTTGTTGTTGTTGTTTGATTCAATAGAATTTTGTATCTAGTAATCCCTACTAATATTAAAAACGCGGTTTGTATGTATGGATGTTTGATGTTACTCTTTCAAGCAAAAACTACTGAAGGGTTGTAACGAAAGGTGGAATGCAGATAGCTTATGCGCTAGATTAACTCATAGGATACTTTTTATACGTGGGTAAAACCGCGCGGCGCAACTGTTGTACTATAAAGAGAAGACTATGTATGTTCAGCTATGGATTTCTTCAAACAGCATGATGAGTGTTGTTTGTGCTTTATTTCCAAGTTAACAATTATCACACTTATAATATTATAAAGGCGAAAGTTTGTATGTGTGTATGTTTGTTACTCCTTCACGCGCCAACGGCATAATGGATTTGGAAGAAATTCGGTACCAAGATAGCTTATACACTGGATTAACACATAGGCTACATTTTATCCCGGAAATCTGAAATTTTCCCGTGAGATGAGTAAATAATTAAAATACCTTTTATCCGCGGGTGAAACCCCGGGGTGCAACTAGTACCTAATGTATATATATATATAATTAAGTTAATTTAGAAGCGGTAGCAATGTCCTTCTCGTTATGCTTCCCATAATATATGCAAGTGAACACGCAGGAAGCAGATTTGTGTTAAAGTATATTGATAGATCTGCACCGAAATAGCTCTCGCCCGCCGGATATGAGAGCGAATGTTAAACACAGCTGACCGCAAAAGTAATTAATTAGCTCTCTTGAAATGCAATCTACTTTTTACCGCTTTCGAGGGTAATTTAAAGTCCGATGCAAATGTTTAGCAAAAGTTTTTACTCTCTCACAAACTTTGTAATATCTTTTTCGAGTAATTTTTACTTTCTTCTTTACGTGTCAAAACTTTCAGGTATTTTCTTGGAAACTGGCACAGTACACAAACCATGTCATGGCCAAACAAGGGAAAAAAATTAGGTTTAGTTCTGGTTTTTGTTGATACACATACTAATTTCGAAAGACTTTTAAAATAAATAAAAAATTCATGTACTATCTATATTATGAATTTATTGTAATGTCACATCAACTTATTATGAATTTTAAATTACAATTTTTTATGTTAAGGAATGACGTGACGAGCTAACAGTTCGCCTGATGTTAAGCGACATTCTTATCAGTTTGCATTGATTCGGACCATGACAATGACAGATCGTCATAGTTAGCGAGCTAACTCCTTTTGGTCTATAAGACCAAAGAAGTAATTACGTTTAGACGTTTCTGAAAATAGGGTTATACCCTATTTTATGATACACAGGTGTTTAGGAGGTACCTAAATCTTCACGACGCGAGTTTCACTGACCTCTTTTTTTAAAATAAATCAGTATAAATTGATAAGTGGCTCAAGGGGAGGAATTTAAACTCTGTTTAAATTCTAGTGTACTAATTATGGGTACATATAACGAAACCAGCGCTTGCTTAATATTTACATGCTTGCATAAAAAAAGGTTTTTATCGGGAATTGTGATGATACAATTTCCACTGGGAAATGAATAGATCGTAACAAATTGTCCGATAATGGCTTTTCATAGACTGGACTTGAGCGATCCGTGGAAGCGGTGAAACCAGCAAAATGTATCTACCTAATCAAATATATGAGAGACTGTACGTTTTACCTTAGACAAATACATACGTATACGTAAACATGTTCTGTTATGAAGATGATTTATAGTCCTAATACCTATACATATTAGCAATTAGTAATATTTATATTCATTTATTGATAACAATATAGAGTTACAGGTAATTTCGGTAGAAATTAGATTCACATTCAACCAGAAGTTTGTTTTATGATATATTTCAATATCCGTTATGCGAATAAAAGTAAGTTTCAATATTTCTCAATTAATACGTAAATACCGTTCAAAATGTAGATAAATTAAACTTTCCTATATCTAAAACAACTTCCCCTAAAAGTCGCGTCACATCGAACAAAGGTAATTGGTCAGAGACTAGGTTAATAGCCTCGTCAAACGCATAGCAGTGTATCCAACGAAGTTTTATTGTAATGTGTCTACAAGTCCGCAATTTCCGCGAGAAGGTTCCTCTTGGGTCGGACAATGCTCGGCACGACTCACAATGGGAATATATCAACGGGAGCGAGCGGGCGCAGGTCGCGGCAGTCGCTTGGTAGACGCCGCGCCGCGCACTGCCATTCCGTGCGCTTTGACATGGACTGGGGCATCCGTCGTAAGTTTTGCACGACACCAACTTTTCTCGGATTGTCGCCGAGCGAACGGCAAGACTCGAGCCGAGCCAACGCACCGCCGCGATCGCCTCCGATAGTAAACAAACGCATGTGGCCACTCGGAGTAGTCCGACCGGTGTGCCCGCAGATGCCGGTCGACTGGCCCCGGCGCCGGTATTTTTAACTCGTTTCGCGGTTCGATGTCCGTTCCTTCGAGGAACCGCGATATGCATAAAATCGTCCTTGAAAGTCTCAACTTTTGCAATACTTAGAGAGACTTTTTTATTGGTTGTGAGTTCAGTAATTCATGTCTGACTTGAGATTTGCTGTAGGAACGTAAGTCTCAAACTTGTTTTGGTGTTCGGATGCTCTTCCATTCATATAACATGTAGCGTTGTGGAAGGTTCAACGCGGAAGTTTTGAAATTTCTAAAACATTTGTACATATGGCCCGTCATAATAAATGATATCATTTCTTTTGCCTGATGAAAACCGGTTTTATTTCGCAGAGTGTTGCGATAAACAGAGTTTTTTATTGCAAGCCAATAAAAAGGGCTACTAAGAGTAATGTGACCTTTAACATTATCCCGTATTGGGGGCAATCCCTTGATACTTGTTAGAGAAGACAAATGATTCCCTACATTGGACGTGCGGAGAAAAAAGGCTAAGTTGAAGATAAGTTATAGGGGTTGGATTACAGCCTGACATGAGATAGGTGAGCGCTTTATACGAACTACTACGTGCGAGGGGTAAAGCCTAGCTGTACTGGATACCTGTCGTCGTAAAGGCTACAACTAGATGTAATCACAATTCAAATTTGCAAAAGTTGTAACCCGCTCTACTTAACAAGCAAACTTGACTTGCATAATATAATATTGTGTTATTACTTAATGTGATCATGGTTCTCAGCTCAGTGAATTAGAATCTAAAGCGCATTTTATATATCGCGCATACCTTTAAAAGTAGGTCACCATTTCAACAGACTGCTTTCAATATTCTTTGTAAGAGATGTTGATATCAAGAACATAGAGTTCTTGTGTTTCGATTATTTTACAATTTATGAGTTAGGTACTTGTTCGTCTACGTATTAAAACCACTTATTTTTTATTGAACTGAACACTCTTAGGTCACTTTCACACAGCATTATTGCAAACGTAAGGAGAGACGTCAGACGCTGGTAATTTATTTATTTATTACTCTTCTAGGCACAAAAGGCCTATAAGTCTGTTTCCTTCGTTTAAAACACAAAGTAACTTATATTGAAGAACAAAAAGCTGGACAAAAGGAAATAAAGTGCACCTATTTTGACCATTAACCATTAACTAACCCTTGCTATGAATGCAATGTTGGTGTGGTTGACAGTTCGCTAATACAGTTACTTAATAACGTAGGACAAATTACTGAAGACGGATGCCTTTTCATGTAACTAATATACGTATATTATGCAATCACACAGCATTATTGCAAACGTAAGGAGAGACGTCAGACGCTGGTAATTTATTTATTTATTACTCTTCTAGGCACAAAAGGCCTATAAGTCTGTTTCCTTCGTTTAAAACACAAAGTAACTTATATTGAAGAACAAAAAGCTGGACAAAAGGAAATAAAGTGCACCTATTTTGACCATTAACCATTAACTAACCCTTGCTATGAATGCAATGTTGGTGTGGTTGACAGTTCGCTAATACAGTTACTTAATAACGTAGGACAAATTACTGAAGACGGATGCCTTTTCATGTAACTAATATACGTATATTATGTACGTGTGTATTTCCATGGCCAACAGACTCTCGCGTAATGGATGGTCTTTCCGCAACTGCATATCTAGTACTGTAAAAGTAGCACAAGTCGTGTCATCCATCTGGGCTAATTTATGACATGACTAGCTTAACCATATCCTACAATTAAGTAGGTATCGGACCGAGCGGCCCCTCGTCATTGGTAAGTGGAATTAGTAGCCTCTACAGAGTTCTAAAGTATATCCCAAAAATACAAATATCTCCTGCAAATGTAATACATCTATAACTTAAATATAGTCGTTTACATAGAAAAAGAAATAACAATACAGAGGCATTTCAGCCTCTGTGGTGTAGTGGTTGAGCAGGTCGGCTTATAACCCTAAGGCGGTGGGTTTGATTCTCGCGACAGGAAAAGTGCACAGAAAAAAAGCAAATGCTTGTTCTGTATCTGGGTGTTGTGGGACCATGGTCGTCGTAGTTCCTGGGTCCCTATATACAGGGAATCCTAGTTAGGGTCCAGGATCTATGTATGTGATCGTTGGGCGCTATTATTATTTCCAAATAATCCGTAAATGTTTACAACTCTGATGACTTAAGGTCGTATTCTATCTAAATATAATTATATCAACATTAATAAACCGTATTAGTGTAATTACAAATACAGCCATGAGTTAATGAAGTTCTTGACTTGTTTTAGTAAATATGTTAGATTAAACAGATAAACTTGTATCGCATACGTGTGCATTACTTATGCTCTTAAACAATCAAAGTTGTTAACAAAATGGTTTATAAAATCTAACTAAACGAACAACTTGTCGGAAAGCTATTTGTATAAATTTACTTAATGTTCGCTGGTTGAGTTATCGTTGAGTTTGGGTAAACTCTGCAAAGCTTCATCAGTGGGTGTCGCTCGCAACAACCGCTGTATTACACTCAGAATCTAACATCTCACGAGGAGCACAAATGTTGATATTTGCATTTTTATTGGATCTCGGACTTTGTATTTTGATGTTACTATTCTGCATATCGCATCAATAGTCTATACGGGTTTGAATATTTCAATCGACATGAATAAAAACTATTCAAATAACGTGTTCTGTGTGCTCGCTGAAATTATGCATATCTGATAAAGTAGAAAACGCGCAGGGAATATGTTAATTTAATATTATTTATCTTTCAAAACACCATTTACTTATAACAGACTTAAGGTAAAATTAATGTGAATAATGAATAATTTATATTTTTTTATAATGAATGAGATCAGTGTAATTTTCTACGTTATTTTTTATTTTAAAATCGTTATTATCAATAGAGAACATCCACACCGGTGTTCCAATCAACACACAGTTAAATTATAAAAAAATACTTGATTTTCATGCTGTAATTTTAGGTAAATTAATGGAGACATTTTGTATAAGTTAGAACATTAAAAATGACCTTCGTTTAATTAGTCAAGATTGTCTTCTTTGCCGGGCAAACGTCCGCCCCGTTTTGCGTAAGCTTGAGCAATGAAAGATGGGTTAATTTTCTACAACGTCCATTAGTCCTATTAGACTCTCGTAAGATTGCGTGAATTGAAAATGAAGTAGGTCTCAAAACCCGTGATACATCACATCAGTTTTAGCACTATACGCTTTATTAAAATACAATATAGTTTTTAGCCGACCGTATTTGTTTGCAAGCAAGCATAAAAATCTTGGTGAATGGCAGATAATTATGACAAAAGACCCCAGAACATTTTAATAGATTACATTTCTTGCAGCATACATTACTCCGCGGTTTACCCGCAACTTACTTGTTTAACCGCAACTTACACGTTTCTCTCAATTTTCCGCTATAAAAAGTACCTTATGTTGATACCGGTAATATAAGCAATCAGCTTGCTAAACTTCATCCAAATGGATACATATCCATTTTGGCGTACAAGCCATACAATTAAATAAATGTCGTTTCGCTTCCTTTATCCTTTGTTGATATCGGTATTAAAAGCAATTAATATTTTTTTAAACATCTCAATCGGGCGAGATAGCGTGAAACGTGTACAAACAAAGAAACACCGTGATTGCCACACTCATATTTGTGAGGCAATTTGAGGGAGTAGATGAACAAAACATATCCACTGTGATGGATTCTGTGGCCACTACGGTCCCCAGATCATAACACACCCCCACCAGATTGAGAAAATTCCTTCATTTGTGATCTTGGCACCAACAAAATTTACAAAGGTAAAGAAATTTGAAAAATTAGATAATGTCCCATAATTCGAAAACTGTGAGACTTTTACTGGGTACATTATTTTCAGTTATAGTGTCTCCCATTCGTAGGTTAAATCCACTCATTACGCCACAGTATGTATTAATCCAGATAAGGTGATTGTCATAATTGTTGGCGTTATTGTATTTGCATTTGTTTTATTTACCCCATACTTGGGGAAAAACACCAAATTTCAGAAATCGTCAGTCTAAAAGCGGGACACGTCCGTCCTTCTAAAAAGGTCACCGTTTATACGATGCTCCATTACTGTGTTCCACAAAAGATATTGTTATTTTTTTACATTCTCCCTTTTCGTTATGAGGTTGAAGATTATGATCTCGGTAAAAGACATGGATGACAGTATGTACGGCAGACGTGTATTGTGCGAGGTACTTGTTCAGGCATGTCCGTTCGCTGAGCCCAGCCCAAGCGGGCCATTGTTTAAGCAAGGCTTGCCGCTGAATGTTCAGCAGCGGCGACATTGCGTGCCATCCTACTCCGGAGCCATATATCGCTGCACCCACCGTCAGATGTTATCGCCCTTTATTATGCTTATACATCTCCACGCAGGCCCTGATATCATTCCGATGCCGTTTAATTCATTTTTGCATAGTGATGTTCGACGATAACATGATTGAGACAAAACTTGTGAGTTTTCTGATAAAGTTTGTTTTTAGAGTCTTACATGTCGCGCTGCGAATTTTATTTTGAACACCGATTCTTGAGAAATATGGACTGTAAAACAAAAGTGTGAAACAAGGGTAAGTGCATGTCTCACTGCATTTCATTTGTACTAGCGCCGTGGCGGGTTGCTCGAGGGTGCTTCGTTTTAGAACCCGCTGCGAGGGAAACAGAAGCCTCTCTTCAGTTTTATATAAAATATGTACAGTGGTTTTATAAATATTTTAAGCAAAACGTTCCTCTATCCCGCTTCTTTATAAGACTTCTTTTATATGATTTATAATTTTGTTATTTCATAACGAATCACCATTTATTTGTGCAGTCATAAACACGGTCTCATCAGGCACAAAAAATATCACTGACTGACCCTCGACCACAAATCACTTTTTTGTTGACTGAGAGGTTGCGATGTTCGGGCATATTTTCAGAATCGAAAGTGACAAAAGTGTATGTGAAATTTATGCCCTCGTAAACCTTTCACGTTTGTGAAAGAGAGCTCCTCTCGTTATGCTTCATCCCTATTGCTCTATACTACAGATTGATGTATCGCGTTGTATAATGTAGAGTGGCGTTTCAGCGAGCCGATTGATATCTGAGCTCTGACTGAAATACTTACTACCAGTACCTTTATAATCCGAAAGGGTTTCACGTTACGCTTCTGTAGCCGTTTTCACGTTTGCATATGACAGCAGATTACGGCGATAACTATTTTTGTCGAGTAAAAATCCCGGGCTGAATTAGAGTTACAAAATATTTTATGAAAATTAGGTACTGTAACCATTATGATGTACATATTCGTTGACATTAACTAAGCAGCAAGATAATGTGAAGCTACGAACTCATCCTCGACGCATGGGCTGTACACATTTTGTCCTAAAAACTTAATGTGCCCGTTTAAAAATTAGTGGATCATTTTGAGGGGCAACAGGTGAGACAATTAAACAAATTCAGTGGGTCACGCGTCACAAGGCCCGGGCGGGCGCGGCTGGCGGGTAGTTATGTTTCCGCCCTAACGTTATGTGATGTTGCTTTGAACTCTGCGATAACAATGGTCCTCTTGCTCATTGTTTTGGCAACAACAGTGTTGAGATACGATTATGTCAGCGTATATTATAAACCCGTACGGAAGCTATATAACTTCATTTATCAACTTTATTAACAAAAGAAATGAATTAGGTATTTATTCAGCAGAATTAACTTTCAAAGTAAGACATGACAGAATTTACTAGCTTTCGAGTCATACATGGCTATTGACATGGGGTTTTACATTCATAGGTATTCAATGTTCATTGCTATATGTATATGGAAAATTAAAAATGTATATCCATCTTATACTCTGCATATAATTAAATCGCTTATTCTCTCATCTGCATAAAAAACTTCAGTAAACATTTCGACGAACTAATAATTGGAATTAGAACTTTTGCGGCGTGGTTCATGCTGGAACAGTTCACTATACTCAAACTATACTCGTTACGATACGCTAATACATAGTAGATACAAGTATTTTGTAACTGAACTAATTGAGCCAAGACATAATTTAAGAATCTACATATTTTCGGTTTGTTTCAATTTGCTTCGTATAATTAAACTGCCTAGTGGTTGCCGTGTATAGCAGAGCTATAGCCGTGGCTCAGGCCGCCGTGATGTTAACGTACTGCTGGTGTGCCAGTCCAGTTACAATTAGACCGCCGGCCGGTTTGAACTTGTGCGAGTACACATAATACGCGCCACGCGATCCAAGGGTGATGGCTCACGACGATCCCTTACATACAGTATTCAAACATTATGTTGTTGAGCAGATCATTTACTTCTCGCTTACGGAATGATAGCAAGGAAATATTACTCGGTATGCGAAATTGTGCTGGTGTGTGTATCTGTGTGGCTCATCTGAATGCCAAGTTGTTGTATTTTAATGTGTAGGCCCCGAGCACCACCCCTCCGTGAACACACTATAATAAGGTATACATTTTTACACGTAGCCTCATGAGCACATCATTTTATGAACATCATCATGCGATTATATTACGTTTTTACATGTGAGAGCAGGTACTTATACAAACACAATGCATATATGATATTCTTGGAGCACTATATTATTTCCAAAAAATTAATAGTTAGAAATTGAGCGAACGTGTAAATCATATTGTAACTGTTAACTGAAAATTCGAATAGTATGAGTTCATTTTTGAGTTATATAGACGGCTGCGACAGCTAACAATTGTTCGAGCGGTGATCGTTACGAATTGGAAGAGCTTCAATATTTGATGTGTTATCGATAGGTTTTTATTGATTTCACCATTTATGAAGCATCATTATGAAACAAATGCATTGTTTTAACGCGTTTATCCCAAAAGGGCATCGCGGAAACTCGAAGCTCGTACAAAAGGAAATATATATTTTAATACAGTGACCTAGTTTCCATTTCAAATAACATGGTTCTTTTGTGGCGGGAATCAGCTTATAGACGTGAAGAGCTACAGCTTAATACCGGCTCGACAAATAAAAGAATATTTGAATGGGGGATTCATGAAATAAATGAGGTTTCAATAGTGAGTTGGCTTTGGTTGTTTTGTTGAATCGATCACTAATAGAACACGGTAAGGGTAACAGCTCGCTGTTTGTTGTGATTGATCCTGTTTCGTATGCAGTCGGTGGAGGCACGCTCACAACCGCACCCGTGTAAGGAGCGAAATCTCGTCGAGGGAGTAAAAAGTATATTTATGTAGAACAAGCAGAAATTGTTTTCATTATTGTTGCTATCTCGTAGAATCGGTTTATTATAAATGTGTCGGTGAGTTTAGTTTGCTTGCAGATCTCTTTATTTCGGATTTTATGTAGCAAGGAAAACCCCGTATTGGGTACTTTTATTTATTCTGAGGTGGCTGTTGAATAAAACACAGCTTATAGTAATCTCCCTTACATATTATTAATCTCACCGTCGGTACTAAAGTTCAGAGCCCTTAAGTTCGCACTTATCTCTCTATAATAAATGCGAACTTAGTAGCTGTCAAACTTAGTACAGGCGTGCATCAGTATTAGAATATATAATTAGTTAAAAAAATATTGCTATATAATATATCTTATTCAACCCCGAATACCACCTCAGATTAAATAAAAGTACCCACTACGGTTTCCTTGCGACGTAAAATCCGAAATGAAGAGATCTGCAAGAGTACTAAACTCGGCGACATAGCACTCAAAATTGAATGGCAATAAGCAGACCACATCGCTCTCAATATCGACAACCGATGGGGAAGTATGGTTTTTGAATGGCGACCAAGAATCAGAAGATAATAACGTAGGCCATTCCTCCACCAGGTAGACTGATAGTCAGAGGGACAATTCTGGTAGCTCGGTATAGTCTCGACAGTTACATTATAATCGTTTAAATCACTGATTGATTTTTTTTACGTATCTCGTACCAACTACTTTCGCGCTTATATCCTAAATGAATCGCGCTTTATAATAACTATTTTCATTGTTATAAAGAAATTCAATGTTAGTTTACTGTATTTTTGTCACAATTTATTCGTAGTACTCAGTAAATAAATAGCAGGCAACGCTGTAATAATATCTCCGCTACGAAAGTTGTAGCTCGTAGCAGCTCTCGTAGCTCCAGTAGAGCGGTGCGACAATGTAGACGCTAATGATGTTGACACTACAGGCGGGCTTGTCGTGCCTCGCCCCTACCTCCGCCGCACCGCGCAAGCGGCTTCACCCCCGCGGCCGTCTGTGAGTGCACTTATCTGCTATCACGCGGTGCTTCCAAATGTGCCACTTAGATTTTCTTAAATTGTGTTAAGACCGGCGCGCCCGCCCTCCGCTCGTCCGACTTTACTCTCTACACCGCCCGCATATTTCAGTGACCGTGCCGTCTCTCGAAATACATTAACACGTATTTGCATTGCAAACTGAACTTCAAACGTTCCACATTTTGAGGATGTACTTGTATATAGTCGTTTTGTTTGACCGTTTAAATTGTCATGGAAGCAAAGTCGATTTCGCTTATTACTATATTGTTTTTAAACATACTTTTAGTCATGCAGCAAGATCGCCCACTTAATTCTTGGCCAATCCTTTTCACAAGATTAGTTTTCCGCCCTGATATTGTGTGAGAAAATAAAGTGCCCCTTTTGCTCCTAAAGGAGGTGAAATTGGTTTTCGGTTGTATGTAAGGGCGTATTGGGGGAACTTACTGTATAGCTAGGCAAACATTGACGTGGCACAAGGCTTAAGTAACTAAGACACTTATTAACTCATGAATGTTACTAAGATACCAGTAGTCTAATATAGTTTGAAGGAACCTTGGGGTTGAATTTCGGTTTCTTAATCCACGTCTGTGGTGGCGGTAGTTTACTTCGAGTTATGAGGTTTTCAGAACTTTATTTACTTTTAAGTCATTATGTGGCACGGGATGAGATATATGCGTTTTAAATCAGAGTGAGCAGTAAACATTTGGGTCGTTGCACAAGTATCATGGAAAATGTATTCGCTATCGTGCTGTTAACAATTCATATTATTTTTGTGTCATTATTATTCGAGCGCTTTCGATCGTTTAAAACCAATGTTTCTCAGAAATTTAATACATATATTGAATTGGCGTTTTTCACAATCTACACTTTGTTGTTCTGCTTTTGATCCGTTTTTTCTACACACCTACTTTATCGTCACCGTTCCCTATTATAATAATATTGATGTGGCTGACCTTTAACATAAACAGAATTACTTTCATCCAAGTTTTGTGAACATGGAAAGTTCTTGTTGGTATTAAACAAGTTCAGTTTATTACTTTGCGGGGACGTGATTGTGTGGCTTTATTGTTCTATCTAAAGTTCGTCTAACGTTGCAAGCGTGCATCAAGAAGTGCATTTATTTTATACAATATTATTTTCTAAGTGACGTGACGTTAATATTTCACTCGCAGTTCTCACCCATTTTTAGACATAAGCATACAAAGACCTTTAGCAAAATTTGCGAAAGCTTATAGCGTGATGTCATTATTTTCGATTACTCATCGTACCGCATTGAGAACGGTGTCCGTTAGCACAGACTACATTATTATGATTCATTAAAACATCAACAAAACTTGTTGGTTGAAAAAATGTTCCTTAATAACAAATCGTATCGTACATACTACGTAATCTAAGTACCGTTGCGAACATATTTTTGTATGTGCCTACTTTTCTTAATAACGCTCATCTTACAGAGAAAATTTCTTAATTAAACTCAATTATTTAATCCAGTGTATTAGCTATCTTGGTACCGAATTTCATCCAAATCCATGCAGCCGTTTGAGCGTGAAGGAGTAACAAACATACACACATACAAGCTTTCGCCTTTATAATATTAGTGTGACAGTCGAATCAATGTCAATGTCAATGTTGGTACCGAATTTCATCCAAATCCATGCAGCCGTTTGAGCGTGAAGGAGTAACCAATATACACACATACAAACTTTCGCCTTTATAATATTAGTGTGACAGTTGAATCAATGTCAATGTCAATGTTGGTACCGAATTTCATCCAACTCCATGCAGCCGTTTGAGGGTGAAGGAGTAACAAACATACAACATACAAACTTTCGCCTTTATAATATTAGTGTGACAGTCGAATCAATGTGTCGGATGAAATTCGGTACCAAGATAGCTAATACACTGGATTAACAAATAGGCTACAAGACCAAAGGCGAATCAAGACCTCGTTCTTTTTTGAAGTCGGTTATTAAAAAGATAATTTTCCAGATCAGTTTATAAATGAGAGAGTTCTGAGTTGTTCTTTTTATATTCGTTAGCATTAAAGAAAAATTACCACCGAAGGTATTGAACACCTAATTATTTTTTTGGAGTCGGTTGAAAATGTGTATAATTCCAGGCTCCATCATGTTCCACGTGCGGCGGCGGCCGGCGGACGCGCAGCCGCGGCGGCGCAAGAAGAAAGCGGGCTCGACCGGCGCCGGCGTCGGGGGCCGGCCCGGGACCGACCCGGTGCTGCTGGAGGTCGCGCCGGACGCCTCGCCGCTCGAGAACGGGCGCCGGATCAGGATCACAGATGCCATAGAGGTAAATTTATCTCAGTAACTAATACAACATTATAAAAATTATGCATCTGGAAATACAGAATCAGATGCCGCCTTCATGGATGTGGTGGCCAGTTCGCAGTCGAATGTCTTCTTAGAATGACAGGTGTTTTTTTTGTTTTGGTTTGGTTGCACACTTTTGTGTGTTTAGTCAGTGTCAAGTAATTGGTAATTTCCCGAGTTAATTAATATATGTTAATAATATATATAATATAAGACAAGTCAAGTCACAGTTCAAGTCATCAAGTTAAGTCATACTCCTAGTAAAGTGGTGGCAACTTTACCAGAAGCTTCTATGGAGTTTTGGAAACAACACGAAAATAAACGTTTCACCATCATTATGCCACTTTCCCACACTCATGCCTGTAATTGTCCAGCACTTAAATAATAAAATGCCACCAATTTTATGCACTAACACTGGAAATAACACAAGTTTTGGAAAATAATACAATGCGGTGACGCGATCTATTTCGTTTTACCGCCATAACTTCTGACAGATGGTTTCTCGTAAACTTTTCGGAAATGTGAATATGGCTCTAGCTACGATAGTGGGATAAGTTAGCACTGTCTCTATGGCTCCCCGTAGTCTAGCCGGCAGCTGCAATGTGTAAATACCCTTATAGCTCTACACTGTCTGTCGTATGTATATGTATATGTTGGTCTGTATAAAACTGACGAGAAAGGCATTAGATGAGTAAGCAATTCCAACTATAAATTGCGCGCTTTTGAAATGGACAGAATTAAAGAAATTGTTTACTTAAGCGGTGGAACTGTATGAAATATTAGTGAAAGTTGATGAAAAAAAGTTATCAACGGGAAGAGTTTTACCATCAATTAATAGATAAAATATGTTATTTTTAGTTTATTTTCGCAAAAGTACTTTAGAACGAAATAAAGAAGGGATATAAAATGTTACATATTTTGTATTCTAAAGCGTAACGTAGCCGTATTAGAAATTATTATCACTAATTTAATGGGTATTATACTAATAAACGCTCATCTATTAAGTCAATGTTTATCTTTGGGGTTGATTCAAAGTCATAATTGAAGGGTTGAGAATAAAAAGGATTTAACTGACAAATTGACAGTTTCGAGAAAATTGACTTTAAACGTCAACGGCGTCATTTTAATGTAGAGTGCTTATAAGGTAATAGAAAAGGTTTATGTAAGTTACAGTTGCTTGAAAATGTTTTAATTCTATTAAAATTACTAAATATAATACTAATTCATACAATTACTGTAAAAATATAATATAATAAAATAAATATAGTAATGTTTTTATGCTAAGCAAACTGTATTTCTGTGACAGATAAACCATTTTTAGACTCAAAATCTCGAGATTTAAGCCTCATTTCGGTATTTTGAGAATGTATTATTGAAGATAATTTCACGCTGAATCCAACGATACCCATAAGTCATTTTGTCAAAAAAATCAGTTAAATCCTTTTTATTCTCACCCCTTCAATTGGCTCTCGTTCCGAATAAAAGTTATTCTTAAAACAGCGTAAGAGAATACTAGCAAAGTTGACCGAGCAGACCTAGTGCAATAGATACAGCATGTGATACATTATATCCTACAACATCCGCTATTGGCTATACAGTGGTCGATGTCATTCGACGATACCACTCATAGTCAACAGCGCAATCAAGTTTAGTTGGACAATAAAGACGAACGGGGTCACGGCATCGATTCTCAATGTTCTGAACTGGACGATGCGAATCTTCAACCTCTCGGGAATGAACGTGAACTGAAATGTTATTCCGAAACCAATGCGATTCTAACGTATACCCTAACGACATTTTCTTTATTGCCTGAGAAGAGCTTTGGGACATTCCATCGCTAAGATAAAACGAAATTGGTTTTTACAAATTGGGAATGGGAACTGGAGTGCGTTATCGCTTCAGGTATCTATTATTCATGTGGGAAGCCACCGTGACATATGTGACAAGTCTACCTTCCCAGTGGAAATCGTGATAAACACATCTATTCAAAAATAAGTTTATTGTAAAATAGATACGAAAGCGTACACGAAGACGAAAAAACAAAAAACGAAGCGAAACAATTGTTCGAAATGTGAAATGATTAAATGTCTATTTATCATATTTTTTTGACGTTAGCTACTAAAAGCATATTGGATGCCCTTCATTAATTATATCCACACGTCATCATATGAATTATAATCGTTATAATACAGGTGTGACATGTCGCACATATTGTGGTCGAACGATCGATATTGATTTCCTTAAACACTGAAATGTCTCGTAAAATACATAAAATATATGTTATGTTTTATAGATTACACATTTAAAATATAGGTTAGTGTATGTATAAAGCTAAAAAAGATTAACTGCATAACTTTATTCCAGCGGTAGGCCTTTTCGTTAATGACTGTGGTTAGGTAAGTAGTGGTAGAGTATAGCACTCGTACTCTTGGGCCCCGATCCCGAGCAATTGAATTACTCCGGTTAATGTATGTTGCGGTCTACTTTGTGCTCACGCTGGCCGTATTATGAAATTAACGGATGAACCCGGACTCATTACTGCGATCAAAAGCCTACCATTACACATACATTTTTAATCGATGAATAAATTATCTCTTTGTCCTGGCCCAGTATCATTTCATTTATTTGCTTCAATTTGGTTTGATACCGCAATGTGTTTGCAGAGGATTATAATGGCTAATCCCTCTCGGGAATCAGCGTGCATACATCATATGTATTTGATTGACCAATTTCTATGACACCCGTGCCGCCATTGTCATTCCTAAAAGGCGGTTAGAAGTCCATTTGAACGTATTAAATCAACGGCGAAATCTACTTTTATGAGGATTTAACGAGTAAATATTGGATGGATGCTTGGCTGAAGCTAAAAGCGCAGAGAGACGATAAATCTTTTCGTTTTATCGACATTTTAACGGCCCGCTACGGCTTTTAGGGGTTTTCCGTTATGGATATACGGATTACCATCTGTGTAAAATAGGATTGTCAGTGGGTGATGGGTGCTTCTGTTATGGATCATTCCAAGCACGTGGCAACCAATAGCAATTTAGCACTCAGTGCGCCCTTGCGAGCATCTTTTGTTTTAAAATTGCTAAACACAGCTGGTTCTAGACTCCACGATATTAGGAAATGCATAAAGTAAAACAAAGCCCAGAGAGATTTTCATGACTTTCCTTTTTTAAAGGAGAAAAATTCCATTCATTTGTGTGATGCTGTATATTAGCTTGGTGTTGTTAGCTGTGAAGCTAAAGCATTTGGATATGTTTCTAGCTCTACACTTATTTGCTGTCTGATTTCGATCGCGATATAATTAAAAACCCAAACAAAGACAATAAATCGTTTAATATTTTAATGTATTTGATATGTGACTTAGGTGGGTTCCGGCAACGGCACAACGCTACAGCTATACGGGCCGTCGATCCAGCCGCGGCACTGCGTGGTCGCGCCCGCGGACGGCGGCGGCTACTCCGTCACGCCGCTGCACGCAGACGCACACGTCTACGTTAACGGACAAAGGATCACACATACGCAAAGATTACAGGTAACTTCGCAACCACATTACCTGGCTTTAGTCGCGCGCATTACTTATGGTTGCTTCATTCCGCTCCATGCACACGCGACAACGCAGCGGTTACTTTAGCGATGACTATATGTCGTCAGCTATGTTCGCTTTTAACGAGCAAGTGATACGCAAATGACTCTGGACACACTAGTTCATTGTTTTTTATGTTTATGAATGACGTGAAGAGATAGTCTTTCGCCTGATTTTAAGCGTTGCAACTGCTCATAACAGTTGCTCACTCTACCTGGAACCCTAAAAAAATTAAGTTTTGCTTGACACTGCACTACGCACGTCATGGTGAGGTATCACTACAGTCTACAGTACACTACAGTCGACGGTGAGATCAAGTCATAAAGTCTCATTTATACTTTGTACTTCTTTAAATAAATCATGAAATCTATTTAGAGATGGTAACACTTTCATTGTGTCATTATGATTTTGTAAAATAATAATTAGTAATAAAGATATTTAGAAATTGCTAAAAAACAATCCGATTACATATTACAAGTTCATGATATTGACCTATGAACTCCTTATTTTAGGACAATGGTCCTGTAATAGACAAATGTCACGACATTTTAAAATTATCTTAAAATGATATTTTTCGCAATGTTACGATGCTATTTTACATGCTAGAAGACATGATAGCAAAATAATTATCCTCTAAAATCCACGATTTCATTCTACTGCTAATTAACATTCACGAGGCCTCTTGCTAATCCCTAAAGCCCTGAAGTTTCTCTAATTAATTTATTATCAACATCATATTAATGCCTCTTCATCAACATGGAAATAATATGCTAATATTAAAGTCCCGAGTCTCGCAACACATCGCATAACCTTACACTTAGAATTAGGAAAGTGTAAATAATTAGCTTATGCCTGCAATATTTGTGGTCGATATGTATTGTAACTTGTAAAGCTTTTCATAATAAAGAATTATATTTTCTTTTATACTAAGTCATATACTCGTAAAAAATACGATATCAAAAATGTGCGCGCACGTGCGTCTCTTGTGGTTAAGGATTCGTAATTCCATTATTTTTTATTGTCTTTAAAAGTAAAGTATGTCGTTTCCTACGTACGAACGCGAATCACGCCGCATTCAGTACCAAACCAATTTTGTCAGTTCGGAAATACGCTCGCCGCTGCCGTTTACATACTAACGGAGGTATATTTATGGAAACTGCGTCCACTACACAGAAGTCTAATGACATCTTGACATTCAAGGAGTTATAGCGTCGAGTAACTTGAGTATAATGGGACTGACTTTTCTACATCCATCATATTATAAAATGTTGACATTTATTGCCGGATGCCGTGCTTACTCATTACTCTGCACGTATCCAATGTTTAGTATAATTTTTCGAGAAAATTCTTAATGACCTGACGTAGAAGTATGTCTAAATATTTCAGATTATTTTCTACATAAACATCTCTTAATACAGCATCAATTGGTCTTGTATGGATAAAGAACTATTTTTGTGGCGAGATAACGAAACAATAAAGCCACAGAGCATATATATGTGGTGAGAGTTACCATGGTTATGTAGCGTGCGTCGCTAGCCATATTATGTCCAAATGGTCGTACGGCACAGAAAATAATATACATGATATGTACATTACTGTTAAATTGTGCACGTGTAGAGTGAACTTCTTTTCAAACATGCAATGTGTCACGTTTTAAGCGAATAAACGAGTCATCATGCTATTTCTAGTTCTATTCCGTGAATAAAGCCAAGTCTTGTAATCAGTACAGTTTAAACAGTACCACACTTGAATAATAAACGTTTTACAAGCCACTTTTAATTATATACACTTTGCCATTAGGGAAATATAAATTTGAGGTCATGGTGCTGCCACCACGGTTTCGCGAATACCATTAGCCTACAAACTTCATGTAAACATCCTACAATGAGCTTTACTTATAGTCACGTAAAAGCCGGACTCAGCTCTGAATTATTTTGCGCATTGTTATCTAATTTATGCGATGATCTAAAACGAATGTTAATAAACATTTATATAGCATTTAATATATCAAATGTCAGTAAAAACTTGCTTTTATTATCCCATCTATTCGTTATGGGATGCCAGAAGAAAGATATCACAGAAATAGTTTCATAGTTGCATTTTGTATCCCAAATATAATATTAGAACTAATTGTATAATATTCTAAATCCACGTTAATAAAAAGTAGAATTATTTATAGCGTTTTCGCCAGTACCCGCTTTATTTATAAGTATGTATATATAAAATTAGGATCGCACGTGATAATCTGTTTTTTATAGATCAAGGTCAAATAGTTGTAGTTAGTAAAATGGGTTACGGCCGTTCTGAATAGTTTAGTTACTTATTGGATCACCTACGCACATCGTTCGAAACGGGCTCACCTCTCAGGTTTGACTAATTGTACTATTCAAATACCGTGTCTCGTAAATTTCAATATAGTTCGCTTTATTATACAGAAGCGATGAAATGGAATTAATATCGGGGGAAATTGGGGCAACCGATTCATAAATTTATACACATCGCTCCTCCTCCTCCTTCTGGAATAGGGAGCTAATAGAATTCTTTATGTTTATTTAGCACGGATGCTTGCTCAAATTTGGACGCGTATCGACATACCGTTTCATGGACCCCCAGCAGGAGACCATCATCAACAGAAACCTCGCGCAGTCGCAGCATTATGGCTCCGGATCCATCTACGACAGGTAAGATAAACGTTGCGTAGAACGCAGCCACCGCACCTTTCCTTAAATGTTGTGATTAGTCGTACCCTCACCCGTTAAAACATAGATCCACCCGAATAACTTTTTGTTTCTTCATGTCACTGCAACTTTAATGTCGTTACGTATACTTTCTTTTTGTTTTTGAACTTAATTCTCTACTCACGTATCGTTCGTTTTTCCGATCACGGTATTCCTTACGTTCGTCATTTTCTTAGTTTTGTTTTGCATGTTTGTATCACCGGCTCACGACATCCGCTTGTGTACGTTGCCCCCGGTTAGATCTCCCGCGTCTCCCGGCGAGGCGAGCGGCGCGATGTCGCCGACGTCGCTGGAGGACGGCGCCGAGTACCTGCGAGCTAGCCCCGACCACGAGTACTACCGCGAGGCGGACGGCGCGCCGTACAACAACAATACGTTGAAGCTCGACAACGAGTCCCTGGCGATGTCGCAACACCTCGACTCCAAGGACGATCATAGAGACGAGCATTCGGACTCGGTGTACGATCAGAGCGCGCCCGGCAACCGCACCGCCACCTCACACTACAAGGATAACTACGAGACCACGTTCGATCTGGACGGAAACGTCGAGACCAAAAGCATTTGCAGTGCGAAAAGCGGGGGCTCGGGCCACGATGCCAGGTATTTAGAACTGGGCCAACTTTGTCCTCTAACAACATTATTTTAATTTAAACTCCTGATTGTTTAACCGCTGATAGAAACAAAAGTATAGGCGAGCATGACCGCTGTTCAGGTATCCTCGTAAGCTAACCTTCTAAGCTGATGATTGTTTGTGTAGGATGAGCGTCCGCGGCGCCAGTGGTCAGGAGGCCATTCTGCCGGCGGTACTAGAGTTCCCAGAAGGAGGGCAGGCGCAATTCCTGGCTGCTGTCATCTCGCGGCTCGATCCCTCCGCGCCCGCTTTCAAGCTCGCGCCGGTCTACACCCTGTATCTGTGCGCTAGGTAAGTGATAATCATAGAAGTGACTTAACCTTAACTGGTTGGTGCAGAGGAAGTTAGTGTGTAAATCAGTCTTTCTTGAGGTGCTGCTTAGCTGAGTTGTATTTTAATAGATTTTTGTGAAGATGGGCATTAGAAGTGGAGTTGAATTCATGGATTGATAATCTTCTATTAGCGATGTAAAGACGTAACCGCACACGTTTTTAACGCATTGCAAAACTGCATTGGCGCTAAGCCAACAATAGAACAGGGTATCGATTTTTAAGTAGCTAGAAAGCAGTTCAATGCTGCTACCGACGTGAACATTATGTATCCAAGCACATCATCAATATTCGTAATTTTTATTAAATTTACTCCATGATTACATTTTACGAGTAAAAGATAAATATGTACACATGAAAAAAAAGAGGTAAAATAATTTATATGACAAAAGGGAAAATAGTTGTGACATTCAAACTGATGCACCCACGTTCTAATCCCGGCCTGCCACCAATGAATTTTCATGTTGTATGCGGAATTTGCACTCGGTGTTACAATGGTCGTGAGCAAACCGGGCCTGTTCAAAAATCACACGCCCATGTCTCAGGTGTGAGAATGTATTGTCGATGACGATAATGACGAGGTTGGGACACTTGGTCCCTACGTAACCTTTTATAGTAACCAGGACACTCAACGCCATTCTTTATCTTTTTTTTTAAATTGCTAACAAAAAAAAATATATTTTCATGTTATAATAGGTCTTTACCTATGAAATTGCCGTATTGCAGTACAGACAATTTCAAACAAAAAAAAGTTTTGATTGGCTATGAATTCTAAATTCAAATTAATTTTGTTTTACAAATATGACATTCTATTTACAATATAAGTCTTTTGTTTATTGATTAGCGTTGTATTTTCATTACATTTCAACATTTTTCCTCATAATGGATACTTTGAAATTTCGTGTAATTATAGATTATGAGTTCCGTCGTGGCACCAACGCGGCACAAACGACACGTAACATCAACGTCGTTTACGGAGAGAACTGTTCAAACGAACGTACAACCCGTTATTGGTTTGCTCGGTTCCGTTCTGGGAATTTTGACTTGAAAAATGAACCTCGTGGTCCGGAAACTTTGGTCAACAATGATGAATTAAAGGCGATTGTGGAAGCTGATGAATCTCAATCTACAGCTGAGCTGGCAGCAGCTTTTGATGTTAGCATCAAAACAATATTGGTCCATTTGCGACAGATTGGCAAGATAAAAAAATCTTGATAGATGGGTGCCCCAAGAACTTAACGATCGCCAGCGCAACGTACGCGTCGAGACTTGCCTTGCGCTGCTTAACAGGCACAGAAATGAAGGAATTTTGAACCGAATTGTTACGTGCGACGAAAAATGGATTCTTTTTGACAATCGAAAGCGCTCAGCAAGTTGGTTAGATCCTGGTTCGGTACCAAAGCAATGTGCAAAACGAAAAATGACCCCTAGAAAGGTGATGGTCACAGTTTGGTGGTCTAGTGCTGGTGTGATTCATCATAGCTTTTTACAAAACGGCGAGAGCATTACTGCAGATGTGTACATTGAAGAACTGACCACAATGATGGCGAAACTCGCACGTCTGCAACCAGCTTTGGTCAATCGGTCGTCTCCACTGCTACTTCACGACAACGCGCGACCCCATACTGCACAACAGACCGTCTCTAAGCTGCATGAGTTGGGTTTTGAAGCTCTCCCTCATCCGCCATACTCACCAGATCTTGCGCCTACCGACTATTACTTTTTCCAAAATTTGGACAACTTTTTAGCGGGAAAAAAATTAAATTCCCGAGAGGCAGTACAAAACGCCTATGAAGGGTTTGTTGTCTCCCGTCCTGCTGATTTTTTCAAGAAGGGCATCCATAAACTGCCACAGCGTTGGCAAAGATGCATTGATTGCAGGGGTGATTACTTTGAATAAAAGAAATAAATAAGTTCGAAAAAAAAATACTTTAACTTTTTTCAAACAAAACGGCAATTTCATAGGTAAAGACCTAATATATATACCCCATAAGTAAATGACTCCACATGTCCAGGTACCGAGCGTCGACGCATTACCGGCCCGAGCTGACCCCGACAGAACGAGCTCATAAACTAACTGCGTTTCTACATCACGTCGCCTACCTCATACACGCAACTGTTCAGGTAACTAACATATCTATATACAGCTTTCATTCTAGTATTCACTTGAAGAATGTTCGTTTATAAGCGTTTCGCTCGTCTTAGTAATAACAACTGTGTGTCAACATTACTAAGATTTATTTTCGTCTGTTACAGGAGAGGTGTAAACACTCAGCAGCACAAGCGTTTTGGATGGCAAACGCTAGTGAATTGTTACATTTCTTGAAATACGATCGTCACATATCGTCATTTTCGACGCAAGCACAAGAGGTGCTGTCACAGACTGTCGAAGCTGCTTTCAGGTTAGTAAAAAAAATTAAAAGAATATAGTTAATTTACTGAGGATATTATTGAAAGGAACGCAATAGACTTCATAAAATTCCAATCACAAGCTGATTTGGTAAGTATTTTCGACCATCTTTGACTTAGCGTTTCTTTTGTATTTTTGTCTAAATTACAGTCCGCTTAATAACATAACATGAGTAAACCACGCTTATCCTATGACAAAGACTCTTCGTTGTTAGTGAAAAGTTTGCTCCAATTTTGAAATATTTTCGGCAGATAGCGAAAATATAAAAATAGCGACGTCTAGGATTCATTCATTGGAATAATTACTGACGTTTACATCACACAAAACAATAATCTATATTTATCTTTTTTGTTTATATGTGAAATATTCTTTTAAAATATATTATCTAATATCTCAATACTGCATATAACACCAAATGTTCTGGATTCATCTTAAATGTAGTGAAAACCATTCCTATCTTCCGTAAAGATCACATCCGTTTTTTACTTATATTTCTTATTTCTTCTGAAGCGTCGTAGTAGTAGCTATCGAAGGCCTGGCCCGTCGATGTACTTGTAGTTTGGTATCTAAGGTGCGGAGTGCGCCAGGCCTGGTGTAAATCATATTATAGTTATAAACTCCGAGTAACAAAAACCTTGTCCGTTCCAGCAACCTAGTAGCATGCTTCCAAGCGGAGCTCTCCCCGGTCCTCGATGTCCTGATGTCCCCCGGCGGGGAAGCAGGCGAGGCGACCGCGGGAACTCTACAGGCGCTGGTCACGGCGGTCGTCTTACTGCGAATGTGCCGCGTCAACGCTGCGCTAACACTACAGCTTTTCTCCTCGCTGTTCTATTATATCAACTCTGTCTGCTTTAACAAGGTAAGTTGCTTTACATAGTATTCATATAAGAATTTTAGCAACTCTAGTGCAGTCGCTACGATGATTCCGATAGGATCTTCAGGATCGAGACGACATAGAGTGACAAGAACAACAAGAACAAGAAGATCTAGTTAGGATTAGAATCACTGATAACGGATCGATCTTCAGCTTTCAAAGTATGTTTTCTAGTGGTAAGGCGATGGTGACAGCTCTACTAACGTTGGACAGAGATGTGATTACAGCATGTGCAATACTGGTGCCTTGCTTAGTCACTGAGAATTAGCGACTTTGTTTAGATTACTGATATAATCCATTGATATAGGACTTATCCTACACTGTATGTATAGTAAGACTGGTGTCATTACGCTGAGCAGCAGCACATTTTCGTATTTCGTATTCGCTGAAAAGAATTATCCACATGTATCAAAAAAAAAAAAATTCCTATACAGTAAATAAAGCTTTACAGCAATAAAGCCAGTAATTTCTCCTAAAACGTAGTGATTAATTTATTTCAGCTAGTTACGGAGCCGGGCCTGATAACGCCGCAGTGGGGCGCAGCGCTAGCCGCCCGCCTCGCGCTGCTGTCCGCGTGGGCGCTCCGGCAGGGCTCCGAGATCGCTGCCGACTGCCAGCTCGCCAGGATATATCAAGCCGGTATGTTATGGAACTACAACACTAGACTACAACACTAGCTTGAAAACATCTTCAAGCTCTTGGACTAGAAAAGATGTAACATTAACATAAATGGCAAGTACATCACTAACTTGCGTTTTGCTGATGATATAGTCATAATGGAGGAGTCGCTCAAGGACCTTGGCTTACTGCTCAACGACCTTAATAGAGTTTCCCAACAGGATGAACAATAACAAGACGAAAATCAATAATAATAATAAAAATAATAACGCCTAACGATCACATACATAGATCCTGGTCTCTAACTAGGATTCCCTGTGTCTAGGAACCCAGGAACTACGAGGACCATGATCCTACAACACCCAGACTCGGAACAAGTAATTGGGTTTTTTTTTTCTTTGCACAATAATTACTTGTCCTGCCGCGGGAATCGGGTTAATATTCATATTCCACCTATACCGGTAATGCAATTAATAAATAAAATAAAAAAGAAAGTATTCGTGTTTGTATGTGTAATGTTGGTTCAACGTTCAAACGGGTGAACGGATTTTAGTTTTTAATGTTTAGATGCTTTTATTCCTTGAAGGGGATCCTGTAGGATATAGATTACTTTCCACGTGGGTAAAATCACAGTCAAAGTAAAAAGATTTATTGCAAATAGGCTATTTTTAGCACTTTTACAAAAACTATACGGCGCAGCTGGCTTACTATTTTTTAATTTCTTTCCAGCTCGTCTAATCCAACGGCCGTACCGAACCGCGGGCGAGGCCGTAAGCGCGCTGACGTCGTGCTCCAAACTGAACTCGGTGCAAGTGCGCGCCTTGCTGACGCCGCTCGCGCCGCCCGACGTCGTGGAGGCGGCCGTCGCTCACGCCAGGAGTCTGGCGGATGAACTGTGTCGAGCTGATGGAAGAGAGGTCAGAGATTTTAACACACCTTTTATTATGAAATTGGCTTAAGTTTCTTAAGTCGGATCTTCTTCTTCTTCTTCTAAAAATATAATATAATAAAATAAATATAATGATGTTTTTATGCTAAGCGAACTGAATTCCTGTGTCAGATATACCGTTTTAAGACAGAAAATCTCGAGATTTAAGTTTCATTTCGGCATTTTGAGAATGTAAATGAAAACAAAAAAAAACGCAGGTGGTGCTGGAGGAGAGCTCGTGGCTGGCGGTGGAGCTGATGATCCCGTGCGACGGGTTCAGCGCGGAGGTGGTCCGCGGCGTGCCGCCCGGCCTGGCCGAGTTCGTGGCGCCGCTGCAGCGCGCCGCGCTGTGCCGCCTGGCGCGCCAGCCCGCCGCGCGCGGCGACTGGGCCGTGTACCTGTGCCGCGCGCCGCCGCGCGCGCCCGACCCGCGCCCGCGCCTCGTGCAGCTGCACAAGAACTGCAACGGCATGGGGCTCAGCATCGTCGCCGCCAAGGTACGCCGGCCCTACGACACGCGCGTGACAACTTAGTCTCCGTGTCTACGTGTTATATTGTCTTCTAGATACTACACTCGCGTGCCAACTTTATCTTCGTGTCTGCGTATTATATTGTATTCTAGATACCACACTTGCGTGCTAACTTTATCTCTGAATCTGCGTATTATATTGTATTTACAAACAAAAAGTATCTAAGTATTGTATCCGTTATCTGGTTCCCATAGTACAAGCTTTGCTTAGTTTAGGGCTAGATGGCATCATCCACATATTATTGAGTCATGGAAGTCGCATACGACTCGTTTCATGCGCTCTTTCTTGCCGTACACCTGCAAAATGTGGAATGAGCTCCCGCCCGCGGTCTTTCCAACGAGTTACAACATGGAGTTCTTTAAAAGGAGGGTTAAAAGAGTCCTTCAGGGTAAGCAATGCATTGGTGGCGCCTCCTCCGGTGTTACAGATGTCCATAGGCTACGGTGACCACTTCCCATCAGGTGGGCCGTATGCTTGTTTGCTCCCTTTAACATAAAAAAAAAAAAAAGATGGCGCTGTGTGAAATGACCACTAATATTTATTTATTACTAGCTGCGCCCCGCGGTTTCACTCACGAATAAAAAATAGCCTGTGCTAATCTACTATATAAGCTAGCTATCTATATTCCAAAGATTACCATTTTGGTATGGAACGTTAAAAATTTATAAAAATCAATTTTAAAATATGTAATTATAGATGCTAATATAAACTATGTGTTCTAAATTTCATCAAAATTAGTTCAGTAGTTTCTGCGTGAAAGAGTAACACATTCATCCATACATCCATTTCTCTCTCACAAACCTTTTCATTTATAATATTAGTAGGATTTATGGCGTCTCTGAAATTACGCAGTGACGAATTCTAGACGTCTCTTGCCTGTCTATGCTAAGCGACACTTTCTCCCGGGTTCTCGTATAGGTTTGTATACGAATTTTTGGCGTTATTCGAATTGATAGTGTCAAATTGTCAGACCAAATGCAGAAAGCTCGTTGGTTGCCTGTTGATCATCGACTGTCTCAACCAATGAGCGGACAGTATTTGGCATGTTGATAAGATACGAGGTTGACAAACGTACAAGATACTGGGGGGCTAGGGCGACACGTGCAAACTTAGGAGCTGTCAAAGGCTATCTATTCGAATCGTGGACCCGCACAATGGTTATCGCTGCTACTCTAGCTGCACAAAGACTACAACGGTATGGAGCTCAGCATCGTTGCCGCCAAGATAACTACCCACCCTGATCTCTACTACATTATACTCACTGGCAACTAACTAGTGTCTCCTCACAGATGCCATCGATTTGCATAACATTAGATGAACAGTTAAAAGTGTACGATTGTCGTACGAAGAACGGTCAAGAGCTCACCACCTTGGTAACTATTACCTACCCGCAGGTCTGATTCTCGCTTTAATTTCATACACACATCAGTAGCCAGAAGACATCCACTGCTCAATACAGGCCTAGCCGATAAAATGCCATTTTGAACGCTATCACAGGAGGATTTGCCATAATCATCACGCTTGTCAGGATTTTAATGTACTAAGGAGAATGCCCATTCTGTAGATATTACCCTAGTCGGTACTTTGGAAGAGGTGAGGAGAGGTATAATATTTTGTAAATTAAATCATCATCATGATAACGCATTAATTTACGAAATATTATAAGTCATGTGGTTACACTCTAGCTTATACACGAGATAGTCGTTTGCCTGATGTTGGCATCACGGCTGTCCATACATAATTACATACTGGTTTGCCTCCAGGGGTCCGGGCAGAGCAAGCTGGGCATATACATAAAGTCGGTGGTGCCGGGCGGCGCGGCGGCGGCGGACGGCCGCCTGGCGGCCGGCGACCAGCTGCTCTCCGTCGATGGCCAGTCGCTCGTCGGGATCACGCAGGAAAAGGTTAACTATTTGACTACTGCCGTCTCATTCCCACCCACTATACTTTTATTACAATAATTGTTCTTAACACATTACAAACGAATAACTCAAATTCATGTACGTGGTTTTCCCGTTTCATATTCATGTCTCACTATATTTAATTGGTAGGAGTGAGATAACAATACTGTAGTTTTCGTCCAAGTCGCTTCTCCAATTATGTGTGCTATAACTTACTACATGCCTTAGCGGATTGGTATTGGACCACAGACTATGTAAAATAATAAGTACCTGTATGATCAATATGACTATTTTTAAATGCCCATTTTCTGTTATATTCGGCAATGAAGCGTTCATACTCTTCGGTTTTCATAATATTAATTACCATGAAAATTTTGATTGTCTTTTGAGCTCGCGGACTGCCGTCTAAGTACAGTACGTAAACTTGTTCCAAAATACGCCACTGAGGCTCAAAAATAGTTGATCTATTTTTGTTTCCACTATCAAAGTCAAAGTCAAAAGATTGTATGAGTTTGAACAAAACTGGTTTCACAACTGGTGCAAAAAATCCGACACAATGCTGAACAGAAAACTCCGATCCGAAGAAAACAGCATATCGCCAGGCTTCACCTAGTGTTTTCATCTATGAACATATTTATCCCATTTTATACCTTTCTGAACTGTCGTCGACTCTGCAACAAATATTTTCCGTAGAGTGAAATCCTGCTATTTTAGCGTGCTGATAATTTCGACCATTATATTATTTTCGATGATTCAAGTAATTGCTGGCTTAATGTTTCAAAGAAAGACAATTCGAAGTATTATTCCTTTACATATATTGCTGTGACGCCTGGTGTTCAACAATATTTTTTTCACATTAATGTAGAACGGAAAACAAAAAATAAGCCCGTTTCTAAATCGAGTTAGAGTCAGCCGGTTAATTAATTATAAAGTACTACTGCGCCCCGCGGCTTCACCCGCGTGGTGCTAATTTTCTATCTTTTCTAATTTTATCTTTCATAAGAACCTTCTCCAAACAAAAAATAAAGAATTTGCGAAAATGATCCATCCGTTCACGCGTGATGCGATGATCAAAGGAAGTAGAGATTCCTTTTTATATGCAAAGTATGTGCGTATCGCAGGCGGCGGAGTACCTCGTGCGGACGGGCCCGACAGTCACGCTAGAGGTGGCGAAGCAAGGCGCCATGCTGCACGGACTTGCCACGCTGCTGCACCAGCCGGCGCACAACAACCCACGGCCAGGTAATTAATACATACCAACGCTGTACTAAACTAACATGTGGACAGCCTCTGTGGTGTGGTGGGTTGGCCCATAAACCGGAGGCGGCAGGCTCGATTCCCGCGGCAGGACAAGTATTTGTGCGCAGAAAAAATAAGCGCAAGCACTTGTTCTGAGTCTGGGTGTTGTGGGACCATGGTTCCTGAGTTCCTAGATACAGGGAATTCTACTTAGGGTCCAGGATCTATGTATGTGATCGTTGGGCGTTATTTATTATGTTTAATTAGATAAAGCCACAGAATATTCCAAGGATTAATTTTATATGCACCGGGAAGTACTGCAAGACACAGTCAATAATTTTTTCAATTTTCAATTGTTTTTTTGTTATTTATTCGTTGTTTATATGTATTATTATTTCTAAGCAACTATTGCATAAATATTTACTATTATAAATTATGAAAAAATGAAGCTAAATTCGTATAATAATTAGTTGAATATTCTTGTTTACGGATTTTATTATTTAACTGAAAGATGAAAGACGGGCTTTTATAAATTACAACTTACAACGAACCATGTCAGTGGCGCTGCGCTAGTGAATTTTCCAATATGACGAATTTTAAGGGCGCTGGTTCAGATGTCAAAAACAATTATTGAGGTGTTACCAGGAAGTTTGTTTATCGGTTAGGTACCTTGTACTAATGTATCCTTGTCACCTATATACCTTGTCACTCGATAAAGTTCTTAGTTTTAAATGCTGGAATAAATCTCTATGCACAGTGTATGTAAAGCTAGCATAGATGTGGTGGATGCGCAGAACCAGAGCTGGAGTACGAGCCTCGCGTGCGGCGCAACTCGGGCACCTTCACCAACCCACATCCGGCGCTGCTGCGGCCCGCCTCGCCGCGCTCCGAGCTCGCCACCGCAGGCAAATATACACCACGCTGCACGCAACTGCATTACATCTTTTGTTTCTATTTTACTTTTTGGGTTACAATAAGGGGGAGACGTTCGCGATATGGTAAGCCTCATATTCTTGCCACAAAAATGTCGTCTCAGCGTTTTTTTGAGTTATCTACGTTTTGGTTATCCGCTGTTTCAGTTCTGCTTTATGATTTCTTTTTCGTTCGAGAAACTTGTTTTGTTTTCAGTTTCCGCTGCTGTTTTGTTTTCGTTTCGCTTCATCACGACCGAGTCTCTCGCGGGTTACTTTAAAACTGAGTTTTCAGGATACGATCGCACGTGTCACCGGCGCTGCGTGCCCGAGGACGAGTCGAGCGAGTCGAGCTCCTCGGAGAGCTCGTCGTGTCGCGCGCACTACCACGGCTCCATCCCGCGCCTCATTATCACGCTCGACCGCGAGACCGAGCAGCTGCGCGAGGATCTCACGCCCGACACACCGGGCTGCCCCCTCGAGCTGCGCGCCGCGCCGCCCCGCCCCATACCCGTGTTCACCTTCACGTGCGAGGACTGCGATGCCATCGACCCGCTCTCTAGTGCTGCCAGCGACGCCAGCGCGCCTGACCCGCCCCCGCCGCCCTTACCGCCGCCGCCGTATATTGACCAGCGTGACTCCAGCGAGAGCGGAGACGCGCCCGCCGTGCCTCTACCGCCGCAGATGCGACCGATCGACACGCAACTAACGCTCGACCTGTTCTCGGACCGGCGCCGCCGCTGCACCGGCCGCGACGAGTGCATCAGCGCGTGCGAATGCTGCCGCACACCGCAACCGGATCCGCAACCTATCCCCTTCATCGACGGACCAGACGCCGACCCGGTCATATTCGAGAATGGTGCGGTGCCCGATGGAGTCCCCACGCCGAAGGTGCGCCGCATACTACCGCAGCTGTCGCTCGATCGCGTCGATGAGAGGTTGAGACCGGAGACGGCGGACGCGACTTGCCAGACGCCGCTCACGCCGTTAGAGCTCGAGACGAACCTGTCCGACCCGGCACCGCCGACGCCGCCTATGCCGCGTCGCAAGACGTCTGCGGCAAAAAATCGAAGACAAATACCGGTTACTCCGAAGCCTGCGAGTAGGAAACTAGAGCTTTCGTTGGACGTTGGAAGCGAGACCCATAAAATGGAGAATGTTCACAGTCGCCTGCGTCGAACGCTGGACGACATGACGAGAACCTACTCGGTAAAGTCGGTGGATGACCTAGAGTTGCCGTCGACGGGGTCCACGTCCGGGATCGGAGAGTCACGGGATGGGTTAGCCGCGACCCGTTCGCCCCTCGAGGCGGGCGCGAAGCAGATCCTCGATAGCGTCGACCGAAAGTCGTGGAAGTCTCCCGACGAATACCGGCCTGCGTTCGGGAAGGTGCGTGCGCTCACAAGCCACTTCAACTCTATCAACCTCACGTACAGCGCGAAAAACTACCGGCGGAACTGGCAGTCGAGTCCCAACCTCAGCATGAGGGACGAGCGCGCGCCGCGGCTAGCGGCCAGCCTGCCCGCTAGCGCCAGCCTCGCCGACATACAGTACGAGTGCAGCAAGACCGACACGACCGACACCGGCGGTAAGCTCTCCGACGATGAGGTGCGCAGCATTCTCATCCAGCTGGAAGATTGGTCCAAGTATGGTTCGCGGGGCAGCGAGGATACGCTCGCGCACGGGAACGAGTTCGAATTGCCCAACCTGCCTTCCGAGGAGTGCTTGGACGCGACGCCGCCGCAGTTCGCGTTCAACGAGATCATGGACCGGCCGCGGCGGATCACGCTCGATAACATCCGGCTCAAGTCGACCTGGTCGAGCGTGAACTCGCGGAGCCGGGAGTCGGTGGGCGGCAGCAGCGCGGCGGGCGCGGGGGGCGCGGGGGGCGCGGCACCGCCCGCCCGCAGCCTGCCCGACCTGCGCCGCGCGTGCCCCGCGCTGTGCCGACCGCTCTCCTGTAAGATACATCACGGCATTCATGTTACGTGCTTAGATGTACGCACTGCATACTTTGATTCCTATTCCATTATTATTACGTTGATTTACAGCACTCTTTTTTATTTTATTTAGTGAATGTTAATGTTTTTAAGTTGTTAGTTGTAATTATATGTTACTTTATCTTTGTTCCCAGTAATGTGTATCCGAATTATATTGCATTTAATATGTTTTTTTAAATTAATGTAATTTGCAATGCCTTTTGATTACATTTTTAAGCATTTTATCGTTCCTCACAATTTATTAATGTTTACCTCTTAAATATTATCCATATAGTTACGTAAATTGTTTTTTTAGTACGTAGTTGAAACTTAATCAGTCAATATTTTAAGGATTTTTACCATTCCGTTCCCCTCTACAGTTAAATTTCAATTTCATTTTCTCCCCGCGCTGGGCATTCTCAGCCCGCGACACTAACTCGAGAAATGCTAACAGTTTTCTTGATACTGTATTATTTAATAAAATTCGGTTCACTTTAGCGTTACCATATCATAATGTTAGGTCCCTATATATTTTACATCGAGACAATAAATCCCGCGTTGCGTCGTGGCAATCAACTTATTCCGGCATTCCTCTGTAGCCTTAGTAGGTCCGTGATATTTACGTCGAGATGGAGAAATTTTGCGCTGTCCCCTCTACCTAGACCCTCAATATTTCGTTATCCCCGTGCCAACAGCTCCGTCACAGAATAAATATAGTAGGTTCCGTTATGCAGCAGGGCCGGGCGGCGCGGCGCGGCGGGCGTCGGAGCGCGACCTGCCGTCGCGGCTGGCGGCGGAGCCCGTGAAGCCGAGCAAGAGTACCCCCGCGCTACACCACGCGGCTGCGCAGCACCCCACCGCGCACCACGCGCCGCCACCCAGGTACAGGCGCTTCACATCAACAGTCGGGATAGGACCACTGCTGGAACATAAGTCTCCTCCATAAAACGCCACTTTCATTTATTTTATTTTTCTCTATAAGGAATGGTAGCATACATCTTAATATATAAAAATGAATCTCTATTTTCCTTGGTCATCGCATCATAGGTAACATAGGGAACGGAATGTACATAGCATAATAAACAATCAATCGCGTTACGTGCAAACGAAAAGAAAAAAAAAGAAATCCTGAACATGCGCAATAATTCCCTGGAAGAGTCGTGACCTATTTATTAGCTCGTACATGTTTGTACGTTACACAATTTATATGAAGTTAATTATGCCATCTTCTATATATAAAAATGAATTTCTATTTCCCTTGGTCATCGCATCACGCGTGTAAGGATGAAACATTTCCTCTAATTCCTTTTTTGTTTTGTCTATTATTGTCAGAAGAAAGTTCCTATGAGAGAAAAAATTAAGAAAATGAGCAGAAAATTAGAAAAATTCACCACCCAGGAGAAACCGCGATGCGCAGATAATGTACAATAAAAATCCGTTCCCTTCTATTCTGTTCCGTGGCAATGTAAATTGAGGTTTAGAGTGAGGGATGCTTGCAGCGTGAGCAGCCCGGCGGGCTCGGAGGCGGGCGGCAGCGCGGCGCTGTGGGCGCACAAGTCGCGCAGCAGCCACAACCTGGCGGGCGCGCCGCACGACGCCTTCTACCAGAACCTGTCCACTGTGCACTCTCAACAGGACAGGTCACAATTTTTTTTGTTTTGTTTTGGCTCCACACTTGTATATACTTAGCCAGTGTCAAGTAATTGATAATTTCTCAAGTTAATTAACGTTATATATATTATGTGTCACGTCACGCGAAACTATACTATTGAGTTTCAAGTGTCACTGCAACTGATATGGGCAGTCGTGTAGCTTAACATCAGGCGAGCGACTAGCTCGTCATGTCATTTCGTAACATAAAAAAAGTCAAGTCAAGTCACAGTCCAAGTCATCAAGTTAAGTCATAGTCTAGTCCAGTCAAGTCATACTCCTAGTAAAGTGATGGCAACTTTACCAGAAGCTTCTATGTAGTTTTGGAAACAACACGAAAATAAACGTTTCACCATCTTACCACTTTCCCACACCCATGCCTATAATGCAGCACTAAACGAATAAAATGCCACCAAATATACGCATTAACACTAAAAATAACACAAGTTTTGGAAATTAATACAATGTGGCGATGCGATCTTTTTCATTTTCCCGCCAAAACTCCAATACAGGTTAGTTAACAATAACATCATATTTTGACAGCCTCTGTGGTGGGGTGGTTGAGCAGGTCGGCTCATAACCCTCATGTCCTCGTAGTTTCTGGGTCTCTAGACATAGGGACTCCTAGTTAGGGTCCAGGATCTATGTATGTGACCGTTGGGCGTATTATTATTGTTATATGTTATGCTGTCATTTATTTAAAAAACAACGCGAAATATTATTTTTATTATTCTAAAAATATTAGTAAATTTCAAGTCCAATAAACATCATATTGATTGGCCCGACAGCTCAGTTGGTAGTAGCCCTGCCTTCTGAACTGTGGGTTGTGGTAACATAGGTGTTTGTTCTGTGTCTGGGTGTCATATTGTATTCTATGTATGTATTTACAAACAAAAAGTATCTAAGTATTGTATCAGTAATCTGGTTCCCATAGCACAAGCTTTGCTTAGTTTGGGGCTAGATGGCGTTGTGTGAGATGTCCACACATATTATTAGTATATTATTATTATATTGACATAGTTCATTTGAAACAAATCTTTAACTCCATGCAGTAAGGAGTATGGTTGTATAACAGGTGGTCCTCGCTGCGAAGTTCGACGGGCAGCAGTCGGCCGCACTCGGCACACTTCGGGCCGCGAGCCGACGCCACGCCGGACTCGCCACTACATCAACAGGTACTGTAGTAATAATCGTGTAATTAAATAAATTAATATAAATAAAAAATAAAAATAATAATAAATTAAATTTTCTTTTAAGTGTAATTGTTTTTGGTTCCTAATAAAATACTTTATTATCATTATTAAAAAAAAAAAAAATTAACGACTCCAAAGTTTAATCCATTAAGCGGATGATTAAATAAAGATAACATTTATGGAAATATAGTCATGGAAATATTTCTACATTACATGTTACTAATAAACACCATTTCAACACAACTATTACTTATTATAAGTATTTTAATATTTTAAACTGATTCATTGTTTTATTCGTTTGTCGTTGTAATCTTGCACTTACATGTGTTGAATTCGCGATTATGTTATGATAGCATCTAATGAAATAAAATTTTCAAAGCTTGTGGCCCGTTCCTCAACTGTTCTGTCAGTCCTTCTTTGTTGTTCTGTGCTTAAGTATGAAATAAATAAATAAATACATTGTTTAGATTTAGATTGTTCAAAAGAAGACGCTAATATATTAGACATAAACCGAATTATTCGTACGTTAGTTAAAAGCACAGAGCAGGGAAAAATATTACGCTAACGCCTCAATAGAAGCGAAAGTTATACGAAAGTTAAGCGCTTACATGAATGACAATACTCGATACATTAATGACATTTGCGCAGGTAAACTAGGTTTTATTTTACAACGTGATACGCATCGTTTGTACAAAAAGGTTGTGTTGAGAAAGGCGTTAACTGGATTTATTTTCCTGCTCTGTAGTTATAATTATTTATTTAAATATTATCCATACAGTCACCTCAGTCGGGCGCTATGAGCGCTCGCGCCGCCAAGCTTGCCGAGATGTCGGAGGAGGTGTCGCGCAGAGAGCAGGCAGCTCACCAAACGCAGCACCGCAGCCCCGCGCCGCTCATGCATAACCACATATCGCCACACAACACGCTACAACCGGGTAAACATCTATTATATCCAACTAGTTTTCAGATCTTTTTTTTTGTTTTTGTATTGGCTCCACACTTTTATGTATTTAGCCAGTGTCAAGTAATTGATAATTTCTCAAGTTAATTAATATTATGTATATTTGTGTCAAGTCAAGTCATACTCCTGGTAAAGTGGTGGCAACTTTACTAGAAGCTTCTGTGAAGTTTTAGAAAGATCACGAAAATAAACGTTTCACCATCATTATACCACTTTCCCACACTCATGCCTATAATCCAGCACTTAACGAATAAAATGTCACCAATTTTATTCACTAATACTGAAAATAACACAAGTTTTGTAAAATAATATAATGCGGTGACGCGATCTTTTTCGTTTTCCCGCCAAAACTCGGTTTTCAGATCTATACATATAAAATTCAAAGTCCTGACTGACTGACTGACTTGTATATCAACGCACAGCCTAAACCGCTTATAATAGAATTTGGAGGGCGTGTTCTTTGTAAAATGTAGGTAGGGGTTTTCGAAATTCCACCCCTAAGAGGGTGAAATGTGTGGTTGAATTATTTTCCTATGCCGCGGGCAGAAGCTAGTATATTATGGAATTGTGCATTATTTTTCCGAAGTCTATTTTGCTCAAAACCAGTGGCGTAGCTACCGGAGGGCTAGAAGGGGCATTAACATTTAATAAATGTTATTAAAGATTTTAATAAATGTATGACGGCGGCAACGTCCAGTTGTAAATTCTATGCGCAGCGGGCAGTACCGTAATTTACCCTGTCGTAGCATTTAAATTTATTACAGTGGCAACATCGGTATCTGTCATCGCTCCCCCACCCATCTAGCACAAATATAAAAAGGGAACGCTCGGTGTACTACGGTTCATTCTTGCTCCGGACACGGCTTGGTGTGCATGCTGAAGGCCTATAGTTATATAGGTTGCAACCTACGCACAACCCGTTCTGCGTATATGTATATGGGAGATTATTTTAATTCATAATATTGTGCCGAAATGTTTAATTTATTCAGTTACATATAGAACTATGTCCAATGATAGAAATTACCATAATAATAGGTCTTTACCTATGAAATTGCCGTATTGAAGTACAGACTTTTTCAAACAAAAAAAAGTTTTGATTGGCAATGAATTCTAAATTCAAATTAATTTTGTTTTAAAAATATGACATTCTATTTACAATATAAGTCTTTTGTTTATTGATTAGCGTTGTATTTTCATTACATTTCAACATTTTTCCTCATAATGGATACTTTGAAATTTCGTGTAATTATGGAATATGAGTTCCGTCGTGGCACCAACGCGGCACAAACGACACGTAACATCAACGACGTTTACGGAGAGAACTGTACAAACGAACGTACTACCCGTTATTGGTTTGCTCGGTACCGTTCTGGGAATTTTGACTTGAAAAATGAACCTCGTGGTCGTCCGGAAACTTTGGTCAACAATGATGAATTAAAGGCGATTGTGGAAGCTGAGAATCTCAATCTACAGCTGCGCTGGCAGCAGCTTTTGATGTTAGCATCAAAACAATATTGGTCCATTTGCGACAGATTGGCAAGATAAAAAAGCTTGATAGATGGGTGCCCCACGAACTTAACGATCGCCAGCGCAACGTACGCGTCGAGACTTGCCTTGCGCTGCTTAACAGGCACAGAAATGAAGGAATTTTGAACCGAATTGTTACGTGCGACGAAAAATGGATTCTTTTTGACAATCGAAAGCGCTCAGCAAGTTGGTTAGATCCTGGTTCGGTACCAAAGCAATGTGCAAAACGAAAAATGACCCCTAGAAAGGTGATGGTCACAGTTTGGTGGTCTAGTGCTGGTGTGATTCATCATAGCTTTTTACAAAATGGCGAGAGCATTACTGCAGATGTGTACATTGAAGAACTGACCACAATGATGGCGAAACTCGCACGTCTGCAACCAGCTTTGGTCAATCGGTCGTCTCCACTGCTACTTCACGACAACGCGCGACCCCATACTGCACAACAGACCGTCTCTAAGCTGCATGAGTTGGGTTTGGAAGCTCTCCCTCATCCGCCATACTCACCAGATCTTGCGCCTACCGACTATTACTTTTTCCAAAATTTGGACAACTTTTTAGCGGGAAAAAAATTCAATTCCCGACAGGCAGTACAAAACGCCTTTGAAGAGTTTGTTGTCTCCCGTCCTGCTGATTTTTTCAAGAAGGGCATCCATAAACTGCCACAGCGTTGGCAAAGATGCATTGATTGCAGGGGTGATTACTTTGATTAAAAGAAATAAATAAGTTCGAAAAAAAAATACTTTAACTTTTTTCAAACAAAACGGCAATTTCATAGGTAAAGACCTAATATATTAGGTCTTTACATAGGTAAAGACCTAATATATTAGGTACCAAAATAATAATATATTAGGTACCAAAGCTGGTTGCAGACGTGCGAGTTTCGCCATCATTGTGGTCAGTTCTTCAATGTACACATCTGCAGTAATGCTCTCGCCGTTTTGTAAAAAGCTATGATGAATCACACCAGCACTAGACCTCCAAACTGTGACCATCACCTTTCTAGGGGTCATTTTTCGTTTTGCACATTGCTTTGGTACCGAACCAGGATCTAACCAACTTGCTGAGCGCTTTCGATTGTCAAAAAGAATCCATTTTTCGTCGCACGTAACAATTCGGTTCAAAATTCCTTCATTTCTGTGCCTGTTAAGCAGCGCAAGGCAAGTCTCGACGCGTACGTTGCGCTGGCGATCGTTAAGTTCGTGGGGCACCCATCTATCAAGCTTTTTTATCTTGCCAATCTGTCGCAAATGGACCAATATTGTTTTGATGCTAACATCAAAAGCTGCTGCCAGCTCAGCTGTAGATTGAGATTCATTAGCTTCCACAATTGCCTTTAATTCATCATTGTTGACCAAAGTTTCCGGACGACCACGAGGTTCGTTTTTCAAGTCAAAATTCCCAGAACGGAACCGAGCAAACCAATAACGGGTTGTACGTTTGTTTGTACAGTTCTCTCCGTAAACGTCGTTGATGTTACGTGTCGTTTGTGCCGCGTTGGTGCCACGACGGAACTCATATTCCATAATTACACGAAATTTCAAAGTATCCATTATGAGGAAAAATGTTGAAATGTAATGAAAATACAACGCTAATCAATAAACAAAAGACTTATATTGTAAATAGAATGTCATATTTTTAAAACAAAATTAATTTGAATTTAGAATTCATAGCCAATCAAAATTTTTTTTTGTTTGAAAACGTCTGTACTGCAAAACGGCAATTTCATAGGTAAAGACCTATTATCATATCTACTATAGCTATTAACCTTCATACGTTAGACGAAACCTCGAGGTAATTATATTTATTACACAGGTCTTAGTCCGCAAATGTTACACGCGAGTCAACAACAGCTTCAACAACAACATCAGCATCAACAGCAGCTACAACAACAACACCAACAGCAGCAGCTACAACAACAGCAACAGCTTCAGCAACAACAGCAGCTACAACAGCAACAACAGCTACAACAACAACAACAGCAGCTACAACAACAGCAACAGCTACAACACCAACAACAACAAATTCAACAGCAACAGCAGCTTCACCAACAACAGCAACAGATTCAGCAGCAACAACCGCACCTTCAACTGCAACAACAGCAGCAACAGCTTCAACAACAACAACAGCAACAGCAGCAACAGCTACAAAATCAGCAACAACAGATGCAACATAGTATGCAGTCTCACCAGCACTCCACGCCACAGAGGTTTGCACCAACTCCATCAGTCTATAAATTTTTTTCTTCCGTCGAAAAAATATAAGAATTATCCAGATACTTCTTATTTGACTACTCTAGTTTTAACGGATTTCCACTAGTGGAAATGAATAAATTATTATACTTGACTGATAGCTATCGCTCGCAGAGAGCATATTGTAAAACCCGGCAACCTATTCAGAGCAATGACAACAATACAAGAAAAAAACACAGAGAATTACACATGACTTAACTAAGTATAAGTACTTTCTTAACTAAGTATATTATAAACTAATCTTAATAATAATCAACGAACTAAATAGAATCACAATAAAATTTACTGTGAATAAATTTATGTCATCCCATTTTTACATGTATGCGATGGTTAAACTACCTTTACATAAAATATAAATTTTGAAACCAGTGATCTTTAATTAGACTATCTTTGTGCAAAATCATGCAATACATATTTGGAAAAAATAAGGCTTTTTAGGATTCAGACGGGCATCACGCGCTCTTAGTACCACGGTAAAATTACTGACATAAAGACAACTTTCCTATGAACACTTTGACCTCTGAAACTAATTCTCAAAAGTAACACAAGTTTAGCGTTTTACATTATCCTAATTTTTATTCCTTTGCTTCCTTTTATTGTTTATAGACAAAGCATTTGACCACTGTCTCCTGATGGATAGTGACCAGTTAATCTATGATGGTGCATGCTTGCCTAGAAGATACCTGCTGTTCACTCTTGACTTGAAGACTCACAGATTATAGTTAGATGGAAACAAGGACGCTGGCAAATTGTTCCACTCATTGGCTGTTCGCACCCTAAAGTGCGTAGCAAAACGTTTAGTGCGGGTTGATGGAATTTTGATATGGCCAACTTAACAAATCAAAACAAGCTCAATAAAACCACATTGTTTCGTTCTGTAGCACTTGCTTAAGAGGAAATCAATGACAAGAGTTTAGTAATAAATCGTACAAGATGTATAAGAGTCATTACTAGAATCTATGCTAAACTGTTGACTATGACTATGAATAATACAAGAACTTGTGCTTTATTGTAGGTACGAGTGGCATCAACCGCCCTCGCCTCAGCGGTCTCAGCCACCTGTTGCTCCAAAACCACAGGTATGTATACAATGTGTGTGCACAAAAACAGTTTCTATTTGTTCTGTGCTAAGGCACAGTTCTCTAGAGACTTTCACGTTTAATTTGTTAATATCTGTTACCAATATACATATCATTGATACAGTTTAAAAACTAGTTAGGGAATCTATGGATTCATTAAAATAATGTAATTATGTCAATACACATTTTTGTATTGTTTTTATACGATCATGCCAATATTCTGTAAGGTCGGGTTTTGAGAGACAAGTGAAACGATTGAAATCTGGTTAAATACTGATTATATTGAATAGAAAAGGCATAAATGATACAATTGGGTACCAACACATATAGACTTAGGTATATTGTACATCTCGATGATTTCATTTATATCAGAAAAGCTTGATGGTGTAACACATGAAGTATCACAAACCGACGCTTGTCGTACTTTTTGGCTTTCGCCTTTCTTATACATCAATCCATTTGGCAATCTTTCTATTAAAATTTATCCGTTGATTACGCTAAGCAGGCGGACTACTGCTATGAATGAAATCTTTAAGTATGAAACAGTTGTTTAAAATTCTTTTGTATCGCAGCAGATGTCGAGAAGGCCGGACGAATCGGAGGAGCAATACTACCAGTCGCAATCGCAGCAGCCGCAGCCACAGTCGAGCTCCATAGAACCTGATGAAGGTACTCATTTTTAATCTTGTGAATATTAATTTCTCTTCATAAAGTATATTTTTATGTGAAATGATATTTTAGTATTTATTTTGATATGCAACTACCGCCCTTAAAATCAGTATGTTCACCAACCGTCAAAGATGGGTTATGTACCACGACCACAATGTTCCAGAAAATATACTAATGTATTTACTGGCATCATAGCTCAGTTGGTAGCAGCTCTGCCTCTGAACTGTAGGTTGTGGGTTAAATTCCTACACAGGACACACATTTGTGTGATGAACATAAGGGTTTATTCTGTGTCTGGGTGTTTTATTGTATTCTATGTATGTTTTTACAATCAAAAAAGTATAAAGTATTCTATCAATTATCTGCTTCCCATAGCACAAGCTTGGTTTAGTTTGGGGCTAGATGGCGCCGTGTGAAATCCGCAAATATGTATTTATTTATTTATATATTTTAATTTATAACTAGCTGACCCGTCCAGGTTTCAATATAAATAAAAAGTATCCTATGTCCGTCTCCTAGTTCTAAACTGCCGCCTCCTCACAAATTTTCAGCGTTCTTGAGTTATAAACAGTGTAACTAACACGACTTTCGACGAATTAAAGACGATAAAGGCCCCGTTCGTTTGACTTGTCAGTTGTTGCCAACCGGTGTCAACAAGTGTTCGTTTCCAGAGCGGTACGTGGCGAGCGCGCTGGAGCCGCCGGGCGCCGGCGTGTACTACGCGGCGGGCGCGGGGCCGCGGGCCCCGCCCGCGCACAACCCCTGGCAGCGCGAGGAGCACGAGCGCCGCGCCGAGCAGCGCCGCGCCGCCGCGCGCCATCGCAGGTGCGTGTGTAGTGGTACTGCGGCGGGTACTACCGGCGGGCGCGGGGCGCGGCAGGTGATGCTACTACTGCCCACGACATCGATGTATCTCAAATCTTTACTCCAAGTCTTATTACAAAACGTGGACTAAGTATTTAAACCTGAACTAAGTAGTCCTGATTTGTTACGGTACTAAGTAGTTAGACCTTGAATTTACTACAAAGCGCTGACTAATCGAAGACCAGCTGTTACCAGAGAGTCCATGGTTTAAATATTGACCGTAGAATAAATACGGAAAAATTGGAAAAATTTGTTTGTTTGGACCACATAAATGTGGTGACACGTTCCGATTTTCACTTTGTATATATTTACATTTTTTGTTTTCGTGTTTGCATATTTTTTAATGAATTAATAATCAGATTCATGAAAGTCAGCTTTGCTACAATGATTTTCCACCAATAAAACTGTTAACTTTTAATAGTTACCAACGAGGCTTGCGAGAATCGGAACGTAAATATGACATTGCTCAACGCAGGAAATATTATATTTTTGTTTATTGTTGTTATTACTAACTGCACTGCAATAAACATAAATATCGTAAAAATGGAGCAACGATATATAAAAACAGAACCGAGTAGATATTTAGATATTTTTTAGATATTTTTTCAAAGACCAAGACAACCTCAATATCCTGTAACAATGAAAGGTTGACAACCCAACTTTGACGTATAGCGCGTAAATAGTTTTTTAATGTTAAAAGTTTCATTTTCCCACCACCGTGGCGCTAGCTTCTATGGTTTATGGCTGTGGAAAAGCAGATAGAAAAAAAATAGTACCGGCTCCACTAACGTGGTCGTGCTGCAGGGACGCAGCGATCGCGGCGCTGGTGTCGCTGGGCGCGGCGCGCTCGCCGGTGCAGAGCCAGCAGCTGCGAGCGCTGCAGCTCGAGCGGGACTTCGAGCTGCGCGCCACGCAGCAGGACCAGGTGCATATACATCCTATATGGTACATTATTGTATACGGTACATTGAAAGAAGACACTTTCATGTTACAACTAGAAGGTGCGGTTGTAAAATGTCAAGAGCACAAGGTTTGCAAATTGCAAAAATCTTTTTATTATATACGGGGCTAAAAGTAGGCAGTGAATAAATTAAAATTTCAATTAAAAAGATGTTGCTTCTTTAAAGTGTATATTGGCAGTCGAAATAAACAACGAATGTCATTACAAAAACATAAACTATTATAAAAGTGTCAGGAATATAGATTATTACAAAAATGCCTCTTACAACAGGTATATTATAAATGCGAAAGTTTGCATGTGTGTACGTTTGTTACCTTCTTCTTACTACTTAATAGATTTTGGTGAAATTTGGAAATCCAGCTTATACGCTGGATTAGGATATAGGATTGTCACACACTTTATGTCTACGAGTGAAACCGCGGGGTGCAACTAGTTACGGTTATATAATAATAACAGCTATACATATATAGTTAATTATTTGTATTAAAACAACCAGCATGTAACACGTAGGCAGTGTTACTGTTTTTACCACCGAACTTAGCCTGACATAATGCAGTATTTGAAGCAGATTTTTATTGTCTTCAATACTTAAAAATATAAATAATAATTAAACAACAATAAAAGATAAAGAAAACACCACGACCAGTACCTTGATACGTCCCATTGAATTGGTTCCGATTCCCCTCACTCTTTATACTAATGGAGCCGATTTCGATTCAAAACTTTTTCGCCGCATACGGCAGGAGATAATTTTTTTTTCATTTATGACGTGATGGTATTATTATTTCATCATTCGCCTGACTTTAACTTTAATTAGTTATATGGCCACCCAAAACTCCAAATTACAAAGTCCTATTATGTGACCTTATAAAAAGAACTTCAAAATAGAGATGTTGTTGATGTCATACGTAAACATAACGTAAATAAAACAAAAAAAATACATATGTAAAACAAATCCGAGCGTTTTAGAAGCTCCATCTAACCAACTCTCGTACTCGCAGGAGGAGCGTGGTGCGGCTGACGGTGACGTAGAAGAGGACGAGCATATCACCCCCTCTCCTCCCACCTCTCCACCCGCCCCCTCTCACCCCTCACATCCTTCTCACTCCTCCCCGCAGCCGCCCAAGTCTATATTGAAGACTAACCGCGTGGAGGTCGCTAGTACTAATGGATACGCGCAGGATACGGTAAGTTAATGCTCTATTGATTCGAAAACCGCAATTTTTTTACAAACGTATCCGCGATTATCTCTCTTGATTTCGTCATTACAAGAATTATGGTAAACAGGTTCAATTACTACGCTCATATGTTCTAAATTTAAATTATTTTTTCAAGTTACCCCTTTTATTTTTAAACATTAAATTATAAAAATTCTATAAAATTGTCTGTCAACATTTCGCCGATGTATGAGAAATGTCACGCGTGAAAGCGGGACATATATTAAAACAAAAAAAACTGTCAGCGATGAGAATCTTTGGCTTCTTTAAATAAAAATATTGCTAAACAAGCCCTTATGAATTTAGGGGTTAGTCTTTAAAGGATGTGATGTGTAAAGTCTTCCAAAGTATTATAAATTAACCACCTTCGGTATCGAAGACCTCTTAACCAGTCGAATTCTGACGTTTTGCATAACAAATGATTAACAATAAGCAGTACTGGAGTTCGTTCATCGGACACACTTTGAATTCATAGGTTCGTATTACAGAACGACGTTCATTTGTCTCAATGCTATATTTTATGCATAATTATTGATGACTTCGTGAATTATATCTACGCTTGAACACCAATTTATGATTGAGTGTTCTGTAATACGGACCTTAGAGTTCCCTTGTGCCCCCGTTATAGCTTGAAGTGTCGTACCGGCAGATCGCAGCCCCGGCCCCGGCGGCGCCGGCCGAGGAGCCCCGCGTGTCGGGCGTGTCGGGCGCGCTGGCCTCGCTGGCGGTGACGGCGCCGGCGCCGCCCGCGCGCGGCTCTTCCTTCGCTGTGATGGCCTCCCGCGCGCGCACGCTCTCCCCGCAGGCCGCCGACCGACACCCGCCGCAGTACGTAACCGACTGGCCCTCGGCTCACTTGCTCCCTGCCTTCTGGACTGCAGGTTGTGGGTTCGATTCCCAGGACATACATTTTGGTGTAATGAACATCGGTGTTAGTTCTTTGTCTAGGCGTTATATTGTATTCTATTTATGTATTTACAAACAAAAAAGTAAATAAGTATTATATTAGTTATCTGGTTCCCATAGTACAAGCTTTGCTTAGTTTGAGGCTAGATGGCGCTGTGTGAAATGTCCACACATATTTTATTTATTCATTTACGTAACTGTACACATCAATTGATAAATATAGTAAAACATAATTTTTAAAAAATATACATCACTGCATAGTTTCTTGTAGCTTCTTCTTTATAGATGTAATCGAAACGTCGTATCGGAGTTTTAAAAAAAATACTAAAGGAACCTCTCTCACCCTTAGGTCCCCAGTAGGCAGCGGCCGCGACAAGCGCGTGTCGTTCCACGAGCGCGCGGCGCCTCCCCCCGCGCCCCCCTCCACGTCCCCCCCGCCGCTGGAGCGCGAGGACCCGGACCGGTTCCTGCAGGAGGCGGAGTCCATGCTAGCGTCGCCTACCACCCCCACCGCCACGGAGCCGGGGGCTCCTGTACACACGCACACGCCGGGCGTCATCGGAGCGCAGGAGGTTTACAAGTGAGTGCTCATACAGGAGTGCTTCGTACGCGCAAATGGTTCGATGTGACGAGCTCCGGCTCGTGCCTGGTGCTGTAGTTGGGCATAGCCATCCAGCGTGGCAATGTAGCCAGTGTTATGGGATCTTTTGCACCGGGTAGTTAACCCCACACAATGGATGGATGGCTAATGCTGCTTGATGCCCATTCCTTGAATAATGCCTTAGTCAGCTCTTTTTTTTTTTTTTTTATGTTAAGGAATGACGTGACGAGCTAGCCGTTCGCCTGGTGTTAAACGACACGGCTGCCCATATCAGCTGCAGTGTCACTCGGTACTCTAAAGTATACAGGTTCGCGTGACTCTGCACTGCGCACGTCATCCAGAGACATCAGCACAATCTAGTAATAAGATTATTAAACTGTGAGATCAGATCATAAAGTCTCATTTGCCCAGTAATTTCACTAGCTACAGTACCCTTCAAACCGGAACACAGCAGTGCTTGCGCACTACTGCTTGGCGGCAGAATAACTGGCAAAGCGGTGGTACCTACCTAGACGAACTTTGCAGTAAAGTCCTACCGCCTAGTAAAATCTCTTATGGCATACTAACAATATTGAGAACCTCAGAGAAAGGTAATAGATTTTATTTTATTTTAGTTTATTTGGATGGTGAGTAATTTTGTGGTGTTTAATGTGATTTTGAATAAGGTCCGTTGTGCCCCGCAGGGACCCGCGCACGCGGCGGCTGGCGGCGGAGGCGCAGGCGCGCGCGGCGGCGGCGCCGGTGCCGGAGCACCTCTCCTTCAAGGAGAAGATGAAGATGTTCGCGCTAGAGGCCGGCGACCCCGCCACGCCTAAGGACAAGGTACTTCACGCAACGTCGCCAAACGTGCCAAGCACAGACGAAAAACTCCTTTCAATTTCGCAGACATTAAAACATTTGCGTTCCGCCGTCTAGTAGTCCGCATTTTAGGTCTACCACATCTGGTGAACTCCACATTTTAAATACAATGTTGGTTTTCTCACAGATATCCTCAATGAGATTTGCATAAACCCAACAGTTCTTCTTGAGCCTGAGCCGCGATCGCATTTGGTTGCTTCTGTAATTTTCTTGCACACGCACAATTTTTTTTATCAGTGCAGTTCTGCCCTATAAAGTAGATATAGGCAGGATATAAACTAGCAATATATTTACGCGCTTTGTGATCGACAAAAACGGCCAGCTCATCGCATTGGATACTTGTTTTAGCCTTTTCATAAAATGAGATTTGTTCAATTCGGCCGTGGGTGCTAGTAGCTATTTGCGAACTTACTGGCGATTATAGATGATTTGGCGATATCACCACTGCTCTTATTTTTTTTACTGTGTTTGGAACATGTCACAGCTTTGATCACACTCATAAAAATAACCCTCATCATCCTCTCATTTGTAGCCTTTACTTTAATAATAATTTATCATGCCCACTGTTGGGTATAACGTTATACTCGGAAACCTGTTGCTTCTGCCTTTTGCCTCGCTTACAGTTACACATCAAGAGTGTATTATTATTAGCTATTGAAATAATACATTTTATACCTTATTGGGTAATAATAACAATATTGTACCAACTTAACCTTTGATTTAAACGTGGTTCTAACACAACTGTGGGGTTCTTTTTGATAATATGTTTATACCTTAATTTACTTATCAGATGTCCAATCAGAGGCCCCACTCCCAATTCAGTTGATGAACCGTCCGTGAAAACAACTTCGAGGGGATTACGACATGACGCACTCTAAATGTACGCTCATTTAATTATTCCTTGTGTTAAATAAACAGTTATCATTAAACACGTTTGGATTATTGACGATGAATTATCTCTTACAGGTTAAAATATCCCGCGCGCAACGAGACATAGACGCGGTCCATTGATGGATACGACGGTGTGTTAACAAACGCATGAAACTATCAGAGGAAGTATCTTAGCAATATCAAAAGGCAACAAAAATTTACATTTTATATTATACATACTTTTTTACAATATTAATTATTATACAACTTGACCACGTGAGCTCAGTATTTAAATAAAATGCACCAATTTTCACATGTCAATCGTATGTAAGAATTAGAAGGATATACCTGCATGTTAGGTTTGAATAATGTTTACGTGACGTCGCCTTAGCAGCTAGTGCAATGATTATCGTCGGACGATCAGCAGTGCATTGTAAGTAACAAACGATGTTTGATTACATTCGCCACTGTTGCTCAATTTGTATCTATTAAAACGACATATATTTAATATAATATTCAAATTATTATTCATAGATTAAATTTTAGTATTAAATTTTATTGGTCTATGATATTAAACAATTAGATATTCCCTTAGGTACCTGTTAGGTATACATATTTTGGTATAATTTTGACGGCACTTTCAAAAAGCAGCTAAAGTTGGACCATTGTGCCATTATGATAGCTTATATTACTATACATTATATTTTTAATAGACATAGTAATACTCGAGGAGGACCAATAGATGAAATCGAAATCGGCGCGTGCCTTTATTGTCCTTAGTACCTAGTTATTCAATCGGTATGCCTTATCGTTTTAGTTGCTATTCACATTTCTTCTAACTTCGAAACATTCCAAAGAAACATTTTTCTTTATTCTATTTCCACTGGATTCATTAAAAACGGCATTTGGTAAAATTTAACTTGTTTGCTTTAACACTGGCAATGCTCTTGTCTCTACAAGATGTGGATATTTTTTTAAGAATATTGATTCAAAAACTCTTTGTTGAATCAATATTCTTAACAAATATCCACACAAAGTTACAGTGTAAATGCCATTTTGAAGTATCCAGTATGTATTTTGAAATGCATTCCTCTACGCGCTTTGCTATTAATAGTGTCATGAGGCACACGATACTTGCTTTAATTTCATTTTTAGCGATTATTTATTTCAAATCGAATCCTCTAATTATCTTTGTTAACAAAAGCAATAAATGAGCCTTTGTTGTAAATAAGTTTTGTTATGTAAGAAATTAAGAATATTATAAGCACACGATTGTGCCAAAAACTTGTCTAACGATTTTGCAAAAGTGATTTAAAATTCATGAGCTTTTCTATTTTACAGGTTGGTTTACAGTTGTTCTATTCCCTTGCATATAATGACAATATGCCCTTACATATAGGGACAATTAGACAGGTTTTCATTTGTTAAGCAATAAATAAGTACATATCTTATGCGTAAATATTGTCGTGAGATCATTAATCCTCGTTTCATGTTACGCCTGTGTACATGAGTAATTAGAACTCGGAACCAAGGACTCGAACAACTTTATTCATGTAGTAAACAAGGCCTCCTGGATTGCTGGCGTTGTTCAACTACCCAATAATACGACCAGTTGCCGGGAGAACCCAGACCGGACCTACTCGCAGTACGAGGCTAATAGAAAACGAAAAATAATTTTGGAAGGGAACTTGAAATGCAAACTTTAATAAATTGTTTGAGATGCTAATATTAGCCAATAGCAATGTTATAAGGCGCATTTATTAATTAGTTTAGCGATCTGAACATCCGTTCCCTTTCAGATTTAGGAATAAATACGGGCCCCAGAAAATCCCGCTAAATGGTGTCGATTCTGTGTCGCATACTCTAAAGCTAAACGAAATTAACATATTTCTGTCTTTTTCATTTCCCCCTTTATCAGAAGAGTACCGCCATACTTTGAGTTTACTTTAGTTTTAGATAATGCGACACAGAATCAACACCATTGTCATCATATACTTTAAAAAAAAACTAATTACAGCTAGGGCAGCTCCACAAATGTTGAGGTCACAACGCGATCTGTCTCAAACGTTCAGTCACTGGGCAGAATGTACATTACACACCGACCCATTGTAAATAATGTAGGTAGTGGAATCATTATAGAATTATGTTGAGGTTTTGTACACCTGTTTGTAAATGACAAAGTTTATTTAAGAACTATATGGAGAGTTACACAATGAAACGAGTGGACGCGAGGCCTGTTCGAAAATAGAATTACTTCGTAGCTTAGGTCTGAGTTTCTCAGTATTCACCCAACGATAGTCAATTAGTAATGATTGAGATTTATTTGTAGGACGGTTCTTATTATTTTTGTATGGTTAGACTATATTATACTATAATAATAATACACAAAAAATAACGGAGCATCGTATTCGAAACAAGTAGTTATTACACGAATTATGTAAATGTACTGTTATTAACAATTTTATTGTATTTCATCTACGTCTTGAAGAATAAATAAATAAATTTATGGTTTTGTTTCATTGCAATTTTAACCTTTATTTTTTCACTCTACTCATAATATTTTATTTACTGCTGGACATAAGACTCCAACATAATACATAAGACTTATCATAGTGTGTTTGCTTCACTAGATATCCCCTTAGCCGGCTCTGACGGCATACACGTGACCCACGGGAAGAGACGGGTGGCCCGTTCATAGGCCGGGACCAATTCTTCTTGGGATTCTTTTCAATCTAAAGCCATAACCCCGTATCACTACATATAATCGATCTCGGTGAGTTTTGAAACATATGATTGTACAGTTTGTTTTTTTTTTTTAAATTATAATAGGTCTTTACCTATGAAATTGCCGTATTGCAGTACAGACTTTTTCAAACAAAAAAAAGTTTTGATTGGCTATGAATTCTAAATTCAAATTAATTTTGTTTTAAAAATATGACATTCTATTTACAATATAAGTCTTTTGTTTATTGATTAGCGTTGTATTTTCATTACATTTCAACATTTTTCCTCATAATGGATACTTTGAAATTTCGTGTAATTATGGAATATGAGTTCCGTCGTGGCACCAACGCGGCACAAACGACACGTAACATCAACGACGTTTACGGAGAGAACTGTACAAACGAACGTACAACCCGTTATTGGTTTGCTCGGTTCCGTTCTGGGAATTTTGAAAAATGAACCTCGTGGTCGTCCGGAAACTTTGGTCAACAATGATGAATTAAAGGCGATTGTGGAAGCTGATGAATCTCAATCTACAGCTGAGCTGGCAGCAGCTTTTGATGTTAGCATCAAAACAATATTGGTCCATTTGCGACAGATTGGCAAGATAAAAAAGCTTGATAGGTGGGTGCCCCACGAACTTAACGGTCGCCAGCGCAACGTACGCGTCGAGACTTACCTTGCGCTGCTTAACAGGCACAGAAATGAAGGAATTTTGAACCGAATTGTTACGTGCGACGAAAAATGGATTCTTTTTGACAATCGAAAGCGCTCAGCAAGTTGGTTAGATCCTGGTTCGGTACCAAAGCAATGTGCAAAACGAAAAATGACCCCTAGAAAAGTGATGGTCACAGTTTGGTGGTCTAGTGCTGGTGTGATTCATCATAGCTTTTTACAAAACGGCGAGAGCATTACTGCAGATGTGTACATTGAAGAACTGACCACAATGATGGCGAAACTCGCACGTCTGCAACCAGCTTTGGTCAATCGGTCGTCTCCACTGCTACTTCACGACAACGCGCGACCCCATACTGCACAACAGACCGTCTCTAAGCTGCATGAGTTGGGTTTGGAAACTCTCCCTCATCCGCCATACTCACCAGATCTTGCGCCTACCGACTATTACTTTTTCCAAAATTTGGACAACTTTTTAGCGGGAAAAAAATTCAATTCCCGAGAGGCAGTACAAAACGCCTTTGAAGAGTTTGTTGTCTCCCGTCCTGCTGATTTTTTCAAGAAGGGCATCAATAAACTGCCACTGCGTTGGCAAAGATGTATTGATTGCAGGGGTGATTACTTTGAATAAAAGAAATAAATAAGTTCGAAAAAAAAATACTTTAACTTTTTTCAAACAAAACGGCAATTTTATCAAAGACCTAATATATTGTTTAAAGCGAAGCCTTGTTCATTACCATCAGGCGAAATAGTGATCAAACGCAAGCATATCAAACAGCAAAAAAGTACCTGACGCCAAAAATAGTAGTAGTAGTAGTTATTCAGTTGTTCAATGCAGAGTTGACAGATCTAAATCTAATAAATAGAAAATAAATGGCCTGATATCAATGTAAGTGACCAAATATATTCAATAGAAAACACATAAATAGATTATTTTGTATCCGGCTTCAGGCTTGTCTTACTTTAAAGACTGATTATATAAGTTACCTAGCTATCTACCAGTGAAAATCTCGTTTAATTCGTTTAAGCCGTTTGGAGATTATTACCCAGACAAACCATTCCAAAAAATGTTGTTTTGGTATATATAAGAAATATGTAAATATGCACCTAATAAAAATCTGTTATTTTGGAATTTTAAATATTTCTTTTATTTGTCCAGCATTACAATTTTTCAATAATGAAAACATCCTGTATCTGCGCTCTATATTATGGCGCGAAATTTAAAATGCTCACGCACACATATAAAGGACTTTCGCGCGACTTTTTAGCGGTCAGGCACACGACGGTAATATTTGCCAACGCGAGTCAAGCACACGAAAGGTTAAGAATTCGACATGTTTAAAATTAAAGCAATTGCACCGTGTGCACACCTATAACCTATAAAATCTTCCGTCTATATGGTATTGATCACTATATAGATTTCCTCGCAATAATAATCAGTATGAACCTTGATGATGCATTGCGCACATATTGCATCATGCATGTGCATACTACAATTTTTTCCATTAGCGTTGATCCATTATATTTATTGTGTTAGAATAGGATATTAAATAAAACACATTTTTCAATTAACAGTGTTTATATTCTTGTTTGTGGTTAATATTACGTGTGTCTTATGGCTTTACGTTTACGTACCTTTAAGAAAAAGCACTAAAAATATTTCTAAAACATTATCAACATTTCCAAATACCATGAAATTTTAGAATAGAACAAAATTGTTACATTATTTACATTCACGTTAAATCATTAACATAATTTGATGTTTACGTGAGAGTTAGGGCCTTTCTCGGCGCCTGGACCTCGTTTGATTAGTGTTTGTGCACTATAGTTAGGTACAACATTATCCTAGTACTACATCCAGATATATGGTGCAACCAAGGAATAACAAATCCATAATTATATTTAACTACCTAAAAGGCTAAAGGCGGTTTGTGTCAAATGTATCGAAATGTTTCAATTACATGAGAGAACACGTAATATGGAAAAAAACAACACAAATTTATACGACATATTATAGCCACGTGTGCTTTGGTGTTGCTAAACTTAAATTAATTTTAAAACAATTGACAATCTACTTAGTTTTTATTTTTGCACTCCCGAGTATAATCCGAACCCTATATAAACAGACTGCACAGCGGCAGCAGACATTGGTTGAAAGAAAGCTGAACCTTGATTCTTACCTATTATAACAATTTACTACATTATAACATACTTAACTTTAAAGCTTGCCACTTGTTTATAAATTTAGTAATAAGTGTAAGTCATAACTCAAAAAATGAAAATTTTGTATATGAATACATCTGCCAAGATTAGGAAACAGTTATACAGATATAAGTAGACAAGTGAACAAATAATTCAGGGTATTTAACACCTTTTAGGCGAGAATGTGCAATAAACTTATAGAGGCAGAGTCCAAGTAGCTATTAGATTCAATGTTTTGTACAGAATACAGTCATACAAAAATAGTCTTATTAAGACTCCATTATTCCATTTTTAACATAATATCCTAACTAATTTCCTCTACTGACCACTTAAATAATTTTGCAATATTGATATTCGAGTTTTCAAATGGAGATTATTACACAACGTTATTAAAAAAATAAAGCTTTAGTAAAGTAAAGAAACCTTTCTTTACCTAGCAACAATATTATACTTATATAAACTTTTTTGACCTAACGTAACATAAAGGTAAATTATAAAATTAATATATTATGTCCTTTACAAAATGTTTTCCGTTACTGTGGTCAGTATGTACGCTAACTATACTTCATTAGTAAAAATTGTAAATATATTAAATATAATGTGATAAATTATGACTACTTTACATGTATACACATCGCTCATTCGTTCACTCACAAACAACTTTATATGTATTTATCAACAATGGAAGAGTTTTCAGAAGCCCATGTTACTAAACGTTATATATGAAAAATAGATATATTCCAGTTATAAAATATAGTGTTCATTATAATAACCTATAATATATCATTTTGCAAGAATTAGTTATAATTCTTACAAATAATGCCTAGACGAACTAATAATTTGGATATAATGTGGCACAAAACTCGGTCGGTGAACACCGACAGAAACGATTCGTCGCCTCACAGAGGAGACGCAACACTACACGCGCCAACTACAAGCACGGGCGCACCTAACATATCCACCAGAGACAGAAAATGCACAGCGTTTTGGAAGTTTTTACAGTTAGGAATGCATCTCAAGTTATGTATCCAATATAACTCTATACATCAATATCAAACTTATAAAATTGACTTAACAAATATTATGTATAAAGTACAATTTTATTTAAATATTCTTATCAATTTATTTATATGTACGCGCCTTACTCATTAACAACTATACGCTTTGTGGCACTAAACATTCCGTTCATAACAACGTCAGTGCACCGCTAGTGATATCTAGTTTTACTCGTGTAATTAGTTAGCAGCGTGCTCGAACAACTATGTATAAACGTGCTAATAAAACAAACAACTACACATATTTGTCGACAAACATCGTCCGGGGCGCGCTCCAGCGCACCGCCTGCAAACATTCGCTCGAACAAACAACCGCGGGGGAAGTGACAGAACAATCAGGCTACAATTAATGTACGAGACGCGACGCCCACTTGCCAACTCCACTCGCCGACGCGCTCGAGAGCTTCACTACACGCCCTGCGGACTTATTCAGGCCCGTATTACAAGAACGACGACGCTCGGTAGTGAATCGTTGCTAAGTCGAGATTTTAGTTACAAAATAATCATTTTATGATTAAAATCACGACTTGATCTTTATTCTAGAATACGGACTATAAACTACATACACTTGCAGGGTCGATAACGATAGGTACAAATGTAAAACTTGGTACCAACACCTCGTGCTTCAGGAATCCCACAACCCCCGTTTACTAGGAGGCCGATTCTGGCAACTATATCGAAAGGCAAATCTTGAGTGAAAACAATATGGTATTGCATCATTCGACATGATCATGCTCAGCGATTCTGTATGGCATTTAACGCTCTAACATATTTCTTGTTCAACTATTTCTACACTAAAACCGTGACTATAATGGTCAACATGTGCTCAAGAATCGGTCCCCCGCACGCTCAGCTTAATAATAAACAGTACCTATCAAAAGCGAACAGAGACTAACGCGACCGCGAACAATCAAATATGTTCAGTAAGTCCGCCGAGCGAACGTCCATAGCCCCGCGCGCTGGTGCGTTCAGATGGGGGGCTGCGGTCGCGGCGGGGAGAAGAACTGTCATTGCGGCGTGTCTCTAGCGGCGCTCCACCGGTCGAACTCTATCCCGGAGTCGGGCGAGATGCCGGCGGCGGGCGCGGCGCACCCGCAGGCGGCGGCGCCGCCCGCCGCGCCCGCCGCGCCCGCCACCACGCCCGAGTCCGGCGCCGACAGCTCACGCACGCCCAGCGTCTCCAACACCTACCGACCGACGCTGCTTGTTAGCGCTTTACGGTGTCGATGTTGTTGTGCAAAATCTTAAATTAATTTGACAGTTTTAAAACGATTGCAGTCTTTTTTTCAATCGATTTCAAAAATGCGAGGATCGATCTCCACTCGGTTGTATTTTTTATTTATTTATATCTTTATGTTTCGGTACCGTTAGCTTCAGAACGTCCCGTCATTCATAAACCAATTTGAAATATATATTTTTTTATACGAAAGAACATACTTTCAGTTTATTCCCATAGAAATTCGAACAAAATCGGATTTGTAAATTGGTTTTTAAAATAATAGAATATTATATATATTACTAGCTGACCCGCTCCGACTTTGTACGGGCTAATTCATGTAAATGCCCTCTCCCTTTTCTAAAATTTAGAGTTGCATGTATTTTTTAATGCCGAATCATAAAAAATAAAATATGTTGTCATAAACTTAAAAAAACAAATTTGGGCTGGGCCACTCTATTATTAGGTATTTAGGGGTATAAAAATTAGTTTACGTCCTATTCTGACCTACTGAATATACACATAAAATTTTCATAAGAATCGGTCAAGCCATTTCGAAAGAGTTTTGTTACAAACACTGCGACACGAGAATTTTTTAATAATTTTGTTCAAAGTTTCTTAGTATGAAATGAAGGCGATTGAAGTCGATTTATCTTCTTTTTTATAAGATTTTATTTTAATAATTGATTATATAATTTACGTGTCAATTGGTACAAATTGAAATGTTCACTTTTATCAACGAGGACAACACAACATCCAAAAATAGGACAAGTAATTGCGCTTTTTTCTGTACACAGTTACTTATTGTGTGGAACACTCATCCTTCGAAATAAATTGGCCGTCATTTCGATCTATGTAAAAGAGACAACTACATTTTTAGAACTGTCAAAATTAGATTTAGTGTACGATTTTGCACAACAATATCGACACGGCTCAGATGGGTGCTACCACGATAAGAAGCGAAATCGTCAGTAAACAAGTTAGTCTCCCTTCAAAGTGGAATCCTTTATTACAAGTAGGCTATTTTTAGCACTTACATGTCGAAATTGGAGTACAACAAGTCACAAGTGAAACGATGAAATACGCTTACCTAGTAGATATAGGAATCTTATAGGAATATCATCTGGTGAAATAGTGGTCAAATGTAAAAATTACAAAAGTAAAACGTATAATGTAGAATGGAAAACTCGACTTTGATTACATCTTTTGATTTTATGATTGCCGTGTAAAGGAGTACTAAGAAACTACAGGGATAGCATCAGAAAATGTACAGAGATAAAAATTAACAGGTGTGTCATTTCTGTACAGGATACGCTAGATGTAAAGCTAAATTAAAATATCTCCATGTTTTTCAGTACCTCCAAAATTTAGTTTCAAATAATCAGATTTTTTTAGTCCACCGTTGAACATAGCCAACAGTTGACTAAAAATTCCTCCAAAAAGGGAGGTTTTATAATACGCTTGGCAGGAGTCTTGGTGATCGCAATCATAATGCTGCTAGCCATTCCCTGGATATTCCCTTAACCGGTTCTTACGGCGCTCTCAGGAAGAGACAGGCTGTCCTATTTTTACGTGGCAACGGAAATAGTTTAATTTAGCTTTGGAGAATAGAGATAGAATCGAGGCAAGTGATTGCGTTGCGGTTAGTAGGTGAAGTAGAATCAGACCTTACTCAGGCTGGCGCTGTGGTCGTGCAGGCCGAGGTCGCGCTCGAACGAGTGCAGCTGCCGCATGAAGTGGAAGTTGGGCGCGATGTCCGTCTTGCGCGAGCGCACCAGCTCGAACGCGTCGCGCAAACACAAGCGGTGGCGCTGCATCAGGTACGCGAGCGTGACGGTGACGGACCGCGACACGCCCGCCACGCAGTGCACCAACACGCCGCAGCGCGCGGACATCGCCTCCTCTGCAACATTGACGTTACTTATAATAATAACGCCCAACGATCATATACATCCTAACTAGGATTCCATGTGTCTACAGTGGTGTGTGAACCAGGACCATGGTCCCACAACACCCAGACTCAGAACAAGTATTTGCGCTTTTTCTTTTCTGTGCACAATTACTTGTCCTGAAGCGGGAATCGAACCCGCCGCCTCCATAGCCGGCTATGAGCCGAGCTGCTAAACCACCACACCACAGAGGCTGTCAATAATACAATGGTAATATAACAACCTATATTGACCAATAGAAATACACAAAAAGTGACATCAATATTTGTAATCCACACTCTCCAACTCCTTCATCTTGAATGTAAATGAAAGAAACAAATGGCTAAATCGTAACCTTTATGTTGGGTTCTTAAACGGGGTGTTGAACCAGAAGGACTAGACTGGTTCGATAATGCTAGCGCATCCGATACGGCGTCTACGATAGGACTTTATCACCTAAAACGTGTCACCGGCGGCGATACAAGATACAATAGGCTATTTGACTACTATTAAAAATGAACAAGTAAATATTATTTTCATAAAGTAGGTTAAAAATGAATGTAATCATTGTAAAAATAAATAAAATCGGTAAATTAATCACGGAGTAGTACGCTTTTAAAGTTTCATCACCTGTCCCTTTCTCGCAAAACAGAGATCGTGTTGAGCTTCTTCACAGCTACTATGAAGGCATGGCTTGTGACGTCACATGCCAAAAAGATTGTATGTAGAGCTACCACAGCTTAGTAATGAGTTACTGTGAGTACTGGTAACTGACGTCACTGCGTGTTTGAGTTGTCTCTTTCTATTTCTGTATTTTAAAATGCCTGTAACTTAGTCATTTATTGAGATATTCAAGTTTTGTTTTCACAGTTATCTATTTTTTGAGGTATATTATTTATGTATGTAATAAAAATATAGTAGTCAAATAGCCTATTGTAGTAAAATTTATATGTTGTTTTGTACTCACCAATGAACCGTATAGCCTGAGGGAAGTGAACAGCTAGGTTCTGACTCCAGTGGTCGGCGATGGGGATCTTCAGGTAGTTGATGCCGCAGCCCTCCGCCTCAAACGTGTTCGGCAAGTCGGGAGTTACGTTCAACACGTACTGTAACAGTAAACATATTTATTTGTATACAGACAAAAGAGCGCAAGCCTTAGAGCACCGCCTAGCGAAAATCCAGTTAAAGTTACGTTTAGAGTAAAAGCATTACGTATTTTGAATTAATTATAGCTTAATTATGTATAATATTTCTTAAGAAACGAACACAGACCAATATTGATTGCTTTATGAAAACTTCAAGGAACTAAGAAGATTATGTTTAGTAAGTTGACGTTGACCAAAAAGTTTTTTCTACCTTAATGTTATGTCTAGCGAGCGCGTCGCAGTCCTCGCTATTGGTGGAGTTCCCGAGGTACAGATTAGGCAGAATTTCGATGGGGAAATCCTGCTGCATGTGTGTGTGCGTGTCCTCACACTCTGAAGATGAGCCTGAGGATAGTGCGTCGTCACACCCGGAACCTGAGATTCGGAGTGACCTGTAAAACAAAAGAGATTTCGTATAGGTAACGTTGAAAATTTGGTTTTGGGTCGAGAGATGCATGCGAAGTCAGTCAGTCAGTCGAATCAGTCAGTCGAAAAAAAAAAATAACATATTGAAGTTAAACTTCTTTACGCACGCTTGACCTGAGGAGTAAGCTGGTGAATGCGTAGCAAGGCGAACGGAAGTTGATTCACCTAGATCACCATTGCAAACATAACAAAGTAAAAAAATTATGTTAGTATATCCGGTAAAATAACAATTTACAATTATCAAAATGGCGACATTAACATTAAACAAAGCAAGAACAAAATTATACCGGCCGATAGATGGCGTTAAACAAAATAAGTTTTCTTCAGCCGTCTGTTTTAAAGCACGCTAGTTTTTTTTTTAAATTCCCAGTAGCTTATTTTTATGAAGCATTTGAAAAGAATAAGTTAAGAGAACGTATTCTTTTCTATAATTAATGCTTTTCGTAAGAGCTGGCTTAGAATTTCAATGCATATAGGTAGCGAAGCTAGTTATGATTAAGACTTTAGGACAGTTGTAACAAAATCTGGCAATACAATACATAATAAGATTTCCAGAATTTTATCTTATGTACCTCAAGCGCTAATAATATATTAAACAAAAGGCAAGCTCAAACTCTGTATGTTACATTTGTACGCTAGATTAACATGGTAATTACAAAGGTCCACTTCTAAACCCACATCTGCCCTAAATAAGAGCATCAATCATGCATGGAATGATACGTGTATGAGACTGCTCAACATTCCACTGTTTATTATAACGAGTCCAAATAAGAAGAAAATTATTGCGCAGTCTAACTACAGGTTCCATAGGAACTTCGGCTGCCCAAAAATACTTGCATAGTAAAGTTCCTGGATGAACTAGTCAAATTGTCTATAAAACTTGCTCATTCAGACGAAGTCCCGTTATTCAGTCCTAACATCGAAGCTCGTTAAGGATAGCAAAACAATGGAAATGCATATATAAAAGCGAGTGTGTAGGCGGTTGGCAGCGCCCCCGGAGCGAGCGGGAGAGCGCGCGGGCGCGCGGAGGCAGCGATCGATCGCAGGGCTGCGGGCAGCTCAATGGGGTGGGCGAGCCGCCAGCCCGGGGTGCGCCACCCCGTCACCATTCACCTCCACCTGCCCGCGGCTCAATGGTCGCCCACGCGCCGCGTCCTTCCCCGCCCGCTCACCCGTCACTCTCGCCACCCACGCGATATTTTTCTCAAATTCGCCCTCTCCATCGTCCCTTCACCGTACATATTACTGTTTTGAAAGCAATCAAATTAGTCTGCTCCCATCCGACTACGACTTTGCTGTACTGCTGCTTGCTTTTGTTTAATAACCACGAGATTTTAACTTTAATTTTATAATTTTAACTTTATCCAAAATAATTACACTAATATGAAAACAATATTTGGTTTTCATAATCCTATGTTTATGCGGAGTAAATACGATAGATATACATACAGCTTTTTACTAAAATCTATCCATGAGATTATTTACAAATAATAACCTACTTAGTCTTGAGTTGAATCTACGAAACCTCTCAAAGACAACTACTTTAATAACAGGACAATTATAATAGTTTCCTTAATCAAACAGTTCAATCTTAGCTTGTTTAATACATGCACTAGTGTTCCGCGAATGGGGGCATCGCATCCGTATCTCGTCTGTAGGACACTGACGCGAAACTCAGCAAAGCATTATATCATTTTATAAACATATTTGCAACTTTGATCCCTGAACTTAGATATTCTAATATTATCAATAATAGCCGAACAAAAACATTACTTATTAACTTAACAAGCGTTATTGTTTTATGTTTATAGTACGCTAAAAGAGCTAAGCAAATATGTTCATTGAATATGAAACGAGTGTCTCGTCAATGGACTGTGGCAGAGCAGGCAGCCACTCAAATTTAACAAATATTAGATCAAGATCGCATGAGTGACTCTTCGAAAAAAATGTATTTAGTGGTCAGTGGTAAAAAGCAAACTCGTCTAATAATAATTATAGCACGTGTAATGTACAACAACATAAAAAAGGCACGAGGCTATGGACCCACGTTAGGTTGTCGCGCGGCGTGACGCGTGGGCAGAGGCGGCGTGGGCGAAGACCATCCGACACGGCATACCTATAATGTGACCATTCAGGGGAGTCCACCTACACGCCGTGCGTGATTCCAAGCTGATCAGATAATGCCAACCAGAGTTGGATTTTACCTAGGACAGGTAGGTGAACGGATAAGTACCTATGGTTTATTATTTATTACGCAAGCCATGATAACTCTGATACCAATAACGAAGCCGAAGGCGGCAGAGAATGTCGGTCTGCTATAACAACGAGCAAGAATTGCTCATTTAAATGCGCAACATATTACTTGTAGTAGTGCATTGTGCAAGGGACAGCGGCGTCGTCGGCTTCGTGCGAATACAATTCTTATTTGAATGGTGCGCTGGGTGCGGGGCGGAGGCCGGAAGCCGTGACACGGTCGGTTGTGTATTAATGAACGAGTGCGCCGAGTATGGGCGGGATCGGCAGCTCGGCTGCTTCCGAAGGCTCGGTGCCGAGCCGGGCGCTCCGCGCTCCGGCCGCCGGGTAACATGTGCGTGTGGGCGTGCGAGTGCGTGCGCTGCGCCGGCGCGCAGGAATGCGGCTCGACCCACCCGCTGCCAATGACCGCCTGCGAGGGACGGTTTTTTACATACGCGAGCATCGCGCATTCCCGTCCTGGCAGGACTTTTAACGAGCCACGACTGCCAGACAAAGGGTCCTCGATCAGCGTTTATGTTGTGTTGTTTTAAAATAAGATATGCGCTTCAAATTTCTATTCATAATCCTTCGAACGTTTGTTATGGGCAAACATTAGGTGATATTGTGTCGAGGACTCAGACCACTCTTGTATTGAGACGGTGTAGGTAGAGTAATTTTAAAAACGCTCTATTTTAAGATTCTCGCCTCGAGGTAAACTCAGCTACTCTTCGGAAGGCTTCGTGTAGGTGTAGGTATAAGAACAACTTACGACTTGAACGAAAACTTTTATAAATGTTAATATGATTTACCAACAGGCATGTATATAAATTATTATTAATTATGTTACAACAAACTTTTATTGGCAATGTTAATAGATAAGTATATAAATGTAGCTGGTTTCCTATAATCATCCAATTTTTGCCTAATTATAACCTAATACTACGGTTGTCAAAACCAGACACAGGCCGGTTCTGTTGATAATTTTAAACATAAATATTTCGATAGCATATAAATAAGATGCATATTTGCCATCATACATATTTTATTAAAATCCTCATAAAAATAGAGCTTAATTTTATCTTATTATCAAATCTTCCATGTCTTAGTCGTTATAATTTTTAAAATAATCAGATATTTATTTATATCTATTCGCGAGATTTAACTGGATGAAGCAGGTTTTGTCCAGGTTTAAGGCAAATCCATCCAAACCACTGTAGGTGCCGTGCGCCTTACGTCTGCGATAGTTGGTGCTAGCGAACATGTACACCTTGGCTCCATCAATAGAACTGGGCAAGTCGTTCATAAAAATTTTATATTGTGGAACGCCTTTATCAATCACGACAACTGCCTTTATTCTAGTTGCGCTTCTATTGTTTCTATTATTGTACGCTCATCATCTTGATCTTCTGTACAATCGTCAGTATTCGTAACGACATTCTGTATTCACAATAGTATATGAAAAAACTGCGTCTAACATATGTCATTCCCAGTGCGAAATAAAAACCTTTTACATCGGGACAGCGGACTTTACGCATATGACTATGACACTTGATAGTGAAATGGAAATTCTTTCCAAAATTTTAAATAGTAAAGGTGAGTTAAAACATGCACAAATAATCCGTCACCGGCCGTGACATTGGTCGGATAAATTCGTGAATGAACTCACGATCTCCTTGACGTCAGACGGTGTGACGTCAGTCGATAAACCTACCGCTCTGGCACGGTCGGTTAGGATCTACAGTTCATGAAGCATGGGATTTGTCAAAGATTTAATACGCTCAGTGGACGAAAACTTCAATGTAACACTACATTGGTACTTCGCGACGGATGATTGGCCTTCTTCGTTTACGTACCATCTTAATCGCGAAAGTACTTAAACGCTACGAATATTCTGTTGTCAGGGTCAGCGCTATGTACATACCCACTCGACTAATCCTATGGACTATTCTACGTAAAATAGTAATAATACACTAATAGTAATCACTATCATTATACTTCGTTGCGGTATAGTTAGTTTATAGATGTTCTATGATGATTATGATTTATGATGCATTAGTTAGTCTATAGATTATATTCTATGGTGGTGACAGAGTCATCAAACCTCTTTCGAGATACCACAATCTACTAAGCTGGTCCAATATTCCTCGTACAAATATATTGTGAGGATAAAAGCTCATTTTTTAAACCAAACCTTGAGGCTGAAGGCTTTCTGCCACCTCAATTATCGTACGACTTGTAAGTACCTGTAAGTGAATATGGTCCTTCATCCTAAGGTATAAGACATTTTAGAAGACAACTCACGCAGAGCTGCTCTCGACAGTTTTATTTTTATAACCAGTTAGAGGTCGGTTTTGGCGTCATCCTTTAATGACGGCAAAGTTGAAACAGGAAGACTGAAGATTTATTCATTTATAGGTGACTTTAACCTATGATTCATTATGCAATTCTTATTGGTTCATTTCTATAAATTGAAAACTGTCATACAATTCTGCGATGAGTAAGTTATATATAGGTTGCGTCATAGACGAGAATACAAAGACATCCATTGCATGGCAAACCAGTAAAAAAATTCTTAATATAAATTACACAATATTTTGTGGTAGAAGGTGTCACATTAAATTTCTATGTTCCAAATAGGACACTAAGTTATTATTCAAGTTTTATTTGAATATAAGCAAATGCTTAACTGGTTAACCAGCTATCAGGTTTTAAGCTTGGTAAAAATAAATAAATTAACCCAAATTAGCGCAACGGTGAAAGCGCATCCTTGTGGTAAACGAGTAGAGAGTATAATAACCGTTTTAAAAACGTTTTAGATAGAATAACCTGATGACGTTTGAATGGTTAACGTCGACCTCAGAGGACCAATGCTCAGTATAAGGTTCCGTCAAATGACGAGGGCCCCATCGCGTGACTACAAAGATATAGAAACGTTACTGAAATAGAACCAAGCGCCACCTTCAACAATGAAAGGTCGCGAATCAACTATACCTATAGGGTCCAGAAAGTTAATAGAAAATAATCCCACGCAAGTACCGGTTCACAACGCACTCTGTTGGAAGCCAATGTTGACCTTCGATCTTTGCATGACGAGAGACAAAATTCGATATATGTACATTGAAATATAATCCTTAGTAACACACGTGATAAAATAACTGAGTTGTTGATATTGCTATCATTCTGATATATATACTCGTGCTCAGAAGTCGAATAGGTATTGATTACGTCAATTATTTAAAATACGCAGTTTGTGAAGTGTTTTGTGAAGTAGAAAAACGACTGGGACCTTGCGGCGCGGTGAGCCGAAGCCCACACAAATACAACCGACTCCCGAGGCAGCACCGTGTGGGAGTGATTACATTTAAACCATAAAGAATACATCTATTTATAGCATAGATAGTATAATATCGTGAAAGGGAGCTGTCAGGGAACCCACGCACAATCCTAACCGATATGATAACAAATCAAAGTTCACGATACAAAATTCGCTATACATTTTGTTACCATTTTTAGTCTCTTCTACATTTCACAATGTTTTCGTTTTCTTTACAGCAACACCGGAAGATACTTTCGATAAAATCAAAGTTATGGCGAGATTTTAAAGTTATGTCCATTCATAGATGCATAATGAAGTGGATCATTTTTCTTTTTGAATAAAAACATGAATAAGAAAAATTCTAGCATAGTAAATTACATTCATGGCTATTAAAAGGATTTGGAGCATTGAAAAACAATAACGTAACAATGAAGTGAACGTCTCGTTGCGCGCACGCGCGTATGTCGCCCTCGCATGAATGGAGCGCACTCCATTCAGCGCAGTTTCACCGGCTCTAATGCAACAGCAATTACGTGCTTAGGTCACCGTATGGATGGCAGCGCTGCGGTGTTGATATTTAATTAGGCGGCTTATTATGTGGTTGGTCGCAGAACTAATCTGGGGCGTCGGTGAGTGCGAATGTGCCGCGGTTACAACGACACCGAGACATCAGACCGGTGTGAATCAGAATGATGAATGAGTTTATTCACCAAACTCTTTTACTGCCTGCAATGCGACAAGTTAAAGCAATTTACGAGGTGGCAGCGGGCGGCCGGGTTGACGATTGCAAGGTTACTTGTGATAAATATCTTGTGTTTCATTATATAAATGTTGAAAACCAAATCTTGTAGAGCCAAAAGGGCTCCATAATGAAAATTACACAGCGCTGCGCTGCTAAAACATGACCAATTACGTTCGTTACGCTCAGTGGTTCGGCCTTAGATACTTATGAATATGCTAACATTAGCGATGTTATAATAAATGATACAAGTCCAGCTGAACTAAGAGCTCGGTTATATGAATGGAATATTCGATATTGTATTTAAGTGTGAACCACGTGGTCCCGGCTGTGTGAGAATATGATCACCCTATCTCTTCCCGTGGGTGCTGTAAGAACCAGCTAAGGGAATGTCTAGATAAAGGGCAGCGGCGTTTTCGTCGGTACATTAAAATCTTCTGCGATCCTCAAGCCACCTGCCAAGCGTGGTGATATGGCATACATAAGCTCCAAAGTGGCGTTTTATGGGGAGGCCTGAGTTCAGCAGTGAACGTCTTCCGGCGGTAAATGTGTATTTACGTAGCTCACTACGTGTATACCTACACATATTAGTCATCACAGTGGATATTGAAACACATAATACACAGCCATGTATCATGGAAGGAACAAAGAGCTAGTAGGAAGGAACCCGCGCTGATAATGACTAACATCCTCTCTGTCATCGACTGCGATACACAGAACCGGCTTGTTTGTTCGATCGGTTAAATACAGCCCACACCTCGATCAAAGTTTACATACCCCGATATTTCTGATACATAAATTATCGTATCTTCATCGATATCATGTTATATTATAAACATCTACAACTACAATACTTATCGTGTCCTTGCAGATCCGGGTCGTATGATGGACAATTTGCGTATGAAGCGACTCATTACACTATCACACTTCACACTAATATTATAAAGGTCAAAGTTTGTATGTGTGTTTGTGTGTATATGTGTATGTTTGTTACTCCTTCACGCTCAAACGGCTGAATGGATTTGGATGAAATTCGGTACCAAGATAGCTTATACACTGAATATAGGCTACAATTTATCCCGGAAAAGTGAAATTTTCCCGTGGGATGAGCAAATAATTAAAATACTTTTATCCGCGGGTGAAACCGCGGGGCGCAACTAGTTACTTAATATTGAGACTCTTCGTTGAAGTGTACTTGTTTACATCTTATTTTTTCTGTCTGTTTCTCCATTAATCATTATATCACTATTATACAAGTGATATAGTGCTTAATATATAATATTATAAATTGTAGAGCTCGGTTTAGCAGTGGCGAAGATAATACGTCCATGGCAGTGGCATAATAAAGGTAAATAAAAACTAGCATCATTCCATACCAATGATACAACATTGTGTGCCTAAGATGGTATGCAGTAAATTAAATGTAATAGTTATTAAACGCGCTGATGTTCCCACATCCGCATGTTGTTTAGTTACTCATCGCTTAAAGAACTCGTAACGGAAAACTGGCTTCAGACATGCCATTCTTTCGTTCCCTTCTCAGAATTCAGGTTTCTGATCGATGTTCTCAGAAAGCATTCTCTCATGGCGAAATCAACAAAGACGCAACAGTAAGACTGAGATATAACTATTCGCGCTCGAATATAGATTCTTGATGATTATTTTCCCACGGTTATGTCTATTATCAAAGCGATCTTCGTCGAGAAAGTAAGAATCGGTATGCAGTCCCGTCGGGTAGACCGGAATCGGTTCGGCATTGGCGCTTTCCGGCCTCGCTTACGCGGTGATTAAGGAAAGCCTCTCATGCTTCACGCGCATGAAATCGAATTCCCACGAGCCAATTTCCCTCATCAGCCAATTATGATGCAGGTGCTGGTTATAGAATATTGCAGGTTAGTTTACTCAGACGAATGGAATTATCATTAAACTAGCGGCCCGCACCGGCTTCGCACGGGTATAAAATATATAGCTTATGTCATTCACTGAAAAAATTATTAAAATCGATCCAGTAGTTTTGATTTATTCATTACTGCTCATGGCCCGCACGCTTTAAATTTAGAGTAAAACAATCTTTCTTTCTCTAAAACATGAAGATTTCCTGCTATCTTTGGAATATCTAAATTTATGCACTACATTTTTACTTATTTACTTTTTACATGTTATTATACATATAAACCTTCCTCTTCAATCACTCTATCTATTAAAAAAACCGCATCAAAATCCGTTGCGTAGTTTTAAAGATTTAAGCATACATAGGGAGAGAGAAAGCGACTTTGTTTTATACTATGTAGTGAAGAGTAATTCCATGTCATTTGTCGTATCGTTGAATAGATGTGTTCATACTTTTTCTATGCAGAAGGAAGTGCTCTAAACTGATCTATTCAGTACTTATGTAATAAAACTTTGCTACAGCAAGATCAAAAAACATCAATTAGTACCACATCTACATCTTACTACGGAACCTCTACAAGTACAGTACTAAGTACAAAACCTAATCATACGTTCGTTAGATAAATTCACTTGCACGTATTTTACAGACACGGTGATATTGTTCGTTAACAAAAATCGATGCTGCCAGTAGAAAAACAAAGAGATGTGAGCTCTATTTTGTGAGTAATACTAACCGTAATCCCATGAGCGGCAGATGTGGCACATGCTGCGGTCCCGTCTCACTGCACCACTCCGGGTATGCGCGGTGGAACTCCGCGAAATCACCTGTCGACAATACGTCCCCTATGAATAAGTCACACTAAAACCAGCCTCACTTTTAGAGCATCATTCATCATTAACTATTTCAAAATATTAAACCTTTACCGTGATGTGTAGGTACGTTTAGTAGCGTTTGAAACCTCAAAACAATTTTCAGTCACGTTTACCTCACTGCTGTTAACAGCTAACGAAAAACGTATAGTTTAATACAGTTCGTGAGTCTTAAAATCAAAAAAAGGAAGATCCGAAGAAGTTATTGAAATAAGTAATAAAAATTTGCAAATAAAAAGTAAAATATTTACGAAGCCAGATAGGTTAACGATAGATCGTTTATTTGGATTCTAATCTCGCCAATGATTAATGTTATGGAAAACAAAGTATAATCACCGAAATAAAGATGACGTGTTTGTCTCATGAGGATCCTGATGCTGGCGGAGACAAACAAGCCAAAATATTATGGCAAAAATGCCTTTTATGTCAACTTATTCTCTGGCTCCGACTCATTAATCATAATATTGATCTCGCAGAATGATATTCAATCGATCATAATTTATTATATCGATATCATTGTACCTACGTCACGTTATCTCTGTAAGGAAGTATTATTCCTCATTATCGTTAATGTCACCTCCAAAGATCAAGATTTCGTTTGTACGGTCTTGATTTGCATCAGTTAGTAGCTAAAATTGCTTTTATTCTGTGGTTGTGATTCCAAAATGCTATCATAGTCGTTCGTCGTCTTTAAGTCTTCCTTGTTATCAAAATAATATTATTTATTAAACATAAAACAATAAAAAGGGAACTTAATCAAACAAACCACTACCAGTAGGCAACGTGCCCATTATGCTGGCAGCATTGCCACGTTGAATGGCAATGCTCAATCTTTGGCCGAAGTAAGGCCAGCATTTTGGTCACGTGTGGTTTCAACGAGACGTTTCGAAATGTCTATTGGTATATTATTATTTATTATTTATCTATTGGTCTATTTATTACTTGCTATTTCCTGTGTAATAATAATCTAGCGGTAATTCGCAAAGTAATCACGCCTGTCTCCACATCAGTTGTTGTAGTAGTACTAGATGGCCAGCTATAAAATTATTCTCCAATACAAATAGTACTTTAGATACTAAACTGCCGTGCTGTAATAAGCAATGTAGATATTCCTTGTTGTACATTAAATGAATCGTCTATTATTTGATAGCGACAAGGTGCTAAGTACGTAGCTAAGTTGAGCGTGTTGTTAAATTTAAGTAGGTATGTTGAAGGTGATAACTATTGACGCAAATGACTACTACACAACTTACGGACGGTAATTTATTTTCAAGTTCGTTTAGCTCATTCATAGTTTGAGTTCATTGCTATTCATTCACTTTCATTCATGTATAATTTTGTAGAGACAGGTGATAAATTATGCTTCTACGGTTTTTGAAAATATGTCACAATAATAACAACTCATCAGTGTATATAAAATTATTTGAAAAGAATTTGGTTTAATAAAAAGTATAATGCAGAATATCATAAAATATTATATGGTAAGGACGCTGCTTTTAGAAGCTTGAATAGTCTTAGGTCCGTATTACAGAACGATGCTCAGTCATCGATCGGTACTCAAGCAGAGATTTCATTAACTAATAATTGATCACTTTATGAATGAACGGACCTTAGAAAGCATTTTATGCTCAACTACACATCAGCATGTTACTACACTACACTACTGACTAGTATGCAGACTGCTGATACCGATGTATCAGCAGTCTGCAGTGGACGTTGGACAAAACGAGACAAAGCCAAGCAAATTCTTACCGATTTTTTAAATTTAAGGTCAAGGCATTTTTTAGCAGTCATAAAAACTTTTTAGGCTCGGTCTACGTATCAAAGTTTCTAGAACATCCTAGGTTTCTAGCTTAGTACATAAAGTATTTAATATTAGTTCAAGACACTTCTTTGAACTAAAGGACTATCATTTCTAACTAAGGCTTAGGTACGTAGTACTATTATTTATTCTGTGGCTTGGGTGTTTAGTTTTTTCTATCAGGACGAAGATTTGTCCGATGGACTCTTCTTTGTGCTTTGATTCTATTTTCATGAATGAATTTTAGCATTCCTCAGGGATCAGTCTGATTTCGATTTGTCACTTATGTTAATAATAATAATAATAATATGTGTGGTGTGGTAACATCTCACATAGCGCCATCAGTCTAGCCCCAAACTAAGCAAAGCTTGTACTATGGGAACTAGATAACTGATACAATACTTGGATATTGTTTATTTTGTAAATACATACATAGAATACAATATAACACCCAGACACAGAACAAACACCTATGTTCATCACACAAAGATTTGTCCTGGGTGGAAATCGAACCCACAACCCACAGTTCAGAAGGCAGGGCACCAACTACCAACTGTGGACTACCAACTGAGCTATCGGGTCATCGGGTTGTTTCTTTAAATTACATCATAAAGCATGCACAATGACTTAGACCGTTCTCAATACTAATTAGCTAATTTCAGTTCAATCAGTGCATTGCCTGAATATAATTACGTATGCCAGGTATTACTTTACTAAATAACGTTTCTTTTAACTCTCTTAAGGCATAGGCTGGCATAAGAAATTATATTCAGGCAATGGACTGACTGAATTGAAATTAGGTAAATTAATGATAAATTGGAATGTATTAATGCGAGATGTTGCTGTAGATACTAGATACTTATTATTATTACCTTTTCTCTAGCTTTGTTTTGAATTTTTAATATTGTATTTGATTGTCAGCTGCGTGAGTAGCATCACTCCGATCGAAGTGGTTGCGCATAGATTTAGTGCGCAGTATGTTACCGGCATTTCTTGATTACTTTTGTTAATTCATGTGTTGTATCAAACGACATCTTGGAATATAAAGTACGTCCTACACAAAGCAGGTGGCGACTAGTGGCGGCTGGCATTAGGTGCGTCAAAGCGTTTCCGTCCATCCACCCATTTCCGGCCGTCCAGCGCTCATACCTTGCTCAGCGATTGTGATGCTAATGCTGCTTCCATTATGCCCCTCACAGTTATTCAACCTCTAATTACTACTCATGGCTAACGACCTCGGTAATCAATCGAACCAGTTCCAATTAGTCTACTGAAACTCAAAGTTATTACATACTACAACTAAACACAGCAACACAAACGTCGAATTCTGATATTGCGTCACACAATGAAGCCCAACTTGGCAGTGGGACTGACGACGGTATGCCTCGCTTTCGACATTTGGCTTGGAATGAAACCACTGCCTATTGGTAAATTGAAATCGTTAAGCAAGAGTTATTTCACAGCTGATGTTTTTTGGATAGGAAACAAGGTAAAAGTATTTTTAACAGCTTCTGTGGCATGGTGGTTGAACAGGTCGGCTCGAACCCGAAGTTTCGGCGGGTTCGATTCCCACGGCAGGACAAGTATTTGTGCACAGAAAAAAAGCGCTTGTTCTGAGTCTAGGTATTGTGGGACCATGGTCCTCGTAGTTTCTGGGTCCCTAGACATAGGGAATCCTGGTTTGGGTCAAGGATCTATGTATGTTATCATTGGGCGTTATTATACTATTACTACATTTGTATAAAAAGTTATAGTGCCTTCTCTAGGACAAATTTGTAAAAAGAGCACGAATTAATCGAGTTGAGGTCATAAGCGTGAAAGTATGTCTAATGTCGTCATCTACGGTAACGCTACATAATCGGGTGCCGTCTGTCTGTTCGTTACTTCCATTAAAAGAAATTGGGCCGTTTCGCAGGCTCGCAGCCGCGGGCCGCGCGGGCGTGCGGGGGCGGCGCGCGGCGCTCGGCATCGATCCGGTGACTCATCGCGCCCATTCATCCGCCGCACTCAATGAACCCGCCGTACGCCCCGCGCCCGCCACCTCACCCCCGTACGAGTCCTCGCTTCCAAGGACTCTATAAAATTCGCCCTCGCTGCGTGAACCCAATCCTTCAGCCTATTACACCCACATGACGAACGTGATCGTTTTGCACACGCCCGACGCTCTCCCACTCCTCGCCCACCACGTCGGTCAATAAGATTAACAAACTTACGTACCAAAAACCAGCTTCGATTCCAACGAAAATGACATAAAATGTTAATTAGAATGATAATAGTGAAGTCAGGGTTGAGCTCCGTGGCACGGATGAGATGAAAGATGTTCACAAGCATGATGGGAGATTGCAGGGTGGTCGGAGGTGTGTAGGCGGTAGGTGGAGGAGTCCTTGGCCCGTCCCACGCCGTTTACCAACAACCTTGTGCGATTTTACCGAGCACCGAATTACGAGCTCGCTCTTCATTATACTGGCAGGTCTCGTCAATGATCATGGCTCGATCATGCATTCAATAAACAATAGATAAATTCAAAACACGCCACGCCGCAATCGTTCCAGGAATAATCTGAACCCGGGCATCGGAATTTGAAACCTAAACCTGGACACTTCTTAGGAAATAAGGAAAATATCTGACAACGTAGAACACGGAGTAGAATTCAAATACTAATGGTAAAACATAATAAAAGTGTCGAAGAGATGAGAAGATGATGCAACGGTAGCTCTTGACGCTGGAGCCGCAGTCTATTTTAAAGTATATTCCGAAAATATTTGATACCACGAGTATCAAATATTTTAATCAAGTAGACCAGTGGATGAATTATCTAAAATTAGAACTGATGGAACATTGTTTTACTGTATAGAATAACTTGTTACAACAAACACAACTCCGAGTTCAGCACTAACTTATAAAACCTTGTTTTCGCCTGTTAGAACAAATTGAACCAATTTGAAGAAGTCGGTGGGTGGCTTGTTCGATACGGCTGCACATGAGCCTCTATTGACAATGTTCTCAGTGCAGGCTGGCTCAATTAAAATCAATTAAAGACTACCAGACCATCAGTTCGCAAGTCTGACTCCTGAAACACAGTTTCCACTAGTTCGGGAGTCTATGGATTAATTATAACTTTGTAACCAAATGTGTCAATAAATAAATTTGTATTTGTTTTGTATATTTAGTCAGTCTTTCGCAGATGCCTAGGATAATAATGCAAACTAAAACTCGGGATCATTCACTCATTCCATACCAAAAACATTACGGTTCTTATTAAGCATACTAAGAATTAGTTTATCACAAGATCAGTGTTGCTGTATCTTGGAGTTAGCTATCTACATAATCCGTCCGCATTTTTCTCTTTATAATATTGATACTTTTCGTATAAATAGAGAGAAGCATAGAATAAGATTAGTTTGGAGTAGATTTTATTTTATACATTTTGTATCCAAACATAACACTTGAAGCGAATAATAATAAATAATAGACCACTGCCCGTCTGTACTAATGTTTCATTTGTTAACAGCTCATAAGTTGCACTTATTCCTTTGTGAGATACCAAAATGCATTGCAGTAGGTGTCTCATAAAGCGATAAGTGCGAACTTAGAAGCTTACTCTAAAGTCTACTAAATAAGATCGGATTCTTGAAAAAGCAACACTTTAAATCAGTTTCATTTAACATATATTAAAAATGTTTTTACTTGCGGCTGATATTCTCAGTATCGCCAAACCGGTTTTACATCATAAACACATTATATTGGTCTTAACCTGCTTTGGTCATTGATGATTCTAGATCTGGTTTTGTATTAGCATTAAATAATCAAGGTTTGTTACTATTGGATGGAAATACATCGCTATTAGAGTATTTTAGGATACTTACGTACTTGTGCTCGAGATGTACTCATTTTTAAGGACTGAATCAAACCTACTTGCTACGTGGTACTTAATTAAGATATTTCCTATCATTATCAAACCTACAAGTATACTTAGTTTTTTGTGTGTTCATATGATCGTGTTCACGTTTTCGTGTTTACCGGAACTTCTGACTGTACAAATATTTTTTTTAAAATGTAGTAAGTATGATTGGTCTTAACCAAAAGCGGTTACGGTTCGTGAACGTTAACATTGACGTCACTGGATTCGGTTCAATTCAATTTCTTGGAATCAGCGGATGGAAGTTTGGATTTATACAGCGTGATTACGAAAATAGCTTTCATGGTTTTATAGAAAAGCTTTATATTTACAAAAGCAGGTTGTTTTAAACACGGAAAATGTTTCAAACCCAAATCCTCGTATTTAAAACGTTCAAAGAAATGTTTTTCTATCTATAATCTTAGACTCATGCAAGTCGCACACCATTGTGCATGCTGTTAAAAAGACAAATTACATCAAATATTGCGAGCAAAGATAAAGGACATGAGATTGAAATTATATCAGGGTGTGATATAGAGACTAAATAATGTTATAATTGAAGGGTTGAGAATAAAAAGGATTTAACTGACAAATTGACAGTTTCGAGAAAATTGCCTTTAAACGTCAACGGCGTCATTTTAATGTAGAGTGCTTATAAGGTAATAGAAAAGGTTTATGTAAGTTTCAGTTGCTTGAAAATGTTTTAATTATATTAGGTCTTTACCTATGAAATTGCCGTTTTGTTTGAAAAAAGTTAAAGTATTTTTTTTTTCGAACTTATTTATTTCTTTTATTCAAAGTAATCACCCCTGCAATCAATGCATCTTTGCCAACGCTGTGGCAGTTTATGGATGCCCTTCTTGAAAAAATCAGTAGGACGGGAGACAACAAACTCTTCAGAGGCGTTTTGTACTGCCTCTCGGGAATTGAATTTTTTTCCCGCTAAAAAGTTGTCCAAATTTTGGGAAAAGTAATAGTCGGTAGGCGCAAGATCTGGTGAGTATGGCGGATGAGGGAGAGCTTCCAAACCCAACTCATGCAGCTTAGAGACGGTCTGTTGTGCAGTATGGGGTCGCGCGTTGTCGTGAAGTAGCAGTGGAGACGACCGATTGACCAAAGCTGGTTGCAGACGTGCGAGTTTCGCCATCATTGTGGTCAGTTCTTCAATGTACACATCTGTAGTAATGCTCTCGCCGTTTTGTAAAAAGCTATGATGAATCACACCAGCACTAGACCACCAAACTGTGACCATCACCTTTCTAGGGGTCATTTTTCGTTTTGCACATTCCTTTGGTACCGAACCAGGATCTAACCAACTTGCTGAGCGCTTTCGATTGTCAAAAAGAATCCATTTTTCGTCGCACGTAACAATTCGGTTCAAAATTCCTTCATTTCTGTGCCTGTTAAGCAGCGCAAGGCAAGTCTCGACGCGTACGTTGCGCTGGCGATCGTTAAGTTCGTGGGGCACCCATCTATCAAGCTTTTTTATCTTGCCAATCTGTCGCAAATGGACCAATATTGTTTTGATGCTAACATCAAAAGCTGCTGCCAGCTCAGCTGTAGATTGAGATTCATCAGCTTCCACAATCGCCTTAATTCATCATTGTTGACCAAAGTTTCCGGACGACCACGAGGTTCATTTTTCAAGTCAAAATTCCCAGAACGGAACCGAGCAAACCAATAACGGGTTGTACGTTCGTTTGTACAGTTCTCTCCGTAAACGTCGTTGATGTTACGTGTCGTTTGTGCCGCGTTGGTGCCACGACGGAACTCATATTCCATAATTACACGAAATTTCAAAGTATCCATTATGAGGAAAAATGTTGAAATGTAATGAAAATACAACGCTAATCAATAAACAAAAGACTTATATTGTAAATAGAATGTCATATTTTTAAAACAAAATTAATTTGAATTTAGAATTCATAGCCAATCAAAACTTTTTTTTGTTTGAAAAAGTCTGTACTGCAATACGGCAATTTCATAGGTAAAGACCTATTATTTAAAATTACTAATTCATACAATTACTGTAAAAATATAATATAATAAAATAAATATAGTAATGTTTTTATGCTAAGCTAACTGTATTCCTGTGACAGATAAACCATTTTTAGACTCAAAATTTCGAGATTTAAGCCTCATTTTGGTATTTTGAGAATGTATTATTGAAGATAATTTCACGCTGAATCCAACGATACCCATAAGTCATTTTGTCAAAAAAATCCAGTTAAATCCTTTTTATTCTCACCCCTTCAATTACTAGAATTGGTCTGGCGGTATCTTAAAATAGCACTGTTTAGTACATCAGACTATTATATCGTTATAAATAAATTATTAATTTTCAAAGAAAAACGGGTTATCATGCTGTATGTGCTTAATATAGAACAAACGACAATATCAAAAAATGTAAGGTTTCCGTATTATTTGTGGTTTGCCTAGAGAGTTTGCCTAGATGAATGTATGTTTATAAATAAACATCAACGGTCAACTGCATGTTGAACTAATTGAGGGTCGGTCTGCTCAATTTCGACTCGATAATGACTGTGGCGCCGTGTGGCGGCGGCGGCACCAGATAATTCTACTGATAACCGCATAGCCTCACAGCTTACATCAAAATACTTCTTTGGCCAAATGAGACATTCCTAGCATAATATATTCGGTCGTAAATAATCAAAATTGGCGACCTCTAAATACCATGCTGGCGTAACCAGTCAATGAACAACTCGTGTCCGCTCATGCTCGCCGTACCGAGACGAGACAAAATCAGAATACAATGCGTGTTTCAAAATTATAATCCGAGGGATTGGATATTATATAAGCACATAAAAACTGACAATGTTAATGCTACGCCTTCGAATGTGTACACACTACTTTGTTTTTCATTCATTATTCAACTCTTTTCATTCATGAACAAGCGTACTGTACATTTTCCGCTCGACTGTTTGGAAAGGAAATATGTGCTCACTTAGATCATAATGTAACATCAACGTTTCCTTATGAGCGTCTTGTTAAGTCCAGTGGCACTGACATAGGCATAACACAAGTACGTAATTGTTCCCACCCGGTGCGGTGCGCGCGGCGCGGCTGGTCGAGTTAATTTCAGCGTTTTCCAGTATCCTGTGTTGTATGATCTCGCTTCCCTTTCCCATTTCGTTTCCTCTGTTATCCACTCCACATTCGCGCTAACCGCAGCCAGATGGTTTCCTTTGCTATTATAAATGTTCGACCAGAGTTTACATTCATCACGGAGTTCACAACATCCTGTTGTCGGGAGCACGTGCCATTTATTATTTTACGATCGACCATCGCCATACTCAATACCCATATCAACTGTTCTGTGAATGGATAGTCGTACTATCGACGCATAATTAATTCATTACAATATCATATTGAATTATATTCAATTAACATTTTCAATGTTTTTATCGTTCATTTTCTTTAAAAGTTTATTAAACTGCATGCAATATAGTTTCGAAGTTCATTATTATATCATTATCCAATCGCATTTATCCAGTCCCAGGTTAACTGGAAGATAATGCTCTCTAGCATTAAGTTCGCCTTTGTACCTACATTTGTTATTTGTGCAATAAAGCATTTTCTATCTATCTATCTATCTATTAATGTAGTGTATGTATACTCTAAAGGTAAACGTGTATATTGTACAGTTGAAACTTGTATACTCTACAGGTAAATTACCCACTACTTTCAGCAGAATTTTGTTTTCTGTACGATTTTAACTTTGTGTTAAACTAATCAGAAAAAAAAGAAGAAATCAGTTGCTTTTCTCTTGACATCGCATGCACGGTTTTAGAAATGGAGCCCATTAATACGTCCGCCATATCATAGCGTGGATAGGTACACATTTGAAATTGGCAGGACGTGCGTGAAACGGGAACTTATTAATAAAATTGCGGCGTTCTTCCGTCGCCGTCGTCGGACACCGAAGCAGTAGCTATAGAGCCGGTGCCGGTTTTACCAGCGCATCCGGCCTGCCCGCTCTCTACTACCTCGTGTATCGGACGATTTATTATGGCCCTCTCAAGTTTCTTTTCTTGTACCCCATTAGCGTTGAGTACGATGTTACTAAGAAATAGCAGAACCTACTACAATAAAAACGTTGGATGGATGTTGGATTATAAAATATAAGTGTAGCAAAGTGTGGACTCACTCAAGTCACAATTTTACTTAAAAAATAAATTACTCCGATCATGAACAAAGATACAAATCCTTCAAAGGGTTGTGTGATCTTTTTTCGTTTAAACGACAGGTGAGAAGATCGATGATGATTTTTTAAATATTATAAGCATAGTCACGTCACACTAATATATCACCTAATTATACTTAGTTGTATTATTAGATGGGTATAAAATAGAGTAGCCGAAAAACTGTAGGAATTCCACCAAGCAGGTGCGGGTCTATAGAGTTACATAAATATAAACATCTTTTAATAATAATCAAAATGTAGTAGGCACCTAAATGATGCGTTCCTGAGAGTGCGTGCTTGGTGTATGGTAAGTGATTTAATCTACCGTCTCGCATTGAGGAGCACAATAAGTAGACGACTTCCTCTCCCACGTTTGGCGGGCCGGATGCCACGGCGCGGCGACCTCCGTCGGCCTTAGCCCCGCGTTACTTCTTAATGCGAGCAATCCGCTCCGCCCGAGAACCAACCTTTCAACTAACTCATTTACAGCATACATTTTATTTGAGATAATAAAATTGTGAATACAACAGATCGAGGAAGGGAGGATCTTGTAATTATTAACTTTTAAAAAATGTAAACGAAGGAGGTGACGATCTAGTTGTTCGCTTGGTGACTACTGGCAATAGTACTGCAACTGTTATGGGCATCACTCTGCCCCTGCCCAATTGCAGTACCACTCAGAACCCTAAATTATAAAGTGTGGTACCACACTGTGTAATACACATACACAGTGTGTATATCATCCTGAGAAATCAGCACAGTCTACCATATTTACAGTTAAAATTAACCTTTGATTTTTGTAGACCAAGCATCCTAGTCACTCAGTTTCAGTTTGTTTGGTTCATTGCTTAACAATTGTTCAGCTCAATAAGTATGAATATAAACAATTACCAATAAACAGAAAAGACTATCAGATTTTTAATGTTATGTAGAAGGTTCACAGATTTTTATAACAGCTAAAAAGTTTTTGACATTTTTTGATGTTGTGTATGATTTTGGAATAATTAGCATCTAATTAGGTATTGAAAGCTGAACAGATTTGTTATATGTACTTATAAAGATAACAGACAACAAAAAATGGGAGGTTTATGGCTGAAAAACTATAGGAAAAGCTGGCTTAGCAGTTGTCGCAGTGGACTTTCAAAGAAGCTAATTTTATACCTGAGTTTGTAAATATTAAAGATACACCGAACATAGATTTTTGAGCTGCACCAAATAACAAACATTATTCAGCTCAGCATTTACTGAAACCAATATTCAACCAATATATTTGGTTAATTTTACGCAACGTTTACAGTTTTTCATCTGCAAACAAAATAATATATTTTATTTTTTTATAAATAAATTAAAATTAAAGTTTTCTCCCAAAAAGTGACATGTTGTACTTTGTTTCGTTTTGTAAGCACTTTAGTTTGGTAGGCCCCATTCAAAAAATATCACCATATAATGAAAAGTACTGCTGATCAACGCCAAAGTGTTATTATTTATAAAAACAATTACAAAGTGCAGCAGACGGCTCCCTTAGAAAGTTCCCATAAAAAAATCATAATTCTGTAAGTATGTAATGAAAATATTTGGTTTTAATTGGCACTTCAACTGAATATTTGGCCGAATAATAACTGAACATGAAAAAACTAGTAAATATTAAAATTAATCGCTTATATTATTTTACAGATTATAACTGTAACAGTTAGATTATCATACAAAATATAAAAAATGCATAATCGCAAATAAGTGCAGCAGTAAGTAAAGTGCAGCAGTGGATTAGAGAGGTGCATTTGTGCGACATGCAGTCAAGTATGGCGCCAGTAAAAATATTTATGATTAAAAGTAGTTAATAAACAGAATAATTTAATGTAAAAGATGTTATTCCATCCAAATTAAATTTAATACAATGCATGCAAGCTTGCAATACAACATCTTTTCTGCACTATTAGAATATAAAAAACCCCATACATGTGCTATCCACCTTAGTAGATATACAATTGCTGAGAGCTCATTACACAAGCAACAATTGCTCCGAAGCACTGAATGAGTAATTAAGTTTTTACATTTCAAATGCACATTAAAAGACCACCTACTACTAATTTAGTCATTACCTAGATACTGATAATGAAATTTCATGCTAGGTAGCTTTAATACCTACTCATTATACAAAACATTTGAACTGAACCAATAGAACATGCAGTGTTGAGTAGCAAATAGTAATATTTAGATGGTTTTCCTCACCCTCTAAGCAGACCACTTGTACACCGTCTTGCTTGAGCCTCTTGAGTAGAATACCATGTACGGAGTCGGAGTCGCGAGGCGCTCCATCACCGTACAGGACGAAGATGCCTCGCGTGCGGCAGTGCGTGATACGCGCCTTCAACTCCTTGCACTGAACTGTAGACGAAAGCTCGATTTTCCCCGCAGCCAACCGCCGCAGCATTATACTTGGTATTGAGAAATTCACGGCTGAACGTATATGGGACACTGAATACTCGTTGGAACCCCGACAGTCTATCAATATGGTATCCCTTTCGTCCGATCGCAGCTTCGCCAGCAGCCACTCTTTAGACACCAAGTCGCACTCACACTCCGAATCCGCGGGCATCTTGCGAGCTCTGTTCCCTTCTGTTTACACGGGCCCTTGGCCACTTTCAATCGCCTGTTGCACTATCGCATGGAAATCGCGCAGTTCATAAAGTTCACATACACTAACATAACTGTTTAGTACTATTTATTAACAAATTATAAAAGATATTATACTAATAAACTTGAAACTACCATTTCTACAGTAAAATAATTAATTTAACTCTACTACGAGCGAGCTTAACGCCTGGCGGCGAAGCAAGACGCGAATCACAGACTAAGGGATACTAGCGAGCGAATCCCAGGAAACCATAAATACCAAAGAGTATATAACCACTATGATAAAAAAAACTAGAAAATTAGAAAGTGTTGCCAGCTAAAATTTCCAATTTTTCGACATGGAATAAAATAAATCATAATAATAACGCACAACAATCACATCCATATATCCTGGACCCTAAATAGGATCCCTTGTGCGAGGACCATAATCCGACAACACCCAGACACAGAACAAGTATTTGCGCTATTTTGTCTGTGCAGAAATACTTGTCTTGTCACGGGAATCGAATCCACCACGTCCGGGTTATGAGTGAACTGGCTTATTTAAGCAGGCCCACTGAAATTCTACGATAATAATACCACAGAGGATGTCACTGTAGAAATTCAGGTTTTATAACAGAGTAACGCTGGTCTTTTCTTTACGGTCATATATAAGTGTGTTCTAGTAAATGTAAGCTCGCACATCAGCTTTGGTCTATCGCTAGTATCTGCTGCTCCTGCATGACCTCAACTGCACAGCAAATGGTATCGAAGTTACAAGAGTTCATGTTGGAAGCTGTCAGTCATACTCCTAGTAAAGTGGCGGCAACTTTACCAGAAGCTTCTATGGAGTTTTGGAAACAACACGAAAAGAAACGTTTCACCATCATAATACCACTTTCTCACACTCATGCCTGTAATCCAGCACTTAACGAATAAAATGCCACCAATTTTATGCACTAACACTGAAAATAACACAAGTTTTGTTACCACAATTTTGCCAATATCACGTAGAAAGATAGCACATCAAACGAAGATTTTTCAGGAAAATAATATTAGGTCTTTACCTATGAAATTGCCGTTTTGTTTGAAAAAAGTTAAAGCAATTTTTTTTCGAACTTATTTATTTCTTTTATTCAAAGTAATCACCCCTGCAATCAATGCATCTTTGCCAACGCTGTGGCAGTTTATGGATGCCCTTCTTGAAAAAATCAGCAGGACGGGAGACAACAAACTCTTCAAAGGCGTTTTGTACTGCCTCTCGGGAATTGAATTTTTTTCCCGCTAAAAAGTTGTCCAAATTTTGGAAAAAGTAATAGTCGGTAGGCGCAAGATCTGGTGAGTATGGCGGATGAGGGAGAGCTTCCAAACCCAACTTATGCAGCTTAGAGACGGTCTGTTGTGCAGTGTGGGGTCACGCATTGTCGTGAAGTAGCAGTGGAGACGACCGATTGACCAAAGCTGGTTGCAGACGTGCGAGTTTCGGCATCATTGTGGTCAGTTCTTCAATGTACACATCTGCAGTAATGCTCTCGCCGTTTTGTAAAAAGCTATGATGAATCACACCAGCACTAGACCACCAAACTGTGACCATCACCTTTCTAGGGGTCATTTTTCGTTTTGCACATTGCTTTGGTACCGAACCAGGATCTAACCAACTTGCTGAGCGCTTTCGATTGTCAAAAAGAATCCATTTTTCGTCGCGCGTAACAATTCGGTTCAAAATTCCTTTATTTCTGTGCCTGTTAAGCAGCGCAAGGCAAGTCTCGACGCGTACGTTGCGCTGGCGATCGTTAAGTTCGTGGGGCACCCATCTATCAAGCTTTTTTTATCTTGCCAATCTGTCGCAAATGGACCAATATTGTTTTGATGCTAACATCAAAAGCTGCTGTCAGCTCAGCTGTAGATTGAGATTCATCAGCTTCCACAATCGCCTTTAATTCATCATTGTTGACCAAAGTTTCCGGACGACCACGGGGTTCATTTTTCAAGTCAAAATTTCCAGAACGGAACCGAACAAACCAATAACGGGTTGTACGTTCGTTTGTACAGTTCTCTCCGTAAACATCGTTGATGTTACGTGTCGTTTGTGCCGCGTTGGTGCCACGACGGAACTCGTATTCCATAATTACACGAAATTTCAAAGTATCCATTATGAGGAAAAATGTTGAAATGTAATGAAAATACATCGCTAATCAATAAACAAAAGACTTATATTGTAAATAGAATATCATATTTTTAAAACAAAATTAATTTGAATTTAGAATTCATAGCCAATCAAAACTTTTTTTTGTTTGAAAAAGTCTGTACTGCAATACGGCAATTTCATAGGTAAAGACCTATTATAATGCGGTGACGCAATCTTTTTCGCGTTCCCGCCAAAACTCCAAATATTTATTTTGAGTAGAAGATAATGTCAATGTCACAGATTTTAATTCGGTTGACAGAAAATGTCAGTTTTAATTCAATCTAACTGTCAAAACAAATGTGTGGATGATTCGATTGAGGGATTTGTGGAGCGAAAACTGTAAAATAAAAGCTAAAAGAGAAAAGTTCTCTATATATCATTTTAATTAATTAATCACATATTTATATTCAGAAATGGATGATTTATACAGCAATTTAGATAACTACAATGAAGAAAATACGATTGCTATGGTGAGTACCTATGAAATACTGTGTTGAGCATTGCGTAAATACCCAAGTACCAATTGATTACCCTCCAGATGAACTCATAATTTTATGAATTATATGAGGATTCATGATTACAATTGGCTTCTTTACTCACTGTGAGAGTACAATAGATATAGTTACCATAACATACTTCTTTACCTAGAGGAATAATTCTGTGCTTCCTTAATAGAGTTCATTTTATCTATTTACAGCTGCAAAGTGAAAACAAGGAATTGAAATCTAAACTAGAGGATTATGCATTAGCTATGGACAAATTGCAGCAAGTAAGTTTTATAATAACGGTCATAGATGATTATTATAAGTTGTAGTAACTTCAAAATTAACTATTGGTTACTCTAGTCAGCACATAGCAGTGACAAATTTAACCAGTGATTGGAGTAGCTATTTTTGGAACTTCCTACATGTTTTCCGAATTAGACATGCCACATATATGCAATATATATCTGGGATTTTAATATTAAATATATATGTACATTCATGTGTGGTCATGAGCCAAAATAGTTCTACCTGCTCAGATAACTGCTTATAACTAACATCCACAAGTTAGTGAATTTCTGTTAATCTCTGTTACAAGCCTTTATTTGTGTAGGTATTGGTGGCAGTCTGGGATATGATACAAATTCACCTGATGTGTGTGTTGGATTGTTTTTTGCTATTGTGATTGTAATTCAGTCAGGTCCTTTGTATATACTTATAGTTGGTTATTTGTTCTACTAGCTTCATCTTTTAGCTTTCAGTAGTAATTCAATAACACCAACCCTCCTCCATTACACTGTCACTAAATTGTAATTTTCATTGGTTGTTAATTAATTATAAAGCTAATAATAATAGTGGATGTATTCACATTGAGATTGTAGGATATATTGCAGGATTTGGACAAGTTGACCTCGGAGCACAAGAAGCTAGAACTCAATTATTCTTCACTTCTGAAAACTGCAAAAGCTGAAATTGAAAGGAAAACACAAATGATTACTAATCTTAACTTGGAGTAAGTACAATATATATATGCAATTAAAAAAAATACAAAATCAATCATCAAACTTTGCTGAAGTATCCTACTAGAAATCCACTAATAGAAATATCCTTTTTTATTTTAACTGCTAAAGCTTTTCTACACTGTTGATAGTGCTTATATTACACAACACAATGTCTTACAAAAATGGCAAATTTTTCTTTTCAGAAAGGACAAATTGGTGCTCAAGTCTTATCAGAACACAAATACTTTTACTGTCCATAGAAAAAGAGCGAATGATAAGCCAAAGTTGGCACAGAACTGTAAAAAAGATAAATATGATAAATCTGAGAAAGACCCATCACCTCATATTGCAACTGAAGGGTACAGTATACATCCAATTCTGAAAATAATATGCTTTTATTATTATGTATTGTTATTATATTTAATGATTGGTTCTGTGTTGCACTGTGATTGATTAAAGGCAGAAAAGGTATGTTTGATTTTTTTTGCTGGTTGGGGCTGAGGTTGATGTTTGGTTTTGATCAAAATATTGTTTTACAAGCTATTAGTATAGCTTTAGCTTTGATCAAATATCCTAGTTTTTTAACATAATGTTTTTTTAGACTATGGACTAAAAATAAGGAAAAGCGAAGTCAATATGTGTATGTTTTCAGTAACAAACATGCCTGTGCACCATCTAATGATACTATGTTACTTGGGGTTTCAAATAATGTTTTGAAAAATAAGGATACTAGAGCTGAGAAAAATAGTGATGCCAAAGAAAACCAACCTAAAAATAAAACAAGCAACTCAAATGCTTATATTCAAAATACAAGGAAATCAATGTCTGCTGTGAGGTAAGCAACTACTAGTATAGTCTTATACATATTATTATCTGTGGCAATGTTATTCAATATGAACAATATGATAGAATTTATTGTATAATGAACCCAGCCATATCATGACATGGTTACTTTCTAACATAATGCAGAGGACCAATTCTCAGAAAAATTATGAGCTATTGCAGCCTCTGTGGTGTGGTGGTAGAGCAGGTTGGCTCATAACCCGGAAGCGGTGGGTTCGATTCCCGCGGCATAACAAGTATTAGTGCACAGAAAAAACCCATAAATACTTGTTGAGTCTGGGTGTTGTGGGACCATGGTCCTCATAGTTCCTGGGTCAATAGACACAGCGAATCCTAGTTAGGGTCCAGGATCTATGTATATGATCGTTGGGCGTTATTATTATTATTATCGACGGCCCTTCTAAGGCAGATTGCATTTTATGAACGTTTCATATGTCCAAAAAGTGACTGCAAAACTACAGAAAGCTGATTTGCTATGCTGGTTTTATAAAGTCTTACATAATTTTTCAGCTTGGAAATAGAAAACATTTGCTCCGATGAGGATGATATTATAAGTGCTGGAAGTTCTAAAGACCTCTCAAGAGAAAGAATAGATAAAAGACCTGTGGATAGTAACACTCAAAAGAGTAGACAAAGTTCTAGAATATCTGAAACATCCAGCCTAGATGACCGTAATTCTGGATACTATGAAGGTTCTGATGCTTACAAAGGTAGAAGGTATAGTAGATATGATGAAAAGTTTGATATGAACAGAGCAAGAGACAAATCTTCTCATAGGTATAAAAGACTTAGCCCAGACAGATATGGAAAGAGTTCTAGAGACTACTATGATAGCTCTCATTCCTCACACAAACTGCAACGTGATAGGCGCAGAGTAGAAAGTCCTCCAGATGATAAATACCGTTGGCGGAAAAATCGCGAACCACAACGAAGTAATTTCGGAAGAAGCCACCCAAGCCATGAAGCTGAAAGGGAATACAGATGTCAAGAAAAATATCCAACGAAGCACAAGGTTAAACATAATTATGATGAACTTGATAGTAAAAAGATAAAGTTAGACCCTCAATATAGGCAACATGATGGAGAGTGGAGATCGCAAAATGAAAGAGATTATTTAGAAAAGAACTATGTAACCGAAACATATGATTTTTCTTCATGCGAATCGCCTGATTACAATCATCCAGAGAATCCGGTTCACCAAATAAGAGGTCAGCATTAAGGGTTTCACATACAAAAATAAAGAAATAAAATGTTTTATGATGATTACCTAATTTCGATTTTATTCAGACATGAAACTAATGTTCTTTTTTCTTTCAGAAATTAAATTTACTGCTACTACGAAGCTAGACGATCCTAGGATATCTAACAGCAAATATGTTTTTAAAAACGATGAGAATGATGGTAAAATTGCGCTATCTACAGCTGAAGGTAGAAATGTGGAAATCATACCCGTCAATAAAACCGCGTGGGGAATCAAACCAGTAGGTATGCCAGAAGCTTTGGTGCAAATACCACAAGAAACCCTACAAACTGCAAAAGAAATGGACAAGGAAATCGAAAATCCCGTGAACAACATATCCATGGAATCAGGTGAGATTAAAGATGAAGGTTTACATTGCCCTAAGAATTTTATAAATTATGAAATAAACTTAGATAAACTTGATGACATAAAACGTATTGAAAAGGCTTCTCAAAAGACCAATAGTTATAAAATTCCCAAACTTAAAAAGACTATAGATGACTCAAAAATCGTTAAAAATACCAAGCAAGTAATTCCAGTAGCAGAACCAGTATGTGAAGAAATTAAAGGTATTGATGGGATTAAACAATCCAGTGCAAAATCAAATAAAGATATTACATCATGTAAAAAGAATGAACAAGATAGTTTTAGGTTTTTAGGTCAGAGTGATCATCACAGTAGTAATGAGTTGCCGTTTCTGGAGTGCAGTGACCAATATTATTCACAAAAATACAGAACTGCCAAAGAAGTAGTTGTAGATGATTTAGAATTAAGTGATGATGATGATAATAGTGAACAGCCAGTTCACGTAACGAAAGATTTGAGTGAGAAAGAAGTTGATAATCCATTAGAAAATAATAAAGATCAAGGCTTAAATGTTGAACAATCTAGTAAACATAATACAGAAACATGTACACATGATCTAAAGAGCAATAAGAGTGATAATAAAACTAAGGAAAAACGCAAACGAGCTACGTCAGAGGACCCGTCTAAATCTAAAGGCAAACTGTCTAAAAATAAGAAAAAACAAAAAGAATCTACAGCAGAACGTGTAAGTAAAGATTTAACACAAGTCTCAGAAAAAACGACAACAGAGACAGAAAATGAAAAAGTCACTAAAGCACAATGTGTGCCGGTCTCAGAAAAAATAACAAAAACTAAGGAAAAAGAGAAGAAAACTAAAACAAAGCAAGTAAAAACCAAATTTACTGAATTGTTTGATGACAGCTGTAGCTTAATATCCCCAGAAGACTTGGGACTGGCTGCTGCTCCAACATCTACTGCTAAACTCCCAGACAGTGTTTTTGCTTTAGAAATTGCCCAAGATGCAGCTGATTTGAATGTGATAGAAACAGTGGATGAAGAATCAGAGTTTTCAGAAAATCGCTGTAATACACAAAACAATGATATTACCAACATTGGAACTGTTAACAATGCCAATGAAGATATCCATGATAAACAAAGTATTGTTATTACAAAGCCAGAACTTGGTTACACTGTAAGTCATGAATCTGTAGCTAAAACTAGTGAAATGCACCCTGTTATAAACGAGCAACCCATTGAGAGCATTTATAAGAATCTAGAACCGGAAACTCTGGAAAAAGGGAAAGATATTGTGAAAACTGTCATAATTTCCAGTGGTGTTCAGCCTCAAATAATTGAGAGCGAAAAGCAAGTATCTGCAAGCGAAGCAGAGCCGCAAATAATAACAGCAAGTAAAGTAGTACCTATCAAAGCTTTAGCTACGTCAACGCCATATAAAATCGGGCAATCAAATGAGGAACAAGTTGGTATAGAAGCAAAACCGCCCGATACAATTTCCGAGTCGAATGACAGTCGAATGCCGATGGCTGCAAACACTCAAACAGACAATTCCGATACTAATACATTAGTTTCTCAAAATAATTGCACTGATGCTCCTGACGTACGAATATTTGTAAGAAGAAGAAGGAAAGTTATTAAGAAATGAGTGGTTTGATTATCACTCTATTTTATTGTAATGACGCCATGTGGCGCCTGCGGTGCCAAGTTACTTATCTTCGTGGGAAATGTAGCTTAACACTATGCTGTCCTTAAATCATATTGAAAGCACTCACATAAGACATTGTGTTTGCTCTTAAAAAAATATTATTAGTTTAGTATTGTAAGATCTCATTTCTTTATTAAAGCTTGTATAATAGAAGAGTTGTATGTTTATAAAACCTATAAAATATAATATATAGTTTATTAGGTATCTCAAAGTTTGGTTACCAACATACACTTGCACATTATGTATTCTTAATATACCATGGGTATGAAGAAAATTATGTTGCATCTTCTGTCCGCAACTGTTCAGTGTTTAACTTGTTTAAGGTAACTTAATATATTATAGTTATATTTAGGAAATAAAAAAACTTTCTTGATTTGCCCGTAACAGTCTTTATTTTCCTTAACATAAACCCTAATATTATATTTACAAGATATTTAAATACGTATCTATACATATACCTACTATATGTACAATGGATAACTATCATCAAAATAAGGTTTTAAAAATAAGGTTTGTCTATTGTAATGGAAAAATATAAACGGCGACATTACATATTTTAAACACTAAAAACATATACAATTTCATTTAGAATTGGTAATTTTATTATTATTATTCTGTGGTTGAGCTGACAGGGTTCCTATTTGTAAGCGAGAAGAACTGGGAAATTATTGGCTTAATATGGCTATTGAAATAAGTCGGGTAACTCGCTACAAAACTTGGATAGCCTATGACGGCTATCCAAGTTTTGTAGCCCAGTACGGACTTGCTGGCGGCTCTGGATTATTAAACAACTCCGCGTTTTTTCTTTCTACCTTATTTTGCAGTCTCTAGTCCACCAATCTTTTACCCTCTCGCTTCCCTCTTCCCTTGGACTAGGTCGTGGAGAACTAATTAGCCCATGCGAAGCCAGGGCGGGTCATCTAGTAAAGATCTAATTTCCCGCTTCAAATTGGCTATTCTCCTTAACCTGTCATTGCAAACCGCTGGCGAAATATTTGCTGCTAAGTACCTACTACTAGTACTAGTAATAGACTAGTAACCCGAGCAAGATACACTTAGTGATGTTCCTGTCGTGAGAGAAAAGTAGAAGTTTTAAACGAGCACAACACTGAAAACTCATGATAAATTGTGTAGTGAGTTGTAGCCATGTGTTCTCAAGTAGATCGTGCCTGCGTTTGACAATACAACCGCTTATTTTTAGCCGCTTCTTAATCGAAGGGTTGAGAATAAAAAGGGTTTAACTGTCAAATTGATAGTTTCGAGAAAATTGACTTTAAACCTCAACGGCGTCATTTTAATGTAGAGTGCTTATAAGGTAATAGAAAAGGTTTTTGTAAGTTTCAGTTGCTTGAAAATGTTTTAATTCTATTTTAAAATACTAAATATAGTACTAATTCATACAATTACTGTAAAAATATGATGTAATAAAATAAATACAATAATGTTTTTATGCTAAGCGAACTGTATTCCTGTGACAGATAAACCGTTTTTAGACTCAAAATCTCGAGATTTAAGCTTCATTTCGGTATTTTGAGAATGTATTATTGTAGATAATTTCACGCTGAATTCAACGATACCCATAAGTCGTTTTGTGAAAAAAATCAGTTAAACTCTTTTTGTTCTCACCCCTTCATTATCTTGACTATAGGCTATATTGACCATCCGCCCATACGTGAGATCGTCAAACGTATCTAACTAAACGAAACAGATTAAAATGCAAAACGCGATTTATTAACATTAAAATGTGGGTTGTAAAGATGTTGCTCGTTTTGATTGAAATCATACATTTATTTCAACTAATAGGATTAACCGGAATTTGTTTGATAGGAATTGAAGCATCGCTAAATTCAACATTGCTTCGGTGGAAATGTATATTTAATTTAGCTGTTGGCCGAACTTTTAGTAGATAAAAGGAGATTGAATCTTTTACTTTTTTTTTGCTTTTTACTAATAGTAGTAAACTGTGAACACACGAGGTTAGGTAATCGTAACAACAAATCCAAAAGGACTTCGTGCGTGATTTATTCAACTATTTCTTACAGTATTGGTTCATTGTCATAGTTTATCATAAAGCCTTATTTCCTTTGTTATGAGAAAAAAAATTTTCGTTGCGTTTAAAAAATACATTTTTAACCATCACTGAGCGCCGTTGATGATAAAAATATTAAAGTTCAGCTTGCAAACAATAACTTTAGAGCCTTTTAGCGTTTGTGTATTCAGCCAAAACTTGCGAGGTTAAACAAAAAAAGGAACTAACAAAGGAAGGAAAATATATTGAAGACAATATTTTATATTTTCTACTGGAAATTATAGAAAATAGTATTGCATGTTTTAGCCAAATCTTTCTCTTATCACTGAAGATTTACTTTAGATCTTTTAAAATTTAAACTTATATAGCCTTATTAATAAACACGAACTAGCTTTAGACTAGTTACACCATCTTTTGTCTCTTTCGATCCAGCTAAATAATCCATTAGCAAAAAAAAAGGACAAAAGCTGAAGTAACTAATCCGAGACTAATACCCGTTTATTAATAAGGCTGTAATTGTATACATAGAGCAATTACTGCTGGGACAACTTCTTAAATCAGGCGATAAAATTACTATCAGTATCTAAGATTTTTTTAAATGTCATTTTTGGTTTAATTACTTTTTTACTTTGCTGGGTACACTTATGTTCTAAGCGAGGTAAAAATATTTCTCAGGCAAGTTCAAAGAACTTCCAAGAAACTCATACATTTTCATTTTTGCTAGGTTATAACAACACAATTATTGCACTTCAGTACAGTTTATAAAGCTTGTCTAAATTGAATTCGAGTAATTATTTAAACAGATAGAAATCATAAACATCTGTATATTTAACAAGTCGATTCAATAAAAACAATCATCAATTAAAAATCTAATAAAACTACCTAATAACAAATTACAGCTATAAATACATTTATCCTTAAACACGAATATCCGTGCGATCACTTCATAAACATTATCACAATTGGAATATCTGCACTTTCATATACAATCGTTTCTTGAGTTGGATAGCGTTCCTATAATGTTATTGGCCATGGGGATGTCGTCACTTCGCGATAGGGAGGGGGTCGAAGTCGAAGTGGAAGCGGTTGAAGACCCCGAGCCCGATGCAGAGGGTCGTTTTCCTAGCTTCTTTATTATTGTGGGTACTTGTTCTATGTGATCCGAGTGTGGAGTGACGTGTTGGTAGCAGACTGCGGAGGCGTGACCTGAGCGGACTGATGTCAGCGGCGTTCCCGAGGCCCAACTGTTGGCCGACGGGTCGTACACCTCCACTATGTCCAGGAATGATGTGCCGTCGTAACCACCTGCAATAATGGAATCTTCACTTATACCACAGAATACTTAATTAATGATAATAATATTTTTTTTATTGTATTTTTGTAATGTTACTTTCATAAAAATATTTTAAAAATCTTAAATATAAGATTGTAAATAAATAAATGAATAATAATAATAATAACGCTCAACAATCACATACATACAACTCTATGCGCAGCGGGCAGTAACGTAATTTACCCTATGGTGGCATTTAAATTTATTACAGTGGCAACATCGGCAACTATCATTGCTCCCCCAACCATCTGGCTATAAAAAGGGACCTTCTCGGGCTCGGTGTACTACGAAACATTCTTGCTCCGGACACGGCCCGGTGCACATGCAACCTATATAACTATAGTCACCTATAGTTATATAGGTTGCAACCTACGCACAACCGGTTCTGCCTATATACATTATATCCTGGACTCTAACTAGGATTCCTTGTTTAACACCCAGAAAACGCCCAATGATCACATAAATAGATCCTGGACCGTAACTAGGATTCCCTGTCTAGGGACCCAGGAACTACGAGGACCATGGTCCCGCAACACCTAGACTCAGAACAAGCGCTTTTTTTGTCTGTGCACAAATACTTGTTCTGCCGGGGGAATCGTACCCGCCGCCTCCGGGTTTTGAGCCGACCTGCTCAACCACTACACCACAGAGGATGTCACTTAATAGTGCAGGTAAAGAAGATTTACTTACCGAAGTGACATAAATAAATAGCGAATTTTGTTACAACGCAATAAAGCGTAGTTCAGCTCGCACCAACCTAAAAGAGTTTCTCCATTTCATATATCAATAAGCTTGTTATATTTTGAAAACAAGCACAGTGATATTCAGATTTGAACTTTTGTAAGTTCTGAAAATTGCATATTTGCAATTAATTGTTTGACTTTGAGTTACAAGTGCGTTCTTTTTTGAAGCGGAAATCATCATTAGCCAGATTATTCATTTACCCAGATTATTTCAACAGATTTTAATCATAGGCACTTTACCTATAACCTACCTAGGGTTTAGTCGCATAAAGTCACATTCCATTCGCAGAATGTGCAATGCTCGATATTTCTCAAGAATACCAGTACTGTTATAATGAATATGGATGGTATTGACTGGCCCTATAGCTCATTTGGTAGTAACCCTGCCTTCTGAGCTGTAGATTGTGGGTTCGATTCCCACCCAAGACAAACATTGTGTGATGAACATAGATGTTTGTTCTGTGTCTGAGTGTTAATTTATATTCTATGTATATATATACGAACAAAAAGTATATAAGTATTCTATTAGTTTTCTGGTTTCCATAGTGCAAGTAGAAACTAGGTGGTAGGACTTTACTGCAAAGTTCGTCTAGGTAGGTACCACCGCTTTGCCAGTTATACTGCCGCCAAGCAGTAGTGCGCAAGCACTGCGGTTTGAAGGGCACTGTAGCTAGTGAAATTACTGGGCAAATGAGACTATGATCTGATCTCACAGTTTAGTAATCTTATTACTAGATTGTGCTGATGTTTCTGGATGACGTGCACAGTGCAGTGTCACGCGAACCTCTATACTTTACAGTTCCGAGTGACACTGCAGCTGATATGGGCAGCCGTGTCGTTTAACATCAGGCGAACGGCTAGCTCGTCAGGTCATTCCTTAACATAAAAAAAAAAGTTTTGTTTAGTTTGGGATTAGATGGCGTGTGAAATGTCCATAAATACTTAATTATTTATTCGTTTATTTGATTCACGAAAAATATGCAAATTCGTTAATCATTATTCGTTTAATCGAAATATTTTTGTTTCAAACTGTGCGTTAAATAAGTTATGAAAGCATTGGCAGGACTTACCAAGTGCGTAAAGCTTGTTATCGAGTACAGTGAGCGAGAGCGCGGACCGCGCGACCTGGACAGATGCGACCGACTCCCAAGTGTCGCGCTCCGTGTCGTACCTTTCCACTGACGCTAGTTGATGGGACCCGTCATATCCTCCAACTACATAAATGAATTGGTTCCACGCTGCTACACCTGTTGGGAATAAGAATAAGAATAAGTTTATTTGGCAACAGATGTCAGTTACAAAAAAGGTTATTTATGTAATTTGGACGATTTAACAGTTTTACTCAGGTATGTATGTATACTTATACTTAAACATAACAACTGTATTATAAATATTTTTAACAATGTTATCTATAAAGTTATTAATAGATGCTTTTTTTTTTTCTCCCAATGCAACTTCTCACGGTCGCGTTGCGAGCCAAGCTAGGAAAAACCTGTGTTATGGCCTGCAACGAACGGGAATAAATTAAGATATAAATATTACCGACTACGCGCTACCGCTGCGTGAAAATGTATCCTGTGTTTTGCAGAATCTCTAGTCCCGTACTACAATGTAAAAAAGGGGGGTGCATTAGACCACACGACTGAAGTAAAACTTCTCTAGTTCAGCTCCATCTATCGGCCGGTATAACTTTGTTTTTTCTTTGTTAAATGTTAATCTTGACAATTGTAAATTGTCATTTTACCAGACACACCAACATAGTAATACAAATTTTTAACTTTGTTACGTTGTCAATGTAGATTTACGTGCACCAACTTCAACTTCCGTTCGCCTCGCATTCACCAGCATATTCCCCAAGTTGAGTGCGTAAAGAAGTTATACTTTAAAAGTGAAACATTGTCTGTTTGTCGTTAGACGGACTGTAGCTAGTGAAATTACTGGGAAAATGATACTGACCAGCTGGGCGATCACGTTACTCGATTGCAACCAATTGAAACACAGATTTGTATGGATTTGACAGTTTCAATACGCAGTTTATGCGCATAGTTAGTATGGAAATTTCTCCTGTTGCATTGCTATCAAAGTTTCGTGATCACCCCCCTAATCTCACAGTCTAGTAATCATACTAGATTGTGCTAATGTCTTAGGATGACGTGCACAGTGAAGTGTCACGAGTTCCGAGTGACACTGTAACTGATATGGGCAGCCGTTTCGCTTAATTTCAGGCGAACGGTTACCTCGTCGCGTCGTTTCTTAATATAAAATGATGATCAAAATGAATGTTCAAAATTATGCTCATTTCCTTATATGCACGCCTAATCAAATTGTTTCTCTGCACGCCTTGGTTGACTGGTAGAAAATGCTGTTAGCATTTTTTTTTTGTATGTTAAGGAATAACGTGACGAGCTAGCCGTTCGCCTGATGTTAAACGATACGGCTGCCCATACCAGCTGCAGTGTCACTCGGAACTCGTGACACTTCACTGTGCACGTCATCCTAAGACATCAGCACAATCTAGTAATAAGGTTACTAAACTGTGAGATCAGATCATAAAGTCTCATTTGCCCAGTAATTTTACTAGCTACAGTGCCCTTCAAACCGGAACACAGCAGTGCTTGTAGACTACTGCTTGGCGGCAGAATAACTGGCAAAGCGGTGGTACCTACCTAGACGAACTTTGCAGTAAAGTCCTACCACCTAGTAAAATTAAAGCATTAAGTCCTCCTTTGTACTTTTTATGTGCATAAAGTATTAAATAAATAAAAAAATATAATAACGATAATACTGACCGGCGCCGCTCCTAGCGATGTTCATAGTAGCGACCTCCGTCCACCGGTTGTTCTCCGGATGGTAACACTCGACGGAGGCGATCCGTCGCGCGCCGTCGAAGCCCCCCACCGCATACAGGAGTCGGTTGACGACGGCCACGCCCACGCCGAGTCGAGCGCTGCTCATCGACGCTACTGACGTCCATACGTCCCGCTCTGGATCGTAGCTGCAACAATCTCTGTGTCAACCTTTGGCCACGGAATTTCGATTGCAACATGAGAAATTCCATTCCTAATTTGAAAATTTGTAATGTAACTATACACATAAGCTGCGTATTGAAACTGTCAAATCCATACAAATATGTGTTTCTATTGATTGCCTATAGCTTGTAATACGAGCCTACACGTCTGTATTGAATTTGGAAGTAAATATTATGTCGTCGTTTCCATTGATAAAGATATATTATTACTCTTTCCCAGTTACAGAGGTCTCCATAACATCCTAATGTATAAAAATCTCTTGTTAGATCACGTAAAACTTAAATTTTAACTCGCTAATGAATAAATCGTTTGCCAGCAGACATCCAGTACTGAACACAGATCTCCCACATAAATGCTTTTTGGACGTTAATCATATTAAGGGGATTTGCCATGATCACGACGCTTGGTAGGCGGCTTGGTGGTCGTAGAAGATTTTAATGTACCAAGTGGTAAACTACTTCTTTAGATATTCTCTTATAGCCGGCACTTACACGGCACCCACGGGAAGAGATGGGGTGGTATTTTCTCACACCCGTACCACACGGTTAACACGCTTATGTACAACTAGCTTCTGCCCGCGTGGCCCATAGGAAAATAATTCAACCACCCATTTCACCCTCTTAGGGGTGAAATTTCGAAAAACCCTTTCTTAGTGGATACGTACACTTTACAAAGAACACACCCTCCAAATTTCAAGTCTTTAGGACCAGCGGTTTAGGCTGTGCGTCGATATACTTACAAGTCATTCAGTCAATTACGACTTTGAATTTTATATGTAGGATAGATGGAATAAAAATATAACGTTTTTGGCTTCTAGTCCTCATATACAAACTGGTCTGTAGTACGGAAATGAAAACTTGCCAATTGATAATGAACTCGGGAAATGTCTACCAGCGCGTATCACACGGATGTTGCTATCAACGGGGGAGTTAAAATTTACTCACCATTCCACTGATTTGTGGTATTCAGATCCAGCAGAGCCTCCGACTGCGTACAGTAAGCCGTCCATCACCGCAACACCTACCTGAAGGTAACAGCATAATTTAACACGGAGAGCTAGGTTTCTGCAATTCTATTGGTTATTAAAACTAGGTGGTAGGACTTTTTTGCAAAATTCGTCTAGGTAGGTACCACCGCTTTGACAGTTATTCTGCCGCCAAGCAGTAGTGTGCAAGCACTACTGTGTTCCGGTTTGAAGGGCACTGTAGCTAGTGAAATTACTGGGCGAATGAGACATAATCTGATCTCACAGTCGAGTAATCTTCTTACTAGACTGTGCTGATGTCTCAGATGATGTGCGCAGTGCAGTGTCACGCGAAACTTTATATATTGAAGTTCCGAGTGACACTGTTTATGGACAGCTGTGTCGCTTAACATCAGGTGAACGACTAGCTCGTCCCGTCATTCACTAACATAAAAAAAATCTATTATATACAGATATCGGCGGTGCGCCGCGCCCGACCGATTTAGAAAGTTGAAAACTAAATAATCACTTCAAGTAAGGGACAAAATGCAATAAGCTGTATCTACCAAATTTGCAATAGACTAATTTTAGCACTTTTACGAGAATCATTAAATTTAAAATTCAACTTTACGATGACACATTTTTTTTTACTTTAATTATGTTTGGCATTGTCATCTGTGGAATTCTTTAGCCTACATTGTTTACAAGCAATAAAAAATTAAGTCATGTGCCATAAAAAGGAAAAATATTGAGCATTTTCTTCAAGTCATCATTACAGCAAAATTCATATTAAAATTAGTTAAAAGAAAAACAAATAATAAGGGCTCATCTTGAATGCGGTTCCAAAAATATTGTACTTTTATATACCTACGAGTTTGTTTTTTAAGTACTTACCTATCTTATCAAAACGACGCGCGCTATGCAAAATTGAAACCCTCAAATCAATCAGGCTTTTGCGACTCATGCTTTCTTGCATAATTTAGTTGATAAAACCGTTTGTGTTAGCATAAGCACAGCACAAAGGTAAGTATATTATGCAAGGTCAAAACGTTACACCGATATCTGGAGATTTTCGCGAAAAATCAAAGAAAAGCTTACCATTTCACTCTCATATTTTAACCAGATATATGTAATTAGTTTTGAATACTCTGGGTATATCTTTTGTGACCGAAACTAAATTCTTCGTCGGCACATACTTAACAGCCTCTGTGGTGTGGTGGTTGAGCAGGTCGGTCATAACCCGGAGGCGGCGGGTTCGATTCCCGCGGCAGGAGAAATATTGGTGGACAGAAAAAAAGCGCATATACTTGTTCTGTGTCTGGGTGTTGTGGGACCATGGTCCTCCTAGTTCCTGGGTCCCTGGACACAGAGAATCCTAGTTAGGGTCGAGGATCTATGTATGTATACTTAGAATCGACAGCTTAGCACCATTATTATACTTAACGAGCTTCTGCCCGCAGCTTCGCCCGCGGCGTGGCCTATGGGAAAATAATTCAACCACCCATTTCACCCTCTTAAGGGTGGAATTTCGCAAAATCCTTTCTTAGCGGATGCTACGTCATAACATCTACCTGCATGCCAAATTTCAGCCTGATCCGTCCAGTGGTTTGGGCTGTGCGTTGATAGATCACTATGTGAGTCTGACTAGTGAGTCAATCACCTTTGAGTTATATATTTAGATTTAGTATTTAAGATGACAACTTGCATGTTTAGTTTTCAATTGTAAACTAATGCCCGCTTGGACTAAAGTAAAGTAAAGCTCTTAAGTTCGCATTTATTCCTCTGTGACATACCCAAATGCATTGAAGCAGGTCTGACGGATAAGTGCAAACTTAAGAGCATTCAAACATTAGTGCAGACGGGCATAAAAAACTGTTAATAAATAAACTGTCCTGCAAATATCTAGACTAATAATTAGTAAACTGGCTGAATTTATAGTTTTTTTTGTGTTGGTATGGCTCCACACTTTTTGTTAGCCAGTGTCAAGTAATTGATAATTTCTCGAGTTAAGTAATATATAATATGTATATATGTCAAGTCAAGTCATAAGTCTAGTCTAGTCAAGTCATACTCCTAGTAAAGCGGTGGCAACTTTACCAGAAGCTTCTATGGGGTTTTGGAAACAACACGAAATGAAACGTTTCACCATCATTATACCACTTTCCCACACTCATGCCTGTAGTCCAGCACACGAATAAAATGCCACCAATTTTATGCACTAACACTGAAAATAACACAAGTTTTAGAAAATAATACAATGCGGTGACGCAATCTTTTTCGTTTTCCCGCCAAAACCCCGAATTTATAGTTATGAAACCGAGCTTCAGACGCCTTACAATGGTAAGCTCGGTTTCATACCGTATCATTATAAGGTCTAATTTTGTAAAGCATGATGTTGCCGCCAGAATACGTGATATGCACCACATTACATTGCACACCAAAAACATAACACGTACGCAACACCGACAAGTATTTTATTATATCATCATTGCCAGTCAATTTCCCGATATAACGTTGGTAGGTACATTCTGTCAACTCATACCAGCGCACATTTTTATGAAAAGGTTTGGTATTGACTAGTTTAATATTCAAGGCAAATAATATACGAAAATGCGCAGTAATGCCGATCGCATTAATTTTCGGGCATTTAGGCAAAGTATAATTTCAAACACATTGTAATTTTCATTGTTTGGCAATAAATTTACCTTATCTTATCTAAACAAGTTCATAAGTATGAGTGGGACCATGGTCCGCATAGTTTCTGGATCCCTAGATACAGGGAATTTTAGTTAGGGTCTAGGATCTAGGTATGTGATCGTTGGGCGTTATTATTATTGATTATTATTAAAGATTGCGTCACCGCATTGTATTATTTTCCAAAACTTGTGTTATTTTCAGTGTTAGTGCATAAAATTGGTGGCATTTTATTCGTTAAGTGCTGAATTACAGGCGTGAGTGTGGGAAAATGGTATAATGATGGTGAAACGTATCTTTGCGTGTTGTTTCCAAAACTCCATAGAAGCTTCAAGTAAAGTTGCCACCACTTTACTAGGAGTATGACTTTGAGTACACTGACTAGACTATGACTTGACTTGATGACTTCGACTGTGACTTGACACATATTTGCGTGAAATATCATTAACTCGATTAATGATCATTTACTTGACACTGGCTAAATACAGAAAAGTGTGGAGCCAAAACTAAAAAAAAAACCATTTAATTTCTGTTCACATGAAGGAAGTCGGATAGTTCTCTACCATATCAGCTAATTTGACACATTTTTTTTATGTTGTGACGAGCTAATCGTTCACTTGTTGTTGAAATGACCACTCATAACAGAACAGTGTCACTCGGAACTCCAAAATATAAAGTTTCGCGTGACACTGCACTGCGCACATCATCCTGAGACATTAGCACAGTCCGGTAATAACATTACTCGACTGTGAGATCCAAGTGTGTGAGAAGTGTCCAGTAATTTCACTAGCTACAGTGCCCTTCAAACCGGAACACAGTAGTGTTTGCGCATTACTGCTTGGCGGCAGAATAACTGGCAAAGCGGTGGTATCTACCTAGACGACTTTGCAGAAAGGTCCTATCACCTAGTAAATGGAAACCATACGGAAAGTCTGAAAATATTTGCGTTTTAATCTGTTCCTGTACAAGCTGAAAACGAACTTACCCTATGTCTGGGAGTGGACATTGGACTGCAAGGTCGCCAGTGTTCCGTCGCTGGATTGTAAACATCCACCCAGTCGCTGTCATATGAGGAACCGGGCGATGTGTTTCGACCGCCGACCGCGTAAAATAGACCCTGAGGAAATGACGACAGAGTTTTGAATACGATACTTTACAAACGGGTTTTTGTAACATGAGCAACAAACCCTTTTGAAACGTTTTAACTTATTCCCAATCAGTAGTAATAGGTCGTTATTACTAGTAACTTTTAAATTCAATATTTTCTAATTGCAATTCTAATGAGTATTGATAACACTCCTTATCAAATTGATACAATTTAAGAGGTTCGTTCATATCTCCTATTTTGATAGGTACTTATATATACAGTAACGAGCTTCTGCCTGCAGCTACGCCCGCGGCGTGGCCTATGGGAAAATAATTCAACCACCCATTTCACCCTCTTAAGGGTGGAATTTCGAAAAATCCTTTCTTAGTGGATGACTACGTCGTAACATCTACCTGCATGCCAAATTTCAGCCCGTTGATAGATCTACTATGTCAGTCAGTCAATCAGTCAGTCACCTTTGAGTTATATATATTTAGATACAAACAAGTACGTATATATGTAAGCCTTACTTATGACAGTATTTTTTATACAGGATTTCATAGATTTCATAAGTATGTCTTTTTTGAAGTAAAATTTCTTTACGCACGCTTGACTTGGGGATTAAGCTGGTGAATGCGTGACGAGGCGAACGGAAGTTGAAAGGGCGAACGGAATTTGAAAGTTGTTGGTTAACGCAGATCTAAATTTTCAACACAAGAAAGTAAAAGTTTGTATTATTATGTTGGTATCTCCGGTAAAATGACAATTCACAATTGTCAAGATGGCGGAATTAACATTAAACAAAGTTATACCGGCCGATAGATGGAGCTAAAGAAGTTTTACTTTAGTCGTGTAGCCTAAAGCACACTCGTTTTTTTAATTAAAATTTGTTTATGGTGTAATATAGGTGAAGCTCTGGTAGGGTAGGTCCCATGTAATGATTATGCTAGCGCTGATGGTATATCGGAGCGCAATCTATGTAAAATCACATTTTACAATTGTCAAGAGGTGGCATTATCATTAAGCAAAAACAAAGTTATACCGGCCGATAGATGGAGCCAAACTAAAGAAGTTTTACTTCAGCCGTGTGGAAAGCACACTCTTTTTTGTGCTTTACTCGTGTATATACATCATATTTGTAATGTTACTTTCTAATTTCCAGAGGACCTAGTGCTAACACAAGCCTCTGCGTCGTTTACTGGTCCTAGGATACGAAAACCCTTGTAAAACTTTTTCGAAGTCAATAAAACAAAGAGTAAATTGATTTATGTAAATAGTTGCATGTATTTGTACACACGTTTGTTTACGTTCTTGACGTCGCCAGCGCCGATCTATATAAGGGGCGCGTGATTTAATTAAAGGGAGTTGCATAAGAGTAGCCTTTGGAGACGCGTGTCCTCACATTCCCTGGGCTTACTTGTTGTAATTGAGAATTAAGTGTTTGGTTGTACAGCGAGGACAATATATGTGGTGAAAAGTAACAATATAACTTTTAACTACAACTATTACACGGCTAAAACTCACGAGATACAGTCGAATAACTCGACCGGTGTTCGGGCAATAAAGATGCCCATCCTCAAGTTATTCGACTGTATCTCGTGAGTTTTAGCCGTGTAATAGTTGTAGTTATGAGTACTACTCACGTCAGTTTCTATAATAATATAACTTTTATTTATACCATTCCGGTAGGAAGATCATCAATGGATATTAAATATTTTAATTTATTAATAGGATGTTAAATATTTATATGTTATACGCCTAACCTATAAACTTTGCTTAAATTAACTAATGTCAATTAAGTTCAGCGCAATTTAAAAATACCTAATTTAAACTAACGTCATTTAACTTTAAGATGCATTTACAAGTGAGGACTTACCGTACGGTCTTTTGTATATTTTAAATGTGGGTAAATAAAGCTATAAGGAATATTTTGGCATCAATAATGATAACGCCCAACGATCACATACATAGATCCCGGACCCTAATTAGGATTTCCTGTGTCTAGGGACCCAGGAACTACGAGGACCATGGTCCCACAACACCCAGACACAACAATATTTGTGTCTTTTTTTCGTTGCCAAAATACTTGTACCGTCGCGGGAATCGAACCCGCCTCTGGGTTATGAGCCAACCCGCTCAACCACCACACCACAGAGGCTGTCATCAAATCAAGCTTCAAGTATCCGGTACAATTTCGTACGAATTAATCACGATTTAAAATTTACAGTCACGGTTACAATGTTAGTTAATGTATATGATAGTCATAGCTCAGTCATTGCTTGCTTAAAGCTTCACATTCAATGAGTTGTTTGTTTGAACTATATCAAGGAGAACAGTTAATTATAATCTATAATGCATATAGATAGAGTTTAGTTTTGTGCGGCTGTAACCCAAAAAAATATTTTTGCATGTAATGGTGACTGCGTTGCGTATTATAGTAAAATGTAAGCCACGTAGACGCTATAATGATAGTTGTTTTATTCACTTCACATTATTATATATAATACATTATTTTATGTAAAATAAAGTCGTGTTAGTGACACTATTTATAACTCAAGAACGGATGAAGCGATTCGGCTGAAAATTGGTGAAGAGGTAGCTTAGAACCAGGAGACGGACATTTGACAGGTTAGGAATTTTTATCCCGTTGGACAGAGTTTTACTAATTCAACAGTGCGAAGCCGGGTGGGTCAACTAGTAACAAATATTAGATATGTATTGTAAATTTTATTGTATTACGTTTCAACAAACATTTAGCCGTTTGAGCGTGAAGGAGTAAATAGAAAATAATAAACAAAAATGTAATAGATAGAAAAGGGAAGCCATCGTGGCGAAAAATTTATTAAAAAACAAAAAAATTACATAACAAACTAAACAGACATATTCTCCTTGTCAAAACTGACGTTCCTAAAAAACTAAATTTTAAAAGCAACCAAAAGAGGCCCTATGCTGCCCCCTCCGTGTCGCTTACACTAAGGGTTCCTTGAAAGTTCTTGTTACCTTTAAAAACGCCGCGCCAAGTCCATATCTAGGTACAGTGAGCCGTGGTAACGTTGTCCAGCAGTTGTCGTCCAGGTTGAACGCTTCGAACATGTCTATAGAATGCCTAAAGTAACCTCCCGCGACGTAAATGATCCGCGGGGTGTTCGGTCGACGCTCCTTCACCACCGGCTTTTTGTGTAATGTGAGATCCTGAAACAAGAGAACACCATTGTATAAGTATAATCGGTTCGCGTCGTGCAGAGTAGCGCTTTAGTTATTGGGAATGAGACTAGATGGCGCTACTCCGCGACAACTAAATCCTGCATCGCGCAAGCGTTTGTCTCCGCTAGTTTTATAAGCAAATCGAATGTTTTCGTATAATTTATAAATTGGCACAGGGCCTAACGATGGCCCGCCATTGCAATAAATCGGCTTTGTATGAACTGCTTCTTTTATTTGCGCCCGGTTGTACAACTATGTTGAAATAAAGGATATTGCGTCCGAAGTAAAATGAGAACTGATATCTATGATACAATTTCAAAAGGTGATCTTTGACAAAAAAATCACTGTCTTGTGTCCGGCACGTCCCATCAGCCCGATATATTCTCACCACTGGGACTGGGACCATCACGCTGGCCCAATGCGGGTTTGTGCATGACACGTGATCTCGATTTTTGTGATTTTTTAATATATGCTCCGGTATTTAGTATGAAGTTCTGCGGCTAGAACGAAATAGTTAGTGCCATTACGCTATCCTTATGGGTAGAATCCTCTTGAGCAAGTCAGCTCATAATCCGGAGGCGGCGGGTTCGATTCCCGCGGCAGGACAATTATTTGTGCAAAGAAAAAAAAGCGCAATCACTTGTTCTGCGTCTGGGTGTTGTGGGACCATGGTGATCATAGGTCGACGATCACAAATTAAATTGGAAAATTACGCCAATTATTTTAAAGTAAAAAAAAAACTATTAACGCCCAACGATCACATAAATACACCAACGAACTACGAGAACCATGGTCCCACAACACCCAGACACAGAGTAAGTATATGCCCTTTTTATTATGCATATATAAGTATTTAGTCCAGTCAAGTGTCCTGTCGACGCTTCCTGGATGTAAGCCGACCAGCTCAACCACTACACCACAGAGGCTGTCACATTAAGAAATATACAAAGTTTTACTTACACGCTCAATATATTCACTTAAACACGTCATATCACCATGAAACCTAACACTCTGTAAGTAAATCAAGTGCTAATCTTATCTAAGTAGGGACATCGAAACGGCGCTACGTTATTTTTTATTTTTCGTCATTTCCTATGTATTGTTAGAGTAAAAAATCTGTATTGCTTTTATTATAACCGTTTTCACCATTTCCAGTTAAAACCGTCTTACACTTATTTCATTTCTTTATTACAACTTGACAACTGATGATAACTAAAGCATTTGATTTGATAATAAAAAAAACGAGTGTGCTTTAGACCACACGACTGCAGTAAAACTTCTTTAGCTTCATATATCGGCCGGTACAACTTTGTTTAATGTTAATGTCGCCATCTTGACAATTGTAAATTGTAATTTTATCGAACATACAAACATAATAATACAAATACTTTACTTTGTTATGTTGACAATGGAGATCTACGTTACCCAACAACCTTAAACTTCCGTTCACCTCGTGACGCATTCACCAGCTTACTCCTCAAGTCAAGCGTGCGTAAAGAAATTTTACATCAATAATCAGTTTTGGTTTTAATATAACCGTTTTTACCATAATTTCCAGTAAAAACAGTCTTGCATTTATTTCCCTTTGCCTTTACAGCCTGGCAACTGATGATTACTAAAGCATTTGAATTGATAATATAATAAAGTAAAAATGACGTACGGAAAAGTACTCGTAATATCGCACCTTAAATATTTTGGCGAGGTATTCCCTACAGGCAGGTACTTTCTTCAGAACAGCACACGTGCTCATCTGTTCTTTGAGGAAACTCGGCGTGAGGTACTGACATCGGACCGCTTGTAGAATGTGTTCCATTCGCGGGTGGCGACGGTCTTCATCGTATTTCACCTGCAAGTTATAATGGTACACGGTAAAAAAAAGCAGTTTTATAGTAAAACAGGCAATTCGCGTAAAGGGAAAGCGACGTCTGCACCGAATTAATTAGAACAAATACATACACATTCAAAAATCTAAGCGTGACGTCATGCGCTGTGATTGGCGTTTCAGTCAAAATGGCCGATCGCAGTATTTTAATGTTTTATTTTATTGAAAATCTAAGTAATCTTAATATTTTTTATAAAACTAAACCAGTGTTTTAACGTTATTTAGTATACATTTTACCCTAAAAACATTAAATCGACCATTTTTTGATACTGTCGTCATGCCTATTCTTCCGGAATAGGCATGTCACGTGAAGTTTACGATCTATGAGCTACTGATAACACAAATATACCAAACAGTGTCGAATTTTAACTTGCTTACATTACACGTGACTAACTTATAACCCTTTACCAAACTGTTTTCCTTCAACGAGCGTAAAGCTTAAGCCCCGGATTCAAGACCTTGACCCACGGACCACTGCCCTACGAATAACGTAAACAGTGAATACGATGTGTATCCTAAACAAGTTTTTTTTGTTTGTCAAGCCAGTTTATCGGTTTTCTATCGAGTGCATTTTGGAGAGTGCGCATTGGAGTTGCATAACCTGATTCCGTCTTCACCTTTCCACCACCGGACAACCAGATGTACGAAAAAACGCCACCGTTACATGGTTAATACCCCACATGTGCGGACAAAGCGATTTGGTTCGACATTTACCATGCGAACAGCCAAAGAGTGGAACGCTTTACCGGCGTCCGTATTTCCCGATAACTACAACCTGGGAGTCTTCAAATCGAGAGTGAATAGGTATCTTCTAGGCAAGCGTGTTACATCCTAGACCGCATCGTTACTTACCATCAGGGGCGATAGTGGTCAAACGCAAGCCTATCAAAAAATAAAAAAAAAAAAAAAACAAAAAAAAAAAAATACCAAAAAAAAAAAAGAAAGGAAATGTTCATCTAATGGAAAAATTCAATAGGCACATTAATCCGCCGATGTTAGCGGTATCCCTTAGAATTATCTTATCAATATCTGAAATCTTTACAATGATCAGAACAAATTAATAATACCTATCTAACTAATTTATAATGTTTGTAATCTGAACACGTGTTGCAACTGACATTTTTAAATCATGATTAGATATTATAATAAGTGAAACGGCAATTTGGCCATTAGAAATTAGTTGAAAATATGTTTTTGTCATTATGAGGTTAGCATAAACTAATAATAAATATAATACCATTATATTTTATACCATTAAAATTAGTTGAAAATATGTTTTTGTCATTATGAGGTTAGCATAAAATATAATACTAATAATAAATATAATACCATTATATTTTATACCATTAAAATTTTATGATTTTTTGTCGTCGTACTCGAGAAGTCATGAGACGAGAGATGTACAACTATTGAGTTCCAAGATCGTCAGTCAATTCTACCAAGTCGGTGGACCAAGAGGACAAGAGAACCATTGGTAGGTGAATAGGATCTGATTTGATTATACAAGAATATTTCGACTTTCGTTATTGCTCATTCCTCCTACAGGAGACAAAAGCCTTCACGTAAAAATATTTAACACGGTCCAACCTTCATTAAAACGTACATAAAATCATGTTTTCTTACCCAACTCAAAACAGCGTTGTAGACTTCCCGTTCTTCCCTCACGTTGAGTTCGTCCTTCATAATTAAACATATCAGTTCTTGTGCCGTTAACTGTAGAAACTCCTCCTCTTGGCAAACCTGGTATAAAACAAAAATAAAGAAAAACGCTTCAGGAGATAATAAAACCGCGTAGTTTTGTTTGATGCCTACCGCACTGTGTTGTGTGGAACTCTCCACACAAAACCCATTCTTTATCACGGCTCGAGCGTTTCTGATTATTTCGATTGTTTGATGTTATTATCGCATGTCGAACTATCTATCCGGAAATTTAAATGCTACCTACGTAAACAGTGATTACATATTTTTGTTTATACAATTTTGTACTTTATTTTAATTAGCCATGGCATATAGCTAGGAAATGTTTGGTTTTATCTCCCCATCAGCAGCATGTGAACGGATAGATTATCATTCTTTTGTTTTGTCACTTCGCGTCATATGTAGTAGTATGTAGTTTTTTGATAGGTGTATTATAAACAAACGTGTTTGAGGCTGCTTTTATTTCTATTGGGAGACCTTACCCTTCAGTGTACAGGCTTGATGATGATGATAATGGGATAATTAGGGATATTTATGCAATCGCGATCACTTCATCAAAGTTAAAATCGTAGGTACTATACCTAGCCATAAGACTGTGGAGAATGCTGCTGCGCATTCCCTCGATATTTCCTTAGCCATTTAGGTTACAGTTCTTACACGTGATTGAATGAAACTATTAATTGCTTTTGACTAAGTACATATAAAATGTCCACGCATCTTTTTAAAATTGAAATCTTTAAGCACTTGAATTCTACTACTATATTTTTGTACGATTCCTCGGAACTTAATTGACAGAGGTCTCGATTCTGTGTCGCATTCAATAAAGCTAAACTACGTAGTACCATTGTATATTCTGTGGCTAAGCTAGACTGCGTATGGCGGTACTTATATGATAAAAGAAAATGAAAAAGAACATAGGAGATATTTTAATTTCATTCAGTTTTAGAGAATGCGACACAGAATCTAAATTATTTAAGAACTGTTTGATAAGTAAGCCAGTTTATGTCTGGATTTAGGTTTACCTGTGTAAAATGCCTTTCAATAAACTGGTTAGCTTTCTTCTTAAGTTCTACGCAGCCATGTTGTTCCGCGAAATTAGCGATGCCGATAGCGTTAGACGGGTCCAGTTGTCGGTCGAGGAACGCGCAACACGCGTCTATGACGTTCGATATCTGTCGGCACAAAGCTAAAATAATTGTGGATTGCGGGATTCAGAAAGTACATTCGAAGCGTGTAATATTATTGGAACATTTTAGGGCCTCAGCAGTTCTAGGTTTCATTAGCCGTGTCCAGACGGTACAATCTTTCCGTGGTCCGATTGCGAAGGTGAACGAAGTAAGTATAGAGCTATGACTGTGATCTTTGTTGTAATTTAAATTAACATTCATAAACTCTTACATTCTGATAGTTATTAAATGAAATTGATGGAACAGCGTCACCTAGACAGATTTTTTAATCTAAGTGTAAAATTCTTAATAAGTGTTTTTAGTTCATCACGCTAAAACGTTACTACAGATATATATATTTTTTTGCAAACAAGCATTCGGCCCACCTGATGGGAAGTGGTCACCGTAGCCTATGGACATCTGTAACACCGGAGGAGGCGTCACCAATGCATTGCTTACCCGAAATAGATTAAATTTATATGAAATTTGGTACCTTTGTGTAGAGATTACTTTTTATCTGGATTTACGTACCTATATGGCCTAAAATATATAGAAACTCTTTTTAAAATCGCGGATTTACATATTTATTTCTTAGAAAAACGGTTTAATTGACAAATTTAATTTTTAACAAGGTACCAAAATTCGAAAATCATTTCGATATATTGCGATGCTGATTAACAGGCAATATTTATTTTTATGTGCAATTATAAAACAGATATTAATTAACGCTCAACGAGGTCATACACGTTTCAATATTACAAATGGCTATTGTATACAAAAAAAAAACATGTCTTGTCCATAACACAATAACTCTTGTAGTTACGTACTTTTAGGATAAGCTTCTTTTTAGTAATTAATTTCTTGGTTTTTTGGCGGGAAAACGAAAAAGATCGCGTCACCGCATTGTATTATTTTCCAAAACTTGTGTTATTTTCAGTGTTAGTGCATAAAATTGGTGGCATTTTATTTGGTAAGTGCTGGAATACAGGCATGAGTGTGTTTTCGTGTTGTTTCCATAACTCCATAGAAGCTTCTGGTAAAGTTGCCACCACTTTACTAGGAGTATGACTTTGACTAGACTATGACTTGACTTGATGACTTGGACTGTGACTTGACTTGACACAAATATACACAATATTATTTAACTTGAGAAATTATCAATTAATTGCCACTGGCTAAATACACAAAGATGTGGAGCCAAAACAAAAACAAAAAAGCAATTCTTGTAGAATATATTATGTAGATTAAATTGGAAAATGTGACGAGAGTTAGACAATGTATGCTCTAAAGTGCAACGCCCTCACAGGGCTCATACAATGTAATATTGGGAACTAAGTACTGTATAGATTAGTTACGACTAAGTAATGACATTGTATGAAGGCATGTAATAATAAATTTAAAAAAAAAATCCTTATATCTTACACAATATCAATAAAACTCTAATACCATATTTATCAAGAATAAATAATTAACATAGCAATGTAAATTCTTTTAAACAACATTCAATAGACAACTATTAAGTATTGGTCTATCAGAAGCGCATTATATAAACGTACCTGGAACATAGTAGCAGCAGGTAACAGCTGACAGACCGTCACCTCCGTTATCCTAATTTTCCCCGTGTACATGAAATATACTAGCCACGCCATCGCCGACGGACACACTCCTTGTAACCGCACTCGCGACATCTCGCACTCCTTCAAACCACTTGTGAACATTGCCTGCAGACAAACAAAACTGAATTGAAATTAAATCTATTTTGGGTATATATTGCAGTAGCAGATGTTTGGCGAAATGACATTTAGTTAGATCAATTATTATTGATTAATTCCAACTATTAAAAAAGTAAAATTTCTATATGCACGCTTGACTTGGGGGAGTAAACTGGCGAGGCGAACGGAAGTTGAAAGAAGTTGGATAACGTAGATCTCCATTGTCAACATAACAAAGTTAAAAATTTGTATTATGTTGGTATGTCCGGTATAATGACAGTTAACAATTATTGTCAAGATGGCGACATTAACACTAAACAAAGCAGCAAAGTTATACCGGCCGATATTATATGGAGCTAAACTAAATTTATTTATTTACAAACATTTGTGTAATGAACACTGGTGTTTGTTCTGTGTCTGGGTGTTATATTGTATTCTATGGATGTATTTATAAACAAAAAGTATTCTATCAGTTATATGGTTCCCATAGTACCTACCAGCTTTGCTTAGTTTGGGGCTAGATGGCGCTGTGTGAAATGTCCACACCTATTTATTATTTATTAGTGTTCAAATTTTTTTTAAACAACTTAGCGTCTTTCTATAAATACGGGCCGTAGAGTCTCATCATTTATAGGATGCCAATATTATAATAGCCTATTCACGCATTTTTAGCGAACTTAAAAAAAATGCATTAACTATAAAACATGCAATTTTAAACAAAGTTGCTTTTAATTTCATTAAAGAACCCATGGAAGTACTCGACCTCTATATCTTTATGATAAACAATACTTAACTAGTTTTACACATAAAATTTTGATCGGTATTGACGACATTTAGTTTCAACTCAACCGGATAATAATTAACTTATAATACTCGATTTAAGTATTCATAATGGTCGTATTAAATCGATTGGCAGATGGTGATTTGTTTTATTTTAATTGACAATCGCATTTGCATTTGAATTGCCCGAGTTTATTAAACGGCTTCTAATAAAGTTACGGACCGGTATAAAACAGAACTACGAGATGATTTTTGCAAGTCACTGCGACCGAGCAAACATTAATCTACCGAATGGCTTTGAAATTGATCGGAAGTGATTAGATGAGGTCAATGAAATTTCCAACTTTTAGACAGACTGGGGTTACGTAGTGTTTATAAAAAAGATTGAGTTGGCACATGATACAATACAATACAATATAACTTTATTGAACACCAACATAATACATAAAAATTCACTAAAAATATTTACAAAAGAACGGTAGAACAAAGAGCGGCCTTATCGCATTAAGCGATTTCATAATGGCATAATATAATTTAATTTGTTTCTTCAAGCCCTAGCGCAAACAGAGGGGTATATCTGGCAAGGTAGCTCAAACGAATGAACTAAACTTTATTTTTTCATTTGAAAGATGAAATGACAATTTTTTTATTTGATTAGGAAATTGTATAAGTTTTTAATTTAAGTTTAATTTCATTATAAAATATGGGAGTTTTGGATGCACGTAGAACGTATTATGTTAAAGGGTAAGTTAGTATTTTAATAAGTATATGTTCGAGTAAAAACTCACCTTAAAGTATGGACTGCCAGCCGCTAACACGACTTTGTGAACGTGGAAAAGCTCATTACCGACTTCTAAAACGACGTCGGTGAGCATGTGGTGAGATCGCATCGTAAACATCATCTGCGGAGAGAAAATGCCATAAGACAATGAGATAAAACTCCTTATGAACATCTATCGATGTTTTATAAGTTTCTTATAACAATGACATGAGGTGAAATGTAAAAATATAACTCAGGAACAGCCGAAGGATTTTCTTTGTATCTCGAAATGTCGAGATGAACGCTTGATGTGATATTAATTGTTATTTATTAGCTTGACATTTATATAATAACTCCATTGCTTGATCATGTAAATCGATAATGCAGTGCCTGTTCGACTATAAATATATTAATTTAAATACAGCATTAACTAAAGATTGGAATCATTTTGTAAGCTACTAATTGACGTCACAATATTTATTATATTTCTTGTTTATACCTGACCTTATACTATAATATAACAGTGTAGACTGTAGTGGATAAGTAGGATAACGTTTTACTTTAATTTTAACGTTATCTCTGGAAATAAAAGAGTAATAATGTATCTTTATCAATGAAAGAAATGTCGACGTTTTCTTAGAGCGTTATATTTCTATTTACATAATATTTACTTCCATCTTCGAGTAATACAGACGTGTATAGGCTCGTATTTCAGCTAGGTGATCACGAAACTTGATTGCAATGAATAGAAACACGAATTTGTATGAATTTGACAACTATGATTATTATGAAAATGTTCAAATTAGGTATGAAATTTCTCCTGTTGCATTGCAACCAAAGTTCCGTGATCATTTATTGATCGACTTGATCGACTCAAGTAAATTACATTCAATATTTCATCATTTTGTGTATGAAATGTTATCTTGAGCAAAGATTCACGACTGAGAGTAGTTCTGTGCCTTTAAGCCTGAAGCAAAAACCCATGACGCAGCTCATTTTATATTAGTCATAGATAAAGTTGTTTCTTTCGAACAACTTGGCACAATCTTTGTATACAGTTCTTTCTCTTTCAACACACTGAAGATTGAATAGTACCTACAATAAAACAAAGTTTGAGAGTCAAATCTCTCATTTTTCGAACTTTTTTCTACTTTACCATTATGCAAAAAGGCAAACACGAAAAGATTTTTTAATCCATTGACTCGTGACGTCATTCACTTAAATTTTTCCAATATTAATATTGCAATGCGAGAACATAATTTTTTAAATATCCTATTAAAATCAAAAAGCACGCTTTCTGTAGTATACTTAGTAAAATTAACAATGGGATTTTTATTAAAAACCTCATTGTCATGTCATGGTCATTAAAACAAAAATCCAATAAAATAGAATCCTTGCGTCCTTAAGTCCACAGTATTTTTTATATTATATCTTAATTTTCTCCATGCCTTCACACGATGTCATTAGTTTGTCAAACTCATTTATACATAATGGTATGCATGTAGATAACAAAGCAGGCGTGTGTTTATAAATAAAACATGCACTGGCCCGATTAGCATAATAGTAACACACCAATGCTAATACCGAAAATTATTATGATCGCTAGATCGGAGGGGCCCCATTATTAAAGTATGTTGTTAATATTTCAACGAGAATAAACGGCTACACGAATTCTGCAGTGTCATGTTATCGTGCGAAACGATCGAACGACACCGATAACAAACGCTATACGTAGGTATCACCACTACGTCAGTAAATACGATACGTATGTATACAAAATAATTATGTAACCACAATTCTTTAAATTTTGCGTTAGGTGATAAGACAATAAATTTTAGAGTTTGGGTAAATTATCAGGGCAGATAAATTGGATATCATGCGCTAGATTTTAGCAGAGCGAAGTAGTTTACGTAGTATTTTGTAGGTACGATGGGCCGTCTAGATAACAATACATTTTTTGAGGTATATAATACTTGATATTCATTGCAAGAATGCCTAAAATGCCTCAATGCCTCGGGTAGAATTGAATCTTTTTATGTACGAACACTTTTTGTCTATTTTTTGTTTTGTCTACATTTGTCACCAACTCACGACATGTTAAGCGACGATGCATTCAAAGGCATCGTCTAAGTTCAAAAGTATAATAGCAACGCCGACTATATATAGGAGCCTATATATTCCCTCTATTCTTGTACTATTATTTATACTGAAGATACCGAAATTATAATTGTTATGGAACAAGAACGGCGGGAGCAGCTTCCATATAGGAATTTACGTAATAATAATAAGAGTCAAAGAAATGAATTTCTAGTGCGCATTTTCGAAAACGCAGTAGATACAGAAATCAATAGACAGGCCACTATTCGTTTCTGATCAAGACTACATATTTCTTCTCAACCAGCGCATTTTGGTGCGTCTTTCGATAGTCTGTCAATATTATTTGTGACGTTTTAGTTATAGCGAGTAAGCTTTAACCTTACATACTACTTATCATACAACATGTTTTACGACAATTTTTTTGTTTTGAGAGTAGAGTAAATCACCAATCTTTATCTTTATATAAATATATATAACTCAAAGGTGACTGACTGACTTGGTGATCTATCAACGCACAGCCCAAACCACAGGACGGGTCGGGTTGAAATTTGGCATGCAGTTAGATGTTATGACGTAGGCATCCGCTAAGAAAGGATTTTTCGAAATTCTACCCTTAAGAGGGTGAAATGGGTGGTTGAATTATTTTCCCGTTGGCCACGCCGCGGGCGAAGCTGCGGGCAGAAGCTCGTAAAATATAATACTGAAAATCGAAAAACGGATGATGTCTACTAGAATAAGAGTAACGGGACTTGATGACGTTCTACACATGACACATCTTAGTTTTGTCAAGCTTTTGTTTTGAGAAGATTTGATATCTTCTCGTCTACACACGATAACTTTCCGAGAATAACTCAACGTTGACGTCTATACGAATGAAATGTTATGTATGATAATGTTACTTGAATGAATTTATCATGAAAACAGAAATTGATTCAGGCCGATGCACAATGGTCTTGAAGATATTTGTTTATGCCGTTCCATCCTCTATTCGAATATAGTGAGCGGTTCAACTATTCTTGTGGACCTGCTAGGCGATCATGTAACTTGATTGATTGCAACCGAAACACAAAAATGTATGGAATTGACAGTTTCAATACGCAGTTTATGTGCATAGATACTATGGAAATGTTAACATTCGGAATGAAATTTTTCCTGTTGCATTGCAACCTTAGCTCCGTAATCACGTCCCAGCTGAGCGATCACGTAACTCGATTGCAACCTTTATAAACACAAATTTGTATGGATTTGACAGTTTGAATACGCAGCGTATGTGCATAGTTTGTATGGAAATTTCTCCTGTTGCATTGCAATCAAAATTTCGTCATCACTCCCAGATGTCTCGAGATGACGTGTAAAAGGATTTTGATTAGCACTACAACTATTTTATGTATGTAACGACCGACATAGTTGTAAAAATCATTGAGAATGCTACATCTTTCAGCTTTTGCTGAAACTTACATACACATTCTACTTGATTTATAATGATAGAAGTTATCATGACTTCTGCATCAACAGTGTTTAATTTACACTTTGAACTTTCGGATATTCGGTCAAGGTTTCTGAAACGTGAAATCAGTAAACAAAAGCGAAAAATATTTTTGCAACCTTCAGCGTGTATGTTTAAAAGTCAACGAACTAACGTGAGGCGAATAAAGCCTCTGTTAATCTAGTGACGGCAATGAAACAATGTCGGTTGTTTTTTATTATATATAAATATAATAACAACAAAATATTTATCTATTTAAACTCTAGTTTAACTAAGTTTTGTAAGATAAATAACGGCCAAACTCGAGTTTTGCTGTTATTTATCTTACAAAATGTGTCATACTCATGATAGTTTTCAAACTACAATTAATAAAGCTTGGTTGGTTCTAATATAATTATGTTTATATGTAACTACAGATGCACCCTGGTTTCGCGCACAACATAACCGTTTTCCCGCGGAAAACTTAATTATTATGACAAAAGCATACTATGCTGATTTAGTGTGAAAGCCACACAGACGATCAAATAAACAACTTTTGTTTTTAATCAAGGCAAGAAAGTAAGGGATATTTTTTTTTTATGTTACGAAATGACATGACGAGCTAGTCGCTCGCCTGATGTTAAGCGACACGACTGCCCATATCAGTTGCAGTGACACTTGAAACTCAAGTGTAGTTTCACGTGACACTGCACTGCGCACATCATCCTGAGACATCAGCACAGTCTAGCAATAAGATTACTAGACTGTGAGATCAGATCATAAAGTCTCATTCGCCCAGTAATTTCACTAGCTACAGTGCCCTTCGAACCGGAACACAGTAGTGCTTGCGCACTACTGCGCACTGCTTGGCGGCAGAATAACTGGCAAAGCGGTGGTACCTACACGAACTTTGCAGAAAAGTCCTACCACCTAGTAAATTAAAGTATATTAGTAATATCTATCAATATCACCCCAATTTTAAATGTGCGATTACGTAATGTTATGGTAGAGTTACTAGTTAGTATATTTATTTCGCAGTATTTTGGATATATTATTGGATTCAGTATCAATGTAATTTTTAGTTGAATCCATCTAAATTTCTCTCAATTTACGATTCTAATTATATTCTGAAGAATAGTTACGCCATGCGGTTACAGCAGCGGATAAAACTATCTTGTGGTAATCCAACGTATAAGCTACCTGCATACCAAATTTAATCAAAATTGGTTCAGTAGTGACGGAGATTAATAGTAAAAAAAACATTCACAGAAACTTTCGCATATATAATTAATAGGATTGTTTGTACAAAATAAACTAAATAGCTATAAACAAGGACATATATGTGTAGGCAGGAACGGGTTGTGGGTAGGTTGCAACCTATATAACTATAGGCCTTCAGCATGTCCGCCGCCGCGCCGCGCCGCGCCGTGTCTGGAACAAGAATGCTCCGTAGCACACCAATCGATCCCTTTATATAGCCAGACAGGTAGGGGCGCCATGACAGTTGCCGGTGCTGCCACTGTAATACATTTAATGCCACCACAGGGTAAATTACGGTGCTCGATCGCTGTGCATAGAGTTTATAACTGGACGTAGCCGCCGTCACGGCCATACTGACGTGCGTACGTCCTCGTACGCTTAGCTTCACTTTGTACCTGGTGAGGGACATCAGTGTTATTGCTCGTTCATCCTGACAATTAAATTTAGTTAAACTTGGAGTCAAAGTCAAAAGATCAGGTTTCAATTTGATTAGACAAAAGCATTTTAACCTGCCAGTCATCGTCAGGGTTAACCCTGGTCTCCTCTCCACAAAGGCCATTTACAAAGAGTTGTAATTGAAGGGTTAACCCTTCAGGACCATCAGTATCCATTCATTTACAAAAAGTGGACTGGATGGTGCTAGACCGGATAGATATCCCTTTAGCAACCAAAAATCAACAAACGAATACCTTAACCCTTCATTTATAAAAATGGACCGGATAGTGCTAGACCGGATAGATATCACTTTAGCAACCAAAAATCATCATTTACCTTATCCCTTCATTTATAAAAAATGGACCGGATAGTGCTAGACCGGATAGATTATCCCTTTAGCATTCAGACACACGTTTTTTTGTCATCATTCTCTTTTCTTTCTTTTTTTTTCACTTTTTTTTTTACTTTTTTTTTCTCTTTTCTTACCCTTTTTTTTCTCTTTTTTTTCTCTCACGAACCATTACTTTTTTTACCAAAACTTTTATTCTCTTTTTTTTTTCACAGGTCCGGGTTAACCCTGCAACTAAATTTGATATTAGTATCACCCGCCGTCACGTCATCATTCACGTCACGTCACGTTTCGCGTTGCTTGAAGAGTGATGTAGAAATGGGCAATCCCACTTCTGATGTAGACAGGAACGGGTTCTGCGTAGGTAGGTTGCAACCTATATAACTATAGCCCTTCAGCATGTCCGCACCGCGCCGTGTCTGGAACAAGAATGCTCCGTAGCACACCAATCGATCCCTTTATATAGCCAGACAGGTAGGGGCGCCATGACAGTTGCCGGTGCTGCCACTGTAATACATTTAATGCCACCACAGGGTAAATTACGGTGCTCGATCGCTGTGCATAGAGTTTATAACTGGACGTAGCCGCCGTCATATGTATACACAGAGCAGGGTAGATTTTTATTATAAGTAATAGGTAAATAATAGATATGTAAATTACTATAATAATTAAAATATTAACGAACCATAGCATTACGGTGCAGATTTTCAGCACAAGAGCATACAAAATATATGAACACACACATTTACAGCTGCGGTCGGATTAAATGTATGCCTACACATAATTTTGACAACATACTAAAATTATATTATTTCCTCGACCCCATTTTAAAATGTGCATCGGTCATTCAACATTTCGTTCTTGTATAATGTAATCTATATCCCAAACCGGTAGGCAATTTATATAGTTCATAATAATCGTTATACTTTTCCCGTTCATTTTTGCTATTGCTTTTTAGATTCAACTAATGCTTTGCTTTTTGAAATATTATGTATAAGAATATTATGTAATTGTGGTTAGAATAATGGAGAAACTATAATTAAAGGTTTCAATTATTTGGCGATAACACCTCGATAAATTCGACAAAATTGCAGGTAGAGGTATACTACTAAAAAAAAGATGTGGATGAGAAGAATCATGAATTATATGTGAGTAAAGGGAACGAAGGGTGTTAAAACTAGGATGTATGTATATTGTTATAGTACCATCTGCATTAAACTAATCTCATGCAGTCAATTTCCTTGAGGCCTTCATCGAGCCAACAAATTTCTTTTTCATAAAGATCATCTTTACCGATTCTTTTTTTATGCAATGCAAATTAAGCCATTGACACGATGAGAAATATAAGATAACTGAAATATATAATGAAAACTGAAACTATCCAGGAAATTAGGTGATTAGATTCCGGCCGGTGTCAAAGTTGTTCGATTACAATCGAAAATCTATATCTGCTATCGGTCAATTAGTGATCAGTTAACTTAGCGCTGGTAAATTGTGTGATTTGTCATTGAGTTTTTAATACTAGTTTTGACTTTTACATCTTCGTATGACTGCCTTTCTGTTATCTAAAGACTTGAAGTGCTGTCATTATCACCCCATGAACAAGTTTAAAACGATTGACTACGCAATTCAATATTTACATCACCAATGGGAACAACGTCAGCAGTGGGTTGGTACCAAGGATTATTAGGAGAGAATCTTCGTACGAAGTGAAAAGAGCTTAAATGAGTAAGTAACCGATATCTCTGTTCGACAAGTGCATCAACGATCAACGAGGTTTAAGAGTTTGCCAGTACCTATAGTATATACATATCTCCTGCAAAAAGACACAATGAGTATAGTTGCATTGCAATCCGTTTACATTCAACGACTTCCCACAACTCTTAAGCAAGTCAGTGACCGTCCTATATAACGTACAATACAAGCTTTCAGTAATCACTCACCCTCATAAAATCGGTGATATAATTTCCCATGCAGAAGGTCATATCTCCGATATCGTTGGAGCCAGTGCCAACCGCACCCTCCAGCAAGGAGTCGCAATTGATCGGCGGCATGTCGTCCAGCATGTTACCGCGGTACACATCCTCATCCGTCTCCATTCTTTCTCCTATAACAAAACAATCAAGATTAAACTAGCTTGTATGATAATTTATGAATTATGAACAATCCAGGAATATTACCGAACAGTTTTCAGTTACCACATTGTTCTACAATTTACAGCAACATTAGTAACAAAAGCAAACCATAAATTTTCGCACCATCAACGAATTCCTGCGCTTGCTACATTTTTAATAAATAAACATTTGTGGACATTTCACACAAGATGGCGTTGTGTGAAATATCCAAACGAAGCAAAGCTTATACTGTATAAACGTAATTGATACAATAAATAGATACATTTTGTTTGTAAATACATAGATTACAATATAACAGACACCTATGTTCATCACACAAATGTTTGTTCTGCGTGGGAATCGAGTCCACAACCTACAGTTCAGAAGACAGAGCCACTACCAACTAAGCTATCAGGCCAGTCAGTTTTAAGCGCAGTTCTCATATGAAGTAGAATAGAATAGAAAAACATTTATTCAATACTTATCTAAAATTAGTAAAAACAGGTTAAATTTATACACATAATATGTACATAATCAATAGAAATAAACAAGTATCGAATGGGCGTCGGCTCAGCATATTGCAAGTGGACTCTTCCTAGCGATAGGTAGCTTAGGTTATTTCTTATTAGGTTATAATTATAGTAATTGTAAAATTAAGTATTTAAACCCAGGCGTTTGTTTATTCATTTAAAATTTATTGAATAACATAATTCATTATATTCGCCATTTAGCCTGATCAAGTACTGAAAGCGATCTTTGAACTCTCAAACACGTATCATAAAAGCGTATCTCTAAACATTTTCGAAACTGATATTCCGCTTCTACTTGAAATCATTGGTTATCAATTATATATTTGCGGCGGACACTATTAGCTTTTATGGTTTTCACCTAGTGTGAATTCAAATAATATTTTCATGATACCGAATTATTCAAGGTACAGATAACAATTTTGAGTCAAGGAAGTTTATCTACCATTTGATTAGGAAAGATGACTACTTCTGCCAAAAAATTATGTTCAAGACTTCTGGATTAAGGATAAAGCTATCATATCTTAACAAGTTTTTTTAGTCTATCGCTAATCCGTATTCTATGAAATAGATGAGTACTCGACCTTTTTTTTTATTTCAAGTTCTTAATAGACCTATCGCACTGCAAAGCGGGTAAATGTCATTTTGAATGCTGCAATAGTTGTAGACGCACTAGCTATGTTCGGAAAAATGTAAAGAAATAAATGGAAACTTAGAAATAAATCTATATAATCGCATGTAATGTTGTTTGATATGTGACGTCATTCACGCGTGATGTTTTACCGAGAATCGTCCCCTAACAGATATCCTGAAAATAGCAAAATAGCAGCTTCATAAATATGAGCAGGCAGGTAAAAACTTTTTACGTACCATTACTATTATACTGAGGGGTGCCAGGTTTGAAATCAAATATATTGCTAGAGTCAAATTTCATTTTCGCCAAAAACCGAAAAAGAAACACTGCTCTATCAATTTACTTCGACACTATAGAACACAATAAAATTGCTTATCACTTTTGGTAATATGAGATCACGATCACTTTTTATGGACACTTTTGTTGATCACTTGGCTTATATCTAAAACACTAAAACCGTTGCAGTGCGCGTTGCGCGAAGTTCGCGCGCGATATGTTACGCGTTTGTACACTGAGCTTGCGTGTGTATGGCGTACTGATCCAAAGTCGCACTCGCAGCGACTACGGAGGCCCGAGACTCCGATGCCGGTGCCGCTACCCCCGTCACCTCTCGACTAACATATCACCGTGACTCAGCCGAATACATTATTATCACATTACAAAATTAGAATTCAGCTTCGGCTTGAATAATAGTAAATAACTCTACAAGTAAAATACAAAACTAAATAATTTGTCAGCAATGTGAAAGGAAACAGTAGATGTCATAGTCATCATAAAGAGGTAGCTAGAGTACACAATGAGGAATATAATTAAATAATGACGAAATAAAGAGATAGATTAATTTTAATTAGGATGCATTGGCGAGAAAAAGCTAGTGTTACTTTGAGTGATTTGATTTTTGACTGGCGCGATAACTCAGTTGCTAGTAACCCTGCCTTCTGAGCTGTAGATTGTAGGTTCGATTCCCACCCAGAACAAACGATTTCGTGATGAACATCGATGTTTGTTTTGTATCTGGGTGTTATATTGTATTCTATGTATGTAAGAGTAGTTACAAACAAAATATGTATTGTATCAGTAATCTAGTTCCCATAGTACAAGCTTTGCTTAGTTTGGGGCTAGATGGCGCTGTATGAAATGTCCACAAATATTATAAAACTAAGTTACATTAAGAGATAGTAGTAACATTTACCAAATTTTATAGGTGATTGGAGAAATGGTAACCAAAGCTTGCAGTGCAATTTTAACGATTTATCAACTAATTAAGTAATATCAAACATGGTATCCGTGGTACATTAAACATTTACCTGTATGATTTGCTGAAATAAAATAAATAATAACAATAATAATAACCCCCAATGATCACATACATAGTTCCCTGGACCCTAACTAGGACTCAGACAGCCTTATTAATAAACACGAACTAGCTTTAGACTAGTTACACCATCTTTTGTCTCTTTCGATCCAGCTAAATATTCCAGTAGCAAAAAAAGGACAAAAGCTGAAGTAACTAATCCGAGACTAATACCCGTTTATTAATAAGGCTGCCTGTGTCTAGGAACTCAGGAACTACGAGACCCATGGTCCCACTAAAATTCGGAAATATTGGTAAAGTAATATTTTTTTAAGTATGACTGTGACATAATTATCAGCAAGTGCAAAGTCTGTAAAATTCTATAAAGAGATTGAATATAAACGTTTTTTTTTAAATATAATTTATATAAATGTTTTTTTTTATAAAAAGTATGTATTACCGTGATGCTATCTTTCGCAGATGGCAAAGCACAGCAGTTATATATATTATGTAGGTGCCTTTTGCAAATAAGTGTTTAAATGAGTAAGCACAATTTAATGTAGATAATATTGTATTTTGTTATTTTATATGTCATAGAGTTGCTATATAACTTTAAATAAAGTTCCTGTACCTGATAATAACTAGGAATATTAAATTACTTGAATTTATTTAAATTATTACCCACCAGGTTTTTTAGAACACACATACACACAGATGAGGCTAACCTAAAATAATAAAATATATTGCAATTCAAGAGTTTTTGAAAGTAACTGTGAAAATTATATGATAAAGTTATATGTAAATTATCAAGTAATTAAGAATATATGAAATTAGAAACTACATATGAAACATTAAACTGTTAAACTGTTATGAGTGGCCTTGTCGCTTAACATCAGATGAACAACTAGCTTGTTCATCTGATGTTAACATTCATTAGCATAAAAATGAAAGCAGTAATTGATTTTATTATATGTATAGTAGGTGGTAGGACTTTTCTGCAATGTTCGTCTAGGTAGGTACCACCGTTTTGCCAGTTATTCTGCCGCCAAGCAGTAGTGTACAAGCACTACTGTGTTCCGGTTTGAAGGGCACTGTAGCTAGTGAAATTACTGGGCAATTGAGACTTTATGATCTGATCTCACAGTCAAATAATCTTATTACCAGACTGTTCTGATGTCTCAGGATGATGTGTGCAGTGCAGTGTCACGCGAAACTTTATATTTTAGAGTTCCGAGTGACACTGTTCTGTTATGGGCAGCCATGTCGCTTAACATCAGGTGAACGACTAGCTCATCACATCATTCAATTACATAAAATAAAAGGTATAATTTTACTGTCACAATTGAAAATACATCGCAGCATTTCTAACAATCCTTTATTTGTCACGGTTCAATGATAATAGATCTCACAACGAAGAATAAGACACCTCACAATCAAACACCTTTTATTAGATGTTCACAAATATTATTATTTAAAAAAATACATGATTTTTGTATGATACAGTTAGTTGTCAATGATAAGTCATTGTTTCCAAGTCTACCAGCAATACCCTCGGCGTTATTGATGTCCATAGGCGGCAATCACCATTTACCATTTAGTGGGCTCACCTGCTTGAATACCTTATTTCTTTAGATAATGTAAAGAGTGTTGACACTCCCTGATGATAAAAGCTAAATATTTAACTACACTGTTCTCCCATTCGTTCATCTCATTTAAATCTAATGACAAAGTTTTCTAAAGTTTCAAACCAACTCGTAATAGTCTGAAGAATTAAGATTTTATAAATTTATAGGACTTACTTTTATTAGTTCTTTGATCAGTGTTACTATTATATGCTCCCAAAACTGTAGCCGTGAAGGTTCTGTAACATTATCGTCTTGATAAATCTGAAAATAAGACAAGTGTTATATTATTTGAATAACATCTATCCATGCTATGCTACAGAAATTTATAAAAACATGCCTTACATAGGGTTGACTTTAAACTTCGTTAAGGTGGAGTGTACGTAATTCTTTTATTTCATAATAATATTTATATGTAGGAAATATCAAGTAAATTCATCAAATCAGCTTGAAATCAGCGAATAAATTCGCTAACACAAAATACATGTACATTGATTCGTGTAACTGACAGTTGGCACTGACAGTTGAAGGAAATAGGACAAATGTTGCAGGTTGTGATGTAAATATATTGTTTTCTTTGTCTATTGGGGTGCAGTCCAAGACACGCTAAAATACAACCGCAACCATACCCCTTGTGACGTCACTAATGACGTCATGATCAACACCAATCTTGCGATTACACCGTCCATGCCCCAAAGCGATGCCATAAAACCACCGTAAAACAGTTAACCATTTCCTTAAGAATACCCTGTCAATGAGTACTACGTACTACGAATACTACGATCAAACTATAAATACGATTTAGTTATACCAACATCAAAATTAGCTATGCACAGTTCCGACCCGCGTTCAATAGCCATAAAAGTATTTAATCCACTCCATCTAAAAGAAATAGAAGAAGAGGAAAAATTACACATGTTAGAATAATTATAAAAGTGAAAGTTTGTAAGTGTTTTGGCGGGAATGCGAAAAAGATTGCGTCACCACATTGTATTATTTTCCAAAACTTGTGTTAATTTCAGTGTTAGTGCATATAATTGGTGGCATTCTATTCGTTAAGTGCTGGATTACAGGCTTGAGTGTGGGAAAATGGTATAATGATGGTGAAACATTTATTTTCGTTGTTTGCAAAACTCCATAGAAGCTTCAAGTTGCCACCACTTTACTAGGAGTGTGACTTTGACTAGACTATGACTTGACTAAGACTTGACGACTTCGACTGAGACTTGACACATATTTGCGTGAAATATCATTATCTTGATAAATTATTAATTACTTGACACTGGCTAAATACACAAAAGTGTGGAGCCAAAACATAAAAAAAAGTTTTAAAGTGTTTTTGTTTCTTTGTCCTTCACACTCAAACGGCTGAATGAATTTGGGTGAAATTAGGTACTGAGATAGCTTATACCCTGGGTTGGATGACAAATACTTACCATACACTTCGAGCTAGCTTACAATATTACAAGCCGCATATTAACTAATTTACAGCTCGAAACACCGCAGCTATAAAAATTAATAGATAAAATTAATATTATAAATTAATGAAAATGTCTCGTATAGCTCTTATTTTATTGTCACCCTACTGACAAAGGCATAGGACTCCTGTGGATATTTCTCTCGGACCGTATTATTCGCAGAAGAAGCGTTTGTTCCAGATAGTGTAGGATATACTTTTAAAGTTCCTTGATCCAGTATCATCTATCTTTCTTTTTTCTTTATGATTATTTATCTGTGGCTTTTAACTTTTTATTTTATTCCTTCTGTATGTCACGAATCACGATGTCTGTGGATTAAAAAAAATATATAAAAAAATCTCCGATAATGGCAGACGCAAAGCAAGGTATGGTTTTCTGAATTTACCAGAATAAATTGTGTTTTGAGCCTTAATATAGATTATTTTTATGAGCCAGCTTACTACGTTTCTTAGAGGTTCGAAAAATCACCCCATAAGTCGTATACAGTTTCAAAAGCCAACGTTCTCCTGCTGCATCATCAACGTATTTTTTTATTCATCCAGCTTGACGTACATACACATTAAATTATTAGATTATTATATTATTTCATAAACGAGAAAGAACCATACGAACTTGGGTGTATCTGAATTACCTGATTACTGTGTTATTGGTACATTTATGCAAACAATACAGTCTAAAATGCCTACACCTTTTCATGTAAGTTCGCATATTGGCCATAAGAGGTGATTTCTTTAATACTTTTTACACAAATTCACGCAATAATACCAATAAGTTTTTCAATTTCTAAACGGGAGCCAGGAAGAAATAACGGTTTTTTTTTCAACTGCTTTGTTTTGATTTACTTTCGATCTTTGCAGGTAAAGCGCCAGAAGACTTCTACAATGGGTCCAGCCAGTCCCGTGTGGTGTTGGCCAAACCTCGGCTTGGCGGCTTTGGTTCACCGAATTTTGCTTCCAGTTCTAACAAAAGTAATAACCCATTTGGTAAGTTCTGTATCTTCATTTTACCGCAAGTTAAATGAGTACAATATACTATTGTTTGTTTAGTGAAAAAGTAATTTTATATAAAATCAAGGTTCATAAGCTGATAGAGAAAAGCATGCCATCCTATTCAAAAATATAATCAAGTAAAACAATGTAACTTTAAGTAACTATACAGTATGCTAATAACAATATGCAAACAAAAGTAGATAAAAAACTGTAATGGTTTAACTCAAAGTCAACATCAACTGAGACTTGTTTTCTATGTAATAAATACTAATTTACCCACATTGATATATTTCAGGATCAGTTCTACGTCCATCGCAACTGAAGCCAACAGTCAACCCATTTTCCAAAGCAGCTGAACCAACAGATGATGATGATACAAAAAAAGAGCAATCCAATGAAGATAGATTGAAGGATACAGGAGAGGTGGAAGTTCCTAAATTTGTTCCCCTAGGTGCAAATACTGGTTCTCGTTCTGGAACCCAAGTACCTGCACCGGCACAGTCAACATCTAGCACTTCCAGCGCATCATTTGTTTTTGGACAGAATTTGAGTGCTAGAGTGGTAATGGAAAATGTTAATAATGGAGAAGCAAATAATGGGGATGCTAAAGTAGACCACAGCTCAACTAATGGGACAGAGTTGTTGTTTACAAGCGCTGCAGCATCTGTGAAGGAAAATAACCAGGTTTGTTAAATTTTCTTATATGACATTAACGCAGCATGTTGGTTTTATCTAAACTATATCAATATTGTTTCTTACTAAGTCAAGGAATGTTAAGTGAAAGACAGTAGTAATTTTTTTTGATTGGTGGTCTATTTTATGCATATTTATGACACCAAATGGGCTTCATCACAACAAATGACAATCAGCCCTCCTATACTATTTGTACTATTAAATATTAATCTGTGCCAAAGCTGGAATTCTCCATTAGTTTTCAAGACATCAAATAAGGTTTCACACTTATTGTATTCAATACAAATGTAATGTGTATGTGTGTATTGTATGTATTCAATAAATTCATGTAACTCCAACAAAGTTATCAGTCTATCCAATGACTTTCCTACAATCTTCCAGTCCATGGTCCCACGCAAGAACTTTCTTCCATGGTTGTTAGCTTTCAGAGCTATGTGGCTTGTCCCTTCACTTCTTCTTACTACTAATAAATAATTTTTTATTATGAATATGCCTGAATGCAAATTATTGTGACTGTGCTGATGTATCCAGCTGATATGTCATTTGTTTGCGTTCAAATAAAGTATAGCACTATCTATCTATAACTAGTACTGCTAGTGGAAAGTAGAAACGACATACAACAGTGCAATGCAGTGCCGTGCAAAATTTCAGTTAAGAGTAGCACTGTGACACCATGACACTTAAATTCAGGCAAACGACTAGCTTGTCAGTTCATACATTTAAAATGTAAAAAAATATAGTGGGCTCTCTGGTTTTGATTCCTTATGACCAAGTCATGCTACAACTTCCAGGAGGAAGCGAGTACAGGTGAAGGCAGCAGTGGGTCGGGGCTAGCGGCCGCGGCGGCCGAGTACGAGCGCTCGCACGCGCGCCCGCCGCCGCCCACCGCCAGCTACTCGCTCACCGGCGAGGAAGGCGAGATCAATGTGCTACAGGTCACTTGAACATCTTCTTTTTTGTCATTCTTAATCCAGGTGTAACTCAACTCAACATCGGGTGAATCTGAGTGCAACTGATACTATTTCTATAAAAAGAACGTCATGTTTAAGAAGTAAACTGATCAATGATTAAGAAGGATGTTTTGTCTTGGAACAGATTCATCAGTAATTCAAAATCGACATGGTGCTTGCCTACATATTAGGAGCTCTAAATAATTAAGATTTCAAAGAATTATAGAAATAAATAGAACTTTTTTGAAGTTGACCTTTTTGCGCACGCTTGATTTGGGGAGTAAGTTGGCGAGTCGGAATGGAAGTCGAAACTTGTTGGTTATCGTAAATCTCTATTGTCAACATAACAACGTTACAAATTTGTATTATTAGTTAGTATATATATGGTTCTTTGTCAAGATGGCGACAATAAAACAAAGCAAAAACAAAGTTATATCGGCTAAAGAAGTTTTGTAAAGCACACTCTTTTTTTTTTTAAATATAGCTGGCACCTCTATTGTTTCTTATTGTGTAGTCAAATATTGTTTTATAATTATCATGATGTAAAAGTGCTAAAGATACAGTCTATTTGTAGTAAAATAATTCGAATATGCTCCTGCTAGATCTCGTGCCGCCTATTCGCGTGGGAGTCGGGTAGCTGGCGCGAGCGCGGGCGCGGAGTTCTCCGTTTGAACGACGGCGGCGCCGCGGGAGCTTCTCGCCTGGTGGCCCGCGTGGCCGGCTCCCTGCGGGTTGTCCTCAACACCAAACTGTGGCCGGACATGGTCGCCGAGCGAGCCGGGACCAAGTCCCTGCGTATAACGGCTGCAGACGCGCAACAACAAGTCAAGCTGTTCCTTATCATGGTGAGTAACGCTTGTGTGATAAACATCGATGTTTTTTTTGTGTCTAGGTGTTGTATTGTATTCTAAATACTACAGTGATATAATAACTAATACTAAACACTACCTACTACTACTACTACTACAAAAAAAACATTTGGACTATATACTGGCCGCGATTATGTATTCTATGTATGTTTACAAACAATAAGATTTTCTTCCCACGCTAGCAAAAGTAAAAACTGGAAAGAGACTCCTAAGTAAATAATTAGTTATCTGGTTCCTAAAGTACTTTGCTTGGTTTGAGATTAGTCGGCGCTGTGTGAATCATGTGTATCCTATGTCCTGGTTCTAAGCTACCTCCCCATCAATTTTCAGCCAAATCGGTTCTACCCTTCTTGAGTTATAAATAGTGTAACTAACACGATTTTCTTTTATATATATAAGATGTGAATTCGTGTTACAGGGTGCCCCATTGGATATCTCACAGTTACACCGAGCTCTGACGACTCGCATAGCAGTCAGCAAGCGAACGGCTCCAGCCAATAACACATGTACCCTCAACGTGACTTCCCATCAGGCCGCCGAGCGCCTCGAGGCCGCCGCCGACGATGACTCAGAATACATAGACAAAGCAGACACTGAAATAGACAAGGATGAAAGGCTACAAGCTAGCCCCAAACAGAAGACTGAAGAGTATGAATCTAATGTAGATGGCATGAAAGAAGACCATGAGGCTAAATCCCTCAAGAGGAAAGAGCAACCGGAAGATGATACATCTCCAAAAAGACCGTGTCCAGAAATAACAAAAGAGTGATGATTTTACGAAGATATGTGTATGTATGTCACGGAGGTGGGATGATATAGAAAATCTAAAATCCTAGTAATTCATGGGAAACCATGATGGTGATGCAATGGCTAATGAAATAAATGATACATTAACTTTCAGTATTGTATGTGTAAATTTAGTGCTCTGTATTTTTTTTGGTTAATTAACGGGAGAATATTTTAAGTGTCTTACTGAACTCTGTAAAAATATATTCATTACATATTCAGTGAATATTGTCTGTAAAAATGAGTGATGAGTTTAATATATGTATATTCTGTATATAAGCTACTGATAGCTGTTATCATCCCTTCTCTGTAAATGTAAACTAATGTGGACAGTCTGTTCAATATCTAAAAGCTCTGGGTTTAGAAAATCTTGCTGTTAATGTAACTAGACCATTTGTAGAAATATTTATGATTAAATTAAATATAGCATATCGCATCATTGTTGATTATTACTAATGGAGAGTTCCATTTCCGATAGTCACCGCGCTGACATTTTATAATTATATTTAGTACAAAATGAAGTTGCCCACAGTATTAAACTTTTACGGCTCAGGGTTTTTTTTAAACAACATTCCAAAAATCGCAAGTGAATGATTGCTTTCGGCCAGAGCTGAATACCAAATACAAACTGATGTGGATTATTTTCTTAATTGTAACAATAAATATTTTAAAAACATTTATTTTGTCATTAGAAACTAACCTCATCCTGTTTTAGTTTTCCAACTTTCCTTTAGGTAGTAGATATAACGAGAGATACAAAGGTTTCTAGACGAGAAGAACCCACCAAATCATGTACCAACGAAACACCAGTAAAGGCTACGAGAAGATAGTTCATTTGGCCTCTGTTTAGACCACGTACCATAGGGTTGAAAAAATGTACGCTTAATTTTTTTCACGCATTGTACATGCCTTTGTAAAGCCAGTTTCTGCTTGCAAGAAGTGTAAACGCCTATCAGACTAGCTTACATGACTAAATTAGTGTACACTACAAAAAAACCATTTTCAAGGAAGCATACCTAGTTATTTTGCGATTTGTTTCTATCAAGTTTAAAATAGGCAATAATAAAACGAGAAAACAGGAGGAAACCGATTTAGGTACATCTTCTATATAAAAGTTACATGCGATAAATAAAATAATCTGTTAAAAGTGTGACCAAATAAAACTGGAAAAGACTACATTGTTATCCATTCAAATATGTCGTTTACTGGAATCTCAACTGCTTATTAAACAAACTACATAATTGGTTGATAATGATTTGATACGATAATAGTCGGCGTGATTGGTGTTAATATACGCCTCGCGAAATTAACACCTAAACGGCTAATAATGCCGCTTTTACTGTGACAACATTTGTATACAGCATGCTTTTAACATTTTTGGGGTAAGTGGAAGTTTACCAACTTTTTTAAATTTTTTATTGTTTATAGTCAAAGCATTTTGACCACGCCTCGCCTGATGGAAAGTGACGACGCTGTCTACGATTGTATACTTGCCCAGATGATACTTGTTCACTTCCAGGTTGTAGTTAGGTTAGGTTAGGTTACTCAACAAGGACGCCGGCATGTTTTTCCACTCATTAGCTGTTCGTACTATAAAGTGGGTAGCAAAATGCTTATTACGGGTTGATAGAATTTCAACCATGTAAGTATATATAGGTACATGGGTCCCGTGTTTTTGCGCCTTAATGTCCGGTGATGGAAAGGAGATAGAGGAATAAGATCGTGTACATTCTCCAAAATGCAGGCCATATATACACCGTGAACCAAGCGAGCTGCTGGTAATGATTTCGCGCTTTTTGAAACATCCTGTAGCAGGTCAGGAATAATTAACTGAAATAGACTTGCTAACACCACATAAGCTCTTTTTATCATTTCTTCATTGTTCTGTTCTTTACTAAACACGCGTATCTACAATATTAAAGAAATGTATTTTACAGAACAGTATTTAACGTTCAACTCTTTGAGAGCTCACTTTGATTCTCTAGCAAGAGTGGGATATTTTAAAATTGTACTGAAAAATCGGACCCCTATGAGATTGAAGATACATTACGTATATCGTGTTGTAATGTGGGCGCTGGTGATAACTTACAACTTACAGCATGTTATTAGAGTAGTCCAGGTTGGTGTACCTTCACATCTTGATTGATGGAATTTCATTGACACCGACGTCTTTTTTCCCGATAAGTACAATCTGGAGCTTAGAAAATTGCTGAAAATATCACGCGATTAATAGAGATCCCTAATGAGCGTTTCGCCGAGAAAACTGTATTTGTTATTAAATTTTGTATTTTATTTGGCATATCATTAAGTTTTGGATCAAGCAAGCATCGTAATAAGATTATTTACAGAATAGGTCGTAGATGTTGAATACCCTAAGCATACTGCTTTATACAAATACAAATCATAAATATTTTTAACTAATGTAAATGTAAAATCCACTATAGTATAAGCTATGTATACTTATTCCAAATTTCATCCAAATCCGTCCAGCCGTTTGAGCGTGAAAGAGTACCTAACATAGATCCATACATACAAACTTTCGCGTTTATAATATTATTACCTAGGACTTAGGATGAGTTATCTACTAACAAGTCAGGAAACAAAGCTCCCTTTACACTACATGTAGCATATAATATGTATACGGACAGGCACCAGTATGAAAGTACGTAATACTTATGCCAGTGTTGCACAGGCTCGCCACAATGTGGATCAAATGGTGGACACCCTTTTTATCCTCCTGACGACCCTGAATACTCTTGGAAAGCAAGTCGCCTTCAACATCAGAAGCCAAAGAGTTGACCGCGTCATATGCCTCATTAACGGTACCTATTATTTACATGTACATTATTATTTTTTAATTTTAAAGCTTTGTGATTAGTGTTAGCGCTGCGCAGCAATGCTTTCTTCCGCATTGCATGGCGAAGGAAGGCAAATAGCCAGGTGGCTGACTTTTCCCCCTCTCCCTTCAACAGGGTTAGGACGTAAAGCCTATTAACCCGTGCGAGGCTAGGGCGGGTAAGCTAGTGTTAAATAACAAAGCCTCTGCGATAATATACATAGAAATATTAAGTGTGAACGTAATGTGAACACTACTGTGTTGTTTGAATGGCATTGTAGCTAGTGAAATTACTGGGCGATTGAGATTATGATCTGATCTCATAGTCGAGTAGTCTTATTACCAGACTACTGATGTCTCAGGATGACGTGCGCAGTGCAATGTCGCTTAAAACTATATTTTAGAGTTCCGAGTGACACTGTTCTGTTCACTGTTCACTGTACTGTCTCTTCAGATCATTCATTAACATAAAAAAGCACTTTCTCATTCAGGCCACACGTTTTAATATTGCCATAACGCAGTACCGCATTATAAATACAGCACAGTTGTCTTTTCTCAGGACCACTTTTTTCGGCCAATAAGCCGTTACATGTGGAGCTGCTGAAACAAGAAACCGTAATTATGTCTCGTATCCTTAAGCTGTATCAAGTCGCAGTCTTCTTGTGTGGAGCGCTTTGGAGCACGTACCCTATTATCAACAGAGTTTTGTGCGAGCCAGATCAATTTACAGGATACTTTCCATTTGATACCACACCTATTGTTACGTGAGTGGTTTTATTACCTTACACCTTTATGGAGACAGCGTGAAAGATAGTCCATAGGAAAATTTATACAACGCAGTATTATTATAATAGGTAGCATAATAATAAGCTTTTTTTAACTCATTTTAAATATGTTCATGGCAATGGCTTGCTAATACTTACCAACCTCCGGAGGGAAGTTAGCATAATTTACTCGAAGGAGACATTTTTTATATTTTAAGAACTAAAATTAACTGCTTTCAAAAGTTCCATAAAAATGAGTACCATAAAAATACAGGTGTTTATTTTATACACTGGACGTGCTTGGATAAAATAACAGTTTTGAAACAGATATTTTATTTCGTAGCTAACTTTAATATGTATTTAAGTTAATTTCAGAAGGCATTGGTTTGGTACCAGTCATACAGAAGAATATTTTCTGTGCACCCAAATACTGCCTGGAAGATTAGACCACAGAATACTATTATGCTCTAATCGATAAAAATATCCATTACCCTACTTTATCTTTTATGAACATAGATTGTATTGTCTTTTAGTGTAACACCAAAATGTATAATAATACAACGTATTAACAGTATACTTGACTGTACGTCACATTCGCACGCCACATATACCTATAGCATATATATACATAAAATTACCTATTGTTTATCATCCTTAGTCTTAGCTTTCACCGTCGTAAAGCGATTCATAATTGAAGCGTTGAGAATAAAAAGGGTTTAACTGTCAAATTGACAGTTTCGAGAAAAATGACTTTAAATTTCAACGGCGTCATTTTAATGTAGTGCTTATTGTTGAGTCAGTGTGTGGCAACACCACGACACACAAGCACGTCACGACCGAGTCAAGAACAATAAAGACATTTCTAAGTAAGTGCAGAACTTTCCTTAACACCGGCTCCTCCAACGTCCAAGACAGGCAGACAATGTGACACTTATAAGAGAATAAAAAAGGTTTATGTAAGTTTCAGTTGCTTGAAAATGTTTTAATTCTATTTCAAAATACTAAATACAGTACTAATTCATAAAATTACTGTAAAAATATAATATAATAAAATATATATAATAATATTTTTATGCTAAGCGAACTGTAGTCCTGTGACAGATAAACCGTTTTTAGACAGACAATCTCAAGATTTAAGCCTCATTTTGGTGTTTTGAGAATGTATTACTGTAGATCATTTCACGCTGAATCCAACATACCCATAAGTCATTTTATGAAAAAAATCAGTTAAACCCTTTTTATTCTCACCCCGTCAATTATGATATTACAATTAATCTTTATGATGTGATATTGTATATGAATGCTTTCAGATTTGCGATTGCACACGCGTACATGTCAATCGTGATAACTCTCCAAGCATACGGAAACGTAACGATGGACTGCACGATCGTGGCTCTATTCTCCCAAGCAAAAACTCAAATACAGATGCTCAGGCACAATCTCGAACAGCTTGTGGATTGTACGAAAATAAACGGTCAATTAATTGGAAGTCACAATAAACAGAGCGTTTACAAAGACAACGAAGACGAAAGAATTTTGTTACAGAGGCGTTTTGTACGTTGCGTGGAACATTTTAAGCAGATTGTGTGGTAGGTAATATTTTTCTTTTTACTAGAATTTAGAAGTGGTAATTTTAGTGGTAGACCTATTCTTTGTAATCCATACCGTTACTCTCAACATCTTTGATCTAAGTACTATATAAGTACATTTATGTTGATGCCCAAAGCCCAACGAGGTCCAACCAGACAATTTCAATTAAGGAAAGTTGTTTGTGAATCTGATTATTAATTTAGTGCGAAAATATATCTACCGTACATGAGCATGGTCAGTCATTACATAGGTAGTTGTGACGTTTTTGTAGATCTATATATTATAGCAGTTTTTAAACTTCATCTAGGCTTAAGGTATTAGTTACCTACTTACATATGAGGCGGTAATTTTTCAGGTATGTAAAAGAAGTTGAAGCCATTTTCGGAGAAGCAATGGCGGTGCAACTGGTTGTAATGGCTTGGGTAATATGCATGACCGTTTACAAGATCGTGGGTGTAAGTGCTTTCGCTCGTTCATTTAGATGTACTTACATATTATAGCTCAAACTCCATTTTACATAATATAGCCCAAGCTTCATTTTTAGTAGACATCACCAGATATTTTTTATGCCATATCTCACCATGAAATGCTACGTGTCACCTATATGGTTATATGGCCGAAACGTTATGGTTAAATTAAAAAGTACTGGGATCTGGCCCTTAAGTCTCAAATAATGCTGCCGGTACACCGACTTGGCAATATATTCCCAAGTGAGAGTGGCAACAGAGATTGCTATACCATGTTATGTTATTATTATTATTTTTTTATTAAATTGGTTCTTAGGAAAACCGTTTATAATAATTGTCTCGCCTGATATTAAACGATGAAGTGCTCTACTATGGGGTATATTTATGCTTGCCTAGAAGAAATCTGATTCACCAAAAGATTAGCTTAATGCGGGTTCTTCCTCGTGATCAAACTTATATACTTTACGATTCTGTTCATTTTATGTTTTAGCTTAGCATCCTTTCAGCAGAGTTTGTGCCAATGGCAGTCTATTTGGCTTGTATGTTGGCCCAGCTTTTCATTTACTGTTATTTTGGCACACAGCTTAAATTTGAGGTAAGTATTATGGGTTTGATTTCACTATTTATACGTAAGTAAAGTAAGTACTTCCGAAATAGACAATCTGGTTCGATTTGGGTGCAGTCTGTTTAGTTCAGAAGGGAATATCGAGTTTGTAGTGGTTCTTAAAGTAGTTATGCCCTTTCAGAGTGAGCTGGTGAACCATTCAATTTACAACTGCGATTGGCTCTCTCTGTCGCCTCGGTTCCGTCGTCAGCTGCTGGTTATGATGCAATACTGCTCGCGACCCATCGCTCCGAGGATCGCGTACATCGTCCCTATGTCTTTGGAAACTTATATTACGGTACAGTACTTACCTATCTAATACCTATATACAGTATAAACAATAAAGTAGCTAAGGATTTTGTGCTGTAAGTACCTGTGTTCTATCTTAATTTAACAAAACCATTATCTTTCTTACAGGTTTTGAAGCACTCCTACACGCTGTTCACATTTTTGGATCGGCAATAATTTCCTGAACGTGCTGCTTCACTCCAGACAATCAACCATTCATTCACATTTAAAATTATAATTCTTTAAATAAATGTAACATTTTTACGTACAACTTAGCGCTAGAACCGGAGCTAAGTAATTATATATAAAAAAACTTTTAGTACAACATTTTAAAATGTCTACATTTAGTTTTAGCATAATTTATTGTTTTTACGTACCATTTAATAATAATAATAATAAACGCCCAACGATCACATACATAGATATGCTGGACCCTAACTAGGATTCCCTGTGTCTATGGACCCAGGAACTACGAGGACCATGGTCCCACAACAAACAGGCTCAGAACAAGTATTTGCGCTTTTATCGCAAGTATTGTCTATCTACCGCTCTTGGTGTACTTTTAATTCAGTCAATCAGTAGACTGGTGCACGTATTAGGTTTAGGCGGAAAGTGAATAGGTAAGTACACTAGATATAGGTAGGCACTGACATACTAAAATGATGGAAACATGCTTTTCTAATTTTGTTTATTTGTTTGGTGAAGATTTTCCAAATGTCCTTTACCTATTTATAGGAAAAGTCGATACATAGCGCGCAAGTACGTTTTGGGCATTGGCTATAAAGACTATAAAGGCTTTATTATCTTTGGTTTTGCTTTATGATTTTTCCTATTCTTCTTTCATCTACTACTTCTTACCACTATAATCTCTAAATGTAGGTATTTACAAAATTATTTGAAATTACTTCTGCTTTTCTGTTTACCAAAAGAATGGCTTGAACTGTTTGCGCAGCGTTCCATCGATCGTAGAGGTCGCTCGTAAAATTGACCACTGTTCGAGTCGTTCGTGCTTTTATTGCTGCTTTAATGGTCCGATGACGCCGCCTACTATATAGTCATTTGGCTTGCTTGAGCTGCAGTCCTATCGGTATTATCTATGGCTATCGTAAATATCACATTTACATTGTATCCAGGGTGTTAGATAGATATCGAGCTAATTGAGGAGGATGAATTTGCTTTTTCACTGGCTTCGTCGTTACTGTAGGTCCTTTCTTTTCGTAGACATATCCATTTAATATATCATATACCAATGTGTCAAAATTTGTTCATACTGGTGTTTCATACCTATGAAATGATAAAAATGATCACATTAATCATAACTAAGCCCAGCGTTGGTGATTTTAGCAAATTTTTATGGTAGGCAAAATGAAAGAAAATACGAAAGAAATAACAAGTGTCGTTTATCTATCAAATTAGAACATGATTTAGTGGTTGTGTAAACTCCAGACGCTTTGAAACAAAGTATTTGCTGATGTTTCATTTGCTATTGTCGGAATGTGTAAAGAAATAAAACATTTGGGGCGTCTAAATATATCGTTTTATCTTTCTATAATTTATCTGATGCATCGTTCACGACTGCCGAATAATTATTTTTGAGCGTATTTAAGTTTAGGCGTAAAGGTGCGGGCGTACGTGAGTCACTCGGACTCCGGCAGACGGGCCAGGAGCCCGAGACCGGCTGTTCAGTGCTCCGGACGACGTAAGTGCCGAAAGTCGTGTAAAAAGTTGTATCCGGCTGCGAATAGCGAGCGTGGAATTCCGTTTATAAATACGCGAGTGCGGGTAACGTGCGGCCGGTGAGCGGCGGCGTCTGTCGGGGGCTGGCGGCGGCTCGGGCGGCGTCGTAGGGCTCCGCAGGCATGCGCGCGCGCCGATGATATTCACGGGCGGGGGGGCGCGCCGCCGCACCTCGCCCGCGCCGCGACCGCGCGCTCCCGTGCGCCCGCCCGCCCTGCGTCTCCACGCCGACAAAGTGAGTTTCCCACCTCCTTTCCACCACTAACACTTGTGTGTAAACAAACTCTAAATGAGTCGTAGGCGTAATACGATTAATTACGATTACGATAGACGTGCTATGATCATGTTAAAATTTTAGCGATTGTTTATTTACCCACTGAAGGAGCCGTTCGCATTAGTGTCATCTATCTATTTGATAGGCTTTATTTCATATACTGTCAAAATTAAGATGTTACCTTTTGTTCAAGACGCAATAATATGTTCCTATCTATATATTTTTATGAAGGTCCATTTTAGGTCAGGCTTAGAGATAACTAGAGCGACAAAAAGAATACTAAAGCTTAGGCGTAAAAGTATGTCTCTTAACAATAGTGCCTACTTTGTACCTACCTACCTAATATTTTTACAGCATATAATTTTTTTATGATAACCAAAGTGGGATCCTATGTAATATGTCCATAGAAATGTCGAAGTACTCCTTGCCTATAGGTATCAGGGAAACATGACGTACTGGCATATCCTACATATCCTAGCTCTACGAATGTAATTATCGGAATCAAAAAGGTTATAACATACTCAATTCTTGCGGAATCAACCACCGGGTCAAGTCACCAACCCCTGCCTTACAAACCCTACTAAAATGTTGATGTGATAAAATGAGATAGATGATCGACTCTATGCTTAGTCCTGGAATTATAATACTTAGGTACCGCCTGCCTTTTTTTGCGATTCTGTATGGCTAACCAGACTAGAAGGACTATTGATCTTGAATGAGCTGTGAGTCTGTGACGTAAACAAAGTCTTCAACAGATGAAACATTACAACAGTGCCATCATGTGAACCGTTTTGCGCGTTCACGGTGTGCTTCCGTCTATTTATACCCGTGCATTTACCGTACCATACCATGCCACTTAACCTTGATGCCCGTTCGATTCCTCTCGTTTTTCAGCTTGCAAACAGTAACGTTTATGTTATGAATAACTTTTTACAGTTGTCCTAGCTGTTTGGCTTCAAACGGAAACAGGTGAGATACGAAATATTTGTAATCAAAACTGAGATAGCGGCAGAGATAGAAACAAACACGATCAATCTTCGCGCCAAGCATGCTTGCTGGGGTTGCCGGCTGTGGCATGTGGCTGGGGAGAATAGTGGCGATGGTTAAAGCAAAATGCAAATAAGTACTAAAATATTGCGTGGCAATATTTTTGCATCAGGCATGCTTCTAGTAATATGAATAAGAGTAATAGAATTGTAAAAATGAGGCTACAATTTTGCATATAGACGAATCTAGTAGACGATGAGTCTATTATTGAACGGACGAGCTATATTGCGATAATGATATGAATCCTATTGAGCTCAAACTTTTTAGGCTGACGAATTGCAAACATGTCGATCATTTGTGGAATGCGAGTGCGCAGTAATAATTTATCATGTTGATTATTTATAAGGTGCCCCGCGGTTTATTCTGCGATGTTGCGGCTGCATTTCAGCTGAAAAAACTGGGCAGTTTTATACGCATGCCTAAATCAATTCGCTGGTCACCATTTTAGGTAAGATGCATGTCAAATCACGACCAGTTTAATTAATAAATAATAAATAACGCCCAACGATCACCTACATAGATCCTGGACCCTAACTACCCTGTGTCTAGGGACCCAGGAACTACGAGGACCATGGTCCCACAACACCCAGACAGATTTTTTTCTGTGCACCATTATTTGTCATACCGCGGGAATCGAACCCGCCGCCTCCGGGCTATGAGCCGTCCTGCTCAATCACCACACCACAGAGGCTGTCAACAATGCTATTTTCTATTTGTATCAATGAATCACCAATCGATCATGTGACTTCATCCAAGTTGCTGACAAACTAAGCTCGTCAATTTTGGCGAATTGACACAGGTAGGAAGGAACACACCATATTTTATAGATGTAATCACCCGGATTCATGCCAGGGAATTTGCGGGCCTTGAGTGCGACGCTTTCTATGCAAATACCGTTGGATCTAGTTGTGTCCCTTCAGCTGAAAGGGCGCTACATTTAAATAAAAATCTATGTTTATCTAATATGGCACTTATTCGCCTGTGGCCGTGACGCGTGAATTGGCGATATGTCGACGGTGCCTCACTTGCCGGGCGCGATGTCATCTTGGTTTCGGGTATGTCCAATTTCTGATTTACACGGAGCGATCTTGGCTTCAAGCTAGGTTTGCGGTATTGTTTTAAGCGAATCGTTGTGGCGTCCTTTTTATGCAGTAGGTACATAAGGTACATAATACAAAACAAATGTGGAATGCTGTACTATGCTTATGTAAACAAATGCGTGGCGTCGTGATGGATGGAACGTAGCGAGTTGAATTCTATTGTGATCATACAGCGAGTTGGCAATGCGACAACGAGACATATCCAGCACTCATCATATTTCCTTCAATACTTTTCATGCCCATTGAGTTAACATGTAACACGTAAGCATAATTGAAATTGTATTTATGTATCTTCCTACTCACAATAAATCTCTCATTTTACCTGTGTGATATTTATATGAGACTGCTCCACGTTTTGTCTGAAATGTGCAAAATTTTTGGCAATCACTCAAGTTACCGCAATAGGTTTTGAATGACACTATCGCTAAACAACAAATATAAAAATTGACTGGCCCGATAGCTCAGTTGGTAGTAACCCTGCCTACTGAACTGTGGGCTGTGGGTTCGATTCCCACCCAGGACAAATATTTGTGTAATGAACATAGGTGTTTGTTCTGGTGTCTGGGTGTTATATTGTATTCTATGTATGTATCAGTTATCTGGTTCCCATAATACAAGCTTTGCTTAGTTTGGGGCTAGATGGCGTTGTGTGAGATGTCCACGCATATTATTATTATTATTGTCATGTAGTTACTACTGATACGTGAAAATGGTAAAAGATATGTAAATCTTTCATGATCTAGTGGAATAATAGCACGTGAACGTATGAGTAGCTTAGCTATAGGTGATGTATATGATGCGCTAGTCTCACAAATTCATCGATTCATAAATTTGGCACCGCCCTCCACTGCCACGGACAAGCGCTGGAAGTTGGATATGAGAATAATAATAACGCCCAACGATCACATACATAGATCCTGGACCCTAACTAGGATTCCCTGTGTCGAGGGACCCAGGAACTACGAGGACCATGGTCTCACAAGACCCAGACTCAGAACATATGCGCTTTTCTTCTATGCACAAATACTTGTCGTACCGCGGGAATTGAACCCGCCGCCTCCTGGTTATGAACCGACCTGCTCAACCACACCACAGAGGCTGTCATCTCTTGTTTTATTCACTTATCTATCATAATTTTAATCACTTGTTTTATTTATTTCTTACATCGACAGGTGCACGTTTTACCTACATACCAAGCTAACAAAGCTTACCAGCGAACGCTAAATACACAGATAACATCATCTTTGTCCAACGAAGAGGGAACGTAATCGCGTATGATCAAACACAGTTGAGCTAAGATTCTCTTTCTGAAGGGGGCGGGAAGCAATTGCCGTACATAACAGTACACTCTAAAACTAGATGCCTTATGGAATGGCTCCTATAATATTAGGTCTTTACCTATGAAATTGCCGTTTTGTTTGAAAAAAGTTAAAGTATTTTTTTTTCGAACTTATTTATTTCTTTTATTCAAAGTAATCACCCCTGCAATCAACGCATCTTTGCCAACGCTGTGGCAGGTAATGGATGCCCTTCTTGAAAAAATCAGCAGGACGGGAGACAACAAACTCTTCAAAGGCGTTTTGTACTGCCTCTCGGGAATTGAATCTTTCCCGCTAAAAAGTTGTCCAAATTTTGGAAAAAGTAATAGTCGGTAAGCGCAAGATCTGGTGAGTATGGCGGATGAGGGAGAGCTTCCAAACCCAACTCATGCAGCTTAGAGACGGTCTGTTGTGCAGTATGGGGTCGCGCGTTGTCGTGAAGTAGCAGTGGAGACGACCGATTGACCAAAGCTGGTTGCAGACGTGCGAGTTTCGCCATCATTGTGGTCAGTTCTTCAATGTACACATCTGCAGTAATGCTCTCGCCGTTTTGTAAAAAGCTATGATGAATCACACCAGCACTAGACCACCAAACTGTGACCATCACCTTTCTAGGGGTCATTTTTCGTTTTGCACATTGCTTTGGTACCGAACCAGGATCTAACCAACTTGCTGAGCGCTTTCGATTGTCAAAAAGAATCCATTTTTCGTCGCACGTAACAATTCGGTTTAAAATTCCTTCATTTCTGTGCCTGTTAAGCAGCGCAAGGCAAGTCTCGACGCGTACGTTGCGCTGGCGATCGTTAAGGTCGTGGGGCACCCATCTATCAAGCTTTTTTATCTTGCCAATCTGTCGCAAATGGACCAATATTGTTTTGATGCTAACATCAAAAGCTGCTGCCAGCTCAGCTGTAGATTGAGATTCATCAGCTTCCACAATCGCCTCTAATTCATCATTGTTGACCAAAGTTTCCGGACGACCACGAGGTTCATTTTTCAAGTCAAAATTCCCAGAACGGAACCGAGCAAACCAATAACGGGTTGTACGTTCGTTTGTACAGTTCTCTCCGTAAACGTCGTTTGTACAGTTCTCTCCGTAAACGTCGTTGATGTTACGTGTCGTTTGTGCCGCGTTGGTGCCACGACGGAACTCATATTCCATAATTACACGAAATTTCAAAGTATCCATTATGTGGAAAAATGTTGAAATGTAATGAAAATACAACGCTAATCAATAAACAAAAGACTTATATTGTAAATAGAGTTTCATATTTTTAAAACAAAATTAATTTGAATTTAGAATTCATAGCCAATAAAAAATTTTTTTTCTTTGAAAAAGTCTGTACTGCAATACGGCAATTTCATAGGTAAAGACCTATTATATTACGGATTCATGAAAAACATGGCGACAAAGTAGCGATTTAATGTTAATGACGAAACACACTACGGTTCCAATCACACTGCATCAAAATTTTTATTGCTCTATTTATCCTAAGTATGACAGACGAGCTTCTGCCCACAGCTTCACCCGCGGCGTGGCCTATGGAAAAATAATTCAACAACCCATTTCACCCTCCAAGGGTGGAATTTTGAAAAATCCTTTCGTAGCGGATGCCTACGTCATAACATCTACCTGCATGCCAAATTTCAGCCCGATCCGTCCAGTGGTTTGGGCTGTGCGTTGATAGATCACTATGTCAGTCAGTCAGTCACCTTTGAGTTATATGTATTTAGATATAATACTCGTATGTACATAGGTAATGATGGGCTACCAGCTAACAAAATAGGAATAAGGCGATCCGACAGATAGATAAATAAAGCTCCTTATTGAAACACCACATTACAGGAACAATTTATAAGTACAAACTTAAAAATTAAGTGTCTCTTATCGCTGGAAGCGATCTGTTCCAGACAACCCAAAGATATATAGCCCATATATAGCATCTGTCTTATTCCAGTGGTTCCCGGGCGGGGGTAGCGGTGAGAGCGGCGAGGGCGTAGTGCGCCGCTCTCGGGGCAAGCGAATCACTCAGCGCCGCGGGGCCATCAAACATCACAAGTAAGTTCCATTTTATGGCCATATTTCAATGACTGCAGATATTATATATTCTGTGCCACAGAGTAAAGCAGATGAAACCTTGAGCGAAGTTAATTAAACATCGATTTAAAATTTATTTGAAGTAAAAGATCTTTATGCACGTTTGACTTGGGGAGTAAGCTGGTAAATGCGTCGGACGTTGAAAGTGAACCAACATCACGTAGATCTCCATTGTCAACAAATTAATAATAATAATAAAAAATTCTTTAAATTAGTATTATTATTTTGGTCTGGTTGGTTTATTGGTTGTGCGGTAAAATGACAGTCAAGATGGCGACATTAACATTAAACAAAGCAAAAACAAAGTTATACCGACCGATAGATGGAGCTAAAGAAGTTTCACTTCAGTCGTGTGGTCTAAAGCACACTCTTTTTTTTTTCTGAAAGTGTTGGTATCATAGTTACTATATCAATGGTGTCGATTGTGTCGCATTCTCTAAAACTAAAGTAAACTTAAAGTATGGCGGTACTCTTCTGATAAAGGGGAAATGAAAAAGACGGAAATATGTTAATTTCGTTTAGCTTTAGAGTATGCGACACAGAATCGACACCACTACCTAACTAACCATACTACCATACCTAATTTGCTGGTTGAACTAGCCGGTGCAATATTTATTTTCGCTACAGATTACAAACGACGCTAGGTCTAATGAATCGTGTAATTTTGAATGAAATTTAGCAAGAATGTGTTCAGTCATAAAAACCTGTTAATAGAGCGAGAGCCGTGAAGTGCTGCAAATAAATGCTTTCGGAAGCAATATATCGTCACAGCACCGCGGTACCGGTACATTACCTACGCCTTCTCATGTTGAATTGCGTCTACACGTCTGAGTTACGAATTTTTCGGCTTGTGCATAATTTTTTAACGAGCTAGTGCTGTTGGTCTGTACCGATATTTACAGCGTCACAGGGGGGAAGCAGAGAATATGAATCAATACAAGTAGTGCCAAAAGGTCAAAAGTGGGATACTGTTGTAAATGGATCACTATAACATATCAACGTTCGTCATTTCTAACTGTTGTTTTGTTGTAACGAACGCATATTTATACCTGTATATAGGTGTTACAAAACTACCCGTAAAGCCTTAAATGGGGCCTTATAACGTATTGGAAAATAACTCGAAACAGTTGTAGGATATCGATTAGAAGATTTGAAATTGCCAACATAATTTTTTTCCAACTTGACATTTTTTGAAGCACTTGAATATAATGACATCCTTGTATTGAGGTAGCAAACATTTATGAAAGACTATTAAAAGTAGACAATTATTAGGTAAAATAGGTACGTAGGGTAAATAATCTGGTCCCCTGACATGACAGCTTACTAGGGTTGACAAAATGTTTGGCTTTGATAATGAATTATATATTATTTTTTACGGGTAATTTTGTAACTTACTGTCATAGAAACTCTGATGTTGTCGTATTTTTTGACTTCACTTGTTTTGTTTTGAGAAGACAATGATAAGCCAGTACGCATGCACAAGTTCAATAGTTTTTGAGTAAAAAAATAAGTACACGGCATTAATATCCCATATTTTTACGCCTACGTACATTCTGCCATAAAAATAATAGTCACTGACGTAAAATACACTAAATCCTACGGCTTAAGTTCTAACTCTCATAACAACAAAATTCCTCTGGACTATTTCGAATTTAAATAATGTATTTTTGAAGTAAAACTTCTCGAGGCACGCTTAACTTGCGGATAAGCTAGTGAGGCGAACGAAAGTTGAGAGGGAGATATACTTATATCTCTCTTTCTACGTGAATATAGAAAGAAAGAGTTAGGTTTCGTATATTACTGTAGATATATGTATAGTACTGTAGGGGCAAGAGAGATGAAGCTAACGAAATTTTACTTCAGTCGTGTGGTCTAAAGCACACTCGTTTTTTATTTATTTCAGAGTCCATGAAGTGAACGGACATCGTTTCGTGGCGAAGTTTTTCCGGCAGCCAACGTTTTGTGCATTTTGTAAGGAGTTCCTCTGGGGGTTTGGCAAGCAAGGTGTGTACAAAACAATTTATTTTTTATTAATTTCGAAATTATAGACATATTGCATTGCTATACAAATTATACATTATTATGATGCCCACCATAATAATGAATATTGTCACAAAAAATATGTGGTGTAATGTTTGAGCAAGTCGGCTCATAGCCTGGGGGCGGCGGGTTCGATTCCCGCGGCAGGACAAGTATTTGTGCACCGAAAAAAAAAGCGCAAAGACTAGTTCTGAGTCTGGGTGTTGAGGAACCATCGTTCTCGTTGTTATTGGGTCCCTAGACATAGGGAATCCTAGTTAGGGTCCAGGATCTATGTATGTGACCGTTGGGCGTTATTATAAGTGCTACGACCTAGTAAAATATTATATAAAAAAAACGAGTGCGCTTTAGGCCACACGACTGAAGTAAAACTTCTTTAGCTCCATCTGAAGTTTAGTTTGCGCTTTAGACCACACGACTGAAGTAAAACTTCTTTAGCTCCATCTGGAGTTTATTTTACTTGTGAAGTTTTACTTCAGCAAAAACAAACTAGGTATAGTGATAGTATAGGTAACTTAAGTGTTTAATGTTAATGTCGCCATCTTGATAAGTAATTGTAAATTGTAATTTTTCCGGAGATGCCAACATAATAATACAAATTTAATGTAATTTTTTACTTTGTTATGTTGACAATGGAGATCTACCTATACGAACAACTTTCAGATTACGTTCGCCTTGTCACGCAGTAACCAGATTACTCCCCAAGTTAAGCGTGCGTAAAGAAGTTTTACTTCAAAAATCCACTGTGTTCTTCACAGGCTACCGCTGCGCGGTGTGCCAGACGGCTGTTCACAAGAGATGCCACAGCAAGCTACTGGGGAAATGCACCGGCTCGTCCGCGCAATCCGACGCCACCGTGGTAATTATACAGTCAACTTTTGGGCGGAACCAGCAACAATGTTCACTTAAAAAACTTAGATAGATAGATAGAAAATGCTTTATTGCACAAACAACAAAGGTAGGTACAAAGGCGAACTTAATGCTAGAGAGCATTATCTTCCAGTTAACCTGGGTGTAACATGGAAATTTTTGCAGGGCAGTGCAACGCAGCTTAAATATAGATTGGAGTCGATTCTGTGTCGCATTCTCTAAAACTAAAGTAAACTTAAAGTATGGCGGTACTCTTCTGATAAAGGGAAAATGAAAAAGACGGAAACATGTTAATTTAGTTTAGCTTTAGAGTATGCGACACAGAATCGACATCATTGTCTAGATAATATATAAAAACACTAACATAAACAAATGAAAAACCAAGATCATAAACCACATAAACCACTACAAACATAAACCAAGAAGATCCAAGAATACCAAGTTTTTTCAGTCAACACCTACTGACTTGGTATAGGTACTCTTGGGTCACCATTGCGATCACTAGGACGTTTGCCAATCTTGCTTGATCGATGCTAACTAATATGGCAAACTGTGAAGCTATTTATGTAAATCGTCAATTTAGCACTTATATAACTCTTGGTGATGTTATTTCTAGCTTTTACTGCTTCACAGCTGGGCAAAAGCCTACCCTCGACTATTCCACTGTAACATAAATAACATACTTAGATATTCTAAAAGTACCCGCAGTTCTGGCACCCATACCCGAATAAGGTATATATAAAATTCTATACATAAAGCTTTGTAATACAGCTTGATTGTTCGTTATGTATTATGACCCTTATTACGATTGCGATCATACTTTGTCATCCGTCATCCTCGCTTTTGTACTAATAATAATAATAATACTGGTGGACATTTCACGGCCATCTAGCCCCCAAACTAATCAAAGCTTTTGTACTATGAGAAACCATAACTGATGATACAATACTTAGATACTTTTTGTGTGTAAATATATACATAGAATATCATATGTAGGAAGAAACGGGTTTTGCGTTGGTTGCAACCTATATAACTATAGGCCTTCAGCATGTCCACACAGCGCCGTGTCCGGAACAAGAATGATCTGTAGTACACCGAGCGCTCTCTTTATATAGCCAGATGGGTAGGGAAGCGATGACAGCTGCCGGTGTTGCCACTGTAATAAATTTAAATGCCACCACAGGGTAAATTACGGTACTGCCCGCTGCGCATAGAGTTTATAACTGGACGTCGCCGCCGTCACATATAACACCCAGACACTGAACAAACATCGATGTTGATCAATTTACTAATTGAAGGTTGTTTCCTGCAGTACCTTCGCGAGCGGTTCAAAGTGGACGTGCCGCATCGATTCCGGGCGCACCAGTTCATGTCGCCCACCTTCTGCGACCACTGCGGCGGTCTGCTATATGGATTCTTCAAGCCGGAGCTCAAGTGTGAAGGTACCCTCAGCTTAGTATTCATATGAACGAAAGAGTATGGATAAGAATATTATATTTTAACCGCTGCGCTAAATATGGACCGTCGTCATTTTGACGGCGATCTACCGTAGGCGTAAGGTTGAAACTTACAAACTCAGGCTCGCAGGGATCGAATCAATCGAACGATGCGATTTCTACCTGCCACCGTTAATGACGATAATATTTGATCGCATATTCCTACGAGCAGTGCGTTTTCGGTCACTACGCATAATCGCGCGATCGATGGTCATCTCATCTCTGATAAATATCTGATGTTATAGTATCATTGATTCCCTCAGTCTGATGCCCATAAAGTCTATTAAAATACAACTTAGCTAAGTAACACATTCCCCTTGGTTCTTGTACATTTATTAAATTTATGTCAACTTAGCAGACCAAATATACTAGACGCTCATTGGTTGCCTGTTGATGATCGGCTCTCTTCAACCAATGAGCGTACAATATTTATTGTGTTGACCGAGTTTGTCAAACGTACGAGAAACTGGGGCCTAGAGAGATAATTGCGAACTTAGCTGTCAAACTTTAGTACCGACGGGCATGAATGAAATACCGAGTCTCACGTGGGAACTTGATTAGTATTATTATGATGTAGATAAATAAATGTGGACGTTTCACACAGCGTCATCTAGTCCCAAACTAAGGAAAGATTCTACTATAGGAACCAGATAACTGAATACTTACATACTTTTGTTTGTAAATATGTACATACATACATACAATATAACACCCAGACACCTATGTTAACCGAAACCTATGTTCATAAAAAAATGTTTGTCTTGGGTGGGTATCGAACCCACAACTTACATTTTAGAAGGCAGAGAAACTACCAAGTGAGCTACCAGGCCAGTCAAGAATCTTCGATCTTATAACGACGGAGGTCAAAAAGTATTATTTTGGCAATTGTATTTGAGTTCTCACACGAGACTCGGTGTATTTCTGATAGTTGTTAGGAACAATGAGATGTTTTTACAATATCATATCAACGGTTGCGAAACCATAATTACCTACGTACAATATAAATATAAGTCAACGAGCTTCTGCCCGCAGCTTCGTCCGCGGCGTGGCCTATATGAAAATAATGCAACCACCCATTTCACCCTCTTAATTTTCACATCTACCTGCATGCCAAATTTCAGCCCGATCCATCCAGTGGTTTGGGCTGTGCGTTGATAGATCACTATGTCAGTCAGTCACCTTTGAGTTATATATATTTAGATATGGTTTATCGATGCATGAATACTTGGTTTCAATAAATGTATTTTCTAATAAGCGTGCGACGTATGTGCGTGCGAACAACATACGCATGTGCCCAGTTATAGCACACCTAGTGTACCTAGTGAATTTGACTTTGATCGTCGACTTAATGCGGTCGACAGTATGACAACTGCTCTTTTAAACAAGTTGATATTATATATAAGTTGACATGCAGAGAGGTTTGTCATATTGTCAAACATGACCATTACATGCCGTAGTAAATGGTCTTATTTTAGAAAACTATGTGATGTTTGTTTGATTTGTTTTGCTTATTTCCGTATTCGCATAAATCTAACAACATAATGCTGTCGATCCTGTTATATTAGCCTGTACAAAATACTAAACTTAATTTGACGGTTCGAATTCGTGGTCCTTGTCATTTTAACCTGTATGAAAGGGACAACATTATTCGTTAGAACAGTCAAATTAAATTTAGTCCAACATTTTAAAATAAAAGATGTTTTTGATTTATCTAAATACTAGTTACTAACAGGTGTTTGCCAACGATAACGTATTTTGACCCCTTATAAAACCGTCCATAACTACATTCAGCTGCATATCAAATCAATATTTAATTAACCTAAAAGTTAATCAAGTTCATTTACCGTTAGTTGCTTGTGGTATCTATAGTGGATACATCCATCTTCAAAACCCACATAATGCACCATAATAATACATCAGCAGTAAAATTGTACATAATAAGAGCTAGAAGTAAAAGTATTGCAGGAGAAAGAACATTCAAATACTTCAAACCAACAATCTGTACTTTATTCGATAAACATAGGACTCTACATTTTTCGGTTTCACCGCAGTCATAACAGCAACACACTGATGAAGGCTTAAACGACTATTTGGATAGCAACAAGACTAGATATAATGAAGATACTGAGAACTTTATAGCCAACTACTTATCGTACACATTTAATTTATTTAGAAAAGTACATGACAAAATCAACTGTTAGTAAAATGGACGAGATGAGAGAGGAGACGCGAGTCAAAAGTCGGAACAGGAAGGATTAGGAAGGATAGAAATAATAAATATACTGAATTTTTTATTGTTGGTAAGCTGGCTTTGTATTACTATACTAGCAGCCATGACACTGAAAAACAGCAGTGAAACAACTGGGATAAAACACGGACAGTAAACATGCAGAAGCCGTTCACAAATACTGTAGTTAAAACTACCGTCGCTTCGCTATAAGACTGGAACTACGGACAGCCCTATAGTGCCAAAAGGAAAATGAGACTGGAGCACGTAGTCTTCTGAAGTACCCATCTGAATAGCCACAGAGGAAGATATACATCAGGAATGAGAAGAGACAGACAGGCGTCTTACTCTAGAAATCTCAAATATCTCATCATTTCATTCGTGAACATCAGTGCAACTGGAGCCTAGAACCACTCCACCTTACTTTAAGAAGCTGGGATGGCTCGGGTTGATGGTGGCAGGGGGAAATACACAATACATCTCAAGTGGGACGTTAGAGCAGGACCTATCGGCCATTATATCACCCATGATCCATGTATAATAAAAATATTATTGACTTTGTTTTTGACAATTGCAATAATCGGTGTAAATATAGGTATATTGACTCAGGGTCAGGATCTTTCGGGGGCGAGTTGGCTGGACTGCAGTCGAGACTCCTTCTCGCCCCGGTACGGCGGAAGAGGGCTCACGAGGGGGTTTTAGTGGGTTCGAGTCCCACATACCCTCTGCCACCACCCCCGTGGTGGCAGGGAAGTGCGAGGGCATTTCCCCCCTCAAAAAAAAAGAAGGGTCAGGATCTTTAGATTTTTTTTTCTTTTGATATATATCTTGTAATAATATTAAGAACAGCATTTCTATTTCAAATGCGACGAATATTGGATTGATCTATAATCAAAATAGCTTAGTTCCTCTAACAAAATGCGAAAACAAAGACAGTGCCAAAACTTTTAGTCCGGAGAGGCCGCGAATCATGATTTGCAATGACAAACAAAACGAGCGAAAGCAGCTTTACTTTTTTTTACAACGAAGACATTTATGTAGCTTTGAAACGAATAAATGATTGACTTACCTACCTACGTTCTTAAATTCTTGCTATTTACTTGATTTTGTATAGTTTAGCATACCAAGTAGTATGTATTATTTAGGTACTACGAGTAGCACCGTTATGCCTCCTATTTTTAAATGAGATCTCGATATTTGAAGGTATTGTTTAGAAGTATTTGTTTTGGCAGCCTCTGTGGTGTGGTGATTGAGCAGGTCGGCTCATAGCACGGAGGTGGCGGTTTCGATTCCCGCGATAGGACAAGTATTTGTGCACAAATAAATATAGCGCTTGTTCTAAATCTGGGTATTGTGGGTCCATGGTGTCATAATTCCTCGGTTCTTAGATACAGGGAATCCTAGTTAGGGTCCAGGAAATACTTATGTGATCGTTGGGCGTTATTATTATTAGTATTTGCTTGCGTAAATTATTATATCTTTAAATTGACTCAATCCTTATTTCGCCGATTGTCTGTAGAAAATCTTTTAGATGAAAATATGAAATACATTATTAAAACTTATGCAACCATTCTTAACATTCTTGGCTATTATCGCTTGCATGCTATTTTGAAACCTACATAGAAGACAAGCTGCGGACTCCTACGTAGACAATAGATATCTGCCTACTTACATGCGTTGCCTATAAATAAACTGTCACGCGGGATAAATTAAATTTAGATCATGATAAAATTATGTATTTTTTGCTACTTTACGGCTAAATACATGTTTGTAACCATGTCATACGTACGTATAAAAGATATAAAATGATTATACTACGATTTTATTATATTAGGACTGAAAACAATGCATAGTACCTCGACTTTCCACTTAGAACTTCCTTCCGAAAACAAAATAAGTGTCACAGGCATCTATTATTGTCTGCATACCATCATCAATCACTCACCTGTTGTGCCGTGCACGTCGCGCGCGGTGATGCCGGCGGCTGCGGTGGGCGGCGCGCACCTGAACCACGCGCGGAGGCGGGCGGCGGCGCGGGCCAGTCTGCGCGCGCGCTCGGCCGCCGGTTGCCGCGCCGTGATACCGCGACAAAATGCCGCTCTATTCCGAGCATATCTCGAACATGTATTACGGGGGGACGCCTTCTTACTCCAGCCCCTACAGTAGTTACAGTAGCTCGCTATACCCGCTCGGTTCGTCTTATAGTGCTTCATATCTAAACCCAGGAGGAAGCTACAGCAACCACTCCTCGATCGGCAGCTATTCTCGTGCTCCGCTCACTTCTAGATGGATACCAGGATTGAGCAGGAACTATTCGCCGATGCTGACTCCCATCTCGGAGAGAGGCACTTCGAGCCCGGTTCGAATAAACAGTCCGAGAAGGATTCCGATTACAAAGAGAAGAAGTTACGGGACCTCCGGTTATACTCAACGTCCTATAAATATAAACACAGCGGACATTGACGTTTCAAGAGATAGGTACCGGCCTAAATCAATTGAAACTCCCGCTGCTGTGCCTTCTCCAGTTCTAAAGCCGCCAACGCAGATATTGCCCACCAGCGATGAAAAGGAAAAAAGCCCTTTTATGCCGCGGGTGGATGGCAAACCTGAAACTGGCATCGATTCTTCGCCTGGCCTTCAACGAAACACAATTAAACGTGGAAGGACTGTGGTGCGACTGCATACAGTGAAAAGAAAGGAAAGAGATTCTCCCCGAAAACCAATTGAAACAGTGGTACTGCAAAAAGAGATGCAAAAAGCTAGTATGGAAGATGCAGTTGAAATTCCTGATGATAATGTAGAAAAAGAAACGAATGAATCCAAAAGTTGGAGAGAAAAGTTTTCTAAAGATTTAATATACACTGACAAAAAAGAAAAGAAATCGCTAGGTGCAAAGTTTGTGGAAACATTTATTGTCAAAGATTTAAATGGTGAAGAAAATAAACCTCTTAATAACGTAAGGACAGAAAAAACAACAGTGGAAAGTTTACCAATGGCCATAGAGCCAGATAGTGAATTGCCAAAAAGCTATTATAAATCACCTGATAGGAGGTGTTCGATGGAGCTTTTAGCAGAGCAAGCCAGCTTACTAGACTCATTAATAAGACGTGAAAATTTGAGTACAGCTACGCTTGATCTGAGTAAAGTTGGAGTGCTTGAAGATTCCAAAACTAACATAGATCCGAAAAAGAGAAAAAAAACTGGTAATAAAGAAAATCCTCTTAAAACAACCAAATCAGATCAGTCACTACATGAAAATCTTAAAACATTAAGGAATAGCAAGGACCCAAAACCTATAAGTAAACGCAGAAGTTTAAAAAAATCTTCTTCTGGTAGTAGTATTTTCAGATTAGATTCAATTACAGAATTTGCCAAGGACCCGGTAGACAGTGACTTGCCCGTGATTGAAGAAAATCGATCGTTAGTAAAAATTGATACAACAGACGCAAAACCAAAACCAAAATTAAAAGCTAGAATTACAACATCAGTTGAAATATCACCTCCAGCTAGCCCTTTAAAGTTTAGAATAGAAAATGTAACCGTAGAAGAAAAAGTAAATTTACCTAAAAAAGAAATAATTTTTAGCAGTGTTGTGGAAGACACTCCAATACAAGATATAACATTAAAAAGCCCTTTAAGAAGAACGAAGGAACGGCGCAGTGTCAAGAAAAAAGTAAAAAGCACCAATAACGCCTTATCGCCTGAACCGGAAGATGGTAACTTTTGGGATAAAATAGGCAAGAGAGAAACCGTTTACTTAATGAAAAGAAAACAAAACCTTGAAGAAGTGAAAGAAAAACACAAACGTTCGTTATTTTGGTTCCCTGAAGATGACGTAGAACTCACCGGTGTAGAAGATAATAAAGACGTAGAAAAAAATGATCTTTCAAATGGAATATACAAATCTTTAACAGTTCCTGATTTACTGGACCGAAAAGGCCCTGAATTAGAAAATAAAGAAATTGTAAAAGAAATAGACATTCAACAAAGTGGCATATCTAAACGAGAAAAAAATTGCATTTCAAATATTATCGCCTCTGAAAAGCCACCTAGCACCGATGATGACCATGAAACTGAACCAAAAACAGAAAGAAAAGTAAATGTTTCTCAAAAAGAATATCAGGACCTTTTAGAAGACGGAAGTTCTACAAAATTTGTTTCCAATGAAGAGTTAGCGGTAAATTTCATTGAAAATAATCTAGAAAAGACACATTCAGAAACAGTTGAAGAGCCAGTTAAAGAGGAAGCACCATCAAACAGTTCAGGTTTTTATGATATGAAAGATAAAAACGATACAACATTAAAATCAAAAAATAGTTATGCGAAAATGAAAACTGAAAGTGATATGAAAGAAATGATAAATAATGATTTGAAAGAAACTCCTTTTGACTTAAGTAAAAATATAAAAGCACCTGTATGTTCGAATTTCATAGAGATCAAAGAAATTAAAACACCAATAGAAAAATTACAGATCATTGCGACTCAAGCTCCTTTAAATACAGAACCAAAAATTGGTAATACCGAAGCATCAATAAATACTGAAGTAGAAAATAAAACAGAGAAAAACTGGAAAAATACACCTAATTTAATAGATATTAACGCCCAAGAAAATACCTACTCTAAAGAAAACTTAACGATGGAAATAAAAGACGAAGCATCAAACTACCAAAACATTATCATTGAAAAATCAGAAGTTAGCGACACTGCCACATCGGATGTAGTAAAAAACAAACAGAAAAGCAATATTGTACCAATTAACTTTCAAGATACAAAAGTAAGTGAAGTAACGAAAGAAATAACTTCGCAAACAAGAGAAGAGCCAATTAAAAATACACAGAATACATTTTCGAATACAAAAAATACGGAGAAAGAAGGCAATGAAACAGCCACACCGACTGAAGAAGATCTTGAACACAATTTTAAAACAGAGAACATAAAGGTTGATTCGCTGTCTAACAATAAACAAGTTGCATCTGTACCAAATACTAAATTATCAGACAAAAACATTAAGTTGGTTGACACAAAATGCAATATTACTAAAGACAGCACTGTTGACAAAACAAATGTTTCAAAAAAAGGAAAATCTGCAATGAAAGTCCAGCCCAAAATTTTAAATAAAAGTGCAAAAACGAAAACAGAAGCCGGTAATACGGCGTCGAAATTGAAAGATACTAATGCTATACAAAAATGTCCCATTCATTCTGCTGAAAATAAGACTGATAAAATTTCATCAAAGAATGCTGTAAAAATCAATGATCAACCAACATCAGCTATAATACAGAGTAATAAAAAGCCTGATGAAACAAACAAAGGCTTGGAAAATGCTGTGGATTCAATGATTAAGACTGAACCAACATCGTCAGCTACAATCTCAAAAGACTCCATATTACCTAACGATACCAGTAGCACCACAATTCCACAATTACCAATAGTGATAAAATCTGAAAACATTCCAAAAAGCATACTACCAGGTAGCCTCGGGCAAGATAAAATAGAAAAAGACGAAAAGACAAGTGATGCAAAGGCTGAAACTAAAATCGAAGTTCAAACAAACAAGATTAAAGAGCTATCCGTAAAAGCAGCAAAACCAAGAAAACCAATAAAAGAAGAAAAAGCACACAAACCATTAATAGCGACTCCACGACCATTGCAAAAAAGAGTTGCTCAAGTAATCCATACCTCTGAATCCTCGGATTCATCGTCTGATGATGAATCGTCCGATGAAGAGGAAGATTCCGATACCAGTGAAGGTTCCAATGAGTTTTTCGAATGTGAAAACAATACTGATGGAAGAACTTCTACTGGATCCAACGACTCTGGATTCGATTCATCAGCGCCAACATCACCGGCGACTTTCATGCAAATCAAAAAAGGTAAATTCACAGTAACTATAAATAATTTATTCACACATTTTTTTAGAATCCACACAGAGAGTCCCGAAATTGACTTCTAGGTACTTATACTTTAAAATAACTTTCAAGCATGTGGCTTTTGCATGGCTTGTAGCAAAACTCACACCATATACATAAATGTAAAAACGAAACTAGTCCTTCCAACAGCAAAGCCAGGATGTGCCACATTATTTGTTCTAGACTGTGATGTTAACTGCCATCGGAAATGCGAAAAGTTGACAGCAAACCTATGTGGTGTTAACCAGCGACTATTGGTTGAAGCTCTGGCGACGAGGACTGCGTCAAAGAAAGGTCTGTATATTTCACATCACGATGTACCTACATGTTATTTAACATGTTAATGGAATAAGAGCCAGTGGCGTCACAGCAACGTCAGGCGTCTCGTTCAAAATAAAGCAATGTTTATTGAGTAGTCTCTACTCTTTACTCTAGTCAGGTAGCGGGTTCTCATGTTAGTATTTTTAGATGGTTCGAACTTTATAAATACACGTATGTGGTTTTTAACGCTTGCAGATGAAATGGCATAAATAAATGAAACGACATGACTGACCTACGAAGTTCAGGGGCTTTAAAATTTACGATGCCATAAACAAGTAAACTGCAAAACAAGTATATCTTATTTTCTAAAATGCTTAATTTTTTTTACTTGTTAAAATTTTATACTGATTATAATTAACTACATACTGCAGCATAAAATATGAGAAAATACTACGTACTTGCATGTTTTCTGCGGTACAAGAAAGCGTAGGTGTTTGGACATTAGCCAATCTTTCACCAGTCACCTGTACGAACTAAATCAATTACTATCAATTTTTAATTCCAGGTGAAAATTGAGTTTAGACGAAATGTTTCAGCGCTATTATCTTGACATTTTTATAAGAAATATTTTAACCTTGTTTTGTAAGTTTGTTCACATATTTTTTATTTATGATCGTTGCAAAGAATGTTCAAGTTGACGTTTTTATATTGCCACAGAAGTAAGTACCTACTGTCAAAGAAATCCCTATCAAATTATAAGAAGAATAAAATAAGTTACTGATGTAATGCCTGATAAATGATGAGTAAAAACTGAATATTAGGTACTGATTTACTTAGTCTAAGAAAAGACAAAAAGAAACTACGAACACTCAATCACCCTTCACCCTACATGTGACTGTTTTGACTCCTATTACGTAGTACTACTACTCGTGTTATACATTCTGTCCTAGTCTTATTATGCTTTAGTCAGAGATGAGTGACGAGTGTTTGAGTCTCGTGACTAACAGATCGATCGGTCTACATCTTCGATTGAATTGGCGAGATTTCAAACGTCATTGCTATATTTATTTCCGACCAGATGGTCCCACTATCTGTTTTATATTTGATTTTTGAGTTCATCGCACAACTGTAATAAGCTAAGCCTAATACCGTATAATACGAAACTTTGTCTTTCTTTAGTGTCTACGACCTCTCGTTGCCTCTGAAGTATAATAACAATGCATAGGCAACAATAAATATCAGTTAAAACTTAACTTTCAAAATAAAGTCCCTGGGACTAGTTCTAGACTTGGGCGACCTGTCCTCGAACGCAAAAAAGTGTTTCGGCGGCGGTGTTACTTATCGTCTCTTTTACGACCAATTTTGAGGCTACATCACTCAGTCGGCACACTCTTGATTCACGACTATTTATAAATAACAAAATTTTGCTATATTTCTAAATGGCGAAGTTATATTGGATTAAAGTGTCTTTCTGCGTCAAAATTTGTAAATCACCGCGTTCGTGGTTTAGGTCTTGACAGCAACTACGTCATACATCAGTAAATTTGGTAGCAACCCAATTAAAGGACTACAAAATTCGTCAATTTCGCAGTAAAAAGTACCTTAGTACCTACAACTGTATGCGATGTGTATGTTTCATAATACGATTATTATATCCATAAATAATAGATTATATCTTCATATTTATCAAAACAAAAATTTCAAAACACACAATAACATCAATAAGTTTCAGAATACTCTTTATAAATCATTTTAAATCGTAGTTTTTTTTCTACAATTCCGTCAGCAAACTATTTTGTTCGACGATGTATAAAACAACATTATTGCCTACTAAATTATTCTGTGCAGAATAACATGCATGGTATACGACCTCTCCTTGCTCACAAAAACTATTTAGACTTCTGCGCAAAAACTAAATAAATTGCAATAGGCATAAGCGTCGAATTCTTCAAGAAAGAACGTAAAATGGTCTAATTAACTTTACTACGAAATTTCTCTTCCAGGACCTTACTTTATAAGATAGTTGATACCTAAACCTATATACAAGTCTGAATACATGACTTTTACTCTAGAGATCAGATTACTCTATATTCTATGTGCAGGTGCAGACAGTCCTGGGGCATCTTCAAGCAATGCTTCCTCACAGTTACCCGCTTCAGACATCTTAGAACAAGAGCTTGGTGAGCCCTTGACAAACACTCAATCTTCTATAGCCATATTCACAGTTTTTCCTATTGCAGATTTATGTTTGTTTAGCATTGTGAAGTTTCATGTTGTATGTAATTAGACTTTTCTTGTATACCTAACTTTCGTGCTTGCAGCCACTAATATTTCGATAAGCGGAATGTATTTATGTTTCGTCTTCCATTTATTTTTTCTTCATTCTATTCTTAACTGCATCGTTTTTTATTTATACAAATACATATCTACTTGTACTTTCACAATGTGCATATTTAATTCCAGTACAAAGTATTTATTTGGTAGTTTTGACATGGTCCTTCGAGCCGGATATGAACCAGCGATCTATGGATGTACAATATAATTTGTGGAAATAAAATGCAGGCTGTTACAAAATTAATCTGAATGTAGTTCACAGCTAAACTACTATTATTTATTGTAGCCAAACCAGAAACTCAGTTAACTCTATTTTGAGAACGTTCTCGATCGCTAACAATTGAGATTTTATTTCCTGACACAATTGGCAATTGCCGAACCGTGTTTCGAAATCATCCCAAAATATATCCTCACAAATAACAGGACTTTCTCTGAAAATGTTACGTAACGAATACGACGCAGGCACGCTCCACTTCATATAACTTCCGCGTTGGAACGAGCCTCATATATGTTTCAGTGCAGGCAAAATGCAAGAACTAATTTATTAGACGTCTAACACTAATTTCATAAGAAAACTCTGGGCACTATGAGGTGATCTTCATTTATATATCAAGAAGACGATTGCTGCAGTACAATATATTATATACTGCCTATAGAGCGGAAACACGGTTAGTTGAGATAAGTAATTACAGTTTCGAGTAAATGGTACAGCACAGCACGTAATGAAAAAAAAAATTGGACATTTTTAGCCAATAATGCAAGTTACAAAGCTTATTAATCTATAAAAATATATTTTTTTTAAATTGTCTCAAAAAACTTCTAGGCCAAAAGTTGTTTGTTTCAGTGATGTCAGTTATAACCTATAAGGTTATAGGTGATTTAAAATGTTAAAATTGTTTAAATAAAGTATAGGCGTATGCAAAGAAACACAGAAACATAACTTTTCTCAAAACACCTTGCAGTTTTGCATACTATAAATAAATAGATGAAACGGCGATAGCTGTTTTCTCGGAAAAAATGTAAACAGGAAAATTCAAAAATTACTCAGAAATTTTAAACTGATGCAAAAAACCTGAGTAACAAAGGTGGGAATACATTAATCAATTATTGCAACGAGAATAGGAGGAAAATAGTTATATAACAGATATTTGAAGGACAAAATAATGTAACGATAGGTATATTGAGAGGTAGCAGTAATGTGTTATAAAACTAACCTATAATTTCTGGGATACGAAGAGGTGTTTCAATTGAAAGTCGCCATAAATTATTACGTAACATCGTTGTCCTCGCTTCCCACGATTGCTATTGGCCGATTACAACTTACGCAAAGCTTACGCCAAACTGAATCGTCACAAAATATTGGTGCGAAAATCTTTGTTCTAAATTTATATTAAACTAGAGATCGGCAAGCACGAAAGAGATAGCTCTGATGCCAAATAAACTAATTGGGATCATTAATTAATGAGATACAAGTAAATAGCAACGGCAGTCAGTACATACGGACATAGTAAAACAGAAGCACAAAACGACATAGTACAACATGAACGATCCGAAGTACCGCATTTAATTTATGACACTGCATAAAATACATTTGAAATGTGTGCTAATTAGATTAGTGGCAGATACCCATTTTAAATTAATGTCTGGGATTATACCAATTTAAGCTAGGAAATCGAAAATTGTACATTTATTTATTTTTATAATAAAATCCGAGATTCTACACGATTGTAACGAAATGATAATTATAATGGATCCATGTAGATTTTTGGCATATTATAAGTAACAGCGATGCAAGATTTCATACAACTTCTATATAAACTATGCATTATCTGTTGATACACTAACAGAAAAGTATTGGAACTCTATAGCTGTTCTCCGCTGATCTGGCGAAGGTTATTTCACCATGCTAATCTCCTCAAAGAATGATCCAATTTCGATGTGGTACATTACATTATACAACCGGTGTGAAGTTGGCAGCCATATTTAGCTGCCATATAACCCGAACAAATTAAGATGGTAATTTTTGTCACGGTAAAAGCTACAAATTTCATGCCTATTTTACAGGGATAACTGCTGAAAAACTAATAACTGAGACCGTGCATTTCCAAAGATAGATAATAATGATTAACAACACTAAAACACCAGCTCATGAGAGAAATAAATAGAAACATTCACCACACCGGCTGCTATAACATTGCGGATCATAAACCCCTGATTTATGAGAAAAAAACGATTGAAACGTAAAGGCGTATAACCTATGTTCCATATCTATGCCTTTTCAGAGCGGAAGAAAGCCTATTTAACCCGAAAATAGTCACTCAAACATGACATGGATTTTTTTACCATGCTCTTTGAACAAGTGTTGGGTGCTGGTGTATTACGATATCTTATCCCCTGATTTTTCAGGAAAAAACGACTGCAACGTAAAGGTATATAACCTACGTACCATATCTATGCCTTTTCAGAGCGGAAGAAAGCCTGCTTAACCCGAAAATAGGCACTCAAACATGACATGAATTTTTTTACCATGCTCTTTGAACAAGTGTTGGCTGCTGGTGTATTACGATGTCTTATCCCCTGATTTTTCAGGAAAAAACGACTGAAACGTAAAAGTATGTAACTTACGTACCATATCTATGCCTTTTCAGAGCGGAAGAAAGCCTACTTAACCCGAAAATAGGCACTCAAAGGTGACATGAATTTTTTTACCATGCTCTTTGAACAAGTGTTGGCTGCTGGTGTATTACGATATCTTATCCCCTGATTTTTCAGGAAAAAACGACTGAAACGTAAAGGTATATAACCTACGCACCATATCTATGCCTTTTCAGAGCGGAAGAAAGCCTACTTAACCCGAAGATAGGCACTCAAACATGACATGAATTTTTTTACCATGCTCTTTGAACAAGTGTTGGCTGCTGGTGTATTACGATGTCTTATCCCCTGATTTTTCAGGAAAAACTACTGTAACGTAAAGGTATATAACCTACGTACCACACCTATGCCTTTTCAGAGCGGAAGAAAGCCTACTTAACGCGAAAATAGGCACTCAAACATGACATGGATTTTTTTACCATGCTCTTTGAACAAGTGTTGGCTGCTGGTGTATTACGATGTCTTATCCCCTGATTTTTCAGGAAAAAACTACTGAAACGTGAAGATATATAACTTACGTACCATAACTATGCCTTTTCAGAGCGGAAGAAAGCCTGCTTAACCCGAAAATAGGCACTCAAACATGACGTGGATTTTTTTACGATGCTCTTATCTGGTGAACAAGTGTTGGCTGCTGGTGTATTACGATATCTTATCCCCTGATTTTTCAGGAAAACACGACTGAAACGTAAAGGTATATAACCTATGTACCATATCTGTGCCTTTTCAGAGCGGAAGAAAGCCTACTTAACCCGAAAATAGGCACTCCAACATGACATGAATTTTTTTACCATGCTCTTTGAACAAGTGTTGGCTGCTGGTGTATTACAATATTTTGTCCCCTGATTTTTCAGGTAAAAACGACTGAAACGTAAAGGTATATAACCTACGTACCATATCTATGCCTTTTCAGAGCGGAAGAAAGCCTGCTTTACCCGAAAATAGGCACTCCAACATGACATGAATTTTTTTACCATGCTCTTTGAACAAGTGTTGGCTGCTGGTGTAATACGATATTTTATCCCCTGATTTTTCAGGAAAAAACTACTGAAACGTAAAGGTATATAACCTACGTACCATATCTATGCCTTTTCAGAGCGGAAGAAAGCCTGCTTTACCCGAAAATAGGCACTCAAACATGACATGAATTTTTTTACCATGCTCTTTGAACAAGTGTTGGCTGCTGGTGTATTACGATATTTTATCCCCTGATTTTTCAGGTAAAAACGAATGAAACGTAAAGGTATATAACCAATGTACCATATCTATGCCATTTCAGAGCGGAAGAAAGCCTGCTTTACCCGAAAATAGGCACTCAAACATGACATGAATTTTTTTACCATGCTCTTTGAACAAGTGTTGGCTGCTGGTGTAATACGATATCTTATCCCCTGATTTTTCAGGAAAAAACTACTGAAACGTAAAGGTATATAACCTACGTACCATATCTATGCCTTTTCAGAGCGGAAGAAAGCCTGCTTTACCCGAAAATAGGCACTCAAACATGACATGAATTTTTTTACCATGCTCTTTGAACAAGTGTTGGCTGCTGGTGTATTACGATATTTTATCCCCTGATTTTTCAGGTAAAAACGAATGAAACGTAAAGGTATATAACCAATGTACCATATTTATGCCATTTCAGAGCGGAAGAAAGCCTGCTTTACCCGAAAATAGGCACTCAAACATGACATGAATTTTTTTACCATGCTCTTTGAACAAGTGTTGGCTGCTGGTGTAATACGATATCTTATCCCCTGATTTTTCAGGAAAAAACGACTGAAACGTAAAAGTATTTAACTTACGTACCATATCTATGCCTTTTCAGAGCGGAAGAAAGCCTGCTTTACCCGAAAATAGGCACTCAAACATGACATGAATTTTTTTACCATGCTCTTTGAACAAGTGTTGGCTGCTGGTGTATTACGATATCTTATCCCCTGATTTTTCAGGAAAAAACGACTGAAACGTAAAAGGATGTAACCTACGTACCATATCTATGCCTTTTCAGAGCGGAAGAAAGCCTGCTTTACCCGAATATAGGCACTCAAACATGACGTGGATTTTTTTACGATGCTCTTATCTGGTGAACAAGTGTTGGCTGCTGGTGTATTACGATATCTTATCCCCTGATTTTTCAGGAAAACACGACTGAAACGTAAAGGTATATAACCTATGTACCATATCTGTGCCTTTTCAGAGCGGAAGAAAGCCTACTTAACCCGAAAATAGGCACTCCAACATGACATGAATTTTTTTACCATGCTCTTTGAACAAGTGTTGGCTGCTGGTGTATTACGATATTTTATCCCCTGATTTTTCAGGTAAAAACGAATGAAACGTAAAGGTATATAACCAATGTACCATATTTATGCCATTTCAGAGCGGAAGAAAGCCTGCTTTACCCGAAAATAGGCACTCAAACATGACATGAATTTTTTTACCATGCTCTTTGAACAAGTGTTGGCTGCTGGTGTATTACGATATCTTATCCCCTGATTTTTCAGGAAAAAACGACTGAAACGTAAAAGTATGTAACTTACGTACCATATCTATGCCTTTTCAGAGCGGAAGAAAGCCTGCTTTACCCGAAAATAGGCACTCAAACATGACATGGATTTTTTTACCATGCTCTTATCTGGTGAACAAGTGTTGGCTGCTGGTGTATCACGATATCTTATCCCCTGATTTTTCAGGAAAAAGCGACTGAAACGTAAAGGTATATAACCTACGTACCATATCTATGCCTTTTCAGAGCGTGAGAAAGCCTACTTAACCCGAAAATAGGCACTCAAACATGACATGGATTTTTTTACTATACTCTTATCTGGTGAACAAGTGTTGGCTGCTGGTGTATAGTGTAGGCTTTCTTCCGCTCTGAGTAGGCATAGATATGGTACATAAGTTATATACCTTTACGTTTCAGTCGTTTTTTTCTGAAAAATCAGGGGATAAGATATCGTAATACACCTGCAGCCAATACTTGTTCAAAGAGCATGGTAAAAAAATTCATGTCATGTTTGAGTGCCTATTTTCGGGTTAAGTAGGCTTTCTTCCGCTCTGAAAAGGCATAGATATAGTACGTAGGTTATATACCTTCACGTTTCAGTCGTTTTTTTCTCAAAAATCAGGGGATAAGATATCGTAATACACCAGCAGCCAACACTTGTTCACCAGATAAGAGTATGGTAAAAAAATCCATGTCATGTTTGAGTGCCTATTTTCGGGTTAAGTAGGCTTTCTTCCGCTCTGAAAAGGCATAGATATGGTACGTAGGTTATATACCTTTACGTTTCAGTCGCTTTTTCCTGAAAAATCAGGGGATAAGATATCGTGATACACCAGCAGCCAACACTTGTTCACCAGATAAGAGCATGGTAAAAAAATCCATGTCATGTTTGAGTGCCTATTTTCGGGTTAAGTAGGCTTTTTTCCGCTCTGAAAAGGCATAAGTATGGTACATAGGTTATATACCTTTACGTTTCAGTCGTGTTTTCCTGAAAAATCAGGGGATAAGATATCGTAATACACCAGCAGCCAACACTTGTTCAAAGAGCATGGTAAAAAAATTCATGTCATGTTTGAGTGCCTATTTTCGGGTAAAGCAGGCTTTCTTCCGCTCTGAAAAGGCATAGATATGGTACGTAAATTAAATACTTTTACGTTTCAGTCGTTTTTTCCTGAAAAATCAGGGGATAAGATATCGTAATACACCAGCAGCCAACACTTGTTCACCAGATAAGAGCATGGTAAAAAAATCCATGTCATGTTTGAGTGCCTATTTTCGGGTTAAGTAGGCTTTTTTCCGCTCTGAAAAGGCATAAATATGGTACATAGGTTATATACCTTTACGTTTCAGTCGTGTTTTCCTGAAAAATCAGGGGATAAGATATCGTAATACACCAGCAGCCAACACTTGTTCAAAGAGCATGGTAAAAAAATTCATGTCATGTTTGAGTGCCTATTTTCGGGTTAAGCAGGCTTTCTTCCGCTCTGAAAAGGCATAAATATGGTACATAGGTTATATACCTTTACGTTTCAGTTATTCTTTCCTGAAAAATCAGGGGATAAGTTATCGTAATACACCAGCAGCCAACACTTGTTCACCAGATAAGAGCATGGTGAAAAAATCCATGTCATGTTTGAGTGCCTATTTTCGGGTTAAGTAGGCTTTCTTCCGCTCTGAAAAGGCATAGATATGGTACATAGGTAATATACCTTTACGTTTCAGTCGTTTTTTCCTGAAAAATCAGGGGAAAAGATATCGTAATACACCAGCAGCCAACACTTGTTCACCAGATAAGAGCATGGTAAAAAAATCCATGTCATGTTTTAGTGCCTATTTTCGGGTTAAGTAGGCTTTCTTCCGCTCTGAAAAGGCAGAGTATGGTACATAGGTTATATACCTTTACGTTTCAGTCGTTTTTTCCTGAAAAATCAGGGGATAAGATATCGTAATACACCAGCAGCCAACACTTGTTCACCAGATAAGAGCATCGTAAAAAAATCCATGTCATGTTTGAGTGCCTATTTTCGGGTTAAGTAGGCTTTTTTCCGCTCTGAAAAGGCATAAGTATGGTACATAGGTTATATACCTTTACGTTTCAGTCGTGTTTTCCTGAAAAATCAGGGGATAAGATATCGTAATACACCAGCAGCCAACACTTGTTCACCAGATAAGAGCATCGTAAAAAAATCCATGTCATGTTTGAGTGCCTATTTTCGGGTTAAGTAGGCTTTTTTCCGCTCTGAAAAGGCAGAGTATGGTACATAGGTTATATACCTTTACGTTTCAGTCGTGTTTTCCTGAAAAATCAGGGGATAAGATATCGTAATACACCAGCAGCCAACACTTGTTCACCAGATAAGAGCATGGTGAAAAAATCCATGTCATGTTTGAGTGCCTATTTTCGGGTTAAGTAGGCTTTCTTCCGCTCTGAAAAGGCATAGATATGGTACATAGGTGATATACCTTTACGTTTCAGTCGTGTTTTCCTGAAAAATCAGGGGATAAGATATCGTAATACACCAGCAGCCAACACTTGTTCAAAGAGCATGGTAAAAAAATTCATGTCATGTTTGAGTGCCTATTTTCGGGTTAAGCAGGCTTTCTTCCGCTCTGAAAAGGCATAGATATGGTACGTAGGTTATATACCTTTACGTTACAGTCATTTTTTTCTCGAAAATCAGGGGATAAGATATCGTAATACACCAGCAGCCAACACTTGTTCACCAGATAAGAGCATCGTAAAAAAATCCATGTCATGTTTGAGTGCCTATTTTCGGGTTAAGTAGGCTTTCTTCCGCTCTGAAAAGGCATAGATATGGTACATAGGTGATATACCTTTACGTTTCAGTCGTTTTTTCCTGAAAAATCAGGGGATAAGATATCGTAATACACCAGCAGCCAACACTTGTTCAAAGAGCATGGTAAAAAAATCCATGTCATGTTTGAGTGCCTATTTTCGGGTTAAGTAGGCTTTCTTCCGCTCTGAAAAGGCATAGATATGGTACATAAGTTATATACCTTTACGTTTCAGTTATTCTTTCCTGAAAAATCAGGGGATAAGTTATCGTAATACACCAGCAGCCAACACTTGTTCACCAGATAAGAGCATGGTGAAAAAATCCATGTCATGTTTGAGTGCCTATTTTTGGGTTAAGTAGGCTTTCTTCCGCTCTGAAAAGGCATAGATATGGTACATAGGTGATATACCTTTACGTTTCAGTCGTTTTTTCCTGAAAAATCAGGGGAAAAGATATCGTAATACACCAGCAGCCAACACTTGTTCACCAGATAAGAGCATGGTAAAAAAATCCATGTCATGTTTGAGTGCCTATTTTCGGGTTAAGTAGGCTTTCTTCCGCTCTGAAAAGGCATAGATATGGTACATAGGTTATATACCTTTACGTTTCAGTTATTCTTTCCTGAAAAATCAGGGGATAAGTTATCGTAATACACCAGCAGCCAACACTTGTTCACCAGATAAGAGCATGGTGAAAAAATCCATGTCATGTTTGAGTGCCTATTTTCGGGTTAAGTAGGCTTTCTTCCGCTCTGAAAAGGCATAGATATGGTACATAGGTGATATAACTTTACGTTTCAGTCGTTTTTTCCTGAAAAATCAGGGGAAAAGATATCGTAATACACCAGCAGCCAACACTTGTTCACCAGATAAGAGCATGGTAAAAAAATCCATGTCATGTTTGAGTGCCTATTTTCGGGTTAAGTAGGCTTTCTTCCGCTCTGAAAAGGCATAAGTATGGTACATAGGTTATATACCTTTACGTTTCAGTCGTGTTTTCCTGAAAAATCAGGGGATAAGATATCGTAATACACCAGCAGCCAACACTTGTTCACCAGATAAGAGCATGGTAAAAAAATCCATGTCATGTTTGAGTGCCTATTTTCGGGTTAAGTAGGCTTTTTTCCGCTCTGAAAAGGCATAAGTATGGTACATAGGTTATATACCTTTACGTTTCAGTCGTGTTTTCCTGAAAAATCAGGGGATAAGATATCGTAATACACCAGCAGCCAACACTTGTTCAAAGAGCATGGTAAAAAAATTCATGTCATGTTTGAGTGCCTATTTTCGGGTTAAGCAGGCTTTCTTCCGCTCTGAAAAGGCATAGATATGGTACGTAGGTTATATACCTTTACGTTACAGTCTTTTTTTTCTCGAAAATCAGGGGATAAGATATCGTAATACACCAGCAGCCATCACTTGTTCACCAGATAAGAGCATCATAAAAAAATCCATGTCATGTTTGAGTGCCTATTTTCGGGTTAAATAGGCTTTCTTTCGCTCTGAAAAGGCATAGATATGGTACATAGGTGATATACCTTTACGTTTCAGTCGTTTTTTCCTAAAAATCAGGGGATAAGATATCGTAATACACCAGCAGCCAACACTTGTTCACCAGATAAGAGCATGGTAAAAAAATCCATGTCATGTTTGAGTGCCTATTTTCGGGTTAAGTAGGCTTTTTTCCGCTCTGAAAAGGCATAAGTATGGTACATAGGTTATATACCTTTACGTTTCAGTCGTGTTTTCCTGAAAAATCAGGGGATAAGATATCGTAATACACCAGCAGCCAACACTTGTTCACCAGATAAGAGCATCGTAAAAAAATCCATGTCATGTTTGAGTGCCTATTTTCGGGTTAAGTAGGCTTTCTTCCGCTCTGAAAAGGCATAGGTATGGTACGTAAGTTATATACCTTTACGTTACAGTAGTTTTTTCCTGAAAAATCAGGGGATAAGACATCGTAATACACCAGCAGCCAACACTTGTTCAAAGAGCATGGTAAAAAAATCCATGTCATGTTTGAGTGCCTATTTTCGGTTTAAGTAGGCTTTCTTCCGCTCTGAAAAGGCATAGATATGGTACGTAGGTTATATACCTTTACGTTTCAGTCGTGTTTTCCTGAAAAATCAGGGGATAAGATATCGTAATACACCAGCAGCCAACACTTGTTCAAAGAGCATGGTAAAAAAATTCATGTCATGTTTGAGTGCCTATTTTCGGGTTAAGCAGGCTTTCTTCCGCTCTGAAAAGGCATAGATATGGTACGTAAGTTATATTTCTTTAAGTTTCAGTCGTTTTTTTTTTGAAAAATCAGGGGAAAAGATATCGTAATACACCAGCAGCCAACACTTGTTCACCAGATAAGAGCATCGTAAAAAAATCCATGTCATGTTTGAGTGCCTATTTTCGGGTTAAGTAGGCTTTCTTCCGCTCTGAAAAGGCATAGATATGGTACGTTGGTTATATACCTTTACGTTTCAGTCGTTTTTTCCTGAAAAATCAGGGGATAAGATATCGTAATACACCAGCAGCCAACACTTGTTCACCAGATAAGAGCATGGTAAAAAAATCCATGTCATGTTTGAGTGCCTATTTTCGGGTTAAGTCGGCTTTCTTCCGCTCTGAAAAGGCATAGATATGGTACGTAGGTTATATACCTTTACGTTACAGTCATTTTTTTCTCGAAAATCAGGGGATAAGATATCGTAATACACCAGCAGCCAACACTTGTTCACCAGATAAGAGCATCGTAAAAAAATCCATGTCATGTTTGAGTGCCTATTTTCGGGTTAAGTAGGCTTTCTTCCGCTCTGAAAAGGCATAGATATGGTACGTAGGTTATATACCTTCACGTTTCAGTCGTTTTTTCTTGAAAAATCAGGGGATAAGATATCGTAATACACCAGCAGCCAACACTTGTTCACCAGATAAGAGCATCGTAAAAAAATCCATGTCATGTTTGAGTGCCTATTTTCGGGTTAAGTGGGCTTTCTTTCGCTCTGAAAAGGCATAGATATGGTTTGTAGTTTATATACCTTTACGTTTCAGTCGTTTTTTCCTGAAAAATCAGGGGATAAGATATCGTAATACACCAGCAGCCAACACTTGTTCACCAGATAAGAGCATGGTAAAAAAATCCATGTCATGTTTGAGTGCCTATTTTCGGGTTAAGCAGGCTTTTTTCCGCTCTGAAAAGGCATAGGTATGGTACGTAAGTTTCATACTTTTACGTTTCAGTCGTTTTTTTTCTGAAAAATCAGGGGATAAGATATCGTAATACACCAGCAGCCAACACTTGTTCACCAGATAAGAGCATGGTAAAAAAATCCATGTCATGTTTGAGTGCCTATTTTCGGGTTAAGTAGGCTTTCTTCCGCTCTGAAAAGGCATAGATATGGTACATAAGTTATAGACCTTTACGTTACAGTCGTTTTTTTCTCAAAAATCAGGGGATAAGATATCGTAATACACCAGCAGCCAACACTTGTTCACCAGATAAGAGCATGGTAAAAAAATCCATGTCATGTTTGAGTGCCTATTTTCGGGTTAAATAGGCTTTCTTCCGCTCTGAAAAGGCATAGATATGGTACATAAGCTATATACCTTTACGTTTCAGTCGTTTTTTTCTCCAAAATCAGGAGATAAGATATCGTAATATACCAGCACCCAACACTTGTTCAAAGAGCATGGTAAAAAAATCCATGTCATGTTTGAGTGACTATTTTCGGGTTAAATAGGCTTTCTTCCGCTCTGAAAAGGCATAGATATGGTACGTTGGTTATACGCCTTTACGTTTCAATCGTTTTTTTCTCATAAATCAGGGGTTTATGATCCGCAATGTTATAGCAGCCGGTATGGCGAATGTTTCTATTTATTTCTCTCATGAGCTGATGTTTTAGTGTTGTTAATCATTATTATCTATCTTTGGAAATGCACGTTCTCAGTTATTAGTTTTTCAGCAATTATCCCTGTAAAATAGGCATGAAATTTGTAGCTTTTACCGTGACAAAAATTACCATCTTAATTTGTTCGGGTTATATGGCAGCTAAATATGGCTGCCAACTTCACACCGGTCATTATACACCTATCAACGTAGCTTTTAAATTAAGGCCATTAAATTTATTTTCGAATAAATATTTTTTTTAAGTGACGCAATTGTAAATTAGCGACATCTAACGTTGCTCTTTAGAAATATGATACACATAGTAATAGATGGGTATGGTCGGAATGCAATCTGCAACATTTTGCGGGTAAAATACGATTAGAAAATACTCTTTGATAAGGCGAAAAATCATGGAACTATAGCTAGATATTAGGTATAGTTTTTTCAAATATGTGTGGTGGTACCTAGTAATATACCATTATAATCTTCTTCTTCTTCTTATATAGGTATATATTCCTGCATATATAAAAACATAAAATCAATAGCTTTTCGTTAGTCTCGCTAAAACTTTAAAATGGCTTAACTGTTTTTTTTTGTTTTGGTCACTCTAATTAAAGGAAGAAAATCCATAAAAACTAACTCACCCGTGTGAAGACGAGGTGGGACAGTAAACAACGAATAACATTATAGAAAATGTAAATAAATGAAAAAGTATTTTTTGCGGAATCTCGTGATTATCCCTAAATTATTTGAGGCGACCTTGATATTGCTCCGTCTGAGCTAATATTTTTAGCAACTGCTCGTCGCGATCTCAAGCGAGGTGAAAGAGAATTAATATATCGCACATGCTGTGCGAGAATTGTGTCATACTACGATGGCAGCACGAAACATAAACATTAAACAATCATGAACTTGAATCATGTTGTAAGCTGCCATCGACCCCACCAAGCCAAACAATCTTCTACTAAACGCGTTTTCAGATAAACTGGCTATTATATTATATTGCTTTGATAAATAATTTGACGTGTCCACCGTAAACCAGACTGAATAAGGGCATATTTATAAGTCGATTATAACTGCTTTCAATAAGTAGATAATACGAAAGTTGTTGTAGTTTACATATAATGATATAGAAGCCAGAAACAAATCACAAGACAAAAACAAAAGAAAAGACAAGTTTCTAAATATTGATCTAAAAATCCTACGAAAAATTAACCAAATATTATTTATTATATTAATTATTTAAAATTAAGCTTGTTTTTTTGGTTCTCTGGAAGAGATCGCTTAAAGCGCCACCGCCCATGGTGACACTTAATTTTTAAGTTTGTGCTTGTAAATTGTTCCTGTCATATGGTGTTTCAATAAAGAGTTTTATCTATCCATATCTTGTTATAAAAATGTTTTTACTTTAAATAGTAAAAGTGACCGAGGGGTTTTTAGCTTCGTGATGTCAATACCTCATACGATTTGGAAGGATCAAAGGACGGTAGCGAGCCAAATATAAAATTAGACGAAGTTGAAATCTTTAGATATAATAAACATGAGTAGTCGTCGTAATATTCATGAAAGACTAATACAATTTAAATGTGAATGGCTCCCGGAAAATACTCTCGTTTATATACCCAACCGAGAGGCCCACTAGATTCGGTATTTTAAATTCGTTCCAGTTCATGTGTGAGACAAATAAAAATGGTCCATTTCTTTCATCAATCACCATCGTTGTGGAATTCATAGAATGCGAACAGATTGATTAATGATTTTCATTTCATGAAGAAAACCTGTAATTTACAATTTTTATTTTTAGAACAATCTACGGCATATGGACTTTTCCGCAAAACTGGGAGGTTTACGCCGCCAGCTCGATCGATTCCACGGTTTAGAAAATACACGATAGAAGATTTCCAGTTTATCAAAGTGCTGGGCAAGGGCAGCTTTGGCAAGGTAAGCAATAACTGAGTGATGGTCATTCAAACCTTACAATGTAAGGTTAGATTTAACATAGCTACTGAAAACCTTTTTGTATCAAACGAAAATAAGGAGTATTTTTGTATGATTAACTTATAAAATAACATTGAGGGAACGCATTTCACGATTTCTCCGAAAAAAAACCTACATTAGTAAGCTCGTGACATGTCATGAAACTTCTTTTATTACAGCGGTATTACAACTCGATTTTTATCGGCGGTTTTTGAAGCGATGAACATTATTCCGATAACCCAGATCAAACATATTCAGACGTGCCAGAAATTAGCGTGACAATGTGACTGCGCCGAATCAACTTTACAGCGACTCTTTTTATTTTTAGTTAAATGCATACGATTAGATGCGGTAATCGATTTAAAAATACTTTGTTTACATTCAAAGAAAGTGATTCTGATTTCTTGGATCTCTAAAGACAGTGCAGTTATGTAAATTGTATGTTATTGAGAAAAAGATTAAGATTCCAAGTAGATTTCAATGCTATTTATCACTAGCATTGAAATAACGTTTGACATAAAGACCTGTGAATTATAAGAATTGGAATTTAATACTGAGATACAAAACAATACAATACAAACTCTTTATTGTATACCACATGCTTAATTAATTTTATGTAATAACTTATATTATTATGTAATACAATGGACGGTCTTATCACTAAAAGCGATCTCTTCCAGGCAACCATTGGAATATTGAAATATTTAAAAAAATAATTGCTGCCATTAATAATTTTGCAAATTGGAAATAATCTGAAAATACTGTTTATACTCTTAATTTTTAACTCCGAAAGCATATTCTTTTATTTTACCGTGCTTCAAAGATGTGATCTTTTGCAAAATTCATAACAAACCCGTTGTTATTTCCTTTACAAAAAACGCACACCTGCCGCTCCCCAAGCAGACACTCGTTCTTAATTACATAAAAAGCTACTAACATCTCGTAGATGCCACAAAGTGGAAGCGAACTCGTCTCAAAATAAACTAAAAACTGAAACAAGACATTTTGCCAAGAAAATATTGCTTGTACATTGAGACACGTTGATTTGCAACGAAGGAGGATGGGTATTTAGCTGTTGATAGACTGGGCTATATTGGATACTATGACAAGAGTAACGCCTTCAGTCAGGGCAAAAACTATTTGAACAAATACATACATTGACTGGCCCGATAGCTCAGTTGGTAGTAACCCTGCCTTCTGAACTATGGGTTGTGGGTTCGATTCCCACCCAGGACAAACATTTGTGTGATTAACATAGGTGTTTGTTCTGTGTCTGGGTGTTATATTGTATTCTATATATGTATTTTAAAAAAAAGGTATCTAAGTATTGTATCAGTTATCTAGTTCCCATAGTACAAGCTTTGCTTAGTTTGGGGCTAGATGGCGTTGTGTGAGATGTCCACACATATTATATATATTATTATATTATTGACAACATAAACAAGGTAACCTTGATCAATACCAGGGGCCTTACCGCGTAAGTCTGGTGGAGATCGTAATCGTGTTCTCTCTTGCTTATTAAATGGCGCGTGCGGGATGGCAGGTGAAGCCGATTCCCAGAACGGTTACGCGGTAGGGGTGCAGCTTTGAAATACAAGAAATAGGGATCAAATGGACCGTCTACTGGGGAAAATAATAAGAGGCTAATTTAAAATAGTGCCACTGTAAATGACCTTTATTTGAATGACGTGTAAATAAAACTCCAGTTCTGTTTCAGAAGGTAAAGCGATGATTCTACGCTACTTCTATAATATGAAATTGGCTTTTACTAGGTGGTAGGACTTTTCTGTCATGTTCGTCTATGTATATAGGTACCACCGCTTTACCGTTTATTCTGCCGGCAAGCAGTAGTGCGCAAGTACTACTGTGTTCCGGTTTGAAGGGCACTATAGCTAGTGAAATTACTTGGCAAATGAGACTATGATCTGATCTCACAGTGTAATGAGTACTTATTACCAGACTAGCTTCTGCCCGCGGCTTCACCCGCGTGGCCTTTAGGAAAATAATTCAACCGCCCATTTCACCCTCTTAGGGGTGGAATTTTGAAAAATTCTTAGTGGATACCTACACTTCACAAAGAACACAACTTCCAAATTTCAAGTCTCTAGGACCAGTGGTTTAGGCTGTGCGTTGATATATAAGTCAGTCATTCAGTCGGTCAGGACTTTGAATTTTATAATTATGTATAGATTTTATTACCCTGATGTCTAGGGATGATGTGCGCAGTACAGTTTCGCGCGAAACTTTATATTTTAGAGTTCCGAGTGACACTGTTCTGTTAGGGGCGGCCGTGTCATTAACATAAAAAATGACATCAATTTATTAGCGGTTCATAATTTATTGCCAAAGTTGTTATAACATGTAATCCTAAACCTGTAATCCACTATATTATTTCAACGCATGTAGTCGCTTTTTACCATCAGTTTTACAGTTCAAATAATGCATAACGTAAAAACTGTGTCAAAGTGTTAGGAAATCGAGTAGCAATAGTAAGAACTACCTGAGCTGCTACTAGAATAGATGAAAAACTAGGTCAGCGAATAACCATTTCGTTTTTCATTGACACTGCTAAACTTTGCGTCCTTGAAGGTGAAAATAATTGAGCGTACGAAACCATGAACGATAATAATAGTCGTTGATAAATAATAGTACCAGTATGATACCTAGAATTGAGAATATTTCGAACACAAACGTAATAAATTCTAGATACATTATCGCTGACTGACGCATTTCTTTGATTTTCCGAATAGCTTTTAAGCCTAGTGTGATGTAAGCCAGTCAACGTAGGAAATATACGAGCCGGCTCGTTTGTTTTGACAAGTGACGATAAAAAACAGTTTGATACCCGGGTCAGCTAGAACACGGCCCCACCAGCAGTGGTAAAAAAATATGACGTGGATGACATCAAAGGCTAAGAAAATAATAGGTATAACTCGTAGAGTGCAATGAACTTACATCTAAACGCTGACGTTGTATAAAAAATGAGACAGCTTGAATTGACAGACAAAATACCCACGTCTATTTATTTAGTCGCATAAAAAATAACCTCTACGTCATCATCATCCTAATACTTATAATTATTAATATACATGAAATCACTCAGATTATTAAAGGGGTGTACTATATATACTTATTGGTGTTGACCGTAACCTAAGCACGACGTGACGCGACGCTGCGCTGCAGTGGCATCGTGCCACATGCACCATCGCGCTAGTATATTGTTTTATAGTATTATATTATCTGTGGTCGCGCAATCGCCGCGGTTCAACTGTCACGCACTAGCAATAGCACTAGCACTATTGCACACCTACATTCGTACTCTATTTCTGGTGGCTACATCACAGGCCACCTTTAATACGTCAGTAAACACGTGTCATCGGCCCCCGACAGTATCGCCAATTTCAACGTAGCTATAATTGCTGTATCTTATTCTATCTTTCATTAACTGCGTCTGTGGCTTTACAATATTTACATATAGATGTAATTTTAACGAAGGTTTATTTAGGTCATTCCTCCCTAAATCTAATGATATAAAGTACATACTTAAGTACCTAGGTTAGTAATTTAGATCCATTCTATTATGAAACGTACAATATTGCTACTTATAACAATTTCATAACATTTAAAATGTCAGATTTTACGGTTTGTTTGAAGAGTTTGGCATCCAGCCTGCAATTAACGTTACCGATTGCAAAGTGCTGAAATTGATTTATATGTTATCCCATAGATGTTTATTAGCGCATGAATATTACCGGTGCATTATGTGAGCCAGGTTGAACCGTCTTCCTGGTTGCGGTGCTTGGCCCAAATTTGCCTTTGAGACCGGGCCAAGAATACGGAGAAAGCATGATATAAATTCACGTTATAAAATGAAATCTCGTCGCCGCACGGTTGTCACAAACGTTTCCTGCTACATTTATTAGAAGCTAATTTCATTTCATTTTCATCAACTCGTTCTTTTTTCGATACATTTTATTTGCATTCGTGTTCTACAGAGATTATGCTAATCGTCATAACTAATGAAATATGTAACGACTTTCTGGCGTTTACAAGATAAGGAAACACTTATTTTTATTACATTTTTATATTCATATCTTAACGACATAAACTTGTTGTTTTCGCAGGTGTTATTAGCTGAGTTACGTGACACTGAGTACTATTATGCTGTGAAATGTCTGAAGAAAGACGTGGTTTTAGAAGATGATGATGTGGAGTGTACATTGATCGAGAGGAAAGTCTTAGCTCTTGGCACTAACCATCCGTACCTGTGCCATCTTTTTGCCACCTTCCAGACTGACGTGAGTAAACATTAGTAAATCAATATAATTTAGTGACCATAGTAAAATATTATTAGAGTGACGTAAGTACAAAGTATAAACTTTTTACGACTGCTAACAATCTTTGTTATAAGATTGAGCATGATATTTTTGGAATATGAAATGGCGCAGACCCACGAACACATTCAGCTATTTAAAAATAATATCTTTGTTAAAAGTATCTAAAGAAGTCAGTCAGTTCGATTATTGATCAGGATCATAAAGGAGAGCCATATAATTATTTCAGTCATCATCAGTAATCAATTCGGAAGACTCTTTAATCAAAAGTAAAATATCTTGCACATAATAATAAACCTGATAATTACTTGAATTGGGAGTAATAATGCATTTCTTATTTATTTATACGTCGAAATCACAATCGAGTTGAAATACTACAGACTACAATATTCAGATTAGATCAGCATACGCCTTTCTTACCTATAACATAGGTAACTACCACGCGGAAATATGGCGCCCAACGTGGTGCAAAGTATTTTACTTTAGTACATACACTGCAGGGTCCCAGTTTACGTACTTAGATGAGATGATACACACTTACCGTTGTTACTTGGTTCCAGTCACATCTGTTCTTCGTGATGGAGTATCTGAACGGCGGCGACCTGATGTTCCATATTCAGCAGAGCGGCAGGTTCCCCGAGGCGCGGGCGAGGTTTTACGCGGCGGAGATTGTCTCAGGACTCAAGTTTCTGCATAAAAGAGGAATAGTCTATAGGTAATTTTTAAATTTGGGCGAAGCAAGTCGTTTCGTTAAATATTACTGTAGGAGCAGTTCCTACATAACAAATGTCCTACGAGAAATTTACGAGAGACAGCTTTGCGCTCAGATTCATCATTTCTTTCTTAGTAAGTAGGAAGTAACTTCACTGACACCTGATCCTGGTACCTAATGATATAATATACTACTCAGCATATTAATATTACCTGACTACCATCCACTGAGGAAACTACACGGAAAATAGAGTGCAATTCTACAATATTTTGTAACAATGTTGACTGGCCCGATAGCTCAGTTGGTAGTAAGCCTGCCTTCTGAACTGTGGGTTGTGGGTTCGATTCCCACCCAGGAAAAACATTTGTGTGATGAACATAGGTGTTTGTTCTGTGTCTGGGTGTTATATTGTACTCTATGTATGTATTTACAAACAAAAAGTATCTAAGTATTGTATCAGTTATCTGGTTCCCATAATACAAGCTTTGCTTATAAAGCGAAGTTAGATACACTTTTGTTGTAATAGAAGGAGGTCCATAGGTTTGCTGAATTAATGATATGCCGATTGACTTTGTATAAGATATATTAATTAAAAAGATATTTACAAAAACCAAAATGCGGAAAATAAAATTTTCTCTAATGTGAAGTCTCTATCAACAACATTCGTTGCCCCTAGCAACTAGCTGGAAAAGTTCTCTATTAAACTGGTATGTAAACTTTTTCGTGGGCTAGCACACCACACTTAGTTTGGGGCTAGATGGCGCTGTGTAAAATGTCCACAAATATTTATTTATTTATTTATAATGCAGATTTGTGTTAACCTAGTTACAAAAATATGTAGATGAACTAGGTAGTTCCAAGTGTTATTGTTAATCGGTTTAGCAGCGCGTCATAATTGGGCCAAATCTATGAACATACTTAAGTGATCATTTTTTTAAATCTACGGAATTCCACGAAACGGTCTCTTAGATGCTGAATATTACTTTTAATTCTAGGAGATGGCAGAGACAAGCATTGAGTAATTACACGTTTCATATTTGACCGGATTATGTCGTACGTGTCTTGTTTTTCAACCTCCGGAAAAAATAATATTGAATGCACAAAATTTGACTCAAGAGGCTAGCAGGATATTGAACCCACACTTTCTTTGAACGAACGAATATCACAAAAAGATTTGCAATTTATTTTATAAACGTTTACCTGTAATATTTTATTTTTTTTGCAGCAAGACATTAGTCATAAAACTCATAAAGTAGGAAAGTATAAAACGTAAATATGTTTTTCAAGAGACGTGCTGACAGAATTATGACTAATACCTTCCTCATTGTTTTTTCAGGGACTTGAAATTGGACAACATACTGCTAGACTTCGACGGACATGTGCGCATTGCAGACTTCGGCATGTGCAAATTACAGATTTACTTAGAAAAGACTGCAGACACTTTCTGCGGTACGCCGGATTACATGGCTCCTGAGGTATGCTGTACCTACCTATCACAGAATAGTTATTAGTAGGAACCCCGCCTGCCAATCGTTGTGGTTATGGGTAACCCCTGTGATAATAGTCCAAAATGACGTTTTATAGGAGACCTGTGTTGAGGACGTCTTCCGGCTGTTGACGTGATACAGGTAACAAGCGAGTGTATCTTAGCGGTAGCCCGTGCGCCTTTCAAACCGACGATGGGCCCTGATTCAAATCCCATTCGGCCCTTCACAAGTTATGTGCGGAATTTATAATAATAATAATAACGCCCAACGATCACATACATAGATCCTGGACACTAACTAGGATTCCCTGTGTCTAGAGACCCAGGAACTACAAAGATCATGGTCCCACAACACCCAGACTCAGAACAAGTATTTGCGCTTTTTTTCTGAGCACAAATATTTGTCCTGCTGCGGGAATCGAACCCGCCGCCTCTGGGTTATGAGCCGACCTGCTTTATCACCACATCACAGAGGCTGCCAATGAGACTGTCAGAGACTGGAATTTGCACTCACTCGTACAGTGTTGAAGGAAATTATCATGAGGCCCGGCATACGAGTGAATCACAAAATACGAGAACATGACTGTGCACTGTAGGACAGCGTGATGGATTATATAGCCCAGTGAGAGCAGGTCCGTGTCCCATCGGTACGTGTTGGGTTGGTGAACAATGCAAGAATACCTAGTTCTACTATGAAATTGAGAATATGAATAAACTCACCTTTAATGGAACTGGACGAATGCAATATCACTCCAAGATGGTGTTTCATCTTTTAATGAACCATAATAGATGTAACTTATCATTAAACACCTTAATGTACATGGATCCGATATATGCGAATTATATACAGACATGATATGGTCTGAAATAAATAGAATTCATGCATTTGATTAGTGTTTTGATCAAAATATTCCTCAACCAAGTTAAAAACTTACCACCACAATATTTTGCAGATAATAAAAGGGCTTAAGTACAACCAGACTGTTGACTGGTGGTCTTTCGGAGTGCTGCTATACGAGATGCTGATTGGCCAGAGTCCGTTCAGTGGCTGTGATGAGGACGAGCTGTTCTGGTCCATTTGTAACGAGATGCCGTCATACCCGCGCTTCCTGTCGCAAGAGGCTCTAACCATACTCACTAGGGTAAGTCTCATTAAATCATATTGTAGCAATAATTAAAACACAAGTTACTATAACCACAGATACACTATATCATATCAGGTATAATAATAATAACGCCCAATGATCATATACATAGATCCTGGACCCTAACTAGGACTCCGTGTCTAGGGACAGGAACTACGAGGACCATGGTCCCACAACACCCAGACACAGAACAAGTATTCACGCTTTTTTTTCTGTGCACAAATACTTGTCCTGCCGCTGGAATCGAACCCGCCACCTCCAGGTTATGAGCCGACCTGCTCAACCACCACACCACAGAGGCTGTCTATATGTCTATAACCGAATATTAGGAAGTACGAAGTTCATAACTATTAGAGTATCTATTTTATATGTTATTGAATGATGTGACGAGCTAGTCGTTCACCCGATGTTAAGCGCCACGGCCGCCCATAACAGAACAGTGTCATTTGGAACCCTAAAACATAAGAGTTACAAGCGACACTGCACTGCGCACATCATCCTGAGACATCAGCACAGTCTGATAATAAGATTACTCGACTGTAAGATTAGATCATAAAGTCTCAATTGCCCAGTAATTTCACTATATTATGTAGATTTGCTTTTGACCACAAATCTCACCTGCTGATAAGTGACGATGCGGTCTACGATGGAAAACTCTAACCTAGGTAACAGATTACACAACATTTGCTATCAGATTGTATTTATCATAAGACAGCCTACACCCTATATACATACTTCTCTTTTGTTCTTTCTAGTTGTTGGACAAAGACGCGCGCACTAACTTCCTATATAACAATGTGTCTGGAACACAATATATATTTTAGCTTTAAGAAAAAATATTAATTGTTTTTGTTAGGCTTTTATAAAAATGTACACCCTATATACATACTTCTCTTTTGTTCTTTCTAGTTGTTGGACAAAGACGCGCGCACGCGGCTGGGCGGGGTAGAGTGCATGCACGGCGACATTCGGGAACAGGACTTCTTCCACCAAGTACATTGGGACCGCCTCGAGAGGCGCGAGCTCGAAGCGCCCTTCAGGCCACGTGTGGTAAGCATAATACGAGCGTAATCATATTCGAGACTTATGCCCGTTTGTACTAAAATTTGACAGCTTCTAAGTTCGCACTTATTCCTGTGATATAGGTACCCAAATGCTGTAAGTATGTCATGTCAAATTTAGTAGGTATAGACGGGTATTACTTATAAAATACGTAGGTTACTTAACACGTCCCGCGGTTTCATCCACAATTTACTAGTTTTATCGCAGGAATTCTTAATTTTCCGGCATAAAAAGTACCATGTGTTGGTTTTGATTCAGTCAGTCATCTGTATGCAAAATTGCAGTGATTTCGGTTCAGCCATTTTGACGTGACAGACAGACAAAGTTTTATTTTTATATACTAGTAGGGACTAGTTGGATTTGGGTCATTAAACTTAGTTCACCTGGAGTAAACGTTGAACCTCAGTAGATCCAGAAGTTTGCCATATCACATAATATCCGGCTTGCACCATTTCAAATTGCAGTCTTTTACCTTTCAAATTATCCACAATAGCGTATTTACATCAGTAATCAAATACAATTTTCCAATAGTTAAAGACCTAAATGTGGCGCAACGATTAGTATGTATGATATTTTATACAATCTGATTTACCTACACACTAACAGCCTTATTAATAAACACGAACTAGCTTTAGACTAGTTACACCATCTTTTGTCTCTTTCGATCCAGCTAAATATTCCAGTAGCAAAAAAAGGACAAAAGCTGATGTAACTAATCCGAGACTAATACCCGTTTATTAATAAGGCTGTAAGAGTTTTAAGATTTATTTTTTCCATTCCAGAGACATCCACTGGACACGCAATACTTCGACAGAGCTTTCACCGGCGAGCGACCTCGCCTCACTGCGGTGGAACCCCAAGTCCTGCGCTCCATGGATCAAGAACCGTTCAGAGGGTTCTCTTACACCAATCCTAACGCCACCGACCGCTAAAATGAAACTAAACCAGAAGTGGTCACGGTTGAAATTCCCTTGCACGTTGCTGATGGGCTTAGGTCCTTAAGAGCCTTGGAGTTAACCGATTCTCATCAGTGAGTAGACTGCCAATAGTGGCGATTCCCTAAACCTAAGGAAGGTTTGCGGTTTGTAGACGATTAAAACAATGATTATGTGTATTGTATAATATTAATTATTAAAAATACAGTACATAAAGATTCAATGAGTATTCTTAAATGTTAAGTTTTTGGTTATGCATACAACATAAATATGGCCACAGAATTTTAAAGTTATTGTACAAGAATGTATGCCCTGGCCATAGATTATTATATTTAATGACTTTATATGCATATCAATTAAATGTCGAATAACTTCCTATACAACAATGTGTCTGAAACACAATATATATTTTAGCTTTAAGAAAAAATATTAATTGTTTTTTTAGGCTTTTATAAAAATGTATTTAGAAATAGTAGTCTTAAGGGGCGATTTTTCAATGGCTGTAATAAATAATCTTAACCGTAATAATATAAGCCGGCTAGAAGAAAAAGAAAACACTTATTATTTGCACTGCGTTTTGTTTTATGCAATAAATTACTTTTATATGATTATTGAAAAACCGCGCCTAAGAAACGTAGGTGCTTAATTCTTACAGAATAAATCACATTCTGCCAAAATATAGGTACTAATGTCATAATCATAAAGCAAACTAAAATTAACGTGTTGTAGGAATGTTGCCAGTTTTTACTTTACAGCGAATTAATTATTTTAAACTACCTACTACAAGCGTCCAATTTGTTGTCGAGAATTTACGAAATAGTCTTTACAGAACACCCATTTTTCCATTGTATATTTTCTATAAAAATATGACACAATACAACTTTGTCAATCGCGTTTTACGTTTAATTTGTTTTAATTTTTCTTTTATACAATAAAAACCTTAAATAACATTTCAAACGTAAAAAGTCACCACCGCACAAAAATAAAATTGTCGAGCTATAATTAAAATAAAATATATAATTAATGTAAATACTAGGCAAATAAGTGTTATTAGTGAAACCTGTATGTAACTATGTACCTACCTACTTTGTTTTCTATGAATCTCATTCGCCTTTGCATATCAGATGTTGAAAATCTTGTGTATGTAAATCGTTTTTTTTTAATATAGTAAAGATTATAATTTAGACTTTTAATTTAGACCAGACAACCCTAATATCTAATGTAAAATAACTTAAGAATATACCCTGACTGTGATGAAAAAAACATTTTATAACTATGTTGCAAAAAACTAATTTTACCTTTCTCAAAAACAACCTTATAACTACTAACATTTCAATATATTTTTTTAACCTTTGATAGGCTTTATATAATAGTATATTAGGTCACCGAGACCGTGTATCGAAACTATAGGTAAAACACGAAGATCATGAAAAGGAAACACTGAGAGCAACACAGCTTTTATTGGTAAGCAGCACTTCAAAAGTCCCTGTTGTTGTAAGAATGTTGGCCATATGAAAAAACCATGTTATCCGGTGCACGATTACCTTAAATGAGTAATCACGTTAATAAACGTTGTTGAAACTTATTGAGCTCTCGTAATAAGGATCTATAATATTCAAAACAATTTAAATCAGTCAGTTATAACTTCTTTAAAATAATTCTCATTTACATACGTGCATCTGCATCTGTCTCAAAATTCGACGAAGTGCATGTTTAATTCAGTCTTTAAGTTTTATCAAGGGACCCTGACCCCGATTCGGATAGTACGCCGTCCACACTAGAATCAGGCACAATATTTACAAAGTTGATGTACTCACGCCACATGTAGGTGTCGCACCCAGGGTGTGAGATTTTTAGAGAGATAATGCTTGAGATGGTATGAATGAATAGGTGTTGGAAGCCATTGTCTTCCTGCACGTCCACCGAATATATCGTGACATCGTCGATATATGGTACGAAATCCTTGATGTTCAGTCGCCGAATAGGCCCCGTCTTTGAAAGATCTCGCGGCAGAAAGAAATCCACCTGGAAACAATACATTTTACTGAGGTAGAACGTTATATGTTTTTTTTTTGTTTGGTTTTGGCTCCACACTTTTGTTTTTTTGTTTGGTTTTGGCTCCACACACAGACTCAAGTAATTGATAATATCTCAAGTTAATTAATATCATATAATGTGTCAAGTCAAGTCACAGTCCAAGTCATAGTCTAGTCTAGTCTAGTCAAGTCATACTACTAGTAAAGTGGTGGCAAATTTACCAGAAGCTTCTACGGAGTTTTGGAAACAACTCGAAAAGAAACGTTTCACCATCATTATACCACTTTCCCACACTCATGCCTGTTATTCAGCACTTAACGAATAAAATGCCACCAATTTTATGCACTAACACTGAAAATAACACAAGTTTTGAAAAATAATACAATGCGGCGACACGATCTTTTTCGTTTTCCCGCCAAAAAAACGTTGTATGTTTAGTGTAACTGTTACGTCAAAACGGCCAATCATGTTTGGATTGTTTACACACATACAAATTTCCACAGGAAAACGCATAAAGTAAGACGAGTGGCGCCTTAACAAGTTCTTAAATAGCAAAACTTAAAAAACAACTTCTTATTCATATGTATAAATATGCAACAAAAAAATGACAAAGCTTGATATATTAAGTTAAGCTTATAACGTTGGAACGTACGTACCGTTCCATTTATATATCCCACTAATAGAACATCGCCATGTTCTGTCACGCACGAAACTTTGGGTAATTTATAAACAAAAACATTTGAATTGTTTAATGTAAGTCGTTGCACATCTATCGGCCGCGTGTCGTCAACTGAAAAACACAAATCAAGATCACACTTTATCATTATTTCTTTTTGACCAGTACTTGGCCTAAACATTATAATAAAAATAAATGAATATGTGTGGACATTTCACACAGCGCCATCTAGCCCTAAACTAAGCAAAGCTTGTACTATGAGAACCAGATAACGGATACAATACAATAATTTTTGTTTCTAAATACATAGATACTTAGAATACAATATAAACACCCAGAGACAATATAAACACCCAAACACACAGAACAAACATCGATGCTCATCACACAAATGTTTGTCCTGGGAGGGAATCGCACCCACAACCTGCAGTTCAGAAGGCAGGGATAACTATGCACATAAACTGCGTATTCAAACTTTCGAATCCATACAAATTGGTGTTTTTACTGTTTGCAATCGTGTTACGTGATGGCCAAGCAGGGGGGTGATCATGGAACATTGATTGCAATGCAACAGGAGAAATTTAATTCTAAATTTGATAATTTACATAGTAACTATGCACATAAGCTTCGTATTGAAACTATCAAATCCATACAAATTAGTATTTCTATTAATTGCAATCAAGTTACGTGATCTGATATATCTGATATCGAAGCTGATGTCGAGTATGTACATTAATGTACATTCGAATAAAGTTGTACTTGAGGTACTACGGCTGGGCGATCACGTAACTCGATTGACGCTGAAAGAAACCCAAATTTGTATGGATTTGACAGTTTCAATACGCAGCTTATGTGTATAGTTAGTTTGGAAATATTGTTCTCCTGTTTCATTGCAATCAATGTTTCGTGATCACCCCAAGTCACTTACAGCCTTATTAATAAACACGAACTAGCTTTAGACTAGTTACACCATCTTTTGTCTCTTTCGATCCAGCTAAATATTCCAGTAACAAAAAAAAGGACAAAAGCTGAAGTAACTAATCCGACACTAATACCCGTTTATTAATAAGGCTGCTACAGTTTAAATCTGCTGTTGTTGGTCAGTCACTAGCATGCATTAATAGAATTGAAGAGTAGATGAATATTTTATTGCATGCCAATATACCGACACAGATATGACTCGTACATAATTTACACTTTCGAAGCTTTGTCTGACGATAAAAACATAGATAAAAATTAAGAACCAATAAATACAATAAACAAAATCTCACTTCTAAACACGAATCCGAACTTATGAAACATCTTGCTATAAATAATCCGAGTTTTCTCCAATATAGGGAAGTGATATACATTTAAAATCTTTTTGAAGTTCCTCGTCTGCATATCTACCCAATATATTACACCGGAACTCAGCAAAAGGAAAATTTCTTCATCGTAAACATGTAAGTTACAGATTTCGTACGAGCTGCCATAATATCTAGCGGCTATTTTGTGCTTCCATTGACGGTCGATGAAAGCGTACACTACTAGGCAGTTACGGTAGTCGAGCACGTAGCATCGGTTTTCATGTATCCTGAAATTAATAGTCTTGTATACTTTCGTGAAATGGATTTTAAAGTGTAAGCCACATTGAAAAATGAAAAAATGAAAACCATTTATTTGACAAAAGGCAAATTTACGTAATGGTAGAGATTGGAACACCTGGCTCCCACACTACAGTTTTAATACGCCTATTAGAGAACTTGAATAAATAATAAGTTTTCCGTGCATTGCTTAGCTTTGCTTAGTTTGGGGCTAGATGGCGCTGTGTGAAATGTCCACAAATATTTATTTATTCAATGTTTCATTGCAATTTAAACCTTTATGTTTCTCATTCTAATAATAATATTTTATTCAAATCATCACATCATCAGCCGGAATCAGGGCTGTAGCTAGTCGAATTTGAGGTAGGACACCATTGGTTACAGGTAGGTCGGAAGTAAAATTGTTATAAATGAACCGCTATCGAAGCACGGGCTCCTTTTTTTTGAGGGGGGAAATGCCTTCGCTCTTCCCTGCCACCACGGGGGTATGTGGGACTCGAACCCACTAAAACCCCCCCCGTGAGCGGTCGTCCGACGTACCGGGGGCGAGAAGGGGTCGCGACTGCAGTCCAGCCAACTCGCCCCACGAAGCACGGGCTCCTAAATCAACACTATGCAAACAATTTAATTATAATAATTTATTTTAGTTTTGTTGTTGTTCATTTTGGTATTTTTAAGGTCATTAGGCATTGCGATTTCAATGTAGGGCATTGCCCCACAATGCCCCCCCTATCCCCAGCAATGGCCGTGACTGGAAGACGTTCACTACTGAACATAGGACTCCCCACACTTTGGATGCATATCATAGCGGGTTTATCCAGTCCTTGGATATTCCTTTACCCAGCTCTTACGGCACCCGCGGGAAGAGATGGGGTGGTTCTATTCTCACACCGGGACCACACGTTCATGTATTTTAAGGTGAATATTTCTATACTTACTTATAAAATATGACATCGATAACAGGCTTTTTATTAACTTTCCAGATATCAAAATCATTTGGCTCTACCTTGCCGAACATATCCAGTCTCATGTTTCCATCTTGGCTATCATAAACTATGACAGTCATGTGATCGGTTTCTACAAAATCCTGACCTGTAATGAACGAAATTCACTCTCTAATAAAGTTATGTTTTTTTATGTTAAGGAATGACGTGACAAGCTCTTTAAAAAATGTATATAGTATATATTAACAAATAGTAAAAGTATAACACCTGCATGCTGCATTAAGCGATGAAGTGCAAGAGTAACATCAAACAGAAGTGCTGAAAGCCTTACATCTTAATTGCAGCTTCCTGTGTAATTTAAAGGTGTCTGCACGGTAGTAGCATACATTATGGAAACTCACCAAAATCACAAAGTCTAAAAAAATACAATGATTATTACTTATTATCACCTATACTAGCTGACGCGCCCTAGCTTCGTATGGGCTAGTTTTTTTACTAACCCTGCCGATAATAAGATGGAATATGGGGAGGGGGGATAGAGGATAAGTAGTACTTCATCTTCATTGTTGAATGCATTACTAATATTTCATTATAGCATCACACAGATACCTATCTCTACATAACTCGGCACTGTGGAGACCAGCCATATTACTTATAAAATTAATGAAGGGCCAGAGAGAAGCTGGGGCAAGTCAGCTATTCATAAATTTTATATTAGCAGATTATAAGTATTATGTTTAATAAAACAATCACAATAACTTTAGTAAGTACATTTTTTTTATTGTTGTGGCTCCACACTTTTGTGTATTTAGCCAGTTTCAAGTAATTGATAATTTATCAAGTTAATGATATTTCACGCAAATATGTGTCAAGTCACAGTCGAAGTCGAAGTAATATAATGACATCAGGTCATAAAGTCTGCTCAGCCCAGTAAATTTACTAGATACACTGCCCTTCAAACTGGAACAGTTTTTTTCAACATTAGATTACAAATCAACAATCATTATTTCACTGTCAAATCATCTTACCCCTATAGATATACATTTTTTTGATATTAATCACATTATGCACCTCATTCAGTGTTATGTCTGCTCTTTGAAAGTTATTCCAGAGAAGAGAGTTGTAATAAATCTGCTGCAAGGCGAGTGACTGGTTACTCTTCTCCTTCAATTGCTGTCCTCTACTTATTAACACAGTGTCAACCATTTCTTGCCACTTGTTATGTTTCTGAAAAAAACTATGTGAAACTTATAGACACTAGCTGACACATCCTGGCTTCATAATGACTAATTAAAAACATATTACACAAAAAATGCATTAAATTCCCATCCTCCACTTCCACCCATCCTTTCTCAACACATTTCCTACCTCTTCCACATACCCTTTCCTATCCAATCTATTTGTATCTATTTGATCTATAGTTAAATGTACCTGCATCTGACAGCTGCATTGCAGCTACCAAACTGATGAATTAATTTTGGTTTTTCATACTTATTGAATTAAAAATAACAAAAAAAAGTTCCAAAAATAGCTTTTAGTTATACTTCAATAACTAAAAGCTATTTAAAGCTATATAAAAATGTGTAGCATGGTATTTGTATTACTAATGCTCACAGCTCTTAAACTATAAAAAACTTCCCTCCCTCCCCTTCACTTATGTTAGGACTTTAGATTAGCCATTCAATTTTAGAGGGAAAGGGGAGGAGAGGTGTTTGGGCACCCTCTATCGGTACCTGAATTGGGTGATGGAAATAGTGGAAAGCAAGGGAAGCTCCCATTTTAGTCTTTTAACCTAATTCGCAGCCAACTCTTGATTACATACATGAAAATATTCGAAATTTCAAATTAAATCTTCACATGAAGCCTTCATATATGAAGACCTTTGTGTGAAAAAAATACGACCCTTTAAGACGAATGGTGCTAATCTGAAATTAAGCCAATCATAAATCCGTTGAGGGGGGTTTCGGCAAGTTTACTATTTAGTTTTTTGGCTGTTCTATATGTAATATGTACAAATGGTGCCATCTAATATCCTACCAAAATGATATAGATACCGACCTCCACTACATGCTCCACCAGCCTCTTCCATTTGCTGTTAACAAACATGCATGATGTCAATGTTTTGGCAGACAATTCTTCAAAAATCATTATCAGTATTTCGGGAGGGCAGGTTTCCCAAGACAAGCCAACCATCTCCGCAGCCGCGTAGTTTATTTGCTTATTGGCCATCCTTATATTGTACATAATACTTTATAAATTATGGGCCATCCCAGAATACTCGTACATAAATCACCAAAGAACATTTATAATCAGTAACCACTAAATAATCACAACAACAACAATAACCAACCATACAACCACAGTAGGGATGTCCGATACTAGTAAATACGAGTAAGTACTCGATACTTTTCTTTCGAACCAAGTACTTTTTGGTATCGAATAATTCTTTCGATACCTACTTGGTATCGGAAGGAAGGTAATCGTACCGATTCGAATCAAAGAGCTTATATAAAGTGGGCTGGTTATAAGGATAATTGCAAACGAACGCTTTGAAGGGTATGTGGTCTTGGCAATGCATTCTCAGTCTCCCATATTTGATATAAGCGTCTTTTATTGAACAATAATGTGTGTGTAGCACAGATTACATAAAAACAATCGACTATACTTACTTTAGACTTCAGTGGCCAATTTTGATATTATGTAAATACCTGACTTTACATACCTTTACGAATATATTACCGAGCCTTTACAAAATTTGAGGATTTTATGAAATTACGCGTTTTGATTGCGCTAATATATCTATATGTTTGCACACTTTAAGTAATATCGTTCGTGAAATATTTTGTTAAGTTGCGAATTGCGAAAGAAAACGGTATTGTAAAGTTGTTAGTTCAATTAGGCTAGGTGGATAGGTCAATTATTATTATGAAAATTAGTGGCATCCAATCGTATATCCAAACTTTTTTATTCACTACAAATAAAAATTTCAATAAAAATCTAATGTCATTATTATTACAATTGGGATTGTATACTTTTTAGTATGTTGTGAACGATTATTTTAAAACCGGTTACTAAGGTAGACAGACTTAAGTAAATAGGGCGAATTCTGTGGTAAAATTAAAAACTAGGATTGTGATTAAAATGTGTATTACATACTTCCAATTATCATATAATTATTGGTGAACAAAAGTTGATGGCAAGTTTAAATAGACTGGTACAGTTACAATATCTTTTCTTTAACTTTCTTCCGACGACTTATTCTTGAGCTGCCTTTGTATCATAGCTTGAGCTTGTAAATTTACATCTTTCAAAGCAGAAATTTTTTGTAGAATTGGTCCCAGTACTATTTCAATATTTTTGAGTTTCTGTTGGTACCGTCGATTTTTATTTTGAAGCGTTTTTATTTTCCGCACATAAGTTGCAATATGTTTATTCTGTTTTTTTATTTTTGATTGTAATTGATTTACGGTATGGTCAGACGGTCCAAGAAACAGAGCCTCGTTTCCAGCCTTTAATAAAAACATATGTTAATGTAGCGAACTCCAGCATAAAGTACGTCACCAAACTTTCGGCTGGATTTTTAAGTATCTTTAAGTAAGATATGCAGTATTTTTAAGTAAGATATGCCACATCATGGCGATTGGCGTAGTGCCAAACCTTTTGCCTAGCGATTGTAGAGCGGCTGTTTCCGTCAAAACGCATTCAATGTATTTTGTACAGCAATCGACACATCATGTGACGCGTTACGCGACCGATAGTTCAGCGAGCGTATGGTTGAACATTCAGCGCGCGTTTCCGTCAATGATGCGCGATCAAATATTAAGCACACGGACAGTGATGACAACCGATATTAAGCGTCTTGATTCGATCTACGATTACCTACATGATTCGATCTTTGTGATTCGAAAACGACTAAGGGGACTTTTTTATCCGCGTCTTAAAATAGCTATGTAAGTTTTCAAGAGCTGAGTGAACGGGTTTCTTAGGGTTCTAAACGAGCGTCATCGAGATCGTCCACCTCATTATCACTTAATAAATCAGACAAAATGTGGTCGAAAGTAAGCTAATATAAAAATAAAAAGAAATTGTATGCAACTCATTTAAATTAAAAAAAGTATGCTTAGCCTAAATTTTATGTCAATTTATTATTATGAAATGACTTACGAATGATGGCTCATAATTATTTTCGTTTTCTTCTCCACAAGATGTTAAAGAATCATCCAATATTTCAGATATATTTGAAGCCAGAACAGCATGTGAATCAGGCAGTGAATTTTCAACTTGTTTGCTTTCCAAACACTGTTATAAGAAAAACATTTTAATACAGATTACGAAAAGAAAACGACAGGGTTCCCTTACATAAAGCAATAACATACTCACAGATAATGATGATTCCTCGGTCGTATTCAACTTGTGCCATTTTTGTGAACTGGGTGTCCGGTTTTCATCAACCATTATTAATGTAGGTCTCTAGTGGATAACACCACAAGTTAATTTTTATTTCGTGATATTTCTACTTGTCACACGAGTGTCTTGGTTTTGATTTATCAAATTCTAAAACAGATTTTTGTTATCTTATTAATTAGAAGATACACAAAATATGAGTATGGTTTCTCTAATCAATCATTGAGATATTGATTAAAGAAATGCATCGTAACGGGCGTTGACAAATTCAAGGAGACTCCGGCCGTAATACACATAAAATGGGAACTTTTTGCATTGTATGTTTCAAAATTAACTATTTACCTCTGTGGGTAAATTGCGTACGCTGCATTTTTTTTTTGCAATTACCACCTTAATTCTCAGTCTCTTGCTCCCTCCTTATCGTAGGCGTTTGCTATCTTGACATCATGGGATACCAAATGTGTGTTCGTTTAGTTATAATAGTTAATATAGTCGATATAAAATAATATTATTTACGTACATTCCTTATTCCTACCATATTGAACAAAAATAAGCTCAAGCCCTCAACTTAACATTAAAAAATGGTTTAGGGTGTGTTCACTGTGCCAGATACAAAAGACAGAACATAGATGATATGATAACACCTATGATAATTTAAATAAATCCTTGAATTTTGGCGGGAAAACTAAAAAGATCGTGTCATCGCATTGTATTATTTTCCAAAACTTATTATTTTCAGTGTTAGTGCATAAAATTGGTGGCATTTTACAGGCCTGAGTGTGGGAAAGTGGTATAATGATGGTGAAACGCTTTTTTTCGTGTTGTTTCCAAACTCCATAGAAGCTTCTGGTAAAGTTGCAACCACTTTACTAGGAGTATGACTTGACTAGACTATGACTTGAATTGATGACTTGGACTGTGACTTGACTTGACACATACAACATACATACATACAGTATTATATATATATATATATATTAAAAATTAATTACTTGACACTGGCTAAATACACAAAAGTGTGAAGCCAAAACCTATACAAAAAGAAATCACTTTGGTGGAGTTGGCGGGAAAACGAAAAAGATCGCGTCAGCGCATTGTATTACTTTCAGTGTTGGTGCATAAAATTGGTGACATTTTATTCACTAAGTGCTGGATAATAGGCATGAGTGTGGGAAAGTGGTATAATGGTGAAACGTTTTTTTTTCGTGTTGTTTCCAAAACTACTTAGAAGCTTCTGGTAAAGTTGCCACCACTTTACTCGGCGTATGACTTGACTAGACTAGACTATGACTTGACTTGATAACTTGGACTGTGACTTGTCTACTCTTGCTTGACACATTATATATAATATTAATTAAATTGAAAAATTATCAATTACTTGACACTGGCTAAAGACACAAAAGTGTAGAGCCAAAACCAAACAAAATAAAAAGATTCACTTTACGAGCATGTGATGTTAATTTTCGAACTCCTTTCTTGATATCATTATCACTGTCGGGTTTACACTTCAACGGCTTTTAAATGACTGCATTAATGTAGATACACATGTAGGCATTCAGTCCATACTGCACTTAATTAGAGTGGAATGCTACTCGAATAAAATTAAACGAAAGTTTGCCAAAAAGATCTACCGAAATCTGATGAACCACTTAAATCTTCATATTGTAAACAGCAAAAAGCCGACAAAACGATACACTAATAATCAAATCAAAGCAGTATGTATGTTTATATGTAAATTAATATATAGAGAACAAAGAGTATATAACCACTACGTTTTAGAAATTTTATAAACATTGAGTTAGGTCACAGATTACAGACTAAAAATTATAAAGTATTGTGTACACAGATATATAGTCCTGTGAATTTACCACAGGCTTAGTTGAAATACAAACGCACATTATACAACAAAGCACAAATACGCATATATCACAAAGTCCGTATTACAGTACAGAACGATGCTCAGTCATCGATCGGTACTCAAGCAGTGACCACAGAACACTATTAGGCAGTGACATATATTCTCCTAAGAGCATGAACTCTACCTTCTTTAGTTGTATTCTTATGTTATAGTCTCGGTAGGTATGTAGGTATCGTGTCGCGGGTGCAGGGCTGAGTAAATATAATTCTCTGTAGGTACCTTACGGGAGTCCGATTAAAATGTCCATAGGTAGCACTAATTGGTATATTTCCACACACACAACACTCAGTTCTACATTTATAAGTTCAGAAGGACGACACAACAAGAGTAGTAATGAACACCAAGAAAACAACACAAATAAACAACGATAGATAATGCGTAAAAAACAATAATCGACCACAGCGCGTCAATGATTTTTATTGACTGCCGGTGGGGTAGTGTCGAGCGGTGCTCGCGCATCGTAGCTACCTTGCTACCGGCCGGGGCTCGCTATTGACGTCACGCGGTGAGTTCACGGATCGCATTTCCATACGACAACCGGCATTTAAGCAAGGTACGGTTTTATGTGTGTTAAGTGTTTGAATGTTTGTATTAATGGAGTGTGGTATGTGATATACTAAATGTAAATAACTAAAATAGGTAAGTGTATGAATATATTTATTTGTAATAATGTTATATGGAATGGTTGTGTGGATATGTGAATATATAATCGTATGTAATAGATATATATGTATATTATATATAATGTGGGAGGGTTCCCCACATCACTCCCCTCCAGAGACCGGATCTACGGGCGATAGAAATTCGGAAAGCGGACTTGTCTGCCAGACCGTGTTGTCCGAACCGGTACGTTATTCCCATCTATGATCTCTGGACTTACGTCAGGAGCGATAGCAGTTGGTGGATGACAGGTAAGTATATACGCCGGTTTTAGACGATCTATAGAAACCGTGACGTGTTTGCCTTTTATTAACAGTTTGTAAATTTTATCGTTTCTCTCGATGACTTCGTGAGGACCGGAATATGCGGGATGGAAAGTGCCTCTTAGCGCGTCTTCTCGGAGGAAAACATGGCTAGAGGTAGGGAGATCCTTAAAAATGAAAATTTTGCTTCTATTATGCCGTGAAGCGGGAACAGGTTGCAGTTTTTCTGCGAAAGAGCGGATTCGGGCGGTGAAGTCGGTGATATCAGTCGTGCTATCAACCGTGTGCTCAAAGAATTCACCTGGGAGTCTCAAGGGCTCACCATAGACGAGTTCTGCCGAAGAAGATTGTAAATCTTCTTTGAATGCGCTCCTTATACCCAATAGCACAAGTGGCAACGATTCCGTCCAATTGCTATCAGCGTGACATGTAATAGCTGTCTTCAGCTGTCGATGGAATCGCTCCACCAGGCCGTTACAAGCTGGGTGGTAGGCTGTAGTCCTGCGGTGTTTAAATCCGGCTATTTTAGATAAATAGTGGAACAGCTCGGATTGAAACTGTCCTCCACGGTCTGTTACTATGTCGGATGGACATCCAAATCTGGCTATCCAGCCCGACAGTAACGCTTTGCCAACTGTTTCGGCAGTCATGTTCGCTATAGGGATGGCTTCTGGCCACCTGGTAAAACGGTCTACGGCCGTTAGGCAATAGCGAAAACCATTTGACATTGGGAGTGGGCCGATTAGGTCGATATGGACGAACATAAATCTTGCTCGTGGCAAATCGAATGTACTGAGTGGAGCCGATACGTGACGACTTGTCTTAGAGCGCTGGCAGGCGAGACATGCTTGTGACCATTTTCGACAGTCCCTTCTGACCCCTGGCCAAACATATCGCTGAGCTACCAGTTTAGCAGTAGCGTTTGCACCAGGGTGACTCAAGCTGTGTAGGCTGTCGAAAATCTGCCTACGTAGGTGGTCAGGCACAAAAGGTCTCGCGATGCCAGTGCTGATGTCACAGTATAGCTCAGTTTGGCTTTCAGTCTCTGTAACTTTCCTGATGCGAAGTGAAGATTCATCGCTAAGGAGTTGCAGAAGCTCTGAGTCTAATACTTGCGCTTTGGCCAGTACTTCGTGGTCCACTGGTCTCTGCAATTCATCAATGCGTGACAGAAAATCAGCTACAACATTGTCCTTGCCGGATATATGCTGAATGTCACTGGTGAATTGCGAGATGTAGTCCAGGTGCCTATACTGACGCGGCGAACAGTTACTCTTTCGTTCATGAAAGGCGTAACATATCGGTTTGTGGTCAGTATAGACAGTGAAATGACGCGCTTCTAGCATGTGGCGAAAATATTTGATTCCCTCATAAATTGCGAGAAGCTCGCGGTCGTAGGGCGAGTATTTTTGCTGTGAGGGGCTCAATTTTCGCGAAAAGAACGCTAATGGCTGCCAAGATTTGTCCTTGTATTGCTGCAATACAGCGCCCATGGCCGAGTCAGATGCGTCTGTAACGAGAGCTAGTTTGACTTGGCAGTCGGGATGAGCCAATAATGCAGCATCACATAGGCTGTCTTTGGACTGCTGAAAAGCTTCGAATGCTTCACCTGCTAAGGCTATTGGGTCCGATGCTTTAGCTGAACCAGTCAATAGGGCGTTTAATGGGGCTTGAATTTTTGCAGCATTCGGTATGAACCGACGATAAAAATTCAGCATGCCCAAGTATCGCCTCAGTTGACGGACTGTCTTCGGCTCCGGAAATTCGCGAATTGCCTGCACCTTGGATTCGAGAGGCTTGGTTCCTGCGGCGTTGATGGTGTAACCAAGAAATGTTACCTCTGGCACTCCAAATACACACTTTGAAGTGTTGACAACGATGCCGTACTTCTTCATCCGCTCAAACAGCTCACGCAGGTGACGTTCGTGATCAGCGCTGTCACGAGAGTAAATCAAAAAGTCATCGAGATACGCGTAACAATAGTCTAAACCTCTAGTCATTTCGTCTACGAATCTTTGAAAAGTTTGCCCGGCATTACGAAGTCCAAAAGTCATAAATGGGAATTCGTATAGTCCGAACGGTGTGGTGATAGCGGTCTTCTTTATATCGTCTTCAAAAACCGGTATCTGGTGGTAAGCCTTCACAAGATCGATTTTTGAGAAGACGGTACAACCAGAAATGTTTTGCGCGAAGTCGTGGATGTGCTTGATGGGGTACTTGTCGGGTATAGTACGCGCGTTGAGAAGCCGGTAATCTCCACAAGGGCGCCAGCCATTGTCTTTTTTAGGCGCTAGGTGAAGAGGGGATGACCACGGGCTCTCTGAAGGGCGCGCAGTACCGTTGCTTAACATCAACTCAAACTCATCCTTAGCGACCTTAAGTTTGTCCGGGGCTAATCTGCGAGGTGAGCACGATATGGGGGGACCGGGTGTAGTACGAATGTGGTGTACTGTGCTGTGTACAGGAACGTGTGGTGTGCCGGCGGGTCTGGTGATCTCGGGATATTCAGCAAGTATGGCGTGATACCGCGTGTCGCCAATAGGAACCTTGACAGAACATACATCAGGTACGTTAACAATTTGAGCAACAGTAGACAGAGAAGTAACATTGTCAATAAGCCGCTTATTTCGTACGTCAACAATCAAATTGTAATAACTGAGAAAATCGACGCCTATGATTGGCTTGGTAACGTCGGCAACAATAAAGTTCCACGGAAAGTTACGCCGTAAACTTAAATCTAAGTTTAGTTGCAGGTATCCATAGGTGTCGATCGTGCTGCCATTTGCTGCTGAAAGCTGGTACGTAGTCTTCGCCCGACGGTCACGAAGTGTGGACTTCGGAAAAACGCAGACGTCACTTCCGGTGTCCACGAGATATTGGAGCTTGGAGCTGCGGTCGGTGACGAAGAGGCGACCAGGTGTGTCCAGGCAATCGTCGGCCGCCATTACCGAGTGCCCTGACCGTTTCCCGACTTCTGGAAATCGCAGGGCTTAATGCATCGTCTGGCGTCAGCTCCGTGCTTCGAGTGGTACCAACACAGCGGGTACTTTCGGTAGCTGGATTGGGACCGGCGAGATGACGAGCGCTTGCGTTGGTGGTCTTCTGAGCGGTTGCGGGGTCTTGCTTGACGGTTCAACTGCATGGTCAAATTTTTAACAGCTGCCTTCAGTTCTGCAATCTCGTTGGCCATAGACTGCATGCTGGATCCGGGAACTGGCGGGGCTGCAGAAGTAGCGGATACTTGGAGCGACGGCGATACGATGTCGTAAACGCGATCGGCTAAGTCCGCAGATGCTGCTAGGGAACTGCTGGGTTGGGAAGCGATGAGGGCCTGGAGGTTGCTGGGCAGCCTACTGCACCAAATGCTGCGAATGAAGTCATCCGGGATGGACGGTCCAGCAAGGCCTTGCAGATGGCGCAAAAATTGGGAAGGCTTGCGGTTTCCCAACTCCTCATGCATCAGTAACTGCTGGGTTTTCGCCTCGCTTGATGCCGAAAGACGTTTAATCAGCTCCTCCTTAAGCCTGTTATATTTGTTCTGACTTGGAGGGTTAGTTATTATATCTTTCACCTCTTTAGAATATTGCGGTTCCAGGTGGCTGGTCACGTAATAGAATTTAGTGGTGTCGGCAGTGATGTTGGAGATGGCGAATTGACCTTCGATTTGCGCGAACCATATCTCCGGCTCCTCCGGCCAAAATGGTGGAACTCGGATTCCGACTTTATTGACGTCCATCGAATCAATGGAAACGCGCACTTTTGGCCGCTTCCGGCATGACCGTGCGACAGAGGTATCGTCGGATGCCGTTTCTTGTGAGCTACTCGAACTCATTGTGTCTTTATAGCGTCTTCAAAATAGGAGGTCACCAGTTGTAGGTATCGTGTCGCGGGTGCAGGGCTGAGTAAATATAATTCTCTGTAGGTACCTTACGGGAGTCCGATTAAAATGTCCATAGGTAGCACTAATTGGTATATTTCCACACACACAACACTCAGTTCTACATTTATAAGTTCAGAAGGACGACACAACAAGAGTAGTAATGAACACCAAGAAAACAACACAAATAAACAACGATAGATAATGCGTAAAAAACAATAATCGACCACAGCGCGTCAATGATTTTTATTGACTGCCGGTGGGGTAGTGTCGAGCGGTGCTCGCGCATCGTAGCTACCTTGCTACCGGCCGGGGCTCGCTATTGACGTCACGCGGTGAGTTCACGGATCGCATTTCCATACGACAACCGGCATTTAAGCAAGGTACGGTTTTATGTGTGTTAAGTGTTTGAATGTTTGTATTAATGGAGTGTGGTATGTGATATACTAAATGTAAATAACTAAAATAGGTAAGTGTATGAATATATTTATTTGTAATAATGTTATATGGAATGGTTGTGTGGATATGTGAATATATAATCGTATGTAATAAATATATATGTATATTATATATAATGTGGGAGGGTTCCCCACAGGTACTCTACGATTGGCACGTCAAGATTTATAGAGTCCGCACCACCACTGAAGTCCGTTTCTATGTCTGTTACCTATTATTATTCTCTTAAATATTAAAACGTAGTGGTTATATGCTCTTTGTTAAATATATTTCAATCCTTTTAGTTGATTAAAGCCAAGTTTTCTCATGATATGTCGTTTAAATGTATCAAGCAGATATTTCATTCATAAAGTGATCAAATATTGAATGATATCTAGTAGTATGATGACTGAGCATCGTTCTGTAATACGGACCTCAGAATACTTTACCACTGATACTAGGGTTACTAAGTTAGACACTTTTTGCCTTATAAGGTAATAACTGTCCTAAAAGTCGTTCACTGCATGATGTGACGAGCGGCCGCCTGCACCTAATTTTTTCGCAGTTCACAGCTTTGAACGATTGAACGAAAACCGCATGTTGAGGTGAAGGAATTATTTTCGTTCAGCTTGAGAATTACTGGTTACAAATTATAAAGTATAGTACTGCTCGTTACACAAGTTAAGGAACAGTACTTATAAAACATTCCAATTAATAAGAAATATCATATACATAATAATCATAAACTACTCTACAATCTCACGAAAGATTCTACGGAAGACTTGGCGGTATGGTCTCACGACTTTAGCCTGCCCAATAGGGCGAAAAAAAAAGTAACCACAAAATATTGAGTTTTGCTGTAAACATAGTTTTCTTTTTCTTACATTTCGCTGATTTGAGGCACGTTAAACCACAAATTATCGTTAAACAACATTTTCTATAGTGACAATCGACAATATAACCCAGTAGTTGAAATTGCATGGCGAAATAACAACGTCAAACGTTCCCAGTTTGTTACACATGTTTGCATTTAATTGAAGAGTACATAATGGTAAGGGGTGATAATATTATGTGACGCTTACGTATTTATAAATTAAGTCTTAAAATGTCAGAGACATAGCAGAGCTTTTTTAGTATGACATATTTCTTCGAAACTTTTCTGACGAAGACTTGTATCAGTACATCAGAAAAATTTAGAAAGTACCTATTTAGTTACATATATTACCCTATTTTATTTCAGGCTCGCAACGCAGAAAAAGCTATGTAAGTAAAATTCTGTTTTTACTGAGGGTGCTGGGAAGACGTAATCTGAGATCATCTTATTAGGAAGAGCACTGGACACTTGAAGTTTCAGTGCAATTTTATCGTATGACATTTTCGAAAACGCTAAATCCACACAATTTTTTTTTTTATGTTATTGAATGATGTGACGAGCTAGTCGTTCACCTGATGTTAAGCGCCACGGCCGCCCATAGCAGAACAGTGTCACTCGGAACCCTAAAACATAGACTTTCAAGCGACACTGCACTGCGCACATCATCCCGAGACATCAGCACAGTCTGGTAATAAGATTACTCGACTGTGAGATCTGATCATAAGGTCTCAATTGCCCAGTAATTTTACTAGCTACAGTGCCCTTCAAACCGGAACACAGTAGTGCTTGCACACTACTGCTTGGCGGCAGAATAACTGGCAAAGCGGTGGTACCTACCTAGACAAACTTTGCAACAAAGTCCTACCACCTATCAAAGTAAATTATGGTAATGTATTCTTGAATGGGAGACCGTTACAACTGGTATTTACACCTGAGTGGTACTGTGCTTTAGGACCTTGTTAAAGCATTGGTTGTTGTTATCTCTAGGGCAGACTTGCTTTGCACTTTATTCAGAGTGTCCGAAGATGAATGGATCAAAACCACATAGCCTACTAGGTGGTACTACTTGTCTGCAAAGTTTGTAGCTACCACCGCTTTGCCAGCTATTCTGCTGCCAAGTAGTAGTGTGAATGCACTAATGTGTTCCAGTTTGACGGGTATTTTAGCCAGTCAAATTACATCATATTTCCAGATTGTGCTCATGTCTCTGGATGATGTGCGCAGTACAGTGTCACACAAAACTTTACATTTTGGTTGCAGGTGTCTATAGGCGACTACAGACTATATGCATATTACTGTTGCCTATTGACTCCTGCAACACCAGGGGCGCTGCCAATGTGTTGCCTACCTTTTAAGACTATTTACCTATCATTTGAATTTTGCTCTATTTTTTTGTTTGTCCCCAATATAGTATCATCAGTCAGAGATGCTGTTTCCACACTCGCAACTCAAGCATATCACGTTTTTTGATAAAACCTTACAGCCTTATTAATAAACACAAACTGGCTTTAGACTAGTTACACCATCTTTTGTCTCTTTCGATCCAGCTATATATTCCAGTAGCAAAAATAGGACAAAAGCTGAAGTAACTAATCCGAGACTAATACCCGTTTATTAATAAGGCTGTTAGGGTTTACTGGAGCAGATATAAAATATATCTATTCTTGTTACTAGTGTGTGCCTGCAGTGCATATTGCTCAGCATGAATATTGAAAGAAAAGAAAGAAAGAAAAATTTTTATTCATGGCAAAGAGTGCGCATAAGATAAAAAATACATAAAAGATATAAAAAACATAGTAATTGTCAGTTGCCATGAATCGGTCCCAACTCAGCATAGTGCTGGCGATACAGCCAGCGCTGGTCTTCCGTTGGGACCGTTTCAGTGTCGTCACGGAACAGTTTACAATCTTAAAAATATACTACCAATAAACTAACAATACTTAACTAGAGATTAACTAACTTACTTGCAGAAAATATATTTTATACAATAAATAAGAAATAGTTTATGTTGTAACCAAATGAAAACAATAAAATAAAATAAAACGAAAAAAGAGTAATTAAAAGATGTTTACATTAAAGCACAAAACTACAAGCGAAAACATTAACAGCTTTATTATGACTATTTTTAATTGATATTGAGAATGAGTTGTGAGGGGTGTATTTTAGGGTGGTTAGATTGCACTTGTGTCATGTCGGAGAGCTTCCTCCGCTTTCTGGTGGTCAAAAAGAAATTTCTTTAATTTGAATCTGAAGCTTGTGATGCCTTTTTGGTTCCTTATAGGTGGTGGTATGTTATTCCAACATTTGGAGGCTGAGTAGCGGAAGCTCCCTCTAAAAGCTACCGATCTATGACGTTGCGTCATGAGCTGCGCTGCACATTGCCGGGATCCTAGGGATCTTCGACTAGATGTCCAAGACAGTTTCTCGAAAAGATACCTAGGTTTTTTATTTTTTATAACGCCGAAAAGAAGGCAGGCCAAATGTAACTTGCGGCGATGCTTCATTTTTAGTAAAGAGTGTTTGTTTAAAAATGGCGTCACATGGGCCCTTAACGGAATATCGAAGCAGTAACGAGCACAAGCATTTTGAACTCTCTGTAAAAGTTTTTGCGTTTTGGCTAGCAGCCGTGGGCCAAGAACTACGTCTACAAAATTCAACTTCGATAAAATAAGTGACTCTACTAGGTTGATCCGTAAGCTTTCTTTTAGGAAAGGTCTAATCCTGTACAGAATTTTCAATTTATAAAAACAGTTTTTTATTGAATTAGCTATATGTTTTTCAAACCGTAGGTTACAATCCATGTGTAAACCTAGATTGCGTGCCTCATATATGCGTTCTATTGGTTCGTTCATAAGTATAACGTTTACTGATGGCTCCATAGCGGCTAGCTGATGAGAACTACCAAAAATGAGAAACTTAGTTTTAGAAGGGTTAAGCAATAAACAGTTATTTGTTGACCAGGTTGCTATTCTTGCAAGGTCTTCATTTAGTTTTTTTATAGCAATGTCAATTTCAGACGGCTGAAATGAAATATACACCTGTATATCGTCGGCATAAATGTAAAATTTGCAATTCAATATGTGTGATGTCATATCGGCAGCGTACAGGATAAACAGAAGCGGTCCTAAAATTGATCCCTGAGGGACTCCTCGTTTGACAAGCACTTGATCTGAAATCGACGTAGAACCATCATTCTGACTTAATTTTACATATTGGTGACGCTCACTAAGGTAGCTGTCAAACCACCGCAACGCGTCGCTATCAAGCCCATAATAACTCAACTTTGACATTAGCAAATTAATATTGATTGAATCAAAAGCCCTAGAAAAATCTAATAATACCAAGAGAGTACCCATACCCTGGTCTTGGGAACAGAGTATATTGTCGGTCACATCAAGTAGGGCTGTTACGGTGCTGCGACCCTTTCTAAAACCCGACTGTACTTCAGGCAAAAGGCTATTTTTTTCCAGATAATCAGTTAATTGTGTACACACAGCTTTTTCCATTATCTTTGACAGACACGGTAATATACTGATCGGTCTAAGATCTTTAAAATCAGCAGGGGCCGAATGTTTTGGCAAAGGGCGGACAATCGCAAGTTTCCATAATTTAGGAAAAGTGCATGTTGTAATAGAAGCATTTATTATGTTTCTGATGCTGTCTATCGTACTGGGAAATGACAGTATTAGCATATCTAGGCTAATTTTATCACATCCTTCGGCATTTGACTTTAAACTTTTAATTATTTGTATTATTCTATCCAAGCTAATAGGTTGTAAGTGAAAGACTTCGTCACTGAACTTGTGAAATTCGAAGTATGTCAACTGCGATATACAAACATCTGGATTTCCTGGTATATTTAAAAAGTGGTTATTAATCATGTTAGGATCATTTAAAAATGCTGGTAGCTCAATATTGGTCTTAGGAAGTAACGTATTTTTAAGGTTTTTCCACAACTGTTTTGGATCATGAATTTTACTATTTATATTATGTTTAAAATAAGAAGATTTTTCGTGGAAAAGCGCAGTGCTAACAATTGATTTTAGAGACTTGTAATACTCCTTTTTTGAGTCTGACTTAAACTTATGATAATCAGCAGCGGCATCGTCGCGTAACTTCATCATAAGTTTAATTATATCAGTGATCCAGGGATAAGAACGACGTTTTATAACTACTGTTTTCTCAGGTGCATGGCAGTCAAACAGAGCTAGAATACAAAAGTTAAAAGCATTCACCATCTCATCAACTGAATTATGGGATTCTATTTGATCCCATTTGATAATTTGCAGGTCTTTGTTAAAATTATCTAAACAAATATATTTTTTAGATCTGTATGTTATCGTGTAAGGCGTTGGTTTTTCGCGTTTAATTAGGAACTCACAAATAACAAGGCAGTGCCCAAAAAGAGAGCCCATGTGCTCCAAAACAATTTTTTTTGGGCGTAAATCGGTACAAATGACTTCAATCAATGTTTGAGTAGTTTCAGTAAAATGGGTGGGCTCAGTGACAAATTGTAATAAATTAAAACTAGTTAAGAATGACATAAATTTTTGAGTTTTAGCATCATTAGGGAGTAAATAATTTATATTAAAGTCACCCAATAAAACCAAATTGTCATATTTGGGAAATGAACTAATTGTATCAGAAATTGCGTCAAATAATAAATCTACATCCATCCATTGCGGACGGTATGCAGTACCGACCATTATCTTTCTTCCGTTAAGGGTCAAAGTGAGCCACATTTGTTCGACTAACGTATGCAGGGGATCTACCGGGTGCGTATATGTGCGTACACACATGTTAGAATTCCGCTTTATAAAAAATCCCACACCACCTCCGCGTGTACGCCCACCCGATGGTCGAGGGATGTGACGTAATGTATACCCAGGGACCACAGGCGCACGACCGTCCGCACCTGTTTTCAACCAAGTCTCATTTACTGCCAGCAGCTCAAGGTCACACCGAGTTACTGAAGCTATAAAATTATCATGATTTGTGCCGAGGGACCCAGCATTATACAAACCTACTTTTATATTTTTGTTATTAACCATACGAGTGATTAAGAATGGTCAAAACGGTATGAAACAGACACAGTGAGTTGGAATTATAAACTGAGTTAGTGTAAAGTGTAGTTTTAACGAAACCATAATTTACTACTGTACATAATATAGTAAATATTAAATTATAAATAAATATAAAAATAATAATTACATAAATGAATTGGTTACAATAGATAAACATAACACGTGTGAGTGTATGTACGGTACGTATTTTTTTATTAATATCAGATGCAATTTCTTTTACTTCAATTAAATAATATAGATAATTTAAAAAAAAAATTTTTAACAAAACAAACATACATAGTAAAAATAACGTAATAAATAAAAATAATTAACAATACAGTGCGCTTTAAAATGGCCATAAAATAAAGCAGATAATAAACTACCAAAATTTTTCAAACAGCTCCAGTCCCAAAAATTCTACTGACATCGGCGTCGGACCGGAAAAAGAGCGCCTGTTTCCCATCGGTCTGCCGCGCGAATACGCGACCCCTCTTAGTCCAAGAGTAGCGCCATTGATGTTTGCGACACTCCTCTCGGACGTGATGGAACAGCTGCCGGTTGGTTCGTGTTAGCCGTTCGTTGACATAAACACGGCGCGGTGGTCCCGCCAGCCCGATATCTGACGACGAGAAATTACGACGAACGCGCGCCGCTCGCAGTATCTCGTCACGAAGGCTGCGGCGCGACAGTCGCACGACGACACGACGCGGGCGCCCCGGCGCTACGGTGTCGCCGGCGCGGCTTGAGTCTAGCGGTCCGACACGCTCAGCAAACACGATGTCCTGATCATCGAGGGTGACTCCTAATTTCGCGGCCAGAACGGTAACGGTGTGCAGCACGTTTTCGCTCTTCTCTTCCGGTAAATGTCCGATGTCCAAATCAGAGAGAAGATTTTCCTGATCCCGTTCGTTCAACTCCAGCTTCAGTTGGACCACCGTTTGCTGAAGAACGGCTAACTCCTCGGTTGATGTGGACACCTCCTTTAATTCAACAGCTACGAGTCTGCGCTCCATCTCATCCACCCTTCCAACCAAGTTCACTAGGGACGCACGAACCTCTTTGCGAAAATCGCGTTGCTCAGCCATATATGAAGCGAGCTCACGGCGCATAGCTCGGATATCTGTGTCCTCAGTAGGGGGTGCAGTATGCACTGGGGGGTGGGGCAGCGACATCGTGTCATCCTTGCGGAGAGGTGGGATTGTTGAGGCCCCAGTTATGCCTTTCACGGGCGTACCACTATTGTCTCCTTTGCGCTGATTTTTTCTACATTCAGGGCAAGTCCAGTCGCTCGACACTGTGGTGCAATCTTGTATAGCAACACACCCTTTATGAAAAGTAAGGGGACATTTTGTACAGGTGGCGGCACCTGTCGGCGACAGGAACTTTCCACAACCCGCGCACTTCGCCATCGGATAGTGTGGACTCGAAACGGCAATCAAAAGCGGCAAGCGTAGGCAGGCTCAGATTGGTGACTCAGGCCGACAACGCTAGATGGCGCTAAACAAAATCAATGTAAATCAGATCACCCGATTTTGTGGGCACAGTGCATAGAGATTACCCACCTTTATTTTAAATTAGATCTTTAGATGGACTATATAAATAGTAATTATTACAGATCTGGGGCGTATAAAATCTTGCGAACACTAGCACAGCCGCAGCAGACAAATGCGCACACACTAACACAAATTGCACACCAAACTACTACGTGCTACTATTTTATTATCAATTAAATACGCGAGCGTATACTGCTTGTAAGCCGTCCGTGACGCCACTCCACTATTGTTAGTACTTTTGCCTCATTCAGGATGCAAGCGTAATTTATATTCCAGCTCTGTGATAAAAACCAATTTTGAGGTAAAGACTATGAAAATCACCTCCATTTACAATACAATGATTGCTTTATAGTGAAGAGCTACAAGCATTTTTAATCATTTTTGGTCATGTACCCAATTTTTCAACCTTGTGTGGTACTAATGGCATATTTTTTATGTACTAAGTGCCTTGACCTTTAAAATGAAAATATTTTTAAATCATAAGCCCATTTATTAGACCAGGGCTGAAGTCTTTGAAAATGGTATAAAATGAAAAAAAAAATAGTAGGTAGAAACCCATTGGAAAAAGAAGAGAATATAACAAAAATGAAAGGAAATATAATTTACGGGTGATCTGAGGTCAGGGGGGAAAGGGGGTGAGTTTTAGGGCTGTATCTATTAGCAACAAAGCTACGACTACTAAGTCCTATGGAAAAAAGTTAAATGGCATAGTTGTAGGTAATAAAAAGATCGAAAACTTTTGGATATACACTTTATGCGAAATATTCAAATAACCAAGGTTTTGGTTTTTTATTTGTAACTAACAAAAAAAATGATTTAAAAATTTTTTTTTTACCATATTTTAACGTAGTATTAAAAAAGCACCCTAATTTTCAATTGAACATTCTCTTTTTTATTCTCAGTTTAAGTTTGGTAGCGGAACTCACAGGGTGCGTAAGTTTTATTCGCTATTTGTCCTCTTATGCAGGACGACTCTAGCGCGATGGCGCGCGGCCCAGGTGCAAGAGTCAGGCGGGCAGCGCGAGCGGCGGCCGTTCATAGCCGCTGAGTGCAATGACCTGCCACGAGCTGAGACATGGAGGCTGGAGATCGTCAGAGAGATCGCTAAAAAAGTTGCGCAGATACAAAATGGTAAGCAGTTTTCAAAACTTAGTAAATCTTGAATAAGTTACGTTATTATTAATTGAGAGCTGATGAGATTCGTTTTCTTCTTTCTAGCCATTAAACGTAATCAAAATGAAAAACTAAAAACATTTTCTATTTAATTTTTTTAAACTATATTTGAACTATCTTTCTAAAATACTACGTAGTAATTTAAAGTATTGTCCGACTTTTTGTTAAAAAAAATAATAGAAGCAATTCATTTGTTATCGTTTCCAATAGGCCATGACTTACAAAACCGTTTATTTTTTCCAACACTAGAAAAATCATGTGAAATTTTAGGTTTTTTGCTAATATAATATTTTATACCCCATACCTAAAATGGACGAAATAGACGGTGAAACAGCTCAACCAAGTTCATCCAAAGAGCCCAGTGTAGTTTCCACTACACTGCAGCTCCTCGATATTCCAAACTCCCCTAATCCGTCAATCAATATTGCAAGTCCAGTCCGCATAACGTCTACAATCGAATCTCCTGTACAATCGCCGCAGCGGCAAGGCAGCCCTACCAGAAGTGTAATCTCGGCACCAGAAAAAGTATCCAATAGAAGTCAGGAAAGTCAACAAAGTAAAAAAAGCCAGAAAAGCATACGTCCAGAGCAAGTGGGGCGAGATATTGCTCAAAAGATGCCCAATCTTGAACCAATCCGCAAAACACCTACAATCGAATCTCCTGTACAATCGTCGCAGCGGCAAGGCAGCCCTACAAGTAGTGTAATCTCAGCACCAGAAAAAGTATCCAATAGAAGTCAGATAAGTCAAGAAAGTCAAAAAAGCCCGAGAAATATACATCCAGAACAAGTGGGACAAGATATTGCTCAAAAGGTGTCCAATCTTGAACCAAAAAGCGCAGACATAAGTGACCATATCGATGAATTGACCGATACTGTCAAATTACTTTCAAAAGGTATTGCAGACCCACACTCACCTGCTGTTTTCAGCAATGTAGATAAAATCGCAACTATGAGCCAAGTATTAACAAAAGAAGCTAAAGCTCTCCGAGAGTCCATAAAAAGCTTAACGGAAGATATTGTAAAAACTAAAAAAGAACTTTGCAAATGTGGTCCCTTGGTTGATCCAGAAGATGTCAGCTTCCCTTACCATCTATTTCTCATTGAGTTAATTATTAACAAAATTCACATGAAGTGCGAATGTTTTGATTTTGATTATAACAATTTGATAATATCTGCATCGTTTTTGGGGAAACAGCCCATCGTGTTATATGACGCAACATATGGGAAGATTGATAATTTCACCAAGTTGAATGTTGGGAAATCCACATTGTTCGCTATGACCTATGATAAGATTTGTTCCATCAAAGAATTCGAGGTCGTCATAGAACTGACAAAACAACCTCCGTGCTCCAGTTGTGTCACAAGAATAGGAGAAACGCATATGGATTATACGAACGAATTTATCGAACTACGAGAAGAGCTCTGCAAGAAATGGATGCAAGAGCAACCTAAAGACAATATTATGTGCACCACTTCGACACCCCTTTCGAAAAACATGTATTATATTTCCTGTGGAGACATCGACCATCAGGACTCCATAGGAATAATTGAAGTCACGGTTCGGATGTCCTTTCTCGGTAAAGAAATCACTACAGCTTTCACTGCTTGCCCAAAACCGCATGGCACGACCCTGCTTTGTCAAGAAGATAATGGAATGGCAATGTACTCATGCCAGAAGGTAGAAATGGATGACCAAGGGAAAGTGCTTTTAGATGAAGATGTTTTGAATAAGAAATCAACGCCATGCTATTCTCCGAGTTTGCCGACGCGAGGATCCGATAGTCTTAGGTCGCAACTTTCCATGATCGTGTCATCGAAGAGATCTTATGGACCTGTGCAGTATTCTAATTACAACCACTATGAAGGTAACAAGATCGCATAATGTTTGCATTTATAGTTTAAGCATACCAATTTTTCTTTACAAAAATGATTTTATTACCTTTTTAATTTACAGAAGGCATCCCGAAATATGATGAAATCACTACCACAATAAACGCGAACGAGCTGAAAATAAAAGTTCCTAAAAGCACCAAAGTGGAGAGAATGGGAAAGTACGATAAAATTCAAGAACTTTGCACGTGTGAAGCCAATCCTTACAACACCGGTGACCAAATACAATTCGCTATGCCTCCGGACCTATGTGGGCCCGAGAAAAGCCATAAACCGTATACGGCCAATTTGAAATACACTTACAACGGATGCAATCGGACTAGTGACACTAAAAACAGGAAGATAATCAACGTGACACCTACTAACTGCCCTGTTCCAGTTGCGATGGAAAAAATGGTACACCCATTAAAAGATGTGTTTATTCTAAAGATAGGAAAAAAGTTGGAGACGAAAGATAAGAAGACAGACTTGGAAATTGAACTAGTGACTCCAAAAGCACCTAAAGACAATCAGGAAAATGCTGTAAGCGATGTGGCTCAGCAGAGCAGTGCTAATGATTTGAAGAAGTTAAAATTAAAGGGAAAGAAAAAAGACGGAAAGAGAGGGAAAAAGAAAAAAGGGAAAAAGAAGAGAAATCTGAACTAACACTACAGTAATATAAATAAACTATTAGTCTTTTCTCCAATTGATTTTGTCTTTAATTACACACATTCATAATCTATAAATACAAATAAAAATATGTAAAGAAGCAAGTATGAACTACCTTGGTGACAAATCCCTAATTTTTGTTTTAAAAAAACTACCCCATATCCACAGAATTTGCCATATCTATACCTATCGCTATAGTAACCAGGGTAAGGATTTTTATCAGAGGTTTTAAAGACACTCATTGATCAAGAACGTTTCAGATATAAACTAGAAAGCAATCCATATTTGCTTAAATTATACATTTACCTTGATTTTTGTTTCTTTTGTAATTTTTTTTTCATATCTCGTAGTTTTGAATTTTAATGTGTGGCATGAGTGGATTATTATACGTTGAGACGTATTGACATTGCGAGGAATCGGTTAGAATCTATAATAATAATAATAATAATAACCTAACCTATCTGTCTATCTATCGATATATTTTAGCCGGTCTCGGCGAATTTCGCATCCGAGATTTGAACGACGAGATCAACAAGCTAATGCGCGAGAAGCGTCACTGGGAGGTGCAGATCAAGGCCCTCGGCGGGCCGGACCACGCCCGCGTCGGCCCGAAGATGCTCGACCAAGATGGGAAGGAGGTCCCGGGGAATAGAGGGTACAAGTACTTTGGCGCTGCTAAAGATTTACCAGGTAAGAATGGGTTATTTTTTCCCCTTTTTCCCCACCAGCTTTGTCTCACTAATGGGCACAAGGATAGGGAGATTTTGATAACTTATACTTGGGTTAACTCTATGATGCTGATGAAAGGCACACGTTTGTGTATTCTCTTAAAAGGACAAACATCAAATTTTAGGATATTTTATATAGAGGCAAAATATCTCAGGTTTCTTACGGCCGGGTTATAATTATCCAAAATTGCGTTTCTTATCCGACGTTTTGTCTGAAAAATACTAATTTCGTATATGGACGAAAAATTACTAGATTGCAAATGTTCACAAAAAAAATGTTCGGGGATGTCTTTGGGGACTGCAGATAGAAGACAAAACTAAGTAACTTGTGACATATAGCTCACGGGAAGCGTGCGGTGACGATAACGCGAGTTGACATTCTCCTCGGTTTTCAACATCTACTGCGATCATCAAGTCGTCTGCCACACGTGGCAATCTCCATATGATAAACGTCTAAGAGTTTTATGGGGGAGGCCTATGTAATGTTTTAGTAAACTTCATCCGGCTGATGGTATGCGATAAATTTAGTTATTTGACTTTGAGTCTAGCTGCGAGTGAAACGTTAATATACCCCGCTGGGTGCAGGCGTGCGCGAACTGTTCGAGCAGGAGCCGCCGGCGCCGCCGCGACGGACGCGCGCCGACCTCATGCGGGACGTGGACGCGGACTACTACGGCTACAGGGACGACGACGACGGCCTGCTTCTACCGCTCGAGAAGGAAGCCCAGGCTAAAGGTAATTAACCAGTGGAACGAACATGTTTGAATAACAATGTGGACGGTTCACAAAGCGCCACCTATTTCTTTTTTGTTTTAATCTCAATGATAAACTGTCTTATTTTGTAAACCCGGCTTATGAACTCTGCATCTGCACTAGTTTATTGCGTACAGATTGCTCTAAAATACAAAACATTCACAGCGATCGCGAGAGCAGTCGAAGAATGGAAGAAAAACAAGGAGCAAGACAAAGAACAAGAACTGCCTGAAGAAGAAAATATTTATCCAGAAGATGTAAGCATTTTCTTAATATTTTTTGTGATTATTCCCTACGTAGGCGTATGTTTACTATAAGTAGAAAAATTGCCAATTTGCAATAAATCCTTTGACTTTAGTGCTATAATATCGCTGCCGTTATGCTTAGCACCCCGATTGGCAACGGTCCGAATATTCTCCATCGTGTTCATCTCGAATGTATATGAAGGAGATGGAGAGTGCAGATATAGAATGTATCTGCAACAAAATTTTAAGTAAGGAAAGCTTAGTTAGTTGTAAGCCGACTGGCAATCCGTAAGGTCGTTAGTTCAAATACTGCAGTGAGCTTTAACTTGTGTGAAGGAAAACATTGTGATGATACCCTAGTATAGCGATAGGGCATTTTCTTATGCTTGCCTGTGGGCTCAAAAGCGAGAACCTGTTAAGGCCTCTGGTGTTACAGATGTATTGACTACGTTGTCTGCTTTCCGTTGGATGGGTCGTATGCTTGTTTCCACCCTTTAAGTGAGTTCCGGCAGCCTTAATTGAGAGTCGGTTCCCCTTCTACCACGCCACTATCGGCCATATTGTCCACTGCTGAAAAGGCTACTTATTGGGTAATAGAAGTTCATTTTGACAGCCTCTGTGGTGTGGTGGTTGAGCAGGTCGGCTAATAACCCGGAGGCGGCGGGTTTGATTCCCGCGTTAGTACATGTATTTGTGCACAGAAAAAAAAGCGCAAATACTTGTTGGGTCTGGGTGTTGTGGGACCGTGGTCCTCGTAGTTAGACACGGGGAATCCTAGTTAGGGTCTAGGATCTATGTATGTGATCGTTGGGCGTTATTATTATTTATTTATTGTTCCCGCAGCCCGACGACAGGCGAATAGAAGATGATGATGAGCCAGTGGTCTCAGCGAGGACTTCACACGTAGCGGTGCCCTCACAGAAAGACATAGAAGAAGCATTGCTCAGAAGAAAGAAACAGGAACTTCTAGAAAAGTATGGGTGTTTAGATGTGAAGATGGAAGAAAGCTGACAGAGGGGGTTGATTTAGTTGTAAGATTGAATTATAGGGTATATTTTTATACTTGTGTTTTATTTAGTGAAAAGAAACTTATGATTTTATTAATCACGAGCTTCTGCACGCAGCTTCGCCCGCGGCGTGGCCTATGGAAAACTAATTCAACCACCCATTTCACCCTCTTAAAGGTGGAATTTCGAAAAATCCTTTCTTAGCGGATGCCTACGTCATAACATCTACCTGCATGCCAAATTTCAGCTCGATCCATGCAGTGGTTTGGGCTGTGCGTTGATAGATCACTATGTCAGTCAGTCAATTAGTCAGTCACCTTTGAGTTATATATATTTAGAGATTTTGATTAGAATCAATATCCATATCTTTTTTGGTTCGGAACCGAATTGATAACAAAAAACTTATAGTTCTAAGTGTTATACCATAACTTTAGAAGTGTTTATTAGTAAGAGGATACCCCCTTGCTAATAACGACTGGATAGTTAACGAGTAAGTTTTAAGAGTTTGATCAAATTAGTCCAAATGTTCTTGTATAATCAGGAGCTTACAAAAACTAAGACGATTTAGAGTTTGACAACATTGCCCTCGGTGACCTGATCATGTGTCAGTGAATTTGACGTATACATCTCTTAGTCTCTATTGTTTTAGCAATAGAAGTTCTATTTGCATGTATTTGACAGAGCACTAAACAATGGACTATTCATGTCAAACTGGAAGGACTTTATAGCAAATAGGCATTTTTAGCAATTTTACAAGTATAAATGAAATTAGTTACTTAAAATCATTGTACTATGCATATAAAATTACAGTAATATTAATATTACATGTGGGTTTGAAAAAACAAATGTTCTTGTGGTTATACTTATTGAGTATAATGGCTCGGCTGGGTCAGGACAGACTTACAGAGTCGTCCATTCCCAGTAGTTCATTAGTTGCATCGATTGTACTAGTGGGGCTGTAGGTGGCGAAGAGCAGTCACAGGTCGCAAAGCACTTCGACGTTACTCAGTCGCTCTGCGCTGGCGTTAAGAACTCTGGTTTCGGCTGACCCAAAACCAATACACATTGGGTATGAAAATATAAACACAGGTATCATATTTGCAATCAATTTATTTCCGAACAATATTATGTATTGTTTTGGGACATAGGCTATTTATTTCCAAGCAAAATATACACAATATTCGAATCATACATGAGGATACCTATCCTAACTGATTTCTAAATCTTATGATTTTCATTCAATGAATATTTATTTTCTAGAGTTTAAAACTAAAAGGGAAGTATACTCGTAAGTTGCAACATATTTGAAAAACATCGATCTACAAAAATAAACTGGAACTCTGAGTAAGTACATTTTATCGTTGTGCTATAAAAATGATTGTTATAATTGATTTTTAAGTCATGTATGCATTCTTTATAAAGACAAACCGTCTGACAGCTGCTTCTTAAGACAACAAAATGCACATTTTTTATATGTAAGTAGTTTACAATTTTATGATACAATTTTATTTGAACTTGCACGATAATCAAATACCTCTATATAGTAATGGCATTGAAATAAGTATCATAATATAAAATCAGTGAACATAATCTTTTTATAAGCATTATTTCTCGATTTTTATAATATATATAAGATACTAAAAAGAGGTTCAGACAAACACTAATTTAACATTATTTGTACAAAATCTGCTTTAACTATTGGAAATCGAAGACCGTTTTATAATCATATATTTATTTAGCTCTTATTTGCACACTGGTGATAAGAAATTAACCTAAAAGTTTCCGTTTTGCGATTAATTCTAATTAAATTAGGAATGTACAAACTTAACATAATCATAAGCTCATATACAATACAATAAAGTAAAAAAAGAGTAACTAAAGCCCGATATACACGAGGCTAATTTTTCAAACCAGGATACCAAGATAGTAAGCTAGCAAGCCAGCAATTCTGGCTTCGTGTAAACAGCACTAGTATGTGGCATGTCATGTGCAAAGCCAAGACAGCAAGCAAGGATTGTATACCGAAGTTCTACCTTGATGTCCTAGTTTTGAAAACTAGCCTCGTGTATCTCAGGCATTACGATTCAAGCATATTTTAAATCTGCAATGCCTCGTAACTTTTTAAGTTTATACAGACATTAAAGCAAATAAAACCGTGACTCGAATTTTACCAGTAATACCTAAAATGTAAGTATTTTCTGTTTGTTTACACCGTCATCCCCGCCTAAGATATTTTTTTTACTGTTGCCCTCGTAACCTCGTATACACGTGACACATTCACTTACATTAAAGATATTAACAGTAACACTAAGCATTGCTATGAAAATAGGTCTTATATCTAAAAGCATCTATATCTAATCCAGCCTAACAGACAATTTTCAAAAATCAGAAGAGAACACGAAAATATATTTAGTATCATACATATTTATATAAATTTTTTTCTAATACTTTTAATTTAGAGCATTTTACATCTAAATCGTAACAATAATTATTATATTTGAAAGGTTATTATTACAAACTAATAAATTAGGTGCCACTGCTATAAAAATCTACATCCATCATTTATTAGGATTGTATTGCATTGCATCAACTCTACAAATATTTTAATTGCTTTGTATTAGATCGATAATTCGCTAATTAAGTTATTTTCCAATTTGGAAATCTTTATCTACGTCCGCTGATTATGAAGTGATATATGAGTTAACACAAAAACGTGTCCCATCTAATTAAATTGCGATCAGGGCCAGCCTGAAAATTGGGACAAAAATAAAATAAACGGTCATCAACAAATATTGCGAAATAAAACACGCACTTTTTGGTATTTTTTTTTGCATTCCACTGGATAAATGAGAGAGACTAAATGATAAAAGTGACACGCAATTACGTATTCAAATTCATCATTCCACAATAGCACGTGTCCAAAAGTGTAAATCAACGGGTACAGAGCCCAAACATCAAACTTTGTACTATGTATCAAAATAAAATTATGTAATGAAGAGAAATGGCTCGACGTAAAATTATCCCTGAACATTGAATATCTATAGAACAATTAATAATATAATTATCACCATCATCGTTCCCGCAGTTTTAATATAAAGTGTAATGACAGTTATTGGAACAAGTTCTGCTGCTTTGCGTCATTTTCGAAGTCGCTCCACGCGTTGTTTAACTCCATGAATATCATCTTTGCTATATTCTCATTAGGGGTGCCCATTTGCTGTTAAAAAATAAATAAACAAACATTTATAGGTTAAATTTCATATCCGCCATCGCCAGCGCCATCTAGCCCCAAACGAAGTAAAGCTATTATAACTATGGTAACTATACTCTGTTCGCTGAAGAACTCGATAGTAAAATAATAGCGTACCTTATCCGGATGTACAGCGAGGCATGCTTTCCTATAGTTCCGTTTGACGTCGGCCGCTGACACCAGTTGCGACATGTCGCAGCGATTCCAGCGACAATCGTCCCACACGACCGTGTGTAGCGAGCACATTAATGCTCGTATGTTCGCTTTTTTGCCTTCCGACTGAAAAAGTACAATAAAATACAAAAATACTGAACACAACAATAAACACTAGCGGCTCTGTGAGCAGACCTCGCGACTTTGTCTTTGCATAACTAACAAACGTAAAAAATCATTTTCAACGACCATAAAATCCGCTCTTTTGATACATTTCTAATAACTGAATCGATAATGACAATAAAAATTCCATGTAATTATCAAACCCATTCACTACATTTCACGAGAATCGGTTGAGAAATGCGCCCTGTAGAGAGAATATAAACAGTTTTACAAACGGCAGCCTGACAAGAAGATTGTATCTAAATATACCTGTATAATGACATGCCACAGAGATCGTATGTAGGGAGTAGAGCTGCCATACTAACACAGCTTAGAATGATTTGTAACGTCACTGCGTGTTTGAGCTGTCGATTTCTATTCTAGTATCTTAAAATGCTTATATCTTTATCGTTTTTATTTTGTTTTCAAGTCTATGTATTGAAGAATACAATTTAATTATACAGTATAAAATCAGTCAGCTTATTGGATGAAAAGAGCTGAAGACCGGGGCAATGGCTTTATTGGACGAGGGATGTCAGCACTGGATTAACACAGGCTGAGATGATAATAGAAGGGATTCACATGCCAAAGAGATTGTATGTGGAGCTACTAGCTTAGGAATGAGGTACAACCATTTGCGTGATGACTGGTAACTGACGTCACTGAATGTTTCAGCTGTCTCTTTCTATTCCTTTATTTTAAAATGCCTGTGACTTTGTAATTTTTTGATATATTACATTTTTGTTTTCACGGCTATCTATTTTTTGAGGTATATCATTTATTTATGCAATAAAATTATAGCAGTCATATATTCCTAATGACAAACTTAGGGATGATAACATTGAGCATATTATGTAGATGAGTGTTTGAGAACCATCGCACTGGGCGGCAAAGTCTACCTATATATGTAGAACGGACTTGGCGTTCAACAAATACAGCCGAACCGGTTATGCCGGCTCGTGTAAGTGTATTGAGCTTCTTAAGTTCTTACCCATTCAATAATTTTCAGTTTGTCCGGATCCATCGTTTGAACAAGTTCCTCCTTCCTCATGGCATTCATGGTCTTCGGCCCGGCGTCGCGCTTGCTCGCGAACTGGTACCCCTGGCTGCCGAGCAAGTCTCCGAACACGTCCGCCGGCTTTTTGTTGGCTTTTTCCTCTGCTGGAGTTTTGGCCGGCTCGAAGTGTGCTCGACTGAAATAATACAAAACAATTTTGTTATATTAACATCATCTTAAAAGAATAATATGCTTTAAAAACCTCTTAGGTTAAACCAACTTCAATCGCCATAAGATATTTTGATTTAAATACAAACGACTGAAGAGATTATTATAGAATTTCGATGGGATAAATCTTACAGTAATAAATAATAAAAACTTAGAAATAATTAATAATAATCCCTTCTAATAAAACGAAAATTATACAACTCAGTTTATACATTTCGGAGATATGGGGTAAAAAACACATTAAAAAAAGAAAAAAAAACAAACAAAACTGATTGTTTTAATTTAATTTTATAGTCGGTTAAAAAGGGTTAAAGGCTTATTTAAGCAGGCATTGAACGTAGTATTTAATTACCGACCTCCATTAAATAATAAAGCGGCACCTAAATAAATAGACGGCTCACTTGTAATCAGCCTGATGCGCGGGCGAGCGCGCGGGCGTGTGCGGCGCGGGCGTGTGCGCGGGGGACGCGCGCGGGCTCACCGCGGGCGTTGACCCCGGCGGGGCCATTGACCCCGGAGGCGCCATCGACACTGTCGGAATGTTCCCCTGGGCATGTGTAGGGGTGGGCGTGGTTGTAGGCACGGCGTTCCCTAGTAGACCTAAATCTGCGATAGGATCCTTTCGGGTTGGTTGCGCCTGTTCTAGTGGCACGCTTTGGGGTCGCCCTGTGGAGGTAATTAAAATTAGAAACTCAAAATTTAGATTTTTTATTGATAATACAACAGCGCCAAGCAATACGATCACGAAACGAAATAAAAAAATTATCTTTTCCTGGGTTCAGTTTGGATTGAATTATCTCGCGGAGAGACGTTTTGATTGTCATAAAGTTGGTTATGATAATGACATAAAAATAAGCATAAAATGAACAACGGCGGATCGGGGCGTGGGAAGGGTTTTAACGGAGTTACACTGAATATTCTTGATTCATTTTAAATCAACTTTCTGCGCGCCAAATACGAGTTATTCGAATATATTATTCCAGTCTTCAACTATACCATTCCCACCTTCAAACATATTGTTCATACCTTCGACTATATTGTTCCCACCTTCAAACATATTGTTCCTACCTTCGACTATATTGTTCCCACCTTCGAATATACTATTCCCAGTTTCGACTATATTGTTCCCACCTTCGACTATATTGTTCCCATCTTCAAATATATTGTTCCGACTTTAAACATATTGTTCTCACCTTCAAATATATTGTTCCCACCTTCGACTATATTGTTCCCATCTTCAAATATATTGTTCCCACTTTGAAACATATTGTTCCCACCTTCGAATATATTGTTCCCTCCTTCGACTATATTGTTCCTAGTTTCAAACATATTGTTCCCATCTTCGAATATATTGATCCCGCCTTCGAACATATCGTTACCTTCATCGTGCGGCAGCAGCGGCGTGAGTAAGGGCTCCTGCTTGGGCAGGGGGTCGTTGAGCCCGAACGGGTCGAACATCTCGCGGGCCGCGCCCGCCGGCGGCTCCGGCAGGTCGCTGATTATAGGCGCCGACGTAAACGGCTGTCGAATACTTCACCAGGTAAAGTAAATAGGCAAACATGCAAATTGCATTGTAAATCGACAGTAATGACTTTTATGCAAGAGTTCATCTAGGTAGGTAACAAGCTGATCTCGCAAAGATACTGCGAGTATGGATGGCGTGGTGGCAGGGAAGTGGGAGGGCATTTCCCCCTCAAAAAAACAAAATAGGTAACAAGCGTTTTGATTTGACCTTTATAATGCAAACGGCTATGGGATTGAACTTATTACTAGCAGCTCAGCTATAACCTGGACGTTTTCAAGAGGAGAGTGAACAGCTTTTTTATAGGTCAGCGTGCTACATCGTCGACCACATTGTCGCTTAACATCGGTAGAATAGTCGTCAAGCGCAAGCCTATCTATAGTCCGCAATCGCTACCTATAATTTATTTATTCTATTTGGCACTACTGTGTTCCGGTTGGAAGGGCACTGTAGCTAGTCAAATTATAGAAACAAAAGTCCATCGAAAACAGTTCACTTAAAAATCTGCACTCTCCGTCCCTTACGCTACATTTAGAATGAAAGAGATGGCTAGTGAGTCACCCTACTAATACAAAGAGATAAATAACTTGCCTCCGGATTATCAGCCGCTGCCCCGCCTACTCCACTCAAAAAATCGCCAAACGCATCGTCTTGTTTCTCCATCATGCCGAAGAAGTCGAACGAATCATCGCTTTTCAGCTTCCGCTCATTTTCAACCGGTTTTTGTTGAGCTCCGGTACTTAGGTTTAGGAAATCAGCCGTTTCATCGGGAGCAGGGGCAGGGGCTGGGCCGAGGGCAGACGAAGGGGGGGAAGGACGAGGGGGAGGAGGGCGCGGGGGGTGGGGGCAAGAGCTGCGGGGTGGACGCTCCGGTTCCTTTTGAGGGTAGTCTGTTGTCACTGTTGAATTAATGTTACTCTATTAAACCGATAAAGACGTTTATTAATTCGAAGACTTGACTTTGACAATCAATGATCAATATGTGTCTAAGGTTTCTACGACGATTTGTAGGTACGAGTACTTTGTTTTGTCAGCGTTTATAAAAGTGTTTGGTTGAAAGAGTTATATTGAATCTCAAGTTGTTTGCTATGAGCTTTTTGTTGGTTTTTGATGAGTATAAGTTAGAGGTTGAAAATGTAGTGCAATTAAAATCTAAGTGAGATCAAATATTAAATTTTCTATTTGAAATCTTGAAACATTATAAAATAACTGATATTAAAATGTATGCAATGAATGTACGATTCATGCACTACCAAAAAATATTATTATCTAGTAGAAACGATGCAAATTAAAGTGTGAAGCAGCTTATGCACTATGTATTACGGTTTTGGTTCGTTATGGGGACGCAAAATGGTCCATATTAACCGCAATGGTAAATACATGAATTATAGTACTTGTCATAGGTATTCAGCGCAAGCGATCAATAGTGAGCAAGCTCAAATAACATCTTCACAAGTACCATAAAAGGTCATAAAAATAAAGGGTAAAACAGGTTAGTGTTTAAAAACAGATGGTTTTGATTGTTTGATATCTACAGCTAATGATATAAAAACCATTCCGCTACACATCGACTACGAAACATACTTCTTTTTGGTGCTGTGGCTGGATTCTTTCGGAGGTTAGCTGAGTAATAAATTACTACATGTTACATCATATATTCGATATAAATAAATAAAACACTGATAGCATGTACTAAACTTAATCCTCGTGTATTAGAATTTTAAGTTATAAAACTGTTTCTATGAAGAAAAAAATGGATATTACCGCCCATTGTAATCTACTGAATCGTTATTTCCTTTTTTTGTATTTGTGAACTTGGTGTCAATAAATAGTTTATCTATCTACCTATCTAGTATGAGCTATAATAAGCGATATAAACTGGATGTTGATTTGCATCCCCGCAATTATTACAACATTTACCGCAGTTATAGAATAAGAATCAATAAAAAAAAAACTAAAAATTATATATAGTTCCCATAGTACAAGCTTTGCTTAGTTTGGAACTAGATGGCGCTGTTTGAATTGTACACAAATATTTATTTATTATACTTTATAAAAATTCAATTTTCTAAAAATAAAACCGTCGTGTGTGAAAACACGACATAAGTCTTGTGAAAATTGAGAAATCACCCCGATTACCCCAATTACGCGGAAAGGATTCCGCATCGCATACACCTACACAAAAACGATTGTTTCATCATAAAAATTATTTATGAAATATTCAGCTCTTTTTTTGTATTTTTTATTTTATTTCAAACTTGTATGTAAGTATGCGTGGAATTTAAATTACTTTGATAGGTGATTCAGTGTATGAATTACAATATACCCTACAAATATGGAGGAGGCAACATCATTTATATCTTCTATCGAGAAAGCGATTGACAAATGAAAACGCAAGAGTTGACGCGATTCGAGTGATCGTTCATTGGTTAAACACTTTCTCGAGAGAAGAGTTATGTCGATTTTTATAGCTCACGCTGGTCCAGCAGGACAGGTTACTTGAAATGAAACGTGATCAATTTTTGTTCTTATTTGAAAATTTGACAGTTATACGATTTTATGACAGTTTACTCAGAAATAGATCTATTAGGCTTTAAAACTGTTTCGGTAGCGTAACAACAGTTGAAATATTCAACTTCATTCTAAAAATAGTCAAACCTCGACGACTACCATAACGAGGCGATTGAAAAATAACTTGAATAATGATCAAAATGAATATTTGTCACTCACCAAAATTGTCGATAGTTTCGTCTCGCTCTAACGTAGTAGAGAATAGTACATCAGGGGTGCGTACTGGGAAGGAATGGTCGCTCTCCCACGGCGCATTGCCCGGCTTGCAGCGCTCAGTTTCATGGACCACGTAGCTTATGACAACTGTCGTGTTTCCTGAGAAGTGGTCGTTGTGTGGCGTAGACTCGTCTATTCCGTCGATTTCGGACCTATGGGAATAAAAAATAATAATAGTAACGCCCAACGATCACATAGATTCTGGTACCTATGACTCCCTGTGTAGGATCCAGGAACTATGAGGACCGTGGTCTCACAACACCCAGACACAATTTATTTAATAATATTTGAGCTAATAATTTAATAGTATTTGAGCTTTTTTTCTGTGCACAAATACTTTTCCTGTCGCTGGTCATGAGCCGACCTGCTCAACCACAAAATCATAGAGGCTGTCACTTAATTCTTATATTTATGTTACATGAATATAAGAATCATATTGCTTATAGACTTAATCTAAATACATATTGTCCAAGCTTCAATCAACAAAACCGCCAACGAGCACAAACCGCTTCGAAAGCAGAGGCTATCAATTTTTCACTACAATACTGAAAATGAAGGTACGTAGAAATAATGTTCAATTTATAAATAATACAAGCTTAGAGTTAATTTTTATTACGTCAAATCTTAAATACTATCAGCCGTATTTTTAAACGTAAGTTTTAATCAACGCTTGAAATTTGTTGTCGGTTTTTCGCTGACGTCAAATGTCACGTGCGAGAAAGAAATAGGACACTATTGGCATTGATTAAATTTAATTAACGCTTTAAGGTTGTTATAAGCAAACGAATCACGAGCCCGATCTGTATCCGATCACTATTCCTACAGTGAAGTATTACGTTTCCTGTTACAGAAACATTGAAGTATTACATTTTCTGTTACAGTAACAGTAAAGTATAACATTTCCTATTACAGTAACAGTAAAGTATAACATTTCCTATTACAGTAACAATAAAGTATAACATTTCCTATTACAGTAACAGTAAAGTATAACATTTCCTATTACAGTAACAGTGAAGTATAACATTTCCTATTACAGTAACAGTGAAGTATAACATTTCCTATTACAGTAACAGTAAAGTATAACATTTCCTGTTACAGTAACAGTGAAGTATAACATTTCCTGTTACAGTAACAGTGAAGTATAACATTTCCTGTTACAGTAACAGTGAAGTATAACATTTCCTGTTTCAGTAACAGTGAAGTATAACATTTCCTGTTACAGTAACAGTGAAGTAATGAATAAATAATAAAATAACCAGTTGCAGTAACAGTGAGGCATAATATAATAATCTAGTGTTTTTTTTTTTTGCGGTATTATGTAAGGTATTGTTATTTCATTTTGTAGTACCTGTTGTACTTGACGGCGAGATGTTCGTGCGGCAGCGCGCCCGTGTGCAGCCGCACGGCGAGCGCGGGCACGGCCAGCACGCGGCCGAGCTGCGCGCGGGCGTGCGACACGCTGATGCACACGTCTCCGGTCACTTTTGTATCTAGAGGAATCGCCACCTGCAATAAATTAATAAATATTTGTACACATTTCACACAGCGCCATCTAGCTCCAAACTAAGCAAAGCTTGTACTATGGGAACCAGGTAACTGATACAATACTTAATCTTTTTTTAAATATATACATAGAACGAGCTTCTACCCGCAGCTTCGCCCGCGGTGTGGCCTATGGGAAAATAATTCAACCTCCAATTTCACCCTCTTAAGGGTGGAATTTTGAAAAATCCTTTCTTAGCGGATGCCTACGTCATAACATCTACCTGCATGCAAATTTTCAGCCCGTTCCGTCCAGTGGTTTGGGCTGTGCGCTGATAGATCACTATATGTGTCAGTCAGTCAGTCAGTCACCTTTGAGTTATATATATTTAGATATTTAAATAAAATATAACACCCAGACACATAAATAATAAACAGACAAATCATAGACGCGGGAAAGTGGGAAAGAAAACTTCCTGTTTGAAATTCGCATATTGTAATAGCCTAGCTATATTTGACATTAAGCACTTTGTAATTTTATATGCTTAGAACAATAAATTAAATTAACTAAGTACATATCTAATATATCTATAAAAAAGCGCTTATACTTGTTCTGTATCTGGGTGTTGTGAGACCAAGTATCCACATAGTTCCTGGTTCCCTTGACACAGGAAACCCTAGTTAGGGTCCAGGATCTATGTATGTGATCGTTGGGCGTTATTATTATTATTATTATTTTTTTTACCTTTTTGCTAAAAATTGCTCATTTGCATTGAAATTATTTGACTTTGACATATAACGAGCTCAATCTGTGTTTGGATGTGTTTCGTTCCTGGGAGAAGTTAAGTTAGTCACTAAGCCAGAAGAGAAATCGGATATCACATTGATAATACGCGGCGTAATAAGTTATGCAGATGACATGGTGCTGCTGAGTCTATCAGTTAGTGCTGTGAAAAGGAAATTTTAATTATTTCTGAAATTTAAACTTAAGAAATGAGTGTTACTGCTATTTAATACCCAGTAAAATATCCTTATCGGATATAACTTTGCGGTTCAGCGTTTTCTGAGGTTACTTAACACGTCTGGTATTTTTGTGAACACATATGGATTTCGATTGATAAAGCAAACATGTACGTAAACAAACGAAGGTTTTATAATGTCCATTTGAATTATGCTATACCTTGCCTTCTGCTATTGTGTAAAGATGTAACCTATCATACTCGCGAAGCGTAGACAATACGAGCCTGTCTTCGTTGTATACTTCAACGTATGGTCGACATCCATCCCTGTAAAGATTTTATATGTAATATTAAAATTAGCTATAGATCGCAAAACTTTGTGAGTTCTCGGATGTTAGCACAGATGGCTGCGCAGTACGTATATTATAGTTATTGTATGGCGGTTTTTACAATGCACTCAATTGTACCATGCGCAGTTTGATACTCGGGCCTAACATCCGAGAGCTCATAAAGTTTTGTATGAGCTATACTATTAACAATCAATCAGTTATTGTTATAAAATTGTAAATTCTAAATCACTACAACTCATTAAAAATCATGTTTTAATTCACTTAAATATAAAAATAATTTGCAAAGCTTGTTCTTTCACTGGGTTATTATATATCCTAAGCTTTCTAACAGTAACCAAAGAGCAATTTTTATCACAACTTTACCTTGCTTTTGTGAAGAGCGGGACGGGTTGAATGTTTATAGATATCAGAGAAACTGATCTAAAATGCGGGAATGTTGGTTCTGGCCTGAAACAAAAAAAAACTCAATTAACAGTGACTTAAAGCTCACTTTAACAGTGACTTAAAGCTCACTGTAACGGTGACTTTAAGCTCACTTTAACAGTGACTTAAAGCTCACTTTAACAGTGACTTAAAGCTCACTTTAACAGTGACTTAAAGCTCACTGTAACGGTGACTTAAAGCTCACTTTAACAGTGATTAGATAACATTTCTCGGAGCACTGGATACCAGAGAGTATCCAGATGCAGTGATCAATAAACATTTGATTTCAATGCAACAGGAGTAATTTCCATACTAACTATAGCGTATTGGAACTGTCAAATCCATACAAATTTCTGTTTCTATTTGTTGCAATTGAGTTACATGATCGCCCAGCAGAAAAGGATTATTTGAAATCTAATGTATAAAATGTAAACATTTCACACAACGCCATCTAGTCCTAAACTAAGCAAAGCTTGTACTATGGAAAACAGATAACTGATACAATACTCAAATACTTTTGTTTATATATACATACATAGAATACAATATAACACCCAGACACAGGACAAACACCCATGTTCATCATACAAATGTTTGTTCTGGGTGGAAATCGAACCCTTAACCTACAGTTCAGAAGGCAGAGCTACTACCAACTGAGCTATTAGGGCAGTCAAAACAAATTATCTAATACACCTGTAAGTTTTATTTTTTTCCACAATTATATTTCTCGCTTACCTTATAATATCGCTAAGGTAGTATAGATATCGGAGTTGAGAAGGCGAAATATTAATAGGCGACCGTTTCACAGCGAATATTTGCAGCGCGTCTTCTGGAACCGTCACCAGTTTAGCGTAGAGGAGTAAACCGCACACAAGCAGGCACGAGTGCTGCTTCCCATCCTGTTGACAAAATATAAGTAATTAAAAAAACGAGTGTGCTTTAGACTACACGACTGAAGTAAAACTTCTTTAGCACTTTTTAAACTTTCGCGACTTGAACTCATAATGTAAAGATTATATTTTGATAATTTTTGTGCGCGAATAGACCCGTTTTATCTTTACATTATAAAACTTCTTTAGTTTAGCTCTATCTATAAGTCGGTGTTACTTTCTTTTTGCTTTGTTTAATGTTAATGTCGCCATCTTAACAAGTGTAAATTGACATTTTACCGGAAATACCAACATAATAATACAAATTCCAAGTAATTTTTATCTTTGTTAAGTTGACAATAGTGTCGATTCTGTGTCGCATAATCTAAAGCTAAACGAAATTAACATATTTCCATCTTTTTCATTTCCCCTTTATCAGAAGAGTACCACCAAACTTTAAGTTTAGTTTTAGAGAATGCGACGCAGAATCGACACCATTGAAGATCTACGAGAACTAACTTCAACGTTCGCCTCGCATTCACCAGCTTACTCCCCAAGTTAAGCGTGCGTAAAGAAGTTTTACTATATTTATATTATTTTATTTCATACATACTCTTATACACATATACACTTACTTCACACGTAAATACGGCAGCGTCATCATCTTTGGTACATAAAAATTATATATGGATTTATTTGGGACACATCTCTGGTGTTGACACGTAATCACGACGGCGTTCAATTATCTTTCTAAATATATATATAACTCAAAGGTGATTCACTGACAGACTGTCTGACATAGTGATCTATCAACGCACAGCCCAAACCACTGGACAGATCGGGCTGAAATTAGGCATGCAGGTAGATGTTATGACGTAGGCATCCGCTAAGAAAGGATTTTTCGAAATTCCACCCTTAAAAGGGTGAAATGGGGGGTTGAATTATTTTCCCACACGCCACGCCGCGGGCGAAGCTGCGGGCAGAAGCTTGTTGGTATATAAAAATTATGTTGTATGGATTTTTTTGTAAACATCTGTAGGGTATAACCACGTGACAGCGTGACATATACTTACTTGACACGTAATCACGACGGCGTTCTTATCATCCCTCGCCAGACACTGGTACATGTTTTTGATGACGTTGTATATTTGCGCTAAGACCTCCACGGGGTTGACGGCGTGACAGCAGTCCGTAACCACCACGTTGCGAGGGAAACTGTTGCGAACGTTCCGGCACGCGTTGAAAACCGTGTAGTTACCGCCAGGATGGCGACTTTCTAGATACGCCTGTGGAAACGAGAAGATATACATTTTCTACAACACATACTACATTTACTAGGTGGTAGGATTTTACTGCAAAGTTCGTCTAGGCAGGTACCACCGCTTTGCCAGTTATTCTGCCGCCAAGCAGTAGTGAGCAAGCACTGCTGTGTTCCGGTTTGAAGGGCACTGTAGCTAGTGAAATTACTGGGCAAATGAGACTTTATGATCTGATCTCACAGTTTAGTAATCTTATTACTAAATTGTGCTGATGTCTCTGGATGACGTGCGCAGTGCAGCGTCACGCGAACCTCTATACTTTACAGTTCCGAGTGACACTGCAGCTGATATGGGTAGCCGTGTCGTTTAACATCAGGCGAACGGCTAGCTCGTCGCGTCATTCCTTAATATAAAAAATAAAATAAAAAATAAAAATATAAAAAAAAACATTTTTGTAGTAAAATTTCTTTACGCACGCTTGACTTGGGGAGTAAGCTGGTGAATGCGAGGCGAACGAAAGTTGAAGTTGGTTCACGTAGATATCCATTGTCAACATAACAAAGTCAAACATTCGGAAATCCTTTTTAGTAAAAATATAGAAATAAATAAATTAAACACTAGAAATGCCCATAACATGCATTTACGACACCCTAGAACTAACTATTGGAAAAAGACAATTTTATAGGAAGGACCAGAACTATATAATAAATTACCTAAGTCTATAAAAAAGCTTAATCATTCCAATCGATTAAAAAACTATTAAAAATCCACATTTTGAGTGATCCTACTTTACTTCTGTAACCTACATAATCTTTGACCAGACTTGTGTTGAATAGTTTTTTGCTTACCCACCTTATACAATAATTTGTTCTTGCATTTACGCCTGCATGCTCAAAGGCAAACAATGTACCAACTAGTCATGTATTTAACTAGTTATAATTTTCTCAGCGAGTGAACTATGTTCTTTGAGAAATAAAGAATCGTAAACCAGAAACATTTATAATATTATGTTGGTATTGCCGGTAAAATTACAATTTACAATTGTCAAAATGGCGACATTTATATTAAACAAAGTTATACCAGCCGATAGATGCAGCTAAAGAAGTTTTACTTCAATCGTGTGGTATAAAGCACACTCGTTTTTTTTTTATTGTTTGATAGGTTAGCTTTTGACCGCTACCTCACCGGTAAGTTACGAAGTGGTCTAAAAGGTAACACGCTTGCCTAGAAGATACCTGTTCATGCTAGATTTGAAGACTCTACCGGTAACGATTTCTGTATTATTTTGCACACAGATTACTCATGTTATGGGGACGAACATACGACACTTTTATAAGCTAAAAACGGGTAAAATGGCTTATGAAATAACGCTTCTAAAAGTCTTATAATAAACTCTTAAGGTACTATGCAATATTTATGAAATCTCAGATATTATGTTAAGTCACATTAAAATTTAACACAATAGGTATTGCGGCAACGAGGCCTAGTATATTCAAAAATATAATTGTAGAATTATTAGCGTAGCACTACCACCTATGGCATCATACACCTATTTTAATATAATTTTGACACTCTGTGGTAAACGGTGCTGGTATCACGTTGATTACTGTCATTGTATATTACTCATGAGCTATAATTTTAATGTGGTACTAATGTCGATTCTGTGTCGCGTACTCTAAAGCTAAACGAAATTAACATCTTTCCGTCTTTTTCATTTCCCCTTTATCAGAAGAGTACCGCCATACTTTAAGTTTACTTTAGTTTTAGAGAATGCGACACAGAATCGACACCACTGTTTGTTTTCCCAAATAAAGTAAAAAAAATTAGAGAAGACAGTCATTCGAGAACGCTTTTTGGTTTGAGTTTACCTTAACGTCCTCAACGTGATTAGTTTTATAAGCGCTCTCGATTCCCTCTGACGGATACGGCATCACGATTATGCGACTCGTTATGTAGCTTATATCCAAATCTGTTCTGGCTATCGACCTGAAAAAGAATAGATATATGAGTTACAACAGCATTGGCTTCATGACTATGTATATATAGTATGGCTTTCACCTAAACTAATATTATAAATTAATTTAAAATAATATTATAAAGGTGGTAGGACTTTGTTGCAAAGTTCGTCTAGGTAGGTACCACCGCTTTGCCAGTTATTCTACTGCCAAGCAGTAGTGTGCAAGCACTACTGTGTTCCGGTTTGATGGGCACTGTATCCAGTGAAATTACTGGGCAATTGAGACTTTATGATCTGATCTCACAGTCCATAATCTTATTATCAGACTGTGCTGATGTCTCAGGATGATGTGCGCAGTGCAGTGTCGCGCGAAACTCTGTTTTGGAATACCGAGTGACACTGTTCTGTTATTGGCGGCCGTGTCGCTTAACATCAGGTAAACGACTAGCTCGTCACATCATTCACTAACATAAAATAAATAAATAAAAATAAAATAAAAATAAAGATTAAAATTTTATTGATTGTTTGTTTGCACTGAATAGGCTCTGAATCTACTAGAACGATTTGAAAAATTCTTTCACCATTAGAATTCTACATTACCCGCGATGAGCATAGGGGATAGAATATATATAAAATACCCGTGCGAAACCGAGGCGGGCCGCTAGTATAAAATAAAGCAACAAGGATTAAACAATTGAAATATACGGACGTTAACTCCAATTTGTACAAGCCTGACCGACTTTGTACCATAAGCAAAAATATAATCTATTAGAACTAGCTTCAGGCCGCGGCTACGCATGCGTGCACTAAATTTATCGCTTTAAAAGTTTCCTAAAACATGTCATTCTAAAAGGCTGAAACTATATCCCATACATTTAATGAAGATAAATCATTTCACCTGTTATTTAGTATTGAAATGTAACAAACAGACCTACTTTCGAATATCAACACGAAAAGCTAAAAGCCACAGCTAAAAATCAGCGCGCTGAATCAGTGGCGTATTTCGCTAACCTTTGATCGGTTTAGGAAGTAGGTATTTTGTTATACATTATACAACTTTTAAAACTGTACTACATCAATGTTGGCTATAAATAAACGTTTTCTATTCTATTCTAATTTATATTAGTATGGATAATAATAATAACGCCCAACGATCACATAGATCTGGACCCTAACTAGGATTCCGTGTCTAGGGACCCAGGAACTACGAGGACCAATGGTCCCACAACGCCCAGATTGAGAATAAGTATTTGCACTTTTTTACTATGCACAAATACTTGTCATGCGCGGGATTCGAGCCCGCCGACCTTCTCAACCACCACACCACAGAGGCTGTCTAAGATCCTTTCTGTCTGGATAGATAGTGTACACTTACTGCTGAACAGTCTGCATAACTTTCGAGGAGGTATCCTTGAGGTTCTTCAAGAAGCTGCCAGCGCCTCCCCTTATAGAAGAGAATAGACCTCCAGAGTTGGGCTGGACTTGCGGAGGCGGCGGCTGGTAGTGAGGCGCGGCGGGCGGCCGAGCGGGCGGCGGCGGCCGCGCCGGCTCCGGAGGCCGCGAGTTCGGCACCTCTTGACTACTGGCCGGGGCCTCTTTAGCCGCTGAAATTTAAAAAATACTGTAGTGGACTATCAACTGACAAGTACACAGCATCTTCAAAGTGAGGCTGACTTTTCTATTTGTTGTGGTTGTATGCGACCGATAATACGTATGCCACAAAATATTTACACAATCATTAAACCCGTGTTAAACTGCTGTATAGTTAAACACACGTTTGACGTCTGTCTAAGCCTTGTATTTGTGGTGGTATATTGTGGAACATTATAAACTTAACCTTTAATTATTGCGGCTCTTGTCATTTCGACCTATATTATGAAAGGGATAGAAACATTTTTAGAGCTGTCAAATTAGATTTAGTTTCGTATTTCACAACAGGATTACGTCAAATTGCATTGTACTTTTTAAATGTCAAAGTAAGCATTTGAGATAACATTTGCGCATTGATGATTATCTAGCTTGAATGCGGCGCGTAATCACACTTCCATTTAAAAAATGTGTGGGTAGAAAAATAAGTTTTTTTTTTTTTTTACTTCAAACTTGTCTAGCATTTGACCACGCTCTCACCTGAACCTGTGATCGAAGGTGTAGCATGCTAGCCAAGTAAAGTAGTAAAAAGTAAGTAAGTTTGTACAATTTTTTATGATAGACATGCTTCATATGTATGAGTTAATATGTACCTGCATGTTTTGTTTCATTCGCGTGTTGACATTGGCATAAGAACGACCACAGAAATATTTTTTGATTATCTTTTCTGTTTGAGCGACCTAACGGATTTTGCCGTTAATAAGACCCTTTACAGAATCAATAGTTAAACCATTCGCTAAATAATTGCAGACAATATACGTCAAATGTTTCAAATAAAGTGACCATTATTAAGTCCCTAATTCTTTATAAATTAACTTTATTTACTGACTAATAAATATTATAATTAAAATTTAAATACTTACTATAAGTTACTCTTTTTATATGAGTGACCTACACTTGCTTAATAATAGATCAGGTAGATATTGGTGTTTCCCACTAAAACAAGCATTTAATATTTATCTGACATTTATTTCTAAAATTAAATATCTTACATAAATTTACCTTAATATTACTAATAGTAACAAAAATATTGCTAGCCTATTTAACTATTAATCTTTCTGAATATTCTTTATAGTTTTATCTGGTTTGATTACAATTAGATAATAATATAGTTATTTTTAGATATAAACTATCAATATTCATATTGTCCTAAATCGGATCGTAACAAGTTGTCTTGTATATTTAATTAACTATATACGATCATTTATATTGGAATTGAGCTAAAACAATAAAAAAAAAATATCACAAAACAATATTATAAAATCTCAAAAAAGAAGTTGATTTGTATATTTATATTATGTATCTTGAACAGGTATGTAATATAACACTATGTTATCAATACAAAAGATTTAACTTTCAGTTATTATATATTTAATACTTTGTTATGTTTTATTAATACAAATATAAAGATATATTTTTATATCTTTTTCTAATACACTAAGATAATTTAAAATGCGTTTCGTTTATTATTGAGATAACATATTCTTACCAATTATTAAAAGATAACAATATTTTGTCAGCAAAGGCAGGACATTGAACTTTAAATTATTTATTTATTTGAGAAAAAGGAACGAAATTCAAATAATAGTTCTTTCTGTCGAGCCAAACAGGGACACGTTTAAGAGAAAATAATCTATTCAAACACTTATCATATTGATCTCGATTTCGAATCCGTTTTCAATTTATAAGTATTTTGATGAACCTGTAAAACTTAATTTACTCCAAATATTACTAAAAATTGGTCATAGTAGATGTTGACATTTTGTTTCTAAATTAAATGTCTTTAATATTAATAAAAGAGTAAACAGGAATGTATCAAGAAAGTTCTATTACACAAAATATTCGATTTCATCATCCTATAAATTGGGGCAAATATAGAAGAGAATGTGAATGTTTTGGCGTAGCTGTAAGTTCACTGTGTATTTAACAAATAAATAAATAGAAGCTTTAAATAGAGAAATAGCACCATAACACTTCTAAAACAACCATGGTTAGTTGATGATCTAGGACTGAACATCAGAACAGCGTACAAACAGTAAGAGCACTGTGAAATTGAGTTCGTTTCTAGTTTGTACACGCAAACAAGCATCTAAACACATGCTGTGATTGACGTACTGTATTTTATTGAGCAAAGAAACAACGTCACTTTGCGCATGCATGTCAAATAATATATATATTTTGCGTTCATATGTCGCCATCAGCTCCATATTCTTATAATAAGCAGTAGAAATCGAACTTTTAACAGAGTCCACTTTTGTACACCTACTACCTAAATATGGAAAAATTGAAATGCATTAACAAATAGGTATATTACTAGCAGCCATTTTTCAGTAAATAAGATAATACAACAATATAAAATACATTAAATAATAACAAAAACCTTAGGTAGGTAAATGTATAACAACTTGGTAACTAATTAATACTATATATTTCAACCTAATATATTTTGTACCTGTTTAAAAAGCAGGAATTAAAAATGTATTTAAAAAACCAAAGTTTAAAGTGAAGTACAACAGTAGTCTATAAAGAATATAATAGGAAAAGTCATTGTCATAATTACTGTTTAAATATTCATAGATTGGTCAAAAACTGAGACTGTAATGGACAGAGGTTATTTATGGTTAATGCCTTCCATACAATATGAGAAAAGGAAGCCACACAGATGCTGCTCGCAGCCTTTTGCACGTTTTGTGACTAATATCTAAACTGAATGTAATAAGCTGTCGCGATACAGTTAATGGAGAAGAAAGAAATTTAAAGCCACTTTGCATAACAGACGCAGGCTGCATCTGTGTTTACATGCTATGAAAAACAAATGAAGATCATGCTAATCAAAGGCCCTAATAGAGGTCGTAAACTGTATCATAAGGAATATTTTGGTTTAGCAGGCACAATTAACATACAAAGTGCAATAACAAAATAAAAACTAAGCTTCTAATAAATAAAAACAATGAATACTCATCATTGCGAGCATATCCAAGCGTCATTTTGTATCCGATGCAAGGGTCAAGGGCATGCGCAGGTCATTTAAACGAGAAAACTATTGGGCACCCGAAAAAGTTGAAAACACCTAAAATGAAAAAGAAAACGTGATATGTATAGCGGTCAAAATAACATTAAGTTTAACTCGAACGCCTTTTATGGAAAACTTTAAAAAACTCCAAAATAAAAAAACTTAACAAGTTTTTCGTTACATTCAAATGTATTCTTTATCAAAAGAGCGTTAGGTTTAAAATAAAAGGCGTAAGAGCTCAGTAGATGACTAATGTACACGTACATGCAATGAGATGTTCATTCAAAATAATAAATATAAGCCATTGACTAATCTCACAACAATTACACATGCATTCATACGAGTATGGGTCTTAGTTTTATCAGAAATAAGATTACAATTGTTTGTTAAAATTTTACAACATGTAGCAATGTGACTAAATACCGAGCTACCTATGTAATACCAAAAAGCCCTCGAGCATTTTATATCAATATAAAATAATCAACTAAATAAGTGATAGATAAATTCCCTACACTGATTAGGAGTTAGAAAGATAACTACTTAGATTGGACAAGTTCTTACAAGTGTATACACGTGCTAATTTATGACTAGAAGTCTTTGTAATAGTTTGCCAATAATTAAAGTTATATATTTTTAATAAATAAAATTTAATAGAGCCAGTTTTCTAAACCTACATTGTACTAGAGAGCTCATAAAGGAAAAATAATTAAATGCTTGAACAATCATAATTAAAATTAATTAATAATTCATTCGCATATTCCGAAAAGAAATTGGATGAAATAAAGGTACTTTTGTATTTATAAGCTTTAAATCGACCGTTCGAATGATTGATTTTTACTATGAGCTAAATATGAATAACATCAAAGCTTCCACATCTTAGGTAATAGTGTGCATTGTAAGTGAAATATACTTGCAAAATGTTTAATGAATGAATAGATAAGCTTCCGTAATATAGAGATTTATGATATAATCGCAATACTTATAACCAATAAAGCTTAGTTAGTACAGTGAAGGTGCATATTGTTAGATAATAATAGCTTCCAACGATCACACACCTGACCCTAACTAGGATTCCCTGTATCTAGGGACCCAGGTCACACAATACCCAGACTCAGAACAAGTATTTGCGCTTTTTTTTTGTGCACCAATACTTGTCGTGCGGGAATCAAACCCGCCGCCTCCGGGTCATGAGCCGACCTGCTAAACCACCACACCACAGAGGCTGTCCATGTTAGATACAGGCTGTTAATATATTAGGAAAAATATGGCCAGTAGGTTTTTTTCACACTTCATCTATAGAATATTTATACAAGTAATTCTTACTCATTGAATTTTTTTTACTTTCAATGTGAATAAGTTTTAAAAAAACAGAAGGAAATTTTGAAAACATTTAGCCAATAATGAAATGTGAATTGCCATTACTATACAGTAAAGAGCCAACCAAAATCCAAAATTTTTTTTTTATCCACTTTATAGTATTAGTAAAAACAAAATGATGTTAAATTACCCGTTCTTCCAACGACTGCTAGTAATGCTCCCGTTTTCCTAAAATCTCATGTGAGTTTTAGTTACCGGAAATAAAAACCATGGTTGTGAATAATATACATATTTATTTCTCTATTTAAGCTTCAACATAATTATGAGTTAATTATAATGAATGAGAGATGAGAGAGAGAGAGAGAGAGAGTGAATGGTTTCATGACAAAATATAGATTGACACAAAACTCTGATGACATTCGTAAACATTTTAACATATTATTTTTTATATAAATATACTCTAATTACTTATATGTATTGTCAGAGAAGGTTAGAACGCTCCATGATTTCACTAATTAATAATATTTTGAATATAAAATATAATAATTTATATTGGTTCATGCCATAGACTAGTTATGTACACATCGATTATAAATAATATCCAAATACCAATATTTGTATAAATAAATGTTCAATTCACCAAGCCACCAATGTTAGTAATACATAATACTTTAAAAACTATTACCTTTGTTAGCAGCTAATCTCATAAGAATTGTTCAGGTTAGTGTATATTGATAATATGAAACTTAAATGGAATAACTAGTTAGTACCGTAGAATATTTATTATATTTTAATTAATAGATATTTCGGGTGTAAACCTAATGACGGCTATAGCATAATAATGCATATAAAAATATTCTATAATATAAGTTAAAATAACTGGTAATTTATATACTGTTACAGTATTTTGATCTACTAATTGGACGAAGCTATGAATCGAAGGTCCGTATTACAGAACGATGCTCAGTCATCGATCGGTGCTCAAGCAGAGATTTCATTCACTAATTTATCACTTTATGAATGAAATCTTTGTTTGAGCACCGATCGATGACTGAGCATCATTCTGTAATACGGACCTAACAGTTGGAAGTTTACACCAAATTACTAAAGCAGTATGACAATGAAAATTCGGAATGTATTACGCAATTCAGAAACAGTAACATACTTATCAAGTTGAAATATCTCTATAGTTCGTTTTCATTTCTCATATATTAATCACGGTTTAGGATACCAGGCTGTTCTAGCCTCGTGTACCATGACTTGATCAGAGTTGCAAGCAGCTGTTGGATACGACGTAGCAACTTTAAAACGTTTTAAAACATTTTAAACGTAAGTGTATGTGGGCGGTTTGTCTGTCTGTCGCAAAATACTATAGTTTACGCAGGAGTTTTAAAAGCCAGCTCGTAAAAGAGTCTGTGAGGAAAAAACCGCTTTAAAATTACAAAAATATACAACTAAGTATTTGAGATATGAAGTCTCTAGCCACGATAATATACTGGTGTCCCAAGATGTATGGATAAAAAAGAATTTTGAGGTAGAGGCTTATAAGGGCTATCGAAATAACCCCTATATAATTATGTTCTATGATTTGTTTGAGCTACGGCAATTTTTATACATTTTAGGTCAACACCCTTTGATCGTAAACTAATAGCAACAGTTTTTTAAATGTAGATATATCTCTCAACAATAGACCATTCAAACCGAGCTCTTATCGTCGTAATTAAAATAATAAGTCACACAAAAAATCATAACTGACTCGGCATTAGTTTTACACAATAACAAAGTTTGCTTTGATATACAATTTCATTATTTACGTTCGGATTAATTTTATTTCTATTATTATTATTGAATGCCAGATGTGGGTAAATTGATTTAACTTATTGTGCTTAGACCTAGCCAAACATCATTGTATTAATTATTCAATAAATTATTCTGATTCCGAGTTTATGGTAAAATCGGAAATATAACCAAAAACTACCAAACATTCCCGTACCACCGTTTGGTATTAGGTGGTGCTGTGCTCTATATTAATTTTATTGTTAACTAGCTTCTGCCCGCGGCTTCGCCCGCATGGTTTTTCCAGCAATATTCGAATTTTTCTCGCCGTAAAAACCATCTTTGAACGTCAACGAACATTTTAAAAAAAAGAATTGGCCAAATTGGTCCAGGCGTTGTTGAGTTATGCGCTTACCAACACATTTTGCGATTCATTTTTATATTATAGAAGAAGATTATAATATGCTTAGTACATTAGCTTAATTTTAAGTACCTAATATAATTTTGATTTATTAAAGTGCTAAAAATAGCCTATTTGCAATCAATCTATTAGCTTTCACTTTGATATTAAAAATCGTAGACCCTATTGGGGATGATTACGTTAGCCCCTGGAGTACTCCACCGCAAAATTTGTTTTGATCTATATACACCGGGGACACATGTATTGGCATATCATTATTTTTATAAACCAGCTGATTACCTTGGAAGTCGGAATTGTTAAATAAGTTATTAGAGAGACAAGACATAATTAATCTCATTTAAAAAAAGTTTCGTTTGCATCCCGTATCTTACTCATTATCAAACATAAAGTAATATAACTATGGGGTTTTAAAGATATTATACAAGTAGAATGTATACGACCAAATATACTTACAGGAATGTATAGAACAGTAAATCCTATTTACTTAGAAAGATTCTATCTAGCGAAGGATATCCTAAACCTAACAATGGTATGCACTTTATAAATGCACACTGACTTTTTGGTTTAAATTTCATTGCATATACCAATCTAAATATATGTTGACGCCAACTGAATCTCATGTCTTTGTAAATCTACTTCCTAATATTATATGACTTTTGATTGTGTTCTTATTGGTGTCTCACATTCCTTATTCAACAAATTAAAGCTTTTAGTGTGATCCTGTTCAAGTGACGAGACGCCAATATTGCACTCAATATTCACGACCGCTGAGCCTCTTTGAATACATTACGCTTTATCATTACAAAATCTAATTACGTATGATGACGCGTTTCAGCATCGAAGCAACATAAATAATTTAAAAATATATGTATTTAAAGTCAAATAAATGCTATACTACCTTATTTCATCAGGGAACAATTCATTCAACATTGCCTTACCTTTGGTGATGATCGTTTTTTGGTGAATAATAGATATTGGAATGTAAACAAATCTCACATTTCGTTATACGATACCCATTTCTATGGAACTCAATCAAAATAATGTAATGGATTAAATAAAAAATTTGAGTGTAAAAAGTCAAAAAATGCTTGACCATTTTTAGCTCGGGTTTTAAATGCAACATAACATAACGATGAACCGCAAAGTTAATGGATAAGTGAATCGCGCGATCGTATAAATTTGGACTTTAAAACTATTGTAATAAGGATCAAAGCCTAAACGAGCCGCGCGGATTTTCTCTTAGGATATGGTAGTGTAATATTTACTTGACTTCTTATTACCTGGCGAGCTAGTGGCCACAGATTGTTCAACTTTTTTACGCTCAAATTTGAGTGGTTGCTTGAGATTGACATTGTTGGACTCTGCTATCGCCGCCAGTCGCTCCAGCATGCTACTGATAGTCAACCGTTCCTCGGGGTTCACAGTTAGGCAACCACCTGTAGACAACACAACATCGCCACTTTATTTAACACCAACATTACAACATACATCTGCCACATAAGCATAAAACGGGTCTATTAGCGCACAAATTTATCGAAACATAATTTTGACTAACCTCGACGTTTCGACCAAGTTACGTTGGCCGTGGTCACGAGGTTACCCGTTTTATCTTTATAATATGAGTTCAAGTCGTGAAAGTTTAAAAAGTGTTATAGCAAACCGATACGGGCCGGAAATTGCATACAAAATTCGTCACCACAATTTTTACGAAAAAAACTAAAATATCTGCCATCTTAGCACGGGCGTACATAATCTTTGCCTTGTTTTACTCCACTTGTAGCTGGTAAAAAAAAGGGCAAGACTACTACTCCAGCGCCCGTGCTATGGGTAATTTATTTGACACAAGCAATAACATACAACTGCCCCCTCCTAGCATGGACGGTGGAGTAATTAGTCCCTCCCCTGTTTTTATCCGCTTTTAGCGGGTAAATCAGGGGAAATAATAATACTCCTCCGCCCGCGTTAGGTGTGCTGATGTAGATTCCGTTTCGAAATGTCTATAACTAATCTAAGCTTTAATGAAATGAATTAAACTGATGAAGGTAAAAAAATAATAAAAGTTGAGTTTTTAAAGTTCGAATAAGCTTTACCTAATGCTGTACAGAATTGACACGACTCTCTCCTGAATACTTGGCGTATCCAAGTCTTTGAATTAACCGCCTGTTGAATTATTAATTTTGACAGGTGTTTTATAAAAATACCCTGTTTGACTGAACAGCTGCTTGCTTCACAATACATACATAAAGATTTAGAGTAATTTTTGGTTAAACCTTGCAATGAACTTGCACAAAATTCAATTTTGACGGAAAACTATGTAAAATTACAATATGAAATTTAATGACTTGGTACAATCATTAAGTGATGTTTACGAAAATTATCACCATAATAGTTGGAAGCAACAGTTCATTGTTATTATTTCTGTCATTTTTAGTACTCATACTTTAAATGGTCTCATAGTCATTTACATGAAATAAGGTTGATATTTTTAATTTTTTCGGTGACTGTTAATTTTTACATGTAACTATAATTGTTAAGGTACCTTCCCTTATTGTCCCGTCTCAAAACTCCATCCTTTACATGCAATAAAAAGATTCATATTCTATTCAAAATAAAATTAATACTTACTTATAATTTCGTGAAAACATTTATAGCGTTGATCATTGGGGTTCAAATTATAATTGCCATTCAATATAGCCAGTTTCGCAGAGTCCTCGAAAGGGTGTTGCATGTAACACAGAGTGTATAGAATGCATCCAAGGGCCCACACGTCGACTGTGTGGTCAATTTTACGGTTGTCCCATGTGTCTAGCATTTCTGGTGCTCTGTACATTGGTGTTGTAAACTGAGCCAACTGAAAAAATATATTTCATTAAAACAACTAAGTGGTTTACTAGGTGGTAGAACTTCTTTGCTACATTCGTCTAGGTAGGTACCACCGCTTTGCCAGTTATTCTGCCGCCAAGCAGTAGTGTGCAAGCACTACTGTGTTCCGGTTTGAAGGGCACTGTAGCTAGTGAAATTACTGGGCAATCGAGATATTATGATCTGATCTCACAGTCGATTAATCTGATTACCAGACTGTGCTGATGTGTCAGGATGATGTGCGCAGTGCAGTGACACGCGAAACTTTATGTTTTGGAGTACCGAGTGACACTGTTCTGTTATAAGCGGCCGTGTCGCTTAACATCAGGTGAACGACAGCTCGTCACATCATTCACTAAATTTAAAAAAAAAGTAATATAAAAATACAGTTAAAGCCTGCGGCTTAGCGTCATATTGTAGAAACATCGTTCATTCATTTCATTCATTCATTCTTAGTGCATTTCTATACATCGTATTATATGGGAAACGACGACGGAAAAGACGTATGCCCGTCTGTACTAAAGTTTGAAACTCCTAAGTTCGCACTTATCCTTCTATAACATACCTACTGCAATACATTATTTGGGTTTGTCACAGAGGAATAAGTGCGAACTTAGCTGTCAAACTTCAGTATACACGGGCAGTGCTCTGTCGGCATTTATCAGTCGGTGTGTATGAGTAACGTAAGTTTTACGTCACACTAGCGGGCGGTTTCACAAAATGTAGTCACTATTTTCCGGAATAAATAGCTCCGTGTATTCTATGGCCTGAAACGTATTTTACTTGCAAATACAATTTTAACACTATCCCTTTAATAGTATTATTTGATTACATACCTAGTATTACCTAGGATAATCTTATAATATGAATATTGTAAGCAGCGTGATATAAGAACAATGTTACTACTTAGTTGGCTAAAGTATGATTGCGTACAGCTACAAAGTTACACTTTTCTATGTTGTGTTTTAAGGCTGTCACAAGAAGATCTCGTTTTGTACATTCAAACGGCCTATGTTGGCAACGATCCCATTATGCTAAATGGGGAATGACTTACGGCGGCTCAAACGATCCGCAAAATAAGAAGCCGACATTTTAGTACTGTCGCGATGATCTGGTGAAATGAGAGATCATTGAAAATAAGCTACCATTTCTGCCTGTAACTAACGCACGCGTGGAACCAGCGTTAAAAAGTATTATTTTAAATTAACCCAGAATCCAAGCCATATTCATAGTTCGAAGCGATCTTGTTGTTGGCAACAAGATCGCTTCGGCCGTTTAGTAAAAAATGTGTAAGTTTGGAACATAACTCGATCATCACCAGTCTCACAATCCTTTCCCGGTTGGATGTAGGCCTGTTCTGAGACTTGTTTTTAGCCGAATTACAATACATAAAAACATTTTTAATTCCCAAATAAATATTTCTTTAAACATCCAGCGTTTGGCGTTCTTTCCCCTCTGCATGTCCCAAAACCAGTTCGTGATTAATAAATCATTATTTAAGTAAACCATCAATGGTCCCATAGACATAGTCATGGTGATTTCCGAAGAGGATGAATCCCGAATTGTAGCAAGGATTAACTTACGTTTTCCTCTAACATATTTCTTTGATTAGCACTCCATGAGGGATTGGGGGTATAGACATCTGTTGTGGCTGAGCCGAAGTCGCACAATTTTATTGTACCTGAAAACAGAGCAATCAATCACCAACAAGATAAAAGATCCACACAGGTAAATTAAGTTTACGTCTTAGGTAATCCCTCCCACCCCTCCTCTCTTTATGCCGTACTTTTAACCTCTCCCTTCTTTCTCCGTACTTAATCGGAGGGAGAAATCAACAGGGGTTTTACAAGCTTATATAATATATATTATTCATATATATATATATTACATATATATACACTAGGGCGTTTCAAAAAATAAAAATATTTTTTTTTCTTGGAACCAGGCTTAAAAGTTTCATTTAGATGCCAAAATAGGCCTCTGAAAATATGAGCCCTTAATAGTAATATTAAGGTGTTCCGCATCGCACTTTTCGATTTCTCATAAGAACAACACAGAAAAAAATTATAAAATATTACTAAAATCAGAAAAAAAAATATCTGATTTTTGTAACTAATGAACCATAATTTTTTCTGCAATTCCCATTTAATATTTTTGTAGAGAATTGAACGCTCTACAAAAAAGTACTGATATCTTTTTTCGAAAAATCAACTTATTCAAAACTTATTCGAGGTCAAAGTTAAATTCATTATAGCAAGAACGTTACCTAAATGTAAAATAATTTATCACAATTTAGCGCCAACTGATTGAATAGTGAATTACTTAACGTTATTTTCAATAGAATATATTGGCTCTATATCATTTCTAACTACGAATATATCCAATAAATGCAACATACAAAATGAAGCAAACATGATTAAGTTTATGAGTTTACAAATGCCAACTCAATATTTTGGAGCATAGAAATTGTTATCATCGATTAATAACATATCAGTTAAACCTAGACTATAATCATGAGTCATTATGGTAAACGTTAAGCGCGAATTTACTCAAGATCCAAATGACTACGAATGAATTGCGACGCGTGTAGCACGGTCAATTTAATCGCTAAGATGTATTGAATTTCATACAACGAACTCAATTTAGTGCTGTTGGTTCAGAGGTATCTGAAGATTGATATAATAATATAATTATTATGATAGATTTTCAGCAGACTTTTTCTGACTCATTATTTTACAAAAACTTATTAATACATTCTGTTAGTTATAATAATTGGTCTCCATATAATTTCATATGAAAAGTTTTAGAATAAAATAGCATCGTTATTGTTTAAAACCACCACAGAATCCAAATTGAAAAACAATTCTTACCTTCATTAGATATTAAGAAATTTTCAAGCTTGAGATCGCGATGCGCTATAGGGGGCACCTGAGCGTGCATATGTTGCACCGCCTTGCAAGTCTGATAAAACACCCTTAGTATCGTAGGCAATGGGAAGGCTGTCCCCCTATGTTGCAGGGCCTCCATCAAACTGCCTCCACTGCATAGATCCGTGAGCAATAAATACTCCCCCATGCCATGTGAAGTTTTAGACTTATCAATAAATGATGCGGCTATGTATTTAATTATGTTTGGGTGGCCTGATAACTTCTTTAGTAGACTGATTTCCTGAATAATATTTTTGTTTGCTTGCTCGTCAGCTGCCATAAGCCTTTTGAGGGCATATTCCGTGCCGGTGGACACATCTTGAGCAACATACACGAATGCAAAACCACCTGGAATTAAATTATGGTAAGGCAATTCTGACTTTAAGCTGTCATATAGCAAGTAAAATTCGCTGTCTGAGGGTTCCAGTAATTTCTAAGCATGTCCTGCCTTACTCAATAATAAGTATCCATCATCAGCCCACTGCTGGACATAGGTTTCTCCTAAAGAACTTAATTGCTGGGTCATCGGCATTTCTCATCCAAACTTTGCTTGCAGCTTTGTTGTTGTAGGTCATCGCTTACACCTGGTCGGCAAGAGTCCCACCAGTGACCAGCCCACGACCATATCAGCTTGCTAATCCTTTGAGCTATGTCAGTGACATGGTTCTTTATTACGTGCCGCCGCAAGATTCGAATCCTATCCTTCTAAGAAACACCGAGCATTACTCTCTACACAGCATGCTGTTCCACTTTAAAGTGGGCCAGTCTCACAGTTAGTGGTCAAGTCTCCAATAAATATCAATAAAGCAGTGCTATTACAAAAAAATAAGTGGCCTTCAGTGTAAAACAGATGGACATGTGAAGCTAATGCTTCTGCTCACAACTACACTCTCATTATGTTAGGTACCTAAATCAATAATAATAATTTATAGTTTATTTAATGTATATGTTCAAAATTACACATGTATAAATTGTATCCAGTCCAAGCCAAACCAAGTTTTGTTACCAGTGACTAGTTACCAAACCAAGTTTTGTAACCAGTGACTGGTTTGATTTTTTTTTTGTTGTGTTTGTTATTTCTTGGAATATTCTGCTGGCTTGCATTTCAGATGTCTGCAAAAATATACCTAGCAAGATGAGATGAGAATAAGTAAATTTTCATGTTTCAGCTATCAGAAACCATATGCTTATTACTTATCAGTCATTGTTATCAGTAAATACAAATAACTGTACCAATGTAGAACATTGTTACCACAAATTTTACCACAATTATTAAATTCTGTCACTCTTTCAAATTATGTTTGTACTTTATTTGTTATTTCAGTTTATTCGCTAGCTGGGCAAATAATCTTCAATTTCATAATATATAATTTTTTATAACTTCCAAAACCTAACCATAACATCCAGGTCATTAACTAGGATAAACGGCAACAGAACCTGCCATATTGTATATTTTTTTGAGGCAAAAATCAATGTGAAAACCTTCAATTAACAGGCTAGGCCTACTATCTTTAGTTCAAAGTAATTAAGAAGTGTGTGATGAGACTACAGACTCTCTTACAAATTTTAATTATAATCAATTAGGTTAAATGTCAGCATTGAACAGTTACAAAAAGGAGCAATATTTTTCATTTGTTTGTGCAGAGCTCATTGTGCTGTGGCTGAACTTTTTGATGGAATTTTCCTTGAAGTGTTATATTTTACACTTGGTTTGGATTTAATAATATAGGATTCTTAAAAATAAATATCTACAATGAGTATGATTTATATTAGTAATAAGTTGGTTGGTTACATGCTAATGCTCGCCATGGCTAGCATTAGTTACTGGCTCCGAAAAGGACATCAGATTTGTATATCTAAAACCGGGTTGTAGTAATTTTGACTGTTAATTGATATGACTTTGATGCTGTTATTTACCAATATGATTCTTTAATTTTAAAAATCAATGGTGAACTGCAGGGCACCTCTATTATTATAATAAATAAAAACAACTTGGAAAAGACAATATTTATGACAATGTTCTCAATCAAAGATGCTAAGAACCAAGATGCAAATCTTCACTTTAGTTGCACAAAATTGCTAATAAACAATATTTGTAAAATCATTTTGTATTTATCTTATATAAAAGGATGATTACCTACACAAGCAAATCTATGTGTTTGACTGACACACACAGTGTGTCAGTCAAAGAGTTAGTAAATGTATGTTTTATATTTTAATTCTTTCTTTCATTAATATGATCGCATTCTTGCTCTTAGTGATTCAAGTAAAACTTTCATACAATTAGATGCCCCTTTACATGATAATTTTAAATACAGAGCATAACAATCATACTTAAAATCAATTTATGCTGTTTATAATATTTACACTTGGCTGATGTTAGGCAGTCTAGCTAGGCTTGGATCCCAACCCAAGCCTAGCTAGACTAGCAGACAGGGTTGCAGCTAGGGCTACCTAAAATAATTAGCTACGTATTAAGTTGTGATAATGTACAGTCTTCATGTTCTGGCCATAATGGCCCATGTCATAGCCTTATTTGACGTAGAAACCCTTCCGCCCCCAATAGCTGTGACGCATGCACAGTGCAGCGACCTACACAATAGACCCTACACCTAATATAATAAAATGGCTGTTTGCTACGAAATAAAGCTGCGATACGTGCTAATCACATTTCATAAGACGGGCATGACATTGGAGAACGTATTTCTTACCTTCTGCAATTACTTTTTTCACTCTCAATTTCATGTTACCGATTTCAACAAATTGACCGACGAAATCATTATCACTTCCACCGTTAGCCCCACTTGAGCTAAAGTAGCCCATTGCAGATTTAAAGACACTCATTTTGGTATATAATATTGCTAATTTTGTTCAAACTAAAAGGAAAAATGAATAAATTTTATCAACACCCCTTGCCTGGGCCCATTTTACAAAGGCAGAAAGAAAAAACTTATTTTTTATTTTTTATGGCACTCTGATGAAGTCGTAGAGAGGAAATCCAATATGGATAAGTTCTGTGAACGGAAACTAGACAGAGATGATGTCTATTACTTAATACTACATTTGATACTATCGATAATATTGCAAAGTGTCAATACGATACGTTTACAGTACTGTATACAGTATCGATACGTTTTGAATAATACTATTAATGAGTTTATTATACTGTCATCAGAAGTATTTTTTATAAATCACTATCGAAACTATCGAAAATCTAAACCTACAAAATAAATTTCACATATATTTCGCACAGCGCTATATAGCCCAAACCTAAGTAAAGCTTGTACTACTGTTGTACTGTTAGAAGGAGATAGTAGATAAAATTGACTGTATAACATTTTTTAGAAGGCACCAAATTTAAAAAAATTCGCGATCATTTTCTAGGAAGCTCATATGAAAAATATCAGATTTTTAAATTCAGTATTCTCTAAGGTGTTTTTGGTGAGGCTAATTGATAATAAATATATGAAACCTAATTTTTGCTAACGGCTGCTATAAAAAAAGACTTTGAAACAAAGAAACATCATCATCATCATTATGGAGTTTATAAAATTTTCAACTACATGTTGACGAAAGAAATAATTATCTGTCCTTCTCTCTTCTAAATCTGCTTGAGCGACAACGTCCTTAATGAGACATTTAAGAAAACGAAAATCTGTTGACTCATTATGGAATATATATAATCAATCAAAATTCAAAATATAGACAAAATATATTATACATCAACAAGAAAACATTATTTGTAACGAACAAATTGTTTTTATTGCAATAGTTACTTAAAACAGTAGAGGTACTATGCCCATAAAAAAAAAAACAAATCATGATTACGTTTCAATGGGCAGTATGTTACAATTTCACTATTGAATCCAGACAAACACGTGTGTTCATCACACACGTGCTTGCAATTCAGATGATAGAGCTACTACCACCTGACAATCGGTTTTTTTATTCACTATCAAAAATAATATATAATATGTAAAAATATATACGTTAATATCGCAATATATAAATACACTGCCATATTAACATATTACTATCGATATACTACATTACCACAATTATTTAATTATTTTATTTAATACAACACTATGGTAGTATTTTTTTTTTTTACTTTTTGACGTGACTATAGTCTATACTATACTTAACACAGATACTCAACGGCGACGATTGACGACACAAAGTACTTTGACGACTGGTTTTTTATTTATTTGTTTATTTTATTCCCGTTTCCTAGTTATTCAGTGCAGATAAAACCTAATAAAATCCTATAAGAACACTACGTGCAGATGTTTATGAACTCTCAGCTATAATAATAAAAATGGGCTATGAAATCAAGAGATTTCAAGGCGACGTTGATGAAGAGCTGATATGTCCTATATGTTCGGGAGTTCTTGAAGATCCTCTACAGGTTTGTGCTGGCTTGAAAGTTGTTGGAAGCAATTTCGAGTGAGTTAAATTAGCAGGTTATCATTAGTTACCACTATTTTATACTTTTTAGGCGCCCACTTGTGAGCACGCGTTTTGTCGTGCCTGCATCACGGAGTGGATAAGTCGCCAGCCCACCTGCCCTGTAGACCGACAGGCGGTCACTTCAAGCCAGCTCAGACCAGTTCCAAGAATACTTCGCAACCTGTTGTCCAGGCAAGTTCTGTTTCGTAACTGCTATTGATTTCGTAAACTCATGGGTTTGTAGGTCATACACCTTATTGTTTGTTCTTACATAATTCTAATAATTGTTATAACATAAAAATGCATTAGACATACCTATTGATTACAATGTTTTACTTTTTTTAAATGAATGTATCCAAATCTTTGATATTGTGATATCTGTTATCCATCTGGATGGATAACTAATTTGAATAATATTACAATGTCATAAATATTCATAAAACACAGTGATCTAGTATATTTTTTATTAGTTTTTATGAGGTAATTCTTTTGTAAACCAACAAATCAGCTGTTAATTTAATTCTCATCTTGGAATATTGTAGTTTGACCTTCTTTTTTGAATTAAAAAAATATCAGATATGTTGAGGCCTGGCGAAACTGATTTTTTATGTATGCAACTATAATTTGTAACCCTATATTTTGTAATTTTATTAAAATGTTGGAGTTTGGTTTGTATGATTTTCACACTAATGCCAAAATCTTTGGTTGAAGCTATTTACAAAAAACAAACCAATATGAAAATATCTAGTGTAGCCAGCGCATATAAAATCGTAGCACAAAGCGCAGGGTCATGGGATTTCATCAAAAATGTTGAAGTGAAATGCTGGATATTTTACTGAAAGCTCTAGGAAGTCTTGAAAGGAACATAAAATTACAAAACTTAAGAGTCATTTCTCAAAACTTCTGTATACTCACAAATACTGAACAATTAATTATAATTAATATAATTACATATTAGAAAGGAGTAAATATCTACTAATGCATCTTAACATCCCCAATGACATAGGTCCTTATGGTGTATTATTATGTCACACTCATCAATATGGTGAATTTTATAACTTACCCAAAAATAATTAAGATAAATTATGTCATGTTTGGTATCAAAAGACCTAACTAGTACTTTCGAAAAATGTTTAATTTAATACAACAACATGTTTATATTATTTTGAAGTTTATTGTATATAAATTGTAGTTGCCTCAGCAACTCAGAGGCTGTATTATGAAAAAAATATGATGTGTTTGAGTTGGGACAATGTCGCATGCAGTGTGTGTTACACATGCATATGTTGTGTACATGTTAAACCATATCATTACATGACTGAAAAAAATTATATTAATCATCTTGTATGCTTTTCTTTGTGTCAGTAACTACTAATATAAAGTCTTTAAAAACAAAAATATTCCCATCATGACCTTAAAAATGTTACATTGGTTTATTTCAGGCTTGCAACAAGTTGTGATAACACTTCCCACGGATGCAACGCCATCCTCAAACTGGATTCATTGGCCTCTCATTTAGTTGAATGTAAGTACCTACGTTCGCGGAATGAAAAGGTTCGCCACAAAAAGGTTCGCCACAAAAAGGTTTAAGTCCACTTTTGCTTGGTCTAGTATTCCATCAAGGTGTTTTATCAACTATCATGTTAACAATGTATGTATATACTTTACTACGTAAATTGGTTAGGAGTAACTGCGCATTTGCAACATCTTTGTGAAATCATCAATTATTATTAATCTTCTTTGTAAGAAAAACAAATAATTTAGATCTCAGTAATTTTCTATGCAAAGGTAGGTTGACATAGTTTGAAAAGGTAACATGTGCTCGCGACTGTCGTAACGTTAAAATGAATTAACTCGAAAATTGACGAAACTGTATCTAAACAACAGGAAACAAAATACATTTTAATACTTTGCGTTTGCGCAATTTGCCAATATGCTCAGTGATTCTTGAAACTTCCATGAAATTGATTCATATTTCTCTAACATAATTATTATGTATTTGTCTTGTCATAATGCAACATTTATTGGGACCGAATTTCCAACTAATATACAGAATTTTAAACTGGGTGATGGCTAGATCTGAAGGTAAGGGGAAAAGCGAAAAATGCACAAAAAAGTTTCGTCCTATTTTGATAAAAACATAACTATGGTCTTTACCTATGAAATTGCCGTTTTGTTTGAAAAAAGTTAAAGTATTTTTTTTTCGAACTTATTTATTTCTTTTATTCAAAGTAATCACCCCTGCAATCAATGCATCTTTGCCAACGCTGTGGCAGTTTATGGATGCCCTTCTTGAAAAAATCAGCAGGACGGGAGACAACAAACTCTTCAAAGGCGTTTTGTACTGCCTCTCGGGAATTGAATTTTTTTCCCGCTAAAAAGTTGTCCAAATTTTGGAAAAAGTAATAGTCGGTAGGCGCAAGATCTGGTGAGTATGGCGGATGAAGGAGAGCTTCCAAACCCAAGTCATGCAGCTTAGAGACGGTCTGTTGTGCAGTATGGGGTCGCGCGTTGTCGTGAAGTAGCAGTGGAGACGACCGATTGACCAAAGCTGGTTGCAGACGTGCGAGTTTCGCCATCATTGTGGTCAGTTCTTCAATGTACACATCTGCAGTAATGCTCTCGCCGTTTTGTAAAAAGCTATGATGAATCACACCAGCACTAGACCACCAAACTGTGACCATCACCTTTCTAGGGGTCATTTTTCGTTTTGCACATTGCTTTGGTACCGAACCAGGATCTAACCAACTTGCTGAACGCTTTCGATTGTCAAAAAGGATCCATTTTTCGTCGCACGTAACAATTCGGTTCAAAATTCCTTCATTTCTGTGCCTGTTAAGCAGCGCAAGGCAAGTTTCGACGCGTACGTTGCGCTGGCGATCGTTAAGTTCGTGGGGCACCCATCTATCAAGCTTTTTTATCTTGCCAATCTGTCGCAAATGGACCAATATTGTTTTGATGCTAACATCAAAAGCTGCTGCCAGCTCAGCTGTAGATTGAGATTCATCAGCTTCCACAATCGCCTTTAATTCATCATTGTTGACCAAAGTTTCCGGACGACCACGAGGTTCATTTTTCAAGTCAAAATTCCCAGAACGGAACCGAGCAAACCAATAACGGGTTGTACGTTCGTTTGTACAGTTCTCTCCGTAAACGTCGTTGATGTTACGTGTCGTTTGTGCCGCGTTGGTGCCACGACGGAACTCATATTCCATAATTACACGAAATTTCAAAGTATCCATTATGAGGAAAAATGTTGAAATGTAATGAAAATACAACGCTAATCAATAAACAAAAGACTTATATTGTAAATAGAATGTCATATTTTTAAAACAAAATTATTTTGAATTTAGAATTCATAGCCAATCAAAACATTTTTTTGTTTGAAAAAGTCTGTACTGCAATACGGCAATTTCATAGGTAAAGACCTATTATTAATACATATTTTTTAAATTCAATTCATTTTCTTACCCTGACATCGGAAAAGCTGTATTTAAAAAAAATTGTGATTCGTTTTTGGGAATACCATCACGGTAAAGGAAATGTCACTAGTTTTCCTTCACGTTATTTACCATAATTATATAATCTGAAATTTCATATTTAGTAAAAGTACATACATTAAATTGTTTTGAGTAAAGATGATTATTTACCTGTAATAAAATTTAGAAGTAAGAACAGTGGATGGATGAAGTCATTTTTCCTCCGTTTAAAGTTTAAGTTGTTTTTTCCAACGAAACCAATACATTAAAGAACCAACGTTGTTTGAAATGTTGGATGAACTGATTCGTCCGAGGTTATTATAAACATACACTGATGAAACTTGGCCACTTTGAAGTTGGGTGAGGATGGCTGCGCAGTTCAAGCCAAGTAACTGTAAAAAAGACATTATAAATAGTCACATAATAATTATGTCAGTACGGAATCGCCTTTTTCGTGCTTTATCGTGTTTTATCGCTCTGAGAAGGATAGCGAGAGTGCTATTCCGCTATCCTTGCGGCAGGGCCAGCGATGCGACAGTACTCGCACTATCTTTCTCGCTCTTGGAACTGACGATCTTGAGCGATACAAAAAGGCGCAAGAAATTATAATTCCGCGCTGACAGTAGCTTAACCCTAACTGTACATGCGCGAGCTTTGGAAAGCCTAACTTCACAGCGGCATGCACTTTTGTTGATATCACAGTATGAAATGGACTGCGATCATTAGGTGAATACAACCCTAAAAGGCCGATGGCATGCGAGGCCGGGTGCGGGCTAGTGATCCCCAAGGACGAGCTCGCAGAGCACAACTGCGTGAGAGAGCTGCGAGCGCTGATAGCGACGCAGCAGGGCAAGCTCACAGACTATAGGCAGGAGTTGGACGAGCAGCGGCTTATCATCAACGAACATAAACGAGAACTGACACTGCTGAAGGTAAGGATCGTCGAACTCATGAAGTCAAGCTTGGGAAAAGTTGGTTCTTCTAAACGGTAAACCAATTCACAATCCATTGGAAATGTTCCGATTCCAACTGCCTGTCTCTTTCATTCTGAATGTAGACGAATGAGGCGGAGAGTGTAGATTTCGAATTGAAACTTTTCCGATGGAATGTTAATCGGGCTTCAGCTCAGCCTTATAATAAAAAAGGAATATCCAGTTAATGGGCAGCAGCATGTCTTCTATCTGCATTATAATCTACTGCGATCAACCACCCGCCTACCAAACGTGGTGATAATGGCAAATCCCCCTTATGATAAGCGTCCGAAGTGGTGTTTTATGGGAGAAGCCCGTGTTCAACCGGGAACTTCCTGCTGATTACGTGTGTAATGTGAGATCCTCCTTCTTTTGAAGTAAAACTTCCGCTTCTTACGCACACTTGACTTGGGGAGAAAGCTAGTGAATGCGAGGCGAATAGAAGTTGAAAGCGGTTGGTTAACGTAGATCTCCATTGTTGACATAACAAAGTTAAGGATTACTTAAAATTTGTATTAGTATGTTGATATGTTCGGTAAAATGACAATTTACAATGTCAAGACGGCGACATCAACATTAAACAAAGTTATAGCGGCCAATAGAAGCAGCTAAATTATAGAAGTTTAACTTCAGTCGTGTGGTCTAAATCACACTCGTTTTTTTTTTAAGTCGTTTAATGACACGGTATTTCGTTGGTGTCGTGTGGCAGGAGTTTATGCGCGCGATGCGCGTGTCGAACCCGACGATGCGCGCGCTGGCGGAGCAGATGGAGCGCGAGGAGGTGTGCCGGTGGGCGGGCGGGCTGGCGCGGGCGCGGGTCACGCGCTGGGGCGGCATGATCTCCACGCCGGACGACGTGCTACAGGTAGTGGTACTCTCCCATTTACTATCGCACACACGTCTACACTACCCATCAAGTTTTTGTTGTAGGTTTAGGCTTCTGGTCCGAAATCTAGAATATAAATTATTAATGATTGAATAATGAATAATTTTTACTGTGCAAAAACTGCGCACATAAAATGTTTTTGATGCAACTTGTTTTTCCAAATAAATGAATGTAAAATTTGGTATCAACTGTTTATCCATTTCGGATGATTTCGGACGAACTATAATGTATTTACGAACGATAGTGTTTAATTCAAAATTATCATTGAATAAATAATGATAAGAACTTAACGAATATTAGTGTAGATTCAAATTATTTAATAACCATTGAAAAGTAAATGTTACCACATTACGAGTTTACGAATGCTATTTACTGTGCTCGCTATGAGCATCGTTTGCAGCAGCAGCAAAATATTGACTGGGGCTATAAAATTAGTATTGGGGTACTGAAAGTACTACCTTGAATTTGTTTTCACTGCATCTGTTAATTTATTATCTTCCAGGTTAACTGGAAGATGATGCTCTCTAGCATTAAATTCGCCTATGAACCTACATTTCGCACCTTTAATAATAAAGTGAATCAAGTCAAAAAATTGGGATTCGCCGATTTTGTAGTAAAACGATTTCTATGCTCCTAAAGAATAGGTACAGTTTAACAGCCGCTGCATTCACGGCTATACGAGCGAAATAAAGGAACGTTCGTCTCTTTTTTATTGACTCGTCGATCCCTTCCGAAATCACAAAACGAACCAATTAGAAATGCTCCAGCAGTGATCAAACTGAGACGTGTGCTTGAGTGGAATAATTCAAAATAAATCATTTTATCAATTTTTTTTTCTAAAATTTTACATTTAATGGTAAACAGCATTATATATTAAAACACCTTGTTTCATACTATGTTTTTACTAACAAAATGCATTAAATACTAGTGATGCATTTGTTGCAATATTTTTTTACATAAAGACTGTACTAATAAGTATTGTGTCATGAAGCATGATTAAAACTTGACGAAATTTTTAATCAAAAAAAGATCTGCATCACAAAAAAAGTTTAATTTTTATTTCAAACCTCAATCTTTTAGTAAATATTAATAATTCTAATTATTTTGAAGTCCATTTATGTCCCACCATCATTTTGACAAAACTTTAAAGACATTTTACTTTTTAAAGTACTCCAAAAATCGAAATATTCGCTGAAACATAGTCAGCGGTAGACTTGTGAAACTTTAAACGTGATTTCCCAACAATCATGAATTTTGAGTTGATTCACTTTATTTTTAAAGGTGCGATTTGTTGTTTGTGCAATAAAGCATTTTCTATCTATCTATCGGTATTGTTTTTATTAATGTAAATAATGGCGTAGGCAGCTTCCCTTTCACCTAACGTTAAGCGTCACGGCTGCCCATGACAGTTGCAATGTGACTGTGAAAAACTTTGTTTACATTTATGTGTTGGAAGAAAAAAATCTGGACACATATTTATACACCCATGTCTGGAGAGCAAGCAGGTGTTGGTCCAATTTTATAATTCGATGTTTTATGGAAGTTTTATGGAATACTCACAATATAGCATTTATAAGTATGTTATTGCGAAAAAGGATCATTTTCTGTGACAATTTCCCCGTTTCTCCGTATGAATTCGGATTTCCCCACACATTTAAAAACACTATCATGGGGGTAGGGTCAGCTTTTCTGTTTACTCTCTTCACTTGCTTTATTCCCTCTTTCATATCCTTCTGCACTTCACATCCTTTCACCTCATTTTGATCGACCGGGTACAGATCGCTTGTGAAATGTATAACAAGTTATTGCACAGAAAATAACATAAAAAAACCAATACTTGTTCTGTGTCTGAATGTTGTGGGGCCATGGTCCCCAGGATTTTTTATTTTATTTTAGTAAATGATGTGACTAGCTAGTCGTTCACCTGATGTTTACCGACACGGCCGACCATAACAGAACATTGTCACTCGGATCTCTAAAATATATAGTTTCGTGTGACACTGCACTGTGCACATCATCCTGAGACATCAGCATAGTCTGGTAATAAGATTGCTCGACTGTGAGATCAGATCATAAAGTCTCAATTGACCAGTAACTTCACTAGTTACAGTGCCCTTCAAACCGGTACACGGTAGTGCTTGCACACTACTGCTTGGCGGCAGAATAACTGGCAAAGCGGTGGTACCTACCTAGATGAACTTTGCAGAAACGTCCTACCGCCTATCTATGTGTGAGGCGTTTATTATTTACTGAAACAGTTTTATTTTATTGTGTTGTGTATGTTTCCAGATGATGATAAAGCGAACGCTTTCCGAGTCGGGTTGTCCGCCGCACATTATCGATGACCTCATGGAGAACTGTCACGAGAGACGGTGGCCCTCAGGACTCTCATCACTTGAAACCAGACAGAACAATAGAAGGTAATAATCACGACATTCTAAGAAGAACGGATACTTCTATTGTTGTCTCATTCTCACACATGCAACATACAACACACGTATAACGAGAGCCATTGGAAAAGCAATTCTAACTAAAGGTAGAGAATATTGTTCTTCCATTTACACCATTTGTTTTGAGTGTAGTCAAAGTGATGAAGAGTAATATAAATGTACGTTCTTTTCAGATTCTTTCTTAATTATTGGCCCGCGTTGTGAGTGAGAAAATAACATTATGTAGCTTTCGTCTGAACCGGTTTTCCAATAACGTGCCGCATAGTATACTAGCTTCTGCCCGCGTGGCTTATAGGAAACTAAGATTTTTTTTAAAGCTAATTCAACCACCCATTTCACCCTCTTAGGGATGGAATTTCGAAAAACCCTTTCGTAGTGAATATCTACACTTTAAAAAGAACACACCTTTCAAATTTCAAGTCTCTAGGACCAGCGGCTTAGGCTGTGCGTTGATATTAAGCCAGTCAGTCAGTTAGGACTTTGAATTTTATATGTATAGATAGAATAGTATTTAGTAAGCAGAAAAATAAACTTTTTGGCTGTAGATAGGGTATAACTTGGTATAACTGGCCGCTATTAGTTATTGGCCACTATTTACTACATTTGCATGAAATAAGACTTACATTCACGTAACGCCATCTGTGATCATAGTTTAACATTACCATATCTATAAGCTTTCGTACCCCCCGTAGGTTAGCTAGAACGGTCGCGACTTTCAATAGGGTCCACTCTTCCAGTGGACGTAGTCTTCTCGATCCTCTTATCCCGGCAACGGCTCAAGCCGAGGCTCGCACCCCAGGGGTGCCCTTGAGCTAGTTGCCTCCCACTTTTGACGGCTGGGCGCCTTAAGCGCCCGCCCTCCCGCCCGGTGACGCTGTAAAGGTCGATAGAGACCAACAGCATCAGCTGGTTCAAAAAAAAAAATCTATAAGCTTTCATATTAGTTCACAATTTTTACCGTATGGAAACTAGCACGAACTAAAATGAACTGGCCAGTGCACTAAAGTGGCCAGTTATTAGATGGTTTACCCTATGACATAATAAGCAGCGAGCGCATGACGCGCGGCAATAACAGTAGTAAGCTACACAGAATATGTAATAGTAGATGTGTCCGTTTCCAGGTTGTACGAGAAGTACGTGTGTAAGCGGGTCCCCGGCAAGCAGGCGGTGCTGGTGCTGCAGTGCGACAACACGCACGTCGACGAGCACATGATGGTGGAGCCCGGGCTGGTCATGATATTCGCGCACGGCATCGAGTAACGTTACGTCACTACTTGCTGGCTTGGGCGCGGAACTAAATATGACATTTGATGACTACATTCTGAAGTGAAAATGTATATAGTGATAAGATAAATAAACTCTTTATTGTACACACACTAATAATAAAAATTACAAAAAATAACAATTATTTTCAAAAAGAGTACAAGTGTGACAAGCTTCGTATTTTATTCAAGATGGTTACATTTCTGGTATTGTATTAGCTAAAGTGGTCGCAGCTGACTATTTCGTTGATTTGTTTGTTGATCCATTCAAATTATGTTCTATCGTTTTGATTGTAACTAAATAGAGTAAAAATATTGAAATATAAATAAAGTGATTTTTGAGTGAAATTAACGAAGCTGTTTTGACAGCTGGCTGTCGATTTAATTTTATTATTGGTTGATTTTATTCAAAAGTTATGTCGAATCGTCTTTCTTAGTTGTTAAAACGGTTCGTTTACAAAAAAATGTCATTATTGAACGAAACAGTCAGCTGTTAAAACGAACCTATTCCATTGTGACAACTTAGTCAAACAACAACTTACAAGTCCTACAAGTGTCCAATAAGATTGTCTTAAATCTATGTAGCAGATTATTAATATTTAATTAGTCTATCGTTAACGTGTATACGCCGGTGTATTAAAGAAAATGCCAACAAAAAAATTATAGTGTAAATTTGACAGTTCTTAAGTAAGTTTATTTACCGATCCAAGCGACATGACATAAATGTTCAAAATCTTTGGTTGAGTTACACAGCATACATATAAATTATATATAAATGATCACTAAATGAGAACCACATACTGAATTTTCATTCATTTCAAAAATTCTTTAGTTTAATAAATATTACATGTTACGTACAACTTAGCGCTACAATCTAAGCTATATCTGTCTTAAAATTTATTGCTTAACCTCAAAAGATTTAAACAAGCCTTAAATAAGTGTTTTATTCTGTTTTGTATTGTTAAACACATGTTTGACATCTGTCTAAGTCTTGTTTATGTACTTGTAACACGGTTTATGTTTTAAAGGCAAAAAACCGCATTTTAAAACTTTTAGTAGGTACAATATGTAAAAAAATTAAAGTTCTCATTAAATCATAATCGAGGGTAGTTACATTTAGTTTTAACATAATTATTGTTTCTACATACTACTGAGCTACTTCATACGTTTATATCCTGACCATACTGAAATGGTCATGCGGCTAACAAAATTATAACGGCCGAAGCTTGTCTGCTATACTGTGTACGAATCTCACATACACTATTTAATTGTTAGCGTGGATCTTAATCACGGATTGTAACACGTCTTAAGCAAGTCGTTCGCGTGACTGGCTGCTGGCAATGGTTCTAGCACAGCGAGCCATTTCCAGCCCTATTTCGTAGTAAATCGGGTTGGAAATGTCATGGTGGTTCACAAAGCTATGTTCAAGAAAGTTCCGAAACGAAATGTCTACTCTCTGCAGTGAGACTACACTTTCGCTGCAGCGCAGGGAGTGTGATGATCATGTTTTTATGCGTTATTAGTATGTAATAAAATTAAGCAAGACTGGTACATAATGTGTGTTGATAATGGCGACAAATTCCTGATGTATAAATGAGATATACTGCCTATGTATATTTATAAAGTGTCGTATTTTCCCAGAGAATTGTAACAGTTGAAGTTGGTCGTCTTGAAAGCTACTTGCGTATCCTATACAAAAGAGGGTGGTGTAATATTTCCCCAATGCCTTATTAAATTCAAATTATAAATATTTGAGCAACGAATTTACGCATATACAGTTATTTATAATTATCTTGGATGATTGTCATCGGGTTCATTCTCGTGGTAAAACTTCGTAGTCTAACTCTAGCTTGATTGTATATCTAATGTAAAATAATTAGGTGTTTCTTCATACAGAAGAAATGTTTCTATGGAGATTTATTTATTTTCGAACACGTGGTTTTATTAGATCATAAATCATAATAATAATAATGTTTTAGCAATTTGTGCGTATCTTGAAATCTTTACCAATTTATATGTGCGATAAATTACTTTAAATAAGAAATTTAAAGAGCTTGTATGACAATAGCAACCGTCTCTAACAACTTCGAATGGTATTGAAATGTTATCAAAGACTAATAGTCTTGCTATGACGTTCTTTTTATTTTTCAGCGCAATTTAGTGTTATCACTGTTTTAATCCTACCAATATCAAAAGCCCCAGATAGTCAAGTCTTGAAAAATAACACATATACTGGTGTCGATTCTGTGTCGCATACTCTAAAGCTAAACTATATTAGCATATTTCCGTCTTATTCATTTCCCCTTTATCAGAAGAGTACCGCCATACTTTATGTTTACTTTAGAGAATGTGACACAGAACCAACATCACTTTTTATCTCGGTAAATGGCGTCCTCTTGTGATTTTGAATTATTTCCTTACCTTACTTTATCTTTTTGATTGATCAGGAACATGTGTGTGTATATTGTACATTTTTGGTTCTCTAGAGTTTTTCTTATATTTTTTATTCATCATATTAATAAAATTATCAGGGCATCCTATTATAGCTAGCATCATTACAAGAATTCAAGATGTGTTGCCATTTAAATCTATGTATAAGTTTAGCTACTAAACATGAATATTGCTATACATTCTTCAATTAATATTAGAGGTGAATCAGGTGACAGAGGTATTGTATGTTGAAGTATTATTTAAAATTTAATTAGAATAACGATTAGATAAACATTCCGAATAAACGAAATTTAGTTGATAGTGAAATTATTGTAAAAATGAAAAAAAAAAGGGTTGCCAGTAATTTCTGTTTAGTGATTGAGTGCTGTGTTATGTTTTAAAAAAGTGTGACATTGTTTTTTATATGTTGTGTTATTCATGGAAATTATAATGTAAAGTTTATTTTATGAAAATAATAGTCCTTTTTGTTTGCTTCACAAATGGGTGTTGTAGTTAGCTCAATCTGCTAATAAAATAAATATTTGAACTGAATCATTATAATTATGAGTTTGTTTTATCCAAAGCTCAAAATTTAATTTGCTAGTCACTAGATGGCCAGTTGGACTAGATCTAGAGTAATTTATTTAGAGAGTATTTTTAGTATTCTAGCGAGATTTCTTATATCCTAAAATCTAACAGAGATAAAAGATAGATTATGTGGTTTACTTAAAAAAATATTAAGCAGGCGGTCCAATATAATTAATACTGTAGCAGATATTTCAGCTTCAGACTAACCTTTTAATATTAGGTCTTTACCTATGAAATTGCCGTTTTGTTTGAAAAAAGTTAAAGTTTTTTTTTTCGAACTTATTTATTTCTTTTATTGAAAGTAATCACCCCTGCAATCAATGCATCTTTGCCAACGCTGTGGCAGTTTATGGATGCCCTTCTTGAAAAAATCAGCAGGATGGGAGACAACAAACTCTTCAAAGGCGTTTTGTACTGCCTCTCGGGAGTTGAATTTTTTTCCCACTAAAAAGCTGTCCAAATTTTGGAAAAAGTAATAGTCGGTAGGCGCAACATCTGGTGAGTATGGCGGATGAGGGAGAGCTTCCAAACCCAACTCATGCAGCTTAGAGACGGTCTGTTGTGCAGAATGGGGTCGCGCGTTGTCGTGAAGTAGCAGTGGAGACGACCGATTGACCAAAGCTGGTTGCAGACGTGCGAGTTTCGCCATCATTGCGGTCAGTTCTTCAATGTACACATCTGCAGTAATGCTCTCGCCGTTTTGTAAAAAGCTATGATGAATCACACCAGCACTAGACCACCAAACTGTGACTATCACCTTTCTAGGGGTCATTTTTCGTTTTGCACATTGCTTTGGTACCGAACCAGGATCTAACCAACTTGCTGAGCGCTTTCGATTGTCAAAAATAATCCATTTCTCGTCGCACGTAACAATTCGGTTCAAAATTCCTTCATTTCTGTGCCTGTTAAGCAGCGCAAGGCAAGTCTCGACGAGTACGTTGCGCTGGCGATCGTTAAGTTCGTGGGGCACCCATCTATCAAGCTTTTTTTATCTTGCCAATCTGTCGCAAATGGACCAATATTGTTTTGATGCTAACATCAAAAGCTGCTGCCAGCTCAGCTGTAGATTGAGATTCATCAGCTTCCACAATCGCCTTTAATTCATCATTGTTGACCAAAGTTTCCGGACGACCATGAGGTTCATTTTTCAAGTCAAAATTCCCAGAACGGAACCGAGCAAACCAATAACGGGTTGTGCGTTCGTTTGTACAGTTCTCTCCGTAAACGTCGTTGATGTTACGTGTCGTTTGTGCCGCGTTGGTGCCACGACGGAACTCATATTCCATAATTACACGAAATTTCAAAGTATCCATTATGATAAAACGTAGTGGTTATCACAGAGTACTTTTCTACATATGGAAATGGTGGTTATATGTTCTTTGCATTATGAGGAAAAATGTTCTTTTTTTTTTCTTTTAGGCAATTGTTTTCACATTTTTGCCAGCATCATGTCAAAAGAGAATCAAATACGGAATTTTGAATTTTGAGTAAATACAACGCTAATCAATAAACAAAAGACTTTTTTTTTTTTTGTTTTGGTTTGGCTCCACACTTTTGTGTATTTAGCCAGTGTCAAGTAATTGATAATTTTTCGAGTTAAGTAATATATATGTATGTCAAGTCAAGTCAAATCACAGTCCAAGTCATCAAGTCCAGTCATACTCCTAGTAAAGTGGTGGCGACTTTACCAGAAGCTTCTATGGAGTTTTGGAAACAACACGAAAAGATACGTTTCACCATCACTATACCACTTTCCCATACTCACGCCTGTGATCCAGCACTTAACGAATAAAATGCCACCAATTCTATGCACTAACACTGAAAATAACACAAGTTTTTGAAAATAATACAATGCGGTGACACGATCTTTTTCGTTTTCCCGCCAAAACTCAACAAAAGACTTATATTGTAAATAGAATGTCATATTTTTAAAACATGTCATGTTTTATTAGTTGTAACTTTTTATTTATAGAGTGCCTGTAAATATTAATGTTTACATGAACCTTAGATAAAACTCTCTAAGGTTCAAATTGATTTCCTTTTAATGTCTTAATAAGCTAATGTTCAGTTTCACGTGAAAATTAAAATTTTTAAAACAAAATTAATTTGAATTTAGAATTCATAGCCAATCAAAACTTTTTTTGTTTGAAAATGTCTGTACTGCAATACGGCAATTTCATAGGTAAAGACCTATTATATCTTGTTATTACCTTTTAATACAGGATAAATGTTTTCTTAACAGAATGGGTAAATCCTAAACTAGGTCAAAGAGAAAATTAATGATAGAAATAGTCAGTACAAAACAAAACTGGTATAAAAATTAATTAAATATCTGTTTTAATTTCGGCAAATTAATCCTGCTTATAAATATAACATACTAGATAGTAGTTCGTGCATCCTAATTTACCGTTATTTTTGGGTTGAACTCTTTAGTACCTATAAGTACCATGTCCCTAAAACAATTTTGGTGGAACGGAAAATATATTCCGCTTTTGTGGTCAAAATCTGTACCTACATATTTTAAATACCGAAATTATTAAAACTTTAGTTTTGTACGTGATGAAAGGAAATATTATGGTGAAATACGTGTATTTCCATTCTCACTATACGTGAAATCATAGACAGTATCGTAAATAGGGCGAATTCCATGGGCCTAGTATAAAGTCCTAAGCGAATTCTGTGCGTAAAACGTCCCTATCGACATACGCTAGTATTCGACCCCTTTATTGAAGGGTGAATAGTACTGGCTAAATACGCTAATCGCGTGAAGCCGTTAGTACTATGATCCATATTACACGACAACGCTCAGACATGAATCGGTGCTCAAACTTAGATTTCATTCACACATCACAGCTGAGCATCCGTTGTTCTATAATACGAACTCACGTGCAATAGACTTTGAGTATGGTATTTCTCGTCAAAGGTACCAGACGAGAATTCATTCACAAAATAATAAAATAATGAAAAAAATCTCTACTTGAGCATCAATCGACGGCTGAGCATAGTTCTGTAATGCGGGCCATAAACTTCTTGATGTATACACCAAGAAAGATATAAACTTCTTGATATGCACAGATTTAAAAAAAAACTATTTGTAGTGATTATGTCCGATGTCAACATCATCTCATCTGTCAAACAACAATATTTTTGTTTGTCATTCTCACAGACCACTTAGGATTCTAGTTTGGCGATCTGGCGATTTTCATACGAAAATTGCATAAAACTAACTAGAAAATGTCTGAAATGGAGGTGACGGAGAGTGGAAATGATTGCTCAAATGATTCAAGTGAGTTTTTGTGCTTTAACTGATCACAGCCATTGAGAAATTTACAACAAATTTAAGTGATCATACCGGGTTGTACTCAGTCGATGTTTTAGAAAAATAATTGAATTGGTTTTTAGTGTTACTAGACCGGGTGTTTCTGCGCCTTGGGAACGCAGATTCAGATGAGCAGCTGGAGAGCTGCCTTGGCAGGTTTTTACCGCCCGTAATCCTTAAATTATCATCGCCTCATGAACAGGTTGGTTTAGAGGTTGCACTACATAGACTACAATTTGTGTGTAAACAAGTGTAACCTCATAGTCAGATCAGCTAAGTCGTCACCTATCTGATCTGAATATGAGGCTCAATGTGAGATCCAGGGTGTAAACTTGCTAAAATTCTTTGTTTCATATTGTTGCTATCTTTTGTCCATGATCTGTGCATCTTTCCAGTGTTCATTCAAATTATGATAAGAAACCTGGACCACCAATGCATTACAAAACCCAAACCTTAGGTTTTGTATATATTATATTTAGGTACTTATTTCCTTATATCAAATGCCATAGTTTGATTTTAATTTTACATTACAAAAATAGCCATGGATTGGCTAAAATAAAATCGGATGTATACAACCTGTTCATGTTGAAGATTTCAGATTGCTTAAAAAACCTGCCTTATTATTGTTACCACCATTTTTGACAGGTTCGGAAGAAGGTGATGGAATTATTGATACATGTGAATAAGAGAGTAAAATGCCGGGCCGAGGTGCAGTTGCCAGTGCAGACTTTACTGAAGCTCTATGCAGAAGCTACTTCTAACAGTTTCATCATTGTAAGTGTTTATTGATAACCCTAACCCCTAATAATACACAAAAGTGAAGTAATAAAAGATTCAGATGAATAATTTGAATGAAATTTTATACACAATAGCTACTACTATTAAGATCAACATGGTGAGGTCTATCAGGAAAATCTACTAACCTTGGGTAACCTACTTGATACTCAATTGGTATGCTGTGTTGCCAACTAGGCCACATAGTGGCTCTTTTTGCATGGGAGATTTTATAAACCTAATTAACAAGATTATAAAATTAAATACATACATCTATTATATTTATTATTATATGGGACTGGTCTGATAGCTCAGTTGGTAGTAGACCTGCCTTCTTAACTGTAGGTTGTGAGTTCGATTCCCACCCAGGACAAACATTTGTGTGATGAACATAGGTGTTCTGTGTCTGGGTGTTATATTGTATTATATGTATGTATTTACAAACAAAAAAAAAAGTATCTAAGTATCATATCAGTTATCTGGTTCCCATATTACAAGCTTTGCTTAGTTTGGGGCTAAATGGCGTTGTGTGAGATATCCACACATATTATATAATATATTATATTAATATGTCTTATTGCTTTAAGCGACAGGACCACCCATTGTGACACTTAATTTTTAAGTTTGTGCTTGTAAATTATTCCTGTAATGTGGTGTTTCAATAAAGAATGTTATCTATCTACATTAACAATGTATTTATTATTAATTTTAGTTTGAAAACTATCGTGAGCATGACACATTTTGTAAGATGAATAATGGCTAAACTCACGTCAATTAAAAGTCGAAATTACTGAAGATGTCCTTCTTCTGGGAGCCAGTTACTAACGCAAACCGCGGCGGCTTTCGCGAGTGTCAGCACGTAACATTAAATTATTATTAATTACAGAATTTCTCAATAATATACATAACAATGGGTTTCCCGAGGCTGCCTAAAGAACAACAGCTGTCTTTGACTCCATCTCTGATTAATGCTGTGGAGAATAAGCCACAGGGTCATCAGGATCAGTGAGTTTGTATTACTTTTGCTTTGAATTGCTGATCATACATTTTGTACTAAATGTCCATGTTAAGCCGGGAAAAGGTGATAGACCAAGTCTGATATATATAATATATCTGATAGATATGAGAAAAACAAAATTCAAGTTATGTATTTTTAAATAATAGTTAAAAGACCATCACAGGTGTAGATTTTCTCAGTTCTTTTCAAATGCCTTAAATTTTTTATGCTTATGCCATAGTTAATAATATTTTTTAATAATTCGCCAATATATAGTCACACTCACGCCGACCAGCACACAGTCCCAACATGGTGGTACTGGAGGCTAGGAGATCTTTGTACAGAATGTGTGGATGGTTATTCAAGGGCAGCAACAGCCACCACAGCATTTACAGCATCTGCCACAGCATCTTCTGCAGCAACTGCCACAACTGCCACACATCTTGTATAAGGAAATTAAGAGTGTAATTTAATAATAAAAAATGGTCTAGTAGGGCTAGGGTTTTATTTAAAAAAAATCAAAGCAAACTGTATTTTTTTATAATTTCTCTAAATCCCAATGAATGTTACTAGGATTTTGATGCTAGTCATGCCTCTACTTGGCAACATCAAGGAAGCAGATCTGAACTTGAAGGAGAAGCCTAAAGTCTCAAACTTGATACTCAAGTTTGCCACTGACGTGTTGCTGTTACCATACAGGTGAGTTTCATTATTTTTAGTGAAGAGATTTTATTACGGATCTATTAATAGTACGACATTTCTTATCCGTTTTCATAATCGCTCACTAATTTGCTTCGATACCCCACGTAAAAATTTAATTTTCAGGATCAAAAATTTTCAATGATGGTTTCAGGTGTAATCAATGTGTTTGCAAAATTTTAGCCTAACCAGTTTCGCCTTTTTATGTATGACACAGAAACACAAACAAAGAGAAAAAACGAAAAAAAAAAACAACTTTTATTTTGACCATTTCACAAATGTTTGCAGAGCTCTACCAAATCCAGGAGAGAGTGAATTTCAAGTTCCGCCGGGCATGAGTATGAAAACATATAAGCGGATCATTGATAAGAACCAGCTTAACCCCAACCAACTTGAAGAGGTAAAATTCTGCTCATTCAATCCCTTTCCTTAACATTTTTTAATATGGTAGCGTGTTGCTGACAATTGAAAAAACTACCTTGCTAAATTTTGTGTAATTTTTCATAACTTGAACTGTTTTATCATTAAGAACTCATATGTCAATCCATTTGATGATAGCGAAGAGTGTTTCTTTAAATCTGGAGCAGAAGTAGAGCGAAACTCTACTTTTTAACACTCTACATATAAGAAAATAAGTAAGTTCAACTTATTTGCATCCCACTTTTATCATCCAGAAACGTTTTAGCACATTTTTGTTCTTTTAAGTTAATACAATTATTTCATTCATGATTCATAAAACTAGAATCCGAATTTTAGTAAACAAAGATGGAATGCCTTTCTCGAGGCTTTTTTTCACGAACTGTTTTATTAATTTGTTTCGCGCGTCGCTTATTATTACATTATCTCTGTGTGTGTGTGATAATGGTACACCCTGATTGATCTCTGGAACTTTTAGTAACAATATCCACATTCCAAATTCAAATCACTATAGCCTTGGGGATTAAATAGTTATTTTAATCCCTGTATACAACAGTACAAACTTGCTCTTTTCGAATAGTTGTGATAAAAATATAATTAACACCCTCTAATGCCGATGTGCAGTAAAAGCTCCTAAGTTATCTCTCTTATCTCTATAGTCCCCGGTTTCTTGTACGCTAGTCACTCGTCTCAAGTCAACACACTAAATACTGTACGCTCATTGGTTGAAAATCGATGATCAACCGGCAACCAAGTCTGCTAAGCTATTATTAATTTAGTGCAGACATGAGTGGTTTACATATAGAAATAAATTCATTGTTTCTCTTTTGTTTTCAGATGAAGTTATCGATAGTGAATTTTATAAGCAAGGATATATTCAACATGAATGATGTTCTATTAACATTGATCGTGGCGGCAGCCGACTCTAGGTTCAGTGTTGCCAATCATGCCAACAGCCCTCTAATAAGGGTCAACAGGTATTCTTTATTCTAGAAAATCTAGAAAATACATTCTATATTTGCGTGCACGACGTATTTGCACGAATACAAATACGTAAGCTTACAAGAACACACATTTCAACATGATTTCTTGAATTTGATGTGTAATTTTGACTGTCTTTTATTCTACTGAAATAATAATGATAATATTAACGCCCAACGATCACATACATAGATCCTGGGCCCTAACTAGGATTCCTTTAGGGACCCAGAAACTGTGAGAACCATGGCCCCACAACGCCCAGAATCAGAACAAGAATTTTAGCTTTATTTTCTGTGTAAAAATACTAATCCTGTCGCGGGAATCGAACCCGCCGTCTCCGGGTTATGAGCCGACCTGCTCAACCACCACATCACAGAGGCTTAAAAAATATCAACTCGTAGCAATATTTTTCTTAATTAGCGAGAGTTATACTTTAACTTATATAATATGTTTTCTTTTTCTATTAATTTACAGTTCAGTAGATTGGTCACAACCGTCAGTCGTAGCTCCTTTGTATTCCTTATATTTGGGTACTTGGGGCGGACTTAAGGTACCTCCAGATGATCGCAAGGTAATTAATCACTTGTTTCCGCGTTATTGTTTTGTTTCTTGTGCTGGTACTATTTTCGGATTGTACGCATTTAATTACTTTCAGGTCCCAGCTTGCACCAGACTGCGTTTGAAACTAATTCAGTATCTAAACAAAGCTACCGGTCCTGCGATTATGTTTCCACATTGCGTTCAGGTATTTCTAATTTAGAGATTTGTGTGAAAAAATGCTACTGTGCTGCCATCCTCTACAATAGGCTATTTGAGTACTTTTTATTTATTGCGTGATTAAATAATATACCTCAAAAATTAGACAGTTGCGAAAACAGAAATGAAATATCTTTAAAAAATTACAGTTACAGGCATTTTAAAATACTGGAATTAAAAGTTACAATTCAAATTCAAACACGCAGTGACGTCAGTTCTCCATAGTACCTCATTACTAATCTGTGGTAACTTTATAGTAGCTCTTCTTATCTCTAGCATGTGACGTCACAAGATATGCCTTCATAGTATTTGTGAGGAGGCTCCACAAGATCTCAGTTTTGCTAGAAAGGGACAGTCGATGAAACTTTAAAAGCCTTACTCCGTGATTTATTTACCGGTTTTATATATTATTTTCAATTATTATATTAATTTATAAACTATTTTATGAAAATAATATTTACTTGTTTATTTTTAGTATTAGTCCTATAGCGTTGTTCAGAGCGGCAACGGTGGTGAATAATATACATCGAGCTAAAAAGGGAGCTAATCGGCTAGTGTCGGCTTTGTAGAGTGTCGTCTCTCTCTCACACGGCGCATTAGATTGGCAAAACGTTACATAGTATACCAAGTGATGCTCTCTAGCATTAAGTTCGTCTATGTTTGTGCATTAAAGCATTTTCTATCTATCTATATAAAGATGTTTTAGCGTTAACTAATACATGTATTTCCAGGTAGTGTTCTCGTCGTTGTTTGATCCAAACACCAACTCTCGCCTTCGGAATATGGCGCTAATGTTTTTGCTCAACGTTATAAATGGGTGAGTTTCCTTTTATAACATCCAGCACCGCGGGTAACACGAGAAGTGGAAAACGACATAATTCTTCTCTCGAAAAAGCAACCAATGAAAACGCAACTAAAGTTTTATGACGTGATCCGCACGATCGTTCATTAGTCAAACGCTTTTTTGAGAGAAGAGATATATCTATTTCTATAGCTCATGCTACCATCGTTGATGATATTCTTTCGCCAGTTTTAATACCTTGTGACAGAGATCAAAATTGATACAAAATGTAAAATTGTCTATTCAAATGTACCATAATTACAGTGTTTTAATAGAGTATAAAGTATCTCATATCTATACTACATATTGCCCTCAAATGAAACGAATTACTATAACAATATTAATAAGATAAGGATCAATAATCTTTATATTTCGTCTGTATAGAAATGTAACATGCCCGTTTTGCTTACAGTGGAGAAGAAACGCAACTGAAAAAGGTAGCCACAGTGTTCCTCCAAGGTCTCCTGAAGCTGATCAGATCTGATGAGCACGCGGAACACCAGCCAAAAGCCTACATGTGTTTGGGTATGCAGAAAACTTGACTTCTTTTTTTTGTGTTTTGGCTCCTTTGTGTATTTAGCCAGTGTCAAGTAATTGATAATTTATCAAGTTAATGATATTTCACGTAAATATGTGTCAGATCACAGTCAAAGTCATCAAGTCATAGTCTAGTCTAGTCAAGTCATACTCCTAGTAAAGTGGTGGCAACTTTACCTTTTAGATGCAACCTTTCGTTGCGTTCAAATAATACTCAGAATTCACCCTATTTACATACGTCAAATAATAAGTGCCACGTATAATAAACTGCAATTTAGCTCGCCCGACGCTGCATGCTCTAATTTTCATATTCCATCCATATGACTGTTTTTCCACAAGAGAGTCACTTCTAATAAATCACTTGTTTAAAAGTATAATAATTTGACTAATCTTACCTAATACTTATAGTACAGACAACATGATTATACTGGTGTCCATAAAAATGTTATATTGTGTATTAAAGCTAGTGTATATTTTATTACAAACTAATTGTAAGTACGTCCTACGCACCTACCTACGCAAGTTTATGGTAAATTTAGCATAAGAAAGGAGTTAGTTGAAAACCAGCGCTGCGAAGCTTGTATTCGCAGCATTATGCTGAACTTGCTCCTTTTGTGCATGTCAATAACATTTGCTTCTTATTTATTTTTACATTAATTATTTTATTGTTGCTACTTTAAATGTATTGATGTGCTCAATAAACACTTTCTTTCTTCTTTCTTTCTTCTTCTTATAACATTTTGAATTTCTTCTCTTGCCACTGCATACCTCTTCCTCCACGTTATGATTAACGGAAATGGTGGTACGGTCAGCGAGTTCTGCCGATACACTTAGGTTCAGTGTCATCTCTACACACAATTAATTTAAAGTTTCCACCTCCAGGTCGACTAGCAATGAAATGTCCAGAGACAGTGAACAGCCAGTTCGATTTGTTAGAGGAGTTGGTTAAGAAGATTCCAGAAGCAGGCGCGGAAATGAAAACAGCTCTCCGGGACGCACTGCTTGAAATGGCGCTCGCCTATAAAATACGTGCTGATGGTAAGTTTTATTTTATTATGTGCTACTGTAATTCCTGTTTCTGAATATACATTACAATTTATATTAAGTTTATTTGATTACGTAGCTTATGTGTATAGTTACTATGAAAGTTTGTCTATCAAATTCAGTCATTTATCGCTTTTTATCGATAATTCTGCAAATGTCAACTGAGGAATTTTTGTACGTTTATGTAGTAAAAATGCCACAGTAAAATGGTGGATATTTTACTGAAGGCTCTGGGAAGCCTTGAAGAGAAAATGAAAAAGACATGTTTTGCCAACACTCGTGCACGTTCACGAACACTTAACGGATAATAATCCACCCTTATCACATATTAAAATTCAAAAATACACGAGTTATGAAAAAAAAAAAATAACAACAACCGCCATTTTCGGATTCTTTTCAACGACGATTTTGATACATTAATTTATTAGATTAATATTTAAGGAAAATTCGAATTTGATATAATTATGTTTGTTTAAAAAAAACCTTTACAAATTACACTAAGCAGGCTACACTGATATAAAAATCATAAATATCAGTCATTTAATATCTTCAAAAATGTCGTAATGCGAGAAACAGGTTATTATAGTACGTCCATAATTGATGTCGGCGCAGAGAATAACCTCTTTTTCTCTAACGCCTTCTAGTACGTTTTTGTCTTTTACACGCCTATTCAACTATGAAATGAGTCTTATTAGTCTTGACAATACAAGCCCTGCTATTATGATACTAATATAATTTCAGAGAAATCAGCTATCCCCATGTCGCCTCAACGTGCAAGCACGTCGCAAGCGGAAAAAATGGACGTAGACGACGCTGACGTGAAAGGCAAACCCAGTCCATTCGACGAACCGCAAGCACTGGCCCTGTTCGCACTACTGGATCAGTAAGTCTGAAATAGTGCGGGAAAGAGAAAAAAATTGTGGCTGGTTGCTTCGATAAGTTACTGTTGTTTACACTCACTCATCGGGATTTTTTATTTTGTTTCATTCTGAATGACTGATACATTATGTCATAGATAACAGTTACTTATTTTTATTATTTTATTTTATTTATTTTACGAAATATTTATTTACTTTTCTTATACAGTAATTGAAAGTATAGTCCAACGGAAGCTATTTCAAATTATATTTGTATGTAACTAAAGCTTATATTATCTTACAGTTATATGCACAACGAAGAATCGATGATCCGTTACATAGCGATGCGATACTCCGCCGCGGTGTTTCCGCAGGACTACGTACCCTCCAGATATCTGCTGCTACTGGCTAGTGGAGATAGGTACACATTATGGAATATTATTTACAAGCCCTCTCTGATATGACCGGGACAACATTTTCGTAATCAAGAATCTACCTATATTGGTCCAAATTGGTCATTTTAATTAAAATTTGTCGTTTACTTAAAATATGACATTTTACTAAACTTTGCTGTTTTTGTGATATTTTGGTTCTCCTCACTATACTATAGTCATAAAAGTAAAAACTACCATTTATGTACCTAAATTAAAATAAAATATCAAAGCGCGGTCAATTTAATAAATATTACTTGACGTATGTACGACAGTACTTAAACTATTATTTTTACTTTCTTTAGCCAAGACGAAATCTCAAACGAAGCTCTCAAGTGCCTTTACGGGACATCACGATCTTCAGAAATAGAGGACGTTGTAAACAATGTATCGAAAAAAGAGACAACGACAGCCAACATTGATGAGAGTACTTCCAAGAGTGACAGAGACAAATCACAAGAAGAAGAAGAATTCAAAGTGCCAAAGTTTAAGGACATGGTGAATTACATTTGGGATCAAATGCAGAAGAGAAAGAAGGGTTCTAACGCTAAGCATAGATTCGTGATAAGCAATCAAGTATTACAGTTTCATCCTTCGACTTATCAAGAGGTAATTAATTCCATAATATTGTTTTAAACTATTCTTTTTTAGTGGCTATCCGATCTTATTTAGACACGGTACAAACTAAGTCATTTCATTTACCATAGCATAGATTTTGGTGAAGAAACCTATATAAAGATCCGTTCAGTAGTTCCAAGTTGATTACCACCCTACTATTTATTTTTTCCCTATAATTTTTAGTTATTTTTTTTAATCATTTTATAATACTATCTGTTCACTCGTTTTCGCTGCTGGAACAAGTGCCTTTTCTCACTTAGATAATAGTGCAGCCCATAATCAACCACGCCGGCCAAGCACCGGTTGCTGGGTGTCCTCAATTGTTTTGATTCTCAAACATGCCCAATTCCTTACCATATTTTTCTTCACCGTTGCAGAGCGAGTGCAAATTCCGCACATAAATTGAAAAGTCACTAGCTATCGCTGAGCCAAATTCCCTCTATTGCCACACTCGTTCTCTTGCCACACTCGCTTTTTTGCCACATTCACATTTTTGCCACATTTGGTTTTTCCACACTCGCTGTATTGCAACACCTGCTGTATTGCCACACACGCCCTTTTGCCACACTCCCTCTCTAATGTTTCATAATAGTTTTAAACTATATACTTACAGATCCTACGCTATTTTCGTATGTGCCTCAACCGCGATGCACATCTGACAGACTGTTCGAACCACCCAAACGCCATGTCACCGCTACTAGCCAAGTACTTCTATGATAACCTGCTTGATACAGAAGTGCTGGAACGGTATCTCAATATGATAACGTGTCTGCTGAATGCTAGCCCGGGTAAGGAACAATAATTTATTATACATTACCTATTTTTTTGTAAATGGTTTTAATAAGATGATATGGACCTTTAGCAATATCAATAATAATCAAATTACGATTTTTAATCAAAGAAATCATCGAAAATAAAACGACTAGTTTTATTTTCGATGATTTATGACTGACGGGATGACTAGACGGGAATTCAAGTAATTTTGAAAAATGTATAACTCCTTATTATGATATTAATGACAGATCTAAATTCTATAAAATAAATTATTAAAACTGTATTGAAGTTGGTCCATCCATTTTGGAGGCACAAAACTAAACATAAAACTTATAATATATCCCGTTTTTCGAAATTAAATTTAAAGCAAAATTGGCTCGATTAATCGACTTCATTGAATACAGTAAACACGGAAAAGAGTGTTAGTAGAGTTGTGAATTTAATTGGTGGAACAATAAAGAGTTCTCTATCTACATATATCTATCTAAACACCAGAGAAAACGGCAGTCCAAAAAAGATCAGCGAGCAGCCGTTTTCTTAAGATAATAAGTTTTCATAAACGACATTTGTTTGCTTCTTGTACGCTTATAATAGTTGTAATACCATGAATCCATCAGATTGGGTAAAACCAATAATTCTTTCAGATATGATGCCGCTTACATGTTTCCTGGACATAGTCGGTTGCGTATCCGAAAAGATATCGTCCAAGTACACAAGTTTGCTACCATTCTTACGCAATCTCTTCACGACCAGTACCAAAGAGGATGTCCGAGAAATAGCATCAGCCATTTATGCTATCATCACAGTAAATACGAGCGATAAGTCGGCGATAGACAAGGAGATTAAAGAGTTTGTTGCGCAAGCGGGAGGGAATAAGTTGTTAGAAGCTCAGTGCGGGTATATCAGTGCGTTCGCGCATATGTGTGAGAGGTGTGTTGTGTTGTCGAGACGGGGCAAGTTTGGGGGGAAGGGGTTTAATGTGGCCGAGTGGGAGCCCTATCAAGAAGGGGCTGTTTCCTTAGGTGAGTTACATTTTCAACTAATATTAAAAAACTTAATTATCTTTAACTTTAAACTGATTTGTTTACCAGATCTTCAATGAGCATATATTTGTGTTGAATAGAAGTGTGCGACTTTGTAGGCTGGATAAAGTCAATATTTTACATTTTAATTTAGAAATGAGATAGAAACAGAACAGTATAGTAGAAACTTGCGTAACGGCTGGCTGAAACTGGATACATAAAGAAAATTTCATGAGGGGATAATATATACACGTAGTGTGATGATGCTGATAGTCTATAAGTGTCAAAACTATTATAAATAAAAAGGACTGTTATCTTTTCGTTTGTTACTTTTTTACACCTAAATAGCTAAATCAATCTTGATAAAACATATTATGTAGATAGTTTAAATCCTGGGGTAGGAAATTGAGTACTTTTAGTTCTAACGCTTGTTAAAAGATTGGCTGTTATGTAGCAAGGAAATAATTTACTTCACAGCAAACTTCCTCTCAAGCCCGCAAACACTGCTCGTCAGTACGTCGACCTCCGCCGTGTCCTTATTGGCTCGTTGTAGCGGCCTTCCCCTCCCTACCACGTCTCCAAAACAAGACGCGTTACTACAGACAGACAACCCATTCAACACGTCGAATGTCATCGAGCCCGATGACGTCATCACCAAGTTTAGCGTCGCCGAGAGACTGTTCAAAGTCGTCGCTAACGCAAAGTTGCCATCGAAGGTTAAAGAGAGGGCGTTGTATACGCTCGGGCAGTTATGCTGCGGCGAGCGATTGCCATTCGCGAAGCAGATAGTTATGGGATTCTTGCAGATGGCTAAAGATGTAAGTAGATGTAATATAAGATGGAATGTAAGTGTATGTAAACATCGCCGTTAAAAAAACGACCCCTGACTCTTTTGTAATTCTCTCCCACTCCGGTTTTATGAATTGATTAGTTTCAGAAAACAAATGAAATAGACGTCATTGTCAGATTATTTCTTTATTAGCACAAGTTATACTTATTGTATTGCGTGCTTTAAACAATGATAAATTACATTACCTAAATAAATTACATTACCTAAATAAATTACATTACCTAAATAAATTACATTACCTAAATAAATTACATTACCTAAATAAATTACATTACCTAAATAAATTACATTACCTAAATAAATTACATTACCTAAATAAATTACATTACCTAAATAAATTACATTATCGTTGCGTTTTCGGTCTCAGTACAGCCTACTACAGATCAGCAAGGCGATCATGTAATTTGATTGCAACCCATTGAAACACTAATTTGCATGGATTTGACAGTTTCAATATATAGTTTATGATCATTTTACTATGGGAATTTTCGAGTTAGGAATATTTCAATTTCAATTTCAATTTTTATTTGCATTCCACAATGTTATACAGGTGTAGGTAGTTTTTTTTTAAATAACAGTTCATCGTGGACACTGTCGGGCACGCAAAATTAGAAGAGAGGAATACAAAATTAAATATTAATTAGATTTTTAGATTTAGATTAGAAAGAGGTTACTTATTTTATACTAAAATTAAATGAATTATTATTTTTATATAATATGAATACAATTTCTTCTGTTGCGTTGCAATCAAAGTTTTGCGATCAACCCCCAGGTTAAAACTCTTATTGTTTGTTATATTTGATTTATTTTCAGAGCAAAGAATTCGAAATACACCTTCAAATTGGCGAATCTCTAGTATTGTGTGTGGAGGGTGTGAACTCAAACGAAAATAGGGATCAGTGGACCGAACTGCCAAAGGAGGTAAATTTAAACCTTATGACTAGCGCTGATTTTAGAATACAAAGATTTCATTATGTTGGACTCTAAGGCATATGCATAAGGATTATATTAAGGTTATGTTTTACTTGGTTTTGTTCCAGGGTGCAGCAAAAGTGAAAAATGTAGAAGCACTAAAAGAGAACGACGAGTTGCTTGAGTGGTTGCTACAGGAACTATTTAAGATTGGTCGACATCCACATCCGCATTCTAGACAGGTAACGTAACCCCGAAATCTCAACTTTTTCATGTAGAAAAACAAGTTCAATAAGATAAGGAAAAGTACATTATCCTACAACTAGGCAATTAATGGGAAATACACGTATTTATGTTTCAGGCGACTAGTATTTGGTTACTGGCACTCTTGAAGAACTGCCCTGAACGGGAACCGATAAAGAACAAACTTCAAGTGCTACAAAATGTGTTCATGGATTTCCTTTCTGAGAATAGCGGTAAGTTTTGTTAATTTTCTTAACATTATCTAAACTAATGAGGTGACGAGCTAACCGTTCGCCTGATGTTAAACGACACGGCTGCCCATATCAGCTGCAGTGTCACTCGGAACTCTAGTATAGATAGAGGTTCGCGTGACACTGCACGTCATCCAGAGACATCAGCACAATCTAGTAATAAGATTACTAAACTGTGAGATCAGATCATAAAGTCTCATTTGCCCAGTAATTTCACTAGCTACAGTGCCCTTCAAACCGAAACACAGCAGTGCTTGCGCACTCCTGCTTGGCGGCAGAATAACTGGCAAAGCGGTGGTACCTACCTAGACGAACTTTGCAGTAAAGTCCTACCACCTAGTAAAACAACTACAAGTACTACAGTATAAAAAAAAAAACCGACGTATCAGATAGCTATCACACAAGACCAATTTCTTAAACTGTGAAGTTATTCAAGATTTTTATTAATGGAAAGATTTTATCAAACATATGGAAATGATTGTCTATTGTTTATTTTTTGCTTTACTTTCAACATGCGAAATGTCTAACCTAATATAAAAAATCAAAATAAATATTATTCTTCCCTACAGATATAGTTCAAGATGTAGCAAGCAAAGGCCTAAGCCTTGTGTACCAAAACTCAGACGAAAGTCAACAGCAGGCGCTAGTCGGTCAGATTATAGAGCAGCTGACGAGCGGCAAGCGCTCCGTCGCTCAAGTCACAGAAGACACCAAGATATTCGAGGAGGGACAGTTGGGAAAAGCGCCTACTGGGTAAGCTTATACAGTACCACCTATCAGTTGCGTCCTTAGTTGTCTCTTTCTAATGAGCTTGTTCTTTATATGATTGACCGAATGAACGAAGCGAGCGAAGTCTCTGCTTCAATTCGTGAAATTTGCTTTGATAGTTGTAAAGTCAACAGTTCTCTCTTCTTATTTCATCCTACTAATGTAATAAAAATGAAAGTTTTTCTCGTTTTAGTAACGATTAATAACGGCTGAACCAAGTTTGATGTAAGGTGTAAAAATTAGGTTACATAGGAAAATAATAATATTATTCCCCAAAAATATGCGGTTCTTGTTTTATTTTTCAGGTCGCAGCTAGCCATAGATGAAACATTTAGTTTAACTTTTTTTCTAATGTAATGTTTTGTTTCAGTGGAAACCTATCGACATACAAAGAACTGTGCTCTCTGGCATCGGATTTGAATCAACCTGATCTACTCTACAAATTCATGCATCTTGCTCATCATAACTCCGTGTGGAACTCTAAAAAGGGTAATTTTTATACATTTTAAAGAATACACTTTCGCAGCCAAAGAAACAAGCACACGCACACGCATATTTAAAAAAATTAATTAATTCTTCAGCTGCCGAAATAGTAACGCAATAAATTGTTTATCTTTTTGTTAGAAAATATCAGACGGATCTTATATATAGTTAGCATAGCATAGTTTTCTCTTTTTAACTCTATCCTCGACTTTTCTTTATTACCTTTAATTTTCCAGGTGCTGCGTTCGGTTTCCATTCTATAGCAATGCAGGCGGGCGCGCAGCTCTCAGAGCACTTGCCAAAAATAGTGCCGCGGCTGTACCGGTACCGTTTCGACCCCACGCCGCGGATACAGAACTCTATGGCAAGCATCTGGCATGCCATCGTGCCCAGCACGCAAGCCACTGTAAGTACTACTATAACTTGCGCTCATAAAGAAACGACGTAAAAAGAGTGGAGTTTTCTAATGTTTACTCGCTCCCACTATCATTTTTTCATTAAATCATTTTGACAAAGAAAAACCTAACTTTGCCAGATAAACTATCCAGCATCTTAAGCTTTTGTTACCGCTTTTAAAAATGTAGGTGCCTACGTAGTATACAAATATTTTATGGTCCTTCGAGCTGCATATGTGACTGCAAGGTTTATTTCCAGGTTCACAAATATCACAAGGAGATCCTAGATGACTTGGTCGCGAATTTAACTTCAAACCAATGGCGCGTCAGAATGTCCTGCTGCAACGCGTTAGGTGACCTTTTACGGTATGTACCTAATAATAGAGAAATCACTTGTAAAATATAACAATTATGTCATACTTCAATACGCTAGTAGTTCGCCTTAATTAAACCACACGATTTCATATTTATCTCGTTCACCTTTTGGCTAAATTGGATTAATTAAATTCAAAATCTGTGTATAAATCTGTTCAACTGTTTTGCGTGAAAGTCACACAATTACACCATGTTACTTTTATGTACATAGGTGAGAAGAGACTGATAGATCAGTGGGGGTGATCAGGAAAATTTTATTGCGATGCAATCATCAAAATCATTTCTAATTTGAAAATATCTATCTATCTCCAACCAAGTTCCGTGACCACCTAGCAGGTCATAAAGTTTCATTTGCTCAAAAATGTCACTAGCTTTACTTTATTTTTTAGCAATTCTACAGCACTCATACCCATATTGTACACTAACTGCCATCATCCCATCTAGTTCCATATCACGCGTGAGTAATGTTGTAGAGGCGCCACGAGCCTGCACGAGTCGGTGCGCCAGCTGCCGACGATCTGGGCGCAGCTGTTCCGAGTGATGGACGACGTACACGAGGGCACGCGGCAAGCGGCCACGTCTACCGCTAATGTGCTCTCTAAGGTAACAGTTGGTCACGATATCATCCTCTTTCATCATAATTCCAGCATTCCAGTTGGTTTCCAGTTAGTTGCAAGTATACGGTTAAGTTACTTGCGCAAAGCTCGAACCCTAATGGGATTCGCGTCTGAAAAATAAAAGCATACGGTAGGTAGTTTACCTTTGATTATGGTGAACTAGATTCTTCAAAGTTGTAAAGAAGGAAAGGTTCAGATGTTCTTAAATAAGCAGCCAAAATATAAAAGTGCGATAATAGGATTTTATGTTAAATTCACAATCTACAATTATTTATAGCTAATACGCAATTTTAAGCACTTTTACATACTTTTACTTTTCATTCGATCCATTTTGTTGAATGTCGTGTCAATCGATTTATGGTCTGGATGACATAGATAATTTATTTTTGTTTTGAGTCTTGGGTTACAATTTTATCTTGTGTTTTACTATTAACTGTAAATGTTAATGTCGTATGCTCTATATATTACAAAAATTTCAACGAACGTGGTAGTTTTTTATAGTCAGACGTAAGCGGAATCCGACTGTCGTGCCCCAAAACTCTACCTTTTGAAGGTTTTCAAGGGAATTGTTTTTTCAAAGTAAGCTATTGTATATTTTTCTTACAGCTGTGTATCCGTGCGTCCGACGTGAGTCAAGGCAAAGACGGCAAAGAGATCGTGTCGGTTATTCTACCGGTTCTACTGGACACTGGGATCATTAACCTTGTGAAAGAAGTACGGAGCGTCAGGTATTTATCTTAAAAAGTGCCTTACAGTCTTACCCGTACGTGTAACATACTTTTTGTCCTTGACTAGCTTCAACTTCGTAGCTTCAACTGTTTAGTCTTAAAATGGTAACAAATAGAGGAACAGACGTAGTTAACTTTCTCTATTTATCATATTTTATATCAGAATTGAATTTTGTAATGTACAACGATCATATCATACCTATCTATTCCAGAATCTAGCGTACAACTCTAAACTATACAACCTAATACTTAAGGTATACTCATACTAAATTGTAAATCTGGAAAAATAGGTTTAAATAATAGTTACGAAAAAAGTGATTTATATGCAATATTACTCTGTTCTACGAATATTAGGTATATTTGCTTGAAACAATCTACTGAATTTCACACGGCTAAATTATGTTGTAACCGATATTTCAGCTTACAAACAGTATCAAAACTGGTCCAGGCTGCGGGGGACAGTCTAAAGCCGTTCTTACCTAAACTGATACCGGCTTTAGTCGGCGCCGCCGGCGACTTGGAGTCCGCTAAACTGTCATACTTGAGTACCGCACTAGCAGACACTGGGACGAGAGAGCTGTTGGACGATATGAGAGCCAATGCGGCCAAACATCATTACACCACAGATACCGTAGTCAAGGTAACAATACATAATTATAACAATATTTTTCTTCATTTAGGTCTCTGGTAGAAAATGTTTTAGCATTAACAAGCGTTTAGCATTTTTTTGTACCGAATATAATAATAATTTATGGTTTAAAATCATAAAGATACTCTAATACAATAATTTGTTTGTGATTTTAAGTGCAATAGTATACGCTGTACAGGCTAACTAAAACATTTTTTTATGAGATTATAGTAGCATAGATTATCATAGCCTGGGATCTAGATCAAGTTCAAGTCGCGGTAGCAGTTGATATTTCCTTACTTTATCATGTACGATGATTTCTTAGAGAACAAAAAGCCGCAGCTTATATGCTAATCTGTAACTCTTTCTAGATACCGGAATTTGGTAAGGTCCGATTTTGTGATTCACTTATTAATTAATTGCTTGACTTGTTGATTCTGAGAAAAATTCAGAAATTTTAAATGTCCACATCATATATTTTGTTATACTAAATTATAATTATTATTTGAATCTCACTCACTTTTACTCTTTCTACCTCATTGCCTTTTCCGTCTTTTTTCTCTCTCTAGTGTATGCCCTACATCGACATAGAAGTAATGAAAGAGATGCTGCCAAAGATTCTGGAACTCACTAAGTCTCCCCAACTGGGAACAAAGGTCGCCTGCTGCCACTTCATCATCCTTGCGGCGCATTATTTAAGGGCAGATTTAGAACCCGTCGCTGGGAAGATAATGAATAACATGTTGAATGGAACCTTTGATAGAAACGCTACAGTGAGGAAGAATTATGCAGAGGCTTTGGGACAGGTCTCAGCACATGCTAAAGTAAGTTTTTCTTCCTTTGTAAAGAAGGTCCGAAATATTATCCCTCTTTCCACAAAATATTTAGACACGCCTTAAACAAGTGTTTTATTCGGTTTTGTATTGTTGAATACGCGTCTGACATCTGTCTAAGCCTTGTTTATGTATTTGTGGTAACACGGTATATTATTTAAACAGTAAACCATTTTTTTATGGAGTTGTTATGTGAACAAATTAATTGATGATTGTGAAGACTATTAATGAAACGATTCTGAATCAACTTGATAAGTAGAGATTTCTCTACTTTTGTAAAATGTGTAGCGAATGAGAAAAAATACAAACCTCGACTATTTTCATGGCCTATTATCAGTCATAGATTTATTAAATATATAACGATTACATATTTTTAATTTCTGAAATAGTTCTTGACTTACTTTTGTAGGTATAATATTTAGTTCTAAACCAAATATGCACCGAAAAAAAGCGATAATTATATATATTTATATTATATTTATAGCAAATACTTGTTGTGTCAGGGTGTGGTGGGACCACGGTCCTCGTAGATCCTAGTGTGGGTCCTGAGAACAGTGTGTGTGTGTGGTACAGAGAATCCTAGTTAGGGTCCAAGATCTATGTATATGATCGTTGGGCTTTATTATTATCTTCCTTTTATAATCAAGCACTAAAATTTCAGAGTCATTCAGTAGAAAAGCTGTGTAAGAAGCTAGTCAATCTGTATGAAACGAAAGAAGACGACCTGTCTCGATCAGCCATCGCTCTCACCCTAAAATCAATAGCAAAAGCCAAGATCGAGAATATCAAGGACAACGAGGAAATTCTAGCGCCGATGGTCTTCTTAGCCATGCACGCACCTAAGGACGATGGTAAGATGCACTGTAACACGATTTAGGATGCCGTACCCAAAGTGTGTAAACGGGACCATATTACTAAGCCTCCGGTGTTTGGTTTTGTTTTATATTGTCTGTTTTTTGTTGTTTATTGTCTGTTTTTGTTGTTTTGTCTGTTTTTTGTTGTTTATTGTCTGTTTTTTTCTTGTTTATTGTCGGTTTTTTAATATATTGTATGATAGGTTTGCATTTGACCACCATCTCACCTGATGGTAAGTGACGATGCGGTCTAGGATGTAACACGCCTGCCTAAAAGATACCTATTCAGCTTGAGTTATAAACATGACCGCTTTTGAACTTTGATATAGGTAGCGGGCTGAAATTTTCATAGAACATGCGTTATTACGTTGGATTACCTAACGAATAATTTTTTGAATCGTTTTTGTTCCACTGCTGAGAAAAGCTCTCCCCCATTTCCTTCCACGTACCTCGTTCTTGAACTAGCTTCGACCATTCAGGCTGATATTTAATTATGTACGTAAGTCATCCCGGTACTTTTTGCGGGGGTCCCATGATATCGCCGCCCATCTGTAGGCTTTCATTGAGTGATAATGTGTGCACCTTGCCGGATGCATGAAAATCAAGTGCTCCATGTCCCGTTTAAAAAATTAACTACAAAAACATAAAAATAAGAGAGTATCCACACAAGAAAAACGGTAATACATATCAAGTCTCAAACTTGGTATGATTATAGTGCATGTGTACTACGGAACCCTCGGTACGCGAATCCGAGCCGCAAATGGTCAATTTCTTTCAGTTATTATTTTTATGACCACCCCACTCCCTAGAATGTTTTCTCCCCGCGAGATGGTGTAGACTTGTTGAATGTAATCTAGACTCGACCACGGTGGAGATGTTCGAGGAGACGTGGCAGGACATCAGCCCGGCGCGAGCGAGCGGCATCGCGCGGCACCTGCCCGCCATCTGCGCCGCTGTAGAGGAGGCGCTTGGTTCTAGCAGCTGGACTAAGAAAGTGCAGGTTTGTAAAATCGGCGATATGACAAAGTCAAAAAAAACCCTGAACTGGGAGACCTAGGAATTGCAAGATTCTCGTTTCACTGTTTAGGATTATATCTGGGAGTTAATGGTTTAGTGGTAAACACGCTGGGTTATCATAATAAATCGAGGTTTACGTCTATGCTGCTGCGAAGCGCTGCCTTGCGGCTGCGGCAACAGGTTCTATAATCAGCCTGCTCTCGAACACTCACAGTTCCAATAATAAAATAAAAACAGTTTTTGAAATGTATTCATCGAGGAATTCATTGCGAAACTGTTATAATTAATGAATGTTAACTTAGCTTATTCTATTTAATACTGGTAGTGGGCTGGAACATTTGGATTGTCTATAGGTCATCGCGGCCAGTATAGAGTCCAAATGTTTTTTTTTTTTTAGTAATAGGTAGTGTTTATTTTTAGTTATTATATCATTGTATCATAACTATTAACAGTGGAAGACGCTAAATCCCACGACACAGGTTGCCCTAGTGTGGGATTTAGAGTTTCATAGTTATCATACCCTTTTTACTGTACCAACATTCGATGTACCAATTTTATCTGATGTATTGTTTTTTGTCAAATAAATTATTATTATTGTAGTATTTAGTTTGAAAATAAAGGTATTCCTTTAATACTTACAATACATATATAAATTGTTTAATTTAATTTATAGCGACTGACATATAATTTTATAACATCACATCAACAGCCAGAATATTTTTACTGCTTAACATAGCCCTCGCGAATAAAACGCTATTTTGGACGTTTATTACCTGGTGTTTCCTTAGCCGGCTGTAACGATACCCACGGGGCACATGGCAATTGTTGCAGGGCGCAAACGCTATAAAGACGATATGCGCGGAGAGCGAGGGCGGCGCGGCGGGAGGGGCGCGAGGGGTGGGAGGGGCGCGAGGGGCGCGAGGGGCGGGAGGGGCGGGAGGGGCGGGCGAGCGGCGCGCGGCGCTGGCGCGGGCCGCGCTGGCCGCCGCGCACGGGAAGACGTTCGACGGGAAGGAGCACGTCATCGACGCACTCGCTCAACTCTGCAAGTTAGTACACGCTACACTTTTAATTACGTATCTATTCATAAATGTAACATTACGTAGGTTTACTATGGTCCGTATTACAGAACGATGCTCAGTCATCGATCGGTGCTCAAGCAGAGATTTCATTCACTAATTTTATTTACTAATTTTAATTACTTCATGAATAAAATCTCTGCTTGAGCATCGATCGATGACTGAGCATCGTTCTGTAATACGGACCTATGAGTAGGTTTTCAACCGACTTCGAAACAGAAGGAGGTACCTACTCAATTCGGTCGTTTTTATTTCTTTTTTATAAAATATTATCGAAATCGTGGTGTGGTTTTAATTAAAATAACTGAAATAAAAATCCATGTATTTCTCAGTATCAAATTATAGCTATTGAAGTCGTTTTAACCCCTTTTTTAAAAAGGGTATTTACTCGTATCATTGACCAAGCGACTGCGAAGCAACACGAAAATAAACGTTTCACCATCATTATAGCACTCTCCCACACTCATCCACGCCTGTAATTCTGGTAAAGTTGCCACCACTTTACTAGGAGTATGAGCATTCACCAGCTTACTCGCCTAGTCGCGCGTAAAGTTTTACTAAAAAAAAAACAGAATTGTAGCTTTACATGGTGTGTGGTTGTCCCGGCAGCGTGAAGGAGGGCGAGGCGGCGCTGCCGGGCGCGCTGGCGGCGGAGTGCGTGGCGGCGCTGGTGGGCGAGGCGCGCAAGCAGGAGCCGCGCTACAAGCGGCACGCGCTGGCCGCGCTCGCCCGCGCCGTGCCGCACGCCGACGCCGACACCTTCAAGCACGTCTACGACATCGTCAAGGTCATACTGTCCAAGGTCAGCAACCAACCACTTGGAAAAGTGCTAAAAATAGCATATTTGCAATAAATCTTTTTGACTTTGACTTATTGTTTTGTGTCGCAGATGTTTTTTTTTTGCTTGGTTCCATACTTTTGTGTATATCCAGTGTCAAGTAATTGATAATTGATCAAGTTAGTGATATTTCACGCAGCTATGTGTCAAGTCACAGTCCAAGTCATCAAGTCAAGTCATAGTCTAGTCATACTCCTAGTAACGTGGTGGCAACTTTACTAGAAGCTTCTATGGAGTTTTAGAAACAACACAGAAAGAATTATCCCCATCATTATACCACTTTCCCAACTCATGCCTGTAATCCAGCATTTAACGAATAAAACGTCACCAAGTTTATGCACTAACACTGAAAATGACACAAGTTTTGGGAAATAATACAATGCGGTGACGCGATCTTTCTCATTTTCCCGCCAAAACTCTGTCGCACATCTTGTCCACTGCTGAACGTAGGCCCCATTTTTATAATGGGCTTTGTTTGAATGACCACATCGCCTAATGGGCTATGTCCAAAATTTCTCAACCTCCATTTTTATTTTGAGATGTGAAAAAATAGATTAATCTAAGATATTAATTTTTTTTTCGTTATATTCGTTGCACATAGCTATATTATAACTAGTTGTTGTTCTAGATTATGTTTTTCATGAAACAGAGATGCTGGTAAGTTGTTCCATTCTTTTGCCGCTCGCGTAATAAATGATGCGGCGAAATTTTCTATTCAATCAATTAATTGATAGATGGTGATTTTAATTCTAATTCTGTCAAACATTTTCGGCGTCTTGGTATGATTTACGATTGTTCTACAAATATCTATTTCATATTTCAGGATGATTTAACAATGAGCAAGGAATCCGACGAGGAAGACAACGAGGGCGCGAGGCAGCGGCGAGAACAACTCACGGCGTTGAAGGAAGCCGCTTACGATCTGTTAGGGAAAGTGTGGCCTAAAGACCCAGACACGCAAGGTACAGCGGTATATTCCTATCATCCAAACTAAAAATCTTGATTTTTGGAATTTTCGTCAAAGATACAATAACACGTGCTTAGAATAAGCGAAATCATAATCAAAGACCGATAACATTGATGAGCTATTTTTTTTGGTTCGGCTCGATATTATATGTTTATTTAGCCAGTGTCAATTTTACATTTCAGTTTTGAAGCTAATCAAGCCTCCAAATTTCAGTGTCAAAGTCAAAGTTTTTCGGTCAAACTGTAGTGGTTAAGGTATTTGACCACAAATCTTGAAAAAACGTCATGCATGGTCCATTAAAAATACACAATTTTCTTTATATAGTATCCTGAAAATACAAAATTAATGTAACAGAACATAAACAATAATACTAATAATCTATGATTTTTCAGAGAAATACCAAGGCGTGTTCTTCGATCACTGCGCCAAGTCGTACGCCAGTAGCTCTCGTTCGACGCAACTGTGCATTCTGTCGTCCATGGCGCGCGTGCTGGAACGGTTAAACATACTGGCCAATACTGGCGAGCCAATGGAAACGGACAATGTCGCGGTTTCAACTAGGGAGAAGGCCATTGAAGATGTGGTGGAGAAAGTCGCTTCCGTCGTAGATTTTACGCTCAGTAAGCACACTAAACAATGTACTTAAGAATTAGAGGCTGCTATTAAACTTGCAAAATCTTATCATTCGAAGATGTTAAAAATGCTGAATGGAATTTTTAATAGCGCAAAAAACTTTATAACCATTTTAATGTCGGCCCCTAATGCACATAACCTTTGCGTTCACGATATGGTAAATGGTGAAATTGCGTTTGCGATCGTATTGGTTTTGGCTGAAAAATAATATATGGTTTAAATGAATGTGATATGTTAAGTTGGTCGCAGTCAATATAACGAGCGTTCACTAAATGGAGTCTATCATTCAGTAACGGTTACGACCACCTGTCAGTTACGTAACTTTACAGCTAGTACGATTGCATGTGGTTATGGATGTCCTATAAGTAAAAGTCATGGTTGCAAAAAAAAGGACAAGATGATAATAATTTCTTTCTTCACAGAAAACAGTAACCAAGTAAGGCACAGAAGAGATGCGCTCAATATTATGGAAATCCTCATCAAAAAACTAAAAGGTAAACGTATTTTGTCAATGTTCTGGAGATTGTTATAGATTTTTATTGATAAATTTTTTGACTTAACCTTTTGTTATACATTTTCAGATCTCAACAAAGCAGAAGAACTGAACAAACTAAAAGATATATACTTGAAGTATGCACAAGACTTGTCAAAAGATTCATCACATGAAATACGAAGCAAGTTGGACAATATCAAAGCGCTTTTCTAATATATCGTATTTTGTTATAGGCAATATTTATTGGCGTGATTGTATGAAGTATGAAAATAAAGTAGACTTTTCATAACTAAATGTAGAATAGCTTTATTTGTAGTTAATATTTTTTATCTGCCATATCAGAAGTTGATCACTAATTCCCATTTTCATACTGCTCCTATCCCTGGTTGAGTTTACGAAATCTTACATCTCCTTGCAGCGTTTCTAGTGAAAACGTCGAAGAACTATAAACGTAGGCTGAATCAAGTCGTAGTTCTATAACGATTATAGTTTTCTAGTGGCATTTTTTTACTTTTAGACTTCTGCAAAGTTCGTCTAGGTAGGTACCACCACTTTGACAGTTATTCTGCCGCCAAGCAGTAGTGTGCACTGTGTTCCGGTTTGAAGGGAACTGTAGCTAGTGAAATTACTGTGCAATTGAGACTATGATCTGATGATCATAAGTCTCACAGTCGAGCAATCTTATATTACCAGACTGTGCTGATTGATGTCTCAGGATGTGTGCAGTGCACGCGAAACTTACTATTTTGAATTTCCGAGTGACTGCTGTTATGGGCGGCCGTGTCGCTTAACATCAGGTGAACGGCTAGCTCATCACATCATTCATGACAAAAAAAAAATTAGGCCATGGCTCATAAATAAAACAACATTGCAAACAATATCACATCAGTGTTTAATGCTAAGTTGCATTGAATAAAACTATGGAATGAAATATTCGAATTACAGGCCGAATAAATAATGCCTAATCTAAGTAAATACATTCTTTTATATACATTAACAAAATAGGTTAGCTTAAATCATAATATAATTATTAAGCAGTCATCCAATGCGCATTATTAGATTGCTTTAAATTGGAGCAAGAAGGTAGTCTCTTTTATGATGTTTTGGACATTCCTGTAGTCACGTTTCAAATTTCGCGCCCTGAACACGTATTTATAAGGAAAATTTCAAAAAATCTAAGATTCATTCTTTTCCATGTAAAATTTGTATTTGATGATTAAAACAATTTCTAAATCTCATCGTATACAAAGAACAAACATTATACCTTTTAATAAAATTTGTGAAGCTGAAAAATTGCTACTGTTTGAAATGGTCAAAGATATAACAAGAGAAAACACTCGAGTAGCTCCACTGTTACACAATGTTTATTAACAAGGGAGTAAAGCCCGTATTTACAAAACGACACTCGTGAATCGGTTCTCGAGTGGAGATATCGATTTCATTTAATTTGATTTTATTCATAATCTAACCAATTTATAAATGAGAGACCTCGATGACACGTATGTAAAAACAAAAATGTTGATAAGAGTCAATACAAGTATAAATATTAGATCTCAGCCAGTAAACAGATATATAGATGAACGAAAAAAAGTTGAAATTAGAAGAATAGAAATTCGTTTACTTATAATTAAGGCGAAATTTAGCGACATAAATATATTAAAAAATATAACAAAAATAAATATTACGCTACGTAAAAATTAACTACGTTTTTTTAAACATACAATGATCACAACTATTGTTTTTAAAACTATAAATTCTGTTCACTCGCAAACCTTATTTTAAAAGGCACTATTAATTAATTTTTTAAAATATGTGGACAAAAAGTCATATGGCTTTAGTGCATGTATTTAAGGTAAGATTAGAAAAACAAGGTAATTTAAGCGTAACTAAATAAAACATCGACATCGTAAATTATTGATAAAATATTTTCTATTGCATCTACCCCCCCAAGCTAAAATGTCGCGTAAGCGTCTAAAATGATAATCGATATACCTAACATTAAGACGTCATTTGTACATAATTTCATAACAATTTAATTACTAAAACTCACAAATAATAATATTTGCCGTTTCAATGCTATATACTACGAAACTACGCAAATTTTCTAGAAAGAGAAATGGCTTTAGCTAAATTTCTAGCACTTACTACTAGTTTAATTTGACTAAGCTGCCAAACTAAATCAAAATAACATGAATTTCCATTCTTGGTCGGAGTTTACAAACGACGAAGTTAATTAGGTAGTCGTTTTGACATAACATAGTCGTGAATAAGCTACGAAATTGTGAAATTTATTAAGTTTGAAAAGTCCTTAATTTTACTATTCAAATCGTTTTCATTTATAATATTTAAGGCCCACTTTAATATACAAAAACTACAAATCTTTAATATTTACAATATACTGTTTAGGTTTCACTATACTATCCAACTCTAGATCCATATTGTTTGTTTAATTAAGTTTAATTATAATTAATAGATAAATCCTATTTAATCACGAGTCATCTATATACCTAAATACATAAATGTATTTTAAGTGGCTATTAGGCTGCATTCTTGTTTCATCAATTGGGAATTAGGTTACTGGATCTTGTGTCATAATTTTTATATAACGAACTTAATACTTAGCCTAATCCAGTGGGGTGATTACGGAACATTGATTACAACGCAACAGGAGAAATTTCATTTCTAATTTGTAAATGTCCATAGTAACTATGTACATAAACTACGTATTGAAACTGTCAAATCCATACAAATTTGTTTTTCTTTTGGTTGCAATTAAATTACGTGATCGCTTAGCTAGTGTTACTGTTCAACATCGTTCTTCACAAAAGCAACTCCGTTAATGACTTTAATATTGTTAAACTACTCTAATATTGCACTCGCCACTCTACACGTCGTCGAACAGTCCTCGTGGTGGCATCGTCATCTTGTCTCGTCTCCGCTCATCAAACTCTGTGCGAATCGATGGAAGCGTGCTCTCACCGAACCTGTGGACCATTATGATGATAATTAAAATGCTGGATATTTTAACATGACTAATAATAATATAATATTATTTGTGGACATTTCACTAGGCGCCATCCAGCCACAAACTAGCTTGTACTATGGAAACCATATAACAGATGCAATACTTAATAATACCTACTATACTGTATTCTATGTATATATTCATAAATAAACAAAAAAAACGAGTGTGCTTTAGACCAATTTATTGTCATGTTAGCGGATATACTAACATAATAAAACAAATTTTAAGTAATTTTTAACTTTGTTATGTATATAATGGAGATCTACGTTCACCAACAACTTTCAACTTCCGTTCGCCTCGTCACGCATTCACCAGCTTACTCCCCAAGTCTAGCTTGCGTAAAGAAGTTTTACTTCAAAAACAAAGAAAAATAGAAGGGTTACTGAAATAAGGGAATGTTTTTAATTTGTTTTTCCTTCCTCACCTATTTTCTAGTTCATCCTCCAGCGTCCTGTTATAAGGCAGCTCAGCTCTCTGGTAGCCGGTGACGCGTTCTGGACTCGGCGTCACGTAGTGCCCTGTGTCCACGTCGGCGAGAAGCCCGGTGTGGGCTGGAAAGTGGATACATGCACAATAACCGGTGGCATTAGTGATGGTAGGAAGATAAGAGGCAAGTTTGACAGCTGTTCTTTATAGGCTTTACTAGTTCTTTTGTTTCTACTATTATCTATTCTGTGCTTTGGGTTATCGAAAGTAGACCGATGATCTTGTTCTGGAGCAAGTATGTGTGTAACTTAGCTCTAAAAGAATTGTATTAAAGTTTTTCAAGCAACTCCCTGAACTAATTCATAAGAGCTGTTATCCTTTATGACTAAATTTTCGTATTGCATTTTTATACTAAACCGAAAAACGATTATCGTTTAAGACCGTCATAAAATAATATCGTTAATAAATAAAAAGTATAAAAAGTTTTATTTGATTAACTATAATTAAATTTTGTTTAAACAAGGTTGGTCAATATACTAATAATGCGTGAAATGAATAAATAATTTGACTACATGGTTTTTAATAAATATAATAATGGAGTGGTATAACATGTAAGTAATCGCAAATTACGTGATTATTGTTGGTTTATTTATAGGCGACATTACGTTGATTTGGCATTCGTGCTGTTTGTAAAATCAAATCATGAACGCCTTTGCATGTGAGTGGCTTCAACAAATTTAAGAGCATTTACACTGTATAGCTCATTACGGCTAGTATACAGTCCAAATGTTTTTGTAGTAAGCAGTGTAGCACTTAGTAGTAATTTTTATACCTGTAGTAGCTATTTTAAAGAATAAAGGCTATATTTTAAACGAAAACATAAATTAACTTTTTATAGTTCCTTTGATTTATAAATACATTAAATATACGGTTAGTTCTGTATCGTAACTTTATTGTATTTTAAATGTATGTAATTTCAGTGGTATTCATCGCTCTGGTAACACTGGCATTGGCCCAGTCATCGAGAGTGGTCTCAAGGGATAATGAACCGGGAAAGTCAGACAATGAAATCAAGGTAAGTGTCAGTACTCTGCAATAGTCCGTATGATTCGGTATAACTACAACATGATTGTACTTATAACTACAATTTCCTGAATTTCTCAAAATACCGCTAATACATTAAAAACTTCGTACTTTATATTGTTACCGAGACCGCCGATCGCCGCAGTTTGCGTGAATAACTGGCTCTCAGAAAAATGACATCGAATATGATTGAAACCTGAGTAATTTTGACGGAAAAATAAATACTACTTTAGCCATATTTTAGAAATTGACGTGAGTAGTACTCATAACTGCCACGCGTACTCCTTGAGGATGGCCATCTATATTGCCCGAACACCGGTCGAGTTATTCGAATGTATGTCGTGAGTGTTAGCCGTGTAATAGTTATAGTTACTACTTTAAGCGTATATATCTTCACCAATATAGAACATTTATTTACTGGCGTCGACGTTTCAACCGCGTATAACATTGAGGTACATTTATAAATTAATTATTATCTTGTGTGTCAAAACGCGTAGTTTAAGTAATTCGTCAGAACAGCTGTCGTAGCAATACATCAAAAATAAAAGTTAAAATAAGAAAAGTAGTGCAGCAATGAATTTTAGTGCAGCGTTAATTGATGCGTTCTAGGATCTAGAGTTAGTCACGTAAGACACGTTAAATAACCAAGCAACAAGCTTACAACAAATTTTGAAATAGCAATTCCGCAGCTAAGGTCACAAATGAACCTAAAAAATCCTCTTGCGTAGCCTCGCATGCAAGCGAAAACGAGACAATCACTAATGCTGGGTCTTAATAATCTGTCCTCGGATATAATAAAATCTAGCTGTCTTGATTGGCTGCCATTACCGTTCCAGCCAATCAAGACAGCTCGTTTTTAGCCTATTCAGATGTTTAGCTTTTTTCTAGGCTGGCTTGCAACGGGCAGGATTATTGACCCGCTCGATCTCGGTATGGTCTCTATTAAGAGTTTATTCAAATGTTGATCACTGTACTCGGTACCGTGTTGAGTCAAATATTTATATGAAATACAGCACAGCGCCATGCTCTAGCGGTAACTAAGGGTTTCATACATACATTTTACATATATTTCACCCTAAACATTTGAATAAACTCATGATAGAGGTATTGCCTGCTGTATCTATAGCGACAAGTGTAGGTGTGTCAGTGAATGCGTATTACCTCCATCCTGCGGTTCCCGCGAGCGGTAGTTAGAGAAACGCTCGCTGTAGTCCCGGCGGCGGGATAGCGACTCTTCTTGACGTTGCCGCTTGCGCTTTTCTGTAAACAAAAAGTATTACAGAATTATAAATAAATCAACGATAAAGAAGTTTCACGGTACCGAAAACGACCACGGAACGGATTTTTAAAGTGTATCGTAAACAACACTTAAGGTGAAAAAATATGAAAATGGGTTGAAGGTTGACATCCCAAATAAATTTTAGGAACCTTTTTCTTAACAAAAAAGTTAAAGAAAAAGGTGTAGTAACTTCGGTTCGGTAACACCAAAACGACATCATACAGAGCTAATGTTTGAAAGCTTTTTATAGTAATTTTTGCTAAACTACTGTGTTAAAACTGTATTTACCAAAGTTAAATATGTGCCTCGTATTTTATAAATAAACCCTCATAAATACTACGTACCAGTAGAATAGGTATTCAGTGTTTTATCTTTGCCGATTTCAAACTTGATAGAAAGACACAAAACGCAATTACTAAGAGGATAAGTGTGTACTACAGCTGTAAAATGATTTTATATTTTTGTTACAGACTCGGCGTTATTGGGTGTATGGCGGAAATCAAGTTAGTTGACCTCTTTAAGGAGGAGGCTCCTTTCAAAGTTGATTGCTAAATTAGGAATTAACAGTTAAACGAATAGTATAAATAGCGCGAAAATCCTCAGGTCCTGAATAGGCGTCAACTGGCCGAGTCTCTCCATCGGGTATGTTAACAAAAGAAAATTTTATAAAAAAAAGCGATATCAATAAAAAATTCTGTCTTATTTGCTTCAGTCATTGGAGACTAGGCTCTGGAGAGTAGGCATTCTGTTGTGCAAAATCCTTTAATTAAATCTAATTTGTCAGTTTAGTCAAATAGTGGTGGTAGTATAAAGTGACAAATACATTGTAAAGTTTACGTTTACATTGATAACAACGAGTTTTTGGGTCGTTTATTTAGTTAGACAATCTGTGATTTCTACAAGGTTGGAAGTTAGATTAAATTATTATAGGTATAATAAATAACTTATATATTTAGAGCTCATGAGTCAACAAAATATGCAGAAACTTTAAAGTCAACAGCAACATGCGGATATGCCGATAAATTAAAAAAAAGCACACCCTCACTCTGTCTTAACATTTCTTCCTATTTCAAGAAAGATTTTGTGAATTAATATAACATTTACAACTAGCTGACCCGGGGAACTTCGTTCCTCCTAACAGTCAATGAATGTGCATGTTTAGGAATTTTTATTTATTTATTGGCGTCTATTTTATTACTTACTATCCGCGTCCCGCGGTTTCACCCGCGAATAAAAAGTAGCCTATGTGTTAATCCACTATATAATTTATCTATATTAAAAAAAAACATCTAAAGATTAAATGTATTCTCTGCCCGTCTCTTGGTTCTAAGCCACCTCTCCACCAATTTTCAACGAAATCGGTTCAACCGTTCTGGAGCTATAAATAGTGTAACTAGCACGACTTTCTTTTAAATATATAGATAAGATTTAGAGTTAATAAGTTAAGTATTTCATTAGTATTACCAACCAACAAACTGAGTCCACGTTCTATATTCCATCCGAACATGCGAGTTGGAGTTACAACAACAGGTTCTTTAGCATCATTTTTCTTCTCTTGGTAGCAATAATAACAATAATATAATAATAATATGTGCGGACATCTCACACAACGCCATCTAGCCCCAAACTAAGCAAAGCTCGTATTATGGGAACCAGATAACTGATACAATACTTAAATACTTTTTGTTTGTAAATATATACATATAATACAATAATAGGTCTTTACCTATGAAATTGCCGTATTGCAGTACAGACTTTTTCAAACAAAAAAAAAGTTTTGATTGGCTATGAATTCTAAATTCAAATTAATTTTGTTTTAAAAATATGACATTCTATTTACAATATAAGTCTTTTGTTTATTGATTAGCGTTGTATTTTCATTACATTTCAACATTTTTCCTCATAATGGATACTTTGAAATTTCGTGTAATTATGGAATATGAGTTCCGTCGTGGCACCAACGCGGCACAAACGACACGTAACATCAACGACGTTTACGGAGAGAACAGTACAAACGAACGTACAACCCGTTATTGGTTTGCTCGGTTCCGTTCTGGGAATTTTGACTTGAAAAATGAACCTCGTGGTCGTCCGGAAACTTTGGTCAACAATGATGAATTAAAGGCGATTGTGGAAGCTGATGAATCTCAATCTACAGCTGAGCTGGCAGCAGCTTTTGATGTTAGCATCAAAACAATATTGGTCCATTTGCGACAGATTGGCAAGATAAAAAAGCTTGATAGATGGGTGCCCCACGAACTTAACGATCGCCAGCGCAACGTACGCGTCGAGACTTGCCTTGCGCTGCTTAACAGGCACAGAAATGAAGGAATTTTGAACCGAATTGTTACGTGCGACGAAAAATGGATTCTTTTTGACAATCGAAAGCGCTCAGCAAGTTGGTTAGATCCTGGTCCGGCACCAAAGCAATGTGCAAAACGAAAAATGACCCCTAGAAAGGTGATGGTCACAGTTTGGTGGTCTAGTGCTGGTGTGATTCATCATAGATTTTTACAAAACGGCGAGAGCATTACTGCAGATGTGTACATTGAAGAACTGACCACAATGATGGCGAAACTCGCACGTCTGCAACCAGCTTTGGTCAATCGGTCGTCTCCACTGCTACTTCACGACAACGCGCGACCCCATACTGCACAACAGACCGTCTCTAAGCTGCATGAGTTGGGTTTGGAAGCTCTCCCTCATCCGCCATACTCACCAGATCTTGCGCCTACCGACTATTACTTTTTCCAAAATTTGGACAACTTTTTAGCGGGAAAAAATTCAATTCCCGAGAGGCAGTACAAAACGCCTTTGAAGAGTTTGTTGTCTCCCGTCCTGCTGATTTTTTCAAGAAGGGCATCCATAAACTGCCACAAAGTTGGCAAAGATGCATTGATTGCAGGGGTAATTACTTTGAATAAAAGAAATAAATAAGTTCGAAAAAAAAAAACTTTAACTTTTTTCAAACAAAACGGCAATTTCATAGGTAAAGACCTAATATAACGCCCAGACACAGAACAAACACCTATGTTCATCACACAAATGTTTGTCCTGGGTGGGAATCGAACCCACAACCCATAGTTCAGAAGGCAGGGTACTACCAACTGAGCTATTGGACCAGTCAAGCAATAATAATAAGATTTAATAATAAACTTATGCCATCCTTTTTTCAAGTCAACGTAACGTGTTAATCATCTAATTTTATAGCTGAGTCGACGTTCTATGTTGCATCCGAGCCAGATGCACCAACCCGACATGGGGTTACTACGACAACAGGTATTTTTTTATGATAATCAATGATCTGACGAGCTAGTCGTTCACCTGACACGGCCATCCATAACAGAGCAGTGTCACTCGGAACTCCCAAAATATAAATATTCGCGTGACACTGCACTGCGCACATCATTCCGAGACATCAGCACAGTCTGGTAATAAGATTACTCGACTGTGAGATTAGATCATAAATTCTCAATTGCAGTAATTTTACTAGCTACATTGCCCTTCAAAGCGGAACACAGTAGTGCTTGGCGGTAGAATAACTGGCAAAGCGGTGGTACTTACCTAGACGAACTTTGCAGAAAAGTCCTAGCATCTTGGTAAGTAATAAATAACTATATGGATGTTGATTCCTAAGTTCCCTTTTCGTTCTTTTATTCATGTATAGCCGCGCCGAATGACTACAAAAACAAGGCGGGCATTAGTAATAGGGATAGCTTAACGCAAGTGGAATTTGTTTCAAGAATCGCATATTTACAGCCTCTGTGGTGTGGTGGTTGAGCAGGTCGGCTTATAGCCCGGAGGCGGCGGGTTCGATTCCCGTTGCAGGACAACTGTGTGTATTGAAAAAAAAGCACAAACACTTGTTGTGTCTGGATGTTGTGGGACCATGGTCCTCGTAGTTCTTTCGTCCCTAGATACAGGGAATCTAGGGTTCAGGATTTATGTATGTTATCGTTGGGCGTTATTATTATTATTTATATAATGATACCATTGACCGGCCACTTTTCATTTTATGTACAAAGCTAAACAGCGATAGAACGAGAGGCAACTGTTTAGGGTAGACTTGTAGCGCTGTGCGAGCTGAACTACACTTTATAGCGATGTAGTAAGAGTCACTACAACGCAATAAAGTGACTTCGCAGAGTGAATCTTTTGTCCCTGAGTATTATCTGTTATTGATGAACACACGAACTTGAAGTGAAGTTCGGTGAAAATTATATGAACGGTTTCATTTGAGGATATTTATATTTTATTTTAAACCCAGAGTCGACGCTCGCTCTCTCAAATGGGTCTTCAGAATCTTCAGCAACAAAATGTAAGTTTCTATAACACACCTTTAATTGAAATAAAATAGTTAGTCAGCACGATCAAATACCGATATTATAAAAGCAGTAAATTCCTGTATTATTTACTATATAGTAAATAATACAAAATTAGATATAATTAAATATAATATATATATAATTATTATTACATAGGTATATACCTATGCTGGTTATGTTTACAAAGTTTCTGTGTCCACAGGCTGAAGAGCTAGATATGTATACGCAACAACTGCAGCAGTAAGAAGTCTGGGACACGTTTAGTCATACACAAAACCATATGCATGAAGGAATTTAATAAAACTTCACAACAATCTATATGGACATTTTGTTATTTTTTTTGTTTGTTTTTGGTTTGGCTCCACACTTTTATGTATTTAGCCAGTGTCATGTAATTGATAATTGTTAGGTTAAGCGTCTTGGTAGCTGAGTATGGCAGTGGGTTTTATGGGAATATGAAGCAAACCACTTATATTAGGCAATAGTTAATTTATTTGCGACCGGCACGTCCGCCGTATTTTCCGAGACACATTAGACAATTAGACAATTGCTAATCAAAGAGAATTATAGAGGTTGCCACAGACAATAGAAACTTTATTGCAAACCTACATATGAAAACTCTTACACGCCCCCTCAATAAAGTTTCTCGAAACTTTTAAGATAAACTAAACATTAAACAACCCTTCTGATATTGTTGTGTGACAACCCTGACACCTAGCAATCTCTATAACACTAGAAACTAAATAATATACTTTCCAACAAATCCCTAATTCCCTACTCTATGACATAACGCTATCATATATACCAAGAGTCCTTCATTTTGTAAACACACACAACCGAAAAATCTTTAAAATTGAACACCCCATAAAAATAATTACAAACTTATACAATACAGTCAAACACTAAACTTTTCCTAAAATTATTAACATATCATTTCAGTTTCATTTTCACAATTGTGCTTCTGACGTATCTCAATACGGTTTTAACAGCTTCACACAAATTCTCATCAACACAATTTAATTGAAACTTATTCTCCATTGGGCACAGTTTCTTTTTAAATTTCATATTCCAGTATTTAAGCGATTTTTCTTTATCAATTTTACCATTCAGAAAATCACTACGAACAACCATGTGATGTACTGGTACATTTAATTTTATCGCTAATACACTCAACTCTTTCTCCATAGCTTTCTTCCATTTTTCCGAGTTCTTACTATTTATGCCCTTCTCGTAAGTTGCTGGTTCTATCATCATACATAAGAAATTTGTATCATAATCACTATGCCATACCGGCCTTCTTATTTCTCTCTTTTCCTTCTCTCTACTCGCACTAACCACTTTTCCAACATCTTTCTGATCTTTAGTGACAATTTCTTCTTCTGGTACTTCATATTCATCATCTGATGATTTTTCTGAACATTTTTCTAATTCTTTCACTTCGAAACATTCTCTGTAACACTCTCGTAATAAGTTTGATGAATTTCCTTGTTCTTTCTTTTCCTCTTTAAAAACTACATCTCGCTTTACATCGTATCTTATGGTTCCCGGTGTAAAAATCCTATATCCTTTGCTTTCAGTTGCTCCTGAATCTCCATATCCCACAAATAAACCTTTTTCACATTTTGAGTCCCATTTCTTTCTTCTTACATCAGGTACGTGTACATATACTTCTGTACCAAATACTTTCAACTGGTTTATGTTGTATGACTTTTGAAACCATATTTCATAAGGTGTCTTTTCCAGTACACAACTTTTTCCCGTTCTGTTTATTATGTATGTAGCAGTATTGACAGCTTCTGCCCACAATCTCTTACTCAGGCCTTTTGCCATCAACATTGTCCTTGCTGACTCCACAATAGTACGATTATCTCTTTCAACCTTACCGTTTTGTTCTGGTGTGTATGCCACTGATGTTTGATGTCTTATTCCTTTTTCTTCTAAAAACTTCTTTACATTTTTGTTTATAAATTCTGTTCCGTTATCTGTCCTTATCATTTTAACCTTATTTCCGGTATCCTTTTCTGCCATTGTCACAAACATTTTAATTTTCTCAAATACTTCATCCTTCTTTTGCAGAAAATATACATGTCTATACCTTGAGAAATCATCTTTCATCAATAAGAAATACTTTGAACCTCCCAACGAAGCATTTTCCATAGGTCCACAGACATCCATATGTATCAACTCGCATGTTTGGGTAGTTCTCGTCGTACTCTCTGGTAACGGAAATTTATGCATCTTGCCTTCAAGACACGCTTCACACTGTTCCTTTTCGTCTTCATATTTTATATTATTTTTATCCAATACTGACTTCACATATTTATAATTCTGGTGGCCTAATTTCTGATGCCAAATGTCTAAACTTTCTTTTTCCATACTCACCGCAGCCACATCTTTTACTGCAAACTTCATCAGATATAATTTGCCTTTCCGTATACCCACCGCTTTAACATTATTTTCTTTCAAAATCTCGCAATTTTCACTGTTAAATCGCATTTGGTAACCTTTATGACACTTCTTACTGAAAACAAATTTACTGTCAGTTTCGGTACAAACAATACATTTGACAAAGAGGTATTAATCCATTTCCTTCCATCATACGATAATAACTCTATAGTGCCTTCTCCTTCGACGCTCAATTCATTGCCATCACCGATCACTATACTGCGTGAATATTTCATTTCATTATACTCGGTAAAGAGCTCCTTCTGAAAGCACATGTGTTCACTGGCACCTGTGTCTACCACCCATTGGTCATTCTCACAAATCGACGCCACATAAGCATTTGACTGACTTTCTGTATTTTTATTACCTCTTTCTTTATTCAAAAGAACTCTGCACTCCTTAATTAAGTGCCCTGCCTTTTTGCAGTAATGGCATGTTATATTACTTTTGCAGTTATTTTTGAAATGACCCACCTTTCCACATGCGAAACACTTCTTATCATTCGGCGTAGTTTTAGCAGCCAGCGCAACCGAAGAACTTTGCGCTGCGCCTGTCACTCTCTCTTCTTCCACCAATAAACGTGCAGTTAATTCATCTAAAGTCTGCTTATCCTCTGGGACTGACTCCCACGCTGCAACGAAATGCTTATATTTTTCAGGTAATGACAACAACACTTTCGTGACCAACATCTTATCAGAAATAATTTCGCCCAATTCTCCAATCCGGCCTCGTAACTCTTCCAGTTTTGATAAAAATGTAATTATATCATCACCGTCACATGTGAGCAAGAAAAACTTTTGCTGTTCGTTATGAAGAGATGTGCTAGACTTTTTCTCATAAATCGAATGCAACTTATCCCACATTTCTTTAGCCGTTTTTTTATTCAACAAATGCACCAGGACTGATTTCTCTGTATTCATAACTAGGAGGCATTGGGCTTTCTGGTCCTTTTTGACCCACTGATCGTCATTTATTTTATTTGTTTCCAACACGTCATACAAATCCATTGCTTGGAACATAATTTTTACTTGAAATTTCCAGACATTCCAGTTACTAGCGCCTGCTAGCTTTACTCCTGTATTTACTTTATCCATTCTGGCTGGTCTCCTTTTTCTCGACTTGCCTTCTCAACCGAACTTTCTAGTTCCCTCGTGGTTCACTTTTTTACTTCATATACCTAATTCCTCATAAAACACACGATGCCTCTGGGCCCATAACCTGTTAGGTTAAGCGTCTTGGTAGCTGAGTATGGCAGTGGGTTTTATGGGAATATGAAGCAAACCACTTATATTAGGCAATAGTTAATTTATTTGCGACCGGCACGTCCGCCGTATTTTCCGAGACACATTAGACAATTAGACAATTGCTAATCAAAGAGAATTATAGAGGTTGCCACAGACAATAGAAACTTTATTGCAAACCTACATATGAAAACTCTTACAATAATTTTTCAAGTTAATTAATACATATATGTGTCAAGTCAAGTCATAGTCCAAGTCATCAAGTCAAGTCATAATCTGGTCTAGTCTAGTCAAGTCATACTCCTAGTAAAGTGGTGGCAAATTTACCAGAAGCTTCTATGGAGTTTTGGTAACAACACGAAAAGAAACGTTTCACCATCATTATACCACTTTCCCACACTCATGCTGTGTGTGCTCAGTGCTGGATTACAGAATCCAGCACTTAACGAATAAAATGCCACCAGTTTTATGCACTTACACTGAAAATAACACAAGTTTTGGAAAATAATACGATGCGGTTACGCGATCTTTTTCGTTTTCTTATTGTTATTAAACATTACCGTCCTTACGTTTAAATAATCGTTATTATCCTATCCTTACTCACGTAAAGAATTTTTTTTTCTCGTGTAGCTTTTGTGGCAAAGGCTTCTGACTTGGCTTAACGATTACTGTCTTAAGACAACGGTCGGTACCGATGGCTTAACGTGCCCTCCGACGCAAGGAAGCGTACAGTTGTAAATTCAACGTTTTGTAGCAGTCACACATCTAAGTAGTGACCGCAACGAATTTTGTTAACTTTGCCGATCGGTTACAGACCAACCATAACATTAAGGTTCAAAATAGATAATATCCCATTTTAACGGTAAAGCGTGGTTAGGCACACTTTTGTTGTAATAGAAGGAGGTCCATGGGTTTGCTGAATTAATGATATGCCGATTGACTTTGTATACGATATATTAATTAAAAAGATATTTACAAAAACCAAATGCAGAAATAAAATTTTCTCTAATATAGAGTCTCTATCAACAACATTCGTTGCCCCTAGCAACTAGCTGGGAAAGTTCTCTATTAGACTGGTATTGAAACATTTTCGTGGGCTAGCACGCCACAACGGGTCAACTATTTCTATGAAACCTAACAACCCAAACAGATATTCACAATAAACCTACAAAATTCAATCCTACATAAAAGTGATTAGGTTCAAAATACCTCGTTTAACGATCTCCCGGCCCTCATCGACCAGGTCGGTGGTGAGTTCGTCGTCGCCCACAAACTGTTGGAAGCCGCATAGCGACAGCAGCCGGCTTCCCACCGAGAAGTACGTGGCCGCACACAGTATCACTACCAGCATTGGGAAGTAGATGTTAAAACCATCCGATATGATGCCTAGCACGTCCATATGACCCATTATCTGAGAAAAGAAAGGTAGCGATTAATATAAAAAGCGTTAATTATGAATGTTACTAAAATTTAGTCAATGCTTATATATATAAATGAATAAATGAACAAATGAACAAATTAATACACGAAATGTATAAATAAATGAATGAATTAATTAATGAATAAATATTTATGGATAGTCATCTGGTTTTCATAGTACAAGCTTTGCTTAGTTTGGGACTAGATGGCGTTGTGTGATCGGTCCACATATATTTATTTACTTTAATTTTATTCATAAACGAGCTTCTACCCGCAGCTTCGCCCGCGGCGTGGCCTATTGGAAAATAATTCAACCACCCATTTCACCCTCTTAAGGGTGGAATTTCGAAAAATCCTTTCTTAGCGGATGCCTACGCCATAACATCTACCTGCATGCCAAATTTCAGCCCGATCCATCCAGCGGTTTGGGCTGTGTGTCGATAGATCACTATGTCAGTCAGTCAGTCAGTCACCTTTGAGTTATATATATTTAGATTCCTGATGTCGTGCAGTGGCGTGATTGAACCGAATAACGATTAAAGTTAACACACATTGCTAAACGCTGTTACAAGAGATACATTAGAAAAAATCTTCTTTATATGTAACTTATCTTTCGTCTACCTGTAACTTAAAATTAAATGATCAAAATTAATGTTCAAAATTATGCTCATTTCCTTATATGCACGCCTAATCAAATTGTTTCTCTGCACGCCTTGGTTGACTGGTAGAAAATGCTGTTGGCATTAAGGCCTCCTTTGTACTTTTTATGTGCATAAAGTATTAAATAAATAAATAAAAAAAAATAAAAAAAGTGACTACAAAACTTGAGTAATACCTAATCAAAAGCAGTTGTATCTCTTGTAAAACCGTTGGCTTATAAATTAAACCAGTTTGGCCAAATCAATTTAACTGTAGTTGGAACTTGCCAAATTTTTGTTATCAATGAAATTACCGAAACAGTTTGGTTAAATATTTTTTTCAGAGTAATAAATAGACAAAAAGGTCCTCACCTGCGTATAATAGGTCTCCATAACTGCATCCTTAATGACATGCGAGTCCATATGCACCAGACTGAGGAAGTTGAGGCACATGGCGGGAGTGAGCCGGCACGCCATCATACCGGAGAATATCAGGCTGTACTCGTTAGTCTGGTGGTGCGGCGCCAGGTAGTAAAGGTTTAGCAGACGGATCTTCAGGACCGTCGAATATGCGCAGTAGAACATGTAGCCGATCGTCAGCGTCGATATCCACTGGAACGAAACAATTGTTTTTACAAATTTTATTTTTCTTTGCTTTTGAAGTGAAATTCTTTACGCACGCTTGACTTGGGGAGTAAGCTGGTGAATGCGAGGCGAACGAAAGTTGAAGTTGGTTCACTTTTTCGTTTGTCAACATAAAAAAATTAAAAATTTGTATTATTATGTACCTATGTATTTGCGGTGAAATGGCAATTTACAATTGTTAAGATGGCGACATTAACATTAATCAGAGTTATACCGGCCGATAGACGGAGCTAAACTAAAGAAGTTTTTCAGTCGTGTGGTCTAATACACGCTCGTTTTTTTTATTCGGCTTCACTGCTTTGTATGGGTTGTTAGACAAACTATCATGTATTCTATCACGAGTGATTAGAAATGGCCTTAAATATATTAAGTACTAGCGAACCCGGCGAACTCCGTTTCGTCACCAGATGGCTTCGTTTTATGTAACAGTAGCTGTCAAACAATGTGTCACGCACCGGCGCCATCTACTTAAAATGTTGGTTTGTTCTGAATTTTTCCTGAATTTTCTTTGCTATAAACCTCACGGAGCCCGAGACCTTTCCAACGAATGCAAAACCGTGGAAATCGGTTTGTGCGTTCTGGAGTTATAGCGTCAGGAAGGAAAACTCGACTTATTTTTATATAGTAGAGAAGATGAAGCCTAGCATGCCCATTGCCAGACATTTTTTTTTTTAAATACCGGCCACTCGTAAAACTTAAATGAATCAATAGCCGACTCTAATATAAACAAGGTTTGTACCAGACAAAATCGCCTCTAGCATCACGTTTCCAAGATTTGAAGGACGATTCCGTGTCGTATTTCTAAAGCTAAACTTAAAGCATAACACTTTAAACTTTCGCGACTTTTTGTACGCGAATATACCCATTTTATCTTTAAAACTTAAGGTATGTCGGTACTCTTCTGATAGAGAAAATTGAAAAGGAGGGAGATATTTCAATATTATTTATATTAGAGAAAGCGACACAGAATCGAACCATTGTAATAAATAATATATTGGTGATACCCAACCGGTAACCCACAAACTTCAATGTCATACAGACCTGACATGGCACTATGGATTCTTTCTGATAACATCTTTTCACGCTATCAACTACAGCTTTGACCAAAACTCATTCACTTACTTATGCCTACATGTTTGTGGCTTTCACGCTAAAACGGCTAAACTGGTTTCGATGAAATTTTGGACACGATAATTTAGGTTGGCAACACACTGGCAATACCCTCGGTGTTGCAGATGTCAATATGTGGCGGTGACCATTTACAGTTGAGCCTCCAGCTTGTTTACTATTTCATTCATTTGCATTTCAGGATTTTTTATATATATGGCTATAATATAGAATAATCTATTGTCAAACCACTTACCACAATGGCATTATAATTGTAGTTTTGCTTCGCCGCTATAAGAATCTGTGCGAATATCGAGAGCACGGGTTTTTTCGAGAAAAAGGTCATCTCCGACCACACGACCGCGATCGACATGGCGCCGGTGATGACCGCCATGGTTTTCAGGAAATACTGCTTCATGAAGCATTCCCAGTACCACTCTGGAACAAAGGTGCAGCGAGGTAACAAGATAGATAGAGAGATAACAAGGGGCAAACATCTTGAGTCCTGGATGAATCACGTAGCATTAGCGATGCATACATTTTTATTACTGCGCAGAATACGTGGTGCCTAAGCTTCAGCTTGTTTACCACCAACCAATCAATAATAATAACCAGAGACCATGTTCATTGTAGTTCCTGGGTCTCTAGATACAGGGAAACCTAACTAGTTCTCCCAACGCTACTTTTTCACACACTTTTTTCATATCTATGATCCCACATGTAAGGTTTCCCTGTAGCTAGGGACCCAGGAACTACGAGGACCATGGCCCCACAACACCCAGACTCAGAACATGTATTTGCGCTTTTATTTTCTGTGCACAAATACTTGTCCTGCCGCGGGAATCGAACCCGCCGCCTGCGGGTTATGAGCCGACCTGCTCAACCACCACATCACAGAGGCTGTCAATAATCAGAAAATCAATATAAAGAAAAAGCTGCGCTGCGTGACTGCAACATGCAATGCAACCTAAAGTAATGGACGTAAAGCCTTGGGTATTCTTCCTATTATGGCCAAGAGGTGTACTAAAATTCTGTAATAAAATAGTTAATCGCACCATTAATGCCCGAATTACAGAACTTCGCCCAGTCGCAAATCTCTGCTCAATACGAGATTTCATTCATAAAATTATTTAGATAGATAGATAGAGATAGTCAGATAGATAGGATAAAGAACTCTATATTTTTCCACCAATGAAACTTAGCCTCAGTTTATCCGAAATTTTAAGAAATTGCGCATTAAAAACTAAACAAAAATATCTTATTATTTATTTTTTAACTAACTTTTAATAAAACTAATAAAAACGGGTAGTCAAAAATTTGAAATGTTGTCCATTATACACAACAGGAAAAGATTAATGCGTCTTACCAACGATAGGTGGGTAAAATATCCGCTGCACCCTTGGCCGTGGAGTTGCGAACGTGTGTTGAAACCGTTTGTCTGGCGAGCGCAGGTTCGACGATATATCTTCGAGGTGGAAAATGCGCTCGATCATTATACCCCACTGTGTTTCTGTACGCTGAAGCACGTGCAGAGCTTTGATCGTCTGAAAGGAAAAACAAATGATAAGCTCTGGGACCTATTTAGAGACTGTTCAAACCGCTATTAACGGGTTTGGATAAAAAGGCCGACCGTGTGTAAAACTTCATCCAAATCGGTTCAGATATTTGGTTGTGTAAGCCACACAACAAACAGTAACGTTTGACATTTATGTTTTATTTTATTTGTTAGGGGTAGGAAGTGATTTTTGTAAAATGTAAAATATTTTCTGATTTGGTGAGAACAATATAAGAATAAGTTGACCAAAACCTTGTTTCGTAACATATTGTTTTATTGTGAGTAATTATGTTAAATAGATACATTTTATTCTTTCTTTTTATAGAAATCTTATTTTATGAATTGGATCAAATTTGCCAACAGATTGCTTACACAACCAACATCAAAGATATGATTTTTTATCCTGTTCATGATAAAGAAAACGTATAATTTCGGGGGAAGAAACCTCGGAGACCTCAACATATATTCATTATTCATTTATTTCCTCAAAACAAACTTCAGTTATGTTATGATAAGAAAATTAAATGTTTAATAGTGGAATATGTTTATCTTGATAACAAGATAGTTCTGCCGGGTAAAATAATTGAATTCAGATGTTTAGATTAAGTGATAAAATTGTTAACATTCAAATGACGGAGCCAGATTGTATATTTGGTATGAAGCCTTGATATAACTTTAATTTACATTACTTTATTAATAATAAGAATAAGATTTATTTCAGCAAAAATTAGCAACGATAACAATATCATGTTTACTTAAGTATAAAAATTAATCAAATAAAGTCATAATTTTTGTCAACAGTAGATGTTATTATTCGATCCCTGGGGTCCACACTAGGATTCCCTATTTTATTTGTTTAACGTTTCTAAAATAACAAATGGAATCATAAGTAGCGCACAATAAAAACATCATCACTTGATTGCAACATATAGCAACACACAAAGGGCTTTGACAGTTTCAATACCGCAGCTTATGTGCATAGATACTTTGGAAATTTTCGAATTTAGAATTAAATCTGTCTTGTTGCATGCATTGCAATCAAAGTTCCGTGATCATCTGTGCGTGTGTGTCCTCACCTTCTTGTGTAGGTTAACAAGAGACTTGAAAGACGGTGACGTGGGTCTAACGGGCGGTGGTCGCGAGTTGAGTCGGTCTCGTAATGTTACTGGTAACTTCTGTATTATGGTCTCCACATGTCGGTGTAATGGGTGTCCGGGACCTACGGCCGCTGACACAGCATTTAAACTCTGCAAATAAGCAAATAGAGTTCAAATTCAATTGAACTACAAAATAAAAAAAAAGCTATTTAGAAATAAGGATGGCTTTGGAGTTCATTTGTATAACAGGCCAAAGATGTATGTAGTGTACATAGATGGTTTACTGTGAAGTGAGAAATTCAAAGTTTTAAGTGTTTTTATTTTTGTACCTGTGGCAACGAATGTTCCATTGTATGCTTAGGAGATCATTCTTAGGTCCGTATTACAGAATGATGCAGTCATCGATCGGAGCTCAAGCAGAGATTTCATTCACTAATTGATCACTTTATGAATGAAAGCTCTGCTTGAGCACCGATCGACGACTGAGCATCATTCTGTAATACGGACCTTAGCATAACATTATCTTAAAAAATATTTTTAATTATCAATGCACAGTTCTAAAATAGGTTTAAGATCCAATTTATTTATCAGGTACAGTTTTGTTAAATATTTTCATACATCATGATGTAAAGAATAATGCCTTGTTCTTTAATGTCATTATCAAATCCAAATAGGCTGCCTATGCAGTAACAAAAAATGTCAACATTTTGAATGTCCTGCAACTCATGTTAACATCAGGTGAATGACTAGCTTGTCACATTATTCACTAATATTAAAAAAAAAAATGTACTACAACCATTCCACCATAATATTAAATAAATATGTATTCAAACCAAGCTAGCAACATACAATTTAAAACATTATTAATCAGCTTGTCAAGGGCATCTGATAGTACCATACAAAAATAATCAATAGCAGTTTACATTCATGAACATGTTTATGCATAATTTAAAGCTTTAATAAACATGGCCTTGAAATATAGATGGCATCAAAAGAACTTACATCTAAAATATCATCCACGGTTTCCTCGGCTTCACATTTATCTGTGCTTAACTTAGCTATCTTGAAGTAGCTATATGTTAAAGTGTAGTTTTTCTTAGAGTTGTTCCATAGATTTCTGGGAACCTCAACCAAAGCATAGCCAAGTAGTAAGATCAGCAAAAATAGACCCCATGTGTTACTCGCTGATGAGGCTATAGCTTTAATCTGTGGTCCATCCAAAGACACTCCAGGTTTTAAAGCAATGTATATGAGGAGTATTCCACAGATGAAGAGGTATGATCCATAGTAGATTGCATTGTCTACTAATGCAGATTTTAGTTTTCCTTTTACTGTGAAGTCTCCAGCTTTACTGTAGGACTGCATCATTGGCATTATGAGCCTGAAAATATAACAAATAAAATTATAATGCTATGCTACCTGATATGTGGTTAACTGCTGCCTTGCCTGACATCTATAAAAATGCTTGTTATTGACTATAACGATAATAAAACCACAGGAAACACAAGAAGAAAATAGGGTACCTATCATAAACACAAACATTAGCAAACTACAATAAAACATTATGGTTTTCTCAATTGTAAATGATTTCCAGTGAATAATAAAGTTGTTATTGCATTTTATTTATATTCTTAAGAATAAATAATTTAGAATATATGATTTTACTAAAAGTCAGTAATAATAAATTATTTATAATATTTATTATAAATAATAACAAATTGTTGATTATTATATATTGTGTTTGCAATTATCTTCATTAGTGTTGTATTTAGATGTTTTATAGTGTTGTTGAGAGCTAACAAACTGCTTTAAAAATAATTTCTTAACTCTCCAAATATTCCATGTTATTAGTTTCTCCAAACGAGTACACAATAGACTTACCAAGTCAGGCACTGCGAAGTCCAGTACACAACTCTCCAAAGGTTAGGGAACACAGTATCTGGTACAAAACTCCATGGTTTATGGCACTGGTTACCAGGTGGCTGAACTGTTGTATCATTGCCTTGTGCAGCTTGTGGTGACTCAGTGGTTGTATTATCTTGGAGACATTGTCGATAAAATGTCTAAAAATAGTGTTTGATATAATGTATTATTGTTTCTTGCTGCATATTCTATTTTGGAATTTCTAGAGGCCATAGAAATTGTGTAGATAGATAGATAAACTCTTTATTGTACACACCACATAATAACAAAATTATCAAATAATACAATGAAACACAAGTAGTGTAGTGGTACACAACATAATCATGGTAATTTAAATAATTCAATGAACTTAAAAAATAATTTAAATTTTATTTCAGAAGTCATAAAAGCTTCGTGCTCTCCATACTTATAACATACTTATTCTAGTATCACCTATTAAAAATTAGAAACACTTTGATCTAGTGCTAACAATGATATTTGTGACAAACATTTAAAGAAGATCAAACATCTTAATCCTTAGATATTTATATTAGATAATCACTCACCGATGACACATCCAATGGCAAAATAAACATAATAACAAAAGAAAAGTACCAAGCTGTGAGCACAGACACGGTCACAATTATGTGATTCCTGTAGCAGTCTCCATATCTATACAGGAGAGTTGCGGCTAATATAAATGCCGATATTATTTCTATTATGAACAACGTATAAACCATTTTGCAATCTGGTTTAACTAGATGCTGTCAGGCTAGTTTTTCTTAGCAGTTTTAGCAGTTGTCTGCTTCTCTCTCCAAACTCTTGCAGCCTCGTGCTGCAGCTGTTCAAAACGTGTTTGCGTGGAGGACTTCAAAGGCAATAATCTAGGCCTCTCGATTTCGTACTCAATTGGACATTCTTCATAGAACAGCACACCCGTGTCGGGCAAGATAGGATCGAACTCAACACTTCTGTTTTCATGCACTTTCTCTGCCGACTGTGACATATTTCAACAACGAAGTGATAGCAGCGTTTTCATTGTGGTAGTTTAGACTGTGTAGTTCTGTAATCGACTATTTTACCCAAAGCTTTTACAATACAAAAATCCAAAAAAGTTCATTTCATATTCTTACGTTGTCAATTTATCAAATTGTCATCAAAACAGTGTCAAAACAAACTGACAACTACTATCAAAAAACCGTCAATCATAAGTCATTGTCAATATTTTAACTTTTTAAGTTTGGCTTTGCGCAATTAACATATTTAGTTTAATACATATTTACTCTGTGAAAGAAAATTCATCTTCTATTGCATTTGTATTATTTAGTAGTGTGCGACCAGAATTATTCATTTTATAATAGATATTTTATTATAATAGTTTGCGTGTCGTGATGATTTCGTTATGCATTTTACTTGTTTAAGGCGCATGCGCACACTACTTTTTTATTCTGAAACCAGCTCATGAACTTATAAATAATTTGAATTGTTTTCATCTGCCAGTGTTCACGATTTAATGGCGACTTGACTAAGCTACACAGCAAAAATTCAAAATTCTGTCTGTGTTAGTGACACCATGCTGCCTGCGATTTCGTCAACGTGATCAAGCAGTGGTCGCTGAGTTACAGCCTCAAAACTGATGTACCACGAGAATCGAACCCGCCGCCTCTGGGTTATGAGCCGACCTGCTCCATCACTACACTACAGAGGCTGTCAACTGCACGAATACTAACGAATAATAATAAATACAGGACTGATTAAAAAAAACGGTTTTTAAAAATAAAATAAAACTGAAATTAGAATTCTTCAACAAACAAAAAATGTTTTGTTTCGAAATTGTCTGCCGTACCTACTGCAGAGCGGCAATGTCATATTATAGATAAAGACCATTATCCGTCTTTCACTAGCCCAATCTCTAACAGATTGTTCTATTTTACGGTATTTACTTATTTCACTTAATTAATTATTTTTGAAAACAATGAAGTTACCCGAAAAAGATCAACCTAAACAATGTCTAGCTCAGATTTTCTACGCCGGAGAACGGGCAACACTAAAACGGAGCATCCTTGTTCCTCTTTTGCAAGTATGATTATGTGTTCTCAAGCTCCTGTTTATTCATGATTTTAGCCATTTACGAAAATGTTTCAGCTAAATTTCCACGTTTTTTTCTCCACGGTGAAATTTTTTGGCTGTAACTTTCACGAAGTCTGGTTTATCAGCATCTATTTTGTAATTGGCAAACTTAAACAATCTACACCACAGAATTCACCCTATTTGAATAAGATAACTTTATTCACTTACTTCATTGTATGTTTTGTAGTCGTAATAACCGAAACTTCTAAATTGTTTCAACGCCATTTGTATACAATACAATATACAATATAATAGGTCTTTACCTATGAAATTGCCGTATTGCAGTACAGACTTTTTCAAACAAAAAAAAGTTTTGATTGGCTATGAATTCTAAATTCAAATTAATTTTGTTTTAAAAATATGACATTCTATTTACAATATAAGTCTTTTGTTTATTGATTAACGTTGTATTTTCATTACATTTCAACATTTTTCCTCATAATGGATACTTTGAAATTTCGTGTAATTATGGAATATGAGTTCCGTCGTGGCACCAACGCGGCACAAACGACACGTAACATCAACGACGTTTACGGAGAGAACTGTACAAACGAACGTACAACCCGTTATTGGTTTGCTCGGTTCCGTTCTGGGAATTTTGACTTGAAAAATGAACTACGTGGTCGTCCGGAAACTTTGGTCAACAATGATTAATTAAAGGCGATTGTGGAAGCTGATGAATCTCAATCTACAGCTGAGCTGGCAGCAGCTTTTGATGTTAGCATCAAAACAATATTGGTCCATTTGCGACAGATTGGCAAGATAAAAAAGCTTGATAGATGGGTGCCCCACGAACTTAACGATCGCCAGCGCAACGTACGCGTCGAGACTTGCCTTGCGCTGCTTAACAGGCACAGAAATGAAGGAATTTTGAACAAAATTGTTACGTGCGACGAAAAATGGATTCTTTTTGACAATCGAAAGCGCTCAGCAAGTTGGTTAGATCCTGGTTCGGTACCAAAGCAATGTGCAAAACGAAAAATGACCCCTAGAAAGGTGATGGTCACAGTTTGGTGGTCTAGTGCTGGTGTGATTCATCATAGCTTTTTACAAAACGGCGAGAGCATTACTGCAGATGTGTACATTGAAGAACTGACCACAATGATGGCGAAACTCGCACGTCTGCAACCAGCTTTGGTCAATCGGTCGTCTCCACTGCTACTTCACGACAACGCGCGACCCTATGCCCTGCTACCCTGCACAACAGACCGTCTCTAAGCTGTATGAGTTGGGTTTGGAAGCTCTCCCTCATCCGCCATACTCACCAGATCTTGCGCCTACCGACTATTATTTTTTCCAAAATTTGGACAACTTTTTAGCGGGAAAAAAATTCAATTCCCGAGAGGCAGTACTAAACGCCTTTGAAGAGTTTGTTGTTTCCCGTCCTGCTGATTTTTTCAAGAAGGGCATCCATAAACTGCCACAGCGTTGGCAAAGATGCATTGATTGCAGGGGTGATTACTTTGAATAAAAGAAATAAATAAGTTCGAAAAAAAATAAGTTAACTTTTTCCAAACAAAACGGCAATTTCATAGGTAAAGACCAATATATACAGGAACCAATCTTGGTAGTTTTATGTAAGTTAATGAAAAATTACCTTTAAGTACCTACTTAAAAGTAATTTTACCTTTAAGTACCTACTTAAAGGTAATTTTAGATATGCTGAAACGTTTAAGTTTAACGTTTATATTATAAGAAGTCGAAAGGAAGCACTAACGTTTAAAAAAGCAGGTAGACCTTACATTTTACATAAAAACCTGACCCTTAATCTCCCTTATTTGATGCAACTAATTTTCTCCATCTCTAGAAAATATCAAAGAAATTGAATCGACGGAAGATGTATGCGATAAATAAAAAGTGCCAAAGTTTACCACAGCAATTGCACACCACATTTACATACAACCTATGGGCCACATCTTTCGTAGAACCGAAAACTCCGAACAGAATCAAGCGATGGGGTAGAGCGGTTTTGAATGGCGCTTTGGCGACTGTCGACCACTAACTAGAAGTAGCAGCATTGGCAGCGTAGGAGTACTAGGTGGTCTAAAACCTGATCAAAATCACAGGGAGCCGTTGGATGATGCAAGGAGCCACTAAATTAGTGCTCATGGGGAGCTCTATGTTCAGCAGTCAGGACGTCTTCCGGTGCATGATAATCATGATAACCCATATTTTAAACCCACTAGGTAACCTAAATTTAAATCACAAGAAAAATTTAAATTTAAGACCTAAATTTAAAGACAAGCATCAAACTAAGTTAGAAATTTTAACATTTCATGTTCACAAGTATTCTATCAGTTTTACTATATAGTTCGTAACAAAGCGTAAGGTAGCTAATGTTTGAAACTTTTAGCAGTTAAAGGCCTTTGGGAAAAGTTTGGGAAACCTTTGCTAGTTTTGGGATTGTTTTGAGTTGGACCAGCTAGAAATTGATTAGATTTAACAGTAGGTAGATGTTGCATTTCTAGACAAATATTACAAGCAACAAAACAAAGAGTGGTAGATACTGCTTCATAGCATTTAGTCCTCTTTGTACATTATTTTGTTCTAATTAATAAATGAATAAATACCTAAACTTCCTCTATCCGCTCCGTTATCCGCTCTTTCCTCAGGTGGTCAGGTGCAATATCAATAGAGTTCTTCAAAAAGGGTATCAATACAGTCCTGAAGTAACGTATTCTCAGCGCCCTGGTGTGACAGATGCCCAAAAACGTTATTTTTTAGAACATCGTAATACTATTGGTATCTAACGACCTTTACAGTGGGTGGGAAGGCAGGCGCTTAAAGCGATCAGCCATCATAAGTGGGAGGCACCTAGCTCAAGGGAACCCCTGGGGTGCGAGCCTCGGCCTGGGCTGTTGCCGGGATAAGATTCGAGGGTCGAGAAGACTACGTCCACTGGAAGAGTGGACCCCATTGAAAGTCGCGACCATCCTAGCTAACCTACGGGGGCCAAAAGCCAAAAGCGAAGCGATAGCAACCATAATTGAGCCATTTGCTTGTTTGCCACTAATAATATAGAAAAAAAAAACAAATTAAATTGGTTTTATTATTAACTACATAGGTGCTGTATGTAACGGCATCACCTGTGTTTTTCCATATAAACTTTCATCCTTTTCCCCCCCTTCTCTTGATTTTGTTACATTCGTAAAAAGTAATAGGTTGGTACTAAGGTAGGTCTGTGTTACGTTGAAATGGCTGAACGGATTTGTAAGATATTGGGTTGGTATGAGTGGACAATTTGAGTAACTAGTAGAATAAGTAGTCTAAGGTTCGTATTACAGAACGATGCTCAGTCACCGATCGGTGCTCAAGCAGAGATTTCATTCACTAATCGATCAATTTATGAATGAAATCTCTGCTTGAACAACGATCGATGACTGAGCGTCGTTCTGTAATACCTTTATATGCTAAAAAATAATTAAAAATACAAGCCATTTCAATTCGCCATCAAGAAAGCAATGACTTGCTCTATTAAACTAATAAAGTAGGCGGATTCCACAAAATGTTAATAATTTACATATTCAACCACCTAACTGACATTAAGAATGTTACGAAGTTATTAAAAGCCATTTTAAGCGTCTAAGTGGTTCGTAAAGCGCAATTTTGGAGGTTGTTGTGGAAATATATCCCCGCTCTTCCGGCATTTAAATACTTTATAGTCCTCACCAAAGAAAAAAAAATAGTTTTGGTGTTTATTGCACATGTGCATCGTAGGTATGTATATAGGTACTACAGACTACTAGGATGGTATATATGGGTCGTCTAATGGCATTGCAGACAGGAAATTTTAATAAAAGAACGCTTACCTAAAAATGTAAAAAGCGACAGTAATCAAAATTTCCCTAAAAAAGAGTTAGGCAATGTATGCTCCACTCTATAGTGGGAGTCCCTCACAGGGCTCATACTATGTAATATTGGGAACTAAGTACTGTATAGATTAGTTAGACTAAGTAATGACATTGTATGAAGGCATGTAATAATAAATAAATATTTTTTTTAATTGGTCGTTTAAGCGTTTTCATTGGTCAAACGCTTTCTTGTGAGAAGAGATATGTTATATCGATTTATAGCTCATGAATATAAAACAGCGACGTTGCAATATCAGAAATGCAATAACAGAGACGATACATTTAAAATAATTTAATTATAATGATAATTTAATTATTTTAAATGAGTTACTTGGATAGTGCAAATTTAATTACGAATTCCGTTGGAACAATAATTATGAGTAACAACACAATAACATTACAAATTTATATTTGCTTAAGTGTTTCATTTATTCAGGTGGTTGGCTCTGAATGATCATTTTAAAAATATGTGTTTTCATATAAATAATGGACGTTGTAAGGTACTAGTTAAAAATAAAAGATTATTCAATTTTATTTATTGAGCGAGTAAAGTAACGTAGCAATTAATTAAACAGTGAATGATATGTTAGGTTTGCTCTGAGCAAATATACTACACATAGGTACAGGATTATTTACAACGAAACTAAAACCTTTTGGTAGTTATCTAACTAATATGATAAAAAAATTGTGTTGTGTGTATGTTGGTTCCCTTTTCAAGCAATAGCGGAACTGATTTGATTGTAATCTGGGATGCATATGGGATTTATCCGCAGGCGAAACCGCGGAACGCAGCTAGTGCACATGTCTTCAAGGCCCGTATTACAGACCCACCCTCAGTCGTAAATCGCCGCTGATTATAGATTTTATTCTTAAGCACATAGTACTATTAATTATTCTGTATCACAGATCGACAACTAAGCATCGTCAACTATTACTTATTTTGTGACATAGTTCTGTGGCCTTGATTTATTGTGATACGGTAGCAGATGATTATCTTATTTATATGATTAAAAAACACAACTTCATATTAGTGAAGGCTCAGCAGGATCAAGAAATGAATTTTGTTTGATCAGTAGTTTTTTTACTTCAAACCTATGTAACATTTGACCACGCTCTGACCTGATGGGAAGTGACGATTCGATCGAAGGTGTAGCAGCTTGCTAGCCAGGTATATACCTAGCTAGCTAGCCAGGTATATACCTGGAGCCTTTCGTTGTTACGACGATTTTAAATTGAGTGCCTAATACGCAAATCGTAGGTAGATAGATATATTTAACACTTAGTTTATTTGAACAGTTGTTATTTTTTCATAAATGCCATATAATCGGAAATCGATGCGGTAGTCGGCAGATCGTACAGGTGTTACACACAACGTTAGTTCAGATACATATAATCTGTTGTTCAGAAATGGAGTGCCAACTACTGCGTTTACTTTACATGTTGGTTTTATGCGCCAACTTAGTGGGTAAGTTGCAAGCATTTTCCAAGTTATAGTCATAATATAGATAAGCGTGATTGGGGTGTCGTATATTTGCAAGATTTTGTTTAGGAACTTGTTTAGTTTAAACTACGTCGTTGTGTATCCTTCATAGGCCCACCTGTGCCAATGGGTTATTCAATAGTGAGGTCTAGGATGCGTCAAATTACTAACAAAACAAATTTTTGAAGCAAATAAACTGAATAAAAAATATTAAAATGAAATAATCATTCATCGTCTAACTAAAGTCATACGAATGTTAAGGTGGCAATGAACGTAGAAGAACTATTATTCCACACTTAAATATTTATTTAAAAAACCATTACTTAATGTTATTATTGTATTACAACTGGGTATATTTTTGCTAGTATTCAAATTCTGTAACTGTTCAAAATGTGTACCTTTTAAATAATAAATCTTAATAAAAAAATGCAATTCATATTTTTCTGTGAGACTATTAAATTAGGTATAAGAATAATAATTTTAAGGAGTTTTTTTTATTTTATTGTTGTATTTTAGTATCATACCCACAACCGCTTAAAGAAGAGCAACAAGTGGACATATATCAGCCATCGGATTATTTAGATTCTCGAGGATCAGCGCCAGCAGCATTATTGGATTCTCAAAGATTACCTCTACAACTTGGAAACTCACCAGTGGATTGGTTAAACTCTCAAGGAACATCTAGGATACCCGGAAAACCGCCAGCAGAATGGTTAAACTCTCAAGAGTTACCTTTAAAACTCAAAAACCCACCAATAGAATGGTTAAATTCTCAAAGATTACCTCTGCAACTCGAAAACCCGCCAGTGGAATTGTTGAATTCTAATGGGTTATCTTCAGAACTCAGAAACTCGCCAGCAAAATGGCTTAATTCTTATGGGTTATCACCGCAATCTCATTCAGCAGGGTTGTTCCAAGAATCACCACAGCATCCCTTGGAAACTATAAATACTCAAAAACAACCACAACAGCAACAAAACGTAAATTACTATGATACTCCGAATAATGTGCCACGAAGCTTCAAACATAATCGGCAGGAACAATGGCAAATGGATCAACTACAACCACAAAGCCAACCATATCTGAACTTAGCAAAACCTGAAATAGTGAATAATTACCAAGAGCTACAATTTGTAGTACCGGATAACCAAAAATTGCCGATACAATATAATAATGATTTGGGTTGGTCTTCAAATGTGCATAATAGTCTTCAAAACTACGAAGAAGCTAACCCTCAAATATTGCTGAGTGATAAAAATATCCCACAGAATTTTGTCTCATTCAAAAGCGAAAATAATGGACCTTTTAATGGCATAGCTTTGCCTCAACAACAATCCCATGATCTTTTTAGGAAACTTTTTACACCAATTATCAATAATGATTTAGGAAATCAACAAAATTTAATTGCACCTATACCTCCTGTAGAAGTAAGTAAGTTTCTAAATAATGGACAACCGAGGCTACCACTAAATCAGGGTAATGATTTGACTACATCGAATCCAGACGATATGCAGTTGCCTGTAACATCATACCAAAGCACGCCACCAAAGGAACCAGAATATATACAGCCTATCACACCTACACACCCATCATATGTCCCTGTAGTGAATACAGTTACTGTCCAAGATATGGATTCCGATTATCCAATATTACAAAGTAAGTGAGTAGATATTCAATTTAAAACGCTAAAATAATTGTATTGATTAGACTTAGGTGTATTGTGTAAGTATATTTTAAATTCAGCCAATATCTTTTTAGATAACAGATCACAAATAGCACCGGAGAAAAATAATTCGACAGCTAATCACAAACGCTATATTGTAGTACACAGAAATGAATCATTCGAATTTATCGATAATTTGAAGGATATTATAGTAGATGACTCCAATATTGCACACATTAAATCAAAAGATGGATTAAATCCAATCCTGGCTATTATTGAAGTGGAAGATAAAATGGAAGAAACAGAGGATGAAAAACCGTCAAATCTCCCGTATGATACTGGAATAAGTAACTTGCCCCAAGCTGATAGCTCGAATACCAATTATTTCAACGTTACTGATGATTTACCTCAAAATCCTGTTTCTAATATACAAATAACAACTGAGGATACTGACATGAAATATTTCAAATCTGAATATATAATGCCAATCGAATCCACTACGCAATACATAGAAAACGCGGGGACAAAAAATGACATAGAACGATTAACTAAATCCGATATAAGTTACTTAAAATCAGAAGATATCAGGCCATTAAAATCTACTACTGAAAATAGTATCGATAAATCAACCGAAATAAAGCTACTGACTTCAGAATATAATAAAAACGTACACAATGATGATATTAACGCGTTACAAACGGATGACTTTGATATAAATAAGTTTAAGCCAGAATATTTCGTAACAACAGAACCAACTACTACGAATAGAGTTAAAAATGCTACCTACACAGCTCAACTGATGTCGAAAGACAATAATGCTCATGCGTTAAATGCAACAAAGAGTATTGTCAGTCAATCTGAATATTTCATGCCGACAGAACCTTTTACTGAATATCCATATTATAGTGTAAATAACACTACCGAGAAAGCACTAAAATCTACAGGAAATATAAATACTAATCCCTATACAACACAAAAAATTGAATATAACGACAAGAATGATAAAAGAACAAAATATATCGTGTCAACAGAATTTGCAACTCGAGAAAATAGTATCACAAGCACTAGCGACAATCCTATATACATTGGAAATACAGGTACTACTTCTACAAACATTACTAGACAAGAACTTCTGTGAAACTTTAAAAAAATATTATAGTGACAAGTGTATTATATATGTGATAGGTAATGTAGAGACTCTTGATGTGAGAATCAGGTATCTTGTAGAAATTTATATAACTTTACGCAATTTGAACATTCTAGCATATGAATCCAAAAAATATTGCGAAGTTTTTTCATCTCTCGATCTATAACCGCCGCGCGCCGTAGTGAACCTATTCTAGAATAGATATCACGACTTTGCAAATATATATCCCTCTGGATAGGTGTGGTGCCGATGTCGACAGAAGTGGCACGCAGAAGTTGGACGAGAAGATCCAAATTTCAAAAGTCGGACTTTTCATGGCTTTATTACGCTTAGGAGAGGCATATTAACAGTAGTGGACCATAACGAGCTGATGATAATTATTTACGATACTTTTAGGAATATATCAAGTTTTACTAATTTATCTCTTAAACAGATTTTGGCAAGGGACAACAATTGTATTATGATGGTTCTGCAACAACTCCTGCAAATAGTATGCCACCACTGTATAAAGGTCCAGAAACGACTCCGCTGAGCACAACTATGGCTAATTTATTAAATGATCCAAATACAACTGATCGTCAAACATTGGCGTTTGATATGAAAAATAAAATAGGAACTGGTAAGTTACAAATTATGGCAGCTACAACAGGAAATGGCATACCATGAGTAACAAATACAACTGACTAATTACACCAATAAAAGATGACGTTATTGATGTAACAATACTTTCAGAAAGCTCGGATGACAATAAACCTATTAACGACGTATACAAGAAGCTGAAAGACGAATATGGTATTGGTAAGTGATTGTATGATAATTTTCAATATGATAATTTTTAAATTATTACAGTATTTTTTTTAATATACGCAAAAGTAGAATAACTACCTGCAATATACTTCTCTAATTAAAAAAGAAAGAAAACTGTATTCACAGATTTCATGACAAGTTTACCTAATCCGGAAATCGAACAGTTAAAGTTAAAGATAAAATTTCTACAAGAAACATTAGGTCTAACACTCATACAAGATACCCATGAAAATAATATTTAGTGCACAATGGCTTTAATCAAAATTGCTTAAATTAGAACTGTTCACTGTTAGATTTCATAATCTTTTATTATATGTAAGACAAATGTTTCTAAGAGATATTTTATCCTGAACAATAATCCTATCGATGAGTAGAATAAAATAGACAGCGTTTATTATTTGAATTTTTAGGTGGTTCGATTCGCGGTTTAACAAGCTCTTAGAATAAAGGATTACTCGTACAGGTTCTTAACAAAATTAAGGAATATTTCCTTAAGTAACAGAATCTATCTTAAGGATTTAAAGTGTTTTATGTTCAGGGCCCATTGATCTTTTCCATCCTGTATAATATATGACATTTCCAGACGCAGCATCAGATTTGAAAGCTGAATTTGGCCAATCATTCATATTGTTTCGTCCAGATGAAAATTTCTTTAACAAGTTAGTGAACGGAGAAAATCCATACAAAACTGTGGCTATCTATGATGTGAATTGTAAACCAAGGGTGATTGAAAGATATACAACAGTCAATCACTTTCCGAATGGTACTGAAGTTATAGATTATGTTGAGAGAGTTTGGGACAATCCTGGTGGTAAGTACATTTGATATTGACGTCTCGCAATAATATGACGGAGGTTATATTTTTAGCACCAGGCAAAATTAAAAACGAACTCGTCATGCCTATCATATAAAAAAAAAAAACTAAAATAAATCATTCAAAACTCGTACTTTTAGATTTCTCAGTAGGTTTTTTGTTTATTTCATCAAAATTGGTTTATCCCAAAATAAGCTGTAGACATTATTTTTAACAAAGGTACCCACACCTACGACGGTGCACCAATACGGCAGGCACAGCCATTACAAATTGAGTAATGGTTACTGTAGCCAATAGTAATGTGATTGAAACATAAGAAAAAAGTGGGAAAACAGTAGAGAAAGAACAAATGGAGTGGGATAGTAGGAGAGTCACTTAAGGCACCGGCAACGCATCAGCGCTCCTGATGTTGTAGATGTCCATAAGCGATGGTAACCTGGATAGGCTTACTTGTTTAATAATAATGTTATTAGCATCGGGCGCTAGGGGCGGGTTAGCTAGTACGTATAAAATAACAGAGGCTGAGAAGTAAGTGGATGTTTCTAAAATCCCGTATGAAACCATATCCGATGTACCTATGTATAAACTAGCGTTTAACCACGGCTTCGCTCATGGCTGCTACAGGATAAAATACCCTAGAAGTTCGCGGTAACATTATAATGTTTGTTTGTTACCTATAGTATCGAACAAACATACAAACAAAAAACAACAATACAAGAAATAATATCGTAAGTAAGCAAGCTCGCAAGCATGACAAGCATAAAATGACTAAAAATAAAAAAAAAAATGTTCTTTTTCAGATTTAAACCCAAAAGAAGTTAAAACCCACAGAATTGTCAAGGATTTAGGTGAGTAAATATCTGCACTACGCGATAAGTACGACTCATCTAGCTGCAGCTTTTACCCATTTATAGCTTATGAGTGAAATAAAATATATAATGTATTTGCATTGCATTTTAAATTGTAGTTGCATTTCTTAAGATTTACAAAAATATTAAGCGACTTTAACCGTTGTGGCCCATTATTCGAATACACGAAGGGAAAACTTGGAAAAAATATTCTATAGAATACCAGCCTGCTCATCCACCACACCACAGAGGCTGTCAAATATTACTCGTAACATATATTTCAAGAACCAGAAGCTGCAGCGCAGTGTAGGCCGGATTTCCAGTAAGTGGACCGATAAACCTCGGAGACCCGATGAATGCAAGAAACAAGCAGCCGATCAAAGCGGCGCCAATTGGGTGAGGCTTGAAAATGAACCATATTCAGCAGTAAGCATCTTCAGGTTGACGATGAAGTCACATACTTTGTAAATGTCATCCATCCAATACGTTCCCGCTGCCTTCTCTCACATTTACAAAGTGTAAGTCGAGTTTTCTCTGTTAACAGAGGTACCAGGACTAACCTGTCTGACCACACATGAAATGGGGGGATTTTAATTTATCATGCAACATTTTTTGTAGCATAATAATGATAAGTCATTTTTTGTGATAAATTAATATAAAAACCAGAGGGAAATGTTTTGGCGGGAAACTGAAAAAGATCGCATCACCGTATTGCATTATTTTCCAAAACTTGTGTTATTTTCAGTGTTAGTGCATAAAATTGGTGGCATGTTATTCGTTAAGTGCTGGATTACAGGCATGAGTGTGGGAAAGTGGTATAATGATGGTGAAACGTTTCTTTTCTTGTTGTTTCTAGAACTCCATAAAAGCTTCTGATAAAGTTGCCACCACTTTACTAGGAGTATGACTTAACTAGACTAGACTATGTATGACTTGACTTGATGACTTGGACTATGACACACACATATATATATATATATATTATCAATAACTTGACACTGGCTAAATACACAAAAGTGTGGAGCAAAAACAAAAATAAAGTGTAAGTCATCATTCCAACACGCTGGCTAAATGGTTGGTGCATGACTCAAGTTCTTGATTTTGTGATTCTTGAATATACCATGATGTTTTCCTTCACCGTCATAAGAGCCAGTTTTTGAATATAAGTTAAAAAGTCATTGGCCGAGTGGGATTTGAACCTGAGTGCGTCAGTTTGAAATTCAGACGAGTTACTGCTGAGCCACATTAGCTGATATTACGTTATAATAATAATAATAATGCCTAACGATCATATACATAGATCCTGGACCCTAACTAGGTTTCCCTGTACCCTACCCTACCCAGAAAATACGAGGACCACGGTCCCACAACACCCAGACACAGAGCTAGTATTTGCGCAATTTTCTGTTGTTTCTGCATAAATTCTTGTGCGGCCGCGGGAATCAAACTCGCCACCTTCGGTTTATAAGCCGACCTGCTCAACCACCACACCACAGTGGCCGTCAAAAATATAATTATGAAATAATTAAAATTTATTACGGTTATTTGTGGTCTTTTATATACCTCTACAATATATAGTACAATCAAACTATTTAGTTCAAAGCAAATAGCTACTCCAGCTGGTCGTAACACGTGATTAATGTTAGTGGTTTCTCACACAATGCCGGTTTTATGTTTAACTAGTTGCGCCCCGCGGTTTCACCCACGGATAAAAGTATTTTAATCATTTACTCATCCCACGGGAAAATATCAATTGGATAGTGCTGTATGTTAATCTAGCGTATAAGCTATCTTGGTACCGAATTTCATTCAAATCCATTCAGCCGTTTGAGCGTGAAGGAGTAACAAACATACACACATACACACATACAAACTTTCGCCTTTATAATATTAGTGTGATGTGATGTGATGTGATAGTGTGATATACAGCAAAGCTAATATTAAACTAAAGTTTTCTAGATATTTCATGAAATTTCGAATATGAACCTTAACTATTTATTATTTATGACTGCAAATCACAATCTACTGCATTGTAAAAATACTGCATCGTATTATCCATCTTATATGTATAAAAGAAAATCGTGTTAATTACACTATTTATAACTCAAGAACGGCTGAACCGATTTGGCTGAAAATTGACATAAAAAAAAACTTTTTATCCCGCTCGGCCGTCTTTTACTAATTAACACGTGCGAAGCCGGGGCAGGTCAACTAGTTGAATATAATATACAGTCTTAAGCAAGGATTTGTGTGTTTCACTCATTCTCCAACAACGCTCCTATTACAAATTTCACAGATGACTTACCGTGTTACTACAAATACATAAACAAGGCTTAGACAGACGCGAAACGTGTGTTTTACAATACAAAAAGGTAGTTTAACATTTGTCTAAGGCTTGTTTAAATCTTTTGTGGTTATACTATAATTATATTACAACTACGTTACGAATATCCATGCATAGTAACGTTTATAATACTTGGAAATAATATTAGCCTTATTAATAAACACGAACTAGCTTTAGACTAGTTACACCATCTTTTGTCTCTTTCGATGCAGCTAAATATTCCAGTAGCAAAAAAAGGACAAAAGCTGAAGTAACTAATCCGAGACTAATACCCGTTTATTAATAAGGCTGGTACAGCTTTATTAATAAACACGAACTAGCTTTAGACTAGTTACACCATCTTTTGTCTCTTTCGATCCAGCTAAATATTCCAGTAGCAAAAAAAAGACAAAAGCTGAAGTAACTAATCCGAGACAAATACCCGTTTATTAATAAGGCTGGTACAGCTTTATTAATAAACACGAACTAGCTTTAGACTAGTTACACCATCTTTTGTCTCTTTCGATCCAGCTAAATATTCCAGTAGCAAAAAAAAGACAAAAGCTGAAGTAACTAATCCGTGACTAATACCCGTTTATTAATATGGCTGGTAATGTTCAAGATGATACATGCGGCTGCAGTTCTCCATGTTTTATTTACGACAAACTTCCGGGTACATAGTTTATTACCATTATTATCATTATCATTATCCGTTGATTCTATAGGTTCTAAATGACGACACGTGTTACGATGTTCGGAAACGAATATATCGTAATATTCGTAATCGATCGTGTGAGCACAGCCCCTTTGCGCTCTAGTGTGCATATTTATGTTTCGAGGCTTAAATTAACGTAAAATGTGAGCGTTGCTATGGAAAATAAGCTAATAAGCTAATATTTCATAAATTTATCACGCGTTTATGTTCGATTAAAGCCAAACCACGGCCCCGCGTGTATTGCAAATTGCAATTGCGGTTGTTTTGAAATACCGCTTTTAAATATAGGTAGGCAGGTAGGTCGTTTGATACCGCAGTTTTTAGGAAAATATTTAATTCTGTACGCATTGTTTAATGTGGACAGCCTCTGTGGTGTGGTGGTTGAGCAGGTCGGCTCATATTCCGGTGATAATGGTTACACAATTGTATTAATAAAATTTCATTGTTCATACACGATATTTTAAGATTGATTATGTGGATATATTACATATAAATTTGAGCCGTTTGGTGCTGAGGCCCTGGGTCCGTGGGGGCCGGGAGCTCGTCGAGTTTTCCAAAGTTTATTAGAGCGCTTGGTCGATGCTACGCATGACTAAAATGCTGGCACTTATTTGGCAAAACGAATCAGCATTGCAATTCAACGGGGTAATGCTGCCAGCATGTTGGGTACGCTACCTACTGATAGTGGGCTGGAGCATTTGGACTGTCTATAGGTCATCGCGGCTAGTACATAGTCTAAATGTTTTTTTGTATTTGTATATTATTATATCATTCTAGTTGAAAATAAAGGCCATTTGCCGGTAAAAAAAGGTGGAATATTGGCTATATCCTCCTAAAGAATATATCAGTTAAAGCAACAAGGGTAAGGTGGATCTGCTGCGTCATCGACTAACGACCTAGGGGCGTTCCCCCTATCATCTTACGGATTAAAGCATCCCAGCGAGCAAAACATCATACCTTCTCTAAGATATTGCTTTTACATGCATCGGCACTAATGCTATTCAAAAGAAATTTTGTCTTTCTCTTGCTAGTAAAATTTTACCCTTTTATCTATTATACCTTCTCGTACCTACTAAAAATATTTCAACACCAGCATTTATTTAATATAGTCGTATATATTAGCTTTAAATATTAAGCTATCAAAGCATTCGGCCGCCTATTTGATGGAGCACTTCGTAAATTGTCACACTGGCTTACTTTAATATGTGATAAAAATCGATAAGGATGCTGAAAAATCATGTACCTAGCTTACGGAGAATGGCTACAAAATCAAACACAATTTGTTTTTAAATTTTACAATATTCTGTTGAAGGTGGCGCCATGTTACGAGGCATTTGAAACTGGTTCTCAAAAATGTGCTATATGTGCAAACAGTTTCAAGTAGGTATTTTCTAGAAACTTGTGATTTCGATATAATTGATCGAAATCACAAGTTCGAAGAACTTCGAGTTGAATCGATGTTTTGGCTCCACACTTTTGTGTAATTAGCCAGTGTCAAGTAATTGATAATTTATCAAGTTATCGATATTTCACGCAAATATGTGTCAAGTCACAGTCGAAGTCATCAAGTCAAGTCATAGTCAAGTCAGTCTAGTCAAAGTCATACTCCTAGTAAAGTGGTAGCAACTTTACTTGAAGCTTCTATGGAGTTTTGGAAACAACACGAAAAGAAACGTTTCACCATCATTATACCATTTTCCCAAACTCACGCCTGTAATCCAGCACTTAACGAATAGAATGCCACCAGTTTTATGCACTAACACTGAAAATAACACAAGTTTTGGAAAATAATACAATGCGGTGAAGCAATCTTTTTCGCTTTCCCGCCAAAACTCTCTTAAAAAAGCTTATTCGCTATCTATATAGCATTAATAATCTGTAGGCCTAAATGATAAGCCACATCGTCAACCCAATCCTAACGATCTTATAATACCTGCATCCAGTCTGCGAGAAAAATAACCAAAATAATCCTTTGTATTTAGACCCACATCCGTCATATTCCGTCTCCAGCGAGTCACATGACGGACCTCATAAAGCATTTATCGTGTTATACCGTGAAGACCGCACTAAACCTACATTTTATTGTCCAGTAACTGGCTAAGGAGGCTGGAGACTGTTAATATATTTGAGTTCGGCATCTTTGCTCTTTTATTGTGGTGATTCGGTTTATAGAGCTGTTGTAAAACTTGAGGCATCTGCGCAAATGGTACGCTATTTTTTGGTTATTGACTTGTGGAAGCATTCTTACAATTATAAAGTTTTTCAATATCATTATAGAAAGAATTAACTTACCCTTTTTTAAATCTGATTATTTTGTTTCGTCCGTCGCTTTCAAAAATAGTCCGTTTTGTTGATTTTGTGTTCAGAATCCGTTTTAAGATGTCCTAGTGCAAAAATTATTGGCCTTATACAATAACATCATGTGTAACAACTACGAAACCTTCCTAGCATAGCCACGATAAGCAATAGGTATGTAGCTAGTAGCATGGCCCGACATGTTCAACTTCAACTCTTGGTTAATTACTTTTGTAGAAAGGTTATCACAGTTTTGCCAATATCACGTAGAATGATAGCACATCAAACAAAGATTCTTCAGTAAGATATTTTGGTAGCAATATGTGGGTAATGAATGTGAGGTCAGCTATAAAAGTACTAGCTGAATCTAAAATACTGAAACAAAATAAAAGAATACTATTTTTCTTGGTAAGTTATCTTTTAATAAATTTGAATGTGACAATAACGGAGTTTTACAAATAAATCGTGCTTTTCGTGAACCATAAAGGATCTCGTTAATTAGAAAAGCATTAATGGTTTTCAGTGACAAAGCTTGCTATTATGTAAAATACAATTTAAATTAATTCAAGGGGAAATGTTCTGAGACATTAAAAAAGACAGGATTAAAATGCGCAGCACGAATAGAATTTCATAAGAATTGAAGTAGTTCGAACGAGTGAATCCGCCAAGTTGTTGAATGGTGTCACGAACGGGTCACACTCGTGGGTATTATGGCACGAAATATGAGAGATGAGTTCGGGTGTTTCGAAAGTGAATATGTCTTGAAACTTCCATATCCATATCTGACATTATCGTAATCAGGAAATGAAAGCATTGTTTTCGCTTCTTCTTTGTTTTTTCTTTTTTTCATTTGTGATTCAGGTCTAAGTTTTTTTATTTTTATTTTTTTTTATTTTTTATGTTATTGAATGATGTGACGAGCTAGTCGTTCACCTGATGTTAAGCGCCACGGCCACCCATAACAGAACAGTGTCACTTGGAAGCCAAAAACAGAGTTTCAAGCGACACTGAACTGCGCACATCATCCTGAGACATCAGCACAGTCTGGTAATAACATTACTCGACTGTGAGATCAGATCATAAAGTCTCAATTGCCCAGTAATTTTAATAGCTACAGTGCCCTTCAAACCGGAACACAGTAGTGCTTGCACACTACTGCTTGGCGGCAGAATAACTGGCAAAGCGGTGGTACCTACCTAGACGAACTTTGCAACAAAGTCCTACCACCTAGTAAAAGACTACTCGCCTAGCACTACGAGAATGTTATAATTATAATCATTAGTAGAATAATTATAAAGTGATATGAGTTTCTAGCTCATCTAAGTAAAAAAGAAATTGAGAAAAAAGGCAAACTAGAAAGTGAAAAAAGCGTTAGTATATTTATTAGTATACACGGTTAATTTTTTTTTTGTTTTAGTATTTAGTGTCTCCTAAAATAACTGCATGACAGCCGAAATATCTATTTAACGGTACACACATCAGATGAGTTCTTTGTAAATGTTTCGTAGGCAATAAAACACCTGCTTTGTTCAATATCGTAAGGCTTTTCTTTAGAATTTAAATTTACAGTAATTTGATAATACCTAGATTTAAGTTTTATTTCATAAGTACTTTTTTATTTAGTTATATGGGAGCATTCTATAGCATGGACTGGATGATACATTAAAGGAAAAGAACGAATTAAATTCCACCTTGTATAGTGTAATCAAGTTCTAAGTTTTTTCAAATAGTGTATCGGTCAAATGGATGGCTTACTCCGCTATATTACTAACCTACTCTATACTGTTCTGTATTTATATTCTGTAGATATATAAAACGCAGCTTCCTTCAGCTTTCCTTGAGATACTAACCTACATGTCACGTACGTACAGGAGTGTGTTTAAAATAAATCAGTTCCGGAACTCAAGAGTGTAGGTAGAAGTAACGTGTGTCGGTGCACCAGTATGATTTGGTTACTTGAAGATATAATATATATATATTATTAAGATATATTATTAGATATACTATATTTACAATCTTTAGCTCGCATAGGCAAGTTGCCGATCCTCGTGTACAAAGCCTGAATTGAGTATGCACCTAAAACTAAGTTTTAATATTGCGGAGAAATACACTGAAACTTTGCATGTCAAGCTTATACATAGTACATTCTACTGAGATTTGAAACTCGGAATCGGGCTTAAGCAATCCCTTTACAAACTCAAACCAGCTTTGTAACTTTCAGTACCCACAGTCGTTAGCTTTTATGTTTGCTCCTTCATATAACTTCCTTAATTTGCACGAATTTCTCTACTTATTTTGCTCAGCCGATTTGCTAAACGTCCTCAGCGAATGTGGTACATCCATCACTTGTCATACTATATAAAATGACCCAATTTATTGTATGTGGATTGCTCGAAAAAGAGGAGATATAAAACATTTCAAAGATCATAGAAGATATAAATTAAATAAATTGAAATTATTAATAAGTTCTGCATATTTGTGTAGCAAAATTGGAAGTAATGGAAGGTATGAATGTCAGAGAAAGGGCAATCTGAAAGGGCACTTACTTGAAGGCTATAGTTATAAATAGTGACTATACGAGACAATGCGTACTCAATTGTGTATGTTGAAAAAAATGCAAATGTAAAAAATTAGTTTTATGCTTGACTTATACGTCTTGGGCACGACCCAAATGTACATTATAATAGTAACAACTATGATGGTTTAGTATAAATTATATGATCCTTAGATTTAAACCAGGATAGAAGTTGGCCAAACAGAAGGGTATATGCCGAGCTCCACGTAATTATTTTCAAATAAATGAAATATATCCATTGTTTGATTCCACTGGGCTCCGAATAAAAACACTTTTGTGTGGACCTATGAGAAATTATATTTGATTAAAAAATGTACTGAACTAGGTCGTTATTCGTCGAGTATTACCTTTTGGGAGAAAAGTAATATTGAAGTTTACTCCTTTTATGATAGGGCGAGAAAATTATATAGTATTTTTCTTTCTGGTTTTTAGCTGTAAATCCTTAGTTAGCCTCACTTTAGCTATAATTTACAAAAATCTACGATGATAATAAATGCTTTAAAAACAAAAGAAAGAATAACACTTTTCTGTGGTTTTCCAACTAACTTTTAATATAAACAAAAAGTAGGGGGAAGGTACAAAATTTTAAACGTTGTCCATTAAAGTGCTACAGCACACTAACACACAGAAATATGGCGGCGACATAAAGAAGTTCTCAAAGAAACTGAAAAGGTTTTGAAATGATAAACTACCGTTATACATGTATTCACCACAATTATATTTAAAAAAAACTAACTTATTTTAATCGATAGTGGCGCATCTGCTGTTTTGAGCATTATGCAGAAGGCTGTGCGTCAATCTCTAAAAACATAAAAAGTAGGGATACATTAAATAATAATAATAAATGGGTTTTACCGGCTTAAAGCGAAGTGACTGCTGTGTTCCAGATAAGAATAAGAATAAGTTTATTTCGCAACAAATGTCAGTTACAAAAAGGTTATTTATGTAATTTGGACGATTTAACAGTTTTACTCAGGTATTTATGTATACATATACTTAAACATAACAACTGTATTATAAATATTTTTAATAATGTTATTTATAAAGTTAATAATTAAGAGATGCTTTTTTTTCCCAATGCAACTATGCATCAATGCAACTACGTCAATCCAGATGTAGGATAGATAGATAATATATATATAGATCTTCCAATACAATCTCCGTTGATGCGAGTTTTCTTGTTTATTTCTTGCAATTTTCCTGCTTACTCAACGAGAAACTCATCTTAGTAGCAGTTTTATACATGTGAGGCAATGAAAGTTTTCGTCCGACTTGATATTTTGGTAAGTTATAAGTCTGGCTCGTAATGTGGAGGCTTAATACGAACTATTTCTGCTAAGTACTATTTTAGAAACTGTGTACTGGTAATTTAAATTTATTTAATTTACATTACAATACACAAAAAAGGTTACTTATATAATTGAACTTAGGAAAAAGAAAAAAAAAACTAAACTGTACTGGTTGATACAGACCCATTTCTGTACGTTTTCTAAATATATATAACTCAAAGGTGACTGACTGACTGACTGATATAGTGATCTATCAACGTACAGCCCAAACCACTGGACGGATCGGGCTGAAATTTGGCATGCAGGTAGATGTTATGACGTAGGCATCCGCTAAGAAAGGATTTTTCGAAATTTTACCCTTAAGAGGGTGAAATGGGTGGTTGAATTATTTTCCCATACACCACGCCGCGGGCGAAGCTGCGGGCAGAAGCTCGTTGAAAATAAATGCAAAACTACATTTTAAAATTTGTCAAGTAAGTAAACCATATCCACCTCTCTTGTACTAGAAGTGTGTTGTATCTGTCAACACCTACACAGCGTTTTTCGTATTCTATCCGGCTCGAGATGATATAGCCTGATCGAAAATCAAGTTGAGCGCAGGGAAATACCTACTCAATTCTGACTTAAAATGCAGTACTGCAACGAAAATATATGAAACTGAACATTGGGTTTGTTTTCATAGAAAACATGTTACCAGGATTAGTACTGCGGATACAAAGACACTTAGATGTAAGAGTTCCACGACTAATTCGACGTAACAATAGCTTGTTTGTAATTTCCTTCAACACAGTTTACAGTTTGTTCGGCCATGTAATAAGTGATTTATAATGAAACTACGTTAAAACTTGTAGTATATCAGCTCAGCTATAAACTCTCTACCACTTAAATAGAGAGACATCCACTAGTTCAGACTGCCCTACATCTGGAACACAACAGTCAATTCGCTTTAAGCCGGTAAAATCCATTTATAATTATTTATTTTTATTTTTTTGAATACAAGTAATGTAATGAAATAATGACTGGCCTGATAGCTTAGTTGGCAGTAGTAGCTCTGCCTTCTAAACTGTAGATTGTGGGAATTCCCACTCAGTCAAATATTTGTGTGATAAACATGGGTGTTTGTTCTGTGTCTGGGTGTTATATTGTATTCTAAAAAAATGTATCTAAGTATTCTATCAGTTAGCTGCTTCCTACAGTATAAGGTTTGCTTAGATTGGGGCTAGATGGCGCTGTGTGAAATGTCCAAAAATATTTATCTATTTGTTTATCAAACGCAAAGGATGTATGTCGTGTAGAAGATTCTCTTCTATTGTTGCTCAACGTGCTTCACTTTCGGCTGCACTGTTTCTTACATCAGCTGGGCGATCACGTAACTCGATTGCATCAGATAGAAACACAAAATTGTATGGATTTGAAAGTTTGAATACGCAGTTTATTTGCATAGTTAGTATGCAAATTTAACCTGCTGCATTGCAAACAAGATTTCGTGATCACCCCCCAGGTGAGATGCAGTCAAACGTTGGTCTATTCGTACTTTAAAAAGAGATAAGTTGGTGACCCCACGTGAAAGTGTGATTACCCTGGGTGGATACAGAGTTAGGTAGGTACAGTGGTACGGTAGAAAGAATAGACACGTGAAGTTGACAGAAAACGATCGGTTGAACTTAATAAAGTAGCTTCTATATGTTTTTAACTTTGCAAACCTATGTCAATTAGTCACCACTTTTTTTTTTAAATTTTGGCTCCCCACTTTTGAGGATTTAGCCAGTTTCAAGTAATTGATAATTTATCAAGTTATCGATATTTCACGCAAATATGTGTCAAGTCACAGTCGAAGTCATCAAGTCAAGTCATAGTCAAGTCAGTTTAGTCAAAGTCATACTCCTAGTAAAGTGGTGGCAACATTAGTTGAAGCTTCTATGGAGTTTTGGAAACAACACGAAAAGAAACGTTTCACCATCATTATACCATTTTCCACACTAACGCCTGTAATCCAGCACTTAACGAATAGAAAGCCACCAATTTTATGCACTAACACTGAAAATAACACAAGTTTTGGAAAATAATAGCGGTGACGCAATCTTTTTCGCATTCCCGCCAAAAACTCGATTACACATGTTGTATAAAATATTGAGATGTACGTCTAAGAGGATATTTGTGGTCAAACTTTGGTGTTAGCCGAAGTTAGAAACAGGGACAGTGATCTAAGCACTTAGCCCCAAAACGTACTGTGTCAGCGGTATTAATGAAACGTCGTTTCGTAGTTACGTGAGGAAGGTTCCGCGGTGGCATTTCTGAGGTCTCAATCGACGTGACAAACACGTGACGGATAAGTATTAAAGCCCTTTATAAAGCCATTTTGTTCCAAACAGCGTCTTGAACAATATTAGCTGTACGTTTGAAGTGATAGAGGGCAATACCATGTAGTCACTCGTTTAAAATTAAACTAAAAAAAGGGAATTTGTTTCTTCGACAACGAAAAAATTATGAGGCAACTTTTAAGCCGCAGAAGTAACACAACTTTCGTACATACTAACACGCACACTCACTTCACTCATACACAATCTATACATATGCACAATAACACACCGTCACATTCACACGGTCGGTCGCATGCATACACACACACCCACACACTCACACACCCCACCCACCCACACACATACTCTCTCTCACACACACACACACACAATTGTGATAATTGTGATGTTATTTTATGTTAAAAAAGGCAGTAAAGTACATTTTTATTTATTTATTTAATACCAGAATTAAACACATCTAAAATGTTCACTGTATATTAAAATAAATATATTAATAGGATCAATACCAGTCTCAAGTAATAAATAGTTAGTGACCTTTACATACAGATTTTTGCCAAGCGGGCACTAACGACCGACGTTTGGGATCGAAGCCGGTTTCAATAACTGGCCAGGGCGCACGTGCCCGACCCTTGTGGACTCAGCACGTATTAGTTAGCCAGTGCGTGTTTTCCAACTACCTTCTTATGTTGTTGCCTACGCAACTTTTGTCGGCATCGGGCTGAATTGGCTGTCGATAAGTTATTAGTTTGGATTGTTAGTTTCGACATTTCGCTATGAAGAAACTTAGAAATATACTTCTAATATATATTACGAACTTGTCGGCTTACGAGAGAATACCGCCAAATTTAGGAAGAGCACGAAGAGTATTGATAATGGTTTTTACGAAGCAAAATCTACGATTTCGCAGCAGCCTGAATAGTATATATTGAACGTAATATGCAGATTTATGTACTAGGTGCTTATACTCTTTTCTATAATATTGTAATGGTCTTTTATTCCACAAAATATATATAGTTTTGCAACTACTATCTTGACTCAAAAATTGCTCCTATATGTACCTATTAAAAAAATCAGCAAAATTGTTATTTACCTACCTAAATGAGGCATTTTTTACAGCAAATTAGTAAGACTACAACGCTAAGAGAGATCATCATGATGATCACGTTTATCAATCAATGTGGAATGCCGAACATAAGATACAAAATACTCAATTATTTACCATCTAAGTATATATGTCATCATCATCATCAGCCTATATTAGTCCACTGCTGGACATACCTTTCCCAACGCCACTGAGCCCGGTCTTCGGCTCTATTTTTCCAGGTACTGCCAGCTACCTTGCGTATGTCATCGCTCCATCTTGCCGCAGGGCATCCTACACTACGTCTGCCGATTCGCGGTCTCCACTCCAGAACACGTCTACCCCAACGGTTATCGGTTCTTCGGCAGATATGACCACTGACCAGTCCACTGCCACTTCAGCTTGTTAATTCGCTGAGCTATGTCGGTAACTTTAGTTCTCTGGCGAATGACTTCGTTCCGGATTCGATCCCGCAGAGTATAGATGTATTTATAAGTATGAATGACTTTATTATATTTGAACAAATCTATATTTGGTTACCTTTTCAACCTTTTTACAAGGATTTGGGGATTATTCGTAAGTGGAATCGTCGATACTTTATTTACGTAAATCTTATATAACATGAAACCCAAAGATTTCGCAAACAGCGAAGTTTAGTGCAAGAAAAAAAGACTTAAAACCTTTCAAAGAAATTTGAATGAGCAACTTTTTAAAAGCTCGTACGGGAATGGAGGTTTCACATTATAGTAGACTTCGATATCTTCTTAAGGATATTTGAATTTTTCCAACTGATCAATTTCTTAGATTGAAATGGAAAATTTCCATTTAATATCTTGGCATAGACCTCGGTAACTGATCATGGGCTTAATAGGTATACAAACTTACCTATGTCATTGATTATTTTAGCTGGGTTTCTTTATACCTATTCTAAATTGGCACTATTATTACCAATAGTATATTTGGACTTCTTGGTATGTACCTAAACTATCGATATTTTCACAACACTAATTAGGTAGGAAAACTAAAACGTTGGTAACAATTTTGATGAAAACGTGTATCCATATACACACTGCAAAAGTTAAATATTTTGTACGTCTCCATATATAAAATAATAGGATTTAAAAAAACAATTTAGCTCAGTTGAACTACTTAGAAAGATAGAGTTTGTTTAATAAAGCTACACATCTGTGCTCCTCCCGATATTGCGGCTTTAATATGATTTAGGCACTTAAATTGGAAATGAGCCAATTTGGCCGAAAAAACAATCTCCCCACTTGTAAAATGTTTTAATGGTGGTTATTTATTTTAAATTCATTTTATTTCAAAGTTATAGTAATCCGACACACCTGAAACCCATTCCGAGTAGTTCATATATTTTGAATGTTGTGTTATTTGCTCATCCCACGGGAACATTTTTTTTCCGGGATAAAATGTATCCTATATGTTAATCCAGTGTATAAGCTATCTTGGTACCGAATTTTATCCAAACAGCCGTTTGAGCGTGAGGGAGTAACAAACATACACACATACATACAAACACATATACACACATACAAACTTTCGCCTTTATAATATTAGTGTGATTAGTGTGATAACTTTGATACATTTTGAAACCAATTTGTAAGTGGAATCAAACCTTTCTTTTTATCCACACCGCAAAGCTTTTCGTCAAGATTAGTCCTTATACGTTTAAATATTTATTTACCTAACTGCGCTAGCTTACATCAAGTATTTACTCAGCCGAACCAACACAGGATCCTTATAAATTCATTGGCTAACTTGCTACGAAGTGCGAGTATGTACTGGTACAAACTCTACAGAACCAGAGCTGTTTACACAAACAAGCTGAGTCAGAGTTCACTCAAGGACTTGATTTTGTGGGCACTAGAACTGTGGCGCTTGTGTGTGTGTTTTATAATAAAGTAATTTAATAAAAGCTTCTTTAACCAGTGCGTCCTACCAGTCATGACCTACGGAGCCGAAACATGGACGCTCACGGTAGGACTGGTTCACAAATTTAAGGTCGCTTAGCGAGCTATGGAAAGAGCTATGCTTGGTGTATCTCTGCGGGATCGAATCCGAAACGAAGTCATTCGCCAGAGAACTAAAGTTACCGACATAGCTCATCGAATTAGCAAGCTGAAGTGGCAGTGGGCTGGTCATATCTGCCGAAGAACTGATAACCGTTGGGGTAGACGTGTTCTTGAGTGGAGACCGCGAATCGGCAGACGTAGTGTAGGACGCCCTGCGGCAAGATGGAGCGATGACATACGCAAGGTAGCTGGTAGCAACTGGAAGAGTAGAGCCGAAGACCGGGCTCAGTGGCGTGCCTTGGGAGAGGCCTATGTCCAGCAGTGGACTAATATAGCTATAAGCTTGTAAATACGTAAATAGGATTATTAAGGTACATAAGTGAATACTGCTACACCTGTGTGAGTGCTAATTCCACACATAGATTGAGCTTTGAGCCGCGCGAGATTTGAACTCTGATAAATAGGGATTAAAGTAACGAAAGCTATAGCTGAGCCACACTTGCTTTGAAAATATTCTTAAGTTTTGAAACAAATTTATAAAATTAGCTATAAACATTACGAGTACCAACCAGTCAGTTGACCGTTTCTGTGGTATAGTGGTTGAGCAGATCGCCTCAACAGAATGGCGGGGGCGGGTTCGATTCTCCCGGCAGGACAAGTATATGTGTCCAGAAAAAAAGCACATATGTTTGTTTTGAGTCTGGGTCTTGTGGGACCAGTCTCCTTAGTTCCTGGGTCCCTACCTACAGGGAATCCTAGTTAGGGTCCAGATTCTATGTATGTGATTGCTGGGCATTATTTAATTTAATTTGATTAATTTTATTAATTAATTAATACAGCCAATATCATGACAGACATAAGAAGATCCATGGGGTTCACCTGGCCAGCTTCAAAATACTCTTAAATAAGCATAGCTTGATACCAGCTGTCCTGGCTACGTCCATCCTAAAGCTACACCAAAAAGTTTTAAAACTTTGTACTTTAGACAACTACGTTCGTTCCATGTTGATCAAAAAGGTTTCTAGGTAGTGCTTTCTTAATTGGCTGTATTTTTAGCTTGAAGATTTACTGATGTTTTTCTTAGTAAACAAATACATTTACAATCTGAAATATTTTTGAAGATCTTTAATAGAATAATTTAAAATTTTATAATACATCGAAATATAGTAGTAAAAGTCAAATATATTGTTTTATAGTCATTGTCATTGTCGGTCATTGTTTATATTATATGTACTATTGTACATCCCCCCCCCCGACCCCAACGACCCCTGTCGTTGAAAAGAATCCGAAAATGGCAGATGTGAATTTTTATTTTTATTTCCATAACCCGTGTTTTTTTGTATTTTAACGTGTGATAAGGGTGTATTATTTTCTGTTAAGTATTCGTGAATATGCACGAGTGTTGGCAAATGGTTCCAAGTTTTTAAACCATACCATTTCATTTTCAAGGCTTCCTAGAGTCTTCAGTAAAATATCCACCATTTTACTGTGGCATTTTGACTGACAAAATAAGCCTTTGATATGACATAACCGTACAAATTCCTTACATTGGCAGAATTATTGCTAAAAAACGATAGAAATCCATTAAACAAAGAGAAGGATGTACAATTGTACACCCACATCGTAATGTTAATACGGTAAATTCAAAAACAGTTGAATAATGACAGACATTATTATCATCGATTGTCTAAGCAAACTATTGTTATGAGTAGGTTTCATTCCATTTAATTATGGCCTGATCAAAGACTTTCCTTTCCCTTGTAATACATTGAGGAGCGAAAGGTGAAATGAAGGTTACTAAATAATTAGGAAGGGATCTCTTATAATTTTGCAGGTCTCCATACTGATACATCTTGATACTCCATCATGTTCACCTAACAAGTAATTAATCACTTCTTATTGAAAACCTTAACCAGCTAATGAAATTCTTAATGAACCCTCAAGAATTTATAATAATGCCACTTGACATTTCCACTTTAAAAGTTTACGGTGGAACGATCGGGATTGCTTGGTCTTGAAATATTTTGCTACTGCGGTACTTACTTATGCTATTTCTATATTGTGTTTCATGTGTTACTTTCACGCAGCTACGTCCGTAAACCTGTCGCGTAACTCGTGGGTACGGTTTCTACCAACAAGAGACACATTCATCAAACGTGTAGCAAACAAATTCTCAGTCCACAGGCGTTTAAAACTACGCACACAGAAGACCAATAAATCTTTAGGTGCCGTTTTAGATCGGGAGCCAGCGACTTAAAGAGAGGCACCAGAGAGCGATCGATTTCAGAAAATACGAAAAAAATCCCTTTTTTTATCCAGAAAGCGTTATAACGAGTCTCTCAAATATTTTTAGATTAATGATGTAAGTTTTTTTTATGATAAAGAATGAGCTAGTCTTTCACCTGATGTTAAACGACACTGCTGCTCATATCAGCTGCAGTGTTACTCGGAACTCTAATATATAGTTTCATGTGACACTGAACTGCGCACGTCATCTTGAGACATCAACACAGTCTAGTAGTAAGATTACTAGACTGTAAGATTAGGTCATGAAGTCTCATTTTCCCGGTAATTTCACTAGCTACAGTGTCCTTCAAACTGAAAAACAGTAATGCTTGCGTACTACTGCTTGGCAGCAGAATAACTAGTAAAGCAGTGGTGCCTACCTAGACAAACTTTGCAGAATAGTCCTACCACCTAGTCCTAAAGATTGAATAGATGTGAGGTGTATTCCCATAACTTTACTCAAATATTTTATACGCCGCCGTCAAGTAAAAAATTTTCCTAAAACACGTACGAAATAACATATTCAATGAGTATTTTATATATTTACTAGCTTTTGCCCGCGGATTCGCCCGCGTGGCCTATAGGAAACGAAGAAGATTTTTGTAATATATGATTCAACCACCCATTTCACCCTTTTAGGGGTGGAATTTCAAAAAACCCTTTCTTAGTGGATACCTATATTTTACAAAAATACACCTTTCAAATTAAAAGTCTCTAGGACCAGCGGTTTAGGCTGTGCGTTGATATGTAAGTCAGTCAGTCAGGACTTTGAATTTTATATGTATTGATTAACATATAACTATATTAATTTGAAACAATGATTCAAACATACGTTTGAATTAATTACCTTTAATCACACATCTACATTAACTGTATTTACCCCTAGGCTCTTTCTTAGTGTTATACAATCGAGAAATTCTTTGTACCGTATTTATATTCGCTGCCGTTTGGATAACTTAGAACTTTACCATTTGGGGCGAGGCAGCGGACGGCGGACGTTTTGCATAAAGTTTCGTGCAAAGGGTATGTTCTTACTGGTAATTGGGAAATGGCTCTAAATACACGCAAATTGACTAAACAGTTACTAAATAAGGGAGTATTTTAGTTTTGATAGTTCATGTTTTATTTTAGCATTAGCAATCTTTAATATGTTATTTACATTAACGTTAAAGAAAAATCCATTGAACGATACACCAATGGTAAACATTTTCTGTCAATAAAATATTGAAGTTGTACCTTAAATAATGAAATCACAGTTTGGCTAACAAATATAGAACGAAACAGTTATGATATTTGTTTAGTAGTTAATAATAATAATAATTAATAACACTCGTTAACATCGCTATACGATAAAGCTGAGAAGGACAAACTCAGCAAGTACCTTGACTTGACTCACGAGGTAACTGCCATGTGGAATTTTGACTCAATGAGCATCGTTCCAATAGTCATTTCAGCGAACGGCATAATATTTTGTCACTGTGAGTGATGCTAACGGCAATATTACGACATGCGGTCAATTAATATGCCATATTTGGTAAAGAATGCTTGCACAGGCGATTTCAGGTTGTGCTGCAGAAGAATATCACGCACTTCACGCCTTTTTATGGGTAGCAACTAATAATTTTATTAAATAAATATAATAGAAACACCCGCGTTGTCACCCGCAATGTACCTTTTACTTACATTTTAATATAAAAATATCCCATTCCTGTAACGTAAACAACTGGTATGCAAAATTTTATCCTAAACGGATCAGCCTTTTGGCGTGAAAGCCATACAAACAAATAGTCAACGTTTCATTTTTATTCCCGGGTGTAGCCTGGATATTTGGTAGGCATTAGTGAGGCCAAAGGTAACACCAAGAGTTCGAATATAAGAGTAACTATGACACGGTCACACTATACCTGGACCTGGCGTCTATGGCATTGCATTACAGCGAGATCCAGAGACAATATGACCCGCAACAATTAATTAAAGAACAATTATTCTAGATTTCTAACTTCTCTTTAGATGAGTAAAGGTTTCTCCAAACATCCAGCAATAAAAAGCAATAAACACAAACCAGTTTACCCCATTTTCTGTCCTTGTTTAAGTCTATGAGTCTAAATAGGGTGTTAATGAAACGCGGGTGAAACCACAGGCTCCCTTTAGTTAAATATTTAGGTAAACATAAACAATCAAATCGATAATATGTTGTTTTGTTCTATTTCTCCTCTACTACACCAAATATATATAGTTATTTATATCACTACCGCTAGTTAGACCAATTTATCTGTAACAAAAATATTCATTGTATCGCTCGGCCCACTCTAGTTTAGTCTCTTTTCATTACGACTCATCGTCAAGGGACAGTGAAGATAAACTATTTATATTGTGGTGTGTTGGAAAATAATATGTTTCATAATACACGTTACGTATTGTTTTATGTACTGTGTTCCTATACGTTTTTTATTGATTATTTATTTTCCCGACACATTGTAGAGATAAGTTGAGCGCTTTGAATATAGGAAAATTATTTTTCAATCTCAGTAGATCCAGGGTCCAGGGGCTAAAGAGATTTTATTTTATTATTGGATCTGTTTCCAAAGATATAACACAAAGTGTAGCTTAAGTTTATTTAGTTATCAATACATGCTCTTTTATAGTATTTTAATAAATTATGTTGGATTTTAAGGTGTATATCTGTCTCATAAGATACAGATTTAAAAACTGTGGATCTATTGAGGACATTTTAAACGACAGCATCTCAAATCTTAACCATTTTATTAGAGCTATCAACGGATTTTTGTTTTTTTAAGTCTCACAAGATCCTTTGTGGACCTGGCCCTTGGATCTACTGAGAATGAACAGAAATTATATATACGTGGTGGAGTAATCATGATTTATCATTGGCTAAAACCAAATCACATAGTCGCGCATATCGAGTGTTGTCTAAATTATTTTTTACCTCTAACGAACCTATTTTTAGACAGAAATGTTTTGTTTTCGGAGCTACAACTTTGTACAAATATTAGATATTATTTCAATAACAAACGTAAGCGATCTAGTTACCAGTAAACATCGCATTGTGAAAAAATAGCTGCGCAATTTTTTTTCAACCAACTTCTTCAGCTTTTCGTTCCAAGAACAAACACGGGGAAATATCGTTTAAAAAGTAAAAATAGCCGTGAGAAATTTCACGCTCATTTTCTTGACAAAGCGAAGGTGATGCGATCTGGCCAATGTGAGCGCTCACGGTGACATTGTTGTTTGCTGTTACTGATGACCCTATCAAGACCCGTTTCATTAACACTCACAAGATCCGCCCAATGAATTGAGATTTGGCGCCGCGCGTGTTCCCGTCACGCTCTGTTATTAATTAGGGTCCCGCAAAAAGGTGTCGAGGTCCACTGGCTGTGACGCAGGCTCCTGCGGCAACGCCAGTACCCATCCGGCTGCCGAAACGGGAGCTCGCGCCACCCTTAACTCCCTACATATCGGTATAGGCCCGCGTTCGAACTTACTGAAATCATCATTTGAAATTGGAAAAAATATTTTCTCAGTGTGTATTGTCAACGTATTAGTCTTTAAGCTAAATTTTATTATATTATTTCGTTATTTTTTAAATGTCTTTAAATTTAGATACACGGTGAAAATATTCGAAAGGCTAACCCAAAATTAGCTCAAGGTATGTTTACATCCTATACGTTAAATAACATGAACATATAAGTGTAGAATTTATAATTTTAGTTAAATATTTGCAGATATTAATTTGAACTTGTACTGATTAAATTTGGATCAGAGAGTACTAGTCAGTTTATATTCCATACTAATAGAAGCAAACACGTTAACACGAATTTAGAATTGGATATCAATCAGAGGCCTTGCTCAATTAATCACCCAGTGCGAATATTATCGAGCATTCTATCGGTCAATTAAAGTGTATTGTACCACGACAGTTTGAGACCAAATTTTGTGGTTAGTGATCTGTTTGGTAGCAAAATAACTGTAACCCAATTATTGTGGTAATTGTGCACCATTAAACTATAATGATTATTGTGCTCATGGACGAATGGTTGTCTCTATAAAGTATATTCAGTGAACACTTCTGGGTTTCATAACTATAGAAAAATCCCCGCCCAATGTACGTACTACTTTTTTGTAAATTTTTTGTATGTATTTGGTGTGCAATAAAGTATTGTTCTATTCTTTTTTTTTAACACGGCAAATTGCCTTTATTTTCTAAATACCACAATGATTTAATAACTAATACTAAAAACTACCTACTACAAAAAAAAATAAACATTTGGACTATATACGGCCGCGATGACCTATAGACAGTCCAAATGCTCAAGCCCACTACCAGATGGTAGCGTACTCAACACGCTGGCAGCATTGCCCCGTTGATTTGCAATGCTTATTCGTTGTGCCAAATAAGTGCCAGAATTTTGGTCACAATTTCATTTTGTTCTATTCTTGTTGTAAAATGATATATTGACTAGGACTAGACGCCAAAAACAATATAATCAAAAGGAATAGGTAAATTCCTGCTTAGAATTGCGAGCAAATAAGCTAGTAACTTATTTATTAGCTACTCTTTTCATAGTATTTTTACCAATACGCCATAACCTATAAGGAAAACGAAACCAGCTCTACTGAAAACAGAATACAAATGTTAGTACGCTCCGTAACGAATATCAAATAACGGAAGAGAGAAGGACCATTAGTCATGCAATACTTCTTTTAACGTACCAAAATAGAAACACAAAACATACAAATTTTACCGTACATTTTGTGTTTTTTTTTTCATATTTCATATCTATCATCTATTTGTTTTACGTATATATATGTATATAGGATAAGCATCTACCGAGCGCAAGATTGCAAAAGCGATCCGCTTATACCTACTTCTTATTGTATCGTTTATAAGTGTGCAATAAAACGTAATTGTAATTAGTGTTTAATTGTTTCGTTTTAATGAAATTGACTCAAAATGGTTTTACGCTTTAATAACAATCGTAAAATGATATTGAGTTTGTAACTGCCTCATACACGTCTCGAGAAATTTTGCGAAAGTTGGTTACGTATGCCAGACGGCCGTAATGGAGAAAATTATAACTCGCTTTATAGCTGAATCGTAAACAAATAGTTATGATTTTTATTTACATAATTCTATAGACATACGTTTGATCATGAGCCCTCGAATAACAATGTTTTTTTTCTTATTCCTAGAATGCTTTTTTAGACACTCTGCTAATGTTACAATCTAGCCAACAATGTAAAAGCGATGATTCGGTCGCAGGAATTCACAGTATGCCTTTTACTATAAACGCATTTTTTTTTTAATTTTTATTTTTTTTTTATGGCAAAAAGGGCATTAGTTTGACAACAACACACTTGATGGTAAGTGACGAAGTTGTCGATCATCGCATTGAATTCGTTCACAGTAAATTATATAAATGAATAAATAAATACTAAAAGGTAGAAATTGTTTATGTATAATTTTCTCATTCATAGTAAACAAACATCATAATCCTTATTTGCGAACTCACCAAATTATGCGAGGCACAATGGAATAATTATGCAAAGACGTATAGAGCAAATGTTTACAGAGCCCTCAAATAGGCGATATCCTTGAATCATGGGTAGAAAGGGAACAGGATTATAGCCAACATTTGGCGTAAATAGCGAAACTGGACACAAAGATACATTTATGTACATATTAACTTAAAATTAAAACTAATCCCTTGATAATTCTGTGCTATTAACAGCCTAAGTAGGCCCGCGATATATCTCCTACTCTGGGTAAGTACTTTGACAATTCTAAAGTTCGTGCTTACATCTCAAGGACGTACCCAAATGTGATGCAGTAGATATGTCATAATAACTGTCAAATTTAGGAGCTATCAAACTATATTGCAGACAAGCCTTGGTTTAGACTCTCGTTATTTATTTTGGAAATATATACCGTTTTCAGAGTTATTGTTTACCTTGTTGTTGTTAGAAAGAACATATAAACATTTACATTTCATTACGGAAACTTAAATTTCATCAAAGAACGATGTATAGAAACATCTGTTTGTTAAAACGCGATGCCTTGAATTTCGCAAAGATCTTAGAAGATCAATTCAACCAAACTAGACTTTCTTACAGATCACGTACATTACAGTATTCTGCGATCATCAAATTCCAAACCTTAATAGTGATCTAATAGGTACTTTTGACTCAATAAGGCTGTTACGTCCAGTAGCTACTAACAGTAGCTGCTGTTAGTCCGTCTGTATTGTCTAGTTGTCACTTACGATATGTTTGTCACATGTTCCTATGAATAATCTGCATTATTTTTCAAGCTTCGTATGGTAGACCAGTAAATTTTAAGATTTTCTTTGGCAAGCTAGCAATGCAAACATTTTAAGTGTCCTTCTCGTCTCACCCCCTTGCAATTAGGATAGAAGGCGAGGGGGGGGAGGGGGCGAGATCTTGCCCTATATTTGATATCCGGCAGCGAATCTTGATGGTGCGTCATCAAACGCGAAATTAACGTTAAGTGATGTAGCCCCGAGTATTCATTCCCAGTATTAAAGGAATTATAATGAATTTGCATTTAAATATAATATGAAATCACCATACTTAATATAACTGTATTATCAGGGAGACCCGTGGTTGTCAACAAAAGCAGCTCTAAATTCAATTTAAAAAAAAACTTTTCTATTAATTGGTATGTTTGAGCATTTCATAGCTACAAACCATCGTAATAATAAATATATATATGCAATAAAAAATCTGTGTAAGAGCAAAAGTAATGAATTAATTGGTATTTTAATCGTCCGTATCCAACGCTGTATGAAAATTATTTAAATTATGAACATTGCGATACAATGCTTAATTACGGTACAATTATCATATCACGGCGTAATAATCTATACTACAACCAGAAGTTATAGCCATTACATTTACATTTAATATAAATATTTGGTAGGAAATTCTACGTTCGCAGACAGTCGAACTACGGCGTAGACAGTAAATAATCTACGACGTAGACTAGAGCGCCTACGCTGTAGCCACTCTACGAGACCACTAGAAGTGCGGAATGCATTTTAGTTTAGTAGTATTTAACTTATGGAATATAGGGATCTTTACCGTAATTGGAATTATTTCTGAGTTTCCAATATTTTGCTCCAATTGCATGCTCCATGTTAAAAAAAATACACCGAGAGATAATTGAAAACAGTATTTTGCGGAATGCGTAATAATAATTTATTGTAATTATGAAAACGTATAATTATAAAAACTACAATCTTTAGGAACCCGTATTGCAAAAATATATCTAATGTAGTCAAATAACCTGTAACGGTAACCACATTTCAGCTTTTAATTACATAAATACATAACACTGAATTTTGGAGTTCTAAGCCCTTTTTCATTCACACATAATAGGAATCTGAATATTGAACAAATGAAATTTCAAAAGATTCCGTTTATGGTTATGGAGTTTACAATGCGCTAATAGAAAAATGTAGCAGTTAACAATAACATAAATAACAATGAAAAGAAAATAAAAATCATCGAATTCAAAGTCATATAAATTATATTGGAACGAGAGCGATATATAACAAAGCACACAACAACAAGTTACATTTTTACAAAGTGATTAAAACATTATTTTCTCCTTTTATACAAAAAAATATTGCTGTTCGTTAGTTTTGCTAAAACTCAAGGTTTAACCAATTTGAACTTTATTTTGATTAGTCTGCACCTATTTTTATAATTTAAGCCACCCCAGCTTAGATTATAAAAATAGGGATAAAAAAAAATTAACTATTGCGAAGCCTGGTCAACAATTGATAAATAAATGATAAGGGATTTGAAAACAATGCATTCATGGTAATCTACATTTTCCGAATGATTCGAATTGAAAAGATCGACAGTTCATATGAATAAAGCGTTTTGATGTTATTCAGTAAAAAAGAGAGTGTACGGATTCAGATAATTTCTGCAGATCGTTTTAGGCGGAGTTACAAGTTTGATCTTTGAAAGTAAGGATGAGAGTCAAATAGATTCAGAAAAATACTATGTAGAAAAGTGAGATCTGCCAATCCTTTTTTCTTTTAGTTGTAATGAATTGACGCTGACCCTGAATATGAAATACAATAAAATATACCTAATTCAGTTAACGTTTCAACTGATTTATTCAACAAGCTTTATAATTAAAACAAAACTGGTATTGTGTGGCAGTACAGCGTAGTTGTATAACTTAGTCCCAAATGACGTCGATTTAATGAATGGATTAAGTTGGAGTCGTCGCGTTGGAGTCCTTAGGGCTGACAAACTAACAACGGTCATAAGTAAAAAGAATATTTAAAGCAAGTGTGGCCCAGCTGTACTTGTGCGAGTACAACTGCGATGCACACTGGTTCAAATCCTTTCGAAACAAAAATCCTCTCATAACTTGTTAGGATTAGATTTTGCTCTCAAAATGATGAGGAAAATCATAATGAAGAAACCTGAATTTTCAAGTATTACATAAATTAAGGTAAGATGTGACTTCCATATCGTATTTGGCGAGTATGGTGGATGGGCATGCATTATAAATTTATTAAAAAATTGTCACGTGAAATGACAAATGACAAACATTTGTGTGATGAACATCGATATTTGTTCTGTGTCTGGGTGTTATATTGTATTCTATGTAAATACAAAACAAAAAGTATTTAAGTGTTGTATCAGTTATCTGGTTCCCATAGTACAAGCTTTGCTTAGTTTGGGGCTAGATGGCGCTGTGTGAAATGTCCACACATATTTATTTAATGAATATATGGAAAATTAATTTATTAAAACAGATGGTATTTTGATTTCGGTCGGTAGTGAAAGCACTTTTTCACACATTTGCATCGAAGTAGAAGTAGCTGTTTTAGCGTAAAATTCACACAAAAAAACAGGTAGTTTCATTTTTTTATACCATAATAGTATAGGAGTAGGGATACAGATTTCTAGGCCAACGTAAGGGTGAATTAACCCAAAAGTTCTCGCCCCGAGCCGCGATTAACTGTGTACTTTAAGATAAGAGCTAGGGAGCTCTTATCTCCACTGTTTGTTTGTACTTGAGATATATGATAGTCAAGCTTTACAGTTACATCGTTTGCCATGTAGTTAAATGTCAACTTACTGTGTTATGTGTACTTATAGAATGGCAAATTGGTGTTACATTTCAATAGACAAACAGCTTCAGCCCGTTATAAATATCCTGTTTTATTTGTATAGCTCTACGGTAGTTAATGTTCTACTAAATATTTATTCTACTAATAGAACTTGTAAGGAAAATATCTCGTATGTTGTTATTTATAGAGCACACAACATTCTAGTAATGCTTATGATATCTACGAAGCTGGCATGGCACTATTGCGTAATGCCAGCAGCACGAGGATTAACACAATACTTTAAAAAAGTTTATTTGGTTGTGTACCAAATATCAGATCAATCAATCAGATCAGCAGAGGGGTTCTATTTCAATTACTAAATGGCCCCAAAAAAAACAGACCAATCTAAATAAAACAGTTTAAAAACTTTATTTTAAAAAATATTTGAGGTACGACATATCGTTCGATCGATATTTTAAAACTGTAATTATTCAATTAGAAATTATATATACAGAAATCTTACACTATGTAAAACCAAACGCGTTGACTCATAAGAAGGTCAAATTGAGAAGTCATTCCATCAATTGAAGGGGTGAGATCAAAAAGGGTTTAACTGATTTTTTTTCACAAAATGACTTATGGGTATCGTTGGATTCAGCGTGAAATTATCTAAAGTAATACATTCTCAAAATACCGAAATGAGGCTTAAATTTCGAGATTTACAGTCTAAAAACGGTTTATCTAACACAGGAATATAGTTCGCTTAGCATATAAACATTATTATAGTTATTATATCATATGATATTTTTACAGTAATTGTACGAATTAGTACTATATTTTGTATTTTATAACAGAATTAATACATTTTCCAGCAACTGAAACTTACATAAATCTTTTCTATTACTTAATACGCACTCTTCATTAAATGAAGCCGTTGAAGTTTAAAGTCAATTTTCTCGAAACTAATAATAATTGAGAGTTAAACCCTTTTTATTCTCACCCCTTCAATTATGTCATGAGTGATTAAACAATTCTTACAATATGTATACTTTATATTAATATAAAATGGAATTTGATGTTACGCTCAATTTTAAACACGGCTTTTTAATCATGAAAACAAGGAACCTCTTCATTAAAATCCAGAGGTAATTTTAAAACGACTCCTCTTAACGCTTGCCGCCCCTACATTACGAGTTAATATTTTTAAAATATTCAGCAAAACTTTACTTTTTCCCCATTAATTTTGATTAATTCCTGCCAAAGAAAAGTCAATAAATAAATGTCACCTGTATGAATAAAAATTCAAATTCCAAAGGAAAAAGCCTTTGATTTTGATCCGCTTCTTTCTTACTCCCTTTACGTTTTTTATAGTATGTGTGCCCTATACCTATACCGTTACATTGAAAGGTTCATCAATCTTTCATCAGTTCGTTTCACGATTTTGTCGATCCGAGCCGGCTCTATATTCATGTCATCGATGTCGCAGGCAGCATAACAAACTTTTTATACGGTACGCTTTTCAAGCTTTATGCAAAGTTTTTTAAATCAAAATTTTGCACTATCACAAATGTTGACTATAAAATCATTGTAGACATAGTAACAGTAAATTTAACTGAGGCCAATTAGATCTTTTTATGAAAGATTTTAAAAAACTATTCTTAGTAACACAATATAAATCGAAAATCAGTATTCGTAGTAAGTAAACTACTAAAAAACTAAAACTAAAACCATGAGCTGCATAGTATAAAACAATACTTAATCTAACAAACCACTACCAGTAGGCAACGTGTCCAATATGCTGGCAGCATTGCCACGTTGAATGGCTCAACCTTTGGCCGAAGTAAAGGCCAAAATTTTAGTCACGCGTTTGACTGTGAATTTGAATATTTATTAGCAGGCGTTTGGAAATATCTTTGACAATTTGAGAGCATTCGGTCTCCAAGGCGTCTCGACTGCAAAAGACGCAAATATAAAACAGCTATCAAACTTACTATTATAATTACATATTCGTAATCTTGTAAATAATATGTTAGATAGTTGCGCTTGGAGATATGTGGAAGCTTTTGTTATCAAGAAATGCCCATCGATACGGATGTTTTATAGCATGGTCGGTGGGGATAACTGAAAAAATCTAGAAATGCCCGCCAGTGGCAGTGCCTTGGTGAGGATTCATGTAATGTACCCCCGCATAACGGCTGATTCGATATTATAGAAGAACTAAAACGGAGACCGACTAGCTTTCCGTTGGCCGTTTCCGTAATTTGCTATTAGCTGTGTTAGTTTTTGTTATGTAATTTTTTGGGAAATGCAAAATGGAACCTCAAACGTTAAACAGTATTTTACGTTTTATTTTAACAAGAAAAATTATGAATGATCTTGATAAACAATGTATTTTCCAAATTTTAAGTATACTTTTTTTGAATAATGCATTATTAATAACAATAATAGTGCCCAACGATCACATACATAGATCCTGGACCTTAACTAGAATTCCCTGTGTGTAGGGACCCAGGAACTACGAGGAACATGGTCCCACAACACCCAGACTCAGAACAAGTATTTACGCTTTTTCTGCTGTGCACAAATACTTGTCCTGCCGCGGGAATCGAACCCACCGCCTCCGGGGCTATGAGCCAACTAGCTCAACCACCTCGCCACAGAGGCTGTATATATGTATATATTATGGTGTATGGTGGGTGTGTATATTATGTATGAGAATTAACAACTTAAAGTTAGACTAGCACAAAACAAAACTTGAAGGAAAATACCACTAAAAATAAAGTCAGCTTGCTAAGAAACCATAAAAACTGGTAACTCAATAAGAAACTAAAATTACCCATATCTGAAACTTGAACAAACTTGTAAAACAAAAGCTTACGAACTTTTTCATCATACAAAGTTTAAGCTTTAAGAGCTCGCTCGAGAGAAGAAACGTGCTTAATGTCTATCTATAATTGATTTGTCCCAGGTGTAACAGAATCATTAAATACTCTTGCATACACAAAGGTGTTAGTTGGAAACGTGTCAACAATTACTGATCATTTCAAACAGAATACTCCGAAACCGATAAAACTCTAATTGGGATTGAATAATTTGATTTAATGAATTATTGAACTTGTATTTGCTTAGTATAAATCTGGTCAGATCACAATCTTGAGCTCAAAAACGTTTACTGCAGAATGCAGCGTTAAAAGCATGGTGATTATGGTATAATAATTGGGCTCGTCGCTACTCACGTTTTCCCGCCAAAACTCGCAGAGATATTAGTTATTATGAAAACTTTATCTTTTTGCATTGCAATCAACGTTCCGTGATCACCCCATATCACACTAATATTATAAAGGAAAAAGTTTGTATGTGTGCTTGTTATTCCTTCACGCTCAAACGGCTGAATGGATTCGGACGAAACTTAGTACCAAGATAGTTTATACACTGGATTAACATATAGGCTGCAAATTATCCCGGAAAAGTGAAATTTTCCCGTAGGATGAGCAAATAATTAAAATACTTTTTATCCGCGGGTGAAACCGCAGGGCGAAACTAATAGTGATATATGTCTCTCATGTGACATGACCTTAGCATTAAAAGTAAGCTTAATGAGTCGGAAATTGCGCAACGTTGCTTTTCGGTGGGAGAGAAAAGACTTAACGACACAATTATGTGATTAAATGTCCATTCCATATAATCTTTGAATTGTTTTTATCGTTTGCCTTGAAACCAGTCGAAAGACAATGATAGAATACAACTGATAAGCGTACATAGGTAATTATAATTATAGGTATAATAGTAGAAGTGTTTTCGTCTCTATACGTATCTATAAACTTCGAAATATGTACCATGTGTATACTTTTTTTGTTTCTTTTTTTATGGTTGGTTTTTGAGTCTATTCGCGTACAACAATTATTAAATTTTTGTACGCGAATAGACTCTTTTATCTTTACAATAAATATCAATTGCCTAATTGATAATTCATAACATAATTTTATAAGATTAATAATTCAAAAGAGGTTAGTCAAAATTATGTTATAATAATAGTTGTACGCGAATAGACCCGTTTTATCTTTACAATAAGTGTTCAAGTCGCGAAAGTTTTAAAAAAAATTTATATTTACTTGTAGGTATGTGTATATGTTTATTTTATAGGTACAAAAGGAAGGGTATGAAATTACTAACTAAAACTCTACAAAAATTGAAACTTACATACAATGGTTGAATCTTAAGAACATTGAACAAGCTTCCAATACCCGAAGACATGACAGGACTGCGAGGAAGTATTTAGCATAATATTCCTACCCGTACCGGTTATTAATTTAAAAATGTAGGTATTTTATTATGAAGTACAAATGAAGTGGCCCTAAAGGACTAACTTATATAACATGTGCTGAGAGCTGTAATATACCATTCAAATGAAGTAAAAAGATTAAAATCATAGACGTACATAATTATGTATAGCTCGCGCAAAACTTTATGAGCTCTCAGAAGTTAGGTCCGAGTACCAAACTGCGCATGGTACAGTTGAGCGCATTGTAAAAACCCCCATACAATAACTATAATATGCGTACTGAGCAGCCATCCGCGCTAACTTCCGAGAGCTCACAAAGTTTTGCGCGGGCCATACTACGTTAGATTTCGCGATCCGAACATTCAGTATGTTCGATTGGAATGTACTGCAATCCGTACACCTTCCTTAGTGTGGCTTTAACTTTCATGCAGTGTGGGCGCACGTACGTATCGGCAGAATTTAAACGATTGTTAACGTATTGGAGCTTAAATAGACGACTAAAAAAGTATTTATTTGTATTTTTCTACTTTACCATTTTTTATTTATTTAACTAAGCATTCATCAATTAAAAAATATGGGTATTGTGGCTGCACAGAATGCTGCAGAAATTATTGCACGCGGCGACCGCGCTGCTCTGGCCTCCTCAATCGTCTCTCCGCTAGTCTACATCATGTTGTAGTTTAACCCATTATGTGTACCGACTTAATATATATTAGTTTCCGTGAGCCTTAGTTTTCTTTAGAGTCTCTCCACCGTAAATAGGAACGCGCCTGATAATGAGAAGACCAGAAAGAATACGTTGCCTCACAAGTATGGATAAATTCTAATGAAGTTTTTTCTGACCAAAAGCAGTGTAAAAAGGATGGCCTGTTGTTGCACTTTAAACAAATTCATGGCACTTGCGGTGTTTTGGTTGCGAAAAAAGTATACTCAATACGCGGTTTAGCGCTGCAATTTTTATTAGTTAGTGTAGACGACACAACTAGTGTTTTAGCACTGCAGCGAACTTTAGTTTTAATCTTGACTCAAGAACGTTCTTGTCTATCAGTAGAGTATAATATTGTAAAGATAAAAATAACGTCGAGGTTAGTCAAAATTATGTTTTGATAATTTTTGTGCGCGAATAGACCCGTTTTATCTTTACAATATGAGTTCAAGTCGCGAAAGTTTAAAAAGTGTTAGAGTATAATATGTTAATGGTTAAAATTAATTTTCGTACACATATCCAAATCCTCGCCCGTAATATTTTAATCTTTGCCATTATTAACCCAACAAAATTTGATATCGATTTTACAATTCAAACAAAATCCCTAAAACTAATTTGGGCACGCACGCAGTTATTGGCCCTTTACATAATAATGAGATTCCTACATATCTCGGAGTCAACTGCCCTAGGGACTGGTTGGTACCGTGGCCGGGATCATTGTTATAATAGCCGCATATTTTTAACCTTTAATATTAATGTTGATAATAGCTTTAACGGCTTAAGAGAGATAATTCGCTTGTATTACTGGTAATCGGCCAAATGCGAGGCGGTCTGGCGCACCGAGGGTTCCGTATAAATTTGTAGGTACATAAGTAAAAATTATAGTATTTTTATTTCTAAATAAAATCCATAACATTACAATGTGGAGAGTTTGAAAGGTGTATTAAGTTTTAAATTATTAAAAATATTTTTATTGTATGATGTAACTAAAAAAGTATGCTTTTCAAATTTTTTCCTTTATCTGTGCTATGAGGCATTGCCTCGTACCAAGTTTCAAGATTTTGAGTTCACAGGTTGTAGCCTTAGATTCTCTTGCAAGTGTCGAATTTTTTTTATTTTTTTATTTTTAGATAGGATTGCGTTTGACCACTATCGCACCTGATGGTAACGATGCGGTCTAGGATGTAGCACGCTTGCCTAGAAGATACCTGTTCACTCTCGATTTGAAGACTCCAAGGTTGTAGTTATCGGGAAATACGGACGCCGGTAAAACGTTCCACTCTTTGGTTGTTCGCATGATAAATGTGGAGCCAAATCGCAATTTGCAGCATAAACGGCTGTATCTTTTGCTTGCGTTAGCTTAGAAGTTTGATTTATTCACAGCTCCAAGGGACAGTAGATCTGAGTATTTGATGTGAAATTCAGCTTGATACCTCCATGCGTTTCTGAGAAAAGGGGTCTTGACAGACAGACGGACAACAAAGTGATCCTATAAGGGTACCGTTTTAGCCTTTTGAGGTATAGAACCCTAAAAATTAAAATGAAAATTGGCCACGAAGCTTCAAAAGGAAACACACTAACGCACAAACAACGTTTCGGTTTATGTATTTTAGTAGAACTGAAATACTTCAGCCTGTTTTAATCGTATATACGATCGAAATTCGTGCAAAATTTAATCCAAATCCGTTCAGTCGTTTATGACACAACGTTTCACTATTATATACACTTCATTAATAAGGATGCATATGAAAAGGGATGTCCGGGCAGAGACGTGTTTTAAAATTAATTCCAGAAAGGATTTTTAATATTAATAAATACGATACCATAATTCATTAAACACACTATACTTAACTTTATAGTACGAAATAATATTATAAGTTTTCAAAACACAGTAAATTGAAATAAAAACATTTCATTTATTGAATAAAAATAGAATAGAATAGAAAAACATTTATTCAGTACTTGTCTAAAATTAAAATACAAAAACAGGTTAAATTTATACACATAATATGTACATAATGAATAGAAAAAAAAAACAATGGGCGTCGGCTCAGCATATTGCTGGTCATCAGAGACATCCAGCGCTGATTTTCAGCCTAGACCCAGAGTGGGTGGAACCAATGCACAAATTCGAAAAAGATATTTTTATTAATGTTATATATATTGCATTTTTTTGTTATGTTGCATACATAAAACAAGTTATTCGCCGAAAAGAAATTGAACTAATATTCATTCTGCACAGTATCTGTCCATTTACATAGAAATCATCTGACCAATCGGCCAAATGCTTATTGTCCCGAACAATATAGGATAGTTATACTTCGATAACTTTATAACACAAACAGAATATCCCTGTAACAATGTTATCTTAACAATTTGCGTCGTACTAGTGATTTAGCAATGTGAGGCAAATATTATGTATTTTGATCCTTACGCATGCCTTTATGAGATGGTTGGGGATTGTTAACATACTGTATGTCTTGATCCTGAATCCTTTTCAAGACAAATTAAATTACTGGCATACTTGGAATCTCACTGTAGCGAAGACTAACTACGAGGTAGGACTACTGTATTGACCTTACAATCTGACCCTAAAACTGTCGAGATAAATGTAACAATAGCATAAAATTTGGTTTCTTAAAGCTCTTTTTCTCGCACAAACAAGAACTACAAATGTTACATTATGCATGTTATTTGCAACCGCGTTGCAAGTTGCAAGAATGTGACTTTAAATATTGCAGATGAAGAGTTGAAGCTTAAAAATAACTGAGTTATTACTTGCAATACGGGTTAATAAAAATAAATTAACGGATTGAAATAAGAGACTTACGTGAAGCAAACAACTAAAGTTAAAAATGCTTCTAACTAACGTATACAATCATTATACATATTAGACAAATCATCCACTTCGTCTAATGTATTTTGATCTGAAATAATTTCAAACAAGCAACCGATTGTTATTAATCTATCAATCAAGTTTTTATATCAGAATAATATTACTAAGTTATAGGCAACCAACGCACTAGTTAATACTAAACCTTTGCAGGATTTATGATTAATCTCTTTGAATGCATCCAGACGAACTTATATGCGATGGGCTTACCTGGCCTTTTAATTAACATGCTGCATTTCCAAATTTGCTTTCAATGTGACTTGAAGAGGCTGTTAGATGTGGAGCGTTGAACGCTCATTCATTCATCATTCGTCATCAGAACTGATCATGGTATTTCAGTTGACTGGTTGAGAAAAGTTTAGTTTGAATTTATTTCCAGCCGAACAGAATTTTTAAGTGTAAAAATAAATACTTGAAACTACATATAAAAAGATATTAGAAACCTGTTCATTCACAACAGATATTCAAAGCGCCTTATTACAATTTCATGCCGCATACGAGGCGTATGTCAAACGAATATCTCAGGCGAGCTCATCATGTTTTTTTGAGCATTTCTCACGCACGAATGGACTGTTCGGTTTTATGCTTTTGGTAAGGTTCTCGTAAATTCCTGCAGATATGCGATGGTGTTGCGTGAATAATTCTGCGTGTGCGGGAATGTCGCTAAATGTTTCTTTTGATGGTTCGACAAATTTTGTCATCTGCCTTTATAGATCACGAACTTGTTTACTTCTTCAATCCCTTTTCTTTCAATCCACATTCATCGAATGGCTTACAACTGCTATAGTCTTTTCATTCATGTGGAATGCAAGATTATACTATAATTTGTTGTAAGTAATACTTGCACACCAGATATTGAAGTACATTCTTGCAAATAAAATGATTACTGATTTGAATTTGAATATAAATTATACACATAAAAAACCACACACATTGCATTCGGTTACCTAAATAGCCTACCCTTTACCGTTCCTGGTGCAAAGGTGCCCATAACGTTTGCCGCATTGCCACGCGTGATGATGGCATTGGCCCATTTTTGCCACGAGAACGACGAATTCGAATCGAATAAGAAACGGTGGTTGCTAGGTTTTACTTGCACTGAAAATTCAATGCCTTTAATGTATATCTAACTTGTGGATGTCACGTTTTGTGAAACGTTGCACTAAAAGATATGTAGTAACATACTTTTTTTGTTTGGTCTGCGTGTTATTTTTTATACTTAAATGTAAAGTTTACTTTCACCCCTTATGCACTTCTTCAGTGTAACGTTTCACGAATCTTCGTAAAGATAGATGAATATAAGAAAATAGAATGTTTGAAGTATACAAAAGTTGTGATTTAAATATTATTTATACAAGGATACATATTTTGGATCCATTGCATTCTAAAGTCTAAGCCTTTGAGAAAATGCTGACACATATTAGTTTTTATCGGATTATTTAGAGTGAGCGGAAGGTTTCAAGATCGCTCGTACTAGGCTCGAGCAATCTCGTTCGCTCGGCTGCTTCGGATATTTGTTCAGGCTCGAAATGAGAACCTTCACTGAATTTTCGAACTTCTGTGTTTTCATATGCGTTGATAGAAAATGCTTGGGAGTCGGGAAACTCATGTTTTCTTTGAATAAATAATACAGAGGCGGTTTACCTCTATAACCTGCACGGTAGAAGTATTCCACAAACCTCATTTTAAGGCAATTCATATGGTTTTGAGCGAGAATTTTTCAGATGCTGATATATTATGCCCTATGAAAACGGCGCTTAGATCAGTAAAAGTTATTTGTAAGATCTTGATTATCGAAATTGCATTTAATTGATTCCTTTTTCGTGCTCTTGGCGTGTTTTAAATTAAACTGAAATAATTTCAGTTTGGCATGTCTCTGTCCTGACCTTTCATTTATTTTAACCTCAACCCTCAACGCAAAGCGTATTATATAGCCAACCACTTAAGGTTTTAAGAGGGCTCCTAGAATTTCAAATTTGGAACACAAATATTGACAATTTGATTTTGGCAGCTTTGGACCAAACCCTAAAACGAGGTTAACGGGGTCATTCTTTCAGCTTTAGGATTCTAATCGAGCAAATGTCGCATCTGCATGCAGTTTTATAGCTTAAGTTTGTTGATAGGTTTCAGAGGGGCTGTTTAAATTCCCTCATACTTCTTCTTAAGAATTGTAAGATCCCTTTGAAGAAAGTTTATAATATTTACAGTGCAACGCTCTACGCCAGGCTATAAATATGAGAACGTGGAGGCTTAACTACCTAAAACTTTCTACAGTCTGTGAAATCTTAATGACTTTATGAGATCGCATTAAAATCTTCCGAGAGATAAGTAAAAATCCGAGAGGTCTGATCCAAGTAAGAAATAGATCACACAATAAAAATGTGTTAGAAATTAGAATTTAATTAAATGTAAAAAAAATGGCATTTACTTACAACTTTTGTTATTCAGCCCCTTTCGGACGAGATGTAAACACTTTGTAAAATATCTTTATCTCATAAACTGCTTGATTTATTACCTAAACAGATATTCCGAGCTATTTGTGGCCACACGACGGTGTCCCAGGATCGGCAGTAAATATACGAAGAAACAGTATTTTGGATTTATATACATACGCACAGTTTAACATTCAGTACAATAAAGCCCTGTGGGGTAAAGCAATTGACAATTGAAGAGTTGAGAATAAAAAGGGTATAATTGTCAAATTGATAGTTTCGAGAAAATCGACTTTAAACTTCAACGGCTTCATTTTAATGTAGAGTGCTTATAAGGTAATAGAAAAGGTTTATGTATGTTTCAGTTGATTGAAAATGTAAAAATATAATAAAATAAAATAATTATAATAATGTTTTTATGCTAAGCGAACTATACAGTTCTAAAAACGGTTTATCTGTCACAGGAATACTCCTGTGACAGATAAACCGTTTTTAGTCTCAAAGTCTCGAGATTTAGGCCTCATTTCGGTATTTTGAGAATGTATTATTGTAGATAATTTCACGCTGAATACAACGATACTCATAAGTCATTTTGTGAAAAAAATCAGTTAAACCCTTTTTGTACTCACCCCTTCAATTAAGAACAAATGTAGAGAAATATATTCTTATTTTTTAAGCGGTGTTTATCAGCATCATTTGAACATCGCGTTCCTCTCGTAGCTCTGCGTGGGCTAAAATATTCTTAAATATCATAGTCGCATTTGAAACTCCGAATTCGAATTTATCTTCATAAATCTACCTCTACAATATATTGACCGGTACCTGTAAATAATCATAAATTACAACTTATGAATATTATTTACTTTACTTATGATTATAAAGGGTACTTGCTTCCACATAAAGTCCAATTTCTCATGCATTCAGTTTTTTAAGTTTTGAGAGCTCCTCACACCCGCCCTGCACCAGTCCGTCGCAATTGTCTGCAACGCGTTCGGGTACGCTCTAGAGAGGTAAATGCGAACTTAAGCTGTCAAACTTAGGTGCAGATGGGCATGATTCTGGCAAGCTTTCCGAGATAGATATAACGAGATATCGATTCAGGATATGATACTTATGTTTCGTTCTATTTTAAGGTAGCTTCTGTCATCAACTTTTTTGACAGCTTATGGTGTGGTGGTGGAGCAGGTCAGCTCATACCCTGAAGTCAGCGGGTTCGATTGTAGGTGTTGTGAGACCACGGTTCCCGAAGTTTCTTGATCCCTAGACACAGGGAATTCTAAGTCAGGGTCTAGGATTTAGTATGGGATCGTTGGGCGTTATTATTATTATAATAAAGCTATTCACAGCGCATTAGGAAGTACTGTGTTCCTCAAGATATGAGCTTCATCGCTTCGCGTCTATTTATTTCCAATTACAGTTATTTGTTTAATTTCCTGATAATTAGGTAAACGAAATTTCGCCGCGCAGTCATTTACATAAAATGTATCGCTAGTCGTAGTAATTATATAAAACATAACATAACGAACAAGCCTCTAATGGTAGACCCGCAACATTCGTACCTACATAAATCGCACACATAAGCATACTCACTTCGGTTTGCTTTCTGACGGTTATCCCTCAGGAGTTATGGCCAATATGCTATAATCATAAATTTACGCATTGGTAACGCAATCCGGTGTTCAACATCAGGATCAGGGTGTAAATTGTAAAGTTAGCTTAACTATGTTAGCTTATCTTGTTGAAATTTCAACTTATACAACTTGAACAGCCGTGTCAGGTCTATAAATAGATAGATAAATAGATTTATTGAATCACCACATTAGAGAAACAATTAACAAACACGAACTTAAAAATGACGTTTACTTTTTTAAAACTAAATATTATAATGATATAATGACTAATACTAAACAATACCTACTACTACTTCAAAAAATTGGGCCTACACTTGAAAATTGAGTATCACAACGGGCGGTCTCATCGCTTAAAGTGATCTCTTTCAGACAACCCAATATATTAGTGAATGGGATGGTTTTAAGATATAATAGGTACCTAAGTTAGAGTAGTACTAACTTAAGTACCTGTTACTATTAGTATTTGAGTATTAGAGTCTATTGCCATGTACCAAACATTTTCCCAATGGTTTAGTTTTGGGAGGCATTTCTTATAAAACCTTTGTGGGATTCGTTTGTAACTCTGGCAGTACCGAGTTAAATAATTATCTATTATCTTTTTTTTAATAACATATGTGTGCTAGATGGCGTTGTGTCTCACACAACGCCATCTAGCCTTAAACTAAGCAAAGCTTGTGCTATGGGAACCAGATAACTGATACAATACTTAGATACTTTTTTGTTTGTAAATACATACATAGAATACAATATGACACCCAGACACAGAACAAACACCTATGTTCATCACACAAATGTTTGTCCTGAGTGGGAATCGAACCCACAACCCACAGTTCAGAAAGCAGGGCTACTACCAACTGAGCTATCGGGCCAGTCAAGTCAGTTTAAAGTTTAAACGTACATACTTTTCTCTATTATATCTATATTTTGTATCACAAGATAAATTTGTCTGTAATCCGCAACGTAACTTTTGCTATTACGTCACGTAGAACAGCATCTGGTGAAATACCATCATGTGAAAACTTAATTTATTTTTTAAAACGAGTCTCGTCTCGTGTCATTCGCCTGGTATTAAGCGTCATAAACCATAACAGAGGTGTCACTCTTAACTGTAAATTAAAGTTTCGCGGGACATTGCACTGCGCACTTCATGTTAAGATATCACAGAGTCTAGTAACAAGATTTCTAGACTGTGAGATCAGATCCTAAAGTCTCATTTGCTCAGTAACTTCAATGGCTACAAATGCCTTTTAAACCGGAGCACTGTAGTGCTTTGACACTCCTACTTGGTGGCAAAAGAAGAAGACCTGTGGTACCTACGTAGAAACGACGTAGAATTTTGCAGAAAAGTTCTACCTATTTATTTCTTAAGTATAAAGTTCTATGTATGTTATAATAATATATGCATACATGAGACTCAAACGTTCAACTTTACTCCGCTATAGGGTTTGCAAATAGGGTAACTTTCCGCTCGTTTGTAGAAGCGTAAATCTTTCTCCCGATTTTATGACACCTTCCAAGGCAGATGTCTGGCTATTAATAATATCGTGTGTAATCATTCACAGGACACCACATGCCATTATGTACATATAAAACGCAGGTCCGCAGTGATATACCAGCTCAGTACACTCAAATCGAATGGAAATCAAGAATAAGATAGATAAAAGAAATGTGTTAAAGTATTTTTTTTAATTTGATATTGATTTAATAGCCTTTTTGAACAGGCTAATAATGTTGGTCTCTACCGACCTTTACAGCGTCACCAGGCGGGAACCATATAATCACCTAAAAATCTTGCTTTTGAGCACAAAGTCTTTAGATGTTAATGTATTTTTAAAACTTATTTAGAAGAGATATAATCTTGACAACGTCTGTGGTGTGGTGGATTAGCAGGTCGGCTAATAGCCCGGAATCGTATATATTTACTATGCCTATTATCTTTTTAAAAAAATTTTTTGGTTATTGTTTATTACTTAAAAATTATTGGTTAATGAAATAACAGAAACCCGCGTCAAATTTTAATATTTTATCGCTTTCTGCTTTTGTGTTAAGGTAACTGAAAAGATTGGAATTCTGAGAAGCGCTCTCACTAATCACGATTGTTAGTAATGTCAATTATATAAAAATAATAGTAAGATACTGTACCTCAAGCCTAAAAGCTTTCTATGTTCCCCACAAATTGCAAGCTTCCTTCCTCCTTCTCTTATCCCGTGATTTGTTCGGAGGTCCCACGCTTTGAATATCGTTCATTTTCTTTTCCGTCTCGTTAAATTGCAGAATTTATAAAGGGTTTGAAAAGATAACATCTCATTTTATATAGTCTTGGGGGGTTACTCTGTAAAATGCAAATTACGTTTTAATACCATGTACGAAGACTAGAGAATCTTTACCATGTATTGTGTTATTCAGAAAATACATATATTGACTATCAAAATAAGAATTTGTCACGAAGCAATCAACGATGTATTCTGGCAGCCTCACTTGAGAGCCACTTCAGAGGATCGTCCTGCGGCGAGGTAGGTATTTGAAAATGTTATTGCCGTCCCTCTGCAGCCAGCCGTCGCTCTGCAAGTGTGATAGAGACAAATGCAGCTAGTGAGGGAATTTACCTACATTTTAGCGTTTTGTAGGAAAATGGCTTTCACCCACTATATCTTAACAAAAGCTTTCTTTTTTGGGGTCAATCGCTTGAATTTTTTTTCCATAGAGCAGTGTCTTTATTCTATAAAGTAACTAGAATATCACCAACTACGACTAAATACTACTAATTATACTACTACAAATACAGGCTACAGCCCAAGATACAGGCTTCGTGCTTAGTTTGGGGCTCATAGTTAAGTATAGTTTGAAAGAAATGTTTATTCTTGCACTGTAATTAACAAATTGTAACATTTAATTTTTTGGCAATAAAACTTATCTTATCTTAAATAGCATTTAGACTGTACACAAGCCGCGATGACCAATAGACTATCCAAATGAGACTAGACATATAATAGAGTCTAATCGTTTTAATACATTGTAATGTATGCTAACATTGTGTATGGAATACTGCAGTCATCTCTGGGACGGCTTTGTTAAGTATCAGCTTGCCTTGGACTTGATTCATAGCATATTGGTAACGAAGCGTTAGTGGAGGCTACAAAACTTTGAGTACCGCTGCAGTGGTCAGCAGTGTCTATCTCTTACAAGCTGCGCTTCGGAGAGTGTGCTATGAAATCGCAGAACTAAATTCCCCCATGTCCTTTTTACCACCGCTAAACATAATGTACGAAAATGTGATATCCGTATATGGTGGGCGTTCCTCAGATCCACATAAAGCGTTTCGTTTCGACATTTATTGCGCGGACAGCAAAGGAATGGAATAGCTTTCCAGCGTCTTTGTTTCTTGAAAATTATGATCTGGGAGTTTTTAAAGCAAGAGTGAACTGGTGTCTTCTAGGCAAGCTTACGTTCCATCGTCAACTGCGTTGTTACTTAACATCAGGTGAGACAGTGGTCGAATACAGGTCTATCATAGGTAAACCAAACATACACTTAGATTTTTTTTTAAACTATCTTTTGTATTTTAACTTTACATCGCCATAATTGCGACCCAAAAAATTAATAGGTACATAGGTAACTATAACTACAATTAAAATATTGCAAAAATTCAAAAATATAAAACTTTTGAGCAAAGTTCTTTACTATGTGACAACATAATTATATAAATTCATGGAAATCGGTTAATATTTAGATGTAAAAAAACGTAGGAACGCTTTTTGTATGGACTAGGTAGATAGACTCTTCTCTCCGACCATATATTAAGTAAATTAGAAAGCTATCTAATATGTTCAGTGTCCTGATTATGTATTTTATGTCGTTTGGCTAGTATTATATTATCAGTGGTTAAATGATTATCCTTACGTTTAATTCGATGATTAAATGAAAAGTATACACAGAAATGAGAGAAGGTGTAATAAAGCAAACAGCACAGACGTTATAACTCAGAACATGCTAAGCCACTCTGACAATACAACACAACTCGAGGTTTAGCAGCAATGCCAACGTAGGTAGCACTCAGCTTAGGTGGGCTAATCTAAATTTCTCTCTGAGCGTGTCACTTCGTCGTCGTTAAATGTATTCTTACAGAGTCATGAAGAGATTGTGTTAAATATTTAACACATTCCTAAAAGCAGCTTTTTTCTATTAGGCTTAGGCAGCCGAGCTATATATATTTTTTACGACAGCAATTTTTGTTTCTAAATCAGCCTACAACTATATGTTCTTCAGATGAAGGTTGTAATATTATTTTAAAATGTTTATATCTGCCGTGCATTCAATAAAACAGAACTAAAAACCACTTGTGCCTGAGCTCACAACCGTTTGATTGCATTATGTTAATGGACGACGCCCACTACCTATCTACTAAAACTTATTACTTTTTGCTTGTGAAAGAAAAAAGTGAGCTGAAAATGATATTTCAACACACTCGGTCTATCATCCTATGGTACATAAGTGTTTATTTATTTATTTATTTATTATGAAACACCAACAGTATATATATTTAATATTATCTATAATAGATCTTAAACTAATACATTTTTTCTGATATATATACCCTTAACAGGTGCTTACAACATTAGCATATATATTGTGGTAAGACAAAAAAAAAAGTTAAACAATAGATAAATACTACAACAGCATATACATCTGTATAATGATAAATACATGAAAAAAAAATACATACAATATAAATTAATGGTAAGAAAATAATAATAATATTAAAATACAGGTTTGACATAAAATAAAAAAAAAAAAAAGAAACATTAATGTTTATTTACATGACACGTTGTTTACATTCAAGAACTTTGCTACATTATTCTTGAATGCGCTCAACGTGTCGTGAAAGATATCAAGATCACTCATGGATGCATTTAATTCATTATACGTGCGGCATATTCTTGGCAGAGGAGAGTTATAAGCTAAGTTTGTTTTAGCGCGTGCAACATGAAGAATTCTTGATATTCTATGACGCGGATAATGGCAAGGAATGCTTAGGGAAATTTCATCAAGAATTGAAGGACAATCAGTAAGGCTGTGAATTACTTTATGAAGAAATGCAAGGTCTCGAATTTTTCTTCTGACCCGCAAATTATCCATTTTAAAGAAAGATAAGCGATTTGCATATGGACTTCTATGTGAAATTCCTGGACTAGCAAATGCCAAAGATCTTGTGAATGCTCGTTGTATGCCTTCAATGCGTTGAGAGTGCGCCGCGTAGAAGGGGCTCCACGCCACGCTAGAAAATTCCAAACAGCTGCGTACCATAGAGTTATAAAGTAAAATTTTGGTCTGAGATAATTTAAAACTTTTGGAGTTCCGTCTAATGAAGCCAAGCTGCTGAGTCGCCTTCTTGACCACTGAGTCAATATGAGCTCTAAAAGATAATTGGCAATCGATTAAAACTCCTAGGTCCCGTATTTCTTGCACCTCCTGCAGGCATGTATTTTTCAGCCTATATACAGAGTTTAAAGAGTTTTTCTTGCGTGTGTATTTAATATAAAAACATTTTTGTACATTGAGGTGCATTTGATTAATATCACACCATTCGTTAATATTGTTAATGTCACTCTGTATAAGATTTACATCTTCGTTACTATTGACCACTTTATAAATTTTAAGATCATCCGCGAATAATTTATAATTGCAATGCTTTATGTGAGTGCCGATGTCATTGATAAATATTGAAAAGAGAACTGGGCCCAAATGAGACCCCTGTGGAACTCCTGACTCCACAAAATATCTATTCGACTCATATCCATTAGCAAATACTACTTGTTCCCTTTTTGTAAGATAGGACCGAAACCAATTTAAAAATGACCCATGTATACCGATTAGTTCTAACTTTTTAACTAACAATATATGGTTTACTTTATCGAACGCACTGCTAAAATCAGTATACACGGCATCGATTTGACGACCTTTATCAACGTCATGACACAATTCAGATACAAAGCCCACAAGGTTAGTTTCAACAGAGCGACCTTTCTTAAAACCATGTTGTTCTTCCGACAGGAGGTGACAAGAATGACGAGAAATTATTGGACATATGAGCGCTTCAAATAATTTAGAAAAACAGGACAAAATCGAAATCGGTCTATAGTTTTGTACATCATCTACGTTGCCTTTTTTGTGAAGAGGTATAATTTTAGCTTTTTTCCATTCGTCGGGAAATTCTCCCGAAGACAAAGACCGATTCATTATGAGTGATAGAGGCAGTGCCAGTTCAGAACCACAACGCTTGACTAAAAGCGGCGGAATCCCGTCAGGACCTGGTCCTTTGTGGATATCTAATTGCTTTATTCTTTTCAGGACTTCACGTTCAGTAAAGCTTACTTTGCCGATGCAATTATGCTGTGTATTATCATGACGTGTGCGTATCACGTCATATCCGGTCGAAGTATTGTTGATACTTGTAGAAAAAGTGCAAGAAAAATTTTTAGCAAACATATTGGCTATGTCCCTCCCAGTGCTAGCAATGTGCTCTCCCATGCGCATTTCTGCCGGAAGCGAAGACCGTGTCTTTTTTTTATCTTTCACATAGCGCCAAAATTCTTTTGGATTTTTAGCAATACTTTCTTCGGTTTTTTTAATATAATTTGAGTAAAGTATGTCAAAAAGCTTATGGCAACGTTCTCTCAATATGTTAAATTCAAATAAGTCGCGACGGTTTTTATACATACGATACTTTAATCTAAGCTTTTCTTTTTCTGCAAGTGACTTTACCAAAGATTTATTAAACCAAGGGGGGAATAATTTTCTATTAAATTTGTGTTTAGGAACCAATTCATCAATACATTTTTTTATTATTATGTAAAAGGATGAAATCATTTCATTTACTGAATCACATTCATTAAAAATAGCATTCCAATCAGTATTTTTTAGTTGTAAGGAGATGCTATTAAAGTCTGCTTTATAAAAATTTAGCTCAGTTGCCGATTTGGGACGTAAATATTTGAGATCATTGCTAGGTAATGTAAGTAATATAGGAGGGTGCTTATTGTCTAGTTTACTCAAATGGTCAAGGGGTGCTGTTAAAGAAATGTCCTTTATAGTACTAATAGCAAGATCCAATGTTTTATCATCCTCGTTACGTATGCCGTTAAATTGGTACATGTTCGATAGAGAGATAAAGTCAATTAAAGCATTGCCTAATGAGTTGCTGAAGTTACTTGGTGTTGTGAAATTGTTACATTTGGACCAACTTATAAAAGGTAGATTAAAATCTCCAAGCAACACAACTTCGTCGACTAGATTTACAAGGTTGTTGGCATTATCCAAAAATACATTTAATGTTTCCAGTTTTACAGGAGGAGGAATGTAGACAGTACAGATAGCAACTTTCTTTATATTCTTTCCTGCACGCATTTCAACCATTACCCAAATGTCCTCACAACTTGACTCCCAGGCTTGCAAGCGAGTTGATACAAGATTGCGTGAGACTGCTATCAACACCCCTCCTCCGTCCTTTTTAATATGAGGAGCAGAGCCAGAACACGTACGGTCACGTCGGTACACGACATAGCGCGAGTCTATAATTTCACTGTTATACACGCTCGAGTTCAACCAAGTTTCGGTAAAAGCCAAAACATCATAAGAACTTTGCAATACATTATGTAAAATATCATTTGTCTTCGTTCTAACACCACGCACATTTTGATAGTAGATAGTAGCCATTTTTATACATTTTATTTACCGAAATATAAATATTAAATAATATCAAATCAATAATTTATGGACGGGACATTAAAAAAAACAGACTGTCCATGGTTCGTATTTGGAGCGCTGGGTTGGTTTCGTCCTTCCTGGCGTAGATCCGACCGTCACGGACCCAGACAAACTTATATCCCAACTCTTTCGCTTTCCTTCTCACAGCAGCATGAAGCGACTTATTTGCGGGACTCAAGTGCTCAGAAACATAAATAGGAACACAGTTTCCGCCGAGTCCTAGGTGGTGCGAGTTTAGCTTGTCGCGAGTATTGCGCTTATTAAACCTCTGTACCGCAGCAAGGAAGTTGTCACGCAGAAGTCGGGTTCGTAGCTTCAAGATTATTGTTCGCGGTCTATCGCTCTCCTTATTTAACTTAGCTACTCTCGATACATGAATGATGTCGGTTTCGGCAATAGTGCATTCTGTCTTTATAGCAAGTTGCTCAATTATGTTGAGAACGTTTTCTGAGCGGTGTTCCGGTATCCCATTTATCTCCACGTTGCACTCGCGCTGATGCTGCTCTATTAAATTCAAACGACTGGTGAAGCCTTTTTCAAGCTCGGTAACCTTAGATTTCAATTCATCGTTGCTTTTTTGAAGCTGATCGATAACGGCAGATTTCTCATCTAGGCTCTTCTTTAACTCTTCAAAGCCTGTATTGAAAAACATCAATGACTGTTCGAATGAAGAAACCTTCTCCGCAACATTTTGTAACTCCTTGGTGAAGGCTCTCATCGCCAGAGTCATCTCTTCCCTTATGATGGTGCGAATATCTTTATCGCTCTCGCCCCTATCACTTGAGTCAAGAACCTCAGTAGGGGAATCCTCAGACGACATACGACGCGGATTTTTCTTGGACACATTGCGTAGGGTAATATTTTCTGACTCAGTTATTGCTTGAGTCAAAGATCTAACAGGCGTATTCGTGTTGTCGGTTTTTGGCTGTTTACTAGAACAACCGGGGCATTTCCAATTTTTTTTCTTATCCGCCGAGAAATTACCAAAACGCTTTGCGGTGATATTGCAACATTCTAGATCAAATTTCATTTTGCATATGGAGCATATCATCAATTCTTTGGTCTTGATCTCATTATGACATCCTGCACAAGTTGAGGACATGATGTCACTGATAAAAAATCTTTATAACTTCAACACGAAGTTGCCAACCAACTATATAATAATTATTATATTACAATTTAATTACAATTTATTAGCAGCAGGGAAAACTTTTTTCTCCAGGTTAATAGATGTTTGTTTATTCGTGCGTACTAACTGCTATTGTCATCTGTGACTTGACTGCGAGAGCGCTCCAGATTACGTAGCAGTAGTCGAGCCGCTCGCGTTCGGCCGGTCGACACAGTAACGACACGGGCCCCGATGTGTTTCCTGCTGTCACAGTGTCAACACCGTGCACGTTTGAGCTGACAAAACACCCTCAGTTGCGCAAGGATTTTTGAAAATATTGTCGCCTCGGAGGAAATTCCGAATACTCCAATATCATTAAACTGTCAACTGCACTGCACTACGTGGTTTTTGACACTCAAATCACATCAATAATCACTGTTAACATTAATTTACTATTTTATTTGTTGAGAGAAAATTATAACGTCTACCACCTCTGCGGCGTCCCTTAATTTACTCTTAATATACTCTTTTTTTAATTTACTTTAATTTACTTTTAAGTGTTGCCGGGCAGTAAGGTAAACAACGCGATTTGAGCATTGCTAGATATATATATAAATATATATATATATAAAAGGATTAACTTATTCTTAGGGCTAACTATCAGAAAGACGGAAAAGTAGATCACTGTGTTGATTGGCCAGACACAAATGTATGTATTTATTTATATGACATCCGGACTGAGAACCATCCCAGCTAGGTCGAAAACACCGTTGTGTGAAAATGACCAAGAAGTTAGGTTTTGTATACATATAACATTCATCAAAAGCAAGCTGGCTTGCCCATTGGAACCCTTATTTTTCGTATTTACAAATGTCCTCAAGTCTACATCGTGATTTTTCTTCTGGTCGCTCAAGCACCTCGAGGTAGAAAACACAAACCATTGCATAAAATCTGCTAAATTTTGTTAGGAATAAAACAGTCAGAAACTACGTTTAATTTTATGCTGCACGATGCAGCCATTAAAATACATGTTCCAACTACAACAAACTTTATGTTTAGTATTTCATGTTTTTTTTTTTAAAGTAAGTACTTAGGCCTTTATAATTATAGCTATTTTGAGATTTTGTTTCATGTTTATATAATTTTTTTCAATATTTTTGACGTTTTTGTAACTAAATAAGAAAGAAATTTGGTCTAATATTCACATAGCCAAAATAAATGAATGCCGGAATAATAACAGTGTGAAGCTTAGTGCTCGAAGGTGTGAAGACGAAACGGTAGGTGCGGTGAATCAGTTGTCGATGATCAGCTGGAAAAACACATCGTTGAGAACCCACTTTTACGAACAAGTATATTCATGAGATCGTTGAAAAAAGATCTTGAACTTTTTTCAGTTACCCGTGTATTTTTAAATTTTAATGTGTAATTGGTGGATTATTGTCCGTTAAGTGATCGTGAACGTGCACTAGTGTTGGCAAATAGCTCCAAGTTTTCAAACCATACCTTTTCATTTTCTCTTCAAGGCTTCCTAGTGCCCACAGATCAAGTAGAGGATACTATGCTAGTGCCTTCAGTAAAATATCCACCATTTTACTGTGGCATTTTGACTGACAAAATAAGACTTTGACATGACATAACCGTACATAATTCCTCACTTGACATTTGCAGAATTATCGCTAAAAAGCGTCAGCAGGCCATTAAACGAAGAGAAGAAGAAGTATATTCGTTTAATATATTTCTAATACACGAAATCCTACACCTGTGCGAAGGTTGAGTACGGCACGGCACGGCTCATTCATGACGTGAGGTCACTAGGTCGACCGAGTGCCCCTAGACCTCACAGCGGATTCAAACTTTACAACTCTCAAATGCTCAAATAATTTGTGGGGCTTTCTGAAATGGGATTGCTTTATTTTGCTTTATTTGTTTGGTAATTTGATACGATGGAGTTTGTAATTTTATACATATACTAGCTTCTGCCCGTGGCTTCACCCGCATGGTCTATAGGAAAATAACTCAACCACCCATTTCACCCTCTGGGGGGTGGAATTTCGAAAAACTCTTTCTTAAGAGATACACTTTACAAACCACACACCCCCCAAATTTCAAGTCTCTAGGACCAATGGTTTAGGCTGTGCGTTGATATATACGTCAGTAATTCAGTCAGTCAGTCAGGACTTTATATGTATAGACTGTGATTCAAAATTTTATTTATAAATTATGAGATATATTATTATGCATCTAGAAAATAAATAACGTAGTCATGAAATTTAAAAAAATGGGCGTACTTGCTTTGGTATTATTATAGACAGTTTACTCTAATAATGGATCCATAACGTGATAAGGCGAGATAAAAGCGGTCGGCATGGTTCCGACAACAGGAAAACACTTCGTACTATAAGCTCTCGGAAACGCCCGTCAACGTCAATTTATTTTTGACTAAATTTCGGATCCAATTGCGGAAGCATCTTATTGAAATTGTATTGTAACTAGATAACGTTGAAAATAATACCCACGAAGGCATCGTTGGAATAATATTTTTAAAGACTATTGTTTGATTTTTTGTGTTTGTATTCCACTTTATGTAGAGACGTGAAGACTTGAGTTGATGTAAGTTACCTAACCCGCCCCGCCATCGCTCAACCCTGCCTTCGTCCGAGGCTTGTAGGATAACGTTGATATCTGTATATCTGTAATTTTTCCAGGAATAGCAGAATGTATAAAGTTAAATTTGATATAAAAAAAGGTACTAAAGCCTATAATATTGTGAAAATCTCAAGTTTCTAACTATAGAGTTTCATAACGATCAGATAAATCATTTGAAGTTATATTTCGAACAAACATTATGTAAACGTCGATTTGTCCAAGTTTCCACCAAAGTCAAAGTCAAAATACTACTAACTTACCTGTTGTTAATATAAAATCTAACTGTTAATGTACCTACCTATCGTATATATTATGGTTCTGCCTGTTACTTCTCAAAAGATTTTATTGCAAATAGGCGTATATTTAGTACTTAAAATATTAATTTGATTAAATATTCTTATTCTTACTTTTACAAGTCAAAATGGGATAAGATACTTAAAATTAAATTATTGTTCTAAGCATATAAAATTACAAAGTGCTTAATGCAATGCATAAGGTACAATATGTGAGTTTGTCAAATTATTGTACATATTGATGTACAATAAGGAACAATATGTGAGTTTAAATAAATGAAGAGGTACTTTTTCAGTGGGAAAGAGATCCTAAGCCTCGTATACACCTGAAGAAGAAATGACAAAAAAAAATCCAATGATTTTTTTTTAATTTATTACAATTTATTACATTCACCTGATGGATGCCAGGTTTTCCATGTCTGTCTTCTATCCAGCTATCCCAAACTGACCTCTCATTCTTATGTGATCATTTCTCATTTCCCATTTTCATATTTGGACAATCACCTTCACGAAGTGTGAACGTGATATGTGTCAATTGTACTTGAACTATTTCCATCCATTCATTTGCAAGAAATATGGATACAGTTATTTATTGTTCTGCATATTCAAAGTATGTATTAAAATAATCATGACATTTTTAGTTTAAAAAAAAAAAAACCTTCGTGAGTATTTATTTTATTGTATTGACACATTTTGTAAGATAAATAACGGCTAAAACTCACGTCAATTAAAAGTCGAAATTAAATTTAATTTCGGACATATTCGATGTCCTTCTTCTGGGAGCCAGTTACTAACGCAAGCCGCGGCGGTTTTCGCGAAGTCGGAGTAATTTCGACTTTTAATTGACACGCATGACATCTTCAATGTAATCACTACATGACCCTTTTCAGTTTCTAGCGACAATTTTCTTAAAATAATAATAAACATATATTAAAATATAAACATTTATAACCACATTTTCATTTATACCTACATTTTCAGTTTAAGGTTGGGTACGCAGACAGTGATCTAGATACCGATTCACGAAGTGCATTCGCTTAAAATTTATTATTTTATTGAAGTAAAACTTTGTTACGCACGCTTGACTCGGGAAGTAAGCTGGCGAACGGATGTTGAAAGTTGTTGGTTAACGTAGATCTCCATTGTCTATATAACAAAGTAAAAAAACTATGTTGGTATATCCGCTAAAATGACAATTTACAATTGTCAAGATGGCGACATTTACGTTAAACAAAGCAAAAACAAAATTATACCAGCTGATAGATAGAGCTGAACTAGAAGTTTTACTTCAGTCGTGTGGTCTAAAGCACACTCGTATTATTTGTATGTTATGCTACAAAATGTTTCTATCATTATCATCATCATCATCATAATTATCATCACCATCATCATAATCATCTTCATCATCACCCGGAAGACGTTAACTGCTGAACTAAGGCGTACTATTAAAGCAATGTTTGTACCCGATAATCCGGGATTCGCAAGAAATAATGTGGGCTTATCTGTATTTATTGTATACAGAATAATACAAAAAGTTATCAAATTGCTACTTTTACGTTTACAAAACTCGTGTATACTCCAAATAAGTACGTAGAAAAAAAACTTGAAGTAAAATAATGGTGTTGGTGCAACTGTTGCAAGTGGCAGGGTTTTTATTTATTTTATTAAGATATTTCTAATCTATATTTAAATTCATAGAAGAATATAAATACATTTATTTCACCACATTAACATTTTACTACCACTTAGTGGTAGTATTGAATAAATGTCTTTCTACATCCTACACCTGCAAAAAATAAATAAAATGTATCAGCCAACTCAAACCGCAAATCTAATTTGACTTGAATCTTCTCTTGAATTTGAATCTTCTCGCTCTAGAACGTAAAATTCTGTAATGATAAAGAACGCTGTAATAATATTGTACTCAGATATCTGTAAAAGTTTTGTTGTACTTATCAGACAGTAATAGAATCACGGACATAGAATATTTTCGCTAAATAGAACCACAATAATATATTCTATATTTGAAAACATTCAAAAGTTTTGGTTGACGTGGCGTGTATCTCTCCTATTTCACTTCGTATCCAATAATAAATAGAAGCGTATTAACGGAATGGAAATGTGTCGTCCCTTCAGACTCAAACTTATGTGAGCAGAACGTTTGTCTGTCGGATCGATGTGGCAGTCTATATCCATCCAGTATGATGGAGATAAAATGATTTATCTTTTTGTTTTGTTTGAGAACGTTCAAGGTTGAAGCATGTTTTATTTGGTCACCGTGTACTCTACATAATTATGTCTACACTTTTCGACTACAATTTAGATACGTGAGTACGAGTATAACATTATAAAACTAAATATTGAATTATTTAAATACTATGTCAGTTCATGGTTAACTCTAAAAGTATTGTTAGGTACAAAGAACTATTCACCAGTTGCCCCTCCATTGAATGACATTTTAATAAAAAGCTATTATCAAAAGCCTTGCGGTTTCCGAGCAAAAAGGAATATAGAACGTGTGGTCGTGATGTCACGACATGTACGATGCCACGGAATTGCCTACCCTTGTCACATCAAATCTAAAAAGCAGGACCTTTTGATACGACAATTACATCTATCTTTTTTTGAGCCAATTTATTAAACGTTTGTAATCAGTTTTGTGTGATGCTGTAAAATTTCTTCGATAAACATTTATTTACAGATTCAATCAATTTAACAATACCATGTTGCAAGACTTTTTTGCTAACACTTGAGCCTGTTTTATTTTTATATTGTTATTTCTTTATAAATTACCACGTGAGATGTAACCAGCCCTGAAAAATCATACAAAAAATTTCTTACGTTATCTTAAATGTATTTTTTATGAGTAGTATAACAATCTTGCAAGAATGGAAATCTTGCACATCCCGTTTCATGCGTTCATTCTTACCGCTTACTACACTTGCAAGATATGGAATAATCTTCCACCTGAAGTATTCCCGCGATGCTCCAATATGCAGTATTTTAAAAAAGGGTATCAATAAAAGCCTTACTGAGCTGCCAACGCATCGACAACACCCCTAGTGTTGTAGATGTCCAAAGGTTATGGTACCACTTTCCATTAGGCGGGCGGGCCTGCATGTGAAATGGATGCCCATCCATTTCACATGCTTGTTTGTCACTGATAAAATGAAAAAGTTTCCAAAAATTACGAGCTGTAATAGAACATTTTTTTCCTTTCTGATTACTTATCATCATGATTTCTAGGCGGTGATTAATTTATAACTTTTATTTGAAAATACGGTCCAATATTCGGAATATATTTATGTGCGTTCATCGCATACATATTATGTATTACTAGCTTATGCCCGCGGCTTCGCCCGCGTGGCCTATAGGAAACGAAGAATTTTTTTATAGATAATTCAAGCACCCATTTCACCCTCTTAGGGGTGAAATTTTGAAAAACTCTTTCCTGATGGGTACCTACATTTTACAAAGAACACACTCTCCAAATTCAAAATCTCTAGAACCAGCGGTAAACCGCCTAAAGCAAAAAGTGTCTTAACACTAAAACGGGCTGAACCCATTATAATTGAATTTTACTGACAAATTTATTAAAATTCCCCCGGGAACATGGGTAAATTGCGGGTAAAACTGGGAGTGTCTCTATTGCCTAGCAAATTATAAATATTAAGATAAGAAATACCTTTTGGTTTCGTATCACGATAAATCTAAAATAAAAAAATACTAAAAGTTTTAATTACATCTGTCACATTAAATAAGTAACTTGAAATCAAGCCAAAACGACAAACAAATAGTCCTTCAGGAGTCTAGACTCTAGACTAACATTTTTTTCAAGTGGAATGATAATCGATCACTCTCGGTTCGCTAGAGCGAAAACATTGGACGATTCATAAAAGAATTAGAAAAAAAGTAAATGGTTTGGACATTTTTTTTATATATATTTTGGCTCCACACTTTTGTGTATTTAGCCAGTGTCAAGTAATTGATAATTTATCAAGTTAATGATAATTTCACGCAAATATGTGTCAAGTCATAGTTGAAGTTATCAAGTCAAGTCATAGTATAGTCAAAGTCATACTCCTAGTAAAGTGGTGCTAACTTTACTTGAAGCTTCTATGGAGTTCTGGAAACAACACGAAAAGAAACGTTTCACCATTATTATACCATTTTCCCACACTCACGCCATCCAGCACTTAACGAATAAAATTCCACCAATTTTATGCACTAACACTGAAAATAACACAAGTTTTGGAAAGTAATCTTCAGTGACGCAATCTTTTTCGCTTTCCCGCCAAAACTCCTGGACATAGTTTGATATCATTGTCTAAGTTATTTTTGTACTTCAATATTTGCCAGAGACACACACACACACCCTCTCAAGCACACGCATACTACCGTGCGATGAAAAAAGACTATTTCACATTCCTCATTCTACATACCTAAGCTTAACATGGGTTAATTAACTTTGTCACCCCGTCCCTTTTTACTCCCGTGACTTATTTCTATTTTTCTTTTCTCTAGGTACCATTTGCTCACTGCCTCTCTTTCCACTTAAAAAATTCCATGTTATGGTTTTTCCGTGATGTATTCATGTAGACAGACAGACAGACCGTCAGGCATACAGACAAATAGAAAATCTAATATACATACCTATAAATATTTTTTTTAGCATTTTGCTCGTGAATTTTCAAATTGTAAAATTATTGACTCATCTCAATGTCATTCAATTACTAGGTTTCTTTTGACATGATGCTGGCAAAAATGTGAAAACAATTGCCATAAAAAAATAAAAAAATTACTAGGTTTATAGCCGTTGGTACCAAAGTTTGACAGCTCCTAAGCTTGCTCTTATATCCCTAAGTTTTTTGTACGTTTTTCAAACTTGTGTCAAGCCAACATGCCATATAATGTACGCTCATTGGTCGAGACAGCAGAATACTGTACCCTTATTGGTCGAGACGGCTGAAGATCAACGAGCAACCAATGAACGTTCTGTAATTGGTCTACCAAGTTGACACGAATTCAACAAACGTATACGAGAATCGAAGGGAAAATTTTGCTTAGCTAAGTTTATTTGTAAGTGTTTATTTCTAAGTGTATTTTAATAGACTTTAGTACAGACAGGTATTAGTATCATAACCATCTGGAAAAATTGTGATCTTATTTTTTATATATATTGCGTACTCAAACTCGTTTATAATCGGACACTTTGTTTCCTCGGTGAGCAATGTATGTAAATTTTGTTTTTAGCAGCGTCAATGTCTTGCTTCTTCCATGCGACACCACAAAAAAACCAAGGTCATGATGCTAAAACATTTCCAAAGTGAACAGTATACAGTGAAATATATAATAGCACAAAATTAAAAAATAGACTATATTGTAATGTCAGTAAAAAACAATGTGATTCGTGCAAAAATGCAATGGGCTGGCGGGGGGGAAGCAGGCGATCTGATTGGCTGTCAGCGTGATTCATTGCATTCGATACCGAGTGCCCATTGAGAGCAGACGTCTGGACACCAAAATGTCGGCAGGTAATTTACATTCCTCTATTTTTCCGCAAATTTCAACTCTGCTGTTTATGACTTGTGAATAGAGAATGTCATTTTTCATTCGGAATGGAATTCTAAATCATGGTGATAAATGGTTACTACCGCGATAGACATCCGCAGGGTCGTGAATGTTCAGTTTTATGTCTTTCGGGTCAGAAAAATATATTAACAAGATTAATGTTTTCGGGCAAAACGTATCACTATTACATAGTATAATTGTTATAATATTACCAAAGAGATCTAGAGTTCATTTACAATCATTGGTTCAATACGCAATAAATAACAAAAAACGAGTGCGTTTTAGACCACACGACTGAAGTAAAACTTCTTTAGCTCCATCTATCGGCCGGTATAACTTTGTTTTTGCTTTGTTTACTGTTAATGTCGCCATCTTGACAATCATAAATTGTCATTTTACCAACATAGTAATACAAAATTTAAATAATTTTTAACTTTGATATGTTGACAATGGAGATCTATGTGAACCAACAACTTTCAACTTCCGTTCGCCACGCTACACATTCACCAACTTACATACATTTTCAGCAGGGTCAGCAGTCGCCATGATCGGCGCAAACCTGCGCTTCGGGTCAGCTGGAGCGTCGAATTCTTCCATCCTGAACAACACGCGGCACTGCCCGCCAGGTGGCGCAGCGAGTGCCGCGGCGCTGCTCGCGCTGTCAGGACTAGGCATGTCAGCGAACCTAGCCTTGATGACAGTCATTCTGAGCAAGAAGCAGTTGAGAAGGTACAAATAAGTTTTAACTTTAAAAAGCATTTAACTTTGTATCTTATGCCTACTATAAGTATTTGATCATGTTTCTTTGTTGGGATTATTGTCCTCGACGAAATTACTAAACCGATTTGAAGACTTCTTGAGAACGTCCTGAGATAAATCGGTTAATGTACCTGCTTATCTTTCTGCGGCGTCCTGGAAATAGCTTGTTTTCTTTTCTTTTTTATGTTAGTGAATGATGTGACGAGCTAGTCGTTCACCTGGTGTTAAGCGACACGGCGACCCATAACAGAACAGCATCACTCAGATCTCCAAAATATAAAGTTTCGCGTTATACTGCACTGCTCACATCATCCTGAGACATCAGCACACTCTGGTAATAAGATTACTCGACTATGAGATCAGATCATAAAGTCTCAATTGCCCAGTAATTTCACTAGCTAGTGCCCTTCAAACCGAAACACAGTAGTGCTTACTAATAGTAATACTATTTCTAAGAAAATGTACCTATGGAATCTGTTTTCCTTTTGATAAATGGGAATATTATCATGAAACTAACAATACATTGGGCTGAATGTTTATCGTGTTTCGTATAATGAAAATAAAGACATAAAACTCACGTCCACCATAAATTCCAATTGTGATTTTTTACGACTTATGCATATTGTTTTATTTACTACAATCCGACACGCTTCTCATTCGCACTAATTAAATAATAAATTAATGATAGATGATATCAAAGTTTTTAGTCTTAAATTTGATAAAAAATTGCATTTTTTTCTTCATTCTCTTAACGTCTTCCTTTCCTTTCACGGATTATAAAGAAGAGAAAAATGAATCGATACTAAATAATATAAAATAATAAATATAATTCGATTCGCTTTTTGAAGAACTATTCAGACGGGGTAGCGTATATCACATTCAACGTTGCCAGAATATTATTATTTAATATCTTATCATTTATCGATTGATATCGATTGATGACGATTATTTAACGATTATTTATTGTGATGTCATGAATATGGGTTTCAACTCAAATCAGTTATTAAGGTTCTACGATCTTGATTGTATGCCAAATCAGGACCTATCATGACGTAGTGCAACATTATTTTTTAGTCTCTCTTTTTTGTTGTGTGATTTGTCTTGTATGAGTGACTATTTGTAAAAATGTTATATGATGTGATGTTTTAAATAAATGTGTTTTCTTACTTTGAATATTATCAAATGAAATTAGTGCAGTTAGAAACTAGGTGGTAGGACTTTTCTGCAAGGTTCGTCTAGGTAGGTACCACCGCTTTGCCAGTTATTCTGTCGCCAAGCAGTAATGCGTAAGCACTGCTGTGTTCCAGTTTGAAGGGCATTGTAGCTAGTGAAATTACTGGGCAAATGAGACTTTATGACCTGATCTCACAGTCTAGTAATCTTGTTACTAGATTGTGTTGATGTCTCAGGATGACGTGCGCAGTGCAGTGTCACGTGAAACTCTATACTTTAGAGTTCCGAGTGACACTGCAACTGATATGGGCAGCCGTGTCGCTTAACATCAGGCGAACGGTTAGCTCGTCGCGTCATCCCTTAACATAAAAAATAAGTTTCTTATAATAAAACTCCTTCATTGTCTAGAACCAGAAAATTATTGAGGTTTCAAAATTCTGTTTCCAATAATAGAAGGATGGAAAATCATTCAAAGTTGAAACCGATTATAAGAATCTCAATTACAAGGTCATATAACAACACAATTGTACAATGTTTAATTCGCGATGGGACAATAAGATTAGGCACGTTCCAATTCTGAAATACGTTGCCACTTATCAGAAACCGACGTTTGTCCGCGAAGACTTTGGTTTCTTGGTTGACATCTTAATGTCTGTTACGTAAAGTTGTTGTTGTAATTCTATTACATATTTTGATATCGTCATTACTATTTTTTTTTTATACTGCATTTCCACTGACACGTCCGTGCTTTTTGTTAGATTATTTTTTATATTTATTAATTAAGCCTATTATTAACATGAACATATATATAATACAGGGAGGACAATATAGCCAATAACACGTAAACATAAGTACTTATTTCTAATTGTGCGTACACCACCGAGCAAACCAGCTTCCGCAAGCAGCACCCGTTCACGAGCTTGACGCATGTTCTAGCCATCGCCCTCCTCGACCATATTTGAGGGAAGAGGATGACCCGATTACTATTATTTCATATAGTTCTGGATCTATGTATCTGATCTTTGGGCGTTTATTATTGAAGTAAAACTACGATACGCACGCTAGACTTGGGGGTAGGCTGATGAGGCGAACGAAAGTTGAGCTGATTGATGCTATTTTATTTGGGTTTTATTTGGTATTTTTTACATATATCACTTTAATATGAAAAAGGCGAAAGTTTGTATGAGTGTTTGTGTGTATGTTTGTTACTCTTTCACGCTCAAACGGTTGAATAGAATTTGATGAAATTCGGTACCAAGATAGCTTATACACTAGATTAATATATAGGCTACATTTTATCCCGGAAAAGTTGTTTTTTCTGTGGGTTTACTCATGTAAATAATTAAAATACTTTTTATCCGCGGGTGAAACCGCGGGGCGCAACTAGTAATAAATAATAATAAAAAAATGTTTGTGCTTTAGACACCCGACTGAAGTAAAACTTCTTTAGCTCCATTCCTCTTGCCCCTACAGTAATATACGAAACGTTTTTTTTTATAGTGATAGAGATATAAGTCTATCTCCCTCTCTACGCGAAGATAGATATGTAAAAAAATACCAAATAAAACCCAAATAAAATAGCATTCTAGGTCTTGTTGTAATAGTTATTTATCAAACATCCTATTAATTATCACGAGAACCAGTCATGATGGTACGTCGCATGTAACGTTGTTATCGTAACGAACATAACCCAATTATCTATAATTAGATCATCTTAATTAGCTAACAACACTTTAGTGTTATGAGTAAACATTAACGAAGCCTTACGTTACATTTGGTATCTCTCATTTTACGGTATAACAAATCTATATATAGACGAGCTTCTGCCCGCAGCTTCGCCCGTAGCGTGGCCTATGGGAAAATAATTCAACCATCCATTTCACCCTCTTAAGGGTGGAATGTCGAAAAATCCTTTCTTAGTGGATGCTACGTCATAACATCTACCTGCATGCCAAATTTCAGCCCGATCCGTCCAGTGGTTTGGGCTGTGCGTTGATAGATCACTATGTCGGTCAGTCACCTTTGAGTTATATTTAGATATATGACAAAACCACTGTGATATATGTAAAACTATAATTGAGGTAAAATTTTATGATCAATATTATTTGAAAATTTCGATTGCAGTCCACTTCTTTCTCGATATAGAAATGAAACATTATTTTTGTCTGTCTGTTTGAACACGCATCACTCTGAAATGACTGGGCAGATTTTAATGTTACTTGGTTTGATTATGGCGAATTTAGGATACTTAAAAACGGTCAAGTGTGGGTTGCACAAAACAATAACGAAGCAACTTTTGTGCAAGAATTTTTAATTTGTATTTTTTTTAAATAGGCTGACGGACTCACAGACATGGCGATATTGTAAGGGTTCTTTGCAGGTAGTACAACGGTCACTTAATAACCAATGAAAAGCGTGAAAAACGAATACATACAGACTTATGTAGTTTTCTCATGGATGCCATTATCAGAACTATATCAAATTGAAGTGGGACCACACGGGAAGAAAGACCAGCTTTCAAATAAAAAAAAATCATCAAAATCGGTTCACTCAATCGAAAGCTCTAAGATAACAAACAAAAAATACAGTCGAATATCATAAAAATACAACCTTCTCCTTTATGAAGCCAGTTAAAACAGCGTATCAAATAAAACGTCAAGACATCTTAATCAATTTATTAATACGCGTCCATCTTATAAAGGTTGATTTGGAGAACAGTTTAGCCGTACTGCTGAAAACAGATGAAATCTTCTACCCTCACAAAACTTACCGAACCTTTGGTTACGGTCGAATGTGGGTTACGCCTGTGGTTACGCGACGTAACATACCCTACGTGAAAACGAAGGTTTATGTTCGCTATAGCGCAGTTCTCTTCAAACTGGCGGATTAGACGTACAAAGCTTTTTACTTACTACACCCGCTAAGTAATTTTTGTGCCTACACCATTTCCACATTGGTAGAATATGTAAGCAGAAAGTGGACAGTTTAAAAAGCGAGCCAAGATTACTCGTAGGGATATTAGAATAAAGAAATGAAAGAATAGGATACAACGATAATAATTCAAGCACGGGAGATCACATCGCATCGGCTTCAGTGGGTTAGAGCTGGGAGACAAACCTAAAGATATGAATGAAGGTTAGATACGACTCGATTTAATTACGGGTTCTTTCGGTGTTAGAATCTTACAAACTATCCTTTGATGTAAGGCAATAGCCCATAATATTTCAGTAAGATTAATAGCGGCGAATCTCACGTCTATTAAAATGTCAAAATTACTCCGACCAGTTTTCGGACATATTCGATATCCTTCTTCTGGGAGCCAGTTACTAACGCAAGCTGGAGTAATTTCGATATTCACGATAGTTATCATACTAAATTAATATTTCAGATGAGTTGGTAATTTTTAAAAGTGTTATATTAACTAATACTCAGTCTTTGTAATAGTTTAAATAAATAAGTGTATTATTGAAGGATGCAAAACATATTTTTATAATAGAAACTTGGTTAAAAAAAGCTATTGTGAGATGAACACAATATGTCAAGTTTCTCTTTTTTGCTCAAGTATTCGTGAATTCTTGCTAACTTTAACACCGTCCTACTTTCAAGATGTCTCAATCCCTCTTCAGACCGAGACGGGGGAATCGAAGATTGACACGATTAGATGTGAAAAATTATTTCGGTACAACTTTTCTCGGTTCTTCGCTCGTGTTATATTACCAGCGAGCTGTTAGCTAAAATATATGGAGGTAGTTGGTAAGCTTTTTGCGACAGCTGTCATTGAATATGATAACACCGTAAGCTATAGAACGGTGGGTTTGTCTGACAGTCATGCTTTTGGATGTTTATGCAACTGTTCGGTTATATTTTGTTTTTCAAAAGCCTTTTGTTCAATGTGAATCCTTTTGTATTTTAATTTTCAGTATTGAAGTAAATCTTCTTTACGCACGCTTGACTTGGGGAGTAAGCTGGTGAATGCGAGGCGAACGGAAGTTGAAGTTGGTTTACATAGTTCTCCATTATCTACATAACAAAGTTAAAAATTGTATTATTATGTTGGTATGTCCAGTAAAATTACAATTTACAATTGTCAAGATGGCGACATTAACATTAAACAAAGTTATACCGGCCGATAGATGGAGCTAAACTAAAAAAGTTTTATTTTAATCGTGTGGTCTAAAGCGTCCTCGTTTTTTACAAACATCTTATTTATATAATTAATGTATGCACAAAATAAAACAAAAATCTTTACAGTTCCTCACACAATTCACAAAGTCATAAATTCGCTTTGACCAGCAGTGTACCATCGTAACAATTTAACAAAATAACGACTCTACCTGCCTTTTCACGTCATTTTCCCCAAAAGCCCCAGCGAAAACATAAAATAAAACACGAATAGGGTCTCTCTGTTATATTATTCACTTGGCTCGCAGAACCACGTCGCCTTGGGGCACTTCGCGGGTCGACACTCACTAAGAAGACCGCGGGTCGTCACTCACTAAGAGGACATCTCTGACATTTTCTATGATTGATAAATTGCCCCTACCAATATAGATTCCATTCCTATTGTTAGAATGAAAGGCGCTCAAAATCTGTGATTTACTTATTTATGGATGTGGCTTTTGATAGAAATAGAGTTGAGATTACTGCGGATACTATTATAGTACGTAATAACAAAGTTTAGTATATTCTTTTTGTTAAGACCACACAGCTCATCTCGTTCCATCATAATACTTAAGCCGATTAACTAAACGAAATGAGAAATAACTAGTTCGTGTTCGCCGTAAACATAGGTATGTAGGCATATGCTGCATTCATGTGAAGTGAATAACAAATTGTACAAGCGTCCGATTTGTTATTCTCTTCACAAGCTGCAGATGCGCCATAAAGCTTGCGGTGCGGGTAGTGTTTTGGCCCATAAAAGCACCAACGTCAACTCAACTACTTTTCATACAATTTTGTTGTATGTAACCAGTGCCTAAACATTATTGTATTAGCAGGTAAACCAAAAGTCAGCGCTTACTACTTACTTATGACCAGATTAACAGCAATTGCGTACTGATATTGAAATCGGTTAACGCAACAAAAAAAAGCTACAGTACACTCACTACATAATGTAGCTATTTTCAGTGGAGGTGATGACGGAACATTGATTGCAATGCCGCAAGAGTAATTTCATTCCAAATTTAAAAATTCCATAGTATGGTCATAAGCCACGTGTTGGAACTGTTAAATCTGTACAGATTTCTGTTTCTATGAATCTATGATCGCCTAGTTTATATAGACAGTCCTTTGTATGTCACAAGAGTATTTGTGGATGATTGCTGTGCGATAGAATCTTCTATTTTTTTATGTTAAGGTATGACGTGATGAGCTAACCGTTCACCTGATGTTAGGCGGCACGGCTGCCCATATCAGTTGCAGTGTCACTCGGAACTCTAAAGTATGGAGTTTCACGTGCGTACCAAGATTACTAAACTGTGAGATCAGGTCATAAAGTCTTATTTACCCAGTAATTTCACTAGCTACAGTGCCCTTTAAACCGGAACACAGCAGTGCTTGCGCACTACTGCTTAGCGGCAGAATAACTGGCAAAGCGGTAGTACCTATTTTGTATTATAGACTTATAGTCATACGTGTTAATGAAATAAATTCTTTGACTGAGTTACCATTTTTAAAATCTTGCTTCCTTGCAGGTGGTCACACGGCCTTCTCTTCCACCAGGCCATGGTGGACTGCGCTCGAGCGGCCATTCTCTTACCGCTGGGCATAGCGGTGTTTCGGTGCCAGCCTGTATATAAATGCTCATTAGTTGAGACGGCTTTCCTTTTGTTGGTATGTAATTACTTATCTTTGTTATAATTGTATATATAAAAATAGATATGTAGAGTAGATCCTTTTAAATACCTTCTATACAAAGCCAAGACTGGCCCGATAGCTCAGTTGGTAGTGACCTTGCCTTCTGAACTGCGGGTTGTGGGTTCGATTCCCATCTAGGACAAACATTTGTGTGATGAACATCGATGTTTGTTCTGTGTTTGGGTGTTACGAGTATATTGTATTCTATGTATGTATTTACAAACAAAAAATATCTAAGTATTGTATCAGTTAGCTGGTTCCCATAGTACAAGCTTTGCTTAGTTTGGGGCTAGATGGCGCTGTGTGAGATGTCCACACATATTATTATTATTATTATTATTATAAGGTTGTTTAAAAACGTGTCTGTAGTCTTGACTTATATCATGAATAACCTCTCAAACGTTAGTTATTGTTCTTCAAAATTTTAACAACTAGATGTCGGAGAGAACTTAAGTGTGGCTTTCTCTTTGAAATCCATTCCGCGATAACCCTTTTCTAGTCACTAAGTTCTTAAAGTGCATTTAATTCCTAATAAATGTGTTGGAAATCCTAACATCAGAATGATTCAAAAAAGCATGTATTATTTTTTTACAGCATTTTTTTACTTTTAGTTAAACAAGTAAAGGATAGATACTAAATATGTGTGGACATTTTACACAGCGCTATCTAGTCCCAAACTAAGCAAAGCTTGTACTATAGGAACCAGATAACTGGTAAAATAAGTATTCTTAGCATACTTTTTATTTGTAGAAAACATGAAATATTTTTTTTGTTTTTCAAATCTATATTTTGTTAATAATTATTTATGCAGCGAAAATCACACCAAATGTTACAATTAAATAATACGTTTTTCAAACATTTGCATGTAAAGTAGCGAAAATACAATTTTTGAAGAACATAAATTTTATACCTAGATATTTTAAGCTCCCTATAGCATTTTAATATTGTAATGTAAATAAATATTTGGTTTTATTCCCATTTAGCTACTATAAGTGCTGTATACCCAATTATTGTACGTCCGGAATGGATAATACTGTTTGTGACCATTTTTATAGCTTAACAACACCTTTGCATGTGCACAGTTATTATAATAATTAATCAGTTGAATAAACTAAATAAACTGATTAAATTAATAAATTTAATAAACAATAATGTAAATTCTATTCTATTCTATTCATGTCTGATTCTGTGGATCGTGTATACCAACAGTGCGGGATAATCAATAATGTACACTAAATAAATAAATTAAATAAACAATAATGTAAATTCTATTCTATTCTATTCATGTCTGATTCTGTGGATCTTGTATACCAACAGTACGGGATAATCAATAATGTACACACCGCTGCACCACAATTTTTCATCTGTCTTCAACAAAGATTTTCAATATCCATAATTCTTTTGTGGAATACTCATCACAGAAGCTTAAATATATCGCTTTCTGTTACTCATCAATTTGGTTTAAATTCAACGCATTTTTATATTGCAAAGAGCAACGAACTAGAACGACACTCGACGACTTGAGTTGGGTAGCAATTGTTACAAAATTTGATGGCTGGAAGCTAAAATGGTGATTTATAGGCACTTAACTTCAGAGTTCAGATGGATGAGATTGGCCGAGATGCTAAGAATAATCTACTCGCTTAATTTTGATTGCATCTTGAACAGAACTTTCTGTAAATGTGAAAATACGATGGTGTTGGACTCGAGTAAATGTAATTGGTTGTGTTGGAATAAAATACTTGCCGAACTGGGTAACTTTTGTAACATCATAATAACTTTGTATATAACTTTAGTCAGAAAGACCTATAATATATATATAGAAAGAATATTAGGAGCAAACTTTCCTTACATTACAAATCCGTATTTATCTTTATTTTATACGTTGGTGTATATAAAATTTAAATTTGTTCTTTTACTCTACATTTGTTTGCATATTTCTAACAAAGCATAACATTATTATTATCACATTATTATTTTATTATATGTTGTTGTAAAAAATATGTTTATTTTTCTTAATATATAAAAATAAAGCTCTATTTCCCTTGATCATCACATCACGCGTGAACGAATAGAACATTATCGATAATTGTGCGTATTTTTTTATTTCGTTTTTATTTAGTTTTTTTTATTGTGTTTATTATTTTCAGGAGAAGTTTCTTATGCAAGAAAAAGTTAAGAAAGTATGGAAAATTTTCAACATATGGGTGAAACCGCGGGGCACAGTATATTATAAAAAATGCGATATACTTTTAGCTCTAAGAAACTAATTTTTAACGTAATATATTAATTTCCGCAAACTTTACGTTTGTACTGACAGAACCCGACATAAAACAATGTCAGACACCTCTAGAACAAATTTAGCGTCAATTGCAAAAGAAAATATTTTCAGGTAACAGTTTCAACAGTAAACATGCTCACGACGGTTCTCAACGACAGTCCTATATTCCCGGAGAACGAGGAAGAGCAAGCTGATTTATCCGCCCCATTACTGATGGACAGCCCCCAGGTATAAAAGCACGATATAATCTCCATTTTGATAATGCCTTTACATTTATAATGGCGCCTTAGAGTATTACGAAACTCCGGTAAGAAACGCCCGTTAAAATACACTATATTTTCTTTATTAGGAGTTATTAAATTAAATTGGAGGTTAAGATCTCTTGAATTACATAATTACACTGAGCTCATTTGAATTCTAATGTGGTCTATTTTGTTACAGTGTGTCTTATTTGGATCGTTCATGATATGGTTTGCATCGATTACTATAAATCTCGGACCGACTTTCTTATCTGGAGCTTTGGCTGCCAGCGCTGGGTCCTACGGGTCTTATGGGCCATCTCCATCATGTCCGCTGGTCCGAGGGCCCTTCAGGCATTATGTACTTAACGCCCTTTGGATTGGCGTGAACGCCGTCTGCGTTGGGTTGACACTTTTCCACTTGAAGAAACTACATCGAGACCTCACTAAGGTTTGTGTCACGTGTTATTAATGATAGTGCGAATGGACCATGTGATTAATTGTGGCACTGTGTACAGAGTGCCCGTAAAATGATTTTTATTTTTGGCATTTATGTTATCAAAATAAAATTTGAATTTTTTACATTGATCACTCAATAAAAGTCAAATTCAAGTTTCCTTTCAAGTCAACCTTTATTTTTATAACTGTGACTCAGAAAAAAATGTTCCAACTCTGGATGGACTGATTAATTACAAAGCTACATCATTAATATCGCTCTTGTACACAAGGTCGTATTAATTACTTGGTCAGAAACATCAAAAAGACGTGAGAGCCGAACACATGGCATTGAGAGGGTTTTAGCATAAACAGGCTTTGTTCGTTACCGACTTCCATTACCTACCACTGCCATATTCACGCTGACAACTTCTTCATGTACGTTTGAGCAGTATATCACATCAAGCAGCTTTGTGAACAGATAGCTCGTATCTATAGCTTGTCAATGGTCAGTTCGTAATCTTCACGACCAACGAGTGTATCGAAAAAGCTGTTCCCATATATACTCGTAAGTTGTATATATGGGAACAGCTTAACTGTTAGCTATTTTTAACAGACTTCAAAAAGTAAATTCGATTTTGATAATTCTTTTTTTATTTTTTTTTATACTGCGTTTGTTTCCACAGACACCTGTGTCCGTGCTTTTTGTTAGATTATTTTTTATATTTATTAATTAAGCCTATTATTAACATGAACATATATATATAATACAGGGCGGATATTTTTTTTTATTTTTATTTGGAAGCTGGTGCTTTCCGTGTGGTCACATTTATATTTAATCAAAATCTGACAATTAGTATTATAGTTATCCTTAATAATGCGTTTTTCGATTTCGACTATTGATGATATTCTCATCGGGATTGAAGTCTGTTTAAACCCATTTTTAAAAGGAATTATTAACATGTAAGATCCTGATATAAATATTTTGTCCGTTGAGATAGATATCTTCAGATGTGTATATATAATAATGTTTGACAGAATCTTTCGCGCGCAATGTGTGTTATTTTCACATTCTACAAAATGAATGTGTGCAGTATGCAAACGGTAACATGCTGTATCAGCGCGTTGAAGGCAAATATTAAATTCCGTTTGATACTCAACTCCTCTTTTTCAAAAATCAACTCAACTTTCATTTAGTAATATAGAAGTGATGCCTAGCTAAATAATGTAAGTAGTGCAGAGTTGATGCTCGGTTGCGATACTTGAACTACATTGTTCAAGTCGTTGAAACATGTGCCATCCACATAAATGTCACCATACAATACGTGCGTACAACCATACAATTCGTGCATATACAGTCTCACGTTGGCCAGACGGTATTTTTGCTGGTACCATGCCAATATTCCTTGCGGGAGTGCCGCAAATAAGATTTAAATTTTCCGAAGTCGTTTTGAGGGCGCTAACCCGGAACCGCGTTCATATCCAGTTTTCTAAACAACATCTTGTTTTGAATACACGTACTTTTGCCAAACTGCGATTTGGATAGAGTGTATTCGATAAATTTAAATCTTATTGCATGCAGGCTAACGTAGAGGCAGTTCGAGTAGCTGGTTTAGTGACCACGCTTGTCAGCATGGCTGGGGACAACAGACGCATGGATTCTCTACCCAACAGCGTTGGACCGAGGGTAAGTATTTGCATGTTTGCTTTAAAGTTATTCATGCCATTGTACTTAGTCAGCATGCGGCTATAAAATCACCAATAGAAAAGTTCGTTATGAAAGTAATATTACCTATTAAATATTTGGAGCTGGATATCGAAACTAACGTGGTTTTCACACATTTTGTATTAATTGTACGGGATTTACTCACGGATAGTCCGGCCAATTATAACGTGAGTAAATCCCGTACAATTAATACAAAAAGCTGGATATCGGTTATGTATTTAACGATAAAACCTCCGTTCTAGAGATGAAAGAGATCGTTTTTAAAATTAATTGACTTAACGTTTTCTCGTAACTTTTCTGCTTCGTGATTTTACCTTTTTATTTTAATTATAATAGCATTTTCCTTCTACATCCTCGTAAGGAAAAATCCTTAGACGTAAATGCCAAAACCTTGACCCACTTTATTAGACCTTTATATTTATAGCCAAAATATGAATTAAGTATTGCTAAAATGACACAGAACCAAGTATTGTTCTGTGATTACCTCCGGATAAGTACTTGATCTTTATTGTGTAGACCTGTACTGGAAGCCCAGCATTTTTTACTGGGTATCTTATCGAAGTGTCTAGGTAGTGTATTAGTTTACTTAACAACTTCTAACTGCAACTAAATTATTTTAAATTTTATTAAAATGTGTTTCTCGATATTGAACACAAAAGTAAGTGTTTTCTATATTTGCTACTTCTGGCCTATTCTTTTTTCTTTTAAGTACATTTGACAATAATCAAACACAGTTTTGAAATTGATGTAGTATAATTTTTATAAGCACAATTTGAATGTATAACAAAAAATTAATCATTTTTTTGCTTTACTTCCATTAAGGAGAATTGTACGTGTAACTGCCCTTCCAGACTGTCGATGGTACTTTATCTGACGGGCACTGCCGGCCGTCTGGTAACCTGCCACTTGGCGGAGGTCGTCGCCTTCGCGGGTACCTGGCCCGGGTGGAGCGAGAGGGCGTGCGAAGGGTCCGCATGTTCCTCGTCATCACTGCTGCTTACGTGCTGTTCTGGGGACCTCTGTTTATTATTACACTGCTCCATCATCCGACCTTAACATCACATATAGCTTATGAGGTAAGATATCATCTAAAGTAAATACGTTACAATACATTATAATAATAATTTGTATGGACATTTCACACAGCGATCTAGCCCTAACTAAGCAAAGCTGCACATTGCAACAACATTTTTGATTTATTGGGTAAAATTAATGATTCAAGGTAGATAAGATGAAATATTCAATATTATCGAGTTCTTTTTCTAATCTTGTAACAAAAGCGCTTGGTGGAATAGAGTTTTTTTTTCGCTTCGATTTATTTACCTACTAGTTGGCGGTTTCATCCGCGGATAAAAAGTTTTTAATTATTTCACTTTTCCGCGATAAAATGAAGCCTATACATTAATTCAGTGTATAAGCTATCTTGGTACCGAATTTCATCCAAATCCATTCAGCCGTTGGAGCGTGAAGGAGTAATAAACATACACACATACACACACAAAACACATACACACTTTCGCCTTTATAATATTAGTGTAATTTATTGATTTAGCACAAGGACACATACAAGCTACATATTTAAGAATGATCTATTCAACAATATATGTTTTAAAATTTTACGGAGCCCTAGATCCTGCACTTGTGCACGTTGTCGTTTCATGATAGCTCTGACGGTACAGGGTAATTATCAAAGCTTACTTTCATTCACTCAGATGTACTTCCAAATCACGCTGCACATCTCGTATGTGCACGCTGCAGTGAACCCCCTATTGTTCATGGCGCTTCACCGCGCCTTGCGCAGAGCGGCTCTGCAGCTGTGCTGCGGTTGCTGTGTGCACTGGAGCCAGTTCGTCCTGGCACTCACTGCGGCCGGTAAGAGTCTTTACATTCAAGTGCTAATGCGAACACTAATTCGTGGAATGTTTTCACTCAATAAATCCCGCATTGTGTTACTAAAAATATTGCCAAAATATACTTTTGGTGCTTTTTGTAGTGATTGAAAACTGTTACGGCTTAATTCGACGAATTAGCATCGCAAGTTTTTCCCTTTTTACAGATTTCTTCATGTAGCTAGACAGTTTGACCATGTTGTATTGTTCATTCATATATATTTCAGTCAATCAAAACAAAAGATACTTTATTACGATAATTACTGTTAGCAGCCATTTTGTTTTAATGGGTTATTAACATTACTTATTTCCCCACTTTATATTTACACCTCTGTTTCCATATTCAGTTTCATTATTTTGGATTCGGAATTACAACTCGAAAAAACGTGGTCAAATTGTATGTAAGTTATCAAGATTCGAGACTCACCGAGCGCTGCTAACGTTAAGTTGTGTTGTGTTTATTGTGTGTATTAGATGTTTGCCCTTAAATATAGTGGAAGGTCAGCTGCTGTTCACATCTCGTCGATTTCTTACGCAGTACTGACCATAGCGACGGGCTGCACTGCACTTGTGTTGTGGATGCTCCGTGCTTGGGAGCCATACGTGCAGGACCTCAGTGCTTCCGATGAGTAGTCTTAACTATCCCACGTGGTTCAGCCGACAAGCTTCCCTCATCCTTGCGAAGCTGCTGTGGTGTGAATTGTCTGCCTTTCTAGCTTCTGGTAAGTAGGTACTAGTTGTGAAAGGTAGCTTGGATGTGCATGTTAGAATTAGCTGTTGCTTATGATGTTACTACACCAAGGGCATAGAGTTGCAGCCGGGTGTATTGGAAGCTACGTCTACGGATTAGATCCAATCAGAATTGCGAAGATAATTCCTATCAGTAGTAGAGGAGGCGATGGACTGAATGGTTGATACGTTGTCTGCAGCTCAGTCTCCACTAGCACCGTCCTCGTTCTCGCCCGCGGCGGCATCGCCGGAGCCGCCGCCGGCGCCGCCGCCCCCCTCGCAGCCAGCACCCGCACCCCCCGCACCGCCTGCGCCTCACACGATGATGGTAATTACCTCTTATATGTAAGTGTTGACACCGTAATACGTGGTTTAATCTTGCACAACCCCGCACTCCTCCTACCCTAGTAACCGTAGAAGATCTATCACTGTACCTTCACGTCATCGTGTCCACCCCGTCCGTTAGTGGCTAGATCCCGCTCTTAGTTATTTAATGAAATCTCGATCTCAGAGTTGGGAAGTTGAGGAGTGTGACGCTGAGAGTATGTCGAGTGCGCGTGTGCAGGGAGACGAGGATATGATGGAGCCGTGGGGCGGCGGCATGCGGCGGCCGCGCTCGCCGAGCCCGCTCCTGCAGCCGATCTGAACGCCACGCCGCGCCTCGCTCTTGCCGCCAAAGCTATCTATCGACCACCAACACATATCCGCGATATGGCTGCCATTATCACCCCTACCAAACGTTTTGTGTAATCTATAAAGAATTATTGGATATTTTGTGTATACATAGTGAATAAATGTGTGTTGTTCTTTGTAGTTAGACAATTATAAATATCAAGGGTAATAAAAAAATAGATTGACTGTTTAGCTAAAGCAAGGTGAGAATAATTTATTAACTTGTAGGTAAATTTATATTGTCACTATAGTGGAACACGATGTCATGGAAAGCTCAATTCTAAAGGCAAGTAAGACACTGTCTATTATAAATATAACTTTGAAATATTGCACGTCTAACTTCTCTAGAAATGCACTTAGGGTAGGTATTTGAACGAACAAAATATTTAATAGTAGATAAGTATTCGTAATAAGTAAAGTACTATATTTTTGTGAACTCAGAGGTTAATAATAAATATGTACCTACTTAAGAAAAAACACCAATAAAATACAAGAAGAAGAGTAACTAGAAAATTAACTAGATATATTATTAAGATATATAATTAATATTTTTAAAATGTGTCAAAGTTAATGGGTAGGTACTAATTTAGGTTTAGCACAAAAATGTACCTAGTTAAGCAAGTCCTAAAATAATGAAATTAAATGTCCCTAACAACTGTTAGTATAAACTAAATAATATTAATTTAAACGCCACTATATTATATTATATTTTAAGATATTAAAATACTGAATGATGAATAGACGGATAAACTCACATATGGTCCTAGAGTAATTTTGGAAAGATTCAGAGTAATTTAAAAATATATGACTGAGCTGAGCTGAGCAGCTAGTACACACCATTATGAATCACTTATTAAGATACTGATTCAACTCCAACTCTTTTTTAATGGCTTTTGTGGAGAGGTAAACTAACTGCAATTTTGCCAAATGTACTAGCTCATTCAAGCACAAATTTTTTTCACATCTCCAAGACTATAAGCATTTGAGTTGGGTTACTATAAGCACTACCTATATGTTATATGAGTATTACTCTACATTAGTGAATAACCCTAATATCCATAATTTAACACCGGCCGCGAACTGTTTTAGTGTTTATTTTCTTGGCTATTAGGTTGCTGTTTAGATATTTACTTTTTTATGCTATCTAGGTAGATATATACAGAAGTTCCTGGTCAGTCAGATGATGGGTGTTGATGCTGCGGCACTCGTTCTCTTTAATACACACCAGTTTCGGCTATGCTCGTTTAGTTAGTTGAAAAGTATTCGTTTAGATACAATTCTGCCATCCAGTTTATAATTTTTTATTTCTATTCATTTCGTATTAATGTATAAACTCATAGGTATGTCCTTATTCCTCACGTTTTTTGTACCTATATAGCTGTCTAACTATTTTCAAGACTGATGCATATAAAATTGTTTCGCTTCTCAAGTCACATATTGTGACATGTTCAAGATAGTGAATTCTAAAACTAGGTTAGTTAGCTATATAAGTGTGTGTCATAGTGTTACTAAAGTTTGTATTTTGTTGATGTCGCTTCGATGTGCTCGGTACCGAATTGGTTTGAATATTTATATATGTCACTGTTTGTTGATATACTTTTAACACGCTGTGACTTTCAAAAGCATAATAAATTTGTGAACAGTTTTTAGATTCAGTTTACAAAAAAACACTACAAAATGTAATAGTTAAAAGTTTTCTTTGGTTTGTTTAGGTAAATTAATGTTAGAGGGAATAAATTGAATTAGTTTTCTCGCCGTAAATTTATGACTTATTAATAATTATCAAACCATTAAACATATGTCTAATAGCTGATTTAGTTTTCGGATATCGATTTTGAACAGAGATGTATAAGCTAGAACTTTTACACCAAAAATTACATTCATAATTATATTATTTTTTTATTTAAATTTACTTAAAACCTGTGATTTTTTTACCAACAAATTGATTATGATTGATGATTGATGTGATAAAATAAATTCAAAAGTATAGTTAGGTTGCATTATGAAAATTGCTTCGTAGCCATAATGACTATGTAAATAGCATACATAAGGAAAAATGATTGCTTAACATTACAAAGAACCTTTACGGGATATTATTTGCCTTTCATTTTTTGTAATAAACGTAACGTAAGCACATTTGTATCTTTATTAAATGACTAGTCGTGAAAAATCGTCCCGTTTACATTTTTCTTAATAATATACACTTAGAAGATATGTATACTTAGTTTATTTTACTTAATAAATGGATGTACTTATGATGTTAGTTTGTAAGTGATTATCTTAAAAGATAAACTATGATTAATATAGGAAAATTTAAATCGTGTTCTTCAGATTATTATAAAAAGACAAAATGATAAACGAATTAAATAAAATGTTTAATTAAAATGTTCTAAGGGTTTTATTGCCATGAACGTTTAATGTTTGCTTCAGTTTAATTATTATTAATACATCAACGAGCGCCACTTTTTTTTTTTTACTTCAAACTTGTCTAGCATTTGACCACGCCCTCACCTGATGGGAAGTGACGATGTGATCGAAGGTGTAGCATGCTAGCCAAGTAAATACCTATTCACTCTTCTCTTGAACACGCGGGTCTTATTTCGCCGGAACACAGACGCTGTCAGGGCATTCCATTCCTTAGCCGTTCTAATTAAGAACGTGGAATCAAATCGCTTGATACGAATAGATGGTATTTCGACCACGAAAGGATGGCGCTTAGCCGAGCGTCTAGTAGTCCGGTAGTGGAATGGTGATGGGAGAATGAGATCATGCAGTTCTTGTTCGCATTCACCGTGGTGTAATCTGTAAAAGACTGACAGACTTGCCACCTTACGTCGGTTAAATTCTTTCATATTTCGTTTAGTTTTCTCATACTCAGTGCTGCCTCGATTTTTTTACTCCGCTAAGACACAATGAATAATGGTACAAGTAGGAAAGATAAGTTTGACGGGTGGACCCTACGGATGATTTTGCAGGCAGCAAAGTTTTTGGTAAATTACAAAAAAAAAAGTGTTTTCCTTTGCTTCAACTTTCAGCAAAACAACAGCCATAAAAGCAGGTCACAGAATTCAGCTTGAGTTGGAGAGGGAGTAACTCCATTAACAGAATTTGGCTACACCTACACGCCTTTAGAGAATCCGTCGGCGGCGGCTAATTGGATTGTCTTGCTCTTTGCCTCATTTTATTAACAGTCTTAGGCAACAAGGTCAAAGCTGTAGCAATATTAGCAATTAATTAAAGTGACGCAGCCTTTAATGGATCCGTGATACTACAAGAACTTAAGTGGAGCTTTATACAGAATAGGAGTAAGCGACACGGAGGTTAAAGCATTGGGCCTCCTGTGGTTGCTTTATAGTTTTAGTTTTTTAAGAACGTTACACTTTGACGTGAGAAAAATGTCGGCATAGAACTAATTCTATGTAAATTTCTTAATTTTTTAATATAATCCTTTATATTTCGCACAATTGTATTATTTTCTGGAAACGCCTAAGCCTGGTCGTCACCAACAGTTTCCTTACACGTAATATTATATAATAATATCGTCTGCCTATGCTTTCCCTCACACACACACACACACACACACACACACACATACACACACACACACGCATACACACACACAGGCACACACAGATTCCTGTCATAGTCATATAGTTTGTGGAAAACGTTCGGTGACAATGACGCGAGTTCCATGATTTTTGTTCACCCAAAAACTCACTTCAAAATTTACAAAATTAGATCATAGAATTACCTGCTAGAAGGTTCATTGCCTAGATCGTAGTACATGTAAAATTGTTATTGTCATAATAGTGAAAAGTGTTAAATTCAAAACTAAAAATTAAAAAATCCAAAAAATGTTTTTTTTAATTAAAGTACCTACAGCATTATAATAACCAGTCTTTAATTTTTATCGTTCCCACTTATAAATTATACTAGCAACATCGTGAACTATTTAAATTCATACAGTTGTAGGTAATCAAATTTCCACACTTGTGTATAGACGTCTGCTTAGTATTCAGTTTGGAAACTGTGAGCAGTAGTACATAATGCTATTAATATTCATGGGCCAAAATTTATGGATACAGAGATTGTAGTAGTGAAGTAAATAACGTGTTGTTTGGGGAGTATTCAACGTCTCAGAAGAGCTTTAGATCTAGATTTTACGATAAATTTAATTTTACACAAATAAAGTTATAATAAGAAAATCATCAACGAATGGCAAATAAATTATGTACTCATTTTCAACTTGTTCATTTTGATAGCTTCAGTGGTGTGGTGGTTAAGCAGGTCAGCTCATAGCTCGGAACCGGTGGGCTCGATTCCCGTGACATTATCTTGTCTTTTGTGCACAAAAAAAGCGCAATTACTTGTTTTGATTCTAAATATTGTGGGGCCATAGTCCTTGTAGTTCCTGGGTCCCTATATACAGGAAATCTTAGTTAGGGTCCAGAATCTATGTATGTGATCGTTGGGAATTAATATTATTATTGTTTGGCATTACCAATGTGATATATTATTTGAAAAATCTATCTACTGTTTTATTATTTAAACACCAGGTTATTTTTGACACAGGCTTTATAAATCACAGATTATACAATCGGCAGACAGCGCTTAGTTTTAGAAACTGCCGTAAAAAATGCTAAATCAAAAATTAAAGGGTCTATCGCGAACGCATTATTTTGGATCTCTGATCAAGAAAAGATAGAGTGAGTGAAATATTCTTAAACAAGCTTTATGTGTAACATTCTTAAGTGTCCGCGTTTTGCAAGTGAAATTCTCATTATAAAGTAAAGCCTAAGTTATGAATAACTAAAAATGTTTCCGAAACAACGTAGTTTTTCGAAACCGCATGTTCACAAAATAAGAAATGCTGACTTTATCCTGAGAATCTTGTCGAATTTACGCGCGCATTCAATTCTCTGTGCTCGAATACCGCAACTATAACGTTACTTGCAAGATTAGTAACGTTCAACCATATGTCAATAGCAATAAGAATCACACTAGATGTAAGAGTAAGTTAGTAAAGTGTAGCACCAAGTTTTATGACAGAAAAAAGTGCGTGAACATTTTACGGCTACGATGATTGAGCTGAATCCCGCTGTGGGTTCAAATTAACGTTCCACCTTAACAAAACTTGAGATGTGCGCTCCACTTCCTAAAAAAAATTTGTTAGGCTCAGAAAATCATCTCGATAACTTTGAAGGCAAACATTTTTGAATATTATAATGAGCCGAGACGAGAATCGGAGATTTTTCTGGAAAGGCGTATATTTTTTAATATCTTCTTCTCGTATCTGTCCTGCATAATGAAATGAAGTTGAAATTGTAATGAAAATGTTTCAAAATGATGCATGATTTAAAATATTTTCTATTATTAAAACTTCATTTAATTCAATTAATTTTTCTTTCATACGAATTAATAGATATGTTTTCAAGCATCACACACACACAGCAGCCTTTGTGGTGTGGCGGTTGAGTAGGTCGGCTCATAACCCGGAGTTGGCGGGTTCAATTCTCATGTACATGCACAGAAAATAAGCGCAGATACTGGTTCTGAGTCTATGTGTTGTGGGACCATCGTCCTCGTAGTTCCTGGGTCTCTAGACTCTAGTTCTCTGGACCAGGGTCCTGGATCTATGTATGTGATTGTTAGATGTTCTGATTGTTGGCAACAACATAAATAAGTAGTAATTGTTAAGAGATGTACGGGCAATATCGTAGACGAGTTGGCTTCCAGACCACGACGGGATAAGTGGTTTCGTCTTTTTGTAATTCACCTTTTTCTACTAATAAATTCAGTAAAACTGTTCCACCAAGTGTTTTGTTGTGCTCCAACTACTCACTCGTAAGATAAAAAATTACAGTCCACGATCCACCAACTGAGGCTGTCTCTACACTAATGTTATTATTATAATTATTCATGTATTTATTTACAATCTTAAATTTAAGTTTTTTACAATATTTTTATAAAAGTAACATTACAAAAATATGTACAATAAAAAACCTAAACCTAGTGTACCGCCAGCAGCGGCCCAAGGCCCAAGCTATCGGTGGTTAGGGCTGCAGACTAAGGAACCTCCTGACAATACGTGCCGTGTCAAGGAGTAAATCTGAATCTTATTATTTTTATTATTATTATAAAAGTTATGAGTGATCACTATAAATAAATGATTGATCATATTTATAACAAGAAAACCCAAAAAAAAAAAAACTATAATCATAGTATTTTAAGTTAGTGGGTACACTCAAATCTCACAAATGCAGCTTACAAGTTATATTTGGCATAATAAAGGTTGAATAGTCCATGAATCAAAGTTTGAAGAAAGCATTATAAAATTTATAAATGAAGTGTAAAGTACTTAATATCTCGCTTACTTAATTAAGATAAGACGCCAAGCCACTCGGTTAAGTAGCAGTTTATATTGCATGATAAAAGCCCATCAGATCTCAGAGGCAATAAACATATCCCAGAGTGACGGATGGCCAGAATATCTGACATTCACAACAGATTAGCTTAATAAGAATTTGCTACTTATAGCTTAGATAAATTGGCACTTAACTACTGCAGTCTCGTTTATCTTAAGTACATAAAATATTGTTTTTAGTTGCTCCCGTTAATGGATCATCATAATTCATCCCAAATTTCAATCGATTTCAAAAAAGGAAGTGGTTCTCAATTCGCCTGTTTTTTATGTTTGTTTCCTCAGAACTTTCGACTGGGTAAATAGATTTTGAAGATTATTTTTTTGTTTGATAGTTGATGCTTTCCGCGTCATCCCATTCCCAGGTCCCATCTCAATCAATCTGATCAAGATATAATAGGTAGTTTTTGGATTATGTTTAATAATGTGTATTTCAACTTCAATTACATTGATGATGTTCTCATTTTTGTGGTGAACAAATGTGGTGGGATTGAATCAGGTTCGACTCTTATTTTAAAAGAATAATAAAAAAAATTCAGATATTAAATAAAATAAAATAAATAAATAACTGTGGACATTTCACAAATCGCCATCTAGCTCCAAACTAAGCAAGTCTTGTACTATGGGAACCTGATAACTGATACAATACTTAGATACTTTTTGTTTGTAAAAACATACATAGAATACAATATAACACCTAGACACAGAACAAACACCTCTGTTCATCACACAAATGTTTGTCCTGGGTGGGAATCGAACCCACAACCCACAATTCAGAAGTCAATAATGATAAATAAATGATTGTAATCTCTTAAGTTTTTACAAATAGACTAACTCAATGTTAATGTTATTTTTTTTTTTTATGTTAAGGAATGACGTGACGAGCTAGCCGTTCGCCTGATGTTAAACGACACGGCTGCCCATACCAGCTGCAGTGTCGCTCAGAACTCTAAAGTATAGAGGTTCGTGTGACACTGCACTGCGCACGTCATCCAGAGATATCAGCACAATCTAGTAATAAGATTACTAAACTGTGAGATCAGATCATAAAGTCTCATTTGCCCTGTAATTTCACTAGATACAGTGCCCTTCAAACCGGAACACAGCAGTGCTTGCGCACTACTGCTTGGCGGCAGAATAACTGGCAAAGCGGTGGTACCTACCTAGACGAACTTTGCAGTAAAGTCCTACCACCTAGTAAAATTAAAAATAAAAAGTTGATCGTGCAATTAAAAGATAAACCCTCAAACGCTTGTTTACTATAAGTTATATTTAAGATTAATGAAAGTCCACGAGTCACGTAAGGTAAGACCACACAATGTATGGCACGTCCAAAATAGAGTTGGCACAAGGGAAATTGATGTCGCACTTAGTCATAGGGCTTCAGAGGGATGAAAGAAATAGCCTCATTTATTTGTCCTAGATAAGTGAAGAAAATGGTTAGAAGGGTAATGTGGACTTTCTTTTTAGATTTTTCTGCAACAATATTCTTCAAAATATTTCCGAACGGCTTAAACCCGGCACCAATTTTTTACAGAATAGTAAATACACGTTTAAAATAAATGAAGTCGTTTACAAACACGTGTTTCATCAGCTAATTTCAATTTAATATGAGGGTATTATATGAAATCTGGTTCCGAGACAAAAACGATGAAAAAATCACAACATTAATTTTAATTTTATTTGATGGGGCTTAGAATTAAGCTCTACTTCTGTATAATACTGTAGTAGATAATGCGAAGCAATATGAATATTTAAAAAATATGTCAGCACGTATTCCGAAGAGTTTGGATATTTGCATGTATGTTAAAGAAGAAGAGAGGAATATGCATTATCTTCTCGAAGAATGTGAAGAAATTGAAGTATTGCGTTCTGAGTAAAAATCTTATAAGTGTGGCTTGGCTGTGTTATCGTAGCTCTTTCGTAGCATTTTCGTAGCAAGTTCGTAGGCTTTAAGTACGAAAGCCAAACAAGTAACCGATGCATCCAAATATTTATGACAGTTTTATCATATTATATGTATTTATTTAAATTAAATTAAAACCAAAATAATTTACTAAAACTCGAAGACTGAAACATACATAGATCCTGGACTCTAAATAGGATTCCCTGTATCTGGGGACCCAGAACCTACGAAAACCATGGTCCCACAACACCCAGAATCGGAACAAGTATTTGTGCTTTTTTTCTGTGCACAAATACTTGTCCCACCGTGGGATTCGAACCCGCCACCTCCGGGTTATGAGCCGACCTGCTCAACCACAAAGGTTGTCAAAATCAAATTAAGCTGTGCATTATCTTTTACTAGCTATTGCTAGGGATTCCTTCGCGTAAAAACATAATGCCATATATAATATATTCCTATAGATAATCTAAATGCTCCAATTCACTACCAGTAGGTAACGTGCTGGAGCATAATGGCAGGGTTTGTTGAATTGCAATGCTAATTAAATTCGTAGTTATACTGTGTAACGTTTCATATTACAGAGTAAAGAGTTTACACAAAGAGCACAAACCTTTTGTTGAAATACCGAATTTTATTTCCGCAAACTGTGGCTCGCTGGAGCCATTTGCCTTGAGTGAATGTATGCGTGACCCACCAGTGCACCACGTGCGGAAGATGATTATGACCTGTGTTATATACTATGCGAAAAAACAATGTTTGATGCAGTGCTGACTAAACGTAAATGTATTTATTGACTGCAGGAGCTTAAAATGGCAATCTTTACTTATTTTTATTTCTTATACGCTGCATTGCAGCCCATTACAAAACTTATCTACCAGCTTGCACCGGAAGCATTCAAGCCAACATTACCATACAAAAGACCAAAATGATGGTATAACCGCATCCTTTCAAGCCACATACTCAATAAACATTTTGCAACGCGAATTTAGAACATTTCAGTCAGATATTTAGATTTTAAAATCAAAAATTACAAATTGTTATTAAAATGTATGAACTTTATTATTTCAATTAACTACTTTAATTAATAATCAAAAGTATGTACGTTTAAACTGTAAACTGTACGGTTAAACTACATTTAAGTTACCTTCTCAAACTTTGAAAATGCTTTATCTCAGACATTCCTATAGTTAGAAGTGAATGGTAAAAAGGGACAGAACTTCTATACACGCCAGACGGATTGAGGCAGTATTGAGCGTTACACAACCGAGAATGACCCGCGTTGGTATTGTCAGAGACAAAATAAAAAAAGATGTGAAGAAGACTTAGTTACCATGTCAAAAAAATAAGTAAAAGGAAATATTATTATTGTAGGGTAAGTACGACATTCGACACCGTTCAAAGGTACTTGAAAGGCTGTCAAATTGTTACCGCGAACGACATACGCTGATATGGAAATATTCACAAACATGCTTGTTAGGGTGAAGTTTTCGGTTTTCTGAATCTTTTCTTGATAATACTTATAAAATACTTGAATATGCTTATAAAGTAACAGTACTGTTACTTCGAGATTAGACGACGACTGAGATAGATAACGAATAACACAATATGCATTTGCAGTGAATGGAAACATACATTATGGTGATCATGGCTTGACAACCTCTGTGGTGTGGTGGTTGAGCAGGTCGGCTTATAGCCCAGAAGCAGCTGTTCGATTACTGCGACAATACAAGTGTTTGTGCACAGAAAAAAAGCGCAAACCCTTGTTCCGAGTCTGGGTGTTGTGGGACCATAGATGCAGGGGGTATCTAGGGACCCAGGAACGCTATCGAGGATCCTAGTTAGTGTCCAGGATCTATGTATGTCATCGTTGGGCGTTATTATATTTATATATTTATTTAATTATATTTATACTAAAGATTCCGAAAAATATTTTACTGATGGAAAGTAGTATATTCGTAAAGTAATGTAGGTAGAGTCCAGAAGCTACGTATGCGATCGTTGGCGTAATCATTATTATTATTATTTGACATATTATTTATTGACACAGCTGCCATATGCATATGCCTGCTACGTACTTTCTTACACAAAAATATTGAATTTGAAATTGGTCTACTATATCAACTAATCGACTAGACGGATTTGATTTGATTGTTTATCTAGATCAAATTAACATATAAATAAATCAACACTTCGCTTCATTTGCACAAAATTAATAAAGGCAAGAGTGAAACCGCATAAATAAAGGCCCAACCGCATTTCATTTCGTGACAGCACAATTCGCGTTCCCCGATGCAGAGGAATATTATGCAATAGCTGAGTATTTCTACTTACTTTAATTATAAGCTTAATTTAAATATATACTCGCAACTTTGGTGTAGATGTACAATTGTACATCTTGAAAATTATATCTATTCGCAGATTGTTTTGAAAACTACTTATAAAAGAATGATGATGGGCAAAAGCAGCCCACTAGAAAATATTCAGCTACCCAAAAAAATAGAGCTAAGTTTACTACCAACTACTCGTATTAAATGAAACAGTCTACATTTAACTGAAAAACATATGGTCTGCATGGTGCGTTCTTTATTGCATCGATTTCTTCTTGTGATGAATATTTAAAAACGAACTTCTGCCCGCAGCTTCGCCCGTGGCGTGGCCTATGAGAAAATAATTTAACTACCCATTTCACCCTTTTAAGGGTGGAATTTCGGAAAATCCAAATTTCAGCCCGATCCGTTCAGTGGTTTGGGCTGTGCGTTGATAGATCACTATGTCAGTCAGTCAGTCACCTTTGAGTTATATATATTTAAAATAATTGATTTCTTAGGTTTACAATCCTGTGCTAGATCGCGCCACAGCATCTGAGTCGATCGTACCTCGTTAATCATAATTTAATATTTTCATTTCAATAATTCTTTATTCAAATAAATATTACATGTTACGTACAACTCAGCGCTAGAATCTAAGCTATATATATCTTAAAAGTAATATGTCTTACAAGCTAGGCAAGGTAGGACGCCTTTTTAAACTTTTAGTACAATATGTAAAATAATCTAAAGTTCTCATTAAATCATAACCGAGGGTTAGTCACATTTAGTTTTCACATAATTATAGTTTTTACTGTACTACAGAACTACTTCATACGTTTATACACAGACGTCACTCATAAGATATTAATTAAGCAACATTTGTTGCGGTCATCGTGAATGTTAATACAAAATATATATTTACAACTGAGCGTTACCGTGCTTTGGCCATCAGCCCTTAGTCTTTTAACAAATCAGAAACCTTCAATTTGCCTAAAAATTCAGACACTAGGCGTACACAAGAAAGAAGCGCTTCCAAATTATATTTAGCCTTCAAAAATTTGTTTGAGAAATGTGTTAGAACTTAAACAACCTGATTGCCATTGGCGCAGGTGGCACCCTTAATTTATGCGGCAACAGAAACTCGTTTAATACAAACTTGAAAATTGAATTAGCTTGTGTCATTCGTTTAGTCATTCTGCAAAGATAAAACAAGCGTGCGAAGAGTCGTTGTAATCTAAAATATATGCTCAGAGGAACCAGCTAATGCTTATATATTTGCTTGAAACAACTGTTTATTTTCAGTATAATTACACTATACATCGTACAAAAATGTACCATTAGTAGGAGTATATTGCTTCAGTTGGCGTGGTAAGATGGCTGTCTTATCTTAATACCGTTCTCAATAGCAGAAAAATTCTACCAAGCTATGGAACTTACTTCGATGTATAAAGATGAAACGACCTTGTAGTGTTTAGTGTTTTTTAAATTCTATAAAGGAATTTTATATTAAATTTAAACAGCGGTTGATGATGAGGGCATCATATCAGAAAGATCGTGAGACGTAAAATTTAGTGAGTGTGGCTGAGCGGTAACTTGTGCGACTTTCACACCAAGGCAGTCAGGTTCAAATCCCAATCTGCTCTGCACCAAAGACTTTTCAAGCCATGTTCGCCATTTTTCCCTCATAGATCGTTCAAGAATCACAATTTACAACATTTGGAGAATAGGTGCAGCTCATAGTAATGGGGCAGCGAGGTGGTTTATTATAGCCTGATAGCTCAGTTGGAAGTATCTCTGCCTTATGCTATATTATGCCTTATGCTTATGCCTAAATTTTTATTTGATATAATTGTATAACACAAATCCTTTTATTGTATGGAAAAGTACTTACCTAGATACTAATGAACATATACCATAAATTAGATACTTAAGTGCAATTTTATATGTCTACTCTAATAAACAGTGATACTACCCTACATTTAGGAAGAAACTGAATCTCACGACACAGGTCGTCCTAGTGTGGCATTCAGGGTTCAGCATTATTTTTGTTATTAGCTTCTTTAGTCCATAATATTCCTAGATGCATAATTCTGTGTGCTTTATCTTATGTGAACAAATAAATTTATTATTATTATTATTATAGTAATGGAGCAGCGTGGTGGGTTATTATAGCCTGATAGCTCAGTTGGTAGTAGCTCTGCGTTATGAACTGCAGGTTGTAGATTCGATTTCCACCCAGGCCTAACGTTCGTGTAATGAACATAAGTGTTTGTTCTGGGTGTATTCTATGTATGTATATTAATGAACGAAAAGTATCTAAGTATTATATCAGTTATCTGGTTCCCATAGATCATTTGCTTAGTTTGGGGCTAGATGGCGCAATCAGAAATGTCCATACACATTTATTTATTAATATTATTACATATTATTATTGCCTACACTCTCTCCATGTAAATAAAGACGCATGTCCCAGACGTGGGAACGTGGGCTAATGCCGACGTAAAAATTATGTTAAGGCGTATAGGAATCATGCATAGGGCTAACAAAATATTTTCATATAAATAGAAACGTGTTGTATGACTCAACATGAATTGGCTTTGCTCGTTTATCATGTTTAAATTGGAGAGCTTTTTTGCGTAACTGTCAATATTTATTTACATTGGCTTTAGGGTCATAATGAATGAGCTTATGTGAGCCAGGAATATAAAACATTGACTTATTTACATCAGTAAAATTCTAAGTTCATAAAATAGAATAATATCTATGTATCTATTCATATAAGTATATGTATGTATTTTATTTATTATACCTATATATTTATTTACTATTGCGTATGTGTTTGTACATTATATCTAATAGCATACTATTAGTATACAAAATAAGTCTTTTTGTTCATATTGCGCACCGCTGACTTCTCCTATTCTCATACTACCCATCCAAAGGTTGCCTGGAAGAGATCACAGATTTAGTGATAAGGCCGCTCATTGTGCTGCCTATTTAGTACTGTTAGGCCTAGTTTTACTTTATGTTGATACACGCAATAAAAAGTTTTTCTATTCTATTCTAATATCAGTTACACAATGTCTGTGTCGATGTCGTGGAATGTAAGAAAACGCTAATAGTGTGTTGTCTCGCTCTGTTCTTTGACCTTTACTCAAATGAACCGTTTATTTCTAAAATACCATTAAAATATTTTCATCAGTACAACAATATATCGTTTCTTGTGTATATTAAAAATATATACAATATAAAAATATATAATTAGAAATGTAGGAATTACATTTTAAAATAAAATTCTGATATCAAAAATTAATGGAATTCGTTAAAACAGAAAAAAAATATTGACTTACACTAAAATTTAGTTTTTTTCCCAAATAAAAAACAGTTTGATTTGTATGATGGTAACTTTTCATAAGTGTATAAAAAAACAGTCCTGGATATAGATGTATAAAGTGTAACTTTCTCAATTTATTGTACTTGTGGTTTTTAAATGGCTGAATTATTAGACGAGCTACTGAAATTGACATTTTAAACTTCCATCCAGATAACAGAGTACATATAAAATAAAAAAAAGTTAAACCATCGTCAACGCAGTGAAGCAAAGGTTAACGTTGTTTCATAAAAAATAAACGATTATTTTATGTTCAAAAGCGCTATATTAAAACCACTTCAAAGGACAAAGCGATCCACAGCGACACATTCAGTGGGTTAAATATCTTGTAAATTAGCAATAATGGCCCACCATCAATATTAACGAAGGCGAGGCGGACGCCCGTTCGGGTATTCAAGACTTTATCGGTACAAACGAGGTATTCTATCTAACGGTACTCTAAATTCATTGTAATCATTTTGATCATCTTCTACACCATTACAAACCTGTTACACAGCTAGCTCTCACTGTAAGTAAGTACGTACATTATAAATATTGATATTTTTTTTGGATTTTTTGTCTGTTTACATGTTTGTTACTTAATACAGGATCGGAAATTACTAGACGCATTTGGATGCAATCTTCGTTATTATAACAGCTAAGATTTCAATAAATATGTGATGTCTCTTTGCGCTGTTACATTGGAGTGCTACAGTGTAATTAACTTAAAGGTTTAAAAAAAAATCTTTTACTTAAAAATTATTGACTTCAAACCCAAGGCATTTATCAGTTATATAAGTTTATCACTTAAATGAGAAAATCATCAATGTTTTTAAAGTTAAAATTAAACACACACTATCAAGGATAACTTAAAAACTACCCAACAGATCTTGATCAACTGAAACGAGATCACACGAGAAGCACCATCTTTCAAATAAAAAAAGAATCATAAAATTCGGTTAACTCAGTTGAAAGTTCTGAAGTTACATACAAAAAAATACAGTTGAATTGAGAACTTCCTTTTGAAGTCGGTTGAAAAACGATACAAAATGTTCACAGGGTATTAAGCTCTCCTAACAAGAGCTCAAGGATACAAAGATACAAGGACCCAGCGTTTAACATTGAAATTGAATTTGCACCTAATTTGCTAAAACGACGACACGTTCCGCCGACATGCTCTCATTTGTATCGAACGACGTATCCCAGTGTATATAAATTTGTAATGTCGCCCACGACTACGAGGCTTAATATAAATACAATATATAAATACCAATCTTTATTCCTTACAAAAATAGCCGTAAATTTACAATACTCTAAAAAATCCCTCCAGTCAGACTAAAATAAAATGCGATAAAAAAATTTAGTGTGTATTTGTTTCCTCTTCACGCGAACACGATCTATGCTGGATTAACATAATTATTATATGTACTTTAATCCACGTGTGAAACCAAAAAGGAAGCTTTTATAATTGAAGGGGTGAGAACTAAAAGGATTTAACTGATTTTTTTCACAAAACGACTTATTGGTATCGTTGGATTCAGCGTGATATTATCTACAATAATACACTCTCAAAATACCGAAATAAGGCTTAAATCTCGAGATTGTCAGTCTAAAAACTGTTTATCTGACACAGGAATACAGTTCCCTTAGCATAAAAACAGTATTATATTATATTATATTAGTAACTGTACTAACTAGTACTATATTTTAAAATAGAATTAATACATTTTCAAGCAACTGAAACTTACATAAACCTTTTCTATTACTTAATACGCACTCTACACTAAATGAGGCCGTTTAAGTTAATTTTCTCGAAACTATCAATTTGACAGCTAAACCCTTTTTATTCTCAGCCCTTCAATTGTAAATTTAATCGAAAGTTGAAATACCTAAGCTATACACTAGACCTAAAAATATAAGCTATACCTAAAAACTTAAAATAGATAAAACTATAAAATTTAAAATAGCCCGTTGGTGAAGGGGAAAGTGCCCAAAATGCTGGCAGCATTACCACGTTGAATGGCAATTCTGCTGCGTTATTTTTTAGAATACATTTCTTTGCAAAGATTGATCGTTATCAGCGGCAGAATCCATTGGTATAAGAATACAGGCTGTGATTTATTTTAAATCATTCGGGTCGGTTTCACTTCAAAGTAAAATATAATAAATGCGTTATTATTTTCTTATAAATCGAGGGTATTACTCCTTCCACGATTTTTCTCTAACTCACGTGGTGACTTGTCAGCTAAGATGAAGAGAACCTGCGCAATAGCATTTGGGTACGTCCTATGAAGATAAGTGCGAACTTAAGATCTATCAAACTTTAGTGCAGACGGGCATAAGTCCCACGAAACTCGTAAATATAATAATAATAGCGCCCAACGATCACATACATAGATCTTGGACACTGGATTACCTGTATCTAGGGCCTCAGGAACTACGAAAACATGGTCCCACAACACCCAGACAGAAAAGTATTTGCGTTTTTTTTTTCTGTGCACAAACATTAGTTCTGCCACGGGAATGGAACTCGCTATCTCCGGGATATAAGATGACCTGCTAAACTACCACTCCATAAAAGCTGTCAAACTACTAGGTTAACGATGGCTATACCATACCTACCTACTAAATATTCTAGAGTTTGTATGGACTAGCATTCCTGTTAATGAGAAAACTATTGTATTCACACGTCAAATAAATTTTGTCTTATTATTTATCTAGCGCCTGACTTTGTGAAGGTTATTTTTGTTTGTAACCCCGACAACCTACAAAACGCTTTACAAAATTACCAAGCTTTAATCTCGAAGCCAGGGGCGTCGGCAAACACAGGCACAACCACATTTCAACCCTCACGTCGACACCGTTAACACTCTCATAAGGTTGGCTTAATTCAAATACGCAGAATGCTTATTATATTCTCTGCTTGTATTACTTTTGTAATGATATAACGGTTTAGTCGTTTGCCTGATGTTAAGCGACGCGGGTGTCCATATCAGATGTAGTTGTCACTCGGAACTCTAATGTATAGTTTCGCGTGACGCTGCACTGCGCACGTCATCCTAAGACACCAGCACAGTCTAGTAATAAGATTGCTAGACCGTGAGATTAGGTCATACAGTCTCATTTGCTCAGTCATTTCACTAGCTACAGTGCCCTTCAAAGCGGAACATAGTAGTGCTTGCGCACTACTGACTGACGGCAGGATAACTGGCAAAGCGGTGGTACCAAAGACGAACTTTGCAGGAAAGTCTTACCACCTGTGTACTTTCTATAAGCAATTATACATTTAATACGTTTCAACTCTAGAAGTTAGAGTTAAAAATACATGACTATGAAATTCTGTCCCTTTCGGTAAGGTTCCTATCCCTTTCCGCAAAATGCTGATATGTCGTAAAATCGGCCCGCTGCCATATAGGCCCAATTCATTACGAATTCAGGATATGTAACGAGTCCCTTATATTATTTCCCTTTAAAATGTTACTGTACAGTAGGTTTTAAGGCTGTATTTATAAATTTTATCTCGTTGTTTTTTTTTGTATAAATTACTGTAGTAAATAGGCGTGGTGAGAAGAATAAGGGAACCCCTTATATATTGATAAAAAAGCCTTATAAACTTATACATTTATAATAAATATTTTGTGCATTTCACACAGTACCGTCTAGTCACAAACTAAGCAAACCTTAAAAAGCATACTATGGGAACCAGATAACTGATACAATACTTAGATAAATTTTGTTTGTGAATATATGCATAGAATATAATATAACACCCAACACAGAACAAACATTGATATTCATCACACAAATGTTTGCTAACAGAAAAAGGTGTGTCGAAGAATCTAAAGGAAAGAAGACAAAAATGTCTAAGTTAATTTTTATTTCCTAAATTTGAGGATTATTGAATAGAAAAAATGTCATTTTTTTCTGTTCATCTCATTTTACTACTATAATTTAGGTACATCTTCTAAATATATATAACTCAAAGGTGACTGACTGATTGACTGATTGACATAGTGATCTATCAACGCACAGCCCAAACTACTGGACGGATTGGGCTGAAATTTGCATGCAGGTAGATGTTATAACGTAGGCTAACAAACTAAGAAAGGATTTTTCGTAATTCCACCCTTAAAAGGGTGAAATGGGTGGTTGATTTATTTTCCCATAGGCCACGCCGCGAGCGAAGCTGCGGGCAGAAGCTCGTCTTTCATAAAAGTTGATATTTGTCTCTCGTAACGAAATAAGCACTAAATCGGCGAACATAAAAACTGACTTTACAAGATAACTTTATTGAAATCTGGATAAATCATCAAGCCATTTCGAACCTTAGGTACATACAATGACATAGTTTTAAGGCATCCAGGCTTTTATATAAATTTAACTTTATTTTTGTTAGACAGGCTAGTATAATTTAGTACGTTTTGGACGTGTGTATCGTAGTCATCAAGCATAGTCATATAAAAGCTCTAAACTTTGACTTTATCTTTATAGCTCGGTAACCAAAAGTTGGACAACTTTTATTGCCATTAAATTAAGGACGGAAAATATGATTCATTAAAACTTACAACTTCTCCAAGATATTTAATGTTATATCTTTTTTAAAGTTTTGTAAACGTAATTAGATTATTTGCGCCAAAAGAATTACCTAGCACGATTATCGGCGCGTTCAGAATTTGCAGAACTATTTACCTAGATGGATGACGACAAAGTTGTAAACACCATAATTGAGACATTACATTTTGAAATACTGTTTAATTGCAATTTTCACTGCTTATAATTTAATATAAATAAATGAAATATTTTACCAATTCCGGTCATAACTCGTAACACATGTACGTGACATATGAGTAGATCCATTCATATTATTTTATCACTATCATAAAATTTCGAAATCTAGTCAAACATCCCATTTGTAATACAATGGAATAACAAATGGATTTATATTCAGAGAAGCTCGTAATGCGTGAATTTCCCTTGAATACGGACTGTGATAAATTCTGACCGAGTAATTGGTGCAGCTCGCTTGAGGGAGCATATATTTTAATCGCACGAGTCTGTTCACTGGGTAACGACTTAAGAATGAGATAGCCGAATAGGGGCTGTAGCAGTATTCTAATATTAAGAAACATATACTACTTGACTGCTTTGATTAAATTCATTTGAGACGAATAACATAGTCACTTTGATATTAAGTATAACTCATATTTAGAACAATAGAATTTCACTCAGCACCTACCTACTAGCTTACCTTTCCTTTCGTATATTTAAAGTTCTGTTTGTCTTTTCTGAGCAATAAAGATATTCTTATACTCTTTATAGAGAATATTGCTACAGCCTCTTCAATACTTTATAGTATACAAACGTAGCATTGACGCGACGTTACTATTTATTTACATATTTCATCGTAAAAACGTTTTCGAAATACAGTTTCAGTATTATATCTTCTAACCGCAGTTGATTTTGATATAGGCGTCATGAGGTGGTGGCACAGCCACTGAATAACGTAAATGTTGGCAAATAGGCGTCGGTTACCCGATTTTTAGACTACACCCTAGAGATACTGCCGCATTCGTGGTTGGCGCTATTTAAATTCAAAGTCTCGTGACAAATGCAAGGCATAATATCATATTATTAAAAATTGTTTAATCTTATAATACTATATTTAAAAAAAAAATATTACAAAATCTTTTCCACCTGAAGATTGCCAGTAAGAGATTGTTTTTAGCGATAAGGATGCCCATTGTTCCCCACTACTTGTAATTCTTTGTATTCTTTGAAACTGTTGTTAATATGCGGTGTGTACAATAAAGAGTTTATCTATCTATCTATCTAATATTATTATTTCTTCTCTTTTGTAGTAGCGAATTGGGAAACATAGAAGAGAGAGAATAACTTCAATTATTAGGGCCAAGGCGATGAAATAAGGACTATTTACTGTATTCAAGGCAATCAACGAAAGGGATTTTACCAAAAAAATGTTGATGGTTTATGGTCAAGTTATTAGATTTGTTATAACACAATAACTGATTATGACAGTAAAGCATTAAAATGAAAGGTAAACGTATGGTTGCGTTCTACCCAGTAAAAGCAATTTTACTGACTGCAACTCCAACAGTACGCTGGTCCACTCAGATAAAATTATTTAGAATAGCACGATTGAGTTTCATTCAACAAAATTGGCTCCGCTTTAACCACGATCTGCAATCATTTTGATATTGCTTATATTATAAACGAACTTCTGCCCGCAGCTTCGCCCGCGGCGTGGCCTATGGGAAAATAATTCAACCACCCATTTTACCCTCCTCAGGGTGGAATTTCAAAAAATACTTTCTTAGGGGATGACTACGTCATAACATCTACCTGCATGCCAAATTTCAGCCCGATCCGTCCAGTGGTTTGGGCTGCGCGTTGATAGATCACTATGTCAGTCAGTCAGTCAAACAGTCACCTTTGAGTTATATTTATTTAGAGATAACTAGCTTCGTCCGCGTGGCCTATAGGAAAATAATTTGACCACCTATTTCACCCTTTTAGGGGTGGAATTTCGAAAAACCCTTTCTTAGTGGTTACCTACACTTTACAAAGAACACACCTTCCAAATTTCAAGTCTCCAGGACCAGCGGTTTAGGCTGTGCATTGATATATATGTCATTCAGTCAGTCAGGACTTGAATTTTATATGTATAGTATAAGAGGTAACAACCCTTACTTTGACATTATCTGAAGGCAACCCTACATTAAATTGCATCTAACGCCCACAACAAAAAGAGCAATGTGCAGATTGATGACCAGAGCGGGTTAATTAACGACCACCAGACTCTCCAATCTGTCTATGTATATAAGGATCAAGTAAGTATCTATAGAAACAAGGAGCTGGCAGACGATGAGAAATGATGACCCAAATAATGTATTGTTTATTACGTGAGATAACGAATTATAAGATACTGCAGGTTTTATGAGAACTACGTTTTCTGTGTTTATTTACTGATAAAAGGATATGATTTATGTATTTGATTTATGACATTTAATTTTGAATATATTATAATTAATAATTTAGTAGTAAGTGTAATTGGTCTGAAACCGTTCTTATTACAATAAATAAATGATAATCGTATAACGAATTATATGTTACGTTTAATATACAAGGTGGAATTTAATTCGTTCTTTTCCTTAAATATATGTATTCAGTCCATGCTATAGAATGCTCCCATATAACTAAATAAAAAAAGTACTTATGAATTAAAACTTAAATCTAGGTATTATCAAGTTTAAATTCTAAAGAAAAGCCTTGTGACATTGAACAAAGCAGGTGTTTTATTGCCTACAGGAGTAAAATAAAAGGACGCCACGAATCTGAATTCAAGATTGATCTTTTTCTAGATGATGGATGAACGATATATTCAAATGTATACAGCTATATGCGTAGTTGAGTAACACGTAAAAATACGACACACGTAAGTAACACATACAGATATATTACACGTGCATTGGCATTGTGTATTTGTGTATCATATCCAGAGGTGAGTAATTAGACGTGTTGTAATCTAATTTTATTTAGAAAGCCAATTGGCAAGTCTATTTACCCATTTTCCACTTTCTAAAAACCTCTTCCATATAGGGGAATATTAAAATTTAACAGGGGGTAAATAGTCTACAATTTTCCCGTTTTGGTTTACAGCGGAAATAATGGGAAATAAATTCTTGGGTAAATATTGAAGATTGGCTTTATGTTCGACGTAAAATATATCAGATTTATGCGTTTATGACACTTGTAAGAAGGTTCAATTTAATGCGGCACTTACAATATACAGGGTATTTAAGAAGTTTTACTAAAAAAAGAAAAAAAAAGCAAAAGAATTGAACGTCCCTTTTTAAATCTTATTAATTAAATAGCTCGAGTAATACTATAGAATAGGTAGGTATAGTAATACTATAGAATACTACGGGTACCTACCCATAATATTTTTTGTGTGGGACGGACGGGTCACATATATTCTCTACTGCACTCTTCTCTTTTATTATTAAGGCGATTTGAATTTCAATTTATAGTATTTGTTGGAAATAAAATTATACTTTCCTGTATATCGCGATAGAAATGACCAATAATTCAAAATACGAGTATTTTAAAGTAAAACTTGGACTTGGCACGGGTTGATTAGTTTTACGCCCGTTTAGCATGACAATTCAAGGGGTGAGAACAAAAAGGGTTCAACTGATTTTTTTCACAAAATGTTATGAGTATCGTTGGATTCAGCGTGAAATTGTCTACAATAATACATTCTCAAAATACCGAAATGAGGCTTAAATTTCGAGTTTTTAAGTCCAAAAACGGTTTATTTGTCACAGGAATACAGTTCGCTTAGCTTAAAAACATTATCATATTTATTTTATTATATTATATTTTTACAGTAATTGTATGTAAAAAGTAGTATATTTAGTATTTTAAAATATAATTAAAACATTTTCAAGCAACTGAAACTTACATAAACCTTTTCTATTACCTTATAAGCACTCTACATTAAAATGACGCCGTTGAAGTTTAAAGTAAATTTTCTCCAAACTATCAATTTGACAGTTAAACCTTTTTTATTCTCAACCCTTCAATTTAATTAATTGGATACATCCCCTCATTGGATAATCCACCAACTTATTTGCCCTTTCACTACACTTGTCTCCGCCTTTTCAAACAGGAAAAAAATACCTTCACCTTACTTCTTCCTTTTTTTTTACAAACAAAATTGTTATTCAACCCACCGGTCATCCACCCAGCGCGGCGGTGGTACTGTGCGGAAGCCCTTATGTAACATTGGCTGTAGCTCTTATACAAAATGATAGACTAATTTTGATAAAACAAAACAAACGCAAAAGCCCACTCAATAAATTCCAAAAAATACTTAAGCAAAGTGCATCAAAATAGTACTTGCTACTCTTGACTCAATACAGAAATGAACCATAAAGCTTATTGGCGACGAAAACTTGATGAAGGCTAAACTCCAAAGCCTTTTTTTCTATCTGCATTTCCACAGACACCTGGGTCCGTACTTTTTGTTAAATTATTTTTATATTTATAAATTTAGCTTATTATTAACATGAACATTATACAATACTACTTTTACACATAAATAATAAATAATACAATATTACTTTTACGTTTACTTGGCTAGCATGCTACATCTTCGATCGCATCGTCACTTCCCATCAGGTGAGAGCGCGGTCAAATGCTAGACAAGTTTGAAGTAAAAAAAAAAAAATAATACAGGAAGGACAATACAGCCAATAACAAAAACATTAGTACTTATTTCTAACTGTGAAGGAATAGATTAATGCTACATATTCTAACTAAATTAATTCCATATTTTAATGCTAAAGGTCCATTCAATGTTTCCTCCGCGGGTTAACAGTTCCCGTTATTTCGTGGTTAACGGCTGTCTATTGTTTATTCAGCACTGATTGTTCTAATTCTAATCCGAGAGGCCTGAACAAATATGCATTTGATAAAATCGAATACCCAAATGGATTTCTCGTGTAATTTTGTACCAATAAAAGCTCGCAATTCACAATTGAAGGGGTGAGAACAAAAAGGGTATCACTGATTTTTTTTACATAATTACTTATGGGTATCGTTGGATTCAGCGTGAAATTATCTACAATAATACATTCTCAAAATACCGAAATGAAGCTTAAATCTCGAGATTTTGAGTCTAAAAATGATTTATCTGTCACAGGAATACGCTTTCGAATTCGCTTAGCATAAAAACAATATTATATTTATTTTATTATATTATATTTTTACAGTAATTGTATGAATTAGTAATATATTTAGTATTTTAAAATAGAATTAATACATTTTCAAGCAACTGAAACTTACATAAACCTTTTCTATTACCTTATAAGCACTCTACATTAAAATGAAGCCGTTGAATGTTAAAGTAAATTTTCTCGAAGCTATCAATTTGACAGTTAAACCCTTTTTATTCTCAGCCCTTCAATTATTCACATTGAAGCTAAATTACATCCAATTTTATTTCAATGTTGTAGAAAAGTTCTCTTCTCTGACCTAAAATAAAAATTATCATTGTTTTTTTTGTTATGTTATTGAATGAAGTGACGAGCTACTCGTTCACCTGATAATCTTAAGCGACACGGCCGCCCATAACAACAGAACAGTGTCACTCAGAACTTTAAAATATAAAGTTTCGCGCCACACTGCACTGCGCACATAATCCTGAGACATCAGCACAATCTGGTAATAACATTACTCGACCATAAGATCAGATCATAAAGTCTCATAATTGATTATTTATTAACTAAATTCAAACAGGTAAGCGGGAATTTGGTGTCACTAGATCTTGAAATTGAGCACTAACATAGATCTTGGACACTAACGAGGCTTCCCTATATCTGAGGATCAAGAATATATGAGGACTATGCTCCCACAACATCCAGACACTGCAAAACCAGGTAAGCTTTTTAGACATCTTTTACGTAATTTTGTGTCGGCGGGGGTAACACTGTTTTTGTGTGCTCAAGATTATTTCCAGCGACCACCAAGAGTCGTGACTCTAGTTTTTTACTACGTCGATAACGCAACACTAGCTCAAACTGCTCAAAAATAAATATAACTAGGTACTTTAGTAGCACATATTCCAAGTTAAAACACTTCTAAGTTAATATTCAGTAGGTAATGCCAGCAGAACGCTGGAACGAACAGCTTATTTGCTGATCAGTAATCACATTTGCTGCCAATGTTTATCGTGCTTTTAACCTACTTTGACGTGACCACTGTAAACAGCTTCTCGACACAGATAACTAATCACTAATATTTGTGGACTTGGTGGATGTGATATATCGACACGGATCGAGTGTCAATGCTAACAATTAGACAACCGCATTACCTATAAGAGAAAGTAACTACAGAAGGCATTTTTCAATAAAATTATAACTTCTATTTTATTACTTGTGATTTCATTTTAGCAGCGATACAATTGTGCACCTATGCATTCATCGGTTACCTACGTCACAGTAAAATCACCGATCCTGTGCGTCAATAAGGCACTGGTTCTTGTTGTAATGACACCTGATTAACGTATTTTATACTTATGTATTATACAACATGTTGTAACCCTGAGGAAAGACAAAGGACGGCAGGTCGTTCCACGTTTAGATTCACGACTACAACATTACGCATTTGGTACAATATTTAGTTTAGTTTACAGCGTAATGCTAAATGATATATTAGAAAAGTTTAATTGATATTAAACTTTTAGAATTCTAACGTAGTCCAAGTAACTTTTTTGGCAGTAACATCTAAAACGCTTATGAATTATAGCCTAAAATAAATATACTTAATGTGGCATCGTTTTATTATATCTGCGAAAACTAAATGAAAACTTTAGAATATCTGAATGTTTGTTGGGATTACACACATTCTTTTCTGTTAAAAATATCTTGACATAACGAAATTGGATCATTTAATTTTTTTAGGAAAGGTTGCTGTTTTTTCTGTCGAGCTAAAATTTATCTTGTATCGGTGAACGTAAGAAATACTGAAAGATATGATTTACATGGTATATTAAATTCAAAGCTTTTCATGCTCATGCAAAAAACATGCCTAAAATCACCTTAATATGATATAATAAATGTACTTAGTTGGCCATATTAAAGGAATAATTAAATTTTATTGATGATTTATATAAACCAAAAGATTGAATTGAAAAATTCATAAAGCATTCAGTCAAATTGATATAAAACAAAATTAAATTGAATAATATGATAAATACCTAAAAAAATAACCTACACCAACCAAATATAGGTACGCAATTTGTTACCGACACTTGTTTTGCCTATACGCGAGCCATCTTCAGTGTCGTGTTGACTTGACGAAGGCTCGTACAGAAGTAAATGGGCAAGGCAGGCTGGCCGCTTTTTACACTAAATAATTCTGTAGGATGAAAAAATATTTTCATAAAGAATTAAGAAATTTTTTAAGTCTCATCTTATAATTAAGGATCGTCACTTGGAAAATCTTTTATGTTATCGCATCGGTCTTTGCGACAGGAGATAGATGATAGCCTCTATAGCGTTAGATAAAAACTAAGCTTGCTTGGAGACAGATTGAGATTGAGTGAAGGATCTCCTAATAATGAACGCTTTATGCTCGCATTAATTTGGAATTTATTAACAAATTAGGTACGATTTTTTATACAATACCTATTATAGCTATACTCGTAATCTATTTTCTAAATATATAACTCAAAGGTGACTGACTGACTGACATAGTCATCTATCAACGCACAGCGTAAACCACTGGATGGATTCGGGCTGAAATTTGGCATACAGGTAGATGTTATGACGTAGGCATCCGTTAAGAAAGGATTTTTCGAAATTCCACCCTTAAGAGGGTGAAATGAGTGGTTGAATTATTTTCCCATAGGCCACGCCGCGAGCGAAGCTGCGGGCAGAAGATCGTATAGGTATATAAATAAAACATAAATATAAATCTACTAAACAACTTCGTTAAAGTAAATTTATCGTAGCTGTTAATAGCTAATATAGAGAAGTGTTGGCTTACTTCTCCATTAACTTCACACGGGTAATAAGAGGGTCTGTTTCGCAGAAAACATGTATGCCATTGCTAGCTACCAAGATCTTATGTTATTATTGCCGACGAGTCTCCGAGTGGTTTTCCTGTAGCCAATTAGATAGGTCTATTACTAAAAGAATGAAGTTGAATAGAAAATCTTTTGGGTTTTTTTTGACGGATCGTGTGACGTAGACATTTACGTAGAGGGAGGTAGGACAGCGTAAAAAAAAATTTGGTACGATGAAAAGTGCATTTGTAAAAAATGTTAACGTCGGCTTTTAGAATTCACTATAATAACCATACATAAAAAGAGGTAACTGATCCAAACGCACTACTTATGGTTCACAAATGAATAATATACTACTTGTGTATAAACGCTTTGATAAATTGAATAGACACGAAATAAATATTTACAGAGACAAACTAAAACTATCTACTGACTAAGCGGCCGGATCCTGGAACTTTTTGGATTTACAACCCAATAACATTTTGCGTTATTGGCCTAATTAGGCCTCAGCTCGCCCCATAGAATTCAAATATTTGTCCGTTTTTATTTAAAAGATTTTATTAAATAAGCAATTTTTTATTCTATAACTGTTCCCATATGAGCATAGAAATATTTGAATATTCTTAGACATGCATTACGGGTATTACAACATGCATAACCTTGAATTTTCTCTCACTTCGAAATCTAGAATGTTAAAAGCATTTTTTTTTTTTTTTTTTTAATCTAATTTTTGGGAGCTTTAGTCGCATGGCGATTATGTCAGCTCCATTATATGCATTCATAAAATTCTAACGAAATATATCTCTGATCATGCTAAAAAGTGTCTTGGCAGCTCCACTCAGTGGAAAAGCCAAGACACCTTGAAACACTCCTACATCCGAAAAATTTACACCGAACTGTGCTAGCATATATGCTCTCACAGACTGAGTCCTGACACACTCCACTAGGACATGATGTACGTCCTCTAGGACCCCACAAGTACCACAATTAGGGGAGTCTGATCTTCTCATCATGTGGTTAAACTTATTAAGTGGCATGTGTCCGGACCTCAGTCTGTGAGCAGTTACTATTAAACATCTCTTCAAGTTACAATTTACAAACCATGGAATTTTTAAAGGTTCTTTTTGCAGTATTTTATACCAAATTCCTTTTTCGGATGAAGTAGTTTCAAAATGACTTTTCCATTTCTCATAAATTTTATATCTATATTTACATAGGACTTCTGAAACATCCGGCATCAAAAATATTTCTGATCCCAAAGCAATAGACTGCTTGGCCACCCTATCTACTTCTTCGTTTCCATAAATGCCAACATGGGAAGGGACCCATTGCAATCTCAGACGCACGTGATTGTTAAGAAGGGATTGAATTTTCTTCAAAATGTCATATGCTAGCGATGTGCCTCTAAAGTTAGAGGTACATCGAGCAATATGCTGTAAAGCGCTTCGGCTATCTGAGAAAATAACCACATTCCTGTGTTCCAAATTAGAAACGTATGATAGTGCCTCTGAGATTGCAAGTAATTCAAGAGACATAACAGAACTATATTCAGATACAACTTTATACCCTTCCTTAACATTTTTGCTTGGATCGAAAAAAGCAGCTCCCATTCCGTCTCTTACTTTAGAACCGTCTGTGTACAATTTATACCATCCTACATAAGTAGTATTTATCATGTACAGTGTATTATACTTCAATATTCTAGGGTCATATCTATTTTTAGACTTTTGTATGCCTTCGACTTCTGTAATAATAAAATCCATTTGTAAATTAGAAACCCAAGTATTTAGACTAAACATGTTCAATGGTTCTTTTATCTTAATATTTTCTAATTTCGTTTCATCTAGAACCATAGTTAAAAGTGGCTTTTTTTTTCTTCTCCAATAACTTGATACACACGAATCTGCTAGTTTCATAAGAATACCAACTGTCATATGGGACGACGACTGGACTTTCAGGCAGTGTTTTGTAGCAAGATACTGTCTCCGTAGTCGTAGTGGACAAATGCCCAGCTCACATTCCATAACGTGTATGGGTGTAGATCTAATGAATCCACCCACTACACGCATTGCTACATTTTGAACCTTATCGAGTTTGTATAAATTGGACTTAGCCGCCGTATCGTATAAAAAACTTCCGAAGTCAATCTTACTTCGCACTAAGGCTATGTATAATCTGCGAAGATGTTTAGGATGAAGTCCCCATGATGCTCCAGCTAAAACTTTTAGTAGATTTAATGTTTTTGATACTTTTTCTACAGTTTCATTTATATGCTTCCCCCAAGTTAATGATGTATCTAGCCATATTCCTAAATATTTAAAATGATTTACCATCGGAATATTATAGCCATTGATAGTTAACGATATTTGGCTATTTTCTCGTCCTCGCCTGAACTTACAAACCTGAGTTTTAGAGGCTGACACCTGCAGCCCCAATTGGCTAATTAAATTCACTACTATACTTAAGGCATTTTGTAAATAAACCGACCCAACCTGTATACTTCTGTTTTGCGTAAATATGACGAAATCATCAGCATACTGAAGTAAATATGCATTTTGTATATTTTTGACTATATTATGCGTTATAATATTAAATAGGAGTGGAGATATCGGATCACCTTGTGCGAGACCTCTACAACACCATCTCATCATCTCTCCATCACCTTCATAGTCATTATTTATTTTTAAAATTCTTTTTGTTAAAAAATTCCACAAGTATTGACAAATGTACTTCCCTACGCCCAATTCATTTAAAATTATTAAAAGCCGATCAACAAGTACATTGTTATAGGCATTTTCTATGTCTATAAAAACTGCTAAAGTGGTTATTTTTTCTGAAAAACCAATCTGAATCTGTGATACTAAGCGCGTTAAGCAGTCCACACATGATTGATTTTTTCTGAACCCAGTAGTGGTTGGTGGCAAAATTTTATTTTTTTCTACAAACCATTCTAGACGTTTACATAGCATTGCATGGAAAATCTTGCATAAGCAAGAAATAAGAGATATAGGTCTAAATTTAGGGGGTCTATTCGGATCAGTGTTCGCCTTTGGAACTGGAACTATTTTAATGCTCCGCCATTGGTTAGGAACTTGTGATGTCTGGAAAATTTCATTGTATATTTTAAGTAAGTGCAGTCTTCCTTCCAAGGGCAAATAGAAAATCATCGAATAGGTGACGTCATCGTCCCCCGGGGCTGTGTCCTTCTTTTTTAAACTATTATTTAATTCGGATAATGAAAATTCACTGTCTAATAAGCGATTATTTGAACTCAGAAGTGGCTGTAAAGGTGTAACAAAATCTGGTGCCAAAGAATGTAAGAGCTCTTTTTTAATATCATTTGGGACATTATTATTCGAATGTCGCTTAAAACCCTTCATCCAACGCATTCTTTGCCACATTTCAGAAGAGCTTACATTTTCGTCAACTTCAGTGAATACTTGCTTCCAATGAGCCGATTTGTACTTCCTATGTACGCGTTGCGCGGTCGCGATCTTTCCTGACAATATATCAAGATTAGCTGTCGTCGGGTTACGTCTAAGCTTTTTTAATGCTAATCTTCGCTCCGCCACAGCTAGAGATATCTCTGGACTCCAATAAGGTTTTGGTTGGAATGTTTGGATCGGATCTGTACAATTCTTTATCATTGGAATGCATTTTGTAGCATAATTAATTTTATCTGTAAACAAATCGTATGTTTCTTGAATGTTACATTCATTTACTGAGGAATCCCTTTGAATAGTGTCTTTTAAAATGGCCTGATATAATTTCCAATTAGCTAATTTATAATTTCGGCGCTTTACAAAATGGCGAGTGTCTCGATAATGTAAGCTAAACTGAATAACTAAATGATCGCTACCAAAATTTTCACGCGTTACTTTCCATTTCATAAAACTTGCTATATCCGATGTTACAAAGCTAATATCTGGGGAAGATTCTTGTAAATTACCATTCACCATTTTGACCCTTGTAAACTGACCATTATTTAATGTTACAAAATTATGATCCAATGACGCATCTAGCAATTGCATTCCTCTACTGTCATTTTTGTACGACCAATTTGTATGGTGTCCGTTGAAATCTCCCGCTACGATTGATTTAGTGTTAAATTCAGAAAAAATTGTGTCCCAATCAGATTGCATTGTCCTTACAGATGAAGGGCAGTAAATAGCTACTATGTTAGTTAATTGTTTACAATTTAGTATTTTTACATGTAATAATTCAATACCTGTATTCCTATTTTTTATTGACCCTCTTTGTGATTTTATAGACTTGTGTACAATTATAGCTACGCCCCCATAGGAGTCTGATCTGTCATGTCTAAAGATATTATAGTTATGCATATTTAAGTTAACATCAGGACTAAGCCACGTCTCGCTTAATATACCTATTCCAATTTTATCTTGATTCAATAGTAACTCGAATTCCTGCCTTTTTGGCATCAGACTCTGAGAGTTCCATTGCGCAATATTAACAAATTGCGCAACAGAACCCCCAGAGCCTGATGCCGATGTATCGTGTTTTGAAAAACTGCTACTATCCATATTTTGAAGAGTCCCATTAGTTGACTAAGGGCTTCTCCATTACTTATGCTCTTTACCATAAATGCTACAAGTTCATCAAACAATACTTTTAACACATTCTGGAGTTTTTCTTCAAAGCTGTGATTCGATATCAAAACTTCCTTTAATTTTTGCAGTAAGCACAAAAATCTTCCCTTTTCCTTGTTTATATCACGCTGTGATTCTTCTGTTTCTGGTGTTTCAGTCACATTAAAATTTGAGTTCTGTATGTCTTCCGATTCATTTCTTGTTACCATCGCTTGCTTTTTACCTACTTTATTTTTCTTCTTTTTTTCTGTCATCGTTTTACAAACTTCTTCAGTATTTCTTTTTTGTTCTGTTCTTACACCAATCTCTTTCTGTTGAGCAACAACAGCGCTATAAGTAGTATTTCGTAATTGATGAGATACTGATTGACTGATTGCTCTTTCATATACTGTTTCACTCCTACTATCTTCACAAACTTCATTCTCATCAATTCTGTAGGATTTCTTCTCCAAATACATTGATAATGCCATCCTGTACGTCAAATTATTTTGCGACATAATCTCTCGGATCTCTTTTTCCTTCAAGTATGATGGGCATAGTTTACTGATTGAAATGTGATCACCTTTGCAGTTGACGCAAGTAAATGTAGTGGTTTCACAATTACTGTGATTCCCACCACATTTTGGGCAAATACTCTTGGATAGGCAAGTACGTGTGGTATGTCCATATTTCCAACACGAAAAGCACTGAGATACCGGGAAAGTATAGGGATCTACTTTGAAACGACATTCGTACCCATATATGTATGTCGGTAGCACCGATCCTCTAAAGCCAAACCTCACAGTCTCACTATCAACCCACTCATTTTTTTCTGACAGACGTTTTAGCCTTTTTACCGCTACTATCTCGTATTCTGAGCTAAAGGTGTTTTTTAGTTCCTCAATATTTGCATCTAGCTCAATATATTTTACTATTCCGTAGCTGAGATCTACTTCGGTCGTTAAATGGCACCGGTATCCAAGTTCAGTCATCTTCTTATTACTTATTAATCCTAAAGCATCATCCCTGCTCTCAAAACTGACGATCACTTTGTAGGCATTTTTGTATTTTATCTTGCATGCATTTGTGATACCCTCCGCCTTAAATAATCTTGCTAAACCTATTTGCTTAGGTAGCATGTCGTAAGAGGTCATACATACGTCATAACTATTCATATGACTATTGTCAGCCGTAATATTCGTCCTTCCAGATTTATTCATCCCAGAACGCTTTGTTTTTCTTTTCACTATTGTAAATCCTTCTTCGTTCTCCCCGCGGCTAAGTTCATCGCTATCAATGTCGGCGAGATAACGTTTTGCTGGTCTCGTAGCTAAAGATATAGGCGAAGCAGGTAGTTCCACACTGCATTGTACGGGTAACTCTTCACTCTCAACTTGCGGGTAAATGACACTACCTTGAGCCTCTTCCTCACTCATACTATTATTACTTATCCTAGACGGAGGTCTTGAATGGACCTCGTCCATGATTAAAGCGATTAACACACTTTATAACGCGATAGTTAGCCGATCACGCGGTTTCGCAATAAACAACTATTCGTAAGTGCAGTACGTGCAACCGGTATGCTGCACCGCGCGCGACTAAAGTTAAAAGCATACAAATGTTATCTTTCAAGATAAAATGGGTAAAAGCACTGCAAGCATAATCTGCTTGTTAGAGATGATTGTAGCGAGACCGCGGACGCCGGGCGCCGGTGCATTTTAAATCAGATGATATTAACCTGGGACTTTTACGAGGGCCTTTATAGCTACTGCTGATAGCGTCTTATTAGCTTTTACTTTATAGAATTTTAAAATAGTAGTACTAGGGGCCGCCGCGCCGGGCGTCTTTGCTCGAAATATATTTCTTATCCTTAAATTGATTCGGGCGCAATCTGTGAATCAAATAAATTATCCCAAAATTGATTTTGTCCTAAGTAACTAACAAACAACGCAAAGCCCAAACCGCTGGACACCATTATATTTGATGGTGTCATCTTTTTATGGCTGAAGGCGGTCAAACGGGTTGAAATAGATTCACAAAGAAACACATCTCATGCAAATTAGTAAGGATTTCGTGAAAAATCAATTAAACCGCACGCAGAAGGGCAGTTCAGCTACTTTTTAAATACGCTATAATTTAAGTCTTTAGGCATGAACTTAGAGCAATTGCTCGAAGGCATGAATGATTAGGTGACACTGACACCGCGGCGTTGTGAATGCGACAATCAACAAAGCAGCACGATGAAGTCACCTTATGTCTTTCACTCTTGAGTGAAACACTCAGTCTTTAAAATTAAATATACCTAATGCATATAAAGTAAAAATGTACTAAAAGCACCAACCAATATAGATTACTTTCTACGAAGCTAAGTTAAAACGCCAAATAGTTTCAGCGAACAAATCTGAAGCTGCGGTGAACAGATAAGTTCCAAACACAAATTAGAAATTTTCCGGGTGAAAAGACGCCTTCATTGATATATACTAAGTACGCACCTACTGTATCTCCGAATCCCGGTGATATTCCGATTTCATTCGGTCTCATTTCACCCGCCTACTTGAAACCCCGGATCCAGCATTATTAATTAAACCGTGGGAACCGTGGAAAACTTCTTGCTAGATTTTAATATCGATATAAAATTGGTGGATTCAATTTTCGTGATAGTTATATATATTCTATACATATACAATTATGTTGTTAGAATGGGAATGAATATTTGATATTTTTTCTTCTATATTTACATAAAATATATGAGTTTTGTTCCAGTATGTTACATAACAAAAAAATGCTTCAGCGATTATGGTAAAAGCTCTCGATGGGCAAATAATTAATTGAATAATGAAATGCTTGAATTTTATTATTATAATATCATTATATATAATTATAACTTAAGCGATTAATTTATTTCTATACGCACTCAGTTGCAAGCGCTCTTACAGGGATCATGTACCTACTTAACTAGTTGTTAAGACCTGACATCACACTAATCACACTAATATTATAAAGGCGAAAGTTTGTATGTGTGTTTGTGTGTATGTTTATTACGCTTTCACGCTCAAACGGCTGAATGGATTTGGATGAAATTCGATACCAAGACAGCTTATACACTGGATTAACATATGGGCTTATCCCGGAAAAGTGAAATTTTCCCGTGGGATGAGCATATAATTAAAATACTTTTTATCCGCGGGTGAAACCGCGGGGCGCAACTAGTAATATATAAATTGTACTTGAATGCAAATAAATGAATATGAATTTGAATATTTTATTAGAAATAGTTGAATACAATATCGGGGTTATTTCGGTAACCTTGAGGTAGTCTTTATTGATAGTCCCTTTTGATCCATATTGCCTTGTACACCTTATATATGAGTCACTATCTTCCCCGTTAAATGAAGGCACACAATACTAGAGGGCGTGTGCACAAATTTATCTGTCGACGAATTCCCCAGCATCACTGGCAACTTGCCACTGTGAGACCATTTTTAAAAGTCTACAAGGGTTTATTACAAGTTTAATAAATTATTAATTTATAATTTAACGAGCTTCTGCCAGCAGCTTCACCCGCGTCGTGGCCCATAGGAAAATAATTCAACCACCTGTTTCACCCTCTTAAGGGTAAAATTCCGAAAAATCCTTTCTTAGCGGATGCCTACGTCATAACATCTACAGCATGCTAAATTTCAGCCCGATCCATCCAGTGGTTTGGGCTGTGCGTTGATAGATCACTATGTCGGTCAGTCAATCAGTCAGTCACCCTTGAGTATATATTTAGATTCTGTCAATGCCACTCTCAGGTACACAGAGTAATTTTAATTTACTAGCCGTGCCATGTAGTTTTTGCCCGCGTGGTGAAAATTTTCTAACTCTCTTAGTTTTTTTCTTTCATAAGAACCTTCTCCTATTCAATAATACACAACAAAAAAGAATTAGTGAAAATGTTTAGTTTTTCTCTGTTGTGATTTTAAATAGGCAAAGATGAAATAAGAAGGATATACTTCAAATCGCCAAGGTTTGTTTAAATCATGACGTTTTTATATAGGCGGATGAGAAAAATTCAAACCCGATTCAAATTATGTACCTACTAGATGCGCCCCGCGGTTTCACCCGCGGATAAAAGTATTTTAATTATTTGCTCATACCACAGGTACATTTCATTTTTTCGGAATAAAATGTATCCTATATGTTAATCCAGTGTATAAGCTATCTTGATATCGAATTTCATCCAAATCTATTCAGCCGTTTGAGCGTGAAGGAGTAACAAACATATACACATACACACAAACACACATGAACACATACAAACTTTCGCCTTTATAATATTAGTGCCACAGTTAATTTCACTTTTCCGGGATAAAATGTAGCCTATATGTTAATCCAGTGTATAAGCTATCTTGGTATCGAATTTCATCCAAATCTATTCAGCCGCTTGAGCGTGAAAGAGTAACAAACATACACACATACAAACTTTCGCCTTTATAATATTAGTGTGATAGTGTGATTGATTTTTTGGAGAATTTAAACCCTACAATACTTGTTATTTTCGTAAACTAGGCTCTTTAGCGCCCACAGCCGGGGTTAACGGACTTTTTCACAATAATACGTTTTTTCTGAACGCAGCCCATACCGAACGTTGATAAAACTTGCTTTGGGCAAAAACATGGTCGTGAAACCGATAGTGTATTGTGACATTGGATGTGTTTATTCAGCCTCTGTAGTGTGGTGGTAGAGGAGGTCGGCTCATAGCCCGGAGGCGACGGGTTCAATTCAAGCGGCAGGACAAGTATATGTGCACAGAAAAAAAGCTCAAACAGTTGTTCTAAGTCTGGAGTTGCGGGACCATGGTCCTCGTAGTTCCTGACACAGGTAATTCTAGTCAGGGTCCAGGATCTATGTAAGTGATCGTTGGGCGTTATGATTAGTCTATCATTTATCTGCCCCCCTCTATGAGATAAAAATATAACCTTTTGCTGAAGTCCGTTAATAATGTTCTCAATAAAAATTTTGTTACAGGACAATAATGCCACCACTGGCTTTAGTTTCAACTGTATCATCATCATCAAAGAAGTATCAACTAACTCTAAACTCAGTTCTAAGTATAGCTAGTCAATGTTAGTCAAAATAATGTTTTGATAATTTTTGTACGCTATTTGCGACCCATTTTATCTTTACAATAAAAGTGTAACTTCTTACTGGGATATCATTATTGTTTCGACTAATAAAGACAGCCAGATTGGATCTATCGATAGTTTTTATCTAAAGATAGCTTATTAAAAACCGGCGTCAGTGTCAGCATCGCGTGAATATTTAACGTTAACGATCCAATCTACCCAATCTATCAGACTTCGCTATTTAAACAAAAAACAAAATGCAGCTACGAAGCTACGGATAAAGCGAATAAATTGCTACGGCGTAGAAGGATCTACGATGTTGAAGACGCTACGCTAATATTGGTTGAAACATCGATATAATTATAAATAATAAATTAATGATAACAATTTTTTTATTAATAATAATAACAGTGAACTCATTTCACAGAACTCCACCTAGTCCCAAACTAAACAAAGCTTGTACTATGGGAACCAGATAACAGATACAATACTTAGATACTATAAGCCACGCCACCGTGCTAGATTCATGACGAGCCGAACTTAACACATCCGTCGCTGAAACGGTGACCAGAGGTGATTTGTATTTCATTCGTTTTGTATCAAACTCGATGCCTATTATAATAGTATGATGAGGAAAGATTTATTGTTTGTTTGCATTGAATAAGCTCTGAAACTACTGGACTGATTTGAAAAATTGTTCCACCATTAGAATCCTACATTATGCCTGATGAACATCAGCGATATATGAAATCACAAAATAAATATATCGTGCGAAGCTGGGGCGGGCCGCGAGTATTAAATGAATTTCGTTGAATCAGAAATAATACTTTTTTAAAACACCCTGAAGCGCTCCCGAGTAATATCTACGTACCAAATAAAGTTATTACCGTCTGTTGTTACGACAACAAATTTGCATAAAACTATACCAAATTCCAACACAATACAACAGTCAGATGTAGTAAACAAATACGAGTGTTTCATTACAATTTGCGGCCGAGGCCGTTTGTTTTACCAGCGTCGAAACGTAATAAACCAAAGGAATAAAAAACATAATTCGCCATTTGTTCATTTTGTTTGAAAACCGTTAAGCCACATAAACAATTTTCATTTGACATTTTATAAAAGCTTGACGGGCTACTGATCTACGGAGCAAGGTTCAGGAACGCTGATATGCTTTTGGCAGAATCTTTGTTTTTAGTTGAAGTTTGATCAAAGCGAATTCCAAATAAGTACCAATTAAGCCTTCCATGGAAGAAAGTGGCGAGATAGTGCTCCAACGTAAACCTAACAAGACTAAAAAAGGCAAAAAGAAGTTTATTAGCAAGATTTATAGTATATTGCAATATGAATCAAAATCAATACATAAACAAAACTAATATACAAAAAGAAATAAAAATAGTAACTAGTTTTTTGTTACATTTTAGTTATGTATGTAATTGTGCATATATTTATGTATGTATTAATAATAAATATATTTAAGTTTATTTATTTATTTTTGTTATTAGCATTAAGATTAGTTTATGTGTATAGTTTCCTACCTTTCTTGAGTATGTATTATAGCTTTGCCGCTAACTGAAAACCACCGTCCTTATTTTTTATTGTTTCTCTACATTTTTGGATTGCGCGACAAAAGCGCTTTAAGCGATAAGACCGCCGACCGTGACACTTCATTTTTAGTTTGTGCTTGTCAATTGTTCTTGTAATGTGGTGTTTCAATAAAGATTTTTATTTATCATTCTATCTATCTATAAGTTGGTAAGAAGCTAGAGAAGTTTACTAAAAATTATTATTAAAAATCTAAGCATCATATTTGTATTAGCTAAACCCAGAATATGTCATGGCAAGGCAATAATTTTATTTCACAACTTACATTATATTTTTGGTAAATACCATACACCCTACATTAAACTGGTTTCATCACTGAATTGATGCTCCACATGTCCAATGAGTTCTTTTCTCGACAGCTCCCGGTATGACTGTAGAACTAACAATGTTGAGCGCAAGTACTTGCAATCTTGTGTCTTAGTGCGACCTACCCGCTCTACTCATTAATCTTTCATTTCGAGCCTGTCTCCGCAAGCGGTGTTACAACGGCAGAGATGTGCTGGAGCGCTAAGGTTTATAAAACTACAACTTTAAAAAATAATCTTAACAATGGTGTCATCCGAAACTTCCGTTTTCTCACAGCAACTATGGAGTAAAAATTTGTTCTCTCTTTGAAAAATGCCGATTATACACAGTGGAATTTTTTCGTTTTTTATTCGTTCTTTTCCTTAAATATATGTTCAGTTCATGCTATAGAACGCTTCTATATAACTAAATACCAAAAGTAATTATGAAATAAAACTGAAATCTAGGTATTATCAAATTACTGCGACTTTGAATTCTAAAGAAAAACCTTGCGACATCAACAAAACAGGTGTTTTTTTGCCTACGAAACATTTACAAAGCGCTCAGCCGATGCCCTCTCTGTGTGTAGCGTTAAATAGACATTTCGGCTGTTATCCAGTTATTTTAGGAGGCATTTAATTATTTATTTATTTATATATTATTTGGTCTGAGTACACACATTCAAGGAAAATAACGAATTAAATTCCACCGTGTATATTTTTATGTCGTAGGTATGAATTAGTGTACTTGTGTATTTTAAAGATCTTTTACCAACATAAACTTGATGAAAATAAGGACTATTTATAGCCATTAATGCCCGTGTGCACTAAAGTTTGAAAACTCTTAAGTTCATTCATATATCTTAGTGTTAGTAGAGCGTACCATAAATTCATTGCAGTAGATACATCATAGAAGGATAAGTACGAACTTAAGAGCTGTCAAACTTTAGTGCAGACGGGCATAAGTCTTGCTATCCATGACTAAAATACACCACGCTCGAATTTCACCTTTACTATACGAGATGCGAATCATGAGAGAGAGGTTTGAATAATGTTTTATCTAGCAGCATTTTAGACCTTTGGAGGTGAAAAAACCCAGACAAGTCAAAGTAGAATAAAAGCCTCTTAGCTTAAGTGGCTGCGTCTTTGTGAAAGATCCCTTTGAGGCACGTGACCCAACCCACCTGTAACGCGGTACCATAGGTATGAATATGTTGGGTACAAATTACTTAAGATTTAACAACTAACAAGGTATCTTAAAATTTATCATCGGACTTTCCATCAATGTTATATTTTTTCATTAAACATCACATCTGCTAAGTTCATTACTTACTTTTCGGGATCTCTCTATTATTATCATTCTTTTATTTATTTATCGTTACTATTTTAATTTATGTATTGATAATCTTTTTTTTCTTTATCGTTATTCACGACTGAGAACACAGTTTCAGCAAAATCTAAGGCCCGTATGAAAACTATGTTCAGTCGCCGATTGATGCTGAAGAGATTTAATTTTCTAAATGATATCTCCTCTTGAGCAGAGATTCACAACGTAAACGTAGTTCTGCTATACAGACCTAAATGTGGTCAAACGTAAGTTTATTTGACATGTTGACTGGCCCGATAGCTCAGTTGGTAGTAACCCTGCCTTCTGAACTATGGGTTGTGGGTTCGATTCTCACCCAGGACAAACATTTGTGTGACGAACATCGATGTTTGTCCCGTGTCTGGGTGTTATATTGTATTCTATGTATGTATTTACAAACAAAAAGTATTTAAGTATTATATCAGTTATCTGGTCCCCAGAGTACAAGCGTTGCTTTGTTTGGGGCTGAATGGCGCTGTGTGAAATGTCCACAGATATTCATTATTTAAAAAAACGAAAATACCAAAAAAAGGTATATACAGTACAGTAAATACAGACAAGTATTATTTGCTGCAACATAGAGGTGCGATTCAGTACTATGCCACAGCACTGCAATGCGAATCACTACGGAACTGTAATCTTAGCCAAGAGCATTTGGCATAAATTATATAAATAAAATAAAATCAAATCAAATATTAAATTACAATGTATGAGAGTTGTTAACATAATTTAACTTAAATATTTAGATATTTTGTGTTCAACCTGCATGCAAGTGCACGTTACAGTACATTTGGAATTTCTTTACACTATAAAAAATGCGTGTTATGACAATCAGTCATACAAAGTTTTATTAAATAATTTTCCGTTTAAAATTTTGATGTAAAATTGTCGTAAATTTAGTCGGTAAATTAAGATCATTTTTGTCGTGTAATAATTTTACTGAGCTTATGAAATAAAGTTGGACTGGTTTTAACAAAGAAACTAATTTCTTTAATGAAGATACAAGGCAAAAGAATAATCTTTATTTTTTTTAATAATGGCTTACAGCTGAATTTATAAATGAAAGTTGTCGCCGAAACCGACATAAATTGTGATTCTGAATACGCAGTTGAAATATAAACTTAATTAACATGAACTTTGCTAAGGCTGGTCTTCTACCGTGTTATGGAAATACTTTGAATTTAACGCCTTTTTGTCATAAGATTTTAGCGATGTTTTACTCCCACAAAAATCATGTAGCCTAAGAAGTAAAATTTGATATACCGTGCTGAGCCATAAGCAACATATAGATTATATCTCTTCACATCATTCTTGATATAAGTATATCTACAACGTAGTCCTATCCCTCTATCCTACAAAGTAGCATCGCACAGATGTATAGTATATATATATACCTACACGAAGCGTCAACAATAAAATAAGCCGTATCTAAGTTGCAATTGCAAGCTACACTCACCACTCGAGATAATTACCCCGTGGGAGTAGCCGACTGCTGTCTGTGGTCTTCGTTAGAAAATGCGCTTTCACAGAAACTTTTTTGAGTTGATTTTCCTTAAATAACAAAGATAATTCCATTGTGTAAAAAAGTTCGCCTGCCACTCTTCTGCTTTAGAAAACGGGTAAATCTTACCTTTTATAGAGTTCGTGTAGACTAGGAGATATGATACTAATTTAATTTTCAGTTCAATTAATCATATATATAATTATGTGTCATAGCGTAATAAAGTATATTGAGTTTATAAGTATTAAATCGAAATAAATAAATAACACCCAACGATCACATACTGCACAATATTCTCAAAGATCTTATGCAGTAGGTACGATTCCACAGGGATACAGATCTAGGGACGCAGAAACTACGAGGAGGTCCCACAACATCCAGACACAGATCAGGTATTTTGCGCTTTTTTCTGCGCACAAATACTTGTCCTGTCTAAAGAATCGAACCCACCACCTCCGGGTTACTAGCTGACTTGCTAAACCACCCCACCACAGAGCCTGTCACACTGTAATAATTGATTAAATAGGCATGATTGGAAAGCAAAGATTAACTAACTGCAATAATTTTAACTTACGCTTTACAGTTCAATAAATTATTAAATATTACTCCCAATTAAGATAAATTTTAGATTCTCGTTACTGAATATTAAGCTTATAAAAGGTGTCTTCAAATTTACGCAAGAATTTAATTAAATAGAAAATACGGTGTTTTTCTTTATATTGCATTTTTTTAATTTAATTATGAAATACACAAGACACAAGTTGTGTGTAATAGCACATCGGGCTAATGTACTTCACGGTAAAATTTTCTATGACTACTAGCTTCTGCCCGTGGTTTCACCCGCGTGGCTTATAGGAAACGAAGAAGATTTTTATTATAGATAATTCATCCACCCATTTCACCCTCTTAGAAACGGAATTTCGAAAAACACTTTTTTAGTGGTCTATCATATATCAAATTTCAAATCAGTGGTTTAGGCTGTTGATATATAAGTCAATCAGTCAGTCAGTCAGGACTTTGAATTTTATATATATAGATATTGCATATGTGTGGCTGAATTTTGTTGATTTTCTCCTTTAATGCACGGTTGTTGGCTGATTGGCATTTTTGACTTTAAATAGAAATTTAACAAAAGGTGTCCAACGGTCTTAAGCAAATCACAGAACCTGGCAATTATGATCACAGAGATTACGAAATTTCCCAATTATGTCTGTAAAACTTTCATTATTATTGAATTATAGTTGAACAATGAAGACAATGTTTAATCGTGTAACGTTTCATTTTTATTAACCTCACAAACTTTTATATAAAATTATTATTTTTTAGGACTGCCATCAAGTCACTGCACAAATAGCAGCAAATTCAAATCTTGCGTTAATTTTGTGTCACCCTATATTTATTATAAATCTATAAATGTGTAATTGCGTATTTAAATGTTCCTTAATTTAATTAAATATAATAGTTATTCTTAACAGCGCAAGGCGTTTAGCATAAAGATTTATTGAAATTACGTCTTCAACTATTTTATTTGTTGAAATGTTAATTAAGTACAAAGTTCTAATGGAAATGAATTGATTTGTACGTACTGTTCGCGATTATAATTATTCCCTTAATGTTTCTTGCGAACTTATAATTGGATAAAGCTGGGAGTTATTGGTAAGAACATTTTATTTATTTTAATGATAATGTTACGACAACAGTCGTCCCTAGTCGGTCCCTAGATACAGGAAATCCTAGTTAGGGTCCAGGATTATGTATGTGATGGTTGGGCGTTATTTATTTATTTATTATGTTACTCATCAATGAGTCCTATATAGTATATAATCCTGGACCCTAACTAGGATTCCCTGTATCTAGGGACCTAGGAACTACGAAGTTCATGGTTCAACAATATCTAGATCAAGAACAAGTATTTGCGCTTTTTTGTACACACCTACTTATCTTGTTGCGGGAATCGAACCTGATGCCTCCGGGCTATGAGCTAATCTGCTCAACCACCACACCACAGAAGCTGTCAAAATAATAATAACAATATTTATATCATAATATCAATGCTAATATGTGTGTGTTTGTTACCACTTCGCGTAGAAGCAGCTAAACGATTTCTAATACAAATTGCTGTGCAGAAGCAGAAAGAACTTAATTTATTTATAAAATACGATCTTCTTCTAGAAAAAGTAGTGTGGTTACTGTTGGATAATGTGATCATTGTCCACGCGGGTAAATATAATATCTCGAAGCACAAGCCAGTAAATAATATATTATTCTTATTTGGCACCACGAATAAGCATTACAATTCAACGGGGCAATGCTGTCAGCATGTTGGGAACGCTACCTACTGGTGGTGGGCTGGAGTATTTGGACTGTCTTTAGATCATCGCGGCCAGTACATAGTGCAATTATTTTTTTGTACTAGTAGTAGTGTTTAGTATTAGTTATTGTATCATCATTGTAGTATTTAGAAAATAAAGGCTATTTGCCGTGAAAAAAATTAATAATATATATCTAACCTACCTGATTGTCGCTGTGTTGTGATTTTGATGGAAGTTCTATGCTATAGAAAATGATATTTTTATGTTTCACGCCTTAAATAAAAGTTTTTAACTTTCTGATAATTTCATGGACTACAATATAAGTGACTTATGAATCAATGGTAATCCATACATATATAATACAAAGTCCTGACTGACCGATTGACCTATATATAGCAAAACCTAAACCACTGGCCCTAGAGACTTGAAATTTGTAGGGTGGATCTTTGTAAAGTTTTGATTTCGGATATATTAAGATTTCTGCTACCGATTCGGACCGACCCGGATTCGCTAGTGGATACCTTTCTTAGTTAGACTGGCACACGTTATCTGTTCTAGAGTGTAGGATATACCTACCTTTCTATAATAGTTACTGTAAAGCATTAAGTGGTAATCCGGGTCTACCGTCCACACGAAGTGGCAAACCTTAGTTCAAAGTTTGGCTAAGTAAAGTGACGAAACTTCAGGATTTCCACTATTACTGTGGTTGAATACTTACCCAACTTTGTTAATGTTACTTGTAGCTTTTAGGCTTCAATATGTGTCGGAGAGGAGAGCAGAGTGGGCTCTCAAGAACTTATTAGACCATCCTTATAGGATACCGTCCTTGTAAAATAGTTTAATGGAAAAGATGGGATTATAAAGGTTACAATCACATAAAGTACCATATCTGCGACACCTATTAATAGAGGCGAATTTCAGAATTCATCATATGCTTACTTGGCTAGCATGCTATTTACTTGGCTAGCATGCTACACCTTCGATCGCACCGTCACTTCCCATCAAGTGAGAGCGTGGACAAATGCTAGACAAGTTTGAAGTAAAAAATTTGATTAGAACTCCTGTAAAAAAGCTTGATTATTATTAACCTGAAGAAAAATAAAACTAAGAAAAATACGCCTGCGTTGTTTTTGTATTCCTATTTAAAACGAAACAAAGCTTACCCAACAACATAACAGTATTTTATTTAATTTTATAACTGAAAAGTGTTTTGGTTTATTCACTTTTAAATTTCTTGCAGATATCGTGGATTTTTATGGCAAAAAAATCGAGAGTATTATCTGATGGCTTTTACAACATTTATTGATAGAGATAAAAATTATTTAATTTTATTATTTATTAGTTTAATTATTTTTACTTATTGATCATTTTAATTGAACACCAATTTTATACATACTAATATGGTAAATGCCATTATTTGCGAGTGTGGTTGCAAATTTTTATAGTAAAATGCAAGGCTAAAGGTCAGTTCAGTACCTACTACAAAAATTCCAACAAGAAAAATCTAAAATAGTTCGAGGAGGTAGCTTTCTATTACGTCACGAGATTGGTTGTACAGTCGCCGACATTATCCAGCGGACATGGCAACCGGCCATCGAAGTCTCCACTCACAAAGAAAATTGAAGCAAGACGCTCAACTTTCATACCGTAGGCACGATTGGTGCAATTGGGGAATAACAGCGATTGATATAAGTGCGAAAACTATATTTATTATAGATAAATAAAACAGAAAACAATAAAAAGTAAACTTAATCTAACATACCACTACCAGTAGGCAACGTGCCCAATATGCTGGCAGCATTGCCACGTTGAATGGCAATGCTCAATCTTTTGCCGAAGTAGAAGCCAGCATTTTGGTCACGTACAAAAACTTAATTTATAATGGACTAAAATGTTTCATTTTCAACCGACTTTATAGAAGGAGGAGGTTCGTAACTCGACTGCTTTTTTTAAAAATGTTAGTTGCCTTAAAACTTTTTTTTTAATCTGGTGCTTTCCGCGTGTTCCCATTTCAATTTGATCTAGATCTGAAGGTAGTTTTTGAGTTATTCTTAATAATGTGTATTTCGACTTCACTGTGATGATGCTCTCATTTTTGTGATAAACAAATGCGGTGGGATCGAGGTTGGTTGCACTCTTTTTTAAAAGTAGAAAACACAAAATAAAACAAATTAGCCGTAGATTAAAATGACAGACAGGCGGCACTGTCCATGATATAAACGTAATAAATTAGGTTCAGGTTTCGAACAGATGCACACGCTCACCCAATATTTCGGACGAACACGGACAAAACAGGGACACGCTTTTCGTACTTTGTACACGAGCACGGATAAGCTTTAAGATCCCCTCTGGGAAGCAATGTGACATTGAACTATATACGTACATTGGTGTCGATTCTGTGTCGCATTCTCTAAAGCTAAACGAAATTAACATATTTCTGTCTATTTCATTTCCCCTTTATCAGAAAAGTACTACCATACTTTAAGTTTACTTTAGTTTTAGAGAATGCGACACAGAATCAACACCATTGTACGTATAAATAATAAGTAATAGTGCAAATAATGTGTAACATTAAACATTATGTCAACTATAAAAATAACACTATCTAAGCAACGTTTGATGTCATTTTGATATCACTGAAAATCAACTTGATTTTTACAATGCCTTTTTTAATAGGTTTCACCAGAAACTAACTCAATTAAAATGTATTAAAAAAATGCTTACACGTCTTAAAAAAAAGTGTTATCTTAAAAGTCTCGAAATCCCGGGAATTCCCGGGACTTTTATTGTAGGATGTCTCGTGCCCCGGGACTTTGAAACTGTCGGGAATTCCCAAACCCTACCTATATCGCAAAAGCTCTCGTTTGCTGACGCAAACCTATAGCAGTTAAGCCGGTAGGATGGTGTCCGTCGGTTAATGCTTAACGCATTGATGAAGTGGTCCATTTCGCAAACCGGGACCACAAAGTCAATGGATTTAAAGTACATTAAATTGTATTTACGTTCATGTTAATAATAAGATAAAGTAATAAATTTAAAATATGTTATAATTATTATTTTTTTATAATTTTTATTATTTAAATTATGTATATTTGTTAAATACAAAAAGCATGGACCCAGGTGTTGGTTCTAACGCAGATAGAAAAAAAGGTACATTAGTAGACGCCAAATACGTAATTTTTAGACTACCCAATGAAGCCATATTAATGTTAGTAAAGTTATTTAATCGTTGTACGAGCCAATATACTATAACTATAAAAGTTTGTGCATTCTTTACTTAAATGAGCCGTCAGTTAATTACCGTCACGCGCTAAAGTGTCAATTTTAACTAGTGCAGCTCAGACACCGAATTGTGCGTAGACTCTCTTTACAGCAAATACAACAAATTAAAACAGTGCAGTGGTTTGGACTATTATTTACAACTACTACCAGGCCACCGTCTACGACGAAAGGCCCAAACAATCGTCACAGTATTTACAATCTTAAATCGTACGGTTAAGATATAATAGGTCTTTACCTATGAAATTGCCGTATTGCAGTACAGACTTTTTCAAACAAAAAAAGTTTTGATTGGCTATGAATTCTAAATTCAAATTAATTTTGTTTTAAAAATATGACATTCTATTTACAATATAAGTCTTTTGTTTATTGATTAGCGTTGTATTTTCATTACATTTCAACATTTTTCCTCATAATGGATACTTTGAAATTTCGTGTAATTATAGAATATGAGTTCCGTCGTGGCACCAACGCGGCACAAACGACACGTAACATCAACGACGCTTACGGAGAGAACTGTACAAACGAACGTACAACCCGTTATTGGTTTGCTCGGTTCCGTTCTGGGAATTTTGACTTGAAAAATGAACCTGGTGGTGGTCCGGAAACTTTGGTCAACAATGATGAATTAAAGGCGATTGTGGAAGCTGATGAATCTCAATCTACAGCTGAGCTGGCAGCAGCTTTTGATGTTAGCGTCAAAACAATATTGGTCCATTTGCGACAGATTGGCAAGATAAAAAAGCTTGATAGATGGGTGCCCCACGAACTTAACGATCGCCAGCGCAACGTACGCGTCGAGACTTGCCTTGCGCTGCTTAACAGGCACAGAAATGAAGGAATTTTGAACCGAATTGTTACGTGCGACGAAAAATGGATTCTTTTTGACCATCGAAAGCGCCAGCAAGTTGGTTAGATCCTGGTTCGGTACCAAAGCAATGTGCAAAACGAAAAATGACCCCTAGAAAGGTGATGGTCACAGTTTGGTGGTCTAGTGCTGGTGTGATTCATCATAGCTTTTTACAAAACGGCGAAAGCATTACTGCAGATGTGTACATTGAAGAACTGACCACAATGATGGCGAAACTTGCACGTGTGCAACCAGCTTTGGTCAATCGGTCGTCTCCACTGCTACTTCACGACAACGCGCGACCCCATACTGCACAACAGACCGTCTCTAAGCTGCATGAGTTGGGTTTGGAAGCTCTCCCTCATCCGCCATACTCACCAGATCTTGCGCCTACCGACTATTACTTTTTCCAAAATTTAGACAACTTTTTAGCGGGAAAAAAATTCAATTCCCGAGAGGCAGTACAAAACGCCTTTGAAGAGTTTGTTGTCTCCGGTCCTGCTGATTTTTTCAAGAAGGGCATCCATAAACTGCCACAGCGTTGGCAAAGATGCATTGATTGCAGGGGTGATTACTTTGAATAAAAGAAATAAATAAGTTCGAAAAAAAAATACTTTAACTTTTTTCAAACAAAACGGCAATTTCATAGGTAAATCATAAAGCATAATATAAGCTCATGTCATGGCACAGAATGCACTGCAGTATCTATGGCAACATTTACAAGTTAAAACCGCCTCAGGTTATATCTTGAACACGTCCCGAACTCGCAACCAAGCCATTAACTCGGCGAGATAACAGTTAGACAAGTGTCAACCGCAATTTATCTGCTATTGAACTGTAGTACTACTTTTATTGCCTAAGTTTTCTTCATGAAAATTGTTACCGATCTCAGAACATTACGGTTTCGTACGAGTTCTTTAGTTCATTTAAAGAAAATAAATAATGCTGGGCTGAGAGTTTATAGTCAGTCAAACTACTTCGTTTTGATTATGTAAGGTTGTAGTTGTGAAGAAGTTAGTGCAACTCTTTATGTATAATATTGTTCCACTAAAAAATAAAAATAAATAATAATAACGCCCAACGATCACAGACATAGATCCTGGACTCTAACTAGGATTCTTTGTGTCTAGGGAACCCGTAACTACAATGACCATGGTCCCACAACACCCTAACTCAGTACAAGTATTTGCGCTTTTTTTGTGCACAAATACTTGTCCTTTCGCGGGAATCAAACCCGCCGCCTCCAGGCCGATCTATTCAACCACTACATTACAGAGGCTGGCTTAAGTTTCAGCTTCAGCCTAATTGTGTACATGATAAAGAATTGACTTTATAATAAGGAGCTTCGCCCGCGGCGTGGCCTATGGGAAAATAATTCAACCACCCATTTCACCCACTTAAGGGTGGAATTTCGAAAAATCCTTTCTTAGTGGATGCCTACGTCATAACATCTACCTGCATGCCAAATTTCAGCCCGATCCATCCAGTGGTTTGGGCTGTGCGTTGATAGATCACTATGTCAGTCAGTCAGTCACCTTTGAGTTATATACATATATATATAGAAGATAGAAGATACTTAAGATACTTCGTTTTTATACGTGTAGTTTGTCCTTCTAAGTCTTTTTCACCTTGCTTTTTGAAATCTCAGTTTGACACGTCTTACGACTACATCAATTTAGGTAGACGCTTTCGTCGATATCCGAAATGGTAACGGGCGTCCCGAATCCCGATCCCGATATAGGCTTGTATGTGGCCCCGAACAGAGCCGAGATAGTCTGGGACTAATCGAGCCATTCCTGTAACGGGTGCTATAGCCAGAGTGAATTCAACTGTAATATTTAGATAAAAAATATTTATACAATGGATGTTTGAAAGAAAGAAAGAAGAATAGGATTTGGATTATTTTAAAACAAAAATCTTAATTTCTCAATTCAGTTGTTACATATTTGTGTTCTTTAATATTGTTTACAAATTTTTGACTGGCCCGATAGCTTAGTTGGTAGTAAGAGCCTGCCTTCTGAACTGTGGGTTGTGGGTTCGATTCCCACCCAGGACAAACATTTGTGTGATGAACATAGGTGTCTGTTCTGTGTCTGTGTGTTATATTGTATTCTATGTATGTATTTACAAACAAAAAGTATCTAAGTATTGTATCAGTTATCTGGTTCCCATAATACAAGCTTTGCTTAGTTTGGGGCTAGATGGCACTGTGTGAAATGTCCACAAATATTTTTTTTTTATTATTTTTTTTTTAAATATGCACTTTATTAAATTAGCTAAGGACCTACGCTTATTGGTATACCTACAGTTTTGTCACTTTTGTAAAGGTTAAGTTTTATAGGTACGGTCTGTTCCCATATGCAATGCGTACTATATATAATATCGTATTTACAATCAAATGCAATTAGCTTTAAGTACCCACCTTTATAATAGAATAGTAATTAGTTTTATGTCTACCATGTATATCTCATATTAGTGAATTGTATTCTTTTAAGAAATAAAGATCTTGAAACAGAAAGATTCTTCATTAGATTATTTTATTTTTAACTAAATGTTTTTTTAGGTAGCTCTACAATTGTTGTTACAATTAAAAAAGCCTCTAAGAAATCAATGAAATGCCTAAAATGTTATGCTAATCCTACTTCCTACTACTAATATTAAAAATGTGAAAGTTTGTGAGTATTGATGGATGTATGAATGTATGTTTGTTAGTCTTTCACGCAAAAACTGCTGAACAAGATTGAATTAAATTTGGAACAAAGATAGTTTATAACCTAAATTAACACAGAATAGTTTTTATCCCGACAGTGTTCCCATGGGACAATGACCGAATACCACGTGGGCGACGCCGCGGGCTTGTTACGCAAAAACTACTGAACGGATTTGGATGAAATTTGGAACACAGATAGTTTATAACCCGGATTAACACATAGGATACGTTTTATTCCGATGATATGTTCCCGTGGGACGCCCAAAAACTACTGAACGGTGCTAGATGAAATTTGGAACACAGTTTATATTAACACACATCTAAATTAATCACTTAAATTAAAATTGATTTTTAGACATTTTTAGCGTTCCATACCAAAACGGTAAAAATTAAGGAATATCGATAGGTTATATAATGAATGAACACATAGGTTACTTTTTATCCCGGGTAAAACCGCGGAGCGCAGCTAGTGATTACATATAAATGACTAGCTTCTGCCCGCAGCTTCGCCCGCGGCATGGCCTATGGGAAAATAATTCAGCCACCCATTTCACCCTCTTAAGGGTGGAATTTCAAAAAATCCTTTCTTAGCGGATGCCAACGTCATAACATCTACCTACATGCAAAATTTCAGCCCGGTCCGTCCATTGGTTTGGGCTGTGCGTTGATAGATCACTATGTGAGTCAGTCAATCAGTCACTTATCACTATCAGTCACAATAAGTTACTGAATGATTTGACGAGCTGGCCGTTCACCTGATGTTAAGCGCCACGGCTGCCCATAACAGAATAGTTAATAATCATAATTGAGTTATATATATTTAGATTCATTATGTTACTCTTTCAGTTATTTGTCATACTATTTATTGAGTATAGCTCGGGGCTCCAAAGCCCAGCCAGCTACAAGATTTAGAATAATGGGTTGGGGCTTGCGGTACGCCTACTATATGTACAAGCAACTTGTGGTCACTCTATTGTATTGGTACTTCTATGACTATATATTCGTTGGAGAGACTAGTGTGTATAGAAGATGCATTCTAAGGTGATGTCAAAGTCAAAGTCAAAAGATTTATTGCAAAGGCTATTTTTAGCACTTTTACAAGTCAACATTATAATAGGTATAATAGATAATTAAAATTAAGTTATTGTACTAATTACATTGTGCTTATGGTCAAATATTACATAGCAAGCCCATTACAATATATGAGTTTGATAAAAAAGTTTCCTTCAACACTACTGGTGCTAGCAATCCAGGTCAATGCAGAACAGAAAACTCCGATCCGAAACTTCAATAACATCTGTAAAGAAGCTACAAGAAACTTTACACTGGTGTATTTTTTTTCTACTGAGTTTTACAATATTTATAATTTATTACAGTTGAGTATGTAATAGTTGGTAGTAACCCTGCCTTCTGAACAGTGGGTTGTGGGTTCGATACCCACCCAGGACAAACATTTGTGTGATGAACATAGGTGTTTGTTCTGTGTCTGGGTGTTATATTGTATTCTATGTATGTATTTACAAACAAAAAGTATCTAAGTATTGTATCAGTTATCTGGTTCCCATAGTACAAGCTTTGCTTAGTTTGGGGCTAGATGGCGTTGTGTGAAACGTCCCCACATATTATTATTATTATTAAATAATATATATATATATATATATATTACAAAAGTAACCACCCACACTTCACACCGGTGCAAGAAGAATATTAAGTTGATCTTAATAAACATTATAATTTGTTATGACTACATTTACTAAGGTACTTATATTTTTTATATTACTGCTGCGGTCGGTAAGGACTGCGTCACTGGCCACGATGATGATGGCCAAGAGTGCAGCATAGCGCACGTTCAGGCCGTCACAGCACGTTCAGCATTGCAGCCCTTGATGGACAAGATGGAAAAAATATTATAATAATAACGCCTAACGATCACATACATAGATCCTGAACCCTATCTAGGATTCCCTGTGTCTAGGGACCCAGGAACTACGAGGACCATGTTCCCACAGCACCCAGACTCAGAACAAGTATTTGCGCTTGTTTTTTCTATGCACCAATACGAGTACTTGTCCTTGGCCATATGTCCACCAACCTGCCGAGGACAAGTGGGTTGGTGGACATATGGCCTCGAATCTTGTGATACGTGAGCATGCTATTATTTTCCTTTACCAGATTAATTTTCATGTAAAAGAAAATTTTAAAACTGAAATTTGTTATCCTTCGCCGTTGTAAGTCTAAATGTAAACTTTGTGATAACTTAAAAAGTCACTGGTGGTGGGGCTCAGTAGGATTAGAACCTATAGACATATTTTTTTTAGGTTATAATATTTTTTTAAAATTATTAACAAATATAATGTAAATAGAAATAATATTAATATAATATGAATGCGAAATAGAAAGATGAAACGAAAGTAACTGGCTGGCTTTCTATGAGAGAGAGAGAGACAGACAGAGAAACACGCGCACGCCGCACGGATTCAAAAAGTGTCGTTACAACTTTTGGTATTAAGTGTCGTTACAACTTTTGGTCATTTTTACGTAGCCCCCTTTCGCAACGCGCGGTAAGGAACTTTATTCCAAAAGGAATATGTGGTACCATAGCCACATGTGTAGAGCGAGAATATGTTCAAAAAAACAAAAACAAATCATTCTATTTTTTGCCATATTAAATTATTGATAGAACAGCGTAGCATAATAACAGATACCTTAATTCCCAGCTGATCACTTGATCAGCCCGCTCGCTAATTAATGACGAACGGTTGGTAATTAGTGCTACGCAGGAACTGCGCTGTCTAATTTAGCGGGCCGATTTGTTACAGCTAGATTTAGGCAAAATTAAGTACTTGTGCCATTTATGATTTGTGTACAGTCCATACTCCAGACATACCAAATATTCGATTTTTGCTACAAACAAATAGAGGTGCCTATTAAATTTTTATGCCACAATTGCTTAAAGTGTTTTTGCCAGCCGAGAAAACGTCATAATGTTCTAGAGTTCTAGGTTCTGGGTTGAAATTCCATCACCTTGATACATTAAAGTAATTTTTGACACACATCTGACGTTCTTAGACGATGCCAGCGTTTTTCCCGAATTATGAATTATCCGAGTTAATTGTCCACACTTTCCCTTAAATTACACAATGCTCATTATAATCACTTTTTGTTTCATTTGCTATGTCCCTAATGTTTAAGTCAGTTAGATCAAAGTTGCTAGGGTAACCCTATTGTAGAATTATTTAACCCTAGTAGTTTGTCAATTCTTCAATGCAGACATTAAAACAGTCATCACAACTATAATATAAATAAATATAAATATTGGTAGACATTTCACACAGCGCCATCTAGCCCCAAACTAAGCAAAGCTTGTACCTTTGGAAACCAGATAACTGATACAATACTTAGATGCTTTTTTTTTGTAAATACATACATAGAATACAATATACACCCAGACACACACACAGAACAAACATCGATGTTGATCACACATATGTTTGTCCTGGGTGGGGATCGAACCCATAACCTTCAGTTCAGAAGACAGGGCTACTACCAACTGAGCTATCGGGCCAGTAAATAAATTGCGTGACTAATAGACAACGTAGACCCCAAGCAGCTGGGCCTAGACACGGGATATTTGGTTTTTGTTAGTTGTTAAGGAGGTCAATTATTGAGTTGTGAGGATATTGTATGAAGAACCTCTTTGGTCCACTAAAAAGTATTATAAAGGTCTATCGATGGATCTGTTTGTACCTTTATAACTATGGGATGGAGTTTTGGCGGGAAAGCGAAAAAGATTGCGTCACCGCATTGTATTATTTTCCAAAATTTGTGTTATTTTCAGTGTTAGTGCATAAAATTGGTGGCATTTTATTCGTTAAGTGCTGGATTACAGGCGTGAGTGTGGGAAAATGGTATAATGATGGTGAAACGTTTCTTTTCGTGTTGTTTCCAAAACTCCATAGAAGCTTCAAGTAAAGTTGCCACCACTTTACTAGGAGTATGACTTTGACTAGACTGACTTGAGTATGACTTGACTTGATGACTTCGACTGTGACTTGACACATATTTCCGTGAAATATCATTAACTTGATAAATTATTAATTACTTGACACTGGCTAAATACACAATAGTGTGGAGCCAAAACATAAAAAAAAAATCTGTGGGATGCCCTAGAAATATATAAAAGTGAAACGTCTGTTTATTTGTTTGTGTGACGTACACGTCAAAGCAGAACCGATTGGAATGAAATTTTGTACACTACACTACCGAGAGATCTCGGGGGAAAATTGATCGTCCAGGGTCCACGGGGCGCCTCTGGATTGGTATTGTATAAAACAGTGAGACTTCACAGTGCTACACACTGTTAATAATACAGTGAAATACAGTGTTTTCACTTAGTTATGTAGTCTATGGACTCATTAAAATGTGTAAAACACTTTTATGTCAAAAAAAAATAAGCTCAATATTTTTGTACGTATTTTTCTTCAGTCAAAACGATTATGAACATTATCTCCTTCTGAAATTAATATTCGGTGACTTGACCTTAAGCGGTTTAAGCACTCACTGGAAAGGATTATTCTCTTCCCCGCATTAATAATTAATAAGATAAGCCTTAAAATAACGGTGGACCATTTAAGTGCCCGTACCTATCTTGAATGAATAAAATTGCAATCAGACCTAATTGTATTAGTACCTAGTGTATTGTTTTGGATTTTGTTAAGTTTTATTTCATGTTTCTTACTTTGTTTTTTGTAGTATATTAAGGTGTGTTGCGTCCGTGATGTCATGTAATGGGTGCCGGCTGAAAATCAGTAACCGAGGTTGTTGTTTGCAGCCACAGTTGTATGCTGAGCCGGGACCTATTTCTGACATCGCGCAGTATCGCATATTATGTTTTTATTGTCTTTGTATTTAAATTACGTATGCGATATTGTGCGTCAGGAATAAAGTTTATTTGATTTCATTTTCATTTCATTTCATTTTCATTTCATTTCATTTATTCATTTTAGCATTTATATTTTAGAATTTTTTTTCGAAAAAAAAAAAAACACTCAGTTTTCATCAATTCAACCGTAATATATTTTGTTTTCTCAGAAGAAGTAGCCAGAAGTATCTTCTTCTTCTTCTCCAATTGTAAACGTCACTTTTTGTGGCGGTCACCCATCTAAGTAATAACCGCAGCGAACGTAGCTTCACTTTCCGATCGGTTAGGTACGTCTAGTCATCTTTCGCTATGAGCGCTCCTGCAGTTATGTTACATGTAGGTATTGTGGTTGTCAAATAAAGCAATACGATATCTTTGACCGGCCAGCAGAAAAAAGGGTTTTATTTTCTCAAATATTCAACCAACCCTTAATAAGTCGCAAACAATAAGAAAAACGATAATTATTCTTGCAACCCTTGTATCTCTGGGCCGTAACTACCTTGCAAAGACGTAAATAATACCTCGGGACAAAAAATAATGCCGTGGGACAAGAAATAATGTTCACAGAAGGCGATTTGCCTACGCTTTGTGAACATTTCTTGTTAAAGAAACGGAAAGTTGATAAAATTCAACGGAACTTTATGCTGACATTATAATTATGTATTTTAAGTAGGTTAGTGTTTAAGTACTGGTTTAGTTGTTTTTCGCATAATTTCATTCGCAGCAGTCTGACAAACGATAAAAAATTACACTCTATTAGTAAAAAATTAATAAAATTTCTACTATCCTTACTTATTTATAATATAGAATATTAGTGTGAAGTGTGATTTGACTGACCGTCTAGGTCAGTTGGTAGTAACCCTGCCTTATGAACTGTAGGTTGTGGGTTCGATTCCTACCCAGGACAAACATTTGTGTAATTAACTTCGATATTTGGTCTGTGTCTGGGTCTTATATTGTATTCTATGTATGTATTTACAATATTTACAAACAAAATGTATCTAATTCTAATATATCTAATATAATCAGTTATTTGATTCCCAACTAACTAACTATCTACAATAATACATTCTCAAAATACCGAAATGAGGCTTAAATCTCGAGATTTTGAGTCTAAAAATGGTTTATCTGTCACAAGAATACAGTTCGCTTAGCATAAAAACATTATTATATTTATATTATTATATTACATTTTTACAGTAATTGTATAAATTAGTTCTATATTTAGTATTTTAAAATAAAATTAAAACATTTTGAAGCAACTGAAACTTACATAAACCTTTTCTTTTACCTTATAAGCACTTTTCATTAAAATGACGCCGTTGAAGTTTAAAGTCAATTTTCTCGAAACTATCAATTTGACAGTTAAACCTTTTTTATTCTCAATCCTTCAATTGTGAGTGTGACATCAACAAGGGGTAGATGCTTATCTACCCAGAAAATCCGAAATTTTTATGGGAAATGGGAATAATACGGGTGCCGCCATGAATCACCTTTATATCAATTAAATAGACATTATAAATAAGTAAACTATCCATTAACTGTTAATCAAACCCTTTTATCCTTGTACAGATAAAAATATCTACCTTATTCAGTAAGAAAGAGTTCGACAAGCCCACCCCTAAGATTGATCGTTACAGAGAACACACAAAATGAACAGTGGTTTTTATTTAGCCTAATCGAGTTTTTGCGAGATGTAATATTGTGATCGCTCAGTGGGTGGTCGAGTGGATTTCTTGCGATACATCGTTTAGTACAATGTTAGGTATACCTACCTACCTAGTATTGGTAAAAGATTTATCTAGACACGCAAAGTTGTGATTTACAGCATCATTTTAGAACTAAGCATTTTTATTACTACATCAAGTAAAATAAACTTATTAGATCGTACTGGGCAAATTGTGTTTTTTTTTTTTTTACTTTTCTGAACGTCTGTTCTGTCAGTCTTACATATGGTGAGTCAGTTCCTAATACATCCCCTCGTTTCCTGGTACGGGCGGTAGACAAAACTTTTTTTGTCACCTGTTTTACTCTAATTAAGTGTGAAGCAATCATGTAGACATTTTTTGCATGCGAATTTGGCTATATTGTTAAATAACCTTAAAGGAAATTGTCAAAACTATCCCGTGGGTCTTCTAATAGAGTATTTGGCTATAGATTCTTCACTTAAAGATAGTTACGAGCCAGACAGGCACTAGAGTATGCCTATAACCACTCGCTATAGTTGTAGTTAGATTACGGTGAGAAATGGAGGTTTGAATTGATGTGAACCTCTTTGCGAGTCCAGAAAAATATATTTACCGAGATGAAACGCCCTCATCCTGTATTTAACCAGCCGTGAAAAAGGCAGAGATAAGAAAGGGAGGGTTACTAGTGGTTTTATAAAAAAAAACATGAGAAATTGGAAAATATTTCAGAGGTCGTAACGCCCCAGGATAATTAATAAGTACTCGTTGTATTAATAATATATAATAATAACAATAATAATAATGCCCAACGATCACATATACGATCTTGGACCCTAACTAGGATTCCCTGTGTCTAGGGACCCAGAAACTACGAGGACCATGATCCTAAAGCACCCAGACTCAGAACAAGTATTTGCGCTTCTTTTTCTGTGCTCAAATACTTGTTCTGCCGCAAGAATCGAACCCGCCACCTCCAGGTTATAAGCCGACTTACTCAACTACCACACCACAGAGGCTGTCAACTATTAGTACTATTATAGTATTAGCCCAGAGACAGCAAAGCGTCATATTTAATTTTAATAGTAATGCTCGACTATCCGATCTCATCTCGCTGCCGTCATTAATTACTCAAATAAGTGACTTCAATAATGGTATTTATAAACGATCGCTACTTTGCTTTGGAAGAAAATACAGATAGACAATTGCAGACAGTCGTTAAGACAAATCAAAGCAATCAGGAATCTTAAATATCTGTTAACAGAAGTACCAGAACTAACCTATCTGACCACACATGAAATAGGGGGATTTTAATTTATCATGCAACATTATTTGTAGCATAATAATGATTAGTCATTTTTTTGTGATAAATTAATATAAAAACCAGAGGGAAAAGTTTTGGCGGGATAACGATAAAGATCGCGTCGCCGCATTGTATTATTTTCCAAAACTTGTGTTATTTTCAGTGTTAATGCATAAAATTCGTGGTATTTTATTCGTTAAGTGCTGAATTACAGGCAAGAGTGTGGGAAAGTGGTATAATGGTGCTGAAACGTTTCATTTCGTGTTGTTTCCAAAACTCCATAAAAGCTTCTGGTAAAGTTGCCACCACTTTACTAGGAGTATGACTTGACTAGACTAAACTATGACTTAACTTGATGACTTGGACTGTGACTTGACTTGACACATTATATGATATTAATTAACTTGAGATATTATCAATTATTCGATTCTGGCTAAATACACAAAAGTGTGGAGCCAAAACCAAACAAAAAAAAACCAGAGGGCTGGACCTGGTTGTTACATTAATTCGTCTCATTTGTTCTTACGTCTCGTGTAGGCAAGTGGCCAGTGGCCTAATGGCTAAGACAATTTTCATAAAATTTTGCACACAGGTTGCTTACTCTCGAAATCAACAAATTTCTACTTTTTATCTCGGAAAATTTAAAGCTCCTGCGGGAAAATGGGTTTATCGCGAGTGAAGCCGCGGGGCGCCTCTAGTTAAAAATAAAAATACGTATAGTTCGTAACAATTTAGTTACAAAAAATGTTAGCAATATATATTTTTTTTATTACACTCAGTTCCATTTGGCTCCAATCTAAGCAAAGCTTGTACTATGGGAACCAGATAACTGAAAAAAACAAATTGTAAATATATACATAGAATGCAATATAGCACTCAGACAGAACAAACATCATCAAATAAAGGATTGACCTGGGTAGGAATCGAACCCACCCACAGTTTAGACGGTAGGGCTACCATCTGAGCTATTGGGTTAGTTAAAACAAAAATGAGTAAGTAAGTACGTATCTATTAATTAAGTATAACTTGTAACAACTTTTAAAATAGGTTATTAATATTATATCTGAATAGCCGTTACGCCTTACTGTTCAAGGATATCTTATCTTTCCCAAAAACTCATTTGGAACCTTGCCATAGGTGTCCTTCGGGGACGTCTCTTCGGCTACGTCATTCAAAGATGGATCCTAAGGGATTCCTACTGTGAAAGTTTTGAGAATATTCTGTATCTATGCGAGCATGAATATACATAATACTAGTTTGAGGCACTGTGCTCTAGATATGCGTTCAGTCAAACTATATTCAGCTACTATCATAATCTATACATATAAAATTCAAAAAAGTAAAAAGTTCTGACTGACTGAATGACTGACTTATATATCAACGCACAACCTAAACTGCTGGTCCTAGAAACTTGAAATTTGGAGAGTGTCTTCTTTGTAAAGTGTAGGTATCCACTGAGAAAGGGTTTTTCGAAATTCCATTTCTAAGAGGGTGAAATTGGTGGTTGAATTATCTATGAATCATTTTCTTCTACGTTTCCTATAGGCCACGCGGGTGAAGCCGCGGACAGAAGCTAGGTAACAATATAAATTGTAATGTCTTATTTTTAATTTAAATGTTTGCTGTTTAGTATGCACACTAGACAGCCTCTGTGGTGTGATGGTTGAGTAGCTCATAGCACGGAGGCGGCGGGTTCGATTCCCGCAGCGATTGAAAAAAGTATTTGATTGGAAAAAAGCGCAAATAATAGGTCTTTACCTATGAAATTGCCGTATTGCAGTACAGACTTTTTCAAACAAAAAAAAGTTTTGATTGGCTATGAATTCTAAATTCAAATTAATTTTGTTTTAAAAATATGACATTCTATTTACAATATAAGTCTTTTGTTTATTGATTAGCGTTGTATTTTCATTACATTTCAACATTTTTCCTCATAATGGATACTTTGAAATTTCGTGTAATTATGGAATATGAGTTCCGTCGTGGCACCAACGCGGCACAAACGACACGTAACATCAACGACGTTTACGGAAAGAACTGTACAAACGAACGTACAACCCGTTATTGGTTTGCTCGGTTCCGTTCTGGGAATTTTGACTTGAAAAATGAACCTCGTGGTCATCCGGAAACTTGGGTCAACAATGATGAATTAAAGGCGATTGTGGAAGCTGATGAATCTCAATCTACAGCTGAGCTGGCAGCAGCTTTTGATGTTAGCATCAAAACAATATTGGTCCATTGTTACAGATTGGCAAGATAAAAAAGCTTGATAGTTGGGTGCCCCACGAACTTAACGATCGCCAGCGCAACGTACGCGTCGAGACTTGCCTTGCGCTGCTTAACAGGCACAGAAATGAAGGAATTTTGAACCGAATTGTTACGTGCGACGAAAAATGGATTCTTTTTGACAATCGAAAGCGCTCAGCAAGTTGGTTAGATCCTGGTTCGGTACCAAAGCAATGTGCAAAACGAAAAATGACCCCTAGAAAGGTGATGGTCACAGTTAGGTGGTCTAGTGCTGGTGTAATTCATTATAGCTTTTTACAAAACGGCGAGGGCATTACTGCAGATGTGTACATTGAAGAACTGACCACAATGATGGCGAAACTCGCACGTCTGCAACCAGCTTTGGTCAATCGGTCGTCTCCACTGCTACTTCACGACAACGCGCGACCGCATACTGCACAACAGACCGTCTCTAAGCTGCATGAGTTGGGTTTGGAAGCTCTCCCTCATCCGCCATACTCACCAGATCTTGCGCCTACCGACTATTACTTTTTCCAAAATTTGGACAACTTTTTAGCGGGAAAAAAATTCAATTCCCGAGAGGCAGTACAAAACGCCTTTGAAGAGTTTGTTGTCTCCCGTCCTGCTGATTTTTTCAAGAAGGGCATCCATAAACTGCCACAGCGTTGGCAAAGATGCATTGATTGCAGGGGTGATTACTTTGAATAAAAGAAATAAATAAGTTCGAAAAAAAATACTTTAACTTTTTTCAAACAAAACGGGAATTTCATAGGTAAAGACCTAATATTTGTTCTGAGTCGGGGTGTTGAGGGACAACGGTCCTTGTAGTTTCTGGGCCCCTAGACACAGGGAATCCTAGTTCAGGTTCAGGATCTATGTATGTCATTATTATTTTATTTTTTATGTAAAAGGGAGCAAACTAGCATACGGCCCACCTGATGGGAAGTGGTCACCGTAGCCTATGGACATCTGTAACACCGGAGGGGGCGTCACCAATGCATTGCTGCCCCGTAGGTCTCTTTTAACCCTCCTTTTAAAGTACTCCATTTGTTACTCCGCGGAAAGACCGCATTATTATTATTAGACTATTAAACTTTGCAATGCAGCATTTGCATACACGGGGCCCAATTACTAACCCACAATTCCTTCAAGCATGCAATCGCATGCATCTTTATAATATTACCCATAGTTTTCGGAGTAGCCAACCTAAGGTACCTACAATAGATTTTGCTAAGTAACTGGCTTGATTGATGGTTATCTCAAGTTGTTCTGAGCAGGATCTCAAGGGGGTTTACCTATTTTATAAAGCCACTTGTATTTATATCCCACGTTTAAGGGATTAATAAATTGTTTGTTGCTTCTAGGTATTTACTATTACGAATTTTCCTCCAAAATTCATCGTTATACCCATATAAAATAACAGACAAGATATTGGTGGAAAATTTGGGACAAGGATTGAGAACGGTAAATTAAGTCACTTTGACTAACCTGTTAGCTCAGTGGGTAGTGGCTCTGCCTTCTGAACTGTAGGTTATGGGTTCGATTCCCAAACATTCGATTCGACAAACATTTGTGTGATGAACATCGATGTTTGTTCTGTGTCTGGGTTTTATATTGTATCCTATGTATTTCTTTGCAAACAAAATGCTTTGCTTAGTTGGGGACTAGATTTTTTTTTATGTTAGTGAATGATGTGACGAGCTAGTCGTTCACCTGATGTTAAGCAACACGGCTGCCCATAACAGAACACTGTCACTCGAAACTTCAAAATATAAAGTTTCGGGTGAAACTACACTGCGCACAACATCCTAAAACATCCGCACAGTCGTAATAAGATTGCTCGACTGTGAGATCAGATCATAAAGTCTCATTTGCCCAGTAATTTCACTAGCTACAGTGCCCTACAACCGGAACACAGCAGTGCTTGCACACTACTGCTGGCGGCAGAATAACTGGCAAAGCGGTGGTAGTAAAGTCCTACCACCTAGTGATAGATGGCACTATGTGAAATGTCCACAATTTTATTTTATTTATTTTGTTTATTTGTTCATGCAATGTTCTAATCAGATTTTAGGGTGTAAAACTGTAATCTGCACTTAACTTGGAAGAGTGACATTTTCGATTTAGTTATCCGACAAGCGTTTTAGTTGCCAGCGCCATCAATCTTCGGCCCCACAGAGAGTGAGAGAACATCGATAATAAACTTAAACGAAACTATTCAAGTATAGTTACATAGGTATCAAAGCGAGTAAAATCAGAAAACACTATATTATTTGTTGCTATACTAATTTGTTTTAAATACTCTATTGATATATCCATTTTCCTATATGCATCAGAATGACTGCTAACCTAAACGTCCAAGTAGACAAATCGATCGTAAAGCGAAATGTCAGAATCGTATTATAGGTATATATATGTCGCATCCGATCAAGATGGTGTTTAAACGGAACGAAAGCGCACCGATTGGTTGGCGTTCATCTACCAACTTCACACCGGTGTGCTTGACAGAGTCGATATTGTCGTCTTGCTTGGCGTGGCGGGCTCTCACTTGCTTCCTAGCTGCCACGAAGTACAGACTACTCGGAACTGTCCTACCGTTTCCTTAGTAACATTGTTGTTTACTTACCAAATCAGTGTGAAATAAAATCAGTGTTGTGAACTTTGTCTTAGTATCATTGCTCGATTACCCACCGTACGCCCACATAATGTCTGATTGTAACGGACAAATTCTTGACGATCCGACATATATATTGTAATTGGCCTTCTTTATATGTTTACTTTTCCTCGTACCTGTATGGAACAGTTGTGCCAGCAACCCAAGGCAGTGCTCCGCTACATGCAGGAGCTGGGCTGGCTTGGGTAGATGCTGGCAGGGCGCAATGCACAATTACACCCCATGTGGGACGTCAGTACAGGCCTTACCGCCCCCAAAAATTAGAATAAGATTATATATGTATTGTTAGAAATCCTAAGTGGTTTTAGTTTTAAAAAAAGTAACCTAACAATCAACCTAAAAATATTTATTAAGATTTATTAAGGACCGACAATAATTAACAGCGTGATTTTATAAAACGTCCGTCGCCTCTGAGCGCTGCCCGAAAAGTCAGCCCGAGCCTTCTTCATCGCTCGTATATATACTACGCCGCCTGCATCAGCTCCCGAAGTGAAAGTATTTGGTAACAGTATAATATATACAATATAAAAAAAATATAGCTGTGTAGCAGAATGTCGGAATCATAACCCTTGTCACGCTGTAAAGAACGGTAGAGACCAACAGCATTGGCCTGCTCAAACAGTCACAATCGTAATATATTCCCATATAGCTACGAGGCTAAGTAGCATGTCAGAATCGTAAATATTCACGTAGCTTAGATTACACAGCAGAATTTTAGATTTGTAACATTTATCGAACCCGCCACCTCCGGGTTATGAGCCGACCTGCTCAACCATTAAGCCGCAGAGGCTGTCTACTCTATCTCTGTCTTATGTGTTTACTTTCAACTTAAGATCTGTATCTAATTAAGAGTAAAAAGGGTTTGACAGATTTTATTATTTTTAGGTAACTAAAAGGTGTGCTTGGTTATTTTAATTAGTAGATATTCTAAGTCTTTGATATTATGCTGTTTAGGAAAATTGCCATTATGATGTATGATATTTTGCTATTTGGGCAATTTGCCTACCTGGTCGTTTTGCTTCAGAGTCGTTTCAATACGAATAGACTTTTTATCTAAGCCCTAGAGCCCTACCAACCAAGTCGCACAAGCTCTTTTTTGGTAAAAATTAATTCGGCATTCAAACTTTACCTAATTTAGGTCCCAGGCGACCGCTGTCAAAACTTTAACACTATCGCTGCCTCCCGTCGACTGCCGAGTACAGTCAGGATCAAAAACCAGACACTATAAAAATTGTTATTTGATAATAATTACAATTCCTTCAACTTTTGCCTAATGTGTCTATGCGTGACCTTATAGGTGATGAGAGGCAAGTGGTGACCATACATAATATGAAATTATTTTAGCACATAGTAACTTTATTTAAGTAACTAATATTGTACAAATTTACTTGTATTTAGAATAATAGTTTATTAAAAATTAGTTTATTTATATAGTGTCAAAGATTTCTTAGTTTAAGTTGTGTAACTAACTAGGATTGCTTGTGTCTAGGGACCCAGGAACTACGAGGACCATGGTCCCACAACAGCCAAACTCAGAACAAGTGTTTGTGCTTTTTTTCTGTGCACAAATACTTGTCCTGCCGCGGGAATCGAACCCACCGCCTCCGGGTTATGAGCCGACCTGCTCAAACAACACACCACAGAGGCTGTCATTGTCAACATAACATTAAAAATTCGTATTATTGTGTTGTATGTCCGGTAAAATTACAATTTAGGCGACATTAACATTAAACAAAGAAAAACATAGTTATACCGGCCGATAGGTCGAGCTAAACTAAAAAAGTATTACTTCAGTCGTGTGGTCTAAAGCACACTTTGTTTTAAAATTCAATTATAGTACATCATGCATATAAACATGAAATAATTTGGTGCGACATGGACTTATAAGGAGTTAATGAGAAACAATAAGTAATAACAATCCACTGTAATGGAACAACACCCATTAAATTATGCACTAGACTGTGCATGTTAAAAAAACTTCTGCACAAGTTAAATAGCTTTTACACAGTTGGTTGGGAGTTAAATGCTGTTAAAACAGTCTTGTTGCGGATGGGTCCATGGCAATCACAAAACTTTGTTGCTTTGTGGGACACTGTACTTATTCACAAATAGTGAAGCCACTTAAAGTTAATTTTCTGGACGAATTCCGGCGTTGAGCTTATCTCACCGAAATTGTAGACATTGCAAGTAATTTAAGCATTAGCTTAGTCCATTAAAAGGTTATTTTCTTAAGCTTCTCTAGCGAGTAACAGAGCTACTGCATAATCACACTATTAAAAAGGCGAAAGTTTGTATGTGTGTATGTTTGTTACTCCTTCACGCTCAAACGGCTGAATGGATTTGGATGAAATTCGGTACCAAGATAGCTTATACACTAGATTAACATATAGGTTACATTTTCGCCTGGAAAAGTGAAATGTTCCCGTGGGATGAGCAAATAATTATAATACTTTTTCTCCGCGGGTGAAACCGCGGGGTGCAACTAGTGGCTTTATAACAAAAATTATATAGCTCCTAATAAAATAAAACGGTGACTAGCATTGAGTATTATAATCAGTATTGCGCTTATTATTGCTGTTCGCATAAAATCTAAATAACAAATCATTATTTTCGTAACACATTGCGTTAGATGCCAATGCTCAGTTCAAACCCAAGCCAAAATTACGTTATCAAAATTATTATTTGCAAATGTTTGAATGGCACAAAAGCAATTCAAGCGAATGGATGACTATAAATTGACTTATTATTATAATCCTACGTGGAAAGTATACATAATCGGATAACGAGGGACAATTCATTTGAAAACTAAATGAGAGTGCTACTTAAAATTTCTCCGTGGTGATCAGTGAAAATGAATAAATAGTATTTACACCTTTACACTTGTTGACCTTGCCTAATACTATGTTTTACCCCGTTTCTTTATATACTTTTTGAAAAAATTATACCCTATATAACCCATGGAATTTTGGATTTTCAAAAACCCTTTCTTGTACACCGCTACGACATAATAGGAAAGCACCCTCTAAATATCGAGTCACTGGATCGGTTTTAGCTCTACGAAGTTTGTCAGTTAATCAGTCACTCAGGAGCAAGCCATGAAAATATACATTTTCATTTAAAAAATAAGAAAAACCTCCTTCTAGTTAAATTTACCAACTTAAAATAATTTACTCCCTGCGCAAGTCTTAGAAAATATTCGCGATAATTTCTGCTTGTATTCTTTGTTTCATTATTCAATTGATAAGTAAAAATGTTACTAAGTAATGAAATATTCCTTTAAGTTTTATCTCTATTTAGTTTTTTTACCTTTACGCTCCAGGTCATGATCTCTTGAGTGATGAAATCTTGAGTGCTATAGACATAAATATCGCAAAATATAGAACGTAATCATCAAGAGATTTAACGCCGTTCGCTCACGAAAGTTATTTGACTACTATTAAAAATGAACAAGAAAATATATAATTTTCATAAAGCAGCTTAAAAATTAATGTGTCAATTAAAAAATAAGTAATACCGGTAAATAAATAACGAAGTAGTACGCTTTTCAATTTTTATCGCCTGTCCCTTTCTCAAAACAGTGGAGGCATATGAAACCATATGCCAAAGAGATTGTATGTAGAGCTACTATAGAGGCCACAGTTTAGTAATGAAATGAAATGGAATCGAACCCGCCGCCTCCGGGTTATAAGCCGACCTGCTCAATCACCATACCACAGGGGCTGTCTAATTTATATTATATATATTTTAATTTTTGCCATTCTCTGACTCTAAGGGTTATTATACCTATTACCGTGTTTTTTTATAAACTGTCCCACATAATTATTAAATTAGGGGAGACAAAGAAAAGATTAGGGGAAAAGGCCGAATTCACGTAATTAACTATTCGTTTGAAAAAAAAAAATGTTTGTGAATTCTTTTGTCATTTTGAGGCTTTTTGTTCGGGAGAACGTTTAATCTAGTAAATCGCTTTGTGGGAGAAAAGCTTTGGAGTATTATTGGCTTTTTTTCCGTTTGTCCCAAAAATTCGCTGAATAATAGCGGGCCGCAAAAATACACAACTTTCTTGGATACTGAAAAACTGAATTTATTTTGAAAGTTGAGACTATTTCGAAAATAGTTCCGGCCAGTACCGTCGAAAGACGCCATAAGGACGCGTATCTTAAGGAAGTTAGACATCAAGAGCATGGGATATATCGGTCTAAAAGTTAAACCTAACCTATGTAAAATCTGAACGCGGTGCGAGATAGTAATGCTATAAACATGCTCATTGCTCTATTTATAAAATATTACAGTTAAAATCGGGCTATCTTTCTAAACCTTTTTTCTAACGCGATCAAAATATAGCTCATAAGGGCACCAGCAAAATGTTTTCTTTCAAATTCCTCAGAGAGATCTACAAAATTGCCTTCATGTATTATTTATTTTGGGAGTGGAAGCGAGATGGTTTCATACACCTACACATTGTATGGAAAAATACATTTTTGTTGGAGGTGGGTGAAGGGTACAACATACCTAAAGCACTTGTCACTAAACATTTGGATACTTGTAGGATAAACTCTCTATTCCTGCAGGTATCCCAATATTTAGTGACAAGTTCAGAGGTAGATTACTCTTTGGTAATACCGAACTCCGCGATTTTATAGTTAAAGAGCTTGTAGAGAGTTGTAGGTAGCCCTACATCCTGGACCTTAACAAGGATTCCCTATATCTAAGAACCCAGGAACTACGATGGCACCACAACACCCAGACTCAGAACAAGTATTTGAGCTTTTTTTCCGTGAACTTGTCTTGCCGCGGGAATCGAACCCGGGTTATGAGCCAGCTTGCTCAACCACCACACCACAGAGGCTGCCAATTACACGTTGATATGACAATTATATGTACCTATATTTACAATGTCACATTATGAGTATTTTAAAATAATCGTACTTGATTTGAGTTCATTCTACGAATGGATTCGGAATCGTTTCATATATAATTAATATCACACTATATATATTATATAATATTATGGAGGCGAAAGTTTGTATGTGTGTTTGTGTGTATGTTTGTTACTCCTTCACGCTCAAACGACTGAATGGATTTGCATGAAATTCGGTGCCAAGATAGCTTATACACTGGATTAACATATATAGGCTACATTTTATCCCGGAAAAGTGAAATTTTCCCGTAGCAAATAATTAAAATACTTTTTTTCCGCGGGTGAAACCGCCGGGCGCAACTAGTAATTAATAAAACATAATAGGATAGGTATTAGCTCTGGTAATACAATAATCAAGGCTGTCTCTGACAACGTCCAGAGTACTATTTACTTATTGGATATTTGTGCATATGAACGACATAAACACGATACACGACAGTGTGTAGCCGTCGCCGTTTGTCGTTTTTTTTTGTATCTCTTTATTCGTTTTATTTTGTGTTTTCCTATTATTTGTGAATGGTGATTTTTCCTAATCCTTTGATATTTTATTTTATTTCTTATGAGTCTATCGCCTGCATTAAATCATTTTTATTTCATTTATTAGGAATAAACAAAACATGTCCTACGCAGTAGTAATCTAGTAGTGTCCTAGTCAATGGCAATGAGATGCGAATCCAAGCGATGATTAATAAATGCTTTTATATATTTCTACATCAGTTACTTAGGCGTGGTATTTCTATAATCAGATAAAATATATTAATTGGATAAAACAAAGTGAAAACAATAAAAAACAATTTTGTATAGTGAAAACTGCAATAATAGTGGTACTTTTGACGTTATATCTATTATAAAATTAAAATGCAAGCGCCCTTACAGGGTTCATGTACCTACTATACTAGTTGTTAAGACCTAACATAATATACAAATTGTACATGAATGCAAATAAATGAATATGATTTATTTTTTATTTATTTATACATTAGTAAATACAATACAAAATAATGCAATGAAGTCTGTCAACAGTCTGTCAGTCAACCTGGATGCGCAAGAATAGAAATGGTCGCGGTGCAGTAAAGATTATAATAGGTTAAAATACGTACCTATACATAAGAAAAATAATAAAAATGTAACATAATTATAATAATTATTTTAGTCAGATTATAATTTGTGTTGTATAAAATGTATCCAGCCATTGTAAAATTGCAGCTTAGTCAACTAAATGAATTATCCCAATTTAGTTTAGTTCACTAAGTTAGATTAGCAATTAATAAAAGAAGGACGAGAAGAAGGAGGTAAATGAATTAGCTAGTCAGCAACAAAACTTTTTGTTAATTTTAGTAATCTACTTTACTAAATACGATTATACTATACTGAATTATTCAGACGTCTTAATTTACTAAAGTGGAATAAGCCCTTTAGGAAAGAACTGCTCTATCTATATATATATAAAACTCAAAGGTGACTGACTGACATAGTGATCTATCAAGGCACAGCCCAAACCACTGGACGGATCGGGTTGAAATTTGGCATGCAGGTAGATGTTATGACGTATGCATCCGCTAAAAAAGGATTTTTCGAAATTCCACCCTTAAGAGGGTGAAATGGGTGGTTGAATTATTTTTCCATAGGCCACGCCATGGCGGGTGAAGCTGCGGCCAGAAGCTCGTATTTCTATATAATTAAATCAGCATTTTTCAGGTTAACCTACCACTTATCAGAATTGGACGGCTACGTAAACAGCTCAATAAAAAATGCCATGTAAAGTATAGCGTAGTTTGTTGCAGCCTAGTAGACTCCTGTATTATTATTGTAAGGTAAGTAGATAGTTTACTAATAGTTTCTTAAATTTTTACTAGCTGCGCCCCGCGGTTTCACCCGCTTGGTAAAAGTTTTCTTACTTTATTATTTTTTTAATTTATAAGAACCTTCTCCTGACAATAATAAACACAAAAAAATAATTAACGAAAAGGTTCCATTCGTGCACGTTTTTCATTTTCCATTTTTATATAATAGTAGATTTGGTGTTTCAATTAACAGTTTATCTATCTAGATAAAGAAAAAAAAATTGTTATTGTTATACTAATATATAACTACTAATATATAATTTTAGACTTTTTATATTAATATTGCCTATAATGTTCACCTATGTCTATTGTAAAAATTTAATGAAATTGATTTTATTTTATCTTCCTATAATTTTGTACTCGCTCACATCAAAAAAATATTTCTAATAGAAAATTCGCAAGCTGTCTTCACCTATAATTATATCGACACTTAGCTATATATTATTATTAATTTAATTACTGAAGCATGAATTGGTGTTTGTTATGTTGGTGTTCAAATAAATAAATAATACTAATAATAATTTGTGTTCCGGACGACCGAGCCACCAAGGACAACGAATAGAGTCGCATAATGTACATAGAAATTTAAGTTGATTGTTTACATGTTTAAGATAATTATGTTATACCGTTTGTTTGTAATATTTACTTGGCAAATAAATATTTCCGGCCAATGGGTTTCATTCGGGGCAACAAAGGCTTCATAACAGGCAATAGGAGCGGGAAAGGGAAATAGGTAGAATCTAGGCAAACGATTAAAAACTAGGTAGGCTAGACAATAGCTTAGTTTCGTCCCTTTCCCGCCTCCACATCTCTCGCTCAGCCCCCCGTCTCTCTCTAGCACACTATTGCCATCTCCCTCACCAGAGCCGATCTATGATTTGCTAGGCGACAGCGATACGGCCGCCACTAGTCGCCTACATAGACCACGGGGAGATGGCATAAATATAGAGAGACGAGGCCCACACGAACACTCCACTGCTGGCAGCGAGACGTAAAACACTCTCATAGAAGAAGCCTGACTCCGCCCCGAAGAGACCCCGCTGACCAGATTCTTAGTTTCATACAACTCTTTTCTTCGAACAATCCCAGCCTTAGAAAACGAGCCCCCGGTTCGGTGACGAGTCCGACGCCCGCCTTTACAGTCCACGTCGAGAAACACCGTGTTGGACTCCCGGATCGGGACGCTCCGTTTTAATTTGTAAAATATTAAACAAACAGTAACGGTGCCGGCGCATCCTACGGTTTTGCTTTTTTTAACTATTTTTGTATTGTTTTAATATCAATTATAGTAATAAATAATTAACATACTAGTTGCGCCCCGCGGTTTTACCTGTGGATGAAAAGTATCCTATGCGTTAATACAGCATATAATCTATCTGCATTCCAAGTTTCATTAAAATCAATTAGTAGTTTTTGCGTGAAAGAGTAACAAATATCCATGTATACCAACTTTCGCGTTAATAATATTAGTAAGGATTAGTAGTCACTATTTTTAACAATATTTTTACCTATATGATAACTAGAAAACCTCATTATTTACCGAGATAAAGAGTATCCTATGTTAATATTGGTAATTTGTGAGCAAAATTTCAGCCAATTGCCGTGACAACCACACCAACAAACCAAAAAATGCAACGTTTGACTTTTATATATTAGAAGGGATAGTTTTGTACTAACAAAACTCAATACTTAAACTTAATAAGAAAGTCTTAAGTGGTCGTTTTGAGCCACATTACAAGGTAAAATAAATATGTGTAAACATTTTACACAGCGCCATCTAGCCAAAAACTAAGTTTGTAATGTAAAAATCATATAACTGAATACTCAAACGGACAGAACAAACATCTATGTTCATCACACAAATGTTTGTCCTGGGTGGGAATCGAACCCACAACCTACAGTACAGAAGGCAAGGTTCAGTAAAAGGTTATCTTCAATTAACTAACATGTTACTTATCATCGGGTCCTAATTGACAGAATAAAATCTCAATTGGTTCGACAACTGTGTGACAAGGGTCTCCGTTACCGACGGTCACTTTATCAGCTCTAGATTCTCTCGACCGCACAATCATTCAAGCTAAGTATTACTAACTCTATCGTCGAATGGAACCTTCTCTCCTTACTTAAAACGGATTTAGTGGATATTTTTGAGGTAAATCTTTACGCATGCTTGACTTTTTTTATGTTTTGGCTCCACACTTTTGTGTATTTAGCCAATGTCAAGTAATTAATAATTTATCAAGTTAATGATATTTCACGCAAATATGTGTGAAGTCACAGTCGAAGTCATCAAGTCAAGTCATAGTCCAGTCAAAGTCATATTCCTAGTAAAGTGGTGGCAACTTTACTTGAAGCTTCTATGGAGTCTTGGAAACAACACGAAAAGAAACGTTTCACCATCATTACACCATTTTCCCATACTCACGCCTGTAATCCAGCACTTAACAAATAGAATGCCACCAATTTTATGCACTAACACTGAAAATAACACAAGTTTTGGAAAATAATACAATGCGGTGACGCAATCTTTTTCGCATTCCCGCCAAAACCCTCCACGCTTGACTTGGGGAGTAAGCTAGCAAGGTGAACGGAAGTTCAAAGTTGTTGGTTAACGTAGATTTCCATTGTCAAAATAAAGATAAAAATTGAATAATGGATATATCATTGCAACACCAGTATACTAACAGTTTATATGTTAGACAACAGTGAACCACGGTTATTTATATCTTTAACTAAAGCACCCTCTCCATTCACCCGGGCAATTAGGTCAACCACATTTATCCGGGTTCGGATACCGTTTGATCCGGGATCCGAGACCGGGTTAGTAGCATGCAGTATCGTTCACAGAGATTGAGAATCGTTACATCCAAGGTTGTTTTAAGCTACATACATTATAATATCCTTTACGAAAAGATGTTAAACTGCCTTCAATTGCCTTAATATCATACTGAAATGTATGAAAATGATTACATATTTGTTCCAACTATTTTGATTTAAAAACCAAAGCAGTGAATATTTCTTATTGGCTTCCTTTTGTGAAATTCAGAACAAATCCATACGATTAAATTGAAGCAAGAGATACAATTGTCAATAAAAATATACCTAAAGATCTCGAAGGTGCTTCATGTCTGTACTCTCTACTTACCTACAGAGCTATATTTTTTTATTAATTTCCTAGTAAACAATCATTAATACTATTGCTATTATAATAAAGGTTGTCTGAAAGAGATCGTTTTTTAGCGAAAAGACCGTCCATTGTAACCTACTTATAAGCTTTCCTGTTTTGTATTTCGTCATCTTGGTGTCAATAAAGAGTTTATCTATCTATCTATCTATAATAGTAGGGACGATGTTATTGCTTACCTATATCACGTCACACCAAAACTAAACCAAATCAGCAAGCTATCGGGAAATCACACCAACCAATAATGGCTATATTAAGGCTCTGAAGTGTTCAAGGCGCTACCGTCGTCACTCGTCACATTAAAACAACCTTATCGCATGTCTAATGTCCACCTCCATTCTCAGCCAAGTCCCGGACCAGTCATGACGCAAACTGTGTTTATCATCTTGTGCGCTCTAATAGGAACGAGTTATACCACAGGTGAGAAATCCATACTAATTGTAAATACGGTTTCTTCGTCTGTTACCTTTTCAGGACTGTTTAGTTCAGACGAAACCGATTTTGCTTTTACTAGGTGGTAGGACTTTGTTGCAAAGTTCGTCTAGGTAGGTACCACCGCTTTGCCAGTTATTCTGCCGCCAAGCAGTAGTGTGCAAGCACTACTGTGTTCCGGTGTTTGTTACTGACGACCTGTTTAGTACCAATAAATTGACCTCAAAAAAACCTTAACGGGGAGGGTTAAGTTTTTTTTTCATAAGAACTCCTAAATTCAAAACTTTAACTGAAATTTAGAAGGAAGTCGTAGGTATAAGCTAAAACGATATTTTACTCTTATGTCAATTGCCGTTGTGTTCTAGTAAAATTATTATTTTATTTTAATGAAATTTTATTACATTGTTGGTATAATAATCTGAGTTCATACGTGCGGAGCCGCGAGTCGTATCTAGTATAAAATAAAAATAGATAGACTCTATGTTGTGTTTGCTTTTTTTCTTTCTTTGTTTCTAATTTAGACTTGTGAATAACACCGTAGATTATGTGGGCACCCGTGATTCTTAAAACCGGGCGTCACGTACTTCTAAATATATATAACTCAAAGGTGACTGACTGATTGACTGACATAGTGATCTATCAACGCACAGCCCAAACCACTAGACGGATCGGGCTGAAATTTTGCATACAGGTAGATGTTATGACGTAGGCATCCGCTAAGAAAGGATTTTTCGAAATTCCATCCTTATGAGGGTGAAATGGGTGGTTGAATTATCTTCCCATAGGCCACGCCGCGGGTGAAGCTGCGGGCAGAAGCTCGTTATTTACATAAAATATCAACGGTTTAAGCACATTAGATTTAAACAAGCCTTAAACTAGTGTTAAACTGCTTTTTGTGATTGTTAAACTCACGTTTGACGTCTGTCTAAGCCTTGTTTATGTATTTGAGGTAGCATGGCTAGTTAATATTTATACTATTTATTATTAGATCACTATAATTTTTTTTTGTTCGTCAATATGTATTGTCGTGACTGCAGTTAATAAAACCACAAAATATGTTACACGAGCAAAACAAATGATTAAAGAAACTCATAATGAGTTACGAACATGATCTTTTATCGTTAACATATCGACTTCGTGACTCATTGTGGTCTCTTTGAATCCATCGTGTTCTCGTGAACACAATAATTTCAAAGAGCATATTATAACAGATACTATTCAACGAAATAGGTTTACTAATCAATAACTTTTGTTTTAATTAAGAAGTCTATTTTAAACAGACCCTGAATGCGGCCCAGGCGAAGTTTTAACCACCTGTCCAGATATTTGCGACACAGACGTCTGCCCAAAAAATGAAAACTACAGTCTATCATCTTGCAAAAGCCAGAAGGCATGTCCAGCGCCCGCCTGCAAATGTAGATTTAATTATAGTAGAGCCAATAATGGCACTTGCATACCGACGAGGGAGTGTCGTAAGTATATTTATTTATTCATCAATTAGACGGCCAAAGCCAATTATCATAAAAAATAAAATATAAAATACAAAACAAAACATAAATCAAAATTACTTACATATAAAAATAAATGAAATATCATATCACTATCAGGTGCGCTCAATGCTCTCCTGATAATTGAGCGCACCTGATAGTATAAGTATAAGTAAGGCTTCTCGGTATAGCAGAACGGCCGCGCGCGAGTGTACGGCACTTCGACACTACAAATAATCTATATTAAAAATAATATAAGAAAAAATAAATAAATAAAATAATATAGGAAATCCAGTCGATTTTACTTTTATTTCCCTTGCAACCGCATTTCCGTGCACCCGCCCCAACGAGGTGCACAAATCGTGCCCTGGTTACTGCCCAAGCGACGATTGCTCTCAAGCCTTGATCGATGAGCAGTGTTTATTTTTTGGCCTTATTGTAGTAGAGTGCCGTCCTGCTTGCAAATGTATGGAAGGATATCGGAGGAAGAACGGGATCTGCGTGCCTTTCTTTGAATGCCGTAAGTAACAGTATTCTATTGGGATATGGGCGTTATCTCACACGAAGTGCTAAAATTGTAAATTGTAAAAGTGCTAAAATTAGCCTATTTGCAATAAATCTTTTGAATCTTTTCTTTTTTTTTTCGGTCTACCGACCTTGACATCGTCGCCGGGTGGGCGGGCAGGCTTTTAAGGCGCCCAGCCAGGGCACCCTTGGGTTGCGAGCCTCGGCTTGAGCCGCTGTCGGAATAAGAGGATCAAGAAAACCACTGGAAGAGTGGACTCTATGAAAAGTCGCAACCGTTTTAGTTAACCTGTAGGGAGTACGTCGATTTCGCCGGCGGGGTCAGTGTCTGATTGTGTTATGCTGGTATCATATACCAGTGCCGAAAGCGGCACCTGAGCCAGGAGGGCTAGACTGGTCTGGTGATCTTAGCGCAGCCGATACTATGGCTGCTATAGGATCGTCCGGGTCGCTCAAGACGTGTTTAGGGCGGCGACGATGGGGTGAATAGGCCATAATTCACTACGCTTGCCTCGTATCAGTTGGTGGATGACACGTCATGTTCTCGAAAGCGAGTGCAAATTTTGTACATAACTTGAAAGTCGTTGATGGTCTTCGTCGATCGTCGCAGGGCGAGATTTAAACCTGCGTGCGTCGTCGGTTTGAAAATCGCACGACCGTGCGGCACTTAAACAGTTATAAAATAACTTTTCATTTTACCAATGTATTGTCTTTTTTTTTTCAGCTGGAATGATGAGAACAGAACACTGGCGACGATTATTCGGAACTTTTACTGAGAACATAAAAAAATAAACATTACTTAGATATATCGTTTCTGGTTTAGTTGTTCCCAGAGTTCTCGAAAAATCTAATTCCGCCAGAAATACGACGAAACACAAGAATTGAATCAAACAAATACAAGTGTTCGTGTCCATCCTGAAGAAAGAAAATATAGCAAGAATGCAGAATGCAGTGCACAGAGAGTTAAAATAAGTGCGTAACACCAAGACTCGTCGCAGTCGTACTGTCCACGAGGACCTTCTGTACAAGAATTACAACAAGAGCGATAATGAAAGCCGTCAAAATCCTCGCGAATGCCCTTGGTACAAAGAATTATAAGAGCATGATTCTGAAGCTTATCAGACTACTTTCGAAGACCCTACATACAGATAATTACAACAAGATAGTTATATTGAAGCTCATCGTACTGCTCAAGAAGATTCTTTGTACAGAGAAATAGAACAAAAACGAGATAAGAATAGTCGCAGAGATGCACGTTATAGTAGATACAAAACTTAGAGGCTCTTGACTAGGTATAAAGTATAATAATAATATATATAATAATATCCAAAAGGATTGCAACCACTCTTGCTGCTGATGCGGACGTTTATGCCACAAAGCTTCTGTATGCTGTGCCAGGAATTAAAAAACAAACAATTATGATTTTTATCGCATGTGAATCTTTTTCGTTATCATGAATACGTTAAAAATATGGAATATGAGTACCGTCGCAGCAACGACGCACAAGTGGCATGCAAATGATGTTTACAGAGAGAACGAACAAACAAACGAATCACCTGTTAATGGCTTGCCTGCTTCCGTTCTGGAAATTTCGATGTGAAAAATGAATCCCGTGGTCGTTCGAAAACTTCGATCAATGACGAATTAAAGGCGATTGTGAAAGCTGATGATACAGCTGAATTAGCAGCAGCTGTCGACGTGAGAATCAAAAAATACTAGTCCAGTTACGTAAAATTAGCGAGGTAAAAAAGTTTTACAAATGGGTGCCCCACGAACTCAATAATCTCCAGCGCGAAGTACGCGTCGAAACGTGCCTTGCACCGCAAGCAGAAGCTTTTGTTATAAAAGTGTCACTTATAGCATTATGAAATACTTAAATTGATCAAATTACATCACAGATAAAAGTCAACAACTAATAAATAGAACAATTTCATTGTATTATATTAAAGTCAAAAATAGAAAAAAAATCTGTAAGCGACTAAAATGTATGGTCGATTAAATATTGAAATAATTTATGCTTGAATGCGTGAAGATCATTGCACTGTTTTACATGGCTTGAAATTTTATCATAGATTTTTGGCCCCATTGCAAATACACTTTTTCTCATATAAAACAGTTTTATAGTTTACTTTATAGACAACATAACAAAGTCCGATTTCGTGATTTGAATACTATTTTAAATAAAGATGGCTGTTGTCTAATAAAGAGAGCTAATTCAAATATGTATTGTAAGTGTAAGGTTGCACATTGCACGTATACATCTTTTTTTACCCCTGAACACTTTGTCCCAATTTGATGCATTATCCCAAAATATTATAGCGTACCTACCTTAATCTAGAGGCGACATACCCATGATACGGCGCGAGTACCGTTGAGAGGTTTACTTTTTTTGCTAACATATAGACTATACGAAGATAAGCCATTCTTTTTACAAACTATGTGGCTCTCGAATCTATGTCGATTAGCCACTTTAGGTTATTATCTATGTGTAGTCCAAGAAATTTAGTTGTGATAGTGGTGTCTACAATCGTACCATCATGTTGTATTTGAGCACCTAAAGTTTGATCATTACGTTGTTTAAATCCCATTAACTTTGTTTTACCTATATTACTATATATTTATATTCAGATTATTACCTATTAACCATTGAACTGTGGACGCTAGTTTAATATTTATGACATTCTCATCATTAAAAACCACTGCGCAGTCATCAGCAAATAATGTAATTGGGCTATTAATTGATTTAGGCATATCGTTGATATATATTAAAATTAAAAGAAGTCCAAGAATACTGCCCTTAGGAACTCCAATCTTTATTGATCTACAAGAAGATTTGAATTGTGTTTCATGTTTAGTTTTTACTGATACACTGGTAATTTGCTTCCTATCACTTATGTATGATTTGAGTAAATTTAGAGCATTACCCCCAACGCCATTGATTTCGAGTTTCTTTATAAAAGTTTCATAGTCTACAAATTCAAAAGCCTTTGACATGTCCATAAAGAGCGTGTAGACTGGTTTTTTTGTATCTATTTAGGGTAACATAAAAAAAACATGAATTGCTAAGTTGATTGGTATTCCGGCAAAAACGTATTGGTAGCCACATAAATTTAGCGTGAAAGACTGAGACATTGTCATATTTTCGTAAACTGAATATAAACCTTTTGAAGTCGTTCAAGTTTGTTCAGCTGGACCTCCGTGAGATCGAGGAGATATTGTGCAAGTATAACTTTGGTAGCAATCGCTAGAAAGTTGCGTAGCCTTCTAAGGGAGCCCCCCTAGACAAACACCTTACGACTGACAGCTGCTAATTGAGGAACTCAGACAGCTGTCTTGCGTGACACATGGATTTTTCACTTGGAAGCTGTATGGAATAAAAACCCCGTCAAATATGATTTTAGGTAGTCCAGCAAAAACTATCCTTGCAATCATATAACGTAAACGCAGTAAACGTCAGATAACATTTATTATGAGGCTGTGAAACAGAAGCTTCCAAAGAACTAGGTACTACATAATATTAGGTCTTTACCTATGAAATTGCCGTTTTGTTTGAAAAAAGTTAAAGTATTTTTTTTTCGAACTTATTTATTTCTTTTATTCAAAGTAATCACCCCTGCAATCAATGCATCTTTGCCAACGCTATGGCAGTTTATGGATGCCCTTCGTCAAAAAATCAGTAGGACGGGAGACAACAAACTCTTCAAAGGCGTTTTGTACTGCCTCTCGGGAATTGAATTTTTTCCCGCTAAAAAGTTGTCCAAATTTTGGAAAAAGTAATAGTCGGTAGGCGCAAGATCTGGTGAGTATGGCGGATGAGGGAGAGCTTCCAAACCCAACTCATGCAGCTTAGAGATGGTCTGTTGTGCAGTATGCGGTCGCGCGTTGTCGTGAAGTAGCAGTGGAGACGACCGATTGACCAAAGCTGGTTGCAGACGTGCGAGTTTCGCCATCATTGTGGTCAGTTCTTCAATGTACACATCTGCAGTAATGCTCTCGCCGTTTTGTAAAAAGCTATGATGAATCACACCAGCACTAGACCACCAAACTGTGACCATCACCTTTCTAGGGGTCATTTTTCGTTTTGCACATTGCTTTGGTACCGAACCAGGATCTAACCAACTTGGTGAGCGCTTTCGATTGTCAAAAAGAATCCATTTTTCGTCGCACGTAACAATTCGGTTCAAAATTCCTTCATTTCTGTGCCTGTTAAGCAGCGCAAGGCAAGTCTCGGCGCGTACGTTGCGCTGGCGATCGTTAAGTTCGTGGGGCACCCATCTATCAAGCTTTTTTATCTTGCCAATCTGTCGCAAATGGACCAATATTGTTTTGATGCTAACATCAAAAGCTGCTGCCAGCTCAGCTGTAGATTGAGATTCATCAGCTTCCACAATCGCCTTTAATTCATCATTGTTGACCAAAGTTTCCGGACGACCACGAGGTTCATTTTTCAAGTCAAAATTCCCAGAACGGAACCGAGCAAACCAATAACGGGTTGTACGTTCGTTTGTACAGTTCGCTCCGTAAACGTCGTTGATGTTACGTGTCGTTTGTGCCGCGTTGGTGCCACGACGGAACTCATATTCCATAATTACACGAAATTTCGAAGTATCCATTATGAGGAAAAATGTTAAAATGTAATGAAAATACAACGCTAATCAATACACAAAAGAATTATATTGTAAATAGAATGTCATATTTTTAAAACAAAATTAATTTGAATATAGAATTCATAGCCAATCAAAACTTTTTTTTTGTTTGAAAAAGTCTGTACTGCAATACGGCAATTTCATAGGTAAAGACCTATTATTTTATAATGTTATATTAAGTGTATTTAATTACTCATTCGAACCATAACGTTGTAATACTTTGACAAGATGGGTGTTTTTATAATATACACAACATACATGTTTTATGTTATTCTGTTTTTTATATTTCTAGGTAAGTCTTAATTTTAAAGTCTATTTCATATTGAGTGTTATCAAAAAAAATGTTATTTGTGTCTTGTTGTAAGTTTATTAGGTATCTATATGTGCCTACTAGTAAAGGCGCGACTTCGCACACCTGACGCGATCAAAACCATTTACATCTAGAATCAACTACTAAGTAGTCATGTATGAAGGTATATTAATTTAAAAAAGAGAAATGCTTTTCTTCCGCAATCCGATATCTGAATAAAGATTATGTAATACAACTGTAACTGGGCTAAATCGCGTACTGCAATGCATGTAATGCAATACGCAATCACTGAAACCACTGTGTGTGGTTCCTAGTGGTTTCAGTGTTTGCGTGATTCTTTCTTTATATAAATGATGAAAACAATATATCTTCCGCAAGCTACATTTTATTTTTGAATTTTTATTTTATAAGTAGCCAAGGTTCGTCAAACCTACACTAGGTTCATTATTTTCAAAAACGGCCAGGTGCGGAATGCACTAATCAATAAGGAAGTAATTTAAAGTAATTTATCGATTTTTTGTGATTTCATGACGTAAGGTAATGTAACGTTTATGGTGTATTTCAGGATTGTCTTGAGCACCGATTGTTTCGGTCACATATTATCAAAATTTGCCGGTAAATGGCCGAAGCAGCAATTTGCCTCCCATTTGGGAGGATATCTCTCATTGGAACCATTTGCCAACACTCGTGCACGTTCACAAATACTATGGATAGTAATCCACTCTTATCACACATTAAAATTAAAAATACACGGGTTATGGAAAAAGATTGAAAATTCACATCTGCCATTTTTGGATTCGTTTCAACGACCTATCTATGTATGTCTATTGTCGAACTAGGAGTAGGTACGACATACGACTATATATAAGTATTAAGAGTTAACGCGAGTGTTGAGTGAACCTGCACAACGCAAGTAGGTACTAATTACCAACTTAATAACTATTTATAGACATATGATTCATAATAGCGATGTTCTCGTTCACTAGTCCTTTATTTTACCGTTCATATGGCGAAATTTTTTTAAAATCGTTTATTATCGTAATTACTGCATCGCTGGGTACGAAGGCGGCGGGTTCGATTCCCGGCAGGATAAGTATTTGTGCACAGAAAAAAAAGCGCGAATACTTGTTCTGCGTCTGGGTGTTGTGGGACCATGGTCCTCTTAGCTCCTGGGTCCAGACACAGGGAATCCTAGTTAGGGTCCAGGACCTATGTGATCGTTGGGCGTTTTTTAAAAATTATCATTATTATATTAGTTATTCGTGATTGTGTCAATACTACACTAATACATTGTAATCATTTATCATTCGCCTCGTGTCATAATAATTATTTTAACGACTAGCACGTTGCTTGCTAATAAAAAAAAAACAAGTTTATTGCCAGTAGTTCTACAGGGAGTAACAAAAACCCTGTTATATCCGCGAGCTGCGTATCCAGTGTCAACTCAAGGTTGTTGTAATACTAGTTCTATTTAAATACGAGACATACAAAACTTACGTGTGCTTTTTATTAAAACCTTTTATGCCGTTACTAAAAATGTTGACGACCTCAGATATTGACAACATAGGTACTTGCACCACCGACGCAGCCTGCTGCCTGTTGCCCGCACCCCGCACCGCCCGCCATGCTACGCTAAGTCTATTCACCGCGCATACCTACTGCGACGGAACTAGAGGCCATTCCACAGATTACTTCTTATGCGTTTTCCATACGTTTATGTGCCCTATACCACATACCACAACGTTGTAGGATTGCGAGACCGTAACTTAATGACGTAAAAGGTCTCTTTGACCAATAGTGGTAAGCACACAAGTGCTGCGTGCCGTTCTGCCGCACTGACATATTCTAATCATTTTACGTCAAGCAAAGGCTAAACAATCGAATTCACGTGTGATTTTGTATTGTTAAGAAACAAGATAGGTACATCATTTTTAGCTCTTAAAAGAGCTTTCAAAAACACATCACACAAATGCTTCTACCAAGGCACATTAACATATTGTAGTATTCGTCGTTAGAATACGACATCACACTCGACACTAAATTCGCGACGATCAAACTGGAAACGACTAAATTGCATGAGAGAGCACGTGCGACTGAATGTAAGCCGCGGGCCGCGCCGCACCTATGCCGAGTGATGCCACGCCGCCCGCGCACCCCATGTCCCCGTAGGCACACAGGTGTAGGAGCGGCATCCTACAAAAGAGCCGACAAAGGCGGCCCCCGTTTGTCGGTTCCGCGTTTGCTCTTCCCTTAGTTACTTAGCTATTTAAAAATAGGCACGGCTTGTGTCATAAACATTTTTGGGAAATGGTATTATTTTTTTGTGTTTAGATACTGCGTGTAACTTCAGATACGTATAACTTAGGTATTGTTAGACATTTTTATATGACTACTTGTAATGATCTGTACACATACTTCATTTATTTAACAGGGTTTTTGTTACTCCCTGTATAGAAAGATAGTAAATTAAAGTAACTAGGCAAACTGTACATACATTTAATTTACTATTTATCCATAAGTAAGTATGTAGGTACTTATGGATAAATATGCCACTAAAACGTTAGTGTAATGTTAAGGTAGTAAAACACCTTAATTTTCCTTATATGTATTATATTAAGAAAATAATAGTACTTACTTAAGTTGTTAATATCGTGTTGATGGCAGTTAAATGTCGTATGGTCCCACAGGGCTGTAGCTAGAGTCAAATTTGAGGTATATTCTTCGAGGCTATTCGTAGACAAATAATGTCTGTGACAGAATAGGAACATGGATCTAAGATTTTTTATCTCAATCTGTGAACAGACATTATCTGCCCTCAAAGTACGGGCTCCTAAATTAATCACCATGTATATCACTGACCTCTAGGTCGGTGATGTACACAATAGCTATTCGTAGACAAAAATAATGTCTGTGACAGAACATGCGCAAGGATCTAAGATTTTTTTATCTCAAACTGCGAACAGATATTATTTGACCTACCTTCTTCTTCTTCTTATTTAAGAGTCCAGCTCTTGTCGGTGGAGTAGTCGCAATAGTTCTCGGTCTTCGGCCAACGTTTTAACCTCCCTGTACGACATGACATCTATTTTTTCTTTCATTTGTTGTGTTGTGTTATGTTTTTCATAAGGTTGTCATGTCCTATAAGGTGGCCAAACATTTTTCCTCTTCTCGCTTCTATTGTCGCTAGTATGTTCCATTTTTCTTAAACCAGGGTAAGCAATTCTTCATTGGTTTTTCGCTCAGTCCAGCTTTTTTTTATTTTATGTTTTGGCTCCACACTTTTGTGTATTTGGCCAGTGTCAAGTAATTGATAATTTATCAAGTTAATGATATTTCACGTAAATAATGTGTCAGGTCACAGTCGAAGTCATCAAGTCGAGTCAGAGTCAAGTCATAGTCTAGTCTAGTCAAGTCATGCTTCTAGTAAAGTGGTGGCAACTTTACTTGAAGCTTCTATGGAGTTTTGGAAACAACACGAAAAAAAAACGCACTATACTCATGCTTGTAATCCAGCACTTAACGAATAAAATGCCACCAATTTTATACACTAACACTGAAAATAACACAAGTTTTGGAAAATAATACAATGCGGTGACGCGATCTTTTTCGTTTTCCCGCCAAAACTCCAGTCCAGCTTATTCTTTCCATACGCCTCCAGCACTACATTTCAAATGCTTCCAGCCTTTCTCGGTCTCTTTGGATCATCGTCCATGTCTCGCTTCCATACAAAGCAATGCTCCAGATGTCAATTCTTATAAAACGTTTTGTTAATGATTTTGAAATTTTAGATTTAAACTTGGATTTGACCTACCTGCCTACCTTAAAATACCAAAAATATTGGTATTTTTAAGGCATTGTGATTTCAAGGTAGGGCATTGCCCAACAATGCCCCTTAGCTATGGCCGTGTGGTCCCAGCGTAAGAATAGGACCTCCCCAGCAGTTCCAGCGGGTACCGTAAGAGAGAGCAGATAAAAAGGTTGATGATGATGACTAAGTACCTCTCTATATAGAAAACAATCTATATAGAAAAGCAGTCAGGTAGCAAGGATAAAGGTTCCGCAAAATAATCTAGACATTAAATTTTTTTTTATTTACTTGGTTTTCAACAGATGCTACACCGAGCAGAAGTTTATCGTCAGAGTACGAGTACGCGAATAGTGAGACCTATGCAGAAAATTTAACTCCGTCAGGTAACACAGAATATCAACTGTTGTGATGAAATTCAACCAGTTTTGATAGCGGAGCTTGTATCCCTGCCGAATCTTGCCATAAGTATTTCTAACTAATCTTACAAATAGCATTTTTCAAGCATATATGATTTTTTCATACACATCATACAATATTTTACAATAACGAAAATTGATAGATGGTTAGCAGTACTGATAATATGCAATTTAAACCACTTTTTTTTGTCTCGACCATATGAGAACTCGTGATGGCTTTTGAATAATAGGCGCGACATTCTAATATTAAATTTAGTTCGTTCATCAAAGAAATCAATTGATATTTGGAATAAATTATTAAGTAAGTAACAAAATAAACACAAAGTTGCTGTGAAGAACTTCATCTGTCACGAAAAAAATTAACTCAATTCAAAACCATGACTAGTTAAACAAACACAACAATCAGACAACTAACAACGCTATTTCATTTGTATTCTTAGTAGATATTTTTATAGATATTTGTTACTTATGTTTTATGTTTTTCTAAATTATTTTACAGTTGCACCCATATGTGGTGAATTCGAACAGTTAAACGAATGCACGAGCGTCTGCAATACCGACGACTGTCCCAAATACTTTGATGACAGTAATAACACACCATGCACCGCTATTTGCGGTCCACCGAAATGCGAGTGCATCCCTAACTATAAAAGGGACGAAAACGGAGATTGTATTCCTATTGAAAATTGTCGTAAGTGTTGATAAATATTGTTAAATACAATTTATGGAACGTAGCGGAAAAACAAAATAACCAACATAAACCTTTTGCAGCTAATATCTGTCCAGTCAATGAAAAGGATTCCAGCTGCATACAAGCTTTATGCCGTCCTCAAAATTGTAACCAAATAGGCGAATCAATACCTTGCTCAGACATAATTGAAGGAGATTGTTTGCAAGGATGCGTCTGTATTGAAAATACTTTTAGAAACGCATATGGAATCTGCGTACCTGAATATGAATGTGGTGGTGGTAAGCATTTTCTTTATAATTATACTATGCGTCTCTCATATGCAGACACCATACATACCGTTATTAGTAATAAAACAAGCGCAGAGCAAGAAAATACTCATTAAGTAGTCATTAGTAAGAAATTAAACTTGGACATAATTATAAACCAAGTGCTTTTTATTTATAACTTATTGAATCGCTTTACAGTTGAACTCATATGTGGTGAATACGAACAGTTAAACGAATGCACGAGCGTCTGCAATACCGACGACTGTCCCAAATACTTTGATGACAGTAATAACACACCATGCATCGCTATTTGCGGTCCACCGAAATGCGAGTGCATCCCTAACTATAAAAGGGACGAAAACGGAGATTGTATTCCTATTGAAAATTGTCGTAAGTGTTGATATTTCGCTCTGCAAATGGCGTTAAATACAATTTATGAAACGTAGCGGAAAAACAAAATAACCAACATAAAATCCTTTTGCAGCTAATATCTGTCCAGTCAATGAAAAGTATTCCGGCTGTATACAAACTTTATGCCGTCCTCAAAATTGTAACCAAATAGGCGAACCAATGCCTTGCTCAGACATAATTGAAGGAGTTTGTTTGCAAGGATGCGTATGTATTGAAAATACTTTTAGGAACGCAAATGGAATCTGCGTACCTGAATATGAATGTGGTGGTGGTAAGCATTTTTTTTATATAATTATACTATTCGTCTCTCAAATACAGACACCGTCCATACCGTTATTAGTAATAAAACAAGCGCAGAGCAAGAAAATACTCATTAAGTAGTCATTAGTAAGATATTAAACTTGGACATAATTATAAACCAAGTGCTTTTTATTTATAACTTATTGAATCGCTTTACAGTTGAACTCATATGTGGTGAATACGAACAGTTAAACGAATGCACGAGCGTCTGCAATACCGACGACTGTCCCAAATACTTTGATGACAGTAATAACACACCATGCACCGCTATTTGCGGTCCACCGAAATGCGAGTGCATCCCTAACTATAAAAGGGACGAAAACGGAGATTGTATTCCAATTGAAAATTGTCATAAGTGTTGATATTTCGCTCTGCAAATGGCGTTAAATACAATTTATGAAACGTAGCGGAAAAACAAAATAACCAACATAAAATCCTTTTGCAGCTAATATCTGTCCAGTCAATGAAAAGTATTCCGGCTGTATACAAGCTTTATGCCGTCCTCAAAATTGTAACCAAATAGGCGAACCAATGCCTTGCTCAGACATAATTGAAGGAGTTTGTTTGCAAGGATGCGTATGTATTGAAAATACTTTTAGGAACGCAAATGGAATCTGCGTACCCGAATATGAATGCGGTGGCGGTAAGCATTTTTTTATAATTATACTATGCGTCTCTGAAATGCAGACACCATCCATACCGTTATTAGTAATAACACAAGCGCAAAGCAAGAAAATACTCATTAAGTAGTCATTAGTAAGAAATTAAACTTTGACATAATTATAAACCAAGTGCTTAACGAGCTTCTGCCCGCAGCTTCGCCTGCGGCGTGGCCTATAAGAAATTAATTCAACCACCCATTTTACCCTCTTAAGCGTGGAATTTCGAATAATTCTTTCTTAGCGGATGCGTACGTCATAACATCTACCTGCATGCCAAACTTCAGCCCGATCCGTCCAGTGGTTTGGAATGTACGTTGAAAGATCACTATGTCAGTCAGTCAGTCACCTTTGAGTTATATATATATTTAGACTTACTGTATCGCTTTACAGTTGAACTCATATGTGGTGAATACGAACAGTTAAACGAATGCACGAGCGTCTGCAATACCGACGACTGTCCCAAATACTTTGATGTCAGTAATAACACACCATGCATCGCTATTTGCGGTCCACCGAAATGCGAGTGCATCCCTAACTATAAAAGGGACGAAAACGGAGATTGTATTCCTATTGAAAATTGTCGTAAGTGTTGATAATACGTAATTTTCTGTAAATGTATATAGGTATTATATCACCAAAGTAAATATGAATAGCTTCGGAACTAACGTAGACTGGTAAAGTAATTGATAAGAATTGGGTAAGAGGTAAACAAGCTGTGCCATGACGAGTGTGACATCACGTGACCTGAACGCTGAAATAAGCATTTAAATCTTGTACTACTCAGGTGACATATGTATATACTTTAAATACAAGTACACAATTTTCAGCTGAAATCTGCCCAACCAACGAGGAGTATTCCACCTGTACCCAAGCTATATGTCGTGCACAAAACTGTACCCAAAGAGGGCAGTTAGTACCTTGTCCCAGAATAGCAACAGGATTTTGCAAACAAGGCTGCGTGTGTATTGAGGGCACTTTGAGAAACACGTATGGAACTTGCGTACCAATAGATCAGTGTGAAGGTAAACTTGTTATAAGCAAGATCGATTCTGATAAAGTCTACAGCATATTGTTTTCAACTTCAACAATTATTTCAAGAGTGTAGTATGAGACAACAATATAAATTAGGAATACAAGATCATACAAAGTTTTTCAACCTGATAGATTTGTACCTTTTTATTATTCTATTTATTCTTATTATTATATTGTTGGAAATCCTAAGTGGTTTTAGTTTTAAAAAAAAAGTAGCTTTACAATGAAGCTAAGAATATTTATTAAGATTTACTAAGAACCGACAATAATTAATAGCGTGATTTTATAAAACGTCCGTCGCCTCTGAGCGCTGCCCGAAAAGTGAGCCCGAGCCTTCTCCGTCGCTCGTATATATACTACGCCGCTTGCATCAGCTCCCGAAGTGAAGTATTTTGTAACACGGCCGTTCCTGCTTGCGTGTTGTCCTCAACAGCTGCTTCATCTTCAAGCGGCACATTGTCGTCGACCTCGGCCGTTGTGTCTTCTTCTATAACACAACAAAACATGATTTTAGGACCCGATGTACAGGCATAACGTTGGTAACTGAAACCATTTCAAAATTAAAATGAAGCTGTTGCTCAATTCAAAGAAATTTCAATTTAGAGAAATTCAACAGGTACTTGTAATAAACATTGAAAACGGAGACTGCAAAACAACTGTGTTAGAAGCACAAGCGTGCACTCAAGTACAACCAACACAGTTTTCATAACAATTTTATGAAAAGATGTAAGAAGAAGTAATGGTTATAGGCGCATGTTAGCATTGTAAATAAAGAAAAATAAATGTATTGCGAATTTCAGAATTCCGGACTTCTAAACTTCGCCACACATTGTAATAGAAAACGGCAACTGTATGATATGACACTCATTAACACGTCATACATTTCAACAACGGTAACTGTATGACATGGCACTCACAAACCACGTCACACATTGCAAAAATGGCAACTGTATGACGTGACACTCACAAATCACGTCATACATTGCAAAAACGGAAACTGTATGACATAACACTCACAAATAACGTAATACATTGAAAAAAGGGCAACTGTATGACATGGCACTCACAAACCACGTCACACATTGCAAAAACGGCAACTGTATAATGTAATACTCACAAATCACGTCATAAATAGCATAAACGGCAACTGTATGACATGGCACTCACAAACCACGTCACACATTGCAAAAACGGTAACTGTATAATGTAATACTCACAAATCACGTCATAAATAGCATAAACGGCAACTGTATGACATGGCACTCACAAACCACGTCACACATTGCAAAAACGGTAACTGTATAAGATAACATTCATAAATAACGTCATACTTTGCAAAAACGGCAACTGTATGACATGGCACTCACAAACCACGTCACACATTGCAAAAACGTTAACTGTATTACATAGCAATCACAAACCACGTCATATATTGCAAAAACGGCAACTGTACGACATGACACTCACAAATCACGTCATACATTGCAAAAACGGCAACTGTATTACATAGCAATCACAAACCACGTCATATATTGCAAAAACGGCAACTATATGACATGGCAATCACAAGCCACGTCATACATTGCAAAAACGGCAACTACGTGGAGAGAATAATCTCGTCACATATTGCAAAAGGCAACTGCATGAAGAGGCATAGGCCACCTCACACATTGCAAATAGAGAGAAGGCAACTGTGCGAAATGATCACACATTGCAAACGACGCCACACAAAGTGCAGTCATCGCTGAGTCACATTGGTGAGACAGATATCCGCAGTGGCGAACGCAGAACAAGCCTCCAGCGTCCATTCGCCCCGCCAAAACACCATGTGATCGGCGGCCGCTTGCGTTGTCTTGCCATAAGACCCGCCGCGAAGTTTCGAGCTACAGCGGTGGGTGGCAGCACATGCAGGACCTTGTAGGGCCCCCGCATGCCAGAGTCCAGCTTTCCCGTAGATTGTGACGACCTGTTCACGAACACAAAATCGCCAACGGTGAAGGTTCGTGACTGCTGATGACCCTTGTTGACATAAGCGTCTTTGAGTTGCTGGTCAGCGTCTGGTAGTGTGGACGCAGTATTATTCATCACCGCATCTTAACGGTACACCATTGCGAGTTTTATTTTGAATTAATAACCGGGGATGTACCGTCTAAAGTAACAAAAACTAACTTAGTAGCATTAAAAATGTCTAACCTCTTTAGACATTGCTTGGCACTTACGTGTTAACAGAAGCTTCTACCTTGTGCTCGCTCGGTCTCACCTGACCATTAGTAATCATTTGACCTTAGTAATCTATTTCAGTTGTAAAAAATTCAACGTTGATGGAAAATTCTGCCTCACTCTTTAGAATCACTATACTCGCGTTTTCGCTTGTTTTGTTGAACATAACCTTTGCGAAAAACACCACGAGCTCGAACGGGTGTAATTTGATGAGGTTTCACATAAATAGACAGAAAATTCGCTAAATTCATAGCAGTTGCGCGTAACTATCGCCACAATGAACTCATCACTCAAATCGTTAACAATGCGTAACGCAACAACAAACGTCTAGCGTATTCTGCATACGTGGGGTAGTTATCAGAATCAGTTTTCATAACATCAAATAAAATGTTCGCGATATTTACTCGTATAGGGCACAATGCCTTAAATTCACACTGGAAATTTGGCCAACTACGATCATTACTAACCCAATCGTATAGCCACGACCTCGCGTCACCTTTCAGACAATTACCTATACGTGCTAAACACTCACTGTCGTCCCGTCTATTTAGATTGCGCACATGATCAATTTGACTACACAACGAATCAAAATCATGCTAAGACAGATCGAAATTCGACATAAATACATGGTTCGATCTTACCGGCATGGCATCATAGCATTAATGAGGTTTTCGGTTACTTCACATATAACCATATCCGCGGTGGGCGGACGCGTGCTTGAACACGGCACGGACAGGTCCAGACTTGCACGGTACGACTCGGCGCTCGACGGCGCAGTCAGCGGGCAGACAGCTCGCACGACGCGGCTGGCGCATCCGGTCCTGGCGCCGACATGGCGCGCGATGTACTCGCAACAACACTTGCACTGCGTGTCCTGGAATCTTCCAAAACACCTAAGCGGCTTATGAAAGTTTGAAGCTGGGCTTCGAAACCAGGAATAGACGTTCGATTTCGCTTACGACTTTTACGTTTACTAGTCTCAGATATAGCTCCAAAAATTTAAGCGGATATTCTTTAAAATCACAACAGCAAAAGCAAAGCAATATTTAAAATCAGAATAACCAAGTCAGAATTGAGTTAGATCCCGCTTCTGATGTTGGAAATCCTAAGTGGTTTTAGTTTTAAAAAAAAAGTAGCTTTACAATGAAGCTAAGAATATTTATTAAGATTTACTAAGAACCGCCAATAATTAATAGCGTGATTTTATAAAACGTCCGTCGCCTCTGAGCGCTGCCCGAAAAGTGAGCCCGAGCCTTCTCCGTCGCTCGTATATATACTACGCCGCTTGCATCAGCTCCCGAAGTGAAGTATTTTGTAACAATATATTATTTGACAGCCTCTGTGGAGTGCTCGTTGAGCCCGGAACCCGGAGGCAGCGGGTTCGATTCCCGCGGCAGGACAAGTATTTGTGCAGGAAAAACAAAAGTGCAAATACTTGTTCTGAGTCTGGGTGTTGTGGGACTATGGTCCTCGTAGTTCCTGGGTCCCTAGACACGGTATCCTATTTGGGTCCAGGATCTATGTATATGATCGTTGGGCGTTATTTTTTTTTAATTTAGTATTTATCTTTAACTTAAATGGGGTTTTTAAATCCATTTCATGGTAGCAATAGACATGGCTGCCCTTTCTTATTTTTTCTAAGGCGCTAGTATGACGTATGCCAATTTTTATATTTACATAGCCAATAAGATGAAGTGATCATGAATTCATGACCAATTTCTCACATTTACAAGATTCATCTTGGTATTATTCCAGAAGAAATTTGTCGCCCAAATGAGGAGTTATCACAGTGTATCGAAATCACATGTCGTCCTCAAAACTGCGCTCAACTGGGGATGCCAGTACCTTGTCCCGCATCGGCACCAGGCTCCTGTAGTACTGGGTGTGTCTGCAAGCCTGGAACTTTGAGGAATAAGCAAGGCGATTGCGTGCCCGAAGACCAATGCGAACGTAAGGTTTTAGCTAACCCGCTCGGTGACGCTGTAAAGGTCGGTAGAGACTAACATTAGCCTGTATAAAAAAAGGTTTCAGCTAAATATTCACTCCGAAGGTGTTGTTTGTTATAGGGCTATATTGACCGTCGGGTTAAAAAAATTACCGGTCGTAGTTGTAGGCAATTAGTTTTTACGGTTCCCAAGTATGTATACGGTAAACTGAATGACAAACTCTCCAAACTCTAATAATAATAACGCCCAACGATCACATACTTAGATCCTGAACCCAAACTAGGACCCAGAAATTACGAGGACCATGGTCCCACAACACCTAGAGTCAGAACAAGTATTTGCGCTTTTTTTTCTGTGCTGTGCACAAATACTTGTCATGCCGCGGGAATCAAACCGGCTGCCGCAAAAAATTATCTATCAGTGAATTTACTTTTACTATGTACCTTAGACTTACTAAACCAAGGACATGTTTAATTTGTAGAAGGGGGGGGGGGGGGGGGAAATGTCCACTTCCCTGCCACCACGGGGGTGGTGGCATCGGGTATGTGGGACTCGAACCCACTAACCCCCCCCCCCCCCAAATTTTGGTTATGTATAAATCACAAATCTTACAAAATAAATCAATTTACCGAAACAGTTTGGTTAAATATTTTTCTCAGTGAACATTACTGTAGAGCTTTTTTTATTAATAAAGCTAGGCTACTTTCTTTCTTTATCCATAGGTAACCAACTAAGCCAATCTGTTTATTGATTGACTTAAAATACATACGACACAAATATTTGCACGTGAAAGCAAGCAAAAGGATTTTACTTACTACAGGATAGTTATATATAAAAGTTGCTTAAATACGACTTAAAACATACCAAGACCAGCTTATATAAATATCGTTAGTCGGTAAACTCGGCAGACGAGTTAAGTGGTCACGCAAGATGGGTTCCACATATTTTTACCTGTTATTTTCCTGTTTGATAGTGATTTGTACTGGCTATACATCAGGTGAGCATTATCATATAGCATAATATACTTACGAATTAAACTCACAATGTTATGTTTGAAGCTAATTACACATTCGTGACTATTATGTACTAGTTGCGTTATAAAAAGTATCCTATGTGTTAATCCTGGTTATAAACTGTGTTCCTAATTTCATCCAAATCCGTTCAGTAGTTTTTGCGTGAAAGAGTAACAAACATACATCCATACTCACAACTAGTAAGTACTTAGTAGGATGGAAATGATTGATAAATTAATCAATTTCGTAACTTATTAGTTACAGAATTACAGAACGACGCTCAGTTGTGAATTGGTGCTCAAGTTGAGATTTCATTTACAAAATTATGTTTTTATGAACAAAAATAACACCGCACACCCGGTTCCCCAATTTGGGAAATTTGGTTTGATTTCATTTTTTTTGTACTCGTCTTTAAAATTCCAAAATAAGAGAAAGAACGAAAAAAGCAGAAAAAGTCACGTCAACGGGTTTTACGAAAAATAAATTACTATTGTGGTTAGATCAATAATGGATAAAAAGGATATAACAATAACAATTAATAAAGTTGTAATTCTTATAACCAAGTAATTGATGTTTAAATGATGAAATTATGTTATTTACAATTATTTTTGTATGATGTAGATAGTTACATATATGTACGTTTTTTCTAATAGAATACATATTTAATTCTTATCATTAACTGCTGCTTTGGTATCTGGTGACATTGGTTATAAAATCTATATATTGGATAAATATCCAAACATTAATCAATATTAGCAATATGATAATACCTTTTGTCATCATCCGATATAACATTTGGAGCTCCAGACAAAGGATCTCTACCATCATGGGACTTTGGAAAAGCAATCACATCTCTTATAGATTCTGCATTACATGCTAAAGTAACTAATCTATCAATACCTAAAGCGATACCAGCATGTGGGGGGCATCCACTTTTCAAAGCATTCAAAAAATGTGTTAATTTTGATGTATCTATATTGAGCATTTTAAGTAGCTTCTCTTGAAGATCTGCATTATGAACTCTAACAGATCCTCCGCCAATTTCATTCCCATTCATAACAATATCATAAGCTAAAGATCGAACTTTCAAGGGTTCTTTATCTAGTAAATGAAGGTCATCTGGATGTGGTGCTGTAAATGGATGGTGACATGTTTCTAGTCCATTTTCCCCTTTGATGAATAAGGGGAAATCCACAATCCACAATGGCTCTACACTATCATTAACATTCAACATGTTTCTAGACTTTAGTATTGATGCTAGCATCTCTCGGACTTCCCCTAAACATTGACAAGCATTATCTGAGTCTCCTAATGATATTATTGCCAAGTTTTCCTGCATATCAATTTCTTGTAATTGTTTTGTAAAATCAGCACCTAATTCCTTTGATATATTTTCATGTAAAACCACTTTTGTGTTGTACTTTTTAGTCAATTCTCTTATCTTTTCTTTAAACTTAGCTGATAATTTACCAGCTCCAGTAGAATATGTTATTGCAAATGCTCCAAAGTTGGCATCATTTTCTCTTTCGGGAAATAAATGATTTATATTTTTTAATTTCAGTTGATATGTTATGTTTGGTTTGTCACTGCCATAATTTTCTATTGCTTCTTTGTAAGTCATCCTTCTAAATGGTGGCTTTGGAAGGGGTTTCATAAATGTTTTGTAAAGAAGCTCTTCAATCATGGTCAGAACCCCATTTAAAGAGGTAAAAGAGAGTTCAATATCTAATTGTGTGAATTCTGGTTGTCGATCAGGCCTAGTAGTTTCATCACGGTAGCATCTTGCTACTTGAAAGTATCTATCAAAGCCACCACACATGAGCATCTGTTTAAATTGTTGTGGACTCTGGACTAATGAATAGAATAACCCAGAGTGATGAGTAGGCACTACAAATTCTCTTGCCCCCCCTGGTGTCCTACAAAACAGAGTAGGTGTCTCCACATCAACAAATCCATGTTCTTCTATTAAAAACTTTCGCATGTTATGCAGCATGAGAGATCTTTGCCGTAAATTGTCCTGCATCTCAGGAAATCGTAAATCAATATATCGATGTTGTAGCCTTAACTGCTCTTTAGGTTTTTGGTAGTTTCTCAGATTGAATGGTAGCTTATCAACTGTATTCAAAATTTCTAGGTCCTCTATGATAACTTCTACTTCACCTGTTGTCATAGATGTGTTTATTGTTTCTTTAGGCCTTAGTGCAACCGTTCCAATTACTTTCACGACTGTCTCCAAAGGTATATTAGAGATATTATGTTCAGATTCATTCACAACACATTGTGTCAGGCCATATGCATCTCTGAGCAGCAAAAATTTCGAAAGACGGGAAAATTGGACCCATCCATAAAGAGTTACATTTAGACCTGTATGTTTTGCTTTGAGTTCACCACATGTATGTGTTCTACATGTGAAAGAACTGCAGTCTTGAATAGCTTTATTTGACAAGGAATACTGTTTGTTTTCATGTATATATCGAACAGTTGCAAACCTGGTAGCGGTCATTGAGAGGGATAAAAGTCCTCTGTATTTGCATTTTTTTAGTGATTTTACCTGGATTTTCGAGGGATTAGCACAGGGAGACACCAGCTCACAACATAATTTTTCGCAATTCTTAAGCAAGCAGTTTCTTCTCCACATAGTTTATTTTATGTATCGAATTATCTGAAAGAAAACACAACAAATTAACGAATGCAATTTAAACGAAAACTCTATTGAAAGTTTAACGTTTTATACATTCTCGGAGAAGCCGTAAATAATTACTATTAATGTCTCACATAAACCGTCTTATTAATAGTTTATATTTACGATACTTGGTACGTATTGTTGGAGTTATCACCTGTATGTAGGATTCAGTCTGAAATAGAAAGGCCAGAAAATGGTTTAGGTACATACTCACATTAATGTTTAAATTGGACTGTATTTTTCTACTGTACAGACTTCCACGTTTTTCATTAATCAAGGTTCTTCTAGGAGTATTCCGTGTCTTGCATGCTTGATTAATAGCTGGTCGCTTAATTGTTTAGTACCTTCGTGTTTGTAGGCATATTGTTAGTTCTTTTAGTTTTCAAATAAACATATAAAGTTCCATGCATTAATTATAAATTGAATAGAACCGTAGTGGTTATATGCTCTTTGAATAGAACCCACAGATTAGGTAGAGATACTTCGTCATAAAACCACTAGTACTCTAGTAGTCTGTGAATAGAATAGAATAGAACCACACCGTAGTGATAGCTTAGCTTATTGCTCGAAGAGTGATAGTTTGATTACTCGTATATATAATGTGCTCTGTGGTGATAGTGATTATATACTCTTTGTTGAATATGACATCCAATTAGGTTTTTTTGTTGTTTTGGCTCCACACTTTTATGTATTTAGCCAGTGTCAAGTAATTTATAATTTTCAAGTTAATTATATTTCATATACTATAATTATAAAGTATGCTACGTAGATGATCAATGATCAAATAAAAATTCAATTTAAAAGACTTTTTCGGTCGCAACTGTCTTTTTAACATTTCTGCCAGTTTCACGTCATAATAAACGAAAAAACAAAAATTATATAATAAGACAACGAAATTTAGAAAACAATGTGTTCAGCAAAGTTAAAGAAGATGTAAACGACAAAAGAAAATATTAATTGAAAAATAATAAAAGAATACCAAATTATATTGACCAACTTAGTAGAATAGAGTAGAGTATGTTCGACCTAGGTTAAAACTTTGACATACATATTTAAAAATACTTGTCATGAAATGAATGAGAATTCAAAAGAGTAAAAAACTGAAGGTATCGGAACAACTTAGTCAAAAAGTTATTTGCATTGACAAGTGACGGCTTGGTATATTAGCTGTATGAAAACGTATACTATTGTATTATTTTGGAGCCATCAGATTCTGGTAGACCTATACAATTATACATATTTTCTTTCAGTTTTTATTTGTGGAATCTCTATCAAGTTTGAATATTTTTTTTCTAGAAGTATGACTTGACTAGACTAGACTATCACTTGACTTGATGACTTGGACTGTGACTTGACTTTACATACTATATACATTATATAATATATTAATTAACTCGAGAAATTATCAGTTACTTGACACTGGCTAAATACACAAAAGTGTGGAGCCATACAAAAAAAAAACAATAGATTAATCATGAAGGGAAAAAAAGGATTTTTTCTTTTTTTTATCATGTATGTAGGATACATACATAGTTGTTAAACAAACCCACCCACACATAAAGTATACGAAACATTTTCAACGAAAAGATTGTGCGTACTAGAATGGGCGATCTTATCGCTTAGCTATTTCTGAGTGAGAGAGTTTATTAGGTTATCATAGAGTAACGTAGGTAAAGTGTAGGTTATAGCGTAGAATAGGTAGGTTATCATTACATGTCACCTGTCTTATCGTCACTTTTTTTTATTAAGTTTTGGCTTCACACTTTTGTATATTTAGCCAGTGTCAAGTAATTGATAATTTATCAAGTTATCGATATTTCACGCAAATATGTGTCAAGTCACAGTCGAAGTCATCAAGTCAAGTTAGTCTAGTCAAAGTCATACTCCTAGTAAAGTGGTGGCAACTTTACTTGAAGCTTTTATGGAGTTTTGGAAACAACACGAAAAGAAACGTTTCACCATCATTATACCACTTTCCCACACTCATGCCTGTAATTCAACACTTAACGAATAAAATGCCACCAATTTTATGCACTAACACTGAAAATAACACAAGTTTTGGAAAATAATACGATGCGGTGACGCAATCTTTTTCGCTTTCCCGCCAAAACTCCTATCGTCACTTAACATCAAGTGAAATGTGGCCAAATTGTTTGATATTATAAACGCGAAAGTTTGTACCTATATGTATGGGTGTATGGATGTTTGTAGCTCATTCACGCAAAAACTACTAAATGGATTTACATGAAACTTGGAATATAGACAGATTATATCCTGGATTAAGCCACATAAGTAACATTTTATTTTCGTGGAAATGTATTATTTACTCTTTGGGTATAACTATGAAGATATTCAGAAAAAAAAAACAAAAATAAACGCAAGTACAATAAAAAACACATATAACGATATGATACCATCATATAAATCCCAGACGAAAACGGGCCAAAATCATGAGATTTCTATACTTATATGTTGCTCTCCATACATTTAAAACCGTTTTAGTCGAAGAACTCCTAAACTATAACTCCAATCTCAAAATACGTACAGGTCAAATTTGTTGCCTTTTGATATATATACATCGAATGGCATATATACTTTTTCGATTTTATAACTCATTTTTTTTAATACCCTATGTCCAAGCACTTGTATGGGATCGAACCACCGTGCGTCGTCGGTGCATGAGAGCTGGCAACGACGCGACGCTGACTAGTTTTGAATTAATATTACTTACTTGCGAGACTTTTTAACATAGAAATGGCAAATTTTATGTCAATAAATATAATTAGTATTGATTGATGATGGGTAGAAAAAATCTGACAAACCTGAAAATATGCAGTCTGGTGCTCCATTGTATGGGGAATTCGATGACGTAGTGAACACTGCGCTCTTATTAAAAAACACATAATTTTCCACCATTCCAAACCAAATTTTTTGAATTAAAACGTTTTAAACGTAAAAAATGGTTTTAAACTGACACGTTGATTTCGTTTTAAACCGGCTTTACATCTATAGGTAGGTAGGATTCAGTACTCAAGCAGAGATTTCATTCACTAATTGATCACTTTATGAATTAAATCTCTGCTTGAGCACCGATCGACGACTGAGCATCGTTCTGTAATACGGACCTAAATATTGTGACTTCCAGAACTACAGCAATGTAACGCACCAAATGAAGTATTGTCCTGCGTACAAGATTGCCCCCCGGAAAAAACTTGTAGAAACCGTGATATCAAATTCAACTGCCTGAACGACAATAAGCGTTGTCAGATGAAATGCGTGTGCAAGGAGGGATATTTCAGAAACTCAATCCGAGAATGTATCAGCGGCTCCGAGTGTGGCAAGTATTATTTTTCACTACTGCAATGAAGTTAGAGATCGTAGTAGGTACCGCAAACCTGGATCATGTAGGTACAGACGCAGTAGCTACTGTTGAAGTATATATTTTATAAATTATTTTGAAGTAAAACTACGCACGCTTGACTAGGGGAGTAACCTGGTGAATGCGAGGCGAACGGAAGTTGAAGTTGGTTCACGTAGATCTCCATTGTCAACATAATAAAGTTAAAAATTTGTATTATTATGTTGGTATGTCCGGTAAAATTACAATTTACAATTGTTAACATGGCGACATTAACATTAAACAAAGGAAAAGCAAAGTTATACCTGCCGATAGATGAAGCTATACTAAAGAAGTTTTACTTCAGTCGTGTGGCCTAAAGCACACCCGTTTTTCTTTTTTATACTTCTCTATAACATTTATCCACACCCACCTGACAGGAAGTGACGATTATTCTGTCATACAGCAATTACTTATCTACCTACTTTCTACATTAACCGTTTTTTCACGACAACTGTTTATTTCCGGGTTAAAAAAAATCTTCATACATAGTCAGGTGGCCACCACTTTACTCGGAGTATGACTTGACTAGACTATGACTTGACGACATGGACTGTGACTTGCGTGACTTGACACATATGTATATATCATAGAGTGACCTATGTAATAGGGCGAATTCTGTGATTATAATCACAGAATGTTCTTTCATTTCGTATATATATATAATTATATATAATATATATACGAAATGAAAGAACATAATTAAAGGTCTCTATTGTAATAATGACCCATCTCGATCACCGATGAAGTAGAGGATACTATGGATATCTCAATGTTACCTACCCTGTCCTGCGAAAAACGAAGGAAACTCGCGTAATGGATGTCCCGGAACTTCCGAAATGCCTCCCGAGTCCTGTCCTTGTCCCAGTCCCATTACCTTGAATTCTTGAAAGGAGAATTCAGAAGAATTGGTTGGCACCTCGGAGCATTCCTTAAAACAATTTGAACTGTTTTGCAGATCAGTGTCAAGGAAGGAATGAGTACTTTTCATGTGGCTCAGAGTGCGACAACGTTTGCGGTGATCTGATCCAAAACAAGAACAACTGCCTTAAAGTGAACATAAAATGCAATCCCAAGTGTTATTGCGATGACAATTATGCGAGGGACAATAACAACGATTGTGTGCCCATGGACCAATGCTCAGCCCAATAGATGAATCGAATTACCTATATATTTGCCGTACATCTTTTACCGTGGAATGGTACACTCTGAATTTAATTTCGTATTTTCCACTACAAAGTGGACCTTTTACTAAGTGTATACTTAGTATAGATTTAAAACAAATATAGTTTTATTAAATATCAAGTCTAAAAATAATTTTCCCTTTAACGAAATCAGAACCTAGTTTTGGGTTTTGTGCCACGAGAATGTGTAGCTTAATCGCATAGTTTATTAAATTAAATCTTACTTCCAGAACAATGCGCAGATAATGAAGAATATGTGGACTGCAAGAGGCTTTGCCCACCCGAGCAATGTTTCTCTTTAGTGGCAAGATTCAAATGTCCTGAGAATCCTACGTGCAATCCTGGATGCTCCTGCAAATCTGGATTCCTACGAAAAGACGAGGAATCATCCTGCGTGCCCATGTGCGATTGTCCAGAATTACAGAACTCCCCAGATTGTTTGGGTATCAATGTACAAAACATCACAGTGCATAAATAATTATGTATATAATGGTGACGATTCTGTGTCGCATACTCTAAAGCTAAACGAAATTAACATATTTCCGTCTTTTTCATTTCCCCTTTATCAGAAGAGTACTGCCATACTTTGAGTTTAGTTTTGCAGAATGCGACACAGAATAGACACCAATATTATATATATTGCATTAGTATCAGAATTAAATTCCATTTGGCTAAAGCGTTTTTTGCCTAACTTTACAATACGGAAACCTATGTAGGTAATCATAGACGGAAACATCTGCCGCGTGCCGGGGAGTTGTGGGCTAAACTCGCTTAATACGTGCCGCGATGACTTTCCAAAATCCAAATGCGTCTTCGGATGAGCTAGGTACTAGATAACATACCCAATATACTATCAGCGTAGCCCCGCTGATTTGCAATGCTTATTCGCCGTGCCAAATAATTGCTACCATTTCGGCCACGCGCCGCATCAAGCTGGCGCTCTTTTTTGTAACAAACAGACGGCCCGCCTGATGGTAAGCAGTTACCGTCGCGTCGCCTATAGATACCTGCCTTGCAACATCGGGGGCGCTGTCAATGCGTTACCTACCTTGGATAGGTATTTGTTAAGCTTTGGAGAACGCGATGAGCTCCCGGTCCTATCGACCCTGGGTCTCAGCACCTAACGGCTCAAATATGTAATAATAGCTACCGAGATTACTACCGTTGATGCAAGTAGCGTCTTACACTAAAGGCCATCCCATCTTCCAGGGAACCAGTTATTTCGTCGGGTTTTTTACCATAATCACGCACGAGACCATTCGGTTAAGTGTTTGCAAGACTGGTTTCTTTAGAAATAAAAAGAACATCTGATGGCGAAAACATTTACTTAAATAGTTACTTGTCAACAAATTTACACCAACACATTCTCTCTGAATATACCAGGGTATAAACACAAGGAAGCATTGATAAAAGGCAGCTTTACATCTCGTAAATATGGCCGTTAAACTAGATACTAATAGTATAGGTACTAATTAATATAACAACAAACTGAATATAATCAACTATCTTCATTAAAGAATTTGAAATCAACGAATCTTGTCATAGTAGGTACTGATTTGCGTCCAAACTTATAACGTCATGAATATAAACTTAGGTGTAAACATTTTAATAGTCATATAGGTCTAGATAATACTAAAAATTTAGTAGGCTACCAGCCAAAAATTATAATTAAAAAACAATATCACAATTTGACAAAATTGTATCCAATTGTTGTACAATTTAGATAGGTAGGTGTCTACTGTTAAACATTACACAACAATATTACAATTAAACAGAATTGTTTCTAATTGTTGTACAATTTATGAGTAGGAACAAAACGCAATTTCAGCCAATTGAATTTGCACCTCCTTTTTTAAAAAGTAGGCTTAAAATTCTAGCTACATTACAAAAAAACCTAGAATTTTTACCTTATTAGTCAGTAATAAGGTAGTAAATTCAGTGAATTTTTAACCTAGAAGTTCACACACTTCGCCAGAGCGTGGGAATAGGGAGCGGCAGTTGCTGCGTGCAGATTGAAGCGTTTATGTAATCGTACGGACCGCCAACGCAGCCCGGCAATGGCGGCGCAATATTCGGGTACAGCGGCTGAAGGGGAGTTGGCGAAGACTGCTGGATGAGGTCCGACCTCAGCATCTACAACAAGTACAAAAACTAATTATGCACCAAGTATTACTATAATATACTTATTATTATGGAACAAAAGTTCAGGGATCTCACACTCATTCCACAATGTCAAAATACAGGAAGCAAGTTATAATGTTACAGATAATAGGTAGGGAAGTAGGTACACTAGGTACCAATGGAATACTGGCAATGGAAAGTAATCTGCATTATTAAGAATAATTAACTCTGTTTAATAAAATCGAGTCAAAATCTGTTAATTTGTTGAAGTAATTATTAGAATCAAGTTGGTAGGCCAAGTAATTTTCCTTATAATACACTACAGCATACCACTAGAATAGATACATGGATTCCAGAGGATCACCACTCATGGTAACCAATTAAATTAGTGTGCGATTTTTGAATAGCACACCAATTAACATTATGTATCATAATGTACTGTAATGTAAAATAACAGTTACCTGGATCACTCTTAAGGCATTCTCTGCAGCCTCAACATGTGCCTGCTGCATGCTGTAGCAGAGCCTGGTCACTAAGGGTCCCACACGCCGTGGAATAGACAGCAATGGTAAACCCACTTGTGGTAGCTGCACCCTACCCACCCAGACATCTTTGCCGTTGGGGTCCATATATTTTTGATATTCATAGACTGGTGGGGCCCACATATATCTGCAAATAAACAATATTCTGTAACTATTAATCTTTTCTGGAAAATGGAAAAAACAGATTAAAGGAAAGACTAATCTGTTAAGTGATTTTTAGTCTGGCTCAAATCATGTTAACAAATCAGTATTTTTGATACCAAGTACATGGTTAAGGTGTGAAAGGAATAAAAGCAGGCAATCAATACATACCTCTTACACACAGAGTCAAGCTTAGCTGGAGCCAAGGTGTAAGTATGCTTCCCACCATACACTGGCAATGGTTGCTTGATGTTTGTCAGGGAACCACATGATGACCCCGCGCAAGCAGATCCGATCCCTTCGTCTTCCTTCCGAGAGTTGGCATATTCTTTCTTGTCCAAGTGCTGTTTGTAAAGCAACAGTGTTTGAGACAAATCAAAGCTATTGTTGAATTTCGCATTGCCTCTACTTTGCTTCTGAATTCTGTACAATTCACGATCAACAGGCTTCGCCCATCTGATTTCTACGTTACTGCCATCTATTTCAGCATTTTGCAACTTATTCATTGCCAGCTCTGCATGATCTCGCTCATAGAAATGAATAAATGCATAGTCGTATATCTTTTTCACTCGCTCTATTTTGTTACCAACAGCAGCCTCAAAGACGGATTGGATTGTATCAGGAGTGGTTCTAATCAGAAAATTGCGTACATAGAGCACTTTTACCTGCAAAAGCATTTTGGTGTAATCACCTTCTAAACACTATTTTTTAAGTAGGTATATGACAATTTAGCCAAAAATTGCACCACAGTATGCCAGGATTTAGAACTGCTCTGAATGCTGACAGCACACATGATAATAGTTTCTTTGAGAGTGGTAGATAATCAGAGCAAAATTTAGGCATATCCATTACCACCATGGTAGTTTCATAAATGATCGTTTGTTTTGAACCCACAGCCTATCACTATCATACCAACTACCTATCTCTTGGTTCTACTCGCAATTTTACCTATACATTTGTTTAGTCACCAATGTAAACTATCCAAGTATAAAATTTAATGCAAATCGGTTCAGCAGCCCATACACGAAAACCACAAAAAATTTATAAATTGTTTGTAAATACAATTATTTCGCAAGTGCTCAATTAATCATCCTGAAGAAAAATTATTAAAATTATTTTTACGTCACATAGGTATGAGAAATAAAGTGATGCATAGTAGCTACCGCTTAGTATTTTAAGAAACTCACGCGCTTCATCTGCTCATCATCGATATCCGGTTCTGGTTCAGCCCAATCCACATTGACCTCCTGATCCCAAAGCTTCACACATCCTGGAACCAGCGCGCGCCTGGCCATCGCAGCAGCACGGTGGGACGAGAACTCCACAAAAGCAAAACCACGATTTAACTTGCGATCGAAACAATTCTTGTAGAGTATTACGTCTACGATCCCAGACACTCTCGTCGACAGTTCTTTCTGTACTTCTTCCTTGGTCTTTGTTTTTGGGATACTACCTACGAAGAGGCGGCAGTTGTCAACCGACTTCACCACTCCTATATTCCTTCCAGGTCTGATCTCGTAGCCATTGAGCTCTTTAACCGCTCTAAAGGCTTCCGATCTTGACGTGAACGTGATGAATGCGTACCCTCTATTGGAACCGGAGAAATCCATCATTAGTCTCATTTCATATATCTTACCGACCCTGGAGAAGATAGGGACGAGCTCGTCTTCAAAGATTTCTCTCGGAAGTTTCCCGATAAAGACTTCGCATCCCTTCTGTGGCGGAGGGCCTTTCCATTCCGGTGGAGGGCCAAACTTCCTTTGGCCATTGTGCTGAACCAGGGGGTACCCAGTATCCTGCATCAGGTCCAGAAGTTTTCTCGTCAAATCCTTGCTTTGCTCCACCATTTTTCTTAACTTGATCGACGCTTGCGCTTCAGACGCGAACTGACGAAAAAGCGGCTAGACAAAGTGGCGGCGCCCTTTATAGTTTTGCCGACAAAAGCAAAGGCGGCACGGGCGGTTATGACGTAGTAGTCTCTTTGAAATTGGCGCTGGTTCATTTTCGAATTGAAAATAAATAATAAGTGAGTATTCGCTTAGGATAAACAATAATGAAATGATAAATTTACAAATGAATTTACCTATATATTAAATTAAGGTAATTGTGGTAATATGCAGTAACTAAAATAATATAGCCCTAATTGCGAATACTTCAAAGCGGAAACGGAAGTATTATTTCGATTCCAATAGAGCAACGCACCAACCAGGGCGCGAGGCCGCCCGGCCGATGGAGTATTCCGTGTCCGTTTTGCTTGTGGAATGAAATATGTTTATGTCTAAAATAATATTTATATTAGAGATGGATCCTTCGTTTAGACAGTATATAAGTAATTTTATTACGTATGGACGCCTCAGTAATTTTGATGTAGAAATGAATATATAGTTTTAGAACTAGGGAACGGATGAATAAATAATTTCAAAACGACGCGATGGTGAAATTACTGAACTGTTCCAAAAAGCCAACAGATGGCGTTTGCTTATGCTGGTGCTACGCGGTGCACTATTACATATTCTGTGCTGCGATTTGAGAACTTCTTATGATTTAATTTTATCTACATATTAATTATAATAATAACGCCTAACGATCACATACATAGTTCTTGGACCCTAACTAGGATTCCGTGTCTAGGGACCCAGGAACTACGAGGACCATGGTCCCACAACACCCAGACTTAGAACATGTATTTGCGCTTGTTTTTCTGTGCACAAATACTTGTCCTGCCGCGGGAATCGAACCCGCCGCCTTCGGATTGTGAGTCGATCTTTTCAACCACCACACCACAGAGCCTGTCGAAATTTTAAATATAGCTTTTAAGCGCACTTATAATTTTTGTTAGCTACTGCGCAGAGCAGCGTTTCGTGCCGACTTCACAGCCGCTATTAATTTTGTAAAGTAAGTGTAAGTTATATTAGGCCTTTACCTATAAAATTAACGTTTTTTATAAAATAAATTCCAATATTTTTTCTATATTTTTATTCTATTAATCAATGCAATCGATGCATTTTTGCCAACGAAATTTTTTTTTTTCGTCAAGAACTTATCCAAATTCGGGAAAAAGTAGAAGTCTGTAGGCGCAAGATGTGGTGAGTACGGCGGATGACGGAGAGCTTCCAATCCCATTTCTTGTAATCTGCTATGCAGTATGAGATCGTGCGTTGTCGTACAGGAGCAGCGGAGACGAGCGATTGACTAAAGCTGGTTGGAGATGTGCGAGCTTCTCCATCATTGTGTTCTGCTAGGCGATCATGGAACTCGATTGCAACAGTGAGAAACAGAAATTTGTATGGATTTATCAGTTTCAATACATATCTTATGTTCATAGTAACTAGGAAAATTTCATACTGGGAATGAAATTACTCTTGTTAAATTGCAATCAAAGTTTCATGATCACCCCCCAGTTTTTCACAGTATACATCTGCAGTAAACATTAACAGCCTTATTAATAAACACGAACTAGGTTTAGATTAGTTACACCATCTTTTGTCTCTTTCGATCCAGCTAAATATTCCAGTAGCAAAAAAAGGACAAAAGCTGAAGTAACTAATCCGAGACTAATACCCGTTTATTAATAAGAGTGTAATAGATCTCGTTTGGCAAGAAGCTGTAATGAATCACATCGGCGCGGCGCTAGACCACCGAATAGTGACTTTCTAACTTATCTAGGGGTAGGTTTTCCTTTAGTTAGGGCATTGTGTACTCATATTTCATAAATACCCGAATTTTGAAAGTATCCATGATGGCGAAAATATTTAAATGCAATGGAAATATAACGCTAATCAATAAACATGAATAATTTTGAAAAAAATCCAAAATTAAATTAAATTAAATTAATTCAAAATAAAATTTATTTGAATTTAGAGTTATTAGCCAACATAAAAATATTTTTATTTGAAATGGCCGGTACTTTATAACGGCAATTTCAGAGGTAAAGACCTGGACTCTTTTTGAGTCTTAATGTTTAAAAATGGTACCAAGAAAGAAACGGTTGCTGCTGGCAACTTCACTTGAAAATTCACGATTATTATTTATTATTCAAAATTCACAAAATTCACATATTAAAAAATTCTCAATCCAGTCTAGATTAATAAAGTTAAATGAAATTAAACCCTATTCATCAGAAGATTACAGCAATAGGTACTCAATGAAAGTTTGCTTGTAGAGAAATATGGACTGGGGCTTTAAGCTAAGAATAATAGTAATAACAACGCCCAACGATCACCTACATAGATTCCTGGACCCTAACTAGGATTCCCTCCTGTGTCTAGGCATAGCTGTCATATAAAAAAGACTTGAGGTTAATATATTAATAATTCATTGATTAACAGCTGCACATTTTTAATGTTCATTCAAATTAAATTAATTAAATCTTATTGTAACAGAATGTAATAAAATTCTTAACATAAAATTCTTATACCTAGTACATAAACACAGTAAACGTAAAAGCATGATTAAGCAGTAAAATACAAACACCTCTTATTGTATTACATTGGTGTCGATTCTGTATCGCATTCTCTAAAGCTAAACGAAATTAACATATTTCCGTCTTTTTCATTTCCCCTTTATCAGAAGAGTACCGCCATACTTTAAGTTTACTTTAGTTTTAGAGAATGCTATACAGAATCGACACCATTATGTGTGATAATATAAATGGGTGTGCCTAAAAATGTCCTTACTGCGTTTATAAGTAGTTTTTAGGCACACCCATGTAGAGTCCACACAAGTCTGCGCGTAAATAATATAGATGGCGTTGTCGTCGAATTATAAACAACGAAGTGAGTTGTTCGCTGGTTATATTAAAACAGATTTATGTTTATTCCGTTTTCAAATTGCAGAACGAGTACATGAAAATTCATAAATCATAATATCTGTCCATTTTCAACTACAAATTGGGAATCCTGAATTTAGTTCCTATTTTCCTATTTGATGCCCGCAGTAAATATTTAGTTTCTAATTTTTACTAGTTTTTTAATGTGTACATTTGGGTAAGTAAACTGTTAGCGCACACGAATATTATAGATATAACTAATAATAGATATCACAATGATTTTATAAAACACGACCCATCCCACTATTAAATTAATCACAGTTAACACACTGTTGCTGGTTTTTATATTAGAATCTGTAAATTTTTAAATTATTTATAATTAAAAAATTTAGTAGATATTGAAATTAATTAAAAGTAAATAAGCATCAAGCCACAGAATTATCAATAGAAGGTACAAGTGATGAAGCTGTTGTCTGATACAGTATAACTCCATTTAAAGCGAAACTCCTTAAGACGTCGAAATTATTTGAGTCTGGTTGGTATCGTCAAATATTTATATGAAATCGTAACGCAGCGCCCCTAGCGCTAATTATACGTAACTAATGTCCGTCTGTTCTAATGTTTGACAGCTGCTAAGTTCGCACTCATCTCCCTAGCCCCCTGTATCTCGTGCGTTTGTCAAACTCCTGTCAACATGCCAAATACTGTACGCTTATTGGTTGAGACAGCCGCTGATCCACAGGCGAACAAGTAATTTAACAAACGTATAAGAGAGCCTTGGGGAAAATGTGGCTTAGCTAAGGTGTATTTTAACAGATAGATAGATAGATAAACTCTTTAATGTACACAGCACATAAAAACAAAAATATCAAATAATACAATGAATCACAAGTAGTGGAGAACAATGGGCGACATTATCGCTAAAAGTGATCTCTTCCAGGCAACCTTTGCTCGGAGAGGATTTTATACAAAGTCATAGGTACGGGATGCACTTAACTACAGCATACTAATGAGGTAATTTACCACATGTATACCATAATACGAACGGCATCATAAATAAACATAAATATATGACGGCGGCAACGTCCAGTTGTAAACTCTATGCGCAGCGGGCAGTACCGTAACTTACCCTGTCGTAGCATTTAAATTTATTACAGTGGCAACACCGGTATCTGTCATCGCTCCCCCACCCATCTGGCTATAAAAAGGGAACGCTCGGCGTACTGCGGATCATTCTTGCTCCGGACACGGCCCGGTGCACATGCTAAAAGCCTATAGTTATATAGGTTGCAACCCACGCACAACCCGTTTCCGCCTATATATACATATTCCTATATCATAAAATAATATACCTACATAAACCATAACAATATTATGTAATAGACTTCAGTACAGACGGGCAGTAAGGTTTCAATATAAATATTTTACGATATCGAATACAGAAATGTACATTGAAATAAAATCATGGTCACAGACCAGCGACCGAAACGCTTTTATGTTTTTTTTTTACAATTATTCTACAATATGGCGAGATCGGCGAATTACGATTGTCTTACATTCAGGGCAAGTTATAAAATTAATCTAGCATTAAAAAAATTACACGAGAAAACCGTTACTTCGTAACTCAGTCACGTTCATTCAAATACCATTGGACCGTAACTTTTAGTCAACCGTTTTTTCTAATCTGTGTCGTAACTTTTTTCTATAATCTGTGGATTTATTTTAGGACAGATTACACAATTTCCTTCTATTATCTAAATATATATAACTCAAAGGTGACTGACTGACATAGTGATCTATCAACGCACAGCCCAAACCACTGGAACGGGCTGAAATTTGGCATGCAGGTAGATGTTATGACGTAGGCATCCTCTAAGAAAGAATATTTCGAAATTCCACCCTTAAGAGGATGAAATGGGTGGTTGAATTATTTTCCCATAGGCCACGCCGCGGGCGAAGCTGCGGGCAGAAGCTCGTTTTAGTATAAACCTACAGATTGTACAAAAAAGTTATGACTTAGGACGTAAAGCGTAGCTGCGCATGTCCAATATCCTTGATATAGTCTGTGGTTCAGATCAGATCTACATTTCCGAGTTATCCATGGCCTTGTTATCGTACCCGCGGGCGGTAGTGACGCTGGCGCCATCTGTGTCAAAGCTCGGGTCGGAGTCTGTCTCGACGACCCACGGCTGTATCTCGGCCGAGCAGAACGCGCCGTAGATTATTGCACCTAACAGGTAGATGGCGCTTGATATAAAGAATACAATACGCCATTGTTCTGCCGTCTGGAAATGAGAAATGAGATATGTTGTAATTTTTAAACGCTACTTTATAACAATGAACGTAATAATGAATTTTATCTGTAGCACATTTGGTTACATTTTTAGGTAATAAGCTATAATGTCCATCTCGTTGAATTTCGATCATCAGAAGAGATAAAAAATGACTAATAGTAGCTGAATGTTTATTTCAATTCAAATTCTATTTATATGTAATCGTTTATTATTATTATTAATTTTCTTTCGATAACAACCTAAATCGGATAATTACAAATATATTATAATAAAAAAATTGCGAATCAGTACAGCTATTTTCATTTAATGTAAGCACATTAAAAATGAAAAAGTTGAATTAAAAATGAAAGTTGGTTAAAAAATGGAATGCTCATTTAATTTTTAAACCAACCACTGCAAAGATGAGTTATGATTTTAACTGTACAAGTAATATGCATGTATGTATATTTCCTCTAATCTCATAAACCACTTATACTTAAACAGCCTTATTAATAAATACGAACTAGCTTTAGACTAGTTACACCATCTTTTGTCTCTTTCGATCCAGCTAAATATTCCAGTAGCAAAAAAGGACAAAGGCTGAAGTAACTAATCCGAGACTAATACCCGTTTATTAATAAGGCTGATATAGATTATATTTATTTAAAAAAATGTGAACATGCCACACAGCGCCATCTAGCCCCAAACTAATCAAAGCTTGTGCTATGGGAACCAGATAACTGATACAATACTTAGATACTTTTTGTTTGTAAATACATATATAGAATACTATATAACACCCAATCACACAACAAACATCGATGTTCATCACACAAATAATTGTCCTGTGTGGGAATCGAACCTGCAGTTCAGAAGGGTTACTACCAACTGAGCTATCGGGCCAGTCTAAATTATGTGGAATTACGTACGTACCTCCCATAGGTTAGCTAGAACGGTCGCGACTATCAATAGGGTCCACTCTTCCATTGGACGTAGTCTTCTCGATCCTCTTATCCCGGCACCGGCCCAAGCCGAGGCTCACACTCACACCTGACTCACACTTGACTGGCCCGATAGCTCAGTTGGTAGTAACCCTGCCTTCTGAACTGTGGGTTGTGGGTTCGATTCCCACCCAGGACAAACATTTGTGTGATGAACATAGGTGTTTGTTCTGTGTCTGGGTGTGATATTATTGTATTTTATGTATGTATTTACAAACAAAAAGTATCTAAGTATTGTATCAGTTATCTGGTTCCCATAGTACAAGCTTTGCTTAGTTTGGGGGTAGGTGGTGTTGTGTGAGATGTCCACACGTATTATTATTATTACACCCCAGGGTGCCCTTAAGCTAGCTGCCTCTCACTATTGACGGCGCTTTAAGCGCCTTCCTTTCCGCCCGGTGACGCTGTAAAGGTCGGTAGAGACTAACAGTATTAGCATGACAAAACGTACGTACCTTATCGCTGACGATGGCGCCGGCGATGGCCGGACTGACGATGCCGGGAAGGGTCGCCACCGTGTTGGAGAGCCCCATCAGGACGCTCGCGTGCGGCGGCGCTATGTCCAGGTGATTCACGCTGGACACACACAAATATATTTTTTTTTATGTTTTGGCTCCACATCTCCGTGTATTTAGCCAGTGTCAAGTAATTGATAATTTATCAAGTAAATGATATTTCACGCAAATATGTGTAAGTCACAGTCGAAGTCATCAAGTCGTCATAATCAAGTCATAGTCTAGTCAAAGTCATACTCCTAGTAAAGTGGTGGCAACTTTACCTGAAGCTTCTATGGAGTTTTGGAAACAACACACAAAGAAACGTTTTACCATCATTATACCATTTTCCCACACTCACGCCTGTAATCCAGCACTTAAAGAATAGAAAGCCACCAATTTTATGCACTAACACTGAAAATAACACAAGTTATGGAAAATAATACAATGCGGTGACGCAATCTTTTTCGCGTTCCCGCCAAAACTCCACACACACATTGTACATTGTGAACAAAAAAATCTGAGAGAATATGAATGAAATGAAGAGAATGAGTTGCTATTGGACAAAGCCTATTATACCATCGATGAATTTTTGAATGATAAACATCTTAAGTAATAATTGTAATTTTCATCTTTACATTTGAGAATCTTTATATGTATTATCTATTTATCCCATGTTGACATTTTGCATTAATTATATTATTTGTTTATAAAAGATTGTAAATATGAAACGACGAATTCTGAGAAAGCTTGTATGTCACGACGACGGAAATAGAGATACCACTGTGTTACTTTTAAGACCACAAATCATTGTTTGACCTGTTTCACAAGCAAATAAATTGATTGATTGAGAGAACTCTCCCGGATTGTTTTGTTCACAATGTCTTTGTCCTTATCTATTAGTCTTCGTTTATTTTTTAACAAATATCACACTTATATTATAAAGGTGAAAGTTTGTATGTATGTGTTTTTTTTTTTTTTTTTTTTTTTTTTTTTTATATTAGTGAATGATGAGACGAGCTAGTCGTTTACCTGATGTTAAGCAACACGGCCGCCCATAACAGAACAGTGTCACTCGGAACCCCAAAAGATAGAGTTTCACGCGACACTGCACTGCGCACATCATCCTGAGACATCAGCACAGACTGGTAATAAAATTACTCGACTGTGAGATCAGATCATAAAGTCTCATTTGCCCAGTAATTTCACTAGCTACAGTGCCCTTCAAACCGGAACACAGTAGTGCTTGCACACTACTGCTTGGCGGCAGAATAACTGGCAAAGCGGTGGTACCTACCTAGACGAACTTTGCAATAAAGTCCTACCACCTAGTGAATGTGTGTATGTTTGTTACTCCTTCACGCTCAAACGGCTGAATGGATTTGGATGAAATTCGGTACCAAGATGGCTTATACACTAGATTAACATATAGGCTACATTTTATTTCAGAAAAGTGATATTTTCCCGTGGATGAGTAAATAATTAAAATACATTTTATTAGCGGGGCGCAACTAGTTACTCATACAAATTTTGATGCACGCCTACATCCCTCTTTCTCAAGCTATGAGTGGAGGACTGGTAGAAAATGCTTTAGCATTAACTCCTCCGTTTGTACTGTTTTTAGAGCAATAAAGAATAATAATAACGTCTAACGATCACATACATAGATCCTGGACACTAACTAGGACTCCGTGTCTAGGGACCCAGGAACTATGAGGACCATGGTCCCACAACACCCACTCAGAACAAATTTTTGTTGTTTATTAATTTGAGTTTTTTTTTTCGTTGCACAAATACTTATCCTGCTGCGGGTATCGAGCCCGCTGCCTCCTGGTTATAAGCCGACTTGCTCAACCACCACACCACAGACGCTTTTTAGGGACAATACCACCCATTGTAACTTACTCACGCGCTTTCCTGTTTTATATTTCGTCATCTTGTTGTCAATAGAGTTTATCTATCTATCGGCCGGAATAACTTTTTTTTGCTTTGTTTTATGCTAATATCGCCATTTTGACAATCATAAATTGTCATTTTACCGGGCATACCAACATAATACAAATTTTAACTTTGTTATGTTGACAATGGAGATCTACGTTAACCAACACCTTTCAACTTTCGTTCGCCTCGCCAGTTTACACCCCAAGTCAAGCGTGCGTAAAGATTGAATCTAATATTTGAATCTGAACACTGGACGTGGCCGTATAAATTCGCACAGTTGGTTTTAGAGTGAGTGAGTTTAGAGAGAGTTGACTGGCCCGATAGCTCAGTTGGTAGTAGCCCTGCCTTCTGAACTGTGGGTTGTGGGTTCGATTCCCACCCAGGACAAACATTTGTGTGATGAACATAGGTGTTTGTTCTGTGTCTGGGTGTCATATTGTATTCTATGTATGTATTTACAAACAAAAAAGTATGTATGTATTGTATCAGTTATCTGGTTCCCATAGCACAAGCTTTGCTTAGTTTGGGGCTAGAAGCGTTGTGTGAGATGTCCACACATATTATTATTATTATTATTATTAGTTCCATGAGTTTTAATTGTATGTTATTCACCTGAAGCCCGACCAAGCGAAGCCGCCGAGCCCGACCGCCACCGACAGGAGCACCAGGCACCCAGCCACCGTCGACGAGTACGCGGCGAACACCATGAATATAGTCTGAAACGGTATTACATCCAAATGAAACATTATGTAACGAGCTTCTGCCCGCAGCCTCGCCCGCGGCTTGGCCTAAGGGAAAATAATTCAACCACCCATTTCACCTTCTTAAGGGTGGAATTTCGAAAAATCCTTTCTTAGCGGATACCTACGTCATAACATCTACCTGCATGCCAACAGCCCGATCCAGTGGTTTGGGCTGTGCGTTGATAGATCACTATGTCAGTCAGTTAGCCACCTTTGAGTTATATATATTTAGATAGGTTATTTGACTATTATTAAGAATGAGCAAGTAAAATATTATTTTCATAAAAACGAAGAACGTTGGCCGTTGACCTACGCACGGACGGATTTGTTTTTTAAGCAATTCGTCCGTCATTTATTTTTTAAGCATTTTGGCATAAACGTACCGTAAATGCGTAGGATATTTTTTGTAGATATTGATATATTCTTTAATATTGTTGTACATTTTTATGTTCTATCATCAATAGTTTTCGCAGCGCATGCGATGAAAGATATTTTATAGGTATTCTTTGTACACCTTGGGTAACATTATTGTAGTTTTAGTTGAAATTTTTATTTTTTCTTGCAATTAAAATAACCTATATTAATCAGTGATAATGTAGCATTCAAATGGTGAAAGAAGTTTTAAAATCGGACCAGTACTTTTTGAGCCAATTCGTTACAAACATACTTACATACAAATCTTCTAAATATATGTAACTCAAAGGTGACTGACTGACATAGTGATCTATCAACGCACAGCCCAAACCACTGGACGGATCGGGCTGAAATTTGGCATGCAGGTAGATGTTATGACGTAGGCATCCGCTAAGAAAGGATTTTTCGAAATTCCACCCTTAAGAGGGTGAAATGGGTGGTTGAATTATTTTCCCATAGGCCACGCCGCGGGCGAAGCTGCGGGCAGAAGCTCGTATTAGTATAGAAGTATAGACTAAAAAGCTAATAAAGTATGTGATTCTACAGTAATTACATAATTAGGTACTTTACTAGCTACAGTTTAGTACTTTAGAATATGCAGGAATTAATTAAAACCGCTACGTGCGTAGGTAAACGGCCAGCGTTCTTCTTACGTGACGGGATAAAGAGTCCCATTCCTTAACCGTTCGCATTATAAAGATCGAATAAAAACGATTGGTATAACCTGAACTGAAAAAAAAAAAAATTAAATCGCGGGTCCTATTTCTGGGACGAATTACTACTATAGTTACCTGCGCAACAAAAGCCCCGCAGTTGAACAGCTTCCTGATGTTAGTCCGAGAGAGTGTCCCACGTTTGAGCAGCCAGTCGGCGAGGTGTCCCGCGATTTGGAGCACCGCGGCCATCCCGATGTACGGGACAGCGGCCACCCATCCCGTCTGCGATGTCTCGAACTTGAACACGTCTGGAAACAACCATTTAGGCGCTTATACCGCGCTGCACTAGTCTATTAAAATACAGCTTAGCTAAGCAACTCTTCTCTCAGATTCTCGTGCGTTTTATTTTATTTTATTGTTAGATAGGCTTGCGTTTGACCACTATCGCACCTGATGGTAACGATGCGGTCTAGAATGTAACACGCTTGCCTAGAAGCTACCTGTTCACTCACGATTTGAAGACTCCAAGGTTGTAGTTATCGGGAAATACGGACGCCGGTAATGCGTTGTTAAATTCGAGTCAATATTTCACACCAAACACTGAACGCTCATTGCTTGCCTATTCATCATCGGCTGTATTCAACCAATGAGCGTACAGTATTTGGTGTGTGGCTTGACGCGAGTTTGACAAAAGTACGAGAAACCGGAGCTGGATAGAGAAATAAGTGAAAACGGGAGCTGTGAAATTTTTGCGCAGAAGAAGATAAGCCCCACGACAGTCTCTGTGGAATAGTGGTTGAGCAGATCGACTCATAACTCGGAGGCGGCGGGTTCGATTCCCGCGCCAGGTCCAGTATTTGTACACCGAAACAAAAGTGCAAATACTTGTTCTGAGTATGGGTATCGTGAGACCATGGTCTAGTTATAGTTTCTAGGTCCCTGGATACAGGGAATTCTAGATATGGACCAAGATCTATATATGTGATCGTTGGACATGTTACACTGCTCAGCGACTTGCGCCAACTTCACAGCCGATATCGATTCCATCGAATTATACTACGGACGAGAAGCGAAGGCAATACCTTTCATAAATGTAGGCAGGAACGTGAGTAGAGTGTAGAAGCCCCAGTTTTCACTGAAGTGTGCCATCACAATGGCCCACACCGGCGCTGACGTCAGCATCGCTCGCCACGGGTGCCTTATCTTACCCTCTATGGACTGCGTGCCACGCGAGTCCTGGAATATACGATGCGTTGGGCTCAATTTAAATTGCCGCAGAACGTAATTGTACCATAATGAACTTTATGTGAATTGCGTAACGTACAAACGAGTACGAGTTAAAAATTGGTTTTACAGGGAATTTTCGCGCTTTTGCAGTTTTTGAAGTACAACTTCTTTACACACGATTGATTTGGGGATTTGGGAATAAGCCTATGCGTGACGAGGCGAACGGAATTTGAAAGTTGTTGGTTAACGTAGATCTTCATTGACAACATAAGAACGTTAAAAATTACTTAACATTTTTATTATAATGTTGGTACGTCCGGTATAATGACAATTTACAATTGCCGAGATGGCGACATTAACATTAAACAAAGCAAAAACTAAGTTATGCCGGCCGATATATGGAGCTAAAGAAATTTTACTTCAGTAGTGTGGTCTTAAGCACACTCATTTTTTATGTATTTGTTTTTGGTGTAGATATATAGCATGCATATATTGCATGAGATTTTAGATGTAGGTTGCTTATGCCGAGATCAAAACCTTGATTTATTCGGAAAATTAAAAGTACCCGCGGAAATAGACGCGAAATAGACGAACGCGGGTGAAATTGCGGGGCGCCCTCTAGTGCTCAATAAGGAGAGCTGTCTATCAAGACAGATTCTGAATTACGATTATATTATGAAAAGACGGTCTGCAATCAGCACCACACAAAAAAAACTATAATACTGAAGCTTTATATTTTTCACCTTGTCTCGTCTGAACCAGTAAATACCATGATAAGACAAACGATCGATAAATATTGAGAAAGCAATACAGCCAGTAGTGACAAGTACTTACTTGGATATATTTCAGTTCAGCCGGTGTTATGTGAGGATCTTTTTCCGGACTCTCTTTGACAACGATCCACCATATCGTCGTCCACACAAGGCCCATTATGCCTGCAACCATAAACAAATATGAGTTAACCTTTAGTATAGTTTACGTAGAACATCTCATGCAGCCATGCTAACGCAAGTCTTATCACAAAAGCCTAAGAGTGTAGTTTACAGAGCACGTAGAAGATGCCCGGCCAGCCAGAACAGGTGCAAATAGAGTCGAGTTTTATTATAATAGTCTCATTTGTCAATTACGCAGTACATCATGTCCACGTACGCTAACTTAAACCTTATCTCAACAGCATAGTTTAGCAAAGACGCGGATGATGCCCGGACTTTTGGTGCTACGTCGTCATGCTAACATAAGTTTTATCACAACGGGATAGGGTCGAGTTTAATCACAATAGCGTAGAACATCCATTCGGCCAATGCTAGCACAAATCTTGTTACAACATCATAGAGTACAATTTACAAAAGACGTAGAAGATGCCAGCAGCTACTGTTAAAGCTCAGTAATGCTAACACAAGCCTTACGACAACATCACAGAGTACAATTTACCAAAAATGTAGAAGATGGTCGGCTAGGCAGCACCAATTAAAGCCCAGTCATACTAACACAAGCCTTACGACAACATCATAAAGTACAATTTACAAAAGACGTAGAAGATGCCAGCAGCTACTGTTAAAGCCCAGTCATGCTAACACAAGCCTTACGACAACATCACAGAGTATAAGTTACGAAAGACGTAGAACACGGTCGGCCAGGCAGCGCCAGTTAAGGCCCGGTCATCCTAACACAAGCCTTACGACAACATCCTAGAGTACAATTTAAAAAAGACGTACCAGATGCCGGCAGCTACTGTTAAAGCCCAGTCATACTAATACAAGCCTTACGACAACATCATAGAGTATAATTTAACAAAGACATAGAAAATGCTGGCAGCTACTGTTAAAGCCCAGTCATCCTAACACAAGTCTTACAACAATATTATAGAGTTCAATTTACCAAAGACGTAGAAGACGCCGGCAGCTACTGTAAAAACCCCGTCGTGCTAACACAAGCCTTATGACAGCATAATAGATCATAATTTACCGAAGACGTAGAAGATGCCCGGCCAGCCGGTGTACCGCGCCAGCAGCGAGCAGGCCGGCATGGAGAGCACGGTGCCCGCGTAGCTGCCGCTGAAGGCGAAGGTCGCCAGCCGCGCGCGCTCCTGGCTCGGCGCCCAGCGGGACCATACCGCGTGGATGCAAGGGTACGTCACGCCCTAGGGAAAACAAACTAGCAGTTTTATATAAACACACCCTATATAAATATTTGTGAACATTTCACGCAACGCACGCACCCCCCTTTTTTTGAGGAGGGAAACGTCCTCGCATTTCTCTGCCACCCTCTGGTGGCAGGGGGTATGTGGGACTCGAGCCCACTAAAACCCCCCCGTGAGCCCTCGTCCGCCGTACCGGGGCGAGAAGGGGTCGCGACTGCAGTCCAGCCAACTAACGCACGCACCCCTAAGAGGGTGAAATGGGTGGATAAATTAACTATGAAAAAAAATCTTCTTCGTTTCCTATAGGCCACGCGGGTGAAGCCGCGGGCAGAAGCTAGTTGATATTATAAACGTGAAAGTTTGTATGTATAGGCGTTTGTTACTCTTTCACGCTCGAATGCCTGGACGGATTTGGATACAATTTGGAATATATATAGCTTATAAAGTGGATTAACAGATGGACTACTTTTTTGGCGGGTGAATCCGCGATCCGATCCGCTGCTTTAAAAATTACCCAATTTCATAATAGTAGTTCACTAGGAAAATATCAGAATATTAAACGCTTTACCGGCGTCCGTATTTTCCGTTAACTATAACCTTGGAGTCTTCAAATCGAGAATGAACAGGTATTTCTAGGCAAATATTCATCAGGTGAAACAGTTGTCAAACGCAAGCCCATCAAATAATAAAAAAAAACTCACCTCAAACAAGCCTTCTATGACCCTCACAGCGATGAGCAAAGAAGTGCTGGTGTGAGCAAGCGGGGGTGTGAACAGAGTGAGAAGAGAGGTGGCGCCGATACCGATTGCGAACATCCTGTAACGTTGAATTATTTTTGTTAAAATGACACCCAAAACCTTTATAGAAGCGAAATTAGAAAAAAATGCTGACAAAATGTAACCTATGTTATATGATAGATATGAACAAAATGAAACTGCGGACGCGTAACTGTTCTGGACATGGACTTCGCCTGCCATCCTGCACGCGCCAATTTACCTGACAGGAGTGCGAGAAAGAGACTCCACTAGACTTCGCAATAAGGCCACTGGATTAGAAACAGGAGTGCGAGCCAGCTAACAATGAACTCGTAGTGATCGTAATAATAATATGTGTGGACATCTCACACAACGGCATCTAGCCCCAAACTAAGCAAAGCTTGTGCTATGGGAACCAGATAACTGATACAATACTTAGATACTTTTTTGTTTGTAAATACAATATAACACCCAGACACAGAACAAACACCTATGTTCATCACGCAAATGTTTGTCCTGGGTGGGAATCGAACCCACAACCCACAGTTCAGAAGGTAGGGTTACTACCAACTGAGCTATCGGGCCAGTCAAAATATAACACATCTAGCTGCTGTTCGCAGCGTCGCATGTATGGGGCTGACATAGTAATAGGCTATATTTGACTGCTACATTTTTATTGCATAAATAATATTCAGTCTAATCAGTCAGTATAAAAGACGGTCGTGAACACAAAAGTTAAATATCACAAAAAATTTCAAAGTTACATGCATTTTAAAATACAGGAAAAGAAAGAGTCATCTCAAACACGCAGTGACGTCAGTTACCTTATCGCTCCTCCATAGTACTTCATTACTAATTTATTTATTTATTTAATTAGCACGGTTACACCAATTACACTAATTACTGTAACTATACTAAGCTGTGGTACCTCTATAGTAGCTCTACATATAATCTATTTGGCATGTGACGTCACAAATTATGCCTTCATAGTAGCTGCGAAGAAGCTCCACACGATCTCTGTTTTGCGGGAAAGGGACAGTCGATGCAGAAACTTTAAGAGCGTACTGCTACAGATTTATTGTTCATTTTTAATAGTAGTCATGTAAAATAAATAATCTCATGCGTGGATTCCAGTTTATTGCGATAAAACTTATGTCTTTTCCCAGGGTTCAAAATATCTACATATCAAAAAATAATGATCAGTAATTTATTTAGTCGTGAAAAGGTAACAAGTGGACGAGACTAGAAACTATTTTCGCGTATCTTGTAAACATTTCTACATAATAAAGTTGCACAGTAGTCAATGCTTTGCAAAATTAAATTGTTATTTATATATTATATTATTATATATTACTTACCCGATATAACGCCATCTTGCGGACAGATGGTGAATCAACTATACACCATTTTATTTTATTAATTCAGAAGTTCAAAACTATTTGTGATTGCGTACATATTTTATAACTACATTTTTATCATATTTTTTATTGAAATGTTCGTCGTCTTAATTGTATATACTTGTTTTGTTCAATATTTACTGTCAGCTACGAAAACCTGCAAAAAACGACGTGAACTCGAATTCTGGTGAGGGATTGTCAACATTTTCTTTCGTACCAGGGAGTTGCAAGGCCAAACTAAGGGTTCTATAGAACGGAACAAACCTGTTACCTCCTATTTTAGCAGCGAGCCATCCGCCAGGCAGCTGTGTCACTATGTAACCGTAGAAGAAGGAGCTGAGCACCAGCCCTTTGGTCTGCGAGCTCCAGTCGAATTCCGGTATCTGAAATGAATGTAATTTTCGTATAACATAAATGCAATATTTTGTGTGGTGATACTTCTTTTACGAATAAAAACTTAGAATAATGAAATATATTCTTTATTTGTTTTAGAGAACCATCATCGTATGTCTCTTAAGATTCTATGATAGGTTTGGGTGGCGAAGGCGCAGGATGCTGTCTTCAAATCTTCTTTATGAATTAAGTTTGAAGTTTGAATTTTTACAAGATTACCGAGGCCTTGAATCAAATAATATTTGATATAGATTCCAGATCAGCCGTTGCTGAGACAAAGACATACAGACCGCCAGCCAAGTGATACAATAATAGGCATTCCGTTTATTTTTTAATTGGGTACTTAGAAACTTTTCTTTTGTTTCTTAAAACCAAGTAAAAAAGCCGGCAATAAGTACAAACAAATCCTAAAACAATAACAATTCCAGAGCATCCCGAGATCCATTAACCCGCGATACTGCTTCCTCAGAGAAACAAGTAAAACGACATTCTATATTCATTACCTACTCATAAAAATATACCAACTACGTATAAATCCAATACGAATTATGATAATGAAAACAAAAAGAGATCATATCATAGATGAGAATAAAAATACTTGAGATTAAATTACAATTAAACCCTTTTTTTGACCCTGACTTGTATTAAACAGGGCTTAATTAAACAGAACCTGTATAAAGGCTTAGTTTTGTCCTAACAATGGAAGCATAATAAAAGGCGATTTGTTATATTATGTATCTCTACTACGTATAAAAATTACAATGGCATTCGTAATAAAGACACAATAGAAAGGCATCATATGCGTTAAAATGCATGAATCTTTCTCAGTTATGTAATAGTGAAAGTTAGACAGAATATTCAGTTGTCTGTCTAGTGCATTAAAACATTTAAAATCGATAAATTATATGTAGAGTTAAAATATTAAATAATATTTTACATTTAATATATTCGCATTAGTAATGCAATTTACCTATTTAGTCCTTCTATCTATACATATAAATAAATAAAATATTAGTGGACATTCACACAACGCCCTCTAGCCCCGAACTAAGCAAAGCTTGTATTATGGAAACCAGATAACTGATACAATTACTTATATAAATTTAACACCCAGATACAGAACAAATCTATGTGCATAACATAAGTGTTTGTCCTGAGTGGGAATCGAACCCACAACCTACAGAAGGCAGATCTACTAACTGCTAACCTACCAACTGAGTTATCAGGCCAATCAAATGACTTAATGTGTTTAATAGACATTTAATAAACGCGAGAATTATTAGGTGTAAACTTAGGCGATGGGATATCGCATTTATTCCAAAATTTCCAAAACTGATGATTAGGTTTTTATTAGGTTTTTCCCTAATCCTGCGCAACTAATGTTAGACAATTATATGCTTTTCCCAGTTTTTTGCATTAAAATATTATGACAAATATGACTTTTGTGGTGTGGTGGTTGAGCAGGTCAGTTCAAACCCGGAGGCAGCGGGTTAAATTCCCGCGGCAGGACAAGTATTTATGCACAGGAAAAAAATTGCAAATACTTGTTCTGAGTCTAGGTGTTGTGGCCTTCATAGTTCCTGGGTCCCCAGACACAGGGAATCCTAGTTAGGGTCCAGGATCTATATATGTGATCGTTGGGCGTTATTATTGTTGTTATTATTATTAAAAATTATCCTATTTTTATCATTTCTACATATAACTACAAAAATCTTTTACAAGTGCACCAATATAATTATTAATCTTATTGTTTGTTTTAGCGGAATTACAGTAGATATTCATGTTACATTTTGTATTTATTTGCGTGAAGTTTACTGCGTTTTTATCTGCAACCGTTGCAGTCTCCATGTACCATATACTTATTCACTGACCTTAACTTTTTTGTTTATATTTTTTTTATTGGTTGATAGGCTCGCGTTTGACCACTATCACACCTGATGGTAAGTGACGATGCGGTCTAGGATGTAACACGCTTGCCTAGAAGATACCTGTTCTCGATTTGAAGACTCCAAGGTTGTAGGTTTCCGGAAATACGGAGAATAAATAATATATATAATATATATATATATATATATAATAAATACATAATTTAACTCTTTAATAGAACGTGTGATATCAATATCGTTACTACGGTCCTTGAATTAAAAGTAATTTTTACGTTCGTATAAAAAATAAAAGGCGTCGAGTGAATAAAGCCTTAGCTTAGTCGTAAATAAAATTGAATAGGTAAGACGGGCCATTTCCTTCTCAAGCATTTTAGTTTATAACGTTATAAATTCGTGATGCAATAACGAGCGGATACAGATCGTGCTACTTTTGATCGCGGACAGGGATTTAAAAAAGTACTAAGTCAGGAAACATGGTACTATAAAAATGAAGCAAAAGTTGACAGAAAAATGCTATTATGATATAAATGATTTGTTGAATAACATAACATGTAAGTAATTAATATTTTGATACGATATTGTTATTTTTTGTTTGATGTATATATTTGGATTTTATTTAACCTGACCTGTTATTATTATTAGAATTTTTATTTTTAATAATTTCATTATTATCATTGTTATTTATATTACGAGACGGCAGTTAATTTTATCAAACAATTATTTGTGGTCTGCACAGGCAAGACATTGTGGACTAAAAAACACAATAACGCCAATGATGTATATGACGGCGGCTACGTCCAGTTATAAACTCTATGCGCAGCGGGCAGTACCGTAATTTACTCTATGGTGGCATTTAAATTTATTACAGTGGCAACATCGGCAACTATTATTGCTCCCCCAACCATCTGGCTATAAAAAGGGACCGCTCGGTGTACTACGCATCATTCTTGTTCCAGACACGGCGCGGTGTGGACAAGCTGAAGGCCTATAGTTATATAGGTTGCAACCTACCCACAACCGTTTCTGTCTACATATATTTTTCTGTATATTTATTTACTCATGTTCAAATAAATTATCTTTGTCTTTATAATATGTAGACTGAAATTGTATTAGCAGGCAGTCGCCAAGAATTATGAGTATGGAAAAAGTACAGAACAAAAGCTGAGTATTGGCACAGTGATTATAGGTCTGTGAGAATTTAGGTTTGCCTTTTCTTATTCCTACTAATATTATAAGCTGCGAAAGTTTGTATGCATGCATGTTTGTTACTCTTTCACGCTCAAACGGCTGAATGGATTTGGATGAAATTCGGTACCAAGATAGCTTGTACGCTAGAGTAACACATAGGCTACATTTTATCCCGGAAAAGTGAAACGTTCCCGTGGGATAAGCAAATAGTTAAACGGACGAACGTATGGACGGATTTGGAATACAGATAGCTTATATACTGGAGTAGGCTCCTTTTTTATTCGAGGGTGAAACTGCGGGGCGCAGCTAGTTTTGTTTATATAAGCATGCCCGAGCCAGCACGGTACCCTGGATTAGGAATTGTAGAGCTGTATAAGTAACTAGAAATATGGTGGGTTAGGTACCGTGTAGGTACGTAAATACAAACTTTGTGTTCGATATTTTATATAAATCAGTACTCGTTACTTTGTATCGAGTAGAACACTATTCGTATAACTATGCAATAGCATAGCGTAGCAATAGCATAGCATAGCAATAGCATTGGTATTCGAGTAGTGTTCTACTCGATACAAAGTAACGAGTGCATATATGCAATAGGATAGGTATACGGTATGACATCGCGTCCTTCGTACTTTGTTTATAACAATACCTATACCTACCTAACTGCGTACGGCGCATTTTTTTACCTTTAGTGTATTTTGAACTAGCCTTATAATATACACAAAAAATACACAATCTCAAATTTGAGATTGATTTAATAGATAAATTGGTTAGGTGTTACCAAAAATAAATTTCAAACTATAAATTAATCGTACGTTAATCAATACATCTACAAATTTTAAAAATAAATAAATAATAAAAATAGGTTACAGCAAACCGTTTCAATTAACGCGTCAACGGTACATGCGCGAACTGAAACAGTTGTATTTGTTCTTATATCACATTGTAACAAAGTAGCTGGTAGTTTTCCTAATATTAGAATAAAGTAAAATGAAATATATACATATATAATTATAGCTGCAAAATCTCGAAACCTATACCCCAGAACCGTAAAGGCACATGAGAACATTAGTCTCTACCGACCTTTTGCAGTCGGCATAGCTAACATAAGATGCGTAGACGCCTAGCCGTCAAATGTAGAAGATAGATCGTCAACCCAAGACATTATCAGCGCCTAAGGCGATATTAGTGTCGATTCTGTCTCGCATACTCTAAAGCTAAACGAAATTAACATATTTCCGTCCTTGTCATTTCCCCTTTATCAGAAGAGTACCGCCATACTTAAAGTTTAGTTTTTGAGAATGCGACACAGAATCGACACCAATATCCTACTATAAAATATATATAATTTTTTATTTGATACAAATTGTAATTGTTTTTATGTAGTAATTAGTGTAATTGGTGTAACTGTACTAATTAAACAAATAAATAATATATAAAAGATTATATAAAAATATAAAAGAAATTGCTATCCAAATCTAGTCTTATCTAAAACTTAGGAGTAAACAAAACACGAACACAGTAAACTAGACTAACGATCTACCGCATATTTATAATGTGTTAATGATGCAAAGTGACAAACTCATAGTCTATTGTATGTAGCACCGAATAGATGGATAAAGTAGGTACTAACGTAGCTGTATGTATATATATTTATGTTAAAGGGAGCAGACAAGCATACGGCCCACCTGATGGGAAGTGGTCACCGTAGCCTATGGACATCTGTAACACCGGAGGGGGCGTCACCAATGCACCCAGTAAAAATATATTATATACGTTTAAATGTTACATACGTGCTATCTCGTGCAAGATGCAAAGGAGGGCGCAAAGAAAAATATAATATTCAGTAATATTTACCATGGCAATAGTGCCATTATCCAGCTTGGTCTCCACAGGTTCGGTCATGGCGACCACAGCTACCGAGAGGTTTACTCGGAGCGCGTACACATTGAAAAAGCCGAAGAATGCCAGTAAAGCCACAACTAGTCGCCTTCTTCGCCAAAACCGCCATGTCCTCTGGTGGTCTTTAGATGGCTCCCTGGAAAGAGAAACGGTCTTCTTGAAAATCCCATAAGATCTACATTTGCTTGTACCACATTGCTGTGGCGCTCGTTCCCAAGACAGTCTATCGATGGAAGTGTCCTTCCTTTAGCATGAGTATACATATAGATAACGCCATCAAACGATTATAACCACACTTAATTCTGAACATAGAATTTCCATAATAAAACGATAGGTAACGTTCCGTTACGTACAGATGATTTAAGTGTATTCCAAATGAACCGTGTGAGATTCAAAATCAGACATATACCTACCTACGTCACGTAGGTAGATAAAACGTTCCATCTTGCAAAGCTACGGGTGATCGGCGTCAACTTTGAATTGCCTGGGTACAATAAAACATAGTAACAAGTTTAAAAAGTGTTCCTCAATTGCAATAGTGTCGATTTTTCCTTGGCCATTATTCGATAGCATTGTGTTGTGTAAGGCTTGACCCGTGATAGAGTTGCTAATGCAAACACAGTTATAAGGCAGCATAGGTGCAAATTAGTAAGTATCGATCGCGTTGTTATATTTATCAACGTCAACCGCTGCTGTTTTCGTATACCATATTTACGACGGCCGAGATCAATACCTGATAAGAAAATGGTACTCGACAATTCTCGATAAGCAAGATAATTAATCTCCTGAACAAATGAAATATAACTAGCTCGTGGTAATAACCCGCGTGGATAATAAATAAATATTTATGGACATTTCACACAGCGCCATCTAGCCTCAAACTAAGCAAAGCTTGTGCAATGGGAACCAGATAACTGATACAATATTTACATACTTTTTTGTAAGTACATAAGTACATAGAAAACAATATAACACCCAGACACAACAAACACCTATCTTCATCATATAAATGTTTGTTCTGGGTGGGAATCGAACCTACTACCTACAGTTCAGAAGGCAGAGCTACAACCAAACATAGCTATCAGGCCAGTCGTAATGATCAATTGACGATGAAAGGTAAGGTATCCTACATATAAGGTACCTTCTAAGTTATACGCAAGACTTAAAATATATATACACGCCAAAAATTAAATTTGTCTAAGCCATTTTAGCGTTGAGTGATAACAAACAAAACACACGTACACCACAAATACACCTACGTACATAATACACAGTACACGCGCATTTATAATATTACTACTACGTTTACTAGGTGGTAGGACTTTACTGCAAAGTTCGTCTAGGTAGGTACCACCGCTTTGCCAGTTATTCTGCCACCAAGCAGTAGTGCGCAAGCACTGCTGTGTTCCGGTTTGAAGGGCACTGTAGCTAGTGAAATTACTGGGCAATTGAGACTTTATGATCTGATCTCACAGTCGAGTAATCATATTACCAGACTGTGCTGATGTCTCAGGATGATGTGCGCAGTGCAGTGTCGCTTGAAACTCTATGTTTTAGGGTTCCGAGTGACACTGTTCTGTTATGGGCGACCATGGCGCTTAACATCAGGTGAACGACTAACTCGTCACATCATTCAATAACTAAAAAAAAAATCTATTTACTAAGTAGTTAAGTATCTTATGGAATAAACAATTCTGTTGTAAAATAAAAAGACTAGAATGCAATTGATCACGTCGTTCATATTCATAGACTTTTGCCACAGTACATTTCATAGGAGTACAAGTATGTACACACTTATATGTACTTCTCAAACATATGCCTGTGCTTTGTCATTTAGATGATTTATTTTATTATACCATAGTCTTAAATAAAGTGTGCCTACTGGTAGGCTTCGTTAAATAATATCTACTGCAAATGTAAAAATAAATGTGATCGTTGGGTATTATTTATTTATAACGCCCAACGATCACGTAAGTAGACCTTGAATTCTAACTAGGATTCCCTGTATCTAGGGACCCAGGAACTACAAGGGTCATGGTCCCACAACACCCAGATACAGACTAGTATTTGCGCTTATTTTTTCTGTGCACAAATACATGATCTGCCGCCTGATACGAACCCGCCTCCGGGCTATGAGCCGACCTGCACCCCTACCGCGTAACCGTTCTAGGAATCGGCTTCGCCTGCCATCCTGCACGCGCCAATTAACAAGTCCACGAGTGCGAGCAAGAGAGAACACGATTACGATCTCCACCAGACTTACGCGGTAAGTAAGCTGCTCAACCGGCTAACAAATTTATGAAAAAAATAAATGTTACAAAATAAAACGAGTGTCCTTTAGACCACACGACTGAAGTAAAACTTCTTTATCTCCATCTCTCTTGCCCCTACAGTAATATACGAAACGTAACGCTTTCTTTCTATCTTCACGTATATCACCCTCTCAACTTCCATTCGCCTCACCAGTTTACCCAATTCAAACGTGCGTAAACAAGATTTACTTCAAAAAAATTATATTATTATTATTACGACTTATATTGATTATTTATAATATGCCGTTTTATTAAGTTCATTATATCACGGAAAAGTTACAATGCACACGCATTACCATCATAATGTTCGGTTAAGTATTCTATTTTTATCACATCGCATCATCATATATATAAAAAAAATTCAAATTTATTCATCAGCTTTCAATTACGTCATTGTAGCAGACTATAGGTAGACAATCAACATTAGACATCAACATTACTGGCCAAGCGAACGAACTCTGCTTCAATTCGCGAAACTTGCTTTCATCCATCCATTCGTACATCCGGACGTACGAACTCATAGAGGTCGTATTTTTCAACGAATCATCACGTAACTTGATGTACAAATTCTACAAGTTCGTGGATTATTTTTGTCTACGGCGACATTTGATGGTCTATTTCGGTTCTCAGCCTCCGCAAGTTTATTTCCTTTTAACATCAACTTCAGAATGAGTTGTAGCCTGTAGCAAATGATGTTATTTCACATTAACAACCTTGACTATTAACCTCTCCGATCATTGCACCTTTTGAAATCAACGACCTTTCTATGTTATGCCTGTGGCTATGTAGGCGTTAAATGAACTTATACCGCACTACTGATTCTGGAACTAGAGTGATTGACCTTTAACTTGCGAACACAAAATAATAATCGTAATTTGTACGAAAGGATCGCTAATCTATTTCCGTCTTTTTAGAACGACAGTGATTATAATTGAAGGGGTGAGAACAAAAAGGGTTTAACTGATTTTTTTCACAAAATGACTTATGGGTATCGTTGGATTCAGCGTGAAATTATCTACAATAATACATTCTAGACGTCATTTGTGGTTACAACACATATTACTTAATTTTTTGTCCTTAATACCGCTCGCATTCTCAATCACCAAAAACATCATAAATAAAAAACTAAGAGCTCAATCTAGTGATCAAATTAGGATAGCAGAATGATATGTTTCCGATTAGAATCTACAGAAATCTACAGTAATTTTTCCGATTTCCAATCTAAACTTGATAACCTAACTAGTGTTTTCAACCAAAATTTTCCACACACAAATATATTGTAATTGATCATTAATCTTTGATTGCATCCGCTTTAGTCTGAGCTATGATAAAAGTTAACAGGCTGTAGGTATCTTTATTGCAAGCGTTGCGCTTCAAAAACTATCAGGCCTCTCCAGAGTGTAATTCCTAGACCCATCATCCTCCCTTCCATCACGTTAACCAAATCTCGCTGGCATTAATTTGATGGTAACCATAAGATCGCGACAATGGTCCCGACCTAATTAGGTTGTGACCCACTTACTATTTTAATGTTGCAACAAATCATTTCATTTTCCCGATTTATGAGATCTCTTTAATGACTTTGGGGTGAATAACGGTGGAAAGCCGCAGCTGCGTAGGATTTTGGAGAATGTTAAGGGCTTATTTTGATTAATTTTCCTTTGTACAGAAATCCATGTGAGTCGTGAGAGCACGCACGATCATTACTGCGTGTGATAATAATATTAACCGTTCGACTTTACACATACTTCTATTATATGCTACAAACAAATTAATGCTTAGTTTCAGAAAAACAGAGTGACAGTTAATCTGTGATTGTGTAACATTTCAGATAAGATTACCGAAAGAAAGCAGTCTAGAGTTCAGATCAGAATTATATTGTGTATAATTTAAAAAACCTTTATTTTCTACTGCATATAATTTATTTTGGTATGCACAATTATTCAATTATTCTTGTTGCTAAAGTTTAAGCATATTTTAAAATTGCAATATTTACTTCTAAGGCCAAGTTTAGTTTCCAAAGCATTTGGAAGGCAACAAATGAACATTTATGAGCAAACTAATGTACCTTCCAGTATGAAACGATACGGTACGATTTGTATTATTACATTCGTCTAAAAATAACGACAATAACACGCCTTTCGAAATATAATTGAATCACGTATTCAGTTATGTACCTATAGCTATAGTTAATAAGAACAGGTATGATTTTAATAAAAGCTATAAAAATTGGTATAATGGGCCATATACCATGCAATACGGCAAGTATTGCATGGTACTGTATTAGCAGAACTATCTGTGGTATGTGGGACTCGAACCCACTAAAACCCCCCCGTGAGCCCTCGTCCGCCGTACCGGGGCGAGAAGGGGTAATAACTCTACCCCAAAACAGTAAGTAATTTATGGATAAAAAATAACATTAGATAGTATTTATAGTCATCAGCGATGATATGCTCATCTCTAATCAACCAGTAGCCTTCTAGATAGTCTAATCCATACTTTACCTCTTACTCTTTGACTGTCCGCCGTAATTTCAGCAATTTTATTTTCAAGTAAGTACACAATATTAATCACATTTCAAAAACAATTTTTCTAATCTATTGGGGTTTTGTGTTTTATTACGTAGGAATTAAATTAATAATACTTGCGAAATGTTGAAGTACCTACTGTGATTGGTATCATTATTGTGGTCCCGTTATTTTAAATGTTAAAGTTTTTTGTAACCTTGCGTGAGTGAAAAGATTAAATGATAATGTTGTACTTACATGGTCTATAATGATGCTAATTTCACACTAGATTATTTTACACAAGACTGCCTAGTGGTCAGTGGGACTCATTGGCTCTACTGTACAGATTTAAAACAATAAACAAAAGCTAGCTTTTCTTTCTTTGTGATTAAATGGCTTGGAACAGTTGATAGCGAAGGTTTCTTTATGCGAAGGTTTCTTAAATTATACATTAAGTTTATCACTGGGGAAAAGAGAAATAATGTTGACATTTTTGAGTTTTTGTGAACCTTTTTCGTTGTGATAGATGGAAAGAAATTAACGTTGTAACCCGATATTCTGAAATTAAAACTCTTCTGGCAATAACCAAAAATCTCTTATGGAAATCATATTAAGGCAACTCCCACTTCCACAAGGTCAAAAAAAAACAATCGTAAAATTGCAAAAATCTAATAAAATCTAAAAATCGTGTTAGTTAAACTATTTATAACTCAAGAACGGCTGAGCCGATTTGGCTGAAAATTGGTGGGGAGGTAGCATAAAACCAGGAGACGGACATTGGATACTTTTTATCCCGTTCGATCGAGTTTCACTAATTCACCCGTGCGAAGCCTGGGCGGGTCAACTAGTTTTGGACTAATATAAACATTGCTATCATGATGCTAACATCGTATAGGCCGATTACGAGATGTTTTCGGAATTGAATCCCAACTCTGTGTGTCTCTTAGGGCGGATCTAAATCGCAATATAAAACTTCCCTTTTAGCATAATGTGTCGGCGGTATTCGGGACAAAGCGCGGTTTTGGACCATAATGGACGTTTATTGCCAATAAAGAACTCCCCGTAAATCGAAAATCGCGCGAGAACCAATAAGTTTGACTCTCCGCTTAAGACGTTATGGGTTGCGTATATATTATGTTGTTTAAAAAAACATCGGGCATCCTATTATGTATACCAAAACCGGGTATCTGGGTAATATAAGGACCCGACATGCATAAGAAAACTGGTTGAAATTACGCGCGCTTTTGTTCGATAATGTTGGCTAACGTAATCAGTTTGTCAAAAAACGTTGCTGATGCGTTCCAAGAGGAAATAGTTCAATTTATTGTTTAGCAGGTAAAAAAAAGATATTTCATTCCTCATGCGAAAATTTTCATAGTAGCTATGCTAAGCTGCGTATTGTAACTGTTTAATCCATACGAATTTGTGTTTCTGTAAGTTGCAATCACGTTACGTGATCGCCTAGCTGATCGAATTATCTGATTTTAAGTAATATATGACTACGTTGAAGTGGCAGAGTACGAAGTTTCATTTAGAATATACGAGTAAGGTTGAATATGCGTGTTAATTAACCTAGTAAAAGTTTTCGCGTAATGACAACCTTCAAACGTAATGTTTGAAGGTTGTGTTCAATTGTATAGGGAAAGTTGAATAGGGGTAAAACGGTACGGGGTAATATCAGGCAGTACCCGATTACTACTATACTACGATATATCTTCTACTATATAAAAATAAGTCGGGTTTTCCTTTCTGACGCTATAACTCCAGAACGCACGAACCGATTTCCACGGTTTTGCATTCTTTGGAAAGGTCTCGGGCTCCGTGAGGTTTATAGCAAAGAAAATTCAGGAAAAATTCAGGACAAACCAACATTTTAAGTAGATGGCGCCGGTGCGTGATACATTGTTTTTCGTATATTATAAAATGTTTAATAGATAAACGTCCACCCGAGCGAAGCCGGAACGGGCCGCTAATATATATATATATATACCATACTATTTATAGTATTGTTTCAAATAGGTTTAGATGCAGCTGCTTAATTAAAAAAGAAATCGTCCGTCCCGTCAGTCATGGGATGAGAATCAAATAAAACTGACTATTATGGATGTTAATCAAGAAAAATCGGGTACTTTCGTCATCCGCATTCATTATCTGAAATGTAGGAAATGGGATCACGAAGGTTGTGGGAGATGGAATCTGAAAGAATTGGACAAATTTCAATATTTTCGCTGTTGGGAACACTGCCCAGTTTTGTACAATCGATGGGACGAAACCGTAAACATAGGTTATATTTGTATTAAAATTGATTATAATTTGTCTTATAATACAGATTAACTAATAAAAAAAGCTCACATATTTGTTCTGTGTACGTGTGCTGTGGGACCATAGTCCTCGTAGTTCTTGGGTCCCTAGATACAGGGACTCCTAGTTAGAGCCAAGATCTATGTAAGTATGTGATCGTTGGACGTTATTATTATTTTATTTATAGCAAGATATTTTAACAGTTTTGCTCTTGTATTGAATTCATAAATAAGTTACGTGTGAAACATGTATAGTTAATAAAAATAGCCTTATAGTCACTGAAATATGTAGTTTTACCTTCACGGCTTATTAGCGCATTGGTGACAGACATTTGAGACAAAACATCTCTTTCGTTATAGTTACGCTTTATACCAAATTAGTTGCGCCCCACGGTTTCACCCGCGGATAAAAAGTATTTTAAATATTTGCTCATCCCACGGGAAAATTTCACTTTTCCGGGATAAAATGTAGCCTATATGTTAATCCAGTGTATAAGCTATCTTGGTACTTAATTTCATCCAAGTCCATTAAATCGTTTGAGCGTGAAGGAGTAACAAACATACACACAAACACACATTCACACATACAAACTTTCGCCTTTATAATATTAGTGTGAAGTGTGATAGTGTGATTTTAAATAACGGTATCACAGACCCATTACATTAGTTATGTGGTACCTACTTCTATTTTTTTTTATTTTATGTTTTTGATTCAGAACATAATATAAAGTTGTTTATTAACTGAACATTTTATTTCTAAACTCATATTTGAGTGTGACAGGAATGAGTGTATGTGGTCAGCGAAAATAAAAATGCAAGCGACCCAGTTGTAAAAAATAAAATGCTGTTAATCAAAGAAACAATTCAATCGCCATATTTTAATGATGGTAAGTCAGTAAAAAGCTTGGGCAGAACTGCTCTATAAGTCAAGTGTGTCACGGCTATTAGATACCAGGTTAAACAGATGGGGTATCTACCTTAAATAACTTAATTATTAATTGGATAGATTGTACAAAAACTATAGTTATGAAAACTAAAATATAATTAAGTAATTACAATACAATTTTCTAATGCAAAATGATACAGCAATATCTAGTGTAACTCCGCTCAAAACACCGAAGGTCAAACCGCAGTAATTTTGTAATGACCATAAATATATAATAAGTATGTATTGCATATCTACTAGATATTGATTTTAAGAAAACTATATTATCTTTACAGTAAACGTGCTGAGGCTACTTATCACTATTGGGATGCTGGTTGCTGCAGAGGAATACCCAAGCTATAAGCACGCGAGCCTGGAACTGCACCGTCTCGTGATCGAACGACCCGAGGAGATGACGCTGACAGCGGCGCCACAGAAGCAGCACATACGTTTATAATGACTGCTTGTATGATGCACGCCCGTCGCGGATGGACGTGTCAGTGCGGTGGACAAACTCCCTTAGGACGTCGATGGAAATACACAACCTTTCTAAAGAACCTATACGGGTATATAAAACCATTATACTAAATGTATTTTTTTGTGTATTGTTTTCATACAAATTTTTCTCATAGAGGAAAAAATCTTAGAGCAACCGACGCAAGTTCTAATGCCAAAGTGAAGGTCGTTATATTTGTGTACCTAAATAACGTATTGCAAACACGCGAGTTCTATAATGATTTCATTATTCCATAATAAGGCGTAGCAAGAAACCACCAAAAATGTCGAACTAGCCCTATATAAATTTCATGAAGGTCTGATGATGATAAAATAGGAAACCTCATTTGTTGGAAAGCGCTTTAAATGGCTGTAATCACGAAAATAGCCGTTATATGATGTAAAAATGTTGCATTAATACGAGTACTACGAGTAAAATCAAGTAAAACATTACCTTTGGGAGTATGCGTTTCATGCCCCAAGGTTATTAGGGGCTGATGGGAAAGTAATTGAAGTAATTCTGGCTTCCTCATTGTTGCAATATGATTATTTTTCTAAGAGCTGCCTATAACCTTATTACAAGGCTATTATCTGTTATTATAATGTATACGTAGAATAAAACATTCCAAATAAGTACGTCATGTTAGTGTAGTGTTGTAGTTTGTAAATGAACGGTTACAATATTTATTATAACAGGTTAATTGTATTTCAGAATTCCGAGTGGCACTGCAACTGATACAACCAGCCGTGTCGTTTAACATCAGACGAACTAGATCGTCATGTCGTTCCTAAACAACAAAAAAATCTAAGTGATTTTTATCACAAACTATAACCGATTATTATGTACAGTTTGATAAATAGAATTATGGTGATATTAATATATGTATATAGCATTCCGTTATTCAAACCTATGCTTTCACGCCTTTATTTTTAAACATACAAAACAGATAAATCGGGCAAATAAAAATCTGGAGTTTGCTTACAATCCAAATAGTGGTTTAGCGTACCTATCTCATGATTATACTCATGACTAATTAATGAATAAATAAAGATAACACAACCTCTTGATAAGGAAAATGCGAGATTTCAGTACAGTAGCGTACTCGGTGGTAGTAAGTTAAGCAAGAAGAGGTCAAGGGATGATGTGGTATGCGATGTTCTTATTGCCTAGCAAATGGAAAATGTACTGATCAAGTATTACAATAAAATTCACTCTCCGTGTGAGAGAAAGGCCCATGTCCCAGCAGTGGAAGGAAACGTATTGGCCTGATGACCGATGACGATATATTAAGCTTTTTGCGATTTTAGATGCTTAGTACAATAACTTCATTTTAAGCACCTAATATCATTTTGATTTGTTAAAGATCTTAATTTTTTAAGATCTTTAACTTTTTTGCGTAATTCAAACTTGATACAAAACATAAACTTGATAAAAACTACTTTTCCACCACACAATGTTCCACAACAAAGGGGCGTTATTACTCATAAACACTATTTAATAGTGGTATAGTCACACATTCTCATATTTTTCTTTGCTTATTTCAAACTTGATAGGCAGAAACAAAACACAAAATATTAGTAATAAGGTTAGTGATTATTTTTAGCCTACATTATTTTTATATTCGTTGACTCTCCGCAGACGAAAAGTCGCAGTCCCAAGTTGCTATAATTCAAGTGATCTAAATTAGCAAAATTGTAGTAAAACTGCAGCAGCCACTAAAATAAGAATTGAAGATAAATTGAACGAATTTCCGGGTTCTCCAAATTCTAACTGGAACACACAGTCACACGGTAATGATAGCATACTGCATTATTATTAGCAAAAGCCCATAAAAAGTAACTATCGCAGTATATCACGCTCTAGAAGTTTAGATATCGTTGTTTTAAGACTACTATATTTTTAAAAGTTTGTACTTTAAACAAATGTGAATGTTATGTCTGTACAATTAAATTATAACATACCAGAAACAGCAGGAAATGCGAAGGTCGTAAGAGAAACTGGTATTATAATTTTAGATTGGTAATTAGATTTTTATTTTATCTATGAAGAATTAGCAGATGGTAGCTTTTTGTAACCATAGGTATCTCAATAAGAAAATGGACGAGTTCTAATGTAACTGAAAACAAAGAAAATTAAATAGACATTTTTAATTGGCTTTGCTAAAATGAAATGGTCGAGAGATTTTGGTTAGTTACTGTCTGGCAACGTAGGTAACTGTCTGTTATGACCCCTCATACAAAAGTGGATTTTTGAAATTATGACTTAACGTACATTGGTTTCCGCCAGATTTTTTTTTTCTTCGAAATCTATTTTCTGTACATTTTTATATGATAAAAGATTAGTGATATATGAGGGCTTCAAATACAACGAAACAAATGGAATATGGTTTTAATTAATCATTTTACGTAGTGTTTTAGGCAGCATTTTGCTTCTCTACTGAATGATTGAGTGGATAAACCTTATCAATACAATACAACCAACGGAAGATTTCTGAAAGAAAATGATACGAACGTACAGTTCCATCAAATCTTCGACGACGTGAATCGATCTCATAGCAAGGCGGCGGGCACTTTAGAGACATATTGAGAGAATATTTGAACAGGAAATGACGCCAAGTCGTCAATTTCCTATCCAGTCCACACTAGCTGATACGTTTATTGAATTACTTGTATCAAATGGGGAAACTAGGTTATACGTAGTTAGTAAAACAATTTTCTTGATAGAATGATGGAATTGTCGTCTTCGTGATCGCAAAAGATTTGAGTGAACCGAGAAGAATGATGTTGCCCATTCCATGAAGACGGCCATCGGACCATTTCATTAAAAATTATTAGAGTAAAAAACTCTTTTAAATAGTTGTACCTGAACTCAATATTCTATAAGTAGGTACTGCCTGCAATGTTTTCGTAACTACGTAACATGCCTAGTACTAGCTAGTCAAGCCGCAATAAGCATGACTAAAACGTATGGAATTGTAGATACAACTCACTCGTGTGTTGCAGTTACTATACCTTTAACTTTACATTGGAATTTTATATCAACTAGTATAACAATGTTGAATCTCGTGGAATGGATTTCAAACTATAAATCACATTAAAAATATTACCCAATATATTTTTCATTTTCTAAAAAAAATATATACATTTATATCAAATTATTATTAACGGTAGGAATTAGGGTAGAGGCTTGGCGACAAAACATCTAAAAACACATGTTAATTAATTATATTATTGAATCTTGCTAAATCATAGACTGGTTACCTAACCACCGATTCCAATCAGCATCAACAATCTGATGGTCACTTCCTGGTGTCTCGTCTTTACGTATTAAAGTTATTATGGAAGTTAACTCTTTAGTCTCGTCCCATATCATTGCGAATATCTAAACCTACCTAATAAAGCCCTATTAACGAATTCCGTCAGCTGATATAATCAAATCGATGGTGGCTGAATAACCGAGCCCCATACAGACGAGTAAACTGTAACCACTTAAAATGGTCACAAAGTGGACCTTAACCGTATGGAATATGGTTGTGTTTGTAACAGTTGTAGCATTTCGCCGGTCCAAGTTAACCGAAATGCCACATCCGCCGACATTCCAAACAATTGCGACTGCAACGAACCTGTGCGTTGTGTTGTAGAACATAGCTGCTTGCCGCTTTAGATCATCTGACACTGTGTTTTCTTCGTTCATTTTTGGTGATACTTATTAAAATTTTGTCACGTGTTAATATCACTCACTAAAACCAGTTTTGGACTCTATGTTTCTCGGAATAAGGTGCAGGTAAGGGTCAGAGGTGAGATAAGGCCGGCTAGTCTGACGACGCCCGCGCCTCTCGCTTGGTAGTCTCGGTACTGACTGTGGTTGAAGTTGAATACCCACTCACGCGGTCCGCACCCCCCACTTGCCATTATTGTTGTGGGTGTCCGTTGTGGCGTGCGGTACGATTAATTGAGAGTAGGTGTTTTATTCATTTACGTCTTAATTATAGGACTGGCCCGATAGCTTAGTTGGTAGTAACCCTGCCTTCTGAACTGTGGGTTGTGGGTTCGATTCCCACCCAGGGCAAACATTTGTGTGATGAACATACGTGTTTGTTCTGTGTCTGGGTGTTATATTGTATTATATGTATATATTTACAAACAAAAAGTATCTAAGTATTTTATCAGTTATCTGGTTCCCATAGTACAAGCTTTGCTTAGTTTGGGGCTAGATGGCGTTGTGTGCAATGTCCACACATATTATTATTCTTTATTATTATAGGTAGATATTGATTCAAGTATAGCCTAAAGCTAGACTGTGCGTGTCTCAGCCAGCCAGCCAGCGAGCCAGCCAGCCAGTTATCCAGCCAGTCAGCCAGATAAGGGCTACCCCGTGACGAATAGTAAGGATGTCAGGACAACCACCTCAAAACCACGGAAACCTCAGAAACACGGAAGCGCCGTCAGTTGTAAATTAGGCATTTAGAAGTTTACTGCTCCGTGAGGAGTGCTTCACGACCGATATATTTGATTAATTATATATTTCAATGTTTTATTTACTTATTTATTATGTTTTACGTTCGTTTTCTCAGGTGGCGAGGAGAAATTAAATAACAAAGTTCTACTATATGAATCGAACTTTACTAATGAAAAGGTTGCTAGAAGTGGTCGTAGTGCTAAATAAGGCTATACTTATTTCATAAGTATATGTACATAGTAGATATAGGCCTAGATTCAAAAATATGCACTAAATAAAGTTGTCTGGAAGAGATCGCCTTTTAGCGATAAGACCGCCCATCGTAACCTACTTATAAGCTTTCCTGTTTTTTATTTCGTCATCTTGGTGTCAATAAAGAGTTTAACTATCAATCTGTCACATCTATCTATCTACTGACCGCGAAAAGCTGTGACGTGAATGGAGTTAATGGAAACATAGCACTATCGCAGAATCAGCTGGGCAGGTAGTTTGTTAGGCATACAATACAACAAAACAATCATAACTTGAATAACAGCTATTTGAAATAACTTAAACTTGGGCAAAATAAAATATACTTCATATCATCACAAGAAATTTAAGTGGCACTTCCAAACTTTAATATCAATATGATGATGATGATGATGATGATGATGATGGTGATGGTGGTGGTGGTGGTGGTGGTGGTGGTGTTGGTAATGACGACGATTTAGTCTGTTTTCTGTCACACAGAGCACTATCACAAAACGTCACTTAATGACAGTGTTGTATCTGTCACAAAATGTCACATAATATGATGGTACCACTACTAATAATTAACAAAAATTCGGGTTAGGGATCACTCGTTGTGTGAATGTGGTTTAGACGAGGGAAACATGGACCATCTCTTTTTTGAGTGTCAGAAACTGCAGATGTCACTATATGATATTCTCCCCCCTAAGATCCCCCGTCCCACCTCTCTGAAGTCCCTCCTATCACTTTCCCATACCCCTTTTGTTTATTTTTTATGTAAATTTATTGTAAATAATAAAGTAAAATTATAATTTTTTTTTAAACGAAGTCGATAAATAACTTTAAATCTTTATATTTGTTATGTCCTGAGTGTATATATTTTTTTTATGTAGATTGTGTTGTGCTTATGTGATGTTCTATTTGTTGTAGATAAAAATCCCTTGAATCTGAAGGCCGGAGTTTGATTCTCCCATATAATACACCGTACTTACTACGTACACACAGATTATTCTCCATCACTTGTTATTCTAGTATAGTACGTGACACTGGCAAAATTGCGACGTCTGTTAGTCGCAGAGGCCAAAACGAAGAAGTCAAGTCAAGTCACTACTAATAATGATAAACAACCCTCTATGAAGCCACACTACCCGGTTATCTTTATATTTAGCTTAATGTGTACTAATTACCGCCAGTAAATATAAATAGCTCGCTAAAGACATACATTTTTTACAATTACTCCATGATTTATTTACCGATTTGAATTTTTTTAATTATTAAACCATTTTTAACCTACTTCATGAAAATTATATTTACTCGTTAATTTTTAATAGTAGTAAAATAGCTTAATATATTTTTAACTAGTACAACAACTGAAAGAATGTGTAATATAATTGACTAGATAAACTACTGTTTATTCAGGTGTAACAGGATTCTGATCAGGAGGTTACCAGATGTTTAATTTGAATGAATTTAAATACATCTTTTGCTACTAAACACACAATTTTAAATAACTAGGTGATGCCTATTACTTTGTTCTAGTGCAAGTAGAGTACAGCTTTTTAATATATTTTCCTGTTTCTATTCCATGGCGATCTCTTTCTGCTACTCCCATCCTGATCCAATCCAATCTATTCTTCGATCCAGTCAAGAGACAGAGACTGGATCGAAGAATAGATTGATTGATAGATCTCACTTCTGCCCAGTTTTACTATTAGCCTCAGGTCATGTCATCATGATATAAGATTAAACTTTTCTAACAGATATAATTATTAATTACATTGGGCTTACTACATTACTAATAGATCTCAAAGCAACCACATTTTTCAAAAATATAAATTGTCATATTTTCCTTTATATTTTATCCCCTATATGAAATGTTTTCTTTTTGTCTCTCTTTATCCACTAAAGGGAAACAATGGATATTACTATTTTGGAACTCTTATTTATATATCAAATCAAAAGATTCATTTGAAAAGATCTAATTAGGTCATCTTTTTGAATGAATCTTTTGAACAAGTACCTTTTTTTCATGAACCATTAACTTAAATTTTGATAATCTCTTAATCTAAATCCCTTGTCAATTTATGTTTAAAAAAATATTATATGAAACATATTGTTTCTGAGTCATGTTGAAATAGTTGAGCCACCTTGAGTGAAATTTTAAGCACAGATTGCATATAGTACCAAGATATAGGAAATACAGGAAGCTGTTTATCCCTGAAACTTAATAAAACCTCTTTTAATGAGACCTCAGTTATTGAAGTACATTGGTGAATGAAACTGTGACTGCCTCTGGACATTTTTCTAGTTTTGAGTTGAAGTATATATGATAACGAATATTAACATTTAGGATATATTTTCACCAACTAATAAATTACAATGATGATCCATCTGTCTTCTAGAGAGCCATTTTATGATTCCACAGTTTGACTTATCTAGTTTAATGCAAGTTTTATCTCATAGCATACAATATAGCATTATATGCTTCTTAAAACCAATTTGAAACATTATTTTGAAATAAAATACCTACATTATGTTCTTAAAGTTAAATGTTCTATAGAGTGGATAAATTTTATTTGATATTTTTTCCATTATTTCTCAGTCACGAAGAACAAACATTGAATGTTTATGGGGAAATTACCTGCAATATAATGTACCAAACTAACGTAATTGGAGGTATTAAGTGTTAGTGCATCTAATAATTTAAAAAAGATATAGGTACTTACGAGATGGGGAAGTCTAAAGGCGTCAGATCAGTTGGGTGAGTTTTAAAGTATTATATATATTAAATACCTAATACCTTAAAAGCATAAATATGGGTGGTAAGTACCCTGGTATATCCAAAAATAGAGCAGCAAATATTAGGTACGACTTGCCTACTCCTTAATACAGATTCAAGTTTAAACTGGAGGAGGTGGTCAGGCAACAGGAACTCCTTTTCTCAATCTAAACTGATAGCATCATGTTCATGTTTTCGAAAGTACGATATTGTTAATAAGTACTTACCTAGGTTTTTATTTCGTTTCATCACTCACCCATTTTCAGACCACAGAGGGGTATAATTGTACTTGTAGCCACTAGTAACATTATTTAGCATTTTATTACCAAAGCAATACTAAATTAATCAACTACATACATAAATAAACAATCAGAACAAATATTAAATAAATATTTACAATTTTCGACACCAATGACATGAGTCGTTTTTAATTTGACATACATTTGAAATTGACAGTGACATTGAACTTTTTTTTTTTACGGGGTGTCTTTAACTTTTTATTATCTAAATACTACATTAATAATACAACTAATACTATATACTTCTAAGTACATAGCTACACTACCAACTACAAAAAATGAATCCAAATACTCCTTCGAGCAATGCTCGAAGAAAAACTCCAAAAAGAAAAATAGGTTCACGTCGAGTTGACATTGACAATTTGACAATGGCAGAGTAGTCCATCGTGTCTTTTTTTTGTCTTGTCTTGTGCATCCGCCACTGTCAAGCTTAATGATTATAATATTCAATTTCGCTTTTTCTCGCAGCGCTTTTACGTCTGCTTATAATTGCAGTTCCATTTTTGTACTTATCAAAGACATTAAAGCTTTTAGATTGCCTGAAAGCTTCAAGATTTGAACTTTTGCGATAGTGTTAATTACGATTTTGTTTACTAATTTTGTTTACATGATTAGAATAACTATTTTGGCTGCACATTGTTAGTTTTGTACTCCTGACTTGAGTCTATGATTTGTTTAAAAAGTGGGAAACGTATCCGCAACTAATAATTAAAATTATTATTTTATTGAATATAAAGTTATAGTAGAAGTCATGATGATAATGTCTATGAGATGTTATTTGGGAAAATTATTGATGATAAAATAATAGTACCTAAACCCTGAAATATGCATCATACTAATATTATGTAAAAACGCGAAAGTTTGTATGTATGGATGTTTGTTATTATTTCACGTTCAAACGGCTGGACGGATTTGGATAAAATTTGGAATATAGATAGCTTATATAGTGGATTTGATGTGTGGATTAGTAGTGGTTATATAGTGGATGGAGTGAAAGTTTGTAACTTTTAATATAATCAAGTAACTAGTACCCTCACTACACTCGTGCGCCAAACCATCTCGTGACTAACTAGGTCCCTTTCATCCCTTGTATCTATTATTATAAAGTGTACAAGTGACAGGTGACTTGTATGTACATAATCAATTTCTGTGCAATAAGTTAACTCCTATTATATATAAGTACGTGCGCTTTCAGCTTATCCGATATGTGGGTGACCTAATTTCTCAAGATATTACCCGACTTACTATGAGAAGTCATGGTTTTACTCTATGGGGATTTTGCTAAGCCGCACGAAGGGTATAGCATTGTGAAAAAGTGGGAAAAGTTTGGAGATGCGAATCAGGCTCGCTTGTTCGCCGGGCGCTGGTCAAATATTGCCTCCATCCATTTTTATGAACCTACCTAATATAGAAATTAGGAAAAGTTTCGCTTTAATGTCTTTAACAGGCTATGTTTTGTTATTTTTATTAAACCTACAAGCGATTACCTGCTACGTTACCTACTACAGAGGTAGGTAGGTAGACTCTTACCTGACTATACATTACCCAGCTTTTGGCGGGAAAGCGAAAAAGATTGCGTCACCGCTTTGTATTATTTTCCAAAATTTGTGTTATTTTCAGTGTTAGTGCATAAAATTGATGGCATTCTATTCGTTAAGTGCTGGATTACAGGCGTGAGTGTGGGAAAATGGTATAATGATGGTAAAACGTTTCTTTTAGTGTTGTTTCCAAAACTCCATAGAAGCTTCAAGTAAAGTTGTCACCACTTTACTAGGAGTATGACTTTGACTAGACTATGACTTGACTATGAATTGACTTGATGACTTCAACTATGACTTGACACATATTTGCGTGAAATATCAGCTCGGAGGCGGCGGGTTCGATTCCCGCGGCAGGACAAGTATTTGTGCAAAGAAAAAATAGCAACCCTCACATTGTCTTTGCTTGAAACACTAAACATTATCAGTCTTATTAATAAACACGAAATAGCTTTGGATTAGTTACACTATCTTTTGTCTCTTTCGATCCAGCTAAATATTCCAGTAGCAGAAAAAGGACAAAAGCTGAAGTAACTAACCCCGAGACTAATACCCGTTTATTAATAAGGCTGTATAATTATAATATTAAAAAAACAATACATTGATTCAAAAATGTTTACGTAAGCATGGGGGGAGGGGGTAAGACCTTTGGTTACTTTTGCTGACACGGGGGATGGGGGGGGGGTAAATAATTGTAATCAATCTGCAAATGTTCCATCTTACTAGGTGGTAGGACTTTATTGCAAAGTTCGTCTAGGTAGGTACCACCGCTTTGCCAGTTATTCTGCCGCCAAGCAGTAGTGCGCAAGCACTGCTGTGTTCCAGTTTGAAGGGCACTGTAGCTAGTTTAGTAATCTTATTACTAGATTGTGCTGATGTCTCTGGATGACGTGCGCAGTGCAGTGTCACGCGAACCTCTATACTTTAGAGTTCCGAGTGACACTGCAACTGATATGGGCAACCGTGTCGTTTAACATCAGGCGAACGGCTAGCTCGTCACGTCATTCCTTAACATTAAAAAAAAAATCTTGGATTTGTCGATGTATAGTTAAAAAAGAGAATTTTTAGGGCTCCCTCCACTTGGATTCCACAGCTCTGCTCTACACGTGGATCCCTTTATCCCCTCTTAAATCTGTAAGGTTAAAAAATAAACATTATTTTTACATCCCATTTCGATCCACAAAAGAAGGGATCCAAAAATAGTAATCTTCTTACCTACCTAATAGGTAAGTATCTATCCACTGCATTACAACTTGTTTTTTCCCCACAAAAGTAGGTCCTCAGTATCTTCAGCCATTTGAAACGAGAGTTCCTCGAAAACATTCGCATTGCTCTAAATTTGCCAAAGTCGTGATGATTACCTGTGAACAATATTTTAGTCTGTAAACAAAGACATTATAAACCGGCATTAAGGAAATCACCAATCCCGTAAAAAGTTTCACTCTGCGTTGGTTGTAGTACAGAGAATATAATATTATAGGTACTACTTTTATTTTTTTTTTGTTTTGTTTCGGCTCCACACTTTTGTGTATTTAGCCAGTGTCAAGTAATTGGTAATTTTTCAAGTTAATTAAATATATATATGTGTCAAGTCATAGTCGAAGTCATCAAGTCAAGTCATAGTCAAGTAATGGTCTAGTCAAGTCATGCTCCTAGTAAAGTGGTGGCAACTTTACCAGAAGCTTCTATGGAGTTTTGGAAACAACACGAAAAGAAACATTTCACTATCATTATACCACTTTCCCACACTCATGCCTGTAGTCCAGCACTTAACAAATACAATGCCAACAATTTTATGCACTAACACTGAAAATAACACAAGTTTTGGAAAATAATACAATGCGGCGACACGATCTTTTTCGTTTTCCCGCCAAAGCTCCTAGGTACTACTTAGGCTGTAGATAAGTACTGAACTATTCACATATAGGTGAAGAAGCACCATAAGTACGTTTATTGCTAGTTATATTAATATAAAAAATGTACACAATAACTTAGACTTTAGAGAATAAGGTAATAAGCAGAAACAACACGTTTTAAGTACCTAAGACCTAGGTAAATACCTACTTAGGTACTTAATTTATATGTAATATGATAAATGACAAATAGACCCATACTCCGATACATTTGCTATAATCACAATGGATATTCCCTTAGCCGTCTCTTACGACACCCAGGGAACACATGGGGTGGTCCTATTCTGACACCGCCAGGACCACACGGATCATTCAACAAGAAATAAAACAACCTGTACATATAAAATTCAAAGTCCTGACTGAATTTCTGACTGACTGAGTTATATATCAACGCACAGCCTAAACCGCTGGCCCTATAGACTTGAAATTTGGAGGGTGTGTTCTTTGTAAAGTGTAGGTATCCACTAAGAAAGGGTTTTTCGAAATTCCACCCCTAAGAGGGTGAAATGAGTGGTTTAATTATCTACGAAAAAAATTCTTCGTTTCTTAAAGGCCACGCGAGCGAAGCTGCAGGCAGAAGCTAGTCACTTTATACAATATAAGTATTAATTACCCATTAGATACAATATGCGAGTTTGAAAGAAAAAAGGAGTTCTCTTTCCCACTACTGGTGCAAGCAATCCGGCACAATGCAAAACAGAAAACTCCGATCCGAAGCTTATAACATTAACGACGACAAAACATAAAATGTTTTATCTGCAATATTCTGATTATTAGTAACGCAATTAAATAACGATTAAAAATTACATCATCGATATTAATATAATAATTAAGTATCTTTATAAAGTTATCTATTTACTTACCTACTTCAAATTCATTGATATAACTAACTTAATTTTCCTTTGTCGGGAGCCACGTATAAAGGGTCAATATAAGTTACAATTTTATTTCTTTAAAGTGCTAAATCATGAGGTCACTACCTCTTGACCATTGCAATATTGTGAAAAGCAGGGATGAACCAGAGATTTTTGATATCTCTCATAATAAAATTGTCATCAATATTTTATGCACTTATGCACTTTGGCACTAAAGCATTTTTTTTAAATGTACACCTTGATATGAGACGTGTATGGTTATATATTATAGTATAATGTAGTCCGTGATAATATAACGGCGTTTCCAAATATTTTTGATAAATTTCAACCCCTTGGTAATTGTTATTTACACCATTTTATATTAAAACATATAATGTTACTTAATAATACTTAATAACTAATATAATTACTTAATTTAATTACTAATTACTTACTAATTACTTAATAATAATTAATTACATGAACGTGAATTTGAAAATAAAAAGATCTGAAAAAACTTTTCTTCCCATTTTCACCACTTCAAATCAATCCTGGCATTTCTTTTTATTATGACTAATTTTTATGTTTTAAATACACACTAATACCAATTTTCATTATTCTAACTAGCCTCCTAGGGTGAAGTTTCAAAAATCCTCTTTTAGTAGAGGCTGAGGTCATAAATGGAAGCCATCCCCTCTCTCTCTCTGTCTCTCTGTCTCTCTCTCTCTCTCTCTCTCTGTCTCTACGACCATCGGATTAGGCAGTACGCTGTCAGTCTGTCAGCCAGTTAGAAAAAAGCGTTTTATATAATGGCCTATGCAAACGGCGTCTTTTTAATGCACTGGCGCGTGGCGACGCGGTCCAAGAAGGTTACTGATTACGCCTGAATTTCGTTTAAAGAGCGTTTTCGAAAGTCATCTGTGCTTTTCGGTGCCTTAAAAAATTCCTTTTGCATAGGCTCTAATAGACTAGGATCTAAAGTGCTTGTAATTATTTTTATAAATACTGTTAAATTGTGTAAAATCTGTTTCAGCACTATTACACACAAACATATATGACACACCCAATCTCACACTACTTTTCGCATGTTTATTATGATAGATAGATAGATCAACTCTTTATTGAAAAATCACATCTTGAATAATTAAAAAAAGGGAACAAACTTAACCAAAGTGTAACAATAGGCGGTCTTATCGCTCAGAGCAATCGCTTCCACACAACTTTGCACGGAAAATAATAACGCAGTAATATAAGGACGGTGGTTTTCATATAAAAAAATATGTTTATGTAATGTATACTTATCATACATTTTTATTAACGAATAAGTTTAACCAGGCAACGGGAAAACAGCCCTTTACAAGCTTCCAAGCAATATAATAGGTCTTTACCTATGAAATTGCCGTATTGCAGTACAGACTTTTTCAAACAAAAAAAAAAGTTTTGATTGGCTATGAATTCTAAATTCAAATTAATTTTGTTTTAAAAATATGACATTCTATTTACAATATAAGTCTTTTGTTTATTGATTAGCGTTGTATTTTCATTACATTTCAACATTTTTCCTCATAATGGATACTTTGAAATTTCGTGTAATTATGGAATATGAGTTCCGTCGTGGCACCAACGCGGCACAAACGACACGTAACATCAACGACGTTTACGGAGAGAACTGTACAAACGAACGTACAACCCGTTATTGGTTTGCTCGGTTCCGTTCTGGGAATTTTGACTTGAAAAATGAACCTCGTGGTCGTCCAGAAACTTTGGTCAACAATGATGAATTAAAGGCGATTGTGGAAGCTGATGAATCTCAATCTACAGCTGAGCTGGCAGCAGCTTTTGATGTTAGCATCAAAACAATATTGGTCCATTTGCGACAGATTGGCAAGATAAAAAAAGCTTGATAGATGGGTGCCCCACGAACTTAACGATCGCCAGCGCAACGTACGCGTCGAGACTTGCCTTGCGCTGCTTAACAGGCACAGAAATGAAGGAATTTTGAACCGAATTGTTACGTGCGACGAAAAATGGATTCTTTTTGACAATTGAAAGCGCTCAGCAAGTTGGTTAGATCCTGGTTCGGTACCAAAGCAATGTGCAAAACGAAAAATGACCCCTAGAAAGGTGATGGTCACAGTTTGGTGGTCTAGTGCTGGTGTGATTCATCATAGCTTTTTACAAAACGGCGAGAGCATTACTGCAGATGTGTACATTGAAGAACTGACCACAATGATGGCGAAACTCGCACGTCTGCAACCAGCTTTGGTCAATCGGTCGTCTCCACTGCTACTTCACGACAACGCGCGACCCCATACTGCACAACAGACCGTCTCTAAGCTGCATGGGTTGGGTTTGGAAGCTCTCCCTCATCCGCCATACTCACCAGATCTTGCGCCTACCGACTATTACTTTTTTCAAAATTTGGACAACTTTTTAGCGGGAAAAAAATTCAATTCCAGAGAGGCAGTACAAAACGCCTTTGAAGAGTTTGTTGTCTCCCGTCCTGCTGATTTTTTCAAGAAGGGCATCCATAAACTGCCACAGCGTTGGCAAAGATGCATTGATTGCAGGGGTGATTACTTTGAATAAAAGAAATAAATAAGTTCGAAAAAAAAATACTTAACTTTTTTCAAACAAAACGGCAATTTCATAGGTAAAGACCTAATAGTAAAAGAGGCTAGTTTTATAGAGGATAAAGATAAAGGAATTACGTCCCTTAGAGCTGCGTCTAAAGGGAGATTCGGCGGATTGATGACCGCCAAGATAAATCGACGCCAGATGACGCTCGCATCGCACCGTCGACCACTGGTAGATGAATGACCCGGGCATTAGTGGAGACAGTTATAGCTGATCATTAAAGAATAGATAACGTTGACTATAATTGGTGGTAGAATGGTCTACGATTATTTGAATTGAAATAAACCATCATACCGCTTTGTACACCTTTGTCGAATATTTAAAAAGATGCAGTCCCTGTTTTATAGAGCTACCTTTACTTACTAGATGGTATATTGAATAAATATGTACGAAGTATATAAAATTTTAGGAATAACCATGGGAGTTTTGGCAGGAACGCGAAAAAGATTGCGACACCGCATATTGTATTATTTTCCAAAACTTGTGTTATTTTCAGTGTTAGTGCATAAAATTGGTGGCATTCTATTCGTTAAGTGCTGGATTACAGGCGTGAGTGTGAGAAAATGGTATAATGATGGTGAAACGTTTCTTTTCGTGTTGTTTCCAAAATTCCATAGAAGCTTCAAGTAAAGTTGCCACCACTTTACTAGGAGTATGACTTTGAATAGACCATGACTTGACAGGATGACTTCGACTATGACTTGACACATATTTGCGTGAAATATCATTATCTTGATAAATTATCAGTTACTTGACACTGGCTAAATACACAAAAGTGTGGAGCCAAAACATAAAAAAAAATAAGCAAAAAATAACCATTGATATATTGCTGAGAACGAAATCTATGGAAATAACTGTGGTTTTTCGACTATGTATTAAAGACAAAGAATATATCGCAGTTACTAAAAAAAATAGTTGTCTGGACATCTTACACAACGCTCAACAAATGTTTGTCCAGAGAGAGAATCGAACCCACAGCCCACAGTTCAGAAGGCAGGGCTACCAACTGAGCTATCAGGCCTGTCAAAATAAACATTATTGTTAGCTTATTGCTATAAAAGTAAGTTAGTCGAAGGATAAAAGGCTTCCACGCTAATAAAATGTATTTATACCAATGTGTTTAAATTTTTTTTAAATAAATGTTTGTAGACATATAATATAATATGCGCTTTTTTTCAGTGCACAAATACTTGTCATGCCGCGGGAATCGAACCCGCCACCTTCGGGCTATGAGCCGACTTGCTCAACCACCAAACCACAGAGGCTGTCGATATATATTTTGATTGAGCAGGTTGGCTCAAGGCCCGGAGCGGATAAGTATTTGTGCACAGAAAAAAAGCGCAAATACTTGTTCTGTATCTGGGTACTGTGGGACCATGGTCCTCGTAGTTCCTAGGTCCCTAGATACAGGGAATCCTAGTTAGGATCTATGTATGTGATCATTGGGCGTTATGATTATCATATTATTTTTTTTTTATTCTGCATTTCCACAGACAACTGGGTCCGTGCTTTTTGCTAGATTATTTTTTTATATTTATGAATTAAGCTTATTATTAACATGGACATATATATAATACAGGAAGGTCAACACAGCCAATAACAAAAACATACATAAACATAAGTACTTAAGTTCTTATTTCTAATTGTGCGTACACCACCGAGCAAACCAGCTTCCGCATGCAGCACCCGTTCACGAGCTTGACGCATGTTCCAGCCATCGCCCTTCTCGACCATATTTGAGGGAGGACGACCCGACACACGACGCCGCCGCAAGAAGAATCATATTATTATTAATGTCTCATTACTTATAACTTATCTCTATTTTCAGATTGCGTGTATAGGCATCCGATTTTCCGATATTTCAGAGATCGGTAAATCACGCGGAAAATGAACATTTATCAACTGAAATGATCTGCAATTTAATGGAATGACTTGCGTATGGCTTTACCATGTAACAAAATTACAATAATTCATGCCTTTTTTAGCTGTGTAATGTTGTGTTGCGTTTCCAGCGTATCTTAGAAAGTGCGTGAGTGTTTTTTAAGAAGTTTTTTTTCAGTGTACTTAGAGAAATATTGTGGTAGGCTACTATACTTCTATAGACCTGAGGTATTGATGAAATATACCACATAGACTATTAAATAATCCGGCTCAGGTGAATAAATCCTTTTTGTTTGCAGTTTCAATTCCACAAATGAACTCGAATATACGGTTATTTAGCAAACTACTTTCAAACTATCTAGACCGCAATACATTTTCCGTCTGTAAAGTTTAAGAACTTAGGTACCTGTTAGGTGTAATTATGTAAATAGGTATACCTGCATAACATTATACTTTACATAATTTTAATATTCTTCGAGATATTATACAGATAAAACTTAGCTAAAGGTTAGCTCAGAGGTGATAATTATGGAGAGAAGGAAGGGCACATCCAATAGGTTATCTAGGTATATAATAATTATGTAAACTGGGTTGCCTCTACTTATACCCGTTTTATATATGTATATAGAAAATGCAGATAGGACAGGATACAGACTTCATATATAGGTACCTATATTATATATACCTACTTACTGACGATTGATTCAAATATTATTTGCGAGTTTTGGCGGGAAAACAAAAAAGATCGCGTCACCGAATTGTATTATTTTCCAAAACTTGTGTTATTTTCAGTGTTAGTGCATAAAATGGTGGCATTTTATTCGTTAAGTGCGGGATTACAGGCATGAGTGTGTATGGGAAAGCGGTATATTAATGGTGACACGTTTCTTTTCATGTTGTTTCCAAAACTACATGGAAGCTTCTGGTAAAGTTGCCACCACTTTACTAGGAGTATGACTTGACTAGACTAGACTACTTTATTATTTTTATAGATTATTATTATGACTTGACTTGCTGACTTGGACTGTGACTGTGACATATAGACATTAATTAACTTGAAAAATTATCAATTACTTGACACTGGCTAAATACACAAAAGTGTGGAGCCATACAAAAAAACAAAAAAATGCAGCTATTTACTAAACAGAAACAATAGTAAATAAATGTTAGTTCAGCCTTGTTTCAAAAGTCTGTTTCTTACAGCCAGCCTTACTTAGGACTCTTTCATGGAAATGGACCGGTTGTAGACAGAGAGAATTGGTTTACTTTTACACTATTATTTTTATTTCATTTCGGAAAAGCTTTTGTCTGTAGGCATTATTTTCACAAAGAAGAGGCTACAAGTTCAAATGTCTAGTTAGTACTAGATTCTATAAAAAAGTCATAGCTAAATATTTATTTATTATTTGAACACCAGGATAAAGTACACTATTACAATAAAAATACAAACATTACATTTTATAAAGGCTTAGTGTCATTGCAATTATTGGTAAAGAATGCTAGTAAATTAGCGAGTATACCTACATTTAAAACAAATTTGTAAGTTTATAATAAATTATATTATAATACGTCTCTTCCCTTCCTTTCTTCTATGTGTCTTGTTCCTTTCTTTAATAGCCTCTGAGGTGTAGTGGTTGAGAAGGTTGGCTGATAACCCGAGGCGGCGGGTTAGATTCCGCGACTGGATAAAAATTTATGCACAGGAAAAAAAGCGCAGGTACTTGTTCTGTGTCTGGGTGTTTTTAGACTATTAATGGTCGTCGTCGTTCGTTCCTGTACGAACGACGACGCGGAATCTAATCCGAGCTAGGTCCAAGATCCATAGATAGATAGATAGATGGATAGAAAATGCTTTATTGAACAAACAATAAATGTAGGTACAAGGGCGAACTTAATGCTAGAGAGCATTTATCTTTCAGTTAACCTGGGTGTAACATGGTACGTGTATGTATGTGATCGTTAAGCATTATTTATTTATTTACCCTTGTAAAGGATCCTGAATTCATAATCAGCGCAATATGCAAAATCTAACTAAGTACAAATATATTAATCTTTTTTTCACGGAACTCAGCTTAACATTAGAAATTACTTTGATAATATTGTCAGAGTTTAATATAAGACTCATCTACATGAGCACAACCAAAACTTTCGACGCTTTGAAACCTCGAGATTTTGAAGTTACCTAATAAACGTGTTTTAACTAAAAAAGGATCGTGATCTTGAACTGTATGTAATCTACCATATATATGTTAAATATTGTAAAACTACGAACAGTAATAAACCAGTTACAGAGCGAGACGGTTGTTTCATTTCTAGTGTACAGAGCAGATCTCTACAAAATATTCATTTATAACACCAATTATGTTTTACGCTAATACACTTTAATAAGGATTTTTGATGAGAATAAATAATAATTAGCCTTGAGTTGAGATTCTAACCATTACCGACGACGACGTAACATAGTTCTCTCTAAGAAAATAGGTACTTACCTAAATTTTTTAATAAAGCGCCATATTTACTTAATTAGTTCTGTATGGTAATTATTTGTTATGACAAGAACAGATAAGTGCTTTTAATCTCTGGAACCTCGTAAACTTTGAGTCCCGAGTGACACCTGACGGATATAGCGGAGTGACTTAACATCAGGCGACCTTAACATTTTTAAAAAAACCTGAGAATTTTATACTATGGAGCTAGAGATGAAGAATACTCATCAGTCGGTGCTTTTTGGATTTTTTAAAGCTGCTATCGTGGATTTTATCACTAAACACTACCGAGGGACAGACAAGATTCTTGTTACTTACCTAATTTTTAATTACTTACTTTTATTATACAATACTTAGGTAAATGAATTATACTTAGGTATATACTTTACGTAGTAAAAAATCTGATGTTTACTGTTTTATTTCTTACTGTTTAATTTAAACACGACAACGACTTGAATTTGACACCCAATGTAGAATGCATATTACTACAGTAATAAGAGAAAATAGAAATTACTACAGCCTGAACAATAAAATGAATAAGTTACAGCATGGAGGAAAACTTATCAATATGGATCGGTTGGTAGTTTCCAGTCTTTTATCTAAGTACCAACACTTATATACTTTTCCTATAGAAAAAAAAATCAAGTATAAGTAATGAATATTCTATGCGAATTTTTTTTTTGTATAGTATACTTAGATACTTTTTGATTGCAAATATATACATAGAATACAATATAACACCCAGACACAGAACCAACTTAGCTATCAGCCCAGTAAAGTCGGCTATTTAGTTGCCGTATTGATGATTAGGTACCAAATTAACAAAAACTAATATTTTACTAAAGAAAACCCTCTTATATGTGTCATAAATACTTCAAACAGTTCACATAAATCATGTCGTGCCTAAGAAGGATAACGTCAAAACTTTTACGGTTCACAATTTTACATTTTCATACGAATCTTTCCAAGCCACTAATCACATATTTGACTCAGTAAAAGCCAAGTTACCTAGGGTTTCCTTTACTTAGTCACAGAAGTAAGGCTAACCGCAAACATGCATCAAATTTACGCCACCGATCTGGCTGTTTGTCCAAATCAGCGCTAGCACGGCTGATACCTATACAAGGTGGAATTTAATTAGTTTTTTGCCTTTAATGTATGTATTCAATCCATGCTAAATAATATAACTAAGTAAAAAAAGTACTTATGAAATAAAACTTAAATCTAGGTATTATCAAATTTAAATTCTAAATAAAAGCCTTGTAACATTGAACAAAGAAGGTGTTTTATTGCCTACTAAACTTTACAAAGCACTCAGCTGGTGCCCGCGCTGTGCTCACCGTTAAATAGACATTTCGGCTGTCATGCAGTTATTTTAAGAGGCACTAAATACTAAAACAATTTTTTTTTTTAATTGGACCTTGTACGAATCTATAGCATGGTCTGAGTACATACATTTAAGGAAAAGAGTGAATTAAATGCCACTGTGTATAGTCTAAAAATTTGTATACTAGTTAATGTTCTAGTAGTATTCAGAAGTAGTTGTTATATTATTGTAGTAGTTTTTTTTTATAAAAAGAGTGGTTAGGAATTTGTATTTTGTGTAACTCTGTCAACTAAGTTAGTTTGAATACATATGATCCAAGGAAAGCTTCTTCAGTGGAAAAACAATATAATAAAATGAACAAAAAATATGCTCAATATGCGTTAGACCTAAGACTGAACTTCACTAAACTTCATGACTCATTTACAGAAATTGAACATAAATTTTGAAAATGCGACTTGTTAGAAGATTTAAGGTAAGAAGACTGGCAACTTTCTGAATGCTAATTTTAATATATTTTATATAATCAGTAACTATGGGCTCAGAAAAACGGTTAGGTTATGTTAAGTGTAGTTATTTACCTAAAGCCCCTACAATTTAAGGGTATTTTTTATCAACTAATATCCTAAGTTTCACGTTTTAATTTTAGCTAGAAATTCAACGAACAATTTTATTCTAAGAATGGTTGTAGAGTGGTCCACGGAATCGCATAACTTGCATTGGATGCACATATATTATCATCAGTTCCATCGTCCATCCTACTCGTTTTATCAACGTGTCATCTAATAAATAACATTATTTACCATTGCAGCTTAATCCACTCTTAAATTACCGTTCGCCCTAGACAATAAAATTAATCACCCTAATTAACTTCTCTATAGACCTTAATCTGTAGGTTAATGTTATATTACACCCTTATCTTGGGGAACCTTCCTTAATTTGCTTTCAAGATTTTTTGAAAGTCCAATTACGGCCCATTACGTTCTAATGGATTAGAAAAGTGGTCAGAGAAATATTGGTTTATTTAGATTAAACTGGGTTAAATAAAGGTCAAACACCTGTAAAGGGTGACTGCCAGTGATGGTTTGAGTAGTTAGGATGTTGTAGCAAGATAAACTACCAATTGAACTAAACGCAAACATTTTGGTAGTAGCAACTTATAAAACAATTCTCTAAGCTAAGGATATTGCATTTTAAAGAGGTGCATGCAACGGAGTTACACGTGTCATGCAATCGTAATGTCCTTTGCATTTCTTGCACATTTGGTATTTCCGTTGGATCATAAAATCAAGTCATAATATATTTATCCAGCGAACATCGCCTGTGGGACGAATAAAATATTTTCCCCACATCTCGCGATGTTAAGTGAATATGCAAATTTCCGGTCATTTGCAAGATCCGGCGCGAATAAACCGTCCGGACAGTGGTTTTATGCGCACATTATTCTAAAATGAACTTTTAAAGGAAATTTCAACAGAGAATTAAATAAAAAATATTTATTAACTGAATCCGCGGCATAATTTTTGTGATATTGAGTTGTCCAATGTCAAGTCCAAGAAGGTAATTTATATTTTTATTCCTCAATCATTTTATTATCAAGTTTGTTGGCAAAAAATACGGTAATCTCAACCAAAGAGATATTTATGGACGAAAATCGACGGAAGAGTCCTGGTTCTTGTCTGCCGGGTCTTGAACCTAGTACGGGAAACAGGTGTTTTACCCCGTATGACTGTTTCAACTATTTTATGCCAATAAATTATTATTTCATTTTCATTTCATTTCACTTCATTTCATTTCACTTCTTTCATTTTCTCATTTCATTCTAAATATTTAGTACGTGTATATTTAACTTAGTACTACACAGGTCTACAAAAATTTTTGTTTTGTTTGGTGGCGCTAATTTTATGTTATAATTTGGTTAATTAGTCCGCACGATGTCGTGGGAAGCTGTCAAATTCGCGAAGCTATGTTCAGGTTTGTACCGATCGATCATAACCTAAAAAAAGTATTTTATTATACTTAATGTCATTATAATCAATTAATTTTTTTTTTAAAATAATAATATCGTAATGCCGTCGTCGAGAAGGTGTTGTGTAAATAATCCAAACACATTTTGTTACATTTGTGGTTAATATGTAGTAAAAAAGTTTAAAAAACCAATAACAGATGCAGTGAAGAAGACCTACGTTGATTACTTTAATATAGAGATGAAGGCTCTGGACAAACCGTGGGTTCCAAACATTGTGTGCAAGTTGTGTAATGTATATTTGAGACAGTGGGCAAACGGTAAACGTAATCATTTACAGCCTTATTAATAAACACGAACTAGCTTTAGACTAGTTACACCATCTTTTGTCTCTTTCGATCCAGCTAAATATTCCAGAAGCAAAAAAAGGACAAAAACTGAAGTAACTAATCCGAGACTAATACCCGTTTATTAATAAGGCTTTTAAAGTATAGTGTGCCGATGATTTGGACAGAACCGAAAAATCACATTGATGACTGTTATGTTTGTGGTTTAGAATTACATTACATTTTGTTTATAACAAAAAAAATTGACATATCCTAATTTACCGAGTGCTAAAAGACCTCGATTGTTTTCAGCTGACGTACCATCTCCTATGAGTCAAGATCTTTCAGATCTATCAGATTTGTCGGACACAGAGGTGATGGAAGTTTTTTCTGATAAACTCTTTTGTTTTTTAATAAATTTATTAAATTCTTTTTAATTTATTTACCCTTTCGAAATCTCGAAAACTACACGTAGCATTAAAATAGTAAGTATACATTTTTTAATAGGGTACCGAACGTACTTGAAATCAGTTTTACTTTTAGCGGCACCAAAATCATTGTAGGCCTATGTTATTATATAAATGAAGGTATTTTGTGTGATGTAATGTTGATGAATGGAGGAAAATCGGCATGTTGCAGGTAAAATGTACCAAAATATATAATACTTACTTGGGTATCACTTCTAATTGAAATCTCCACACACGATGTTCAATAGCTATTTCTAGTATTGTGTTTGTTATTGACATTCCCTTATTATAAGTAACTGTCGGAAACAAACGGACCCTTGTTTTATTTCCAATCTAAAGATTCCTGATCCAAGGTTAAGCTTCCATGCCCTCTCAAGGTGGCATATCAACGCAACGGGAGGATATTGGCTCCATAACGTAACGTAAACGGAACGTTAACGTTACGGACATTCCAAAATCTCTGTGACCATTTTATACCAGCTGTAGTTTTTGATGAACTACATCTAAAAGTTTCAAGTTTGCTTTCTTATGTATTTGAGTTACGGTACAAATTGAGTTTGTCACAATAGTGCATGGGAGGTCAGCATATAGTGGTCTCGCAGTAATAGCTAGGGGTCAAATGTGTCCGACCTCGATGGTAAACAGTGGGAAAAGGCGGCGGAATAATAATAATGGGGGTTTTATTGAACTGGGATTTGTAAGATTCTGGATTTGAGGATGTTAGAAGGTTATACGCATATAGGTTGCTAAGCCTTGTCCAAGGCCACAGCAAGGCTGTAGCTAGAGTTTCGAGTGCGAATTTGAAGTATGACAGCATTGGTTACAGGTAGGGCGGAAGTAATTTTTTTTATCATAATTGATCAGCCCTAGAAGCACGGGCTCCTTTTAATCACTATGTATATCACATGATACATTCAATAGCTATTCGTAGAATAATAATTTCTATGACAGAAAATAGATCTAAGATTTTTTTTTATCTGAAACTATAAACAAAAAAATTAATTAGGTATAATAAAATTAAAATAAGTAATTTTAGGAGTTTTGGCGGGAAAACGAAAAAGATCGCGTAGCCGCATTGTATTATTTTCCAAAACTTGTGTTATTTTCAGTGTTAGTGCATAAAATTGGTGGCATTTTATTCGTTAAGTGCTGAATTACAAGAATGAGTGTGGGAAAGTGGTATAATGATGGTGAAACGTTTCTATTCGTGTTGTTTCCAAAACTCCACAGAAGCTTCTGGTAAAGTTGTCACCACTTTACTAGGAGTGTGACTTGACTGGACTAGACTATGACTTAACTTGATGACTTGGACTGTGACTTGACTTGACTTGACACAATATATGATATTAATTAACTTGAGATATCAATTACTTGACACTGGCTAAATACACAAGGGTGTGGAGCCAAAACCAAACAAAAAAAAAGTCATTTTAGTTTTTGGTATTTTTAGGTATTTCAAGGTAGGGCATTGCCTCGTAATGACACCCCCCTCCCCCCTAGCTACAGCCGTGGGTCACAAGGGTTCATTTTATGCAATCACGCTGCCCGGAAACAGCGACTATATTTACAAATTAAAACCTTCCTAAAGAATCCCGAAGAAATCGTATACTTGTACTATTATTTATTCTGTGGTACATCCAAACTGCCAATATCACAAAGGTAGGTAGTCTACGCTCGTACATATTCCTGAAACCACTTAGCTTGGCTCTTACTCGGCTGAGTATATTGTTAATTAATTCTAGTGAAGGTACTTTCTTCAAAGGTAAAGAAGGCTCTCAACGTAATGAATCTCCGTTGTTAAAAAAATCTTAAATGAAATGTGTCTATGCTTACATTATTATAGGTACTTTCTTTAAAGGCGTACCGGATTTATCCGTAATATTTTGTTTTTCCACGGAAACTCAATTTCCGGGATAAAAAGTATCCTATCGATCACTGTATTATAGACAATCCTTGTGCAAAATTTCATTAATAATAATAATAATAATAATACGTGTGGACATCTCACACAACGCCATCTAGCCCCAAACTAAGCAAAGCTTGTGCTATGGGAATCCAGATAACTGATACAATACTTAGATACTTTTTTGTTTGTAAATACATACATAGAATACAATATGACACCCAGACACAGAACAAACACCTATGTTCATCACACAAATGTTTGTCCTGAGTGGGAATCGAACCCACAACCCACAGTTCAGAAGGCAGGGCTACTACCAACTGAGCTATCGGGCTAGTCTCCATTATAATCAATTCAGCCGTTATGACATGAAAGCTACTTTTGCGGAGGCGATCGTGCTCGCAATTCTGGTCAAATAAATAAGTGGACTGTATGAAATAAAACAACACGTTCTCGTTCAATGCTCAACGCTCGACTCTCAACTGACGACTGCCGACTGCCGACTGCCGACTGCTGACTGGCCTTTATTGTTCCGTTTTTATACATTTATTACTAAATAGACTATTGTTTCTTATAATATAAACTTATTCCTATAACAAAGCTTAGATCTAAGCCGCTCCGCAACCCAAACACGTGCATCGCTATGCCCGCGAACAATGGCAGCGTCCATCCCGTCCATTTCTACCCATTATTGCCCTTGCTCGCGGGCCACATGTTCAGGCCGCATGTTTGCAGGCTTGCCGTCCTTTACAGCTCTCCCCCCGGCGTAGCTTGCGCAGCCTCCTCCTTTACCAAGACGGCTAGCTTGCTGGTCGGCCGCCGGAATGTGCCCGTTCTTGTTCTGACGTCGCCGTCTGGGCCGGGTAGGTCCGCTCGATAACCCATACCGGCCAGACGTTCCGTGGACTTATGTTGTTGACGACGATCATGACGTCGACGAACCGCAGCCCTCTTCCGTGGTCTGTTGGTTCTCTTTTCGGTGTCAGCGTGGGCGAGTACTCGCGTAGCCATCGCATCTCGCGGCAGGTCACCCGTCGACGCAGTACTCAGCCTTACGTTTTGCATACTATATAGAGCGCCTACGCACTCTCGATTCACGTGACCGGTGGCGCCGTGTTCCTTTTGCATGATAATCGTGGTCACGGGATAACGTCCATCTACAATCACTGGCCGCTTCATCTCGATGGATTCGTTCGATGATTTTATGCAACCTCGCACTTGTATCACCTTTTTCAGCGCGCTCGATGTGTTCTAGTTTCACGCGCGTCGCTCGACGCCGGCATATGTTGATAAATGCCAGCGCACACGCTGTCGCTCGAACCAATCTCTCGAACGTCGATAAGTGGGTCGGATCGGGAACCCATTGGTGCCTTGGCTCGTTCCGCTCGTTTGTATGCAGCACTTCATGGCCTTCCGTATGCACTTGTTGCAACGGCCACTCTTCTTCAGGATCCAGTAAGAAGCAACGGTCCTCAGCTATGCTTGGCATACGGTTGAGCCTAGTAGCGTCATCGACTACGTTGTGTTTCGTCAGTAGCCACCGCCACTCATCTCTATGAGTGAGCTCTGCGATCTCGCCAAGTCGATGCGCGACAAATGGCGTATAACGCCGCGCATCATTTTTAATACTTTGGACGACGGTCGCTGAGTCGGTCCAATATATCGATCTCGCAACTTCGATGGAATGTTTCTTCTTTACAGTGTCCGCGAGTCTCGCTCTAATCACCGATGCCTGTAGTTCGAGGCACGGGATGATCTGCGTGCGTCGCGGCACCACTTTCGCCTTAGCAGTGACCAAAGTGACGGTCAATCGTTCGTCTCGATGCGTAGTCCTCCAGTAGGCTACGGTCGCGTACGCCTGCTCGCTCGCATCACACAAGACGTGGAGTTCTACGCCTTTGTTTCGTTCCAGCGCGTAGCACCGACGTAGACGTAGGCTGGTAATCGCGCTGAGTTGTTTCAACCACGTGGCGAAGTGCCCTGCCTCTTTTCCAGGAATCGGATCGTCCCATTGTATTTGTAGGCGCCATAAACGTTGCAGGATTATTTTCGCGCGGATCGTGTACAAACTTAGGACGCCGATTGGGTCATAAATGGACATGACCGCACTTAGCGCTTCCCGTTTTGTGGGTGCTCGGCTTTGGTTACGCACGTCGCTCGGTACACGGTGCATTGTCGTGTTGAAACCCAGTTCGTCTTCTTTCGCGTTCCAGTAGAGCCCGAGTATTTTGCTTTCTAGGGCCGCTCCCCCCAGTTGAGTAGGCTCGTTCGCTCGCAAGTTACTCGGCACGTCGCTCAGCACGTTCGTTTCGTTCACGTTCCAATCGCGTAACGTGAAGCCAACAACTTTGTGAACTTCTAGTAGCTCTTGTATTTTCGTGCCGTTACACGGTGACGCATAGCCCTTAGCGAGTAAGTTCTCGTTCTGGGTCGAATACTCGCTGGCGAACTCGGGGCAGGCGTCCATCTTTTTCACAGTGTTCTTGAGGTGGATCGCGGCTTCGGCGTAGCTCGGCGGTAAGGTGACGTCATCGCGTCGCCATGGCAGACCGACTTCACAGCCACCGTTGACCGTTTTCTTCGCTCGTTCATTGACGTCGCTCCCACGTGGCTTAGGCATGACACCCAGTGCGTCAACCCGAAAATGCGCTTTGACTAGGTCATGTAGCCGTCGATCGTGCGTCTCGCTCTCGCACACACGTTGATCGGGAGCGTACACGTGGAGCACGCTCTCGCTTTTGTCAATCGCGCTGCGCGGTGCGGTTCCGTGCACCACCCAGCCGAGTTGTGTTCTTGATGCGGCCGGTTGCTCGGGGCCGCCGATGCGTAGCTCTCGGGAAACGATCATCTCCCAATGATCAGTACCTACTAGAATGCGCGGACGTGCCAGATCGTAGCACACCTCGCTCTCTAGCAGGTCTCGTAGATGTCGGTGTTGTAATAGCGATCGTGACACCGACTGTTCTCGAAGCCTCAGGTCGCGTATGGTGCGCGCTTTCAGCTCGTACATTGCGCTCTCCTTCTTGCCCCGTATGCCAACCTTGACGAGTCTGCTAGTCACCTCTTCTTGGGACATGTTCACGCCACTCATGTGTAGATGTTGAGTGGGGCCATCTGCACCGATGCTTCTCGCCAAATCTTCATCGATCAAAGTAATCGTTGCGCCTTCATCAAGCAACGCATATGTCGCTACCTCTCCTCGGGGCCCGGAAACGACGACAGGGCACACTTTCAGCATGATCTCACGATTGCCGGTAGTGTTGTGAGATGCTACCGCCAGTACAACTGCGTCGTGGCCGGTCTTCGACTCCACTTGTTGCTTCGCTGGCTCGGTAGTGCTTCGCTCATTTTGCTCGTCGTGTAGTGACGAATGGTGAGGCCGTCGACACCCGTTCACGCCGCACAATTTCGCCTTACATTGGAAACGGCGATGTTTCTTTTCCACGCACTTGAAACAAAGGCCCTTATCGCGAACCACGTTCCATCTTTGGTCCACGTTCAACGCTCGGTAACTAGGGCACTTAAATAACACGTGCGTGTCGTTGCAGTTCGGACACCGGTTCGTTTCCTCCGCTTCGTTCGTGTTGTACACTGCACCCTTTTTTCTTTGTATTACAGGCGCGTTCTTAGTTTCTCGATTTGCCACCGCGTTAGTGGTCGGTGCGTATGTAAAACGCAACGCGATGTCCGCCTCGCGCATTAGGAAGCGAGACAACATCACTATCTCGGGTTCGTTCGTCGTACAGTGCTCATACGCGTATTCGCACCACTTGCTCTTGATATGCGGGCTTAGCTTTTCAAGGACTTCTCGTGACAATTGTGGCGTGTGCAGATATCCACGTCGATCTATGTTCTGCAGGACACACACCACGTTCTGTACTTTTATCGCAAAGCTATTGAGATCTGTAGCGGACAGACCGGGCTTAGGCATTTTCTTCAGATCTTCTAACACACGGTCGATAATCACCTCCGGCCTTCCGAAACTCTGCTCTAGAGTGCGCATGACGACGTCTGGATCGGTGGCCGTGTATAGTAGCGCGGCCACGGCGTCACGCGCTTCACCTTTCAGGCAATTTCTCAGGCGTAGTAGGTTCTCCGTCGGCGGGATTTTGTAAATACTCGTAGAGTCCCGCACAGCGGCTTTGAAAGGAAGCCACTCGTTCGGTGATCCGCTGAAGATGGGCAGATCACAGTTGTATCGGCGATGTGGTCGTGCCATTTTCTCTAACGCCTCGGCCAACTGCGTGTCGATGCCTCTGGATCTGTCCGGAGTCGGAGAACGTCCGCGTCGATCGAAGTGCGCTTTCCGTCCTCCTAGGTTCGTGGCGCGCGGTGGTTCGTCGCGCTCCCCCCGTACTGTGGACGTGTTCTTGAGCCAGGCATCGACTCTTTGTAGTTCGTCGGCGATTGGCACCTCGCATAGACTTTTGTTGTCTTCGATCGTAGCTACTTGAGCAGCCAATCGTTTCTTCACGAGATCCGCTTCCATGGCAAGCTCTTGCCGTTTAATTGCCGCGAGCTTCTCCGCCGCTTCTAATTCCGCTAGCCGCAGCTGTAGTGTGGAATTCGTTGTCCGATGCGATTGCGGAGGCGATCGTGCTCGCAGCTCTGCTCGTTCTTGCGTTGTGGCCGTGTCAAAAATACCACGTGACGTTCCGGCCGCCATATCTTCGCTCCCGGTCGTGGAAAGCGAAGCCGATGGCTCCTTTGACAGTCTTTGTTGTTGTTCCTGTTCCACGTGACACAGTTGTCGTTCGTTTCGTTCTTCTGCGTCGCTCTTGCTCTTCCGGTTCCTTGTCGATACCATGACGATCGGTTCAATGGTTCAGGGATCCGGCTCGAAGGACCAGATTTTGCGGAGGCGATCGTGCTCGCAATTCTGGTCAAATAAATAAGTGGACTGTATGAAATAAAACAACACGTTCTCGTTCAATGCTCAACGCTCGACTCTCAACTGACGACTGCCGACTGCCGACTGCCGACTGCTGACTGGCCTTTATTGTTCCGTTTTTATACATTTATTACTAAATAGACTATTGTTTCTTATAATATAAACTTATTCCTATAACAAAGCTTAGATCTAAGCCGCTCCGCAACCCAAACACGTGCATCGCTATGCCCGCGAACAATGGCAGCGTCCATCCCGTCCATTTCTACCCATTATTGCCCTTGCTCGCGGGCCACATGTTCAGGCCGCATGTTTGCAGGCTTGCCGTCCTTTACAGCTACATAAACACACAAAAAAACCTACGATAACAAACAGACAAAGTTATCTTTGGTATTAGTAGGGATAATTGGGATAGGGAGCAAAATGTTGATTAATTAGGGAAATATCCGACGTCTAAAGTTCTGTGTGACAGATTATATAATAAGTATTATGCTTAGATAAAAATACGAGTGTGCTTTAAGACCACACGACTAAAGTAAAACTTTATTTTAGCTCCATCTATCGGGCGCTATAACTATGTTTTTGTTTTGTTTAATGTTAATGTTGGCTGTTAGTATGGGTCCACTGGAAGCACGGGACAAGAAACATGGATTAGTATATTAGTATTTATATAACCTGTAATCATGGGCCATTTATTTAAACACATAAATAATTAATTTGAATAAGTAAAATGCCCACGTTAGTAATCTACTTTACCTTCAAAAATCAATGATTTTCATTATTAACTAATCTCTCGAAAGAAAAACAAATAGATCGACAGAATGACAGACATACTTTCAGACTTGTTTTGTTAGTGTAGAGTTTGACCTTCTGCTGTCATCTCTCCGGAGCTCTGAAGTAGTAGCACTTCATCTGTGTTCGGAGTATCTTTCCGCAATCCGATACACTGTAAATATACGTTCCAGTTTTTATATTACAAGCAAATGCGGGTTCTGTGGAATATTGAAAGCATGGAAAATGTTGACCGCACTAATGTTTTAACCTAAGTAATCTAGGGCGAACGTATTTAGTTACGGAACCAAACGAGACTATTTTCTAAAGAAAAATGTTCTTGACAGATTGCTGTTGACGTATTGATTACGCAAAATGCTTTCTCGCTACTTACTTGAAACGTAGACCTATTTTGGTTACTTTCAAAGGTAAATTAGATAAACTAAACGCTTTGCATACTTTTATGGGGAACCCTTTTAATACTCGTTAAATACTATATCCTACGGTATTGAAGAAAACTCTTGATTTCGGATATTCCTTACGATTATTGACAAAATTATATAAGTATGTATATAATTTTGTATATATATATATATGTATATATATATATAAGTCCTGTCACGGTCGCCAAAACTTGTTTAGGATACGGTCAAAATAAATATGTACAACTTTTTTTTGTAGGAAATGCCTTTTATTTCGGCTTTTACAATAAGTTTTAAAATTAATATTTGAGGTTACGTTTTTGCCGGTCGTTGTCGATGGCTAAGTGCCGTGAAGTTGCAGACGTAAGTTAGCGCGCGGAACTTCAAACAGCTGTCTGAAGTTATAAGGTATTTGTTTGCATAAACAGTCCAAATGTTTTTTTTTGTAGTAGTAGGTAGTTTTTAGTATTAGTTATTAAATCATTGTAGTATGTTGACAAAATGCATTTCAATATCTGAGTTCGTGATTTGTATGAACGAACATTTAACATCATAACAAAAGATTAGATGCTTTCTCGTTACAAGAAAACTACAGGCTTCGGGTGAAATGCTAGTATATAATAATAAAGTTAGATCACGTCCATTATATGTGAAAAGTCTGATTAATTACACCATTAGAGGGAATGATGCTACCCATGGTCCTTGATATTATTTCTATTATCTTAATGTTTTTACAAAGAAGCTGGGATTATGAATATAGCAAATAAATGGAGCATTGATATCGCTAAATTATTAAGTGTGATTTTTAAATTGTGGAACCAACTAAAAGTTTGTAAGTTTTCGAACCATTTTCTTCAGAGTGGAAATCGATTAAGTACCAACAAAATGCCGAGTTAGTCTGTAGATGATACAAATATATTTATCTACTAACTATCTACTGAGGTTTGAACTTTTAGAGTTATTATTAGATTATATGATCAATTTCCTATCTGAAATATATTAGAATCGGATTCTACAAATTTATGGCGGTAGAGTGCATTGACTCATACTGAATCGTTCTTGACTCAGTGCAATGCCTGCGTTTCCCATTCTGTAGGTTATTTATTGCTAAGGTATACATAGCGTGGTGCTTAAAGCTAACGAGTGCACTCCAATGCACAAACAACACTTCAATATCTCGTTGCAATCAGCATACAATCATAAAAAGGTTGAGTGTATCTCAACTGAGTTAAATAAAACAAATAAACCTAGACCTTGTCAAATAAATAAAACAAGATTATATAGCCTGCCTTATTTATTTAACAAGGCTGGTATACAGTCTTAATATAAATAAATAAATATTTGTGTACGTTTAACACAACGCCATCCCAAACTAAGTACAGCTTGTACTATGGAAACCGGGTAGCTGATATACTTTTTTTTTTTTTATGATACTTTTGGCTTGTAAATACATACATAAAATACAATATAACACCCAGATACAGAACAAACACCTATGTTCATCACACAAATGTTTGTTCTGGGTGGGAATTGAACCCACAACCTACAGTTAATAGATAAAGATAACCTTATATTCTACCGAAGGTAGACTTGTCTGACTAAAAAATGCTGGCATCATGAAGCCTGGTTTGTTATGAATGACTAGGCTAACGGTTGACCACTATCTCACCTGATGGGAAACGACGATCTCGATGTGGTCAAAGGTGTAGCACGCTTGATGTCTAGTAAACATATAATACCTATTCGTTTTTTTGGCGGGAAAAAGAAAAAGATCACGTCACCGCATTATATTATTTTCCAAAACTTGTGTTATTTTCAGTGTTAGTGCATAAAATTGGTAGCATTTTATTCGCTAAGTGCTGGATTACAGGCATGAGTTTTTTTTTTTTTTTTTTTTTTTTTTTTACTTCAAACTTGTCTAGCATTTGAACACGCTCTCACCTGATGGGAAGTGACGATGCGATCGAAGGTGTAGCATGCTAGCCAAGTAAATACCTATTCACTCTTCTCTTGAACACGCCCGGGTCATATTTCGCCGGAAACACAGACGCTGGCAGGGCATTCCATTCCTTAGCCGTTCTAATTAAGAACGTTGAGTCAAATCGCTTGGTACGAATGGGTGGTATTTCGACCACGAAAGGATGGCGCTTAGCCGAGCGTCTAGTAGTCCGGTAGTGGAACGGTGATGGGAGAATGAGATCATGCAGTTCTTGAGCGCATTCACCGTGGTGTATTCTGTAAAAGACCGACAGACTTGCCACCTTACGTCGATGTGCAAGGCTCAGGAGCCTTTTACCAACCAAAGTGTCGTCGTCAATGAGCCTTTTGGCACGCCGTTCAATCGAGTCCAGAGCCTCAAGCTGGTACTTGGCAGACCCGTCCCATAGGTGGCAGCAGTACTCCATACACGATCGGACCTGTGCTTGATACAGATTAAGAAGCTGTCCAGGTGTGAAGTACCGCCTTACCTTGGACAATATGCCGAGTTTTTTTGAAGCTACTTTGGCTTTGGACTCGATGTAGGATCCAAAGTTTAGGTTTGACGTGAGATCAACACCCAAAAGCTCAAGATGGTTTCCTAAACTTACAGATACACCACGGAATGAAGGAGCCCGATGGAGTGGGCTCTTTTTAGCAGTGAATAAACACGCCTGTGTTTTTGCAGCATTGAACCTAACCAAGTTAGCATCGCCCCAATCGGACACGGCTTTCAAAGCCAGGTTCATGCGCTCAACCATAGCCTCTCAATCCGGACATCGTCACCACTGGCTCGGGCACTGGATGTGTATCTTTCAACAACAGTACTATCATCTGCATACCCAAAGGTACCGGGCTTTAGCAGATCATTGATGTGGAGTAAGAATAGTGTTGCTGAAAGAACTGACCCCTGAGGTACACCAGCAATAATAGCTAATTGATCGGAGGAGCAGCCATCAAGAACTACTCTTAGCGATCGTTCCCTCAAAAAGTCTGATATCCAAGTGCACAGACCAACAGGTAGTCCGTAAGATGGAAGCTTATTCAGAAGTCCGTCGTGCCAGACCCGATCAAATGCCTTAGAGACGTCTAGAGATACAGCAAGTGCCTCTCCATGCATCTCTAAGGCTTCGCTCAATATGTGAGTGGCATACGCAAGAAGATCCCCAGTGGACCGGTTTCGGCGAAATCCGTATTGCCGGTCACTGAGGAGATCATTGTCTTCAAGGTATGCCAAGAGCTTGTTGTTAATTATACGCTCCATACTCTTACAGAGGATGGAGGTAATTGAGATAGGTCTATAGTTGGCAGGATCAGCACGACTGCCCTTCTTAGGTACAGGTTGTACGTTGGCTAGCTTCCAACTCATAGGGACTATTCCGGTGTCTAGAGAGAGGCGAAATAGGCGTGTTAGAATGGGAGACAACTCGGGTGCACAGCTCTTAAGTACAATTGCTGGTATACCATCGGGACCACTGGCTTTGTCGACGTCTAAACTGCATAATGTTTTTAGTACTTCCTTCTGACGTATGCGTATTTCCGGCATGAAAACACCGCATTGTGGAAGGCAGGGAGGTACCTCATTAGCAGTATCTAGACGCGAAGCTTCTGCAAAGAGAGTGGCAAACAAGTTTGCTTTTTCTTTTGCAGTGTGAGCCAGCGATCCGTCTGGTTTCAATAATGGAGGCAGTGAGGATCGACAGAAGTTCGCTTCAACCGATTTGGCTAGGGACCAAAAAGCCTTACTACCAGCTGGGTAGGAAGCAAGTTTAGTCCCTATTCGACCAATATGATTGAAACGAGCCTTCCTTAATTCCTTCTTACAGGCCTTGGCGGCAACGTTAAAGGCTTTCTTCTTAGCTCGAGTGTCCGAGGCCTTGCGTTTACGAGCGTCAGCCCATGCCAGATATGCCGCATGCTTCTGCGCTTCAGCGCGTGCACAGTCGGCTCCAAACCATGGGCTGGCTTTGCTGGTCACGGGCTTATCGGAAAATGGAATAAAATATTCCATAGCCCGACATACTACCTCAGTAACCGCATTCGCGCAGACCGTCGGATCTCCAGAAGAAAAACACGTTTGCCGCCAAGGATATGAAGCGAAGAAATGTCGCATCTCGTCCCAGTCTGCTAAGTTGTATCTCCAGACACGCCGATTACTCTTAGGGCTTGGGTCAGGCGGGGAGTATACTGAAACGGACTTGACCAGACAGTGATCGGAGCTACCAATGGGTGAGGATACCGCCACAGAGTATCGGTCTGGTTCAGTCGTGAGCAGAAGGTCGAGGCAGTTAGCAGTGTGGCTATCAATGTCAGGCACTCGCGTTGACTCTTTAACAATCTGCGTTAAATTGAGCGCCAAAGCGAGCTTACGCGTCTCTCTCCCAGCGTGGTCCGTGATCCGGTGTGGGACTAACCACTCCTGGTGGTGAGCATTAAAGTCCCCCAGAACAACAAGCTGAGCCGAAGGATAGCGTTGCTGAGCCACATCTGCCGTTTCACTGAGATACTCCATTAGAAGAGTTGTCTCCCGGTCACCGCTATGTGATCTGTACACACCAGCATAGAGAATTTTCTCAATGCCGGTGTCCACAAGCACCCAAATCACCGAAAAGTGGGGATGTTCAAGGTTTCGGAGACGCAAACAGCAAATGTCATCACGGACGTAAACGCAGATACCAGCGCGTGGAAGGAAGCGGTTTTCCAAGATAAATCCTGGATAGTCCAGATATGCCGTGTCTGATGGACATCCTATTTGCGTCTCAGTCAAGAAGAGCAAGTGCGGTTTGTTGGTCTCCAGATGATGATGGACCGCTTGCAGATTTGAGTGCAGCCCACGAATATTTGTGAGGTGCACTTTAAGAGTGAGGACGTGCATCTGCCGTTTAAACTTGCTCAATTTATTTGACTTTTTCATGGTTGGGTGAGTTAGGTAGACAAGTAGGAAGTGGACGAGATATTAGGATGCTAACCCTCAGTAATAGAGAAGCTCCTACGCCAATGGAGAACTTGCCCGGAGACTGCGGGGACGCCCGAACCCCCCTGAAATTGCCCACAAGTTCCTCACTTCCAGTCGCCAACTGGCCCTGTGGACAACCTCAGGATTTTACACAAGCGGTGGGGCAGCCTTTCGTAGTTGGCTAGACTACTACTTGGGCCCCCTACAACTTGCGGTCGGCCAGCAGAGAGCACCGTGCTTCGGATCCCGCTACCCTCCGAAGCAAGGTCTCCGACGCGAAAGCATCTCCATCACCAATACCGGTCTGCATACCCAACACAACTGTCCACATCTACTCGTCAGAACGGCTAAAGTGAGTGTGGGAAAGTGGTATAATGATGGTAAAACGTTTATTTTCGTGTTGTTTCCAAAACTCCATAGAAGCTTCTAGTAAAGCTGCCACCACTTTACTAGGAGTATGACTTGACTAGACTAGACTATGACTTGATTTGATGACTTCGGCTGTGACTTGACTTGACAAAAATATACATAATATTAATTAACTTGAGAAATTATCAATTACTTGAAACTGGCAAAAATGTGGAGCCAAAACAAAAACAAAAAAAAAACCTATTTGTTCTTGATGGGCTGATTTTTATGGAAACATCGATCAGGCAGGGTGTTCCACACTTTTTCAGTTCTTATTAAACTAGTAGTGTCGAAACCGTTAGTAGGTATTAGAGGTATTTCGACCATAGGAAGTTGGAACTTTTCCGAACGCCTAGTGGTTCTCTAATGGAAAGGTGCTGGAGAAATTTGGTAGCGAAGAAGCAGATAAACACACATACACGGGAGTGCGTTTATTTGATCGAGGGTTAAAAAAGCAAGTGAAAATTATAGAAGCAGTCACGCGTATAAAATTCACGTAATCATCCCAGCCTGTCTAGAAATAAAAAATAAATAAATAACTGAAAATTGATTTACGTTTCGTTCGTACGAAACGCTTTGCAGATTATTTTATTGTGCGTACGGCTAGAGAATGGAACTCACTCCTGTTGTCGGTGTTTCCATCGACCTACAATTTGGGTGTCTTTAAGTCAAAAGTAAATTGGTTATTTCTAGGTACGCGTGCTCCACCTTCAACCTAACTTCACCATAAACTGAGATGCAGTCAAACGCAAATGCAACAAAAGAAAAAAAAATTTGAATGTAGAAAACTTTGTGAAGGAGTGTACGTAGTAAAGAGCCGTGGAAATAGCTTTCACAGATAAGTGCGCTCGCTACATTTGCTAAATCAATGTGTCATGTATGTGCGCACACTGCGTTAATCTTAGGGCTGTCACCACTGCAGTTTATTACCTACTGCATACCTGTTAAAGTCACTGTAAAGTTTTTTGTAGCTTCTTCTTTACAGTTGTAATCGAAGCTTCGGATCAAAGTTTTCTATTCTGCATTGTGCAGGATTGCTTGCGCCAGTAGTGAGAAAGAGAACTGCTTTTTTTTTCAAACTCATATATTGTAATGGGCTTGCCATATATTATTTGACAATAAGCATTTTGTAATTTTATATGCTTAGTGAAATAATATAAGATAATATATAATATAGTAATATAATAATAGGTCTTTACCTACGAAATTGCCGTATTGCAGTACAGACTTTTTCAAACAAAAAAAAGTTTTGATTGGCTATGAATTCTAAATTCAAATTAATTTTGTTTTAAAAATATGACATTCTATTTACAATATAAGTCTTTTGTTTATTGATTAGCGTTGTATTTTCATTACATTTCAACATTTTTCCTCATAATGGATACTTTGAAATTTCGTGTAATTATGGAATATGAGTTCCGTCGTGGCACCAACGCGGCACAAACGACACGTAACGTCAACGACGTTTACGGAGAGAACTGTACAAACGAACGTACAACCCGTTATTGGTTGGCTCGGTTCCGTTCTGGAAATTTTGACTTGAAAAATGAACCTCGTGGTCGTCCGGAAACTTTGGTCAACAATGATGAATTAAAGGCGATTGTGGAAGCTGATGAATCTCAATCTACAGCTGAGCTGGCAGCAGCTTTTGATGTTAGCATCAAAACAATATTGGTCCATTTGCGACAGATTGGCAAGATAAAAAAGCTTGATAGATGGGTGCCCCACGAACTTAACGATCGCCAGCGCAACGTACGCGTCGAGACTTGCCTTGCGCTGCTTAACAGGCACAGAAATGAAGGAATTTTGAACCGAATTGTTAAGTGCGACGAAAAATGGATTGTTTTTGACAATCGAAAGCGCTCAGCAAGTTGGTAAGATCCTGGTTCGGTACCAAAGCAATGTGCAAAACGAAAAATGACCCCTAGAAAGGTGATGGTCACAGTTTGGTGGTCTAGTGCTGGTGTGTTTCATCATAGCTTTTTACAAAACGGCGAGAGCATTACTGCAGATGTGTACATTGAAGAACTGACCACAATGATGGCGAAACTCGCACGTCTGCAACCAGCTTTGGTCAATCGGTCGGCTCCACTGCTACTTCACGACAACGCGCGACCCCATACTGCACAACAGACGGTCTCTAAGCTGCATGAGTTGGGTTTGGAAGCTCTCCCTCATCCGCCATACTCACCAGATCTTGCGCCTACCGACTATTACTTTTTCCAAAGTTTGGACAACTTTTTAGCGGGAAAAAAATTCAATTCCCCAGAGGCAGTACAAAACGCCTTTGAAGAGTTTGTTGTCTCCCGTCCTGCTGATTTTTTCAAGAAGGGCATCCATAAACTGCCACAGCGTTGGCAAAGATGCATTGATTGGAGGGGTGATTACTTTGAATAAAAGAAATAAATAAGTTAAAAAAAAAAATACTTTAACTTTTTTCAAACAAAACGGCAATTTCATAGGTAAAGACCTAATTTTGACTTGTAAAAGTGCTAAAATTTGCCTATTTGCAATAAATCTTTTGACTTTGACTTTGCGTAATTTTTTTATGCTAATGAATGATGTGACGAGCCAGTTCTTAACCCGATGTTCAGCGACACGGCTGCTCATAACAGAACAGCCTCACTCAGAATTGGAAAATATAAAGTTTCGCGTGACACTACACTGCGCACATCATCCTGAGACATCAGCACAGTCTGGTAATAGATTACTCGACTCTTTTAACGTGATAATATTAATAAAGATGGATATTTTATTCTAAGGTCCAGCCAAAATGGGCGATGAATCAATATTATATCACTAAAAAAATTTAATAATCTGGTGATTGGTTTTATCGTACGCTGCTGTATGTATTTTGGAAGAAAGTTGTTTGTATGCGACTTGTTAGTACACATCACGATCACGCGGAGTGGGGAGGAAGGATGGTGCTTGAAAAAGAACCTCGAAGTAGCTATGCTCACCTGATGATCAACGAGCCGAGAGAGACATTTTCACGCAAAAATTTGGTATTGAAGCGATATTAATTCTTTTAGTTGGCAATAACTTTATGACTGTGGCAACCTTATGCGTATGATGCGTAATTGAAAGATTGCCCTCGTGATTAGGAATTGTAGAGCCGATCCATGCACGTTGTCAGTCACTGCTCGTGAAGCTATTTGAATATTCACGTTTGAGCAAATAAGTGAGGTGTTACATAATACATACCGTAACGCATCAATACTTACGGCGAGGATGTAGAGAGTAAAGTCTTTTAAAATACATATTAACTAACCTACACTTTCGCCACTCATAATACGTTTTTTTTATGTTTTGGCTCCACACTATTGTGTATTTAGCCAGTGTCAAGTAATAAATAATGTATCAAGTTAATGATATTTCACGCAAATATGTGTCAAGTCACAGTCGATGTCATCAAGTCAAGTCATAGTCTAGTCAAAGTCATACTCCTAGTAAAGTGGTGGCAACTTTACCAGAAGCTTCTATGGAGTTTTGGAAACAACACGAAAAGAAACGTTTTACCATCATTATACACAAGTTTTGGAAAATAATACAATGCGGCGACGCAATCTTTTTCGCATTCCCGCCAAAACAAAAACCCGTAATACGTTTGTTGAATTCGTGTCAAGTTGACAGACCAAACTATCTATCTCAACCAATGAGCGTCAGTATTTGGCATGTTGACTTGACATGACTTTGACAAACTTGCCTGCCTGCCATGACTGCCAAGCGTGTTGGTTATATCAAACCACCGTATAGCGTCTAATATAGCGTCTAAAATCGCGTTTTGTATGAGAGGCCGCTGGATTGCCGACCATTTCAGCAGTGGGCGTCTTCTAGCGCATGATAATAAATATATAATGTATCTACTATAAGATTTTGTGTTATTCTCATACAGCCTTATTAATAAACACGAACTAGCTTTACATTAATTACACCATCTTTTGTCTCTTTCGATTCACCTAAATATTCCAGTAGCAAAAAAAGACAAAAGATGAAGTAACTAACCCGAGACTAATACCCGTTTATTAATAAGGCTGTTAGTGTTCAATATTGTGCTAACTGAATAAGTGTTATTCTATTATTTTATCTGACTTTTTTATGTTACCAAATGACATGATGAGCTAGTCGCTCGCTTGATGTTAAGCGACACGACTGCCCATATCAGTTGCAGTGACACTTGAAACTAAAGAATAGTTTCGCACTGCGCACGCCATTCTGAGACATCAACACAGTCTAGCAATAAGGTTACTAGACTGTGAGATTAGGTCATAAAGTCTCATTTGCCCAGTAATTTAACTAGCTATAGTGCCCTTCAAACCGGAACAAAGTAGTGCTTGCGCATTACTGCTTGGCGGCAGAATAACTGGCAAAGCGGTGGTACCTACTTAGACGCACTTTGCAGAAAAGCCCTACCACCTAGCAAAACTATTCTCAATATACTTAGGATTCCTCTTGAAATATCCGTACCTGCTGTAAAGGTACTTAACTGAATAGTTTTTATGTTTACAGTTTCAGAACGGAATAAATCACGGAAAGTTTCCTCGAGATTCAGCTTCTCAAACATAAATAAATAAACAAAACATCTTTTATTTTCAAAAATAAATCTGTTTGTGGTATTTCTTCCTTGTCTGTATCTTCCATTTAGTGCACACATGTGGAATAAAATAAATGAATTGACTGTGTAAACGACTTCAGCGTAAAATTACTATAGGTATGCAGTGAATCACCGATGTTGTTCGATATCTCAGAAATTGATGCATCTGTATGTGAGAAATCGATATCATGGGGAATCGGAACTGTGATGGAATAAGATTCAAATAATTTTATAGACCCAGTTTAAAATTCGAAATTACGAAAAGATTAAAGATAGATTTATGCCCGTCTGCACTAATTTGACAGTTCTAAGTTCGCACTTATAAATCTATGACGTACCTACTGCAACGCATTTGGGTATGTCCCAAGTGCGTTGTAGTAGATAAGTTTAATAATCACACTAATATTATAAAGGCGAAAGTTTGTATGTGTGTATGTTTGTTACTCCTTCACGCTTAAACGGCTGAATGGATTTGGATGAAATTCAGTACCAAGATAGTTTATACACTGGATTAACATATAGGCTATATTTTATTTTATTTTATCTCGGAAAAGTGAAAGGCTCCCGTGGGATGAGCAAATAATTAAAATACTTTATATCCGCGGGTGAAACCGCGGGGCGTAACTAGTATGTCATATATGATAAGAGCGAGCTTTGTGGGCTGTCAGACTTTAGTGCAAGTACAAGACTCATTAAATAAGTTGGATTAATTGCAAAAAAAGTTCGCAATGTATCTCTATCTAAACAAACAAGTAACAGTGTCTTCAGATCGAAACGACCGAAAGTTCAAGAAATATCTATTAGCACTTTGGAAGTTAGCACTTGATTACCGAGAGCTATCTAGATGGCTAGCTGGGATCTGCTAATTTGCCGCCCTTTTGTTTTTATGTGATCTTTATTTACTAGTTACACTTCCAAAAAAATTGAATAGCTCCCACACAATGTTTGGATAGACGGGTTGCTTTATTATATTTTTACACGAGCTTATCTTTCCGCATGTTTGTTTTCTGTTCAGCACCTTTGCGTCATAGCGTGATAGCTGATACGCATTTGGGGTTTTGGCGGAAAAGCGAAAAAGATTGCGTCACCGCATTGTATTATTTTCCAAAACTTATGTTATTTTCAGTGTTAGTGCATAAAATTGGTGGCATTCTATTCGTTAAGTGCTGGATTACAGGTGTGAGTGTGGGAAAAGGGTATAATGATGGTGAAACGTTTCTTTTCGTGTTGTTTCCAAACCTCCATAGAAGCTTCTAGTAAAGTTGCCACCACTTTACTAATAGGAGTATGACTTTCAAATTTTGATTTCTTACCAAAGAACCACATTAAAATTTTAGGTAATCATAACAATTATTCACAATATTTTAAATTACATGTCTGCCCGCGGCTTCACCCGCGTGGCCTATAGGAAACGAAGAAGAGTTTTTTAAAAGATAATTCAACCACCCATTTCACCTTCTTAGGGATGGAATTTCGAAAAACCTTTTCCTAGTGGATACCTACACTTTACAAAGAACACTCCCTCTAAATTTCAAGTCTCTAAGATTAGCGGTTTAGGCTGTGCGTTAATATATAAGTCAGTCAGTCAGCCAGGACTTTGAATTTTATATGTATAGATTTATACTAAAAAAATAGGTTATTATACTAGTATTAGATATATGTTCATAGCTAGATATAATAACTGTCAAAAATAAAATGTCAATGTGGAAAAATAAAATAACAATATGAAAAAAATTGCAATATATCTCAATTTATACGTATCGTATGTATATATTGGTCTTTACCTATGAAATTGCCGTTTTGTTTGAAAAAAGTTAAAGTATTTTTTTTTCGAACTTATTTATTTCTTTTATTCAAAGTAATCACCCCTGCAATCAATGCATCTTTGCCAACGCTGTGGCAGTTTATGGATGCCCTTCTTGAAAAAATCAGCAGGACGGGAGACAACAAACTCTTCAAAGGCGTTTTGTACTGCCTCTCGGGAATTGAATTTTTTTCCCGCTAAAAAGTTGTCCAAATTTTGGAAAAAGTAATAGTCGGTAGGCGCAAGATCTGGTGAGTATGGCGGATGAGGGAGAGCTTCCAAACCCAACTCATGCAGCTTAGAGACGGTCTGTTGTGCAGTATGGGGTCGCGCGTTGTCGTGAAGTAGCAGTGGAGACGACCGATTGACCAAAGCTGGTTGCAGACGTGCCAGTTTCGCCATCATTGTGGTCAGTTCTTCAATGTACACATCTGCAGTAATGCTCTCGCCGTTTTGTAAAAAGCTATGATGAATCACACCAGCACTAGACCACCAAACTGTGACCATCACCTGTCTAGGGGTCATTTTTCGTTTCGCACATTGCTTTGGTACCGAACCAGGATCTAACCAACTTGCTGAGTGCTTTCAATTGTCAAAAAGAATCCATTTTTCGTCGCACGTAACAATTCGGTTCAAAATTCCTTCATTTCTGTGCCTGTTAAGCAGCGCAAGGCAAGTCTCGACGCGTACGTTGCGCTGGCGATCGTTAAGTTCGTGGGGCACCCATCTATCAAGCTTTTTTATCTTGCCAATCTGTCGCAAATGGACCAATATTGTTTTGATGCTAACATCAAAAGCTGCTGCCAGCTTAGCTGTAGATTGAGATTCATCAGCTTCCACAATCGCCTTTAATTCATCATTGTTGACCAAAGTTTCCGGACGACCACGAGGTTCATTTTTCAAGTCAACATTCCCAGAACGGAACCGAGCAAACCAATAACGGGTTGTACGTTCGTTTGTACAGTTCTCTCCATAAACGTCGTTGATGTTACGTGTCGTTTGTGGCGCGTTGGTGCCACGACGGAACTCATATTCCATAATTACACGAAATTTCAAAGTATCCATTATGAGGAAAAATGTTGAAATGTAATGAAAATACAACGCTAATCAATAAACAAAAGACTTATATTGTAAATAGAATGTCATATTTTTAAAACAAAATTAATTTGAATTTAGAATTCATAGCCAATCAAAACTTTTTTTTGTTTGAAAAAGTCTGTACTGCAATACGGCAATTTCATAGGTAAAGACCTATTATATCATTGTCTATGCTGATTAGGATACCTTTAAAAATAAGAAGTTGTCTCTGATTCTCTTCCGGCTAATATGGCGTAGGTGTAGGACGTACTTTGTAAATATATTCCTAGCTATTAATAAATAAACGTGTTTGGCTAACTTTGGGGCTTTCATTTAAACAATTTCTAATATTCTTTCCTTTATGTTCCCATTAATATTGCACTACCGCATTAAGCCTTCCACATTGCACCAGGGTTAACTAGAAGATTATGCTCTATAGCATTAAGTTCGCCTATGTATCTTCTATTGTTGTTGTTTGTGCAACAGAGAATTTTATATCCATATATCTGTCTACTTATTATGACTGTTATATGTCTTGCCTGACGTCTTGATGACGACTATTTTAAGCAATTTGATCTTTGAGCTTTCACTAATATTAGCATATTATGTGCAATAATACACAAAAACAATTAAAACAATAGCCTCAGCTTACAGAAGAAAAAAAAATAACATTTCATATTTGAATGTTAATTTACTTTACAGGGATGGTCATAAAAACGTTGACTCTGCCTTAGTATTGCACATACTAAACGGTTCATAATAAAAAAATCAATCGTGCGAAAAAGTCTTTTGTACTCTATCGCTATCGAACACCGGAAGAACGTACAACTCTCCAAATATTGAACATTCTTCGTAAAATTCATACACTTTAATGTAATAGGTTAAGGTTCATTTCACCATGAGTTGTTTCTTGAGAAAGAGGACGTTCAGGAGGGTGTACCTAGTCGTGCTTACCGGGGAGTACTAATATCGTATAATGAGGGGAAGTCGCTTGCACGACCGTTTTCTATATGCAAAGTGTTTCGAAGTATCATAGCGCAACCGTGCAGTGAAATATAATAAGAATGGAGATAATACAATATTATTATAGTAGTATATTATAGTATTTTTTACGGCTAATAATAATAACACCCGACGATCACATATATCCTGGACCCTAACTGGGGTGTTGGAGATGAGGATCACGGAAGCGACAAGAAAAAGATAAAGGTTTAAAATGAGCGTATATACATCGAATGAAAAGGGTAAAAAATATAAAACAGAAAAATCACAGAAAATTGGCCGCCTGCTGGCTCTTACTTTTGACAACGAATATATATGACAAAAACTTAAAAAGGGAATACATAAAATAAAAACCTAAGATATACAGCCTTCATGAGCGCGTCGCTAACATTCCCCACCCTAGTGCTGGCTCAGCACTCAACCTCAAGTGAAATTGCAGCGACGCGGGCTGCTGGCCGCTTCCAAACACCAGTCTTAGTCTTCACGTCGACCAGTCTGACTCGTCCATCTTGGACGTCCGACTTGGATATAAGTGTTGAATAACACCCTTTGGCCAGGTGTTCCGGGGATTGTCAGGGTCGACCACTAAAACTAGATCTCCCACCTGTAGAGATTTCACATCCTCGTTCCATTTTCTTCGCGGCAGTAAGTTAGGTAAAACTTCTATCACCCACCCACACCACACACCCACCCACACTTCTACGCCACTACATATCTGCAAACCGTTGTGCTTTACACCACTGTTTTCGCAAAGAAATCTAAATGCGTCGGGGCGTACTTTAACTCTGAGGAACATATCTTTGATGTCACCTGTTACTGCTATTCGATTTTCTCTAAAGCGCAGCATTATACCATATAGAGATAACAACAAATCTGGTCCTGTGAGTAAATAGCTATTTACACTCTTTCTATCAACTTCGCCTGCAGCATCAAAAACTAATCTCAATTTAGCCTTATTAGGGTTGTCCACCCAAAGTGGGGGAGATACCGCGTCCTTGAAAAGGGTAAACAACTGAAAGTTTTTGAGCAAAATTATTTTATATCAAATGATCGATACACTCTCTATACCTATCAGAATACCCTTCATTCCGACTCATCTTTCTTTCTATCCCTAGTAGTCTCAAAGCGTTAGAATAAGAGTCTGGCATCGTACAGGTCTCGTACTTCCACGGCAGACCTACGTGCCAGCGACCGTCAATCAGTTCAGCGGTTTTCTCTAACTGTGCGACAGCGCGTGCATTATTAATATTCACACAAAGCTTACCTAATATTCCTATAGAGTCAACAGCAAACGAGCGTCGTACCTTTACGTGGAGTTCCTGGAGCGAGAATCGTTCATCTACGCCGGTGGTGGCAGTAGGCGACGGAGTATCGCACGAACTTACAAACAACGTTGCGTGCGTCGCCGCCGAGTCCGCTGTCGTGTCGCTGATGGGTCGCGCCGCTCTAAATGAACCATGCATGCACCAACCTAGAGGAGTCAATGTAGCAGACGGCTCATGAGGCTTTCCTACTCTTACTTTAATGGGATATAATAAGTGAAAATTATCTTGACCTATTAAAATTTCAGGTTTTACGTCTTCCGTACATAAATTATCTTTTATACTCATTAAGTTTACATAATGATTACATTCCATCAAAGAAAAATGTTGGTCCGGTAAGTTTAAGCTATCCACACATTGAAACCTTACACTATATACCTTACTATCTACGCTAGAAATATTCACGTTCGCGACCATTGAGTTGCATACGAGTTCATTGTCAGCCCAGGCGCCACGAACGCGCATCGTCTCGGGACGACCGCGGATACCCGCGCGCTTCACTAGCTCGTTACTCATTAGCGACACAGTTGATCCGTCATCCAACAGTGCATTTACATTAAATATTCCGTTATCACCGTGTATACGTACTGGAACAACTTTCAACAATACATTGCACTCATTTGCGTTTATATGTGCCACTGTTTGAGTACTGCCGACAGAGGACGTAGTGGTCGACATTGGCGTAGGCGTCTTCAGCTCCACGTTATTCCTTTCAGCGCCGTCCTTCAGTGTGTCCATATCGTAGTGAAGCAGAGTATGATGTGACTCACCGCAGTTGTCCTTGTCGCAAACCGGTGCTGTGCACGTCTGACGATTATGGTGCGATAGTAAGCATTTGTAACATATCCCAAATCGCTTTACGTATTGCCATCTCGTCTTTCGTAAGGCTTTTCTAAATTGCTTGCAATCGGTCAGCTTGTGTTTTCCGTGGCGACAAAACTTACAATTGTAGTCATTATTATCATTTTGCTCCCATTGCAACAATATCGTTTGAGTGCGACTGGTGATGTTGTCATAATTTTTATGATATCTGTCAGTGCGTGTGTCAATTCGGGTATTCATGAAGTTTATGTTTGACGTAGTGGATATCTTTAATGCTTCTTCATTCAAAAAATCTGATAAGATTATCAGCCGTAGTTTTCGTTTTTCAATGATTAGAGGGAAACTGTAGTCGGACCATTTGGACAATAATATTGTGGGAAGTTTAGATAATATTATCGAAACGATACTCATACCTTGCAAGTACTCTTCGTATCCGACTGCTCTTACGGCCTCTATCAGGTTTTGTACTTTCACTGAAAACGGCACAATTTCTTTGTCGTAATCATGTGACAGCGGGTGCAATCTCTTTATGTCCTGTATGATCCTGGAAATTATAAGCTCAGGATTACCAAATCGTAGCTCCAAGGTTGACATTATTTTGTCCGGTGGACTCGCTGTGATAAGTAAAGCTGCCACTGCATCTTTCGCTGCTCCACGTAAACACTTTCGCAATCTCCACGTGTTTTCCTTGGGGCTAAAGTTGCACAACTCATTTGACTCGTTGTAAGCCTGTCTAAACTGTAACCATTCCAGGGGATCTCCTGAGAAATCAGGCAGGTCCTTTGGCGTGCACAATCGAGTCATAAGGTTACTGTTCGGTACACTCGTAGGATCCAGGTCCTTCAATGCACTGGCTAGCATCTGAGCAGCTTCAGCGAGATACGCTTGAGGCTGTGATTCCATCAGCAGATGTGGCGGTGCCGGTGATGAAGGCTGCAGCAAGTTAGGATTTCCAAGTGCTGCTGCAGGTGTCGATGAGGCAATGAAATTTAGTGTGTCAGTCGCTCGTGCCCTTGGCGTATGCAGCTCGCCCGAAGGTTGACCATGATCGGGGGCTGACTGCATCATTTCGTGGCGACTGCGATCGAGCCATTGTTCCACATCTCCAGTGTGATTTCCATCGTGTGGACTGTAATTTTCCTTTTCGTCGTCAAGTTCAGCTAAATCAGCATCTAGCTGTTTATCTATCAATTCCATTTGTATCTGTGCCTTCTGTTTAGCAGCATCTAATAGCAACTGCGCCCGTCTCGCTTTTACAGATGACGTTTGGCTACGTTCTCTGACCCTTGTTACGTTCTTCCCAGTGTGGAAGTGTAGCGAGACCGCTGGGCTTTGACTTTCAATGTGAGCTGCTGTACTTACGGTTGCTGCACACTCTTGTACCTTCTCATTCGGTCCCTTTAGCTGCTCAAGTTCGCATTGTTCTTTTTCTCGCCGCGTCGTACTTCGTGTGCCTACCATTTTGTTTTGCGCTGGTGGTGTCCGAAACATATGTCTGTAGATCCGGCTCGAAGGACTTTGTTGGAGATGAGGATCACGGAAGCGACAAGAAAAAGATAAAGGTTTAAAATGAGCGTATATACATCGAATGAAAAGGGTAAAAAATATAAAAACAGAAAAATCACAGAAAATTGGCCGCCTGCTAGCTCTTACTTTTGACAACGAATATATATGACAAAAACTTAAAAAGGGAATACATAAAATAAAAACCTAAGATATACAGCCTTCATGAGCGCGTCGCTAACATGGGGATTCCCTGTATCTAGGGACCCAAGAACTACGTCGAAAATGGTCCCAAAACACCCAGACACAAGTATTTACACCTTTTTCTCTATGCTCAAATATTTGTCCTTCCACGGGATTGAACCTGCTACTTCTTGCTATGAGCTGACCCGCTCTACCACCAAACCACAGAGGCTGGTTAATTGTATTGTATGTATGGGGTTATCTGTGGTACTTATGCACATTATAATATCTTAAAAACTTAATAGGTAAAAAGACTTTTTGGTGTTAGTTTCTATTTATTTGCTTTATTGAAGGCGAGGGTGTCTTTTCTATATTTATCTTACTTTTGTAAGTAAAAATAAATTAGACCAAACAATATAGATTTAAAAAAAAAAGAATTGAATCGCTGTCGCTCTTGTAATAAAATCGCTGTATTATAATAATCTTTGCATAGCTGACAACTTACTTGTTTTACGGCAAATAAAAAACGCAAACTGCTTTGTAATCTGTACTACTAAGGCGTACGGTTAGCGGCAAACCGTATCCAGTCATTCCACCAGACTCTTTTATCTGGCAATAAAAACTAGGCTCAACTGTATGAAATGTAATTTTATATCCCATGTTAGTGTTTTACACGTTTTTAACACTGTAAACTTAAGTGTAATGGCATGCGATAAAAAGTAATAAAAATATTTTATTGTAAATTATCGCTGAAAAGGGTAGCATACGTACTTTTTTCAAGAAAGGAGGCGCTCGTTTTATTATTACAATAGGTATACATTTTGAACATAAAATTCTAGTTGACTGCGTTTGCTTATTTAGATAATGTAGTTTACGATAGTGTTTGAAAAAGATATGCAAATAAGCTCTTAGATTTGCCCATAAAAGAAAAACTAAAATGAGGTATTTATGCATTACACTCTATTGATATTTGTAGCTTAAAGCATTATAATGTTAAATTGAATGGTAGATCGAATCGAACTTTGATGAAGTATTTGTTCACTGGAAAAAAAGCGAGAATAATTGTTGTGTCTGGGTGTTGTGGGACCAAGGTCTTTGTAGTTCCAGGGTCCACAGGGATACAGGGAATCTTAGTTAGGATCCAAGATTTATGTATGTGATCTTTGGGCGTTATTATTTTTTATTTTATTATTATGACAGTCCTAGGGCTGTGAAGAATTTCAATAGCTATAATATTATAGAAACTGACGTGAGTAGTACTCATAACTACAACTATTTCACGGCTAACACTCACGAGATACAGTCGAATAACTTGACCGGTGTTCGGGCAATAAAGATGCCCAATGCCCATCCTCAAGGAGTACGCGCGGCGGCGGTGGCGGCTCGGCGCTGACGAGTGAGTGAGTGTGAGTGATGAGAGTCAGCGCCGAGCCGCCACCTTATATTGCCCGAACACCGGTCGAGTTATTCGACTGTATCTCGTGAGTTTTAGCCGTGTAATAGTTGTAGTTATAATTTCAATAGCTGTTCAAAACATCAACAATTAATCATAGATAGATAAATTAACGTCTTGTTATTTTTAAAATCATTGAAACGAGTTGTTTGAGGTTAATATTTGAACCATAACATTTCTAAGGTCCGTATTACAGAACGATGCTGAGTCATAGATCGGTGCTCAAGCAGAGATTTATTCACTAATTGATCACTTTATGAATGAAAAGCTCAGTCATCGATCGGTGCTTGAGCACCGATCGATGACTGAGCATCGTTCTGTGATACGGACCTAAGGTATGAATGTGCAAATATTTATGAACGTTCAAATATTTTCATTATATGTTCACAATTGATGGCTGGGCATCTTAAACGCCTGCCGTCTCACCTGGTCACGCTGTAAGGGTTGGTAGAGACCAACATTAGCACGTTCAAAAGAAATAAAGTAAAAGGCTTCAGCCGTCCAACTGTTCAGAGCTCTCGAGCAAACACTGTATTAATCTAGTTGTCATGTTGTAGCTCAATAAATGTTTACGAGTCGTTTACAGGAGTTTTATTTAATGACGTGATGACCATGAGGAGCTTCATGATTATCGTGACGTAATAATTGATGACGTCATCGTTTTTATAAAAAGCTATGGAGCCACCATGCTGTTCCGTTACATACAATACCTTATTCTACTTTTAAAAAATGTATACTTACGAGTAGTTCGCATTTTCAGTATCAATAAGGTAACTTTATATAATATACTGACTGACTCGACCCGGCTTCGCACAGGTAATAAAAAGTATCCTTTGTCCGTCTCCTGGTTCTCTCGTCTCTGCTATCTCTCCACCAATTTTCAGCCAAATCGGTTTAGTTGTTCTTGAGTTATACATAGTGTTACTAACACGACTTTCTTTTATATATATAGATTATATATTAGCTAGCACTTTCTACGTATTATCATTCCTAACGCCTAATGCAATATATTGTAGATAATCATGCATGTGGAAATTGATAGCGGTTTTTTAAAATGGTATTGATTGCAAATGAACAAAGGTCATAGAACAAAAATTGTTACCTTATTAAATCGAACATGTCATAAAGTAAGTAATAAATTTGCACCTTGCCTTATGGCAACCCTTTTTCAATGTTTCGTGTCCTTGAAGTTTAATATTGAGTTTTGGCGGGAAACTGAAAAAGATTGCGCATTGTATCCTTTTCCAACACTTGTGTTATTTTCAGTGTTATTGCATAAAATTAGTGGCATTCTATTCGTTAAGTGCTGGAGATTACAGGCGTGAGTGTGGGAAAATGGTATAATGATGGTGAAACGTTTCTTTTCGTGAATCGTGTTGTTTCCAAAACTCCATAGAAGCTTCAAGTAAAGTTGCCACCACTTTACTAGGAGTATGACTTTGACTAGACTATGACTTGACTTGGTGACTTCGACTGTGACTTGACACATATTTGCGTGAAATATCATTAACTTGATAAATTATCAATTACTTGACACTGGCTAAATACACAAAAGTGTGGAGCCAAAACAAAAAAAAGTTTAATATGTCATTAGGTAGACTACTTCTAAAATACTACAAAAATGTGTTACAAAAAATACGTAATTTTATCTATATATAAAAACATGGGACTTAATTAAAAAAAATGGTACCTTAGAATGCAAAATTTTAGACATTTTTGTCAGCTTGAGAATGGTTTGCTGGAATAAAATACCCCGCTAATGGAAAAGAAGCACATAAAATAGAAACACTGCGCACCATAATAGGATATGTTTGCTCGGGATAAAACAGGACGTGGTCGCAATATAAATATTGAAACACGAGAAAAAAAGAAAAACTTAAGCTTAATATTTTCCCTCCCCAGAAAAATTGGACGATTCTGTTTCATTGCACACGAAAAGGCCATATACCTACCAAGCTTACTTGAGCTTGTGTTATTTATTAATCTGCGTTGCCTTCGAGGATTTGGCTGGTTCCGGTTGATAAAAATAAATTAGCATATGACACGGGTGGCAATTAATTGTGTACAAATTAAAATGTATAAAACTATTTTTTTTAATTGCCCTCATTTTGGATTATTTATAAATACTTTCCTTATTTTATTTCTTTTATTTTTTCCTTATGTGCACGCCTAATCTAATTATTTCTCTGCACACCTAGGTTGACTGGTAGGAAATGCTGTTAGCATTATGTTTGTACAGTTCTGTACATAAAGTATTAAATAAAGACGGTAGGTATATCCTTTCCTATAAATAAATAATAATAATAAATATTTGTGGACATTTTACACAGCGCCGTCTAGCCCCAAACTAAGCATAGCTTGTATTATGGGAACCAGATAACTGATACAATACTTATATACATTTTGTTTGTAAATACATACATAGAATACAATATAACACCCAGACACGGAACAAACACCTATGTTCATCACACAAATGTTTGTCCTAGGTGGGAATTGAACCCACAACCCACAGTTCAGAAGGCAGGGTTACTACCAACTGAGCTATCAGGCCAGTCTGAACTAATATAATAAAAACACGTTGTTTTTTTGTGTGGTTTTCACGTCAAAGCGGCTGAACCGATGTAGATGTAACTTTACCCATAGATTCCTTATATTTAACGTAGAATACTTTTTCCGAAAAATTGAGTTTTCATGGGAAAACGGATAAATTGCGGGGAACTTATAGTGAGTAATAAAGTTTTTACATAGCTACCAATTTCTCTCAAATTAAATCGTGGATGGTGTTTTGCTCCTTTTCTATTATTTTTATTTTATTTCATAGGTCTGCCAATTATCATTGAAACTAAATCACCAAACATAACCATCCTAAAACTAAATGTATAAGATTACAGGCAAACACTGCGCGGTACAACACTAGAAGAACCAGCACATATATTTAAAAAGGTAATTTTTTAAATTAGATTCTAATAACTTTGATTATTTTATATATTCAACGCTATGTACAGTACACAACTATTAAGGGAGTACTAAAATTGACTTCCTTTTTTCCATCTTCCAATATACACCCCTGTTTGTGTTTTTTTCAGTTCCTTAGGCTTCTATACATTCTTACTTACTTCTATATATTCTCTTATACTTCTATATTCTATAATTTTCACTTTAATACTGTCAAATTTATTTATGTTTTGGTAGTTATATGCAGAAACGATACAAAGAATTTCATACAATATAAATTAGAGTCATTGTCTACAAGACGGGAACAATTTTACGCACACATACCGGTGACAAGAATGAAAAATTGTCAGTAGATAGAAGTGGTTGTCTTCGCTGGAATTCCCTCAAGGCGACGTCGACGACCTTACCTCATGAAATCTTGCCATCTACGATTGTGTAGGTATTAGGTTTTTATTTCATCGCCTGAAAGTTCATTTTAGATTAAAAGAAACAGTATGTATCTGAAATCAGGCAGTAAGACCATCGTTTAAATACACTGGTGTTAAAAGGATGAAAGTGCCTGCGAGACAAGGCCCTTATAAATAATGAATAATAAATATTTGTAGACATTTCTAGCCCCAAACTAGGCAAAGCTTGTACTATGGAAACCACAGAACTGATACAATGGTTAGATACTTTTTGTTTGTAAATGCACACATAGAATACAACATAACAACCAGATAACACCCAATATAAATGTTTGTTCTGGGTGGGAATCGAACCCACAACCTACAGCTCAGTACACTTTCGGAAAGTAAACACGAATAAATTAAATGAATCTAATAATTCTTAAATAAATATATTTTTTCCCTCTTTCTAGAATAAATTTACTTGAAGGAAAAAAGCCATACAAAATTTCAAACTTTCTAAACTTCCTTGGCTAAACTAAAAAATAGTGGCTATTTTGCCAAACATATAATGTAAACATTTTGAAACGTTGGGCGTTATTATTTATTTATCCATATTTAATAGATAGATAGATAGATAGATAACTCTTTATTGTCTCACCAACGAAATTCATACAATACAGGAATTATTATACACAATAATTAATTATAATTATTGTGTAATATTTTACACAATAATTATAGTAACAAATATCAATCAAATTATTTTTATCCAAGCCTCTTTATAGATACTCGCCGTCGTCTCAGATAACCTCTTAAGGTCGAAATTAACAATTTCATCAAGGAAGCCAATAAAACAGTTATAACAAATTAATTAACTTGTTATAAAAAAGTAATCTCAGGTCAAGGTCCTGGCACAAAAACAAGTTACATAAAAGGGTAAGCAGCGGGACGAACCACAACCCGTAAAACACGAGGAGCAATGGAAACTTCTCTATGTTACCCAACATGGTTTCACTTTCAAGTCATAATCACCACTCGTGAATTTAACGCCGCCTCACACACCCATCAATTTAGAGATGACCTTGAATGAAAAAGGGCTAGGTTGATTTAATTATTTTCATCCACAAAATAAAAACACAATTTATAAGAAGCTTTTTACCATGTTACCACATATATAATATAAATATATTTTTTTAAATAACGCCCAACTATCACAAACATAGATCCTGGACCCTAATTAAAATTTCCTGTATACTCAGAAACTACGAGGACCATGGTTCCACAATACCCAGACACAGAACAAGTATTTGCGCGTTTTTTTCTGTGCACAAATACTTGTCTGGTCGCGGGAATAGAACCCGCCACCTCTGGGTTATGAGCCAACATGCTCAACCACTCACATGTCAGTATGTATTTGTATTGTCAGAGGCTGTCAATACAAATACATAAACAAGGCTTAAACAGACGTCAAACATGTGTTAAATTAACACTAGTTTAAGTCTTGTTCAAATCTGTTGTGGTTAAACCGCATGTATATAAGTAACGCACCGGCAGTGCTCTCGGTATTGCAGATATCCATGCATGCGGCAGTGATCACTTACCATCAGATAGGCCACCAGCTTCTTTGATCCTTAGATCATTCAACTTTGAAAAATGCGAGTATTATTACTACATTCCAAGGGTTCCGGCACAGCTTACATAGTTACTTCCTATGCATAGACTCATTAAGTTTCATAGAGGGGGATATTTAATTATCCGAGAAATTTATCTTTGTGGTTTTTTTACGGGCTCGATAGCTCAGTTGGTAGTCTTCTGAGCTGTAGGTTGTGGGTTCGATTCCCATTCAGGACAAACGTTTGAGTGATGAAAATAGGTGTTCGTTCTGTGTCTGGATGTTATATTGTATTCTATGTATGTATTTACAAACAAAAAGTATCTAAGTATTGCTTAGTTTGGGGCTAGATGACGCTCTGTATAATGTGTATAAATATATATTTAGTAAATTAACTTCGTTTTCTGATAATTCTCTAATTGTGATGTACAAAACCTAGCTCCAGGTTTACGTCAAGTGCCTAGGTTTATTATCTATCTAGTGAAACGCGAGTTGCCTCTATATGAGTGTTTCAGAATTTATTGCCTCATACATGTCAAATAATGTAATCGACCTCCGAGTAAAGGCATATTCTACGACAAACCCATTCTCCTAATTTACGCTTAGTCTTAATTGAATTTTTTTTATTCTCAGGACATGCTTTTTTTTTATTTGCAGACATTTTGACAAGCCTTTTCGTATGGATTTTCAAAGGGTTATATAATTTATAAAATATAATATAAAATTATATAATATCTTCAAAATCGAGGCTAGGCATACATTGTCGATGTTGGGAATATTGACTCACAATTTGTTAAAGGAATTGTAATATCGAAATGAATACTGTAACGGTCTTATTCATAAAAAGTTATCGAGACTTTATAAGCTTGTAATAGTAACATTTCCGAAAAGTGTTATTCATAAACGCTCGATAGCGCTAAAACGTTTGATAACTGTTCCATAAAGTCTCCATAACTTAGTGAAGCCAAGACCCTACTTTAAGCCTTCGATAAACCTCATTGATATATAGATAGTGAAATAACATGGCCGAACTTCGATCAGCTGTTTTGAGAACTTCTTACTTTTTGACAATTGACGTACAGAAAAACAAATAAACCGATAGATTGGTACCAAACCGACAAACGAGATTTTAGTATCGTGGTAAAGAAGAAATGTAATGTAGTATATAACTTATAACAGCTTACGCGGTGTGGTGGTTGAGGAGGTCGGCTCATAGCCCGAAAGTGACGGTTTCAATTACCACAGGAGGACAGGTATTTGTGCAAAAAAAAAAACGCAAATACTTGTTTGTGTCTGGGTGTTCTGGGACCATGGTCTTTGGAGTTCCTGGGTCCCTAGATACGGGAAATTCTAATTAGTATACAGGATTTATGTACGATTTTTGGGCGTTAAATAATGATATTATATCATTATAAAAAAAAGTTTTTTTGATTCCACGCTGTTGTTAAGAAATTAATTGAATAATCCGATTGATAAAAGAATGATTTCAGTATATATATCGGTTGAGCTCCGTCCATTGCGCTAGGATATGTATAAGCCATCACTACACTTATAGTAAGGTAAACTGAACATTGTATATATGTCCTTAAGATACATATTTGACTTACTTGCAATGAACGATAATTAGAATTGTTCATTCAGATGATAGACTTAGTATTTTTTAGGCCCCATACATAACAATAAAGTTGATGGTACTCGTACAGAGTTGATAAAAGGTACTCAGAAAAAGAGCTCAGAAAGATAAAAATAAAGCCAGAAATCTTACTCAATAGCCCAGACACTCAGAAGACGTGTACCTAAACACGCGTGGGATAATTATACGGATTTATGAAGCCTCTGAACCCCATTCCAAAGTTAGGTATCTCTAGTGGGTACCTATCGCAAGATTTATAACGCTGCACATGAGCAAGTTTCAGTCCGTAATGTCCGTACGAGAAATGGAACTCACCTAAAGTCATGTTAGTGGTTCAAAGTGCTTACCTTACTTCGTATTGATATATGTGCCGCTCTATTTCATATAATGAGTGATGAATGAAGAGGACTCGAATGTTTTCGTCTAGGGGCAGTTTCATTAAAGACGATGCGGCTGACCGCAAGTAGGGCTGCGGATCGACTGCCAACGCGACCACGTCATCCCTACTATATGCGGCGGGATGGAGAACCCCGGATTTTTAGTGGGTATGCCGTCCTCTCTGGACGGTGACTCCCACATATCCACCTTGCCCCACCCAGGGCAGGTGTAATCCATAAAAGATTTTTGCCAGGTAAAAAAGGGGCAGACCATTAAATACTTGCGTGATCAATAAATAAATTTAAAAAAAATTGGTGGACATTTCACACAGAGCCATCTAGCTCCAAACTAAACAAGCTTGTACTATGGGAACCAGATAACTGATAAAATACTTAGGTAATTTTTGTTTGTAACTAACTATATGCATAGAATACAGTAAAACACCCAAACGCAGAACAAATATTTACGTTCATCACACAAATGTTTATCCTGTATAGGAATCGAACCCACAACCTGCAGTTCAGAAAGCAGTGTTACTATCAACTGAGTTATCAGGCCAGTCAAAATATTATATACATTTAAATTATTAAACAGTTATTAAGTTGTGTAAGAATATAATTAACGAGCTCCTGCCCGCAGCTTCGCCCGCGGCGTGACCTATGGAAAAATAATTCAACCACCCATTTCACCGATTTTTAAAAAAATCCTGTCTTGGCGGATGCCTACGTCATAACATATACCTGCATGCAAAATTTCAGCCCGATCCGTCCAGTGGTTTGGGCTGTGCGTTGATAGATCACTATGTCAGTCAGTCACCTTTGAGTTATATATATAATAATGAAATAATAATATATAAATATAAATACAGAATTAGGAGTTTTAACCTATAAATTAATATAGGTATAATTACAACTATTCTCACGAAATACAGTCGAATAACTCGACCGGTGTTTGGGCGTCACGTCAGTTTCCATAATATTATGTACATAAAACTCACTCTACACGATAATTGAAATAATGTATGAAAACCTGATATATATGTTGTATAATGAAATACTTCTGACCAAATAATACAAGTAACTTTAATAAAACCTAGATTGTATACGCATAAAGTGTCTAAAATTTATATCTCATTCAATTACTCTATGTCAACTAAGAAAATGGAAAATGGACTTAAAATATTTCAATTGTTTTTCAGCGTCTAGCTTTTCACCTTTTTATTTTGCAGGGGTGCGGAAAGCAACACGGTTTTGACTACGTGAGGTGAATTTTAAAACACAAAATGAAGATGAAATGCTGAAACTACAGAAGTTTACTAATACGCAGATGTTTTATAGTCACTGTAATATTTCATACGAAAATACGTTTTTATTTTATACGCATAAACAACTTGGTGCAGACCGCGGTTTCACCCGTGCTTCTGCATACAATCTATAACCCCCCAAGGGGTAAAATTTTCAGAAAGAGTGTCTTAAAGGGTAGGCCACGCAGGCCGCCAGCTTTCAAAAAGGAGTTTAGGTTATTATTATTTTCTTTAAATATTCTGTTTCTTCTTTAAATATGGTTATTATTAGTTTTTGCGTGTTGAACATAGATGTACATGAAATAAGAGAACTTTTTTTAATTGTGGACATTTCACTCGGCGCCGTCTAGCCCTAAACTAAGCAAAGCTTGTAATATGGGAACCAGATAACTGATACAATACATAGGTGTTCAGTAACTTAAATTTTTTATGTTGACTATGGAGGTCTACGTGAACCATCCTCAACTTCCGTTCGCCTCGCATTCACAAGCTTACTCCCCAAGTCAAGCGTGCGTAAAGAAGTTTTACTTCAAAAAGGCGTTTGACCGCATCTTATTATCGGTCTTACCCGAAAACTTCACTAATAACTGAGAGAGATAAAACTTCACTGATAACTCAAGCTCATTAAAGGATTCAAACCAGACAATAGGTTTAAATATCCAGTTTGTATTTATAACATAAATATCTTTAAATTGTATATATCCATATACACCTGGCAATACACACATTAAAAGTATATCACGAAGTAAACCCACACAATAAATAGATTAGGGCTTTCATAGTGATATCTTCAAAATAGAATCTCATATTGCAATCTACAATGGAATAGGTTATCAGACGCAATTCGATACCTACTTAGTGCAAATAGCTGGGTTCTCGATAGCATGAGTACCACTGCAGTGCTACAGTGTCAACAGTGTCTGAAACTTGTCTCCAGTGAATGAACTCGTTTATTTTGCAATGTTGAAATATTATTATGCACGTATTGTATCTTTTTCTTTAGCATGGAAAATCTTGAGCATTTAATTTAAGCGAATAACTTCTAATGTAGAGTAATCTGACCTAATAGCTCAGTTGGTAGTATATCAATAGTATATAATAGTATAGTAAAATCAATAGTAACTGTAGGTTGTAGGTTCGATTCCCACCCAGGACAAACATTTGTGTTATGAACATCGATGTTTGTTCTGTGTCTGGGTGTTATAATGTATTCTATGTATGTATTTACAAACAAAAAGTATCAAGTATTGCATTCGTTATCTTGTTCTCACAGTACAAGCTTTGCTTAGTTTGGGGCTAAATGGTGAAATATCGACACTTATTTATTTTATATTTTATTTATAAAATGTTGAAAGCCGAATGTGTGATCCAGCGGTATTGATATCAACCAAAATCATTTCATTGAAATTATCATCTTAGTTTTTACGAGAAAGGCATACCAAATGCAAAAATCACACTATAATCACACTAATATAATAAAGGCGAAAGTTTGTATGTGTTTTTGTGTGTATGTGTGTATGTTTGTTACTCCTTCACGCTCAAACGGCTGAATGGATTTGGATGAAATTCGGTACCAAGATAACTTATACACTGGCTTAACATATAAGCTACATTTTTTTTTATGTTACGGAATGACGTAACGAGCTAGCCGTTCGCCTGATGTTAAACGACACGGCTGCCCATATCAGCTGCAGTGTCACTCGGAACTCTAAAGTATAGAGGTTCGCGTGGCACTGCACTGCGCACGTCATCCAGAGACATCAGCACAATCTAGTAATAAGATTACTAAACTGTGAGATCAGATCATAAAGTCTCATTTGCCCAGTAATTTCACTAGCTACAGTGCCCGTCAAACCGGAACACAGCAGTGCTTGCGCACTACTGCTTGGTGGCAGAATAACTGGCAAAGCGGTGGTACCTACCTAGACGAACTTTGCAGTAAAGTCCTACCACCTAGTAAAACCCTGCTTTTGTCCCGGAAAAGTGATTTTTTCCCGTAGGATGAGCAAATTGAAATATTTTTTATTCGCGGGTGAAACCGCGAGGCGCAACTAGTATACAATAAAGAAGCAGGCAAGAAGACAGAAGCAGGGCCGCTATTTCAACAAAGATTTATCCTTACTAGTTGAAGTCGTGATTAGTTAATTTGGTTTTCTTTCAAATGTATATTAGAAGGACATTTGTCTGCTATGGAGGTAGATGGCACTGTGCAGACGTAGCAATATTTATCTCTGAGCTTCGACATCTTCCAACCCAAAACGAGCCGTATGACGTTATGTACCTACGAGTAATTTCAAGACTGCGCTGATATAAAAACTCTATTTGCGAGTTTTGATTAATCACAACTAATAGTTTCCGATTACTGCACTCGGTGACGAAGTAAATTCCGAATTGAACAATTACAAAATTATATCAGTTGCCGCAAATTCAATTCAATTCAACTCAACTCAACTCAACTCAACTCAACGCAACGCAACGCATCGCAACGCAACTCAACTCAAATCAACTCAACTCAACTCACCTTAACTCAACTCAGCTCAGCTCAGCTCAGCTCAACTTAGCTCAACTCTTTTTTTTTCTCAACTCAACTCAACTCAACTGAACTCAACTCAACTCAACTCAACCTATCTTAAACATTGCCTTTTTGTAGCTGGAAGTTAATTGTTTTTTCTCTATCAGTGTTAAATGTTAGTCAAAAGTTGACAGTGCTGCTTGTTAACTAAAGCTGCCCCGTCTGTACAGCGCCTACAAAGCTCGAAATTAAACATGTAACAGATCCTTTGACGTGCACTGATGTGCGATTAATCTACGCTTTGTTGTATTATGACTTATGTTACTTCAGCGTCTTACTTTGCATAATATAATATTAACAAATACGTGCATATTATGAACATTAAACAGTATGTTATTCATATACAGTACAGTAACTCAGGTGGATTTTATTATGATACCTCATAGCTTAGACAAGTAAAATCAATATTCATTCTTTCCAGCATTTGATATCACTTATTGATTCGAAAATCATAGTAATACTAACATTATGCATGTTTTACTAGGTGGTAGGACTTTTCTGCAAAGTTCATCTAGGTAGGTACCCACCGCTTTGTCAGTTATTCTGCCGCCAAGCAGTAGTGCGCAAGCACAACTGTGTTCCGCTTTGAAGGGCACTGTAGCTAGTGAAATTACTGGGCAATTGAGACTTTATGATCGGATCTCACAGCCGAGTAATGTAGTAGTTAGTATTCCAAATGATTACTATCGTATATCAATATTAGAATAGTAAATTATCAAAACGAGTTTTGGGAATATTTTAATATAAATAAAAATAAATAGATAAAGTGTGCTCTAACATAATAAAGTGAACATTTCAACATCATATAAAGTTAAAATATTTCGAATATCTTGTATCTTCTATTATACCACTTTCCCACACTCATGCTAGTAATCTAGCAAATAAAACATCACCAATTTTGCACTAACACTGAAAATAGCACAGGTTTTGGTAAATAATGCAAAGCGGTGAAGCGATCTTTCTCGTTTTCCCGCCAAAACTCCATTATAATATTGTTCATTGATGCTTTCGAATTACTTAAGTGTATAAACCTTGTCTAGTGTTCCATAGGCTGACCTCAAACGGTATGAAAGGGCAATAAAATATAGTGGTTACTGGTTTCCAACAGAGGGCGTCGCGTCGCATAGTTAAACTTGCTTTGATGAACAGATCAGAGGTTTCTGTTACTTTTGTATATCGACTTATAAGTAAATAACTTGTCAATAACATATTTGACCATCTTTAATGATAGGGGTTTCGTAGACGCACAAGTATGTAACTTTAATTACAAAAGCAAAACATACCTTACGCATATTACATTAAATTTAAAATTAGAAAATATTTCAACAACTTTTGAAGTATGCTTTTTAAGTCTTTTCTCAGCAAATTATTATTACATCTTGCACGAATAATCTTTATAAACATATATCTACAGTTTACGTAACCATGCCGAGTTGGCTTTTTGGGCCTTTTTTGTTAAGCTTTTTATTTCTGTGTTTATTCAGAAATTAGACAATTCAGACTGTGCGATTAGGTCATAAAGGCAGGCATTTTGGCAGTAATTTCATTAGCTGCAGCGCCCTTTAAACCGGAACACAGTAGTGCACTTGCACACTACTGCTTGGCGGCAGAATAACTGGCAAAGCGGGTGGTACCTACCTAGATGAACTATCCAGAAAAGCCCTACAACCTGGTACAGGTAACGCGTAACTAAAAGTTAGGGAATTATTCATATTCATTTATTTGCATTCATGTACAATTTATATATAATGTCAGGTCTGAACAACTAGTTTAGTAAGTACATGAACCCTGTAAGGGCGCTTGCAACTGAGTGCGATTAAAAAATAAATTTATTGATTGCAATTACATAATAGATATATCGTCAAAATTTAATAATATAATATTTTCAAGCATTTAATTATTTAATTATTTGATTATTGAATTATTCAATTAATTACCTATTGAAGATGGCAACTCAATAGGTAATATGCAAGTAATCTAATCAATCATTTTATTTTAGTCTTTTATTGACACAGTCACAGCAACGTCAATTACAAAATTTGTAGCGCGTTTACCATTACAATAGGCCGTTCCATGGTTTTTCTATTCCGTGACCATAACCTTAACATAATAATGTATTTAATATTTATTGACTATTATCTTCTGTACGTGCAATGCCTGGCATGTAGATAAATGGTATAATTTTCATATAATTAGCCTTCTACTATATCACCTCAAGTAGATTAGATGTTAATTATTAAAAAGGCGCCAACTAAACGTTAATTTCAATTAAGAAACAGTCTTATCGCTTAATTCAACATATACTTCGACAACCTCGTGCTTGGTTCTTTTATAAGTAGGTAATGTAAACATTTATCGTTTTTCTTAAACATTTTAGTTTTCTACGTATGGAATGAAGCCTTTTAAACTCGCTCTCTTAGTTTTTTTTTTAGCTTTTCTATATTATAACACAAGAAACACCACACAAATGTTTATATTTATTAATTTATTTTAATATTTATCAAAAAAATTGCAATTGTTACGGAAAAACTCAGGTAGATATGCCATAATACCTTCACCAAAAATACTTGTCATTTTAAAGCGATATTTTTCACGGGCGTCCTTTAATTGGATATTGTTGGACTGGACGGTAATATTAAAATTTCACAAGCATCGGAAGAAATAAAACCGTTGTTATCGAAATATGAAAGTAAACGGATACCGAGGAGGACACATTAATGAATGGGATTCAAATTTGGATATCCGTTTAGTGACCCTCGCTTTTTAATGCGGCCAATTCAATCCGAGTGTAATCTTCTTAGTTAACGCGTAGGGGTGTAAAAATTCAACGGTTGATACAGTGAATGACGGCGTCTCGGGAACGCTCCCTTTTTGTTCACTTGTCGAGTTTGTGCGGCTGTGAGCGAACGCGCCGGGCGCCCGCACGCACATTGCTACAATCCCGCGATCGAATTATTTAATTTAACAAAAAAAAGAAAATTGCAATAAAAATGTTTAAAAACGACGTAACTTAACACTGGCTATTGATGATAAACTTTAAGAAAAAGTTTATAAAACTTTTGCAGTGATGTTCGACGCTTGAAAAAGTTTATTGTGTTTATAGTTTTTTTAGTTTTCTTTCGTTTGTTTTTAGTTTATTATGTCATAATGAAGCTGTGACGCTTGGAGGTTTCAGTCTGCATTTTGAAGATTTACCTAAGCGTAAGTACTCATACTTTTATACATTATGTATAGTACTTTTATTTAAACTTATTAAAAGATTTTTATAATTAATATTGCAAATAATTTTCATTGGAAGTGTATTTTAATAGCTAATACTTTTAAGAATAGATTACGTTTTCCCATTGAGGTCATGATGCCATTAGTCTAAACTATATTTTTTAATTCCTCACTTGTTTATTATATTTTATTTTATATGTAACTTTGTACCAATAGTTAAAAATGTAATTGGCTTGCTTATATGGCTTAAAGAAAAAAACGTGTTTCAGTAAATAAAAAGTTATTATTATTATAGGTAATAAATCGATGGTTTCTAGGTATTAACTTACTTAGTTGTAATTATTGCTCATGCTTCCAAAGAATCTTCCAAAATTACAATCATTTCCTACAAATCACGAAGTAATTTCTCTTGTTTATTTACAACTGCGCACTTCTGCGTTAATATTTATTGTTTCTTCAGTAAGAAGTTATTAGTTTCGAGAAACGAGCAAAGTTTATCAATAACTTAATACTATCTCATAGTTTCTCGTTTTGGTAATTGAATTAGAATTTGGCAACTACTTCTTGTTTTGTGTTTGTTTTTAGATTATTAGGTAATAATTATAGAATTTCCAGCGCACGTTGCCAAATGTCGTATTATAACTTTCTCAACAATAAATTTTCAATTTTCTTTTGAATACGATCTAATCCTTTTTTAAAATTTTTGATCGGCTTGCGTTTGATGACTATGATATGTGTCTAGCTTTTCTATGAATATAATGCGTAAACTAATAAATACCTACATTATATTTTTATACATTATGTTAAACTAAATTGCAAAATTATAAATTTTTCCTCTATGAGATATCTACTGCAATGATTCAATAAGTGGTAGGACTTTTCTGCAAAGTTCGTTTAGGTAGGCACCACCGCTCGGCCAGTTATTCTGCCGCCAAGCAGTACTACTGTGTCCCCGGTTAATGGGCACTGTAGCTAGTGAAATTACTGGGGAAATGAGACTTTATAACTTAATCTCACAGTCTACAATTCTTATTACTACTTCGATGTCTCAGGATGATGTGCGCAGTGCAGTGTCACGCGAAACTCTACTTTATGGATGTCGCTTAACGTAAGGTGAAGGACTAGCTCCTCATGTTATTCCTTAAAATAAAAAATAAAATATCTGGGTATGTCAGAGAGAAATAAGTGCGAACTTAAGAGCTTCAGTTTGAAAACTATCGTGCGTATACATTTTGTTATATATATCGTGCGTATAAATTAATAACGGCTAAACTCACGTCAATTTAAGGTCGAAATTACTCCGACCAGGCTTCAGATGTCCTTCTTCTGGAAGCCAGTTACTAATGCAAGCCGCAGCGGCTTTTGCGAGCGTCAGCACGTAACTGGTCGGAGTAATTTCCACTTTTAATTGACGTGAGTTATTAATTTCCCAAAACTTAGGAGGTTTCTAACTTTGGTACAGACTGGCATAATAAAGTTTATAAGGTGATAGAGTAAGTAAATCCAACTATGTTTAAGTACAAGCAAGCTATAATAATAATAATAATTGTAAGACTTTTACACAGCGGCCATTAGTTAGCACCCGTTGTAATCACCATTTAGTATTTATACTCTGCTGGCTATATTTTTCACCTGGGGCTTAATATCTCTTAATGATCATTTGAAAATAGCTTACGGAACGGTTAATGCTTACCTAAAGGCAGTAGCCGCTATTAAAGTGGAGTAATTCAATGCAAATTAGATAGTAAAAGCTAGAGATGAATTTTATCTGATTTTCATAAGGTCAGCTTTAAGCGTCATTGATTTTAAACTGTTCCGGATTGTGCACAAGCTTGATTATACCTACTGATACATACTATATAAACCACAATAGCATCATTTGGCAACCGATGATTTTTGACATGTTTTACATAGTCTGTCAAAAATTTGAGCGATTATCCGATTCTATCGCAATATAAATAGTGATGCACACTGTAAAAATAGGCTTTTTCCTAAGGTTCATATCGTTGACTTCAAATATGCCACGCTTTTCATTTAGGTTTAACGAATTTATTTACTCATAAAGAACATAATTTACTTATAATAAGCTTAAGTTTGTGTAAATTATAACTAAATAATCTAGTTACAATTAATCTAAATATTATCCAGATGGTCTGGCAGTATATACGTTTAAAAACATTGGCATACATATATTTTTTTAGTTCAGTTTTGAACATAGGCATGGTTTTACAATCTTTAGTATCGTTTGGTAGATCATTAAATAATTGTGCACCTTCATACATAATACTTCTTTTACCATATGAAGTTCTTGGAGGTTTTAATTTCATTATATTTGTATTTCGCAAGCTATCTTTAAAAGATCTTTTTGGAGGAGTTTTTGGCGGTAAAGGGAAAAAGATTGCGCCACCGCATTGTATTATTTTCCAAAACTAGTGTTATTTTCAGTGTTAGTGCATAAAATTAGTGACACTGGCTAAACACACAAAAGTGTGGAGCTAAAACATTAAAAAAAAAAATCTTTTTGTTAATGATTTGTGTGTGTGTTTTTATTTCATTCCAGGCATTTCGTCGTCGACTTCAGTTACACATATCAGTGAATTATATAGTGAAGGTATGTAGTTACCTAAGTTGTGGTGGTACGTGAAAAGCAATTCACCAATAAAAACAATTATAGAAATGGTGAAACATTGAGAACGTATTTAATTTAAATATAGAACATTATTCGGCTCGTAATCTTGATGTCAAGGACAACGCATCTACAAATTAAGAATGTTTTATTTAAATTGTACTTTTAAATTAACTGAGCAAGGTTGCTGACTATTATTGACATAAACTTAATAAATAACAATTTGTGGACATTTCACACAGCACCATCTAGCCCCAAACTAAGCAAAGCTTGTACTGTGAGAACCAGATAACTGATACAATACTTAAATACTTTTTGTATGTCAATACATACATATAACATAATATAACAGTAGTATATATAATATTAACAAAAATTTAAACTATATGACCATTAGTTGACGTTGATAATTAATTTCATTTTTTTTAGACATTTTCATAATTTAGATACAGACAAGATTGATTTTAATTTTATAGCGTTGCTACGCAACTGCCACTTTTAAAAAAATAGAAGGAGCAGTTTCGCAGACTTCACAATCCGTACAATCACGTACATACGTTTAATTATCTTTTGAGAGGTAAACAAAAATCTACAATATGATTATTATTTTTTATTTTTCTTATGCACTCAGTAATAAAACCATTTTTATTTTGTCATAAAGCTTCTCTTATATTATGACAATGGGAGTCCGTATCAAACTTACTTATTACTTCGTTCTAGTATTATAAAAATAAATAAAAATAAAATAAAATGTATTTATTTCAGGTGCAAAAACCCATATTGTGCTTAATAATACAAAAATACTAAAAAAATGCTAAAATAGAATACAAAGATATGTCTTAAAATTTAAATTGATATAAATCATATCAAATAGTCTGATTGCTGAGTTTCGCAGTTATGAATCGTGCTCCAAGAATGTCCAGTCCTAGTCTAGATGCACATTGTTTTTTTAAATTACAACTCTATAATTGTAACATTAGGTTATTTTTTCTCCGATAAAAAAAAGGCTGTTCTAATTTTTAGATGATGTAAGTATGTAGGCGTTCATGCTATGTATGTTACTTCAAATTTCCTAAACTTCTCAACATATTTTAAGCAACAAAGGTTAAGTTGTGGGTAAAGCTGCGGGATCATTCTAGTTACAAAGACAAGATTATAACAACGTCATTTCATTAGTCCACAAAAAGTATGTACGTTTCAGTTGTTTGATTTATCTAGTAAAGTAAAATAAAGTCTCTTTAGAAGCCCGCAATGCTCCCGAGCGATCCCTGTGGAATACTAAATCCTTGGTTTTATCAGATTATTTAATCACCAGAAAAATTGTAGAGCTCAACAATCCTGAGGTTTTGACCTAACTAATGGCTCCCTGGTTGCCTCGGCCAGGAATTTCAGTAGAAGGTAGAAGGAAATAATTTTCCGTTTGATCCGTCTAAGTTGGTTTAAACGTACCCGTAAACTGCTCTTCAGACCTAAGAATACACTTGGTGTAACCAGAAAAGATTTAAACAAGCCTTAGACAAATGTTAAACTACCTTTTTGTATTGTTGAACGTCTGTCTTAGCCTTGTTTACGTTTTATTGAAACAAAATTGCCTAATAATGTATGTAAAATTGTAAGAAAAAAGATATGGAAAAATAAAGACCTTTACAGCCTTATTAATAAACACAAACTAGCTTTAGACTAGTTACACCATCTTTAATCTCTTTCGATCCAGCTAAATATTCCAGTAGCAAAAAAAGGACAAAAGCTGAAGTAACTAATCCGAGACTAATACCCGTTTATTAATAAGGCTGTTATGGTTTAGTAAATATAGCTTAATATATAAACTCGTTATTGAAATACCACATACTCAACAAAAACCTTAAAAGTAGGAGAATCAAATGTTAGGATTGTGTAATAATTTGCAGTCTTTTCGCACAGAGCGATTTCTCCAGGCACACGCTGCGTCCTTGTCACAGATATGACCTCTCACTTATATTTTTTCAAAGTGGTCTGATTAGTGGTGACTAAAATAAGGAATTCTAAATAATAACTATTATAATTTTAAAAGCAAAGTATTAATAGACATCGAATTCACGTACTCTCTACTCAATAAAAAGTACTGATTAGAATAGACCTATTAGAGCTAACTAATACAGACATTTTTAAATAATTTAGACATAAGTTTTAAATATTAGGTAGAATGTACTGACGTTATAATATATTTTTCTCCTATTACAAATATAATTTATTCTATACACCTTTGACAGAAATGCAACCGACGTAAATCCATTCTTAATTTTGAAGTTCATCATTACTGCACATTAACTATCATCTGTCAAATTCATACAAATTGTTTCAATTAGTCGCAATCAAATTACAACTGCTAGGTGATCATGTAAATTGATGGCAAGCGATTGAATCTAGAGTTTGTATATGTGATCAGTTTTCAATACGCAATTTAAGCGCATATTAAGGTACTAAATCATGAATCGCTTGTTGCATTTTTATCGTTACGTGATCATCAACCCTCTATTATTAGGTATTATATGTAAAAAAGAGGGTGCTTCAGACCACACGTCTGAACATAAAACTTCTTTAGTTTAGCTCCATGTATCGGCCGGTATAACTTTGTTTTTGCTTTGTTTAATGTTAATGTCGCCATCTTGACAATTATAAATTGTAATTTTACCAGACAAACTAAGATAATACAGTAATACAAATTTTTAACTTTGTTATGTTGAACCAATTTCAACTTCCTTTCGCCTCGCATTCACCAGCTTACTCCCCAAGTCAAGCTTGCATAAAGAAGTTTTACTTCAAAAGAAAAGACACTGATTCAAGACAGGGCAGTCATTTATTAAGTGACGTACTTATAGCTGAAAGTGGCGCCCGACGCTACGCCTAGATTTCCGCACCTATATTGTATCATCGTGGGTATCATATAGTGAGGGCAGTTTACTAAATAGATGTCCGTCTATTAATGTATCCGGTTTGTTTCCTTACAGCTATTCTAAACGCTAGGAAATTATTGAAGTAAATTTGGTATACATTTTACATGACGTGACGAGCTAACCGTTTGCCTGATGTTAAGTGACACGGCTGCTCATATCACTTGCAGTGTCACTCGGAACTCTAATGTATAGAGTTTCGCGTGACACTGCAGTACGCACGTCATCCTGAGACATCAGCACAATCTAGTAATAAGATTATTAGACTATATGATCAGGTCGTAAAGTCTCATTTGCCCAGTAATTTCACTAGCTACAGTGCCCTTCAAACCGGAACACAGCAGTGCTTGCACACTACTACTTGGCGGCAGAATAACTGACAAAGCGGTGGTACCTACCTAGACGAACTTTGCAGAAAAGTCCTACCACCTAGTAATAGTAATTTTAATAAGTATATATTACTTATCTATAATCTATGAAATTTTTAAACCAGCCAATTACTTATATATATATATATAAAAGTAATTGGCTGGTTTAAAAATTTCATAGATTTTTGCTGTCGGCTTGTTTTTCCCAAAAAGGGCGAAAGTTAGGTGCCATTTGGCTATAAAGTCGTGAGATCCGAGTTCAAAAACACAATTGTTGCAATAAAGTTTGTGTATGCGAGTTCTACTGTTTGCAGAACACTAGGGATTAGTAGGGAATTATCCATATTTGCATGGAGTATTTATGATTTATTTCTTAAACTTCATAAATATTCCCTTCATAACTCATAAATAATAACATACTTGTTCAAACAATTCACGGCTATAAATTATCATTAAAATCTATTCTAATCCATTTCGGCCATAAGTCCATCAAGGCTCATGTTTTATTTTCCCTAAAGCTATTCTTCTTTCATCGTAGATTACTGAGGACTCAGAAATACTTTGTTCTTATAACACCAACATAGTTTGTATTATATGTAGAGTTTTATGTTACCCGTTTGGGTAGTTTTATTTTGGGTAGTTTCACTGTAGTTTTATGTAGGTTATCATGCTCAGGGTGAAATTGGCATAAAATTTACCGCAACAGTATATAACGTATGGTAAAGGTCTATAGCACATTCTCGTATTATATTTAATCTATTAAATAAGAATATGTTTAATCGACTACACCTTTTTTAACAGTAAAATATTTTCTGTATAAAAAAAAATAACCTGCATGGAGTAGATATTGTAAAGGTGTAATGTAAAGTCAAAAGCAAAGTTATATACACAAAAAACTTTTTTTGACTGGCCCGATAGCTCAGTTGGTAGTAACGCTGCCTTCTGAACTGTGGGTTGTGGGTTCGATTCCCACCCAGGACAAACATTTGTGTGATGAACATATAGGTGTTTGTTCTATGTCTGGGTGTTATATGGTATTAGATGTATGTATTTACAAACAAAAAGTATTTAAGTATTGTTACAAAATACTTCACTTCGGGAGCTGATGCAAGCGGCGTAGTATATATACGAGCGACGGAGAAGGCTCGGACTCACTTTTCGGGCAGCGCTCAGAGGCGACGGACGTTTTATAAAATCACGCGGTTAATTATTGTCGGTTCTTAGTAAATCTTAATAAATATTCTTAGCTTGTTTGTAAACTTATTTTTTTTTAAAACTAAAACCACTTAGGATTTCCAACATCAGAAGTGGGATATAACCCTATTCTGACTTGGTTATTCTGATTTCAAATATTGTTTTGATTTTGCAGTTGTGATTTTAAAGATTTTCCGCTTAACATATTTGTAGCTATGTCTGAGACTAGTAAACGTAAAAGTCGTAAGCGAAATCGATCGTCTATTCCTGGTTTAGAAGCCCAGCTTCAAACTTTCATAAGCTGCTTAGGTGTTTTGGAAGATTCCAGGACACGCAGTGCATGTGTTGTTGCGAGTACATCGCGCGCCAGGTCGGCGCCTGCACCGGATGCTCCGGCACGCCAGCCGCGTCGTGCGAGCCGTCTGCCCGCTGACTGCGCCGTCGAGCGCCGAGTCGTACCCTGCAAGTCTGGACCTGTCCGTGCCGTGTACAAGCACGCCTCCGCCCACCGCGGATATGGTTATAAGTAGCCGAAAAGCTCGTTAATGCTATGATGCCATGCCGGTAAGATCGAACCATGTATTTATGTCAAATTTCGATCTGTCTTTGCATGATTTTGATTCGTTGTGTGGTCAAATTGATCATGTGCGCAAACTAAATAGATGGGACGACAGTGAGTGTTTAGCACGTATAGGTAATTGTCTGAAGGTGACGCAAGGTCGTGGCTATACGATTGGGTTAGTAATGATCGTAGTTGGCCAAATTTCAAGAGTGAATTTAAGGCATTGTGCCCTATACGAGTAAATATCGCGAACATTTTATTTGATGCTATGAAAACTGATTCTGATAACTACCCCACGTATGCAGAATATGCTAGACGTTTGTTGTTACGTTACGCATTGTTAACGATTTGAGTGATGAATGAGTTCATTGTAGCGATAGTTACACGCTGGTGTTACTGATACTCAAATTCGCGCAGCTGCTATGAATTTAGTGAGTTTTTTGCCCATTTATGTGAAACCTCATCAGATTACACCCGTTCGAGCTCGTGGTGTTTTTCGCAAAGGTTATGTTCAACAAAACAAGCGAAAACGCGAGTATAGTGATTCTAAAGAGTGAGGCAGAATTTTCCATCAACGTTGAATTTTTTACAACTGAAATAGATTACTAAGGTCAAATGATTACTAATGGTCAGGTGAGACCGAGCGAGCACAAGGTAGAAGCTTCTGTTAACACGTAAGTGCCAAGCAATGTCTAAAGAGGTTAGACATTTTTAATGCTACTAAGTTAGTTTTTGTTACTTTAGACGGTACATCCCCGGTTATTCATTCAAAACAGAACTCGCATGGTGTACCGTTAAGATGCGGTGATGAATAATACTGCGTCCACACTACCAGACGCTGACCAGCAACTCAAAGACGCTTATGTCAACAAGGGTCGTCAGCAGTCACGAACCTTCACCGTTGGCGATTTTGTGTTCGTGAACAGGTCGTCACAATCTACGGGAAAGCTGGACTCTGGCATGCGGGGGCCCTACAAGGTCCTGCATGTGCTGCCACCCACCGCTGTAGCTCGAAACTTCGCGGCGGGTCTTATGGCAAGACAACGCAAGCGGCCGCCGATCACATGGTGTTTTGGCGGGGCGAATGGACGCTGGAGGCTTGTTCTGCGTTCTCCACTGCGGATATCTGTCTCACCAATGTGACTCAGCGATGACTGCACTTTGTGTGGCGTCGTTTGCAATGTGTGATCATTTCGCACAGTTGCCTTCTCTCTATTTGCAATGTGTGAGGTGGCCTATGCCTCTTCATGCAGTTGCCTTTTGCAATATGTGACGAGATTATTCTCTCCACATAGTTGCCGTTTTTTGCAATGTATGACGTGGCTTGTGATTGCCATGTCATATAGTTGCCGTTTTTGCAATATATGACGTGGTTTGTGATTGCTATGTAATACAGTTGCCGTTTTTGCAATGTATGACGTGATTTGTGAGTGTCATGTCGTACAGTTGCCGTTTTTGCAAAGTATGACGTTATTTATGAATGTTATCTTATACAGTTACCGTTTTTGCAATGTGTGACGTGGTTTGTGAGTGCCATGTCATACAGTTGCCGTTTATGCTATTTATGACGTGATTTGTGAGTATTACATTATACAGTTACCGTTTTTGCAATGTGTGACGTGGTTTGTGAGTGCCATGTCATACAGTTGCCGTTTATGCTATTTATGACGTGATTTGTGAGTATTACATTATACAGTTACCGTTTTTGCAATGTGTGACGTGGTTTGTGAGTGCCATGTCATGCAGTTGCCGTTTATGCTATTTATGACGTGATTTGTGAGTATTACATTATACAGTTACCGTTTTTGCAATGTGTGACGTGGTTTGTGAGTGCCATGTCATACAGTTGCCGTTTATGCTATTTATGACGTGATTTGTGAGTATTACATTATACAGTTGCCGTTTTTGCAATGTGTGACGTGGTTTGTGAGTGCCATGTCATACAGTTGCCCTTTTTTCAATGTATTACGTTATTTGTGAGTGTTATGTCATACAGTTTCCGTTTTTGCAATGCATGACGTGATTTGTGAGTGTCACGTCATACAGTTGCCATTTTTGCAATGTGTGACGTGGTTTGTGAGTGCCATGTCATACAGTTACCGTTGTTGAAATGTATGACGTGTTAATGAGTGTCATATCATACAGTTGCCGTTTTCTATTACAATGTGTGGCGAAGTTTAGAAGTCCGGAATTCTGAAATTCGCAATACATTTATTTTTCTTTATTTACAATGCTAACATGCGCCTATAACCATTACTTCTTCTTACATCTTTTCATAAAATTGTTATGAAAACTGCGTTGGTTGTACTTGAGTGCACGCTTGTGCTTCTAACACAGTTGTTTTGCAGTCTCCGTTTTCAATGTTTATTACAAGTACCTGTTGAATTTCTCTTAATTGAAATTTCTTTGAATTGAGCAACAGCTTCATTTTAATTTTGAAATGGTTTCAGTTACCAACGTTATGCCTGTACATCGGGTTCTAAAATCATGTTTTGTTGTGTTATAGAAGAAGACACAACGGCCGAGGTCGACGACAATGTGCCGCTTGAAGATGAAGCAGCTGTTGAGGACAACACGCAAGCAGGAACGGCCGTGTTACAAAATACTTCACTTCGGGAGCTGATGCAAGCGGCGTAGTATATATACGAGCGACGGAGAAGGCTCGGACTCACTTTTCGGGCAGCGCTCAGAGGCGACGGACGTTTTATAAAATCACGCGGTTAATTATTGTCGGTTCTTAGTAAATCTTAATAAATATTCTTAGCTTGATTGTAAACTTATTTTTTTTTTAAACTAAAACCACTTAGGATTTCCAACAGTATTGTATCAGTTATCTGGTTCCCATAATACAAGCTTTGCTTAGTTTGAGGCTAGATGGCGTTGTGTTGAGATGTCCACACATATTATTATTATTATTATTATTAAAAAACGAATATCAATAAAAAAATAAAAAGGGCAGTAAAAACGTTTTGTGGTGGATGTTGGCCACAATATGGGTGTAGCTGTGGGCGTGTAGCTCACTTTAAAAAAATGTATATCATCACACTAATATTATAAAGGCGAAAGTTTGTATGTGTGTTTGTGTATGTGTGTATGTTTCTTACTTTTTCACGCTTAAACGGCTAAATGGATTTGGATGACATTCGGTACCAAGTAAACTTATACACTAGATTAACATATAGGCTACATTTTATCCCGGAATAGTGATTTTTTCCTGTGGGATGAGTAAATAATTAAAATACTTTTTATCCGCGAGTGAAACCGCGTGGCGCAACTAGTTTACAAATAAAGTCGTATAAATTTATATACTCGCTCACGTGACGTTAAGCGTCACGGCTGCCTATAACAGTTGCAGTGTCATTCGGAACTCTAAAATATACAGTCCCGCGTGACACTGCACTGCGCACGTCATCCTGAGACATCAGCACAGTCTAGTAATAAGATTACAGAACTGTGAGATCATGTCATAAAGTCTCTTTTACCCAGTAATATGACTAGCTACAATGATATTCGAACCAAAATAGCTGCTTCTGCTTGGCGGCAGAATAACTGGCAAATAGTTGGTACCTGCCTAGACGATCTTCGCTGAAAACCTACCTAGTAAACCTTTAATTCTTAGATCATATTTGTTCATTCATTTGTTCAATTTGCATTAATTAATTCTGAAGCCTAAGCCATAATTCTGATAAACAATTGTTGATGTATAAATGACTTTATCGGATGCCGTAGATCAAATCAACAAGAATACAAGCTCAACGTGCGATTTATTTATACTGTATTATACTGTACTGTGTGTATTATACTGTATTTTGTATAAAGTGGGCTGTGGCACTCAATAATATTTAAAAGAAAGTGGTAGAACTGGCGCTAACCTTGGTTTAAACATTGAATTTATTCCAAAAACATTTGCATATAACACGGTGTACGTGGATCTTGAGATAATTACACTAATACTTATTTACATACAAAACCCTTTAAAAATTAAACAGCGAGTAACTTAGTACTAGCCAACAAAATAGAGTACCTAATAAAAAAACTATGCTAAGGACTATAATGTTTTATGTAATTGTTATTAATTTTATTGCTCTTATTTTGAATGGAGGATGTGGAGCAGGATTTGCGTGAAGGACACAATAAAAAATATTTTATAAATTTTCTTAATCTTGAAGGTATCCTTTGTGACAGATGAGACGGTAGAATTAGTTGAAGCTGCGCAGCGGAAGGTTCCTTATCAGCGATCGCGAGACCAGTGAGTTTAATATTACATTTCTGTAATAATATAAGATTTAAATAATATATTAAATAATTACTACATAGTTTGTGGTAGGTTAGTAAAAAAAACCTATGTTAATGATAAATTGACATCTCCATTACCTACGCTCCGGATAATATATATATACACTATCACGACATGAAAAAAGATTTGGTGACAGGTTCCCATATTTACCCCACGCAATGGTAGATTATGTTTACCAAAATAGTGTTCAAAGTATAATTTTGCCACATCTGCGGCCCAATTCTAAGAATAGATTCCAATTATCTGTAAGCTTTTGCTGTGGATGAAACGCATTACTGATGCCCATTGTCCGGAGCTTATCCAATTTTCCGACGCCTAAAATTTGATATTTATATTGCGGATATCCGTGCCATTAGTTTCTAGTAAAGTGGTGGCAACTTTTCCAGAAGCTTCTATGGAGTTTTGGAAACAACACGAAAAGAAATGTTTCATCATCATTATACCATTTTCCCACACTAACGCCTGTAATCCAGCACTTAACGAATAGAATGCCACCAATTTTATGCACTAACACTGAATATAACACAAGTTTTGGAAAATAATACAATGCGGTGACGCATCTTTTTTGCATTCCCGCCAAAACTCCGATATTGTATTTTGGGTTGAATACTGTCTGACATTGACAATGACCCAGAACGGCAGCGTGTGTCAGCGTCTTATCAGTACTGGGGTCAAAGTTTTGTAAGCAGAAATGGTGAAATTTTATTCGTGCCTTGTTAGGAATCATTTACTTACATAAAAATGTTGACGTAACAAAGTAAATCAAATATTATAAGTTTACGCTTTAAACTATTAACTTCTGTTGTTTATCTCTGCTTTTAAATTATTATGCACATACGCCACTTTGGCATGCTACTGCGCACGTTCGCGTTATGTTTCTATTTCCCATAAAAGTTTTGTAACATGCAGTAGTAAATCATTATCGATCGTAACTATATGCCGCTGACTTTTTTACAACGAGACTAAAGCATTTAAAAATGTAGGCCCGCATGCAATTAATAAAATAAAATATTATGTTCATTTTTTATATATTTGGTACAAAATATTTTTCTATTTCTTTCAAATCAAAACATAACTATTTATCTTAATAAATAAAAATGAATCTCTATTTCTCCTGGTCATCGCATCATTGGTGAACGGATAAAACATTTTCGCTAATTCTTTTTTATTGTGTATATTATTTTTAGGAGAAGGTTCTTATGCAAGAAAAAGTTAAGAAAGTATGAAAAAAGTTTTACTTTCATTATTATAATAGATATCATTAGAGACAGATATACAAATAACTTAAGATAGTTATGAAAAGTTTTAATCTTTCTCTCAGAATTTTTCTCTTCTGAGATTTATGTTAATCTTTATGTTCATATGCATTTATTTATATGCTCTCGCTAAGCTAAGCGCCTGGAAAGGCGCTGCACATATACTCGTACATATAAATTTAGAGTCATTTCAAATTATATGATGTATTTGTATGTGTATTTCAGTCAATATTATTACTTAATTCTAATTTTATTCAATTAAAGTTGTAATTGCATCAATTTCAATTATTATTCTCCTATATATTAAGTTTATTGGGTCTAGTCCGGAGATTTGGGAAGTATTGGTAGGATACAATATAACACCCAGACACAGAACAAGCATTGATGTTTATCACGCAAATGTTTATCCTGGGTTCAGAAGGCAGAGCTACTACCAACTTAGCTATCAGGCCAGTCAAACTGTATAAATAAAAGTATAAAACTGTAGTGTATATCATAAAGGTTTAAAAACAAATCGGGGCAATAATTGTGATCTTGTAATGGATTATGATATTAGTTAATGGAATGAGATAACTTCACTTGCCAATTTTGTCTCATACAAAAATGTTTGAGGCAAGTGATGATGATCCATTATATTATTATTATATCCTAGTCAGTTACAATCAGTCATCATATTTCAGTTATTTAAAACACAAAGGGCAATATTAAATTGATGACTTTAATTTTAGTTAAATTTTTCCTCACACGTTCTCTGAAAAGCGTGGGCGAATTTCTCAGTATTTTTATCTCAACCTCAGGGTTGGTGGCGGGACTGCGTGATGATGCGATTAGTAATGTACACGAGAGTTGCCGTTTTCCTGAATGTGGGAATTTCCGATGCGTACAATGTTGCAGGATGGAATTATGAATATATGTTACTGATTGTCTCATTCCATATCGATTCGAGTTCTTCCTCGTAGTCAAACTGGATAGTCTAACTGATTTGTGTGTTGAACATCGATGTTCGTTTCGTGTCTGGGTGTTATATTGTATTCTAGGTATGTGTTTACAAACATAAATTATCGTAGGTATTGTATCAGTTATCTGGTTCCTATAGTACAGGTTTTGCTTAGTTTAGGGCTAGTGTGAAACGTCTACAAATATTTATTTATTTAGTGAATAAAAATAGAAACCACAATTTTAATAGCTCTGCTAAATTCTATATCTTGTTTATTATATTTATCTTTTACCCAAGTCACCGAATAACTAATAGTATTAGCTTACCCGAGTCTAGAGCCAATGACATTTCTATATATACCTCTAGTTATGCAAGCACTATACCTACATATTGTGGGAAATTACGAATCTATCAGTAATTTTGTAGCCTCTCACAGTTGCTGATGATCTAAGCCATGTATAAGTTACAGGAATTATGGTTACGAATGAACGTATGAAGTAACTCAGTAGTACGTAAAAAACAATAATTATGTTAAAACTTAATGTAACTACCCTCGATTATGATTTAATGAGAACTTCAAATTTTTTACGTATTGTACTAAAAGTTTAATAAGGCGGTCTTTAGCCTGTAATACATTTTAATTTTAAGACAGTTATAGCTTAGATTCTGGCGTTAAGTTGTACGTAACATGTAATATTTATTAAAATAAAGAATTTTTGTAATGAATGAATGAGTCTGTAATTACAATAAATATTATTTTTAGTGATTATACTGACAAAGAGGATAACTCTGTTTTGTATAACTACCTATATTATTACTTGTTTACGCAGGAAATGCGCGATATGTCAATGGCTAGCACTTCGCTGGCTTTGCATAAGAGATTATGGATTATGGCACTTCGGATGACACATCATTCACTTTCCGGTAAACGTCTTTTATTGAAGAATGTGATATTACAGAATCTGTTTATTTCTGTTTTATTTATGACAAAAATAACGTTATATGCATAAGAATGAAAAAAAGAAATTAAAATATTCTTTGAAATATTTATGCTTGAAACTATAACCCACATACGACAATGAGTACAAAAAAAACTAAAGAGGCAAAAATAAAACTAACGCTCTTGTGTTATGCAGTACCTAATATAATTTGGCTTAAGGAACCTATAAATGGGACCACGGACCTTCTCTCATATGAAGATAGGATAGATCACGATAGTCAAGACGACAAGTTTTGTGATTCTCACAAAAACCTCTACGTAGTTAAAATAATCAGTATTATTGTTTAGCTTTTCTGATTAAAAATAAAACGAGTGTGTTTTAGCATGGCTCATGGTCTGTCAATTGTTTTCTACAACCAGTTCAAAATAATAACAAAACAAAACTATGGCAGTCAGTAACATCCTGTGCCAACATTATACTGCTGACATCACATGTTAACTGCCCACTGCTAAATGATTCGACATTTTCACGAGCCATCGGTCGGGATAACGAGTCGCGGAGACTTTTCTTTTGTTTCGCCTATTGTTTGAGCGTTATAATATCAGTTTGAGCTTTGTTTTCTTACAGTCTTTGTAGGTAACTTTGTTTGTGAACTGCCTGAATTTATACCACCTCGTGAGGGATATCAAAGTTCCTTTCCTTTCCACTTCAGGTTTATGTTAACCACACGCACACTGTGTTAGTGTTTTCTGCACTTTTTATGGACGGTAAAATTTTTAGTGATATCGGAAATGTGTTGGTTTGATGTTTGGAAAACAACGTAATTAAATTTAAAAACAAGGATTTAGACGTAGATGTGGCTTTCCACACGAAAATAAGCAATCTCATAACCGGACACAAGATTATTTTCTAATTGTATAATATATAACTCAAAGGTGACTGACTGATTGACTGCTCACATAGTTATCAACGCACAGCCCAAACCACTGGACGGATCGGGCTGAAATTTGGCATGTAGGTAGATGTTATGACGTAAGCATACGCTAAGAAAGGATTTTTCGAATTTCCACCCTTAAGAGGGTGAAATGGATGGTTGAATTATTTTCCCATAGGCCACGCCGCGGGCGAAGCTGCGGGCAGAAGCTCGTTGTATAATAATTATATGTAGCTCACTCCGCGGTTTCACCTGCTGATGTTTACCAATTTCACCGCGAGAAATCGTAATTTTCCGGGATAAAACTATCCAATCTCGATTTCGGTAGTATAAAGAATCTATTAAAATTTCATTTTGACGCGAAAGCCACATACACAAGCATCAAAAAAAAAAAACGGACAATAATTCATTTTTATATATAAGTAGAGATAGGGCCTGAATTTTCGAACTGATAATGATAGAAATCAACTGATTCCTTGCAGAATCGAATCTGGCAATTACTGTTTTTACAGGGAAAAATGCAAAAGTTTTGCCGAAATCGATATACACTTGCGGTGGTCAGATGAATAATATTCCAACTTCCTGACGCTTCAGCTAACCATAATGGCAATACTTATTCCTATGCTAACTTTCATTAAGCTTCAGCAAACGACCAATGTCATCAATCTTCCGAAATTAAACGAATCCCAAAAGCATTTCATTTCTGAGACCTATCGTAAAAATTCGAGGACGACTCTCGAATTCAGTAGCTGGCGTTAAATTGCCTTCAAATGTTATGAAAAGATGAGTACTCGGGAAAAATTCGACGTGCTTCACCAAACTTACCAATGATTGGTCAAATCTACGGAAATATCACATTTTTAGCGTGTTTGTGTTACACAATAAAGAGAATCTAAAAAATGTCGAGCAAAGTAAGTAGATACAGTAAACATATAAAACTTTGGAAAGAATTCAGGCGTCTGTAATTTCTTCGAATTTCAATTATAATTTCTACATTATGAATTCCAAACTCGTCAAGAATATCAATTTAGTACTAACTTGAACTTGAACCACGTAAGCTAACAGTGAAAATAATTAAAGTTGTTAAGTACTTGTGGATTAAGAATTATCTACTTAGGTATTGTTTCATATCAGAAAGATTTTAGTAGCTTATGCCCGTCTGTACTGAAGTTTAATAGCTCCTAAGTTCGCACTTAATCCTCTGTGACACTCAAATGCACTGCAGTAGGTATGTATAGGGATATATTTATACATATAAAATTCAAAGTCCTGACTGACTGACTGAATGACTAACTTATATATCAACGCAGAGCCTAAACCGCTGGTCCTAGAGACTTGAAATTTGGAGAGTGTGTTCTTTGTAAAGTGTAGGTATCTAATAAGAAAGAGTTTTTCGAAATTCCACCCTTAAGAGGGTGAAATGAGTGGTTGAATTATCTATGAATTATTTCTTTTTCGTTTCTTATAGACCAAGCGGGCGAAGCCGTGGGAATAAGCTAGTGTCTTAAATAAGGACAGACAGTTTAACGCTTGTAAGCTGGAGTTGAAGCTATTTACAATTTGACGGTTTCTAGCAGCTGTTACCATTTACTTTGTTTGTTACTTTCTACGTAAAGCCCCTTTTAAAAGTTTGTTAAACTAACTGTACGTATATCATGACTTTATATTCAGTGCAAGTATAGTACTGGCACAAATCAAATAGATAAAAAAGGAATTAGATTTATTTGCCTTATTCTCCCAATTTTTAAGGCGAGTTAACTTCGTTTCGTCTTATTACGTTTTGAAACGTTCTTTTTTTACCTGTTTCTAAGGTCACAATACGTTTCCGTGTTAACAAAAAACGATTCCGTTTGTTTGGAAAAGAATTGCAATAAAAATAAGAAGACAATACAAATATTTTGTTTGCTTTAAAATAATGTATAACTTCTTTTTCTATAGTGCTGTTTTACATACATTTTAGTTTATCTATTTTTTAAGTAAAACTTCTTTACACACGCTTGACTTGCCAGTAAGCTGGTGGAATTCGTAACGAGGCAATCGGAAGATAATAGTTGTATTATTTATGTTGGTATGTTTTATGTTATGGTAAGATGGCGACATTAATATTAAACAAAACAAAAACAAAGTTATGATGGCCGATAAATAGACCTAAAGTCTCACTTCAGTCGTGTGGTCTAAAGCACACTTTTTTTTCCTACGAATAGTTACTTTTCATGGATTACCTTGAAAATAAACTTGGTGGCATTAATCATAACATTGATTGCATGCAGAGTCGAACGTTAATGATATATGAGTAATTAGCCGTAATTTTCTGTTGCAACGTAGAAATTACCGAAGTCGTTTCGAACAGGCGTTGACGAATTATGAGAGTATGACCTGAGACGTTAGAAGCAGAGGAAATTATTCGTACAGTTTATAACCATGCTTCTTCATAAAATAAACTTGGCGTCAGGGTTATTGAATGTTCAAAAACCCCTACGTGTATGTTAAATAAGTATAATATATATGTGTAATAAAAATATAAGTAAGTAAAAGGGAGTTTTGGCGGGAAAGCGAAAAATATCGCCTCACCGCATTGTATTATTTTCCAAAACTTGTGTTATTTTCAGTGTTAGTGCATAAAATTGGAGGCATTCTATTCGTTAAGTGCTGGATTACAGGCGTGAGTGTGGGAAAATGGTATAATGATGGTGAAACGTTTCTTTTCGTGTTGTTTCCAAAACTCCATAGAAGCTTCAAGTAAAGTTGTCGCCACTTTACTAGGAGTATGACTTTGACTAGACTATGATTTGATTATGACTTGACTTCATGACTTCGACTGTGACAACACGTATTTGCGTGAAATATCATTAACTTTATAAATGATCAATTACTTGACACTGACTAAATACACAAAAGTGTGGAGCCAAAACATTTAAAAAAAGTAAGTAAAACAGAAAACAATATGCTGGCAGCATTGCCACGTTGAATGGCAAAGTATGTGATGTAAGTGAGTTTAGATTTTACAGCTATTGCAAAAGGTAGATCTAAGTGATTTTTCTACGCTTATCCTACTATAACCTTTTTTTTTTACATCTTACACAACGCCATCTAGCCCCAAACTAAGCAAAGCTTGTACTATGGGAACCAGATAACTGATACAATACTTAGATACTTTTTGTTTGTAAATACATACATAGAATACAATAGAATACAATATAACACCCAGACACAGAACAAACATCGATGTTCATCACACAAAGGTTTGTCCTGGGTGGGAATCGAACCCACAACCCGCAGTTCAGAAGGCAGGGTCACTACCAACTGAGCTATCGGGCCAGTCAATAACTATTACTCAATAACTATTACTATTACTAGTAGGGATAAGTGTGAACTAGGGATAAGTGTAAACGAGCCTTGTACTAGAGATACCTTGGTAGAGATAATTGTTACCAGGCGGTTTTATGCTATTAATAAAGACAACATATTTATTGCGTACTTTATGAAGTGCAAGTCGTAAAAGACCAATGAAACTGGTCAATAAAAATAAAGATTTAAGTGAATGCTTCAAAGATTTAAAAAATTACACTAACTGGGTCATTAAAGTATTCAATGACACACTCGCTTCTGACCCTGCTTCAATTGATTTTGTTAATACAGGAAAGCGTCCTTCCTTACTCCAAGGCCTGGACCTTGACTTGTTAGTGGCTTAAAGTCTTAGCGAGATGTATGGAAGCAGCGACCTGCAATTATCGATGGTATTGTGAATACGGAAGTTTACGCTTTGATTAAGGAAATAAGGGTTAGGTTAGAAGGCTCTTTTGATTTCCTCTCCAATGCTGCTTTTAGTTCAACGATGTTTTTTTTGTTGATGGTCACATTTCACCTGCATTACCATGATGAGGATTGATTTAGTTATTGAAGACTTTTGGAAACGGAAGTGTAGTTTCCGTAAACACAGAAAATGCTATTAAAACGCGTAATCCTGGCTTTACAAGTAATCAAATTTTCTTTTATGATTAGTAAGAAAAAAATAACGTTACAAAAAATATTGGTACATTATAGGTACGTTAGCATTATTAACCAACATTACATAAACTAATAAATAAATAATCCCAAACGACCGCATACATACTTACATTCTAGACCCTAACTAAGATTCCCTGTATCTAGGGACTCAGGAACTACGAAGATTATGATCCCATAACACCCAGACACAGAACAAGTATTTGTGCTTTTTTGTGTGCAACAGAAATTTGTATGGATTTGACCATTTCAATAAGCAGTAACTATGAAGATTTTCAAATTAGGAATAAAATTTTCTTTATAAAAAATTTAGAAATAAATTCTTTTTTCGCATTGCAATCGCAAGTACCGAATTAGGAACTTAATAGCAACACTCGAAACAGCACAATGCAAGCACTAAAGTCTGTCCTGGAGTATGCTCATCAAGAAAATAATAATAATAATTTATTTGACCAAAAAACAATACAATAGATAAAATTGGTACATCGAATGTTGATACATTATAAGAGGGTATGGTAAATATGAAACTCTGAATCCCACACTAGGGCAACCTGTGTCGTGGGATTTAGCGTCTCCCACTGTTAATGGTTTTGTAATAAAGAATAAACAAGTAGACGTTAACAAATTATGGCTAAGTAAGAGTACTTAGTTAAATAAATTCTGTGAAATAAAAGTAACAAGACCCAAAAATCAAACAAACAAAGAAAGGCAAACCTCTCAGTTTTCTCGTGTGCTTTGTGTGAAGTGTGTGTTGGGTGTCTGCGAAACGAGAGGTAGGTATACATACAAATTGAAGGGGTGAAAACAAAAAGGGTTCAACTGATTTTTTTCACAAAATGACTTATGGGTATCGTTGGATTCAGTGTGAAATTATCTACAATAATACATTCTCAAAATACCGAAATGAGGCTTCAATCTGGAGATTTTGAGTCTAAAAACGGTTTATCTGTCACAGGAATACAGTTCGCTTAGCATATAAACATTATTATATTATATTTGTACAGTAATTGTATGAATTAGTACTATATTTAGTATTTTAAAATAGAATTAAAACATTTTCAAGCAACGGAAACATACATAAACCTTTACTATTACCTTATAAGCACTCTACATTAAAATGACGCCGTTGAAGTAAAAAGTAAATTTTCTCGAAACAATCAATTTGACAGTTAAACCCTTTTTATTCTCCACCCTTCAATTATTACATAAGAACTATATAGACTTTTCTTTTTTGCTCTCTTGAATAATATAATGTAAATAATAATTATTTTCTAATTACTAAAGTACTTTAGTGTAGTGTCTAAAGTATTAGTTTATGACAATAACATGACCATCATCTAAATCGACTTCTATTAATTTTATATCTTACAGCGAAATTTGTTTAAAAGCTGCTATATATTTTGAATCAGCAACTATCAATAATCAATATATACCACGAACAGAATACTATTACTTACTACAGACCTCGCCGACATGTTCCAAAAATCTCAGAGGATAGTGTTTAACATTCCGGGAGAGTATGACTCGTTATGATGACGAGGTACCGCAATTCAGAAGGTCCGCCCTACATCTGTTTGAGTGGAAACCTTTCGGCATTTTTATTACAAGTGTACAATCATTTTATTTTATATACATACGTATATAAATACGTAAATAAATAATTAGTAGTAATTAAATAGTTCTGTACGTGAATAGGGATCCAAAAAATTTAAATGTATGTTGGTGTTTTTATATGTTTATTTAGACAATCTATATTTTAGCTGCTTTGCACTGCCTCAAATTTCCACGTTATACCCAGGTTAACTGGAAGATTATGCTCTTTAGCATTAAGTTTGCCTATGTACCTACATTTGTTATTTGTGCAATAAAGCATTTTCTATCTATCTGTCTATACGTAGATATTCTTTTTTGTACTAATACTTATTACTGACTATAAGTTCATTTCACAATACCAGCTAAAATGATGGTTATGTAGTTTAAAAAGGCATTTTATTAAAGGCAAAGGCAACCTTTGAGAGAAGTGGGGTTTATTTTAGTGCAAAACGTATAGCTTACTTACATTTCAATCCTCTGATCAATCTTACACTTTTCTCAACAAGTTTCTTTAATTGAACTCTCTGGCTAGCTTCAGTAACTTAACGAATTCTTCTCGCTGAGATTTGAGATCCGGCTTATTTAATTAATCTACAAAACACATAGAGGTATATCCATTATGCATTGACACATTACTTCCAAAACATGAAACGTTGACGTCCACAATCATTTACTTGTCATACTTGCCAGACATCCGTTACTAGTACAGCGGCTGTATCTACTCCTCGTGTACTAAGAACAAGAACCATAATTTGCAAATCCATCACGTTGATTGGTTGGTTTAATTTCTTATGAGTACACTTAATATGATACTCATAAGGAACTTCAATGGTGTAGATAGAATATATTCGTGGAGTTCCCCGGTCACTCATAGCAATCTGCGCCAAAATGGCGAAAATAAAATGTCTCCAGTCTATATACATTGGTCTACATGCAGTCCAGCCTACAAGTATAAATAGAGGTCAGTGTTACTAGACGGCTATTCAATCGATTCGCCACCCTAATACAATAAAATATAACGTAAAATCAAATAGCAGAAAAAAGAGTAGAAAAAACTGTAGAGAAAGGATCAAATAGTAAGATGGAATGTTAAAACTGGCGAACGGTAGGTACAATATCTACCTACGAAAACGAGAAGATTGGAACTTGAAAGATAAAACATAGCATCTTTGTAGACAAATATTTAAAAAAGCAATATTTATAAATTTTGTCAACGTTCTTATTTAATTTATGAAAATCCATAAACCAAAACATGTAAATTGGATATAATTTCTTTTACCAAAAGTCGGAGTCAGCTCTGTCTACCTTGAAACCTGCAATTTCTCAAATCAAAGCAATGTTGGATCCGCAAAGTAAATAAACATTCAAATATCAGCTGTACGTCAAGTGTTTACAACGAAACAAGGGTAGATATACCAACATTGGTTTGAAAAATTGAATGAAAATAAACATTATTGGATTCAACTCATATCGGCATCGCCATTGGCGTCGCTTTGTCCTAATAATCAGACTTTATAAGAACTCAGTGTTATAATCCAATTTACCTTTATCACACTAATATTATAAAGGCGAAAGTTTGTATGTGTGTTTGTGTGTATGTGTGTATGTTGTTACTCCTTCACGCTCAAACAGCTGAATGGATATGGATGAAATTCGGTGCCAAGATAGCTTAAGCACTGATTTAACATATAGGCTACATTTTATCCCGGAAAAGTGAAATTTTCCCGTGGGATTAGTGAAACCGCGGGGCGTAACTAGTTAATATATAAAAATAAATCTCTATTGCCCTTGGTCATCGCATCACGGATTAACGGTTACAACATTTTCGCAAATTCTTTTTTTATTGTGTTTATTGTTTTTAGGAGAAGTTTCTCTGACTTGACTGTTTCTTATAAAAGAAACAGTTATGAAAGTATGGAAAATTTTCACCACGCGGGTGAAACCGCGGGGCGCAGCTAGTAAATAATAAAATTAAAATAAATCGCCTAACGATCACATACATAGATCCTAGACCCTATATATGCCATATATGCCAAGGCTGTGTTGAACAAATGATTTTTATTGTATTTTTTAATGCTAGAATTTTCTATAAATTATGTAAATTCCTTTATTCTTTTAACTAACTACTACAATGACAATAACACAATAACAGCTACTACTAAATACTACTAGCTACTCTACTACTACAAAAAAATTGGGACTATTTGGATTGTGAAGTTCTTCAAATTTTAATTAATTTTTTTACTAATACTTGACGACTGCCTTTATATAAGACTCTCTGTCTGGTATCTGAACCAAGACCTAGCAACTATTATGTCTAAACTTCATAAACATTTGCTGCACAATTAATAAACAACCTCCAGATATGTTTCCTGTTTCACAGTATATCGGCAATAGTTTCGTGTTATTCACTCCGCTGCCGAAGACCAACTGAACTCCACTGAACAACGTTCTGCCCTTTTTAAAGAGGCGAAGGAACATGTTTCGGCCATGACAGTCAACAACGACGCCACCTAGTGGCAAGTCAACAAATCGTCCACAAGTCAATTACACTAATATTCAATACTACTTTTGACGATAAATATTGTAAATAACTTGACTAACTATAGCAACTCTTTTACATTTAATGTGTGTAATGTGTAAATAATCCTATATTGTTAACACAACTAAGCAGACATCAATAAACGTTTATCTACAATGTATCCGGAAGACAATATAAAGTCAGGGGTAAGGTTAGTAGTGCGCTTAATTTTCAGTTTGAACTCAAACTACGCTGTGTTACTAACTGTAATAATACCTTGTCGCTTAATTGTACAAGTTTCAAAGTTTTCACGTCAAACGTTGCTCATTTGTGGTGAGAGAAGGTTCTTTAATCATCACAAATCTAAATATCTGTAGACATATATATTTATCTGTAGATACAATTAAGGTTTTGAACATCATATTAGTTAGTTACTTAAGTCTGCTAGCCGTTTAGTTACCTTTATGTTACCGTTCCTACTCGCATTTAAAAATGTTATTTTGTATTTTCACTTGCAAGTGAATATGATTCTTTTAGTGAAAATAAATATCTTAAACCTTATAATTTACATGTAAACATAATACTAAACGAGAAGACCATTTAATATAATGTGTAATGTAGTATAATGAGAAGTAGATCTATTTGTTATTGTGTAGGTAATTTTATAGTTTAATTTTTTTGTTTTTGAAGTTAATGTTATATATAAAAAGGTATTAAATATTTTTTTTTTTTACTAAACTAGACCTTAAAATCGAAACTACAGATAAAAACTTAAATAAATAAAAACTTATAATAATTCGTTGGTGGAGGGAAAAGTGGCAGCATTACTACGTTAAATGGCAATGCTTATTTATTGTACAAAATAAAAGCCAGAATTCTGCTAATGAGAATGATGAATGAAATGGACGGCCACCTGCCTCTCTTCACCGTCCCATCCATTCATCGATATCCCCTAATATTTTCTTCTCTTTGACAGGGTTAGGGCGCAAAACTAGTTAGCTCGTTTGAAGCTGGGGCAGTTAGCTAGTTTGAGACTACAATATAAAAAATAAAGTATGCTATACATTGAGTAGCCATTATACGTACTTGTTTCGATATAATTTCGTTTAATAGCTAATGTTTTAGGTATTTGCTTTGCCTAACAGACCAACCTAGATTATGCTAGCTTCCAATCGCTATTAATATGTAAATTTAAACAAGGTTTATAATTTTCTATCGATCCGTTGCTTATTATGCTATTAGGTAATGTTGTTAAAATAAATTGAGAATGATTATGGCTTATCTTGTATCTTGTTTTGAATAAAATAATTAGTTACGGTCAGGAGTTGAATTCACGATTTTGTTACAGTTAATTGATTACAAGCATCAAGATTAGATTTGTAGATTTAATGGAGCTTTTATAATATTATGATAGTCTTCGTGACAAACTAGTTTGTAAGGTGGCCTGATAACTTTCATTATGAGTTCGCGGGTTTGATTCCTGACGTGATCAATATTGATGGATTTTTTAACAATTAGTTGACCTTTGACCACTATCTCACCTGGTGGTAAGTGAGGATGCGGTCTAGAATGTAACACGCTAAAAAATTAAAAATATACTACTTAATAGTCTATATGAATCTTTCCTCTTAGAATTCCAACATTAGCTAGAGAAGATTATGTTTATTGACTGGCTCGATAGTTCAGTTGGTAGTGACCCTGCCTTCTGAACTGCGGGTTGTGGGTTCGATTCCCACCCAGGACAAACATTTGTGTGATGAACATCGATGTTCGTTCTGTGTCTGGGTGTTATATTGTATTCTATGTATGTATTTACAAACAAAAAGTATCTAAGTATTGTATCAGTTAGTTGGTTCCCATAGTACAAGCTTTGCTTAGTTTGGGGCTAGATGGCGTTGTGTGAGATGTCCACACATATTATTATTATTATTATTATTATTATTATAGTAAATTGGTCTACGAGATATGCAGCTCTTCAAAAGATATTGAAACTAAATAAATATATAACGCCCAACGATCACATCTGCACATATACTTGTACTTTGTACTTGTATTTGTGCTTTTTTTTTCTCTGCGCAAATACTTGTCTTACTGTGGGAAAAGAATCCGCCGTCGATATATTCGATTCCCTTTGCGCTTTTATTTCATATTTTAATGAATATTTTGTTACATAAACATATGGAACATTAAAACTAACTAACTTCTAACTTATCTGATAGAATATAAAGCTCTAAACAAATAAAGATAAAACAACAGACATTAATAACTATTTTCGAATCTCAACAACTTAATTCCTAATTAGAACAGAATGATAAACCGAATTTATTACATCTTTGTATACCAGACATATTTAATCCGCTCAATGCCAGCATTATTGAGGAAATATTGGCAAAATTGTTTATCCTTCGTAAATATCACTGATTGATCCTCATAGCCGGGCCGGAAGTTACGGGTTTTTTCGGTATCGTCTTGAAACACGCGTCTGAGAATTTATATTTAGAACGAAATGTTATTGGGATCAAAATCAATAGAAATGTGACATGAAAACGACTTTTTATAGCTTCACGCGTTTATTGATTAAGTCAATGTCAAGTACTACAGAATATAGCAGCGCAACACTGCAGTAGTGGTAGATATCCCAACAACATTTTCTTTTGCCTTTTTATATTTAGATCAGCAAGATCTGCAGTGATCGCAAACGGTATAGTTTCCTATCTCTAAAGATCCAGTAAAGCTTTATATGAAATTTATAAAATAGACCATGCGAGAGTCAGTTAGGTACAGAAAATATATTAAAAATCTTAATAAAATTTGACAACCGCAGAAAGTTATGAGACCATCTTTACATTACAACTCATCTGATGACGCTGACTTAATTTTGACAATTATTGATATCATACACAGTTTAACAAAAAAAAATATTCTATTCTATTCCATTCCATTCCATTCCATTCCATTCCATTCTATTCCATTCCATTCCATTCCATTCCATTCCATTCCATTATATTCAATTCTATTCCATTCTATTCCATTCTATTCCATTCTATTCCATTCTATTCCATTCTATTCCATTCTATTCCATTCTATTCTATTCTATTCTATCTCCACGGATCCAGTACAGCTTTACATGATATTTATATATAAAGTAGACCATGCGAAAGTTGGTTACGTAACAGAAATATATATTAAAAATTTTAGCAAATCTTGACACACGCAGAAAGTTATGAGATCATCTTTACATTACGACTCATCTGATGACGTTGACCTATTTTTGACAAATGGTGTCCTCCTATACATGGATGGTTGCTTAACCTACGTGCACGGCTCCTCAAATGTAAGTATTATACGAAAGGAAAGGAAAAGGACATTTAAGAAAATATGCTCTTAAGTGGTGAGAGTGCTGGCTGGTGCAGTGTACAAAATAGAGAAGTAAGGGCAACCCATAAAAAAAATCTGATCAGAATAAAAATCTTGTCGTTTGATTATTGAAGTAAAAATTCTTTACGCACGCTTGACTTGGGGAGTAAGTTTGTGAATGCGTGGCGAGGCGAACGGAAGTTGAAAGTTGTTGATTCACGTACATCTTCAGTGCCAACATAACAAAGTTAAAAATTACTTACAATTTGTATTATTATGTTGGTATGTCCGGTATGACAATTTACAATTGTCAAGATGGCAACATCAACATTAAACAAAGCAAAAACAAAGTTATACCGGCTGATAGATGGAGCTAAAGAAATTTGACTTTAATCGTGTGGTCTAAAGTTCAGTCGTAAAAAAATATTTGGAAAATTACGTTTCTATTGAACAACCACTAAAGACTGCATACTAAAATGGATGTCCACTTAGGTGTCTATATAAAAAAAAAAAACTGTGTTACCAATAAATCTTACACACCAAGTTTCAACGAATAGTCCATACTGGAACCTATATGATATAAGTATGTGAGCAGACGACGGTTTTTGAGAAACGTCCTTGTGACGTTCTTTGTAGAATAGGAAGGGTCGTATGGTGGACCAAATGGGAACGTGCAGGATTATGAAATTACCACGATAATGGCATCATAAATAAAAATTATTGGAATTTTATATCAACTTAATATATATAATAATAAGTCATAGAATTGAAGCAACACATATGTAGTACCTTAATTTTTGACGTGATAACGTCTTATGAAACGATTAACGCCGGCTGCACGCACGAAAAATTGTCACAATCCGTCTGAGCCGAGCGTGCAAGCGAGAGCGCGGAACAAGCGATAGAGAGGCACGATCGGAACTGTTTTCTTATGACATTATCACATAAAATTATCGTCCTTTACAGATAACCATTTTTTACATTTCATAAATCTGTGATATTTTTATACTAAAATTTGGAACTAACACGCAACCAACATCTACCTTAAACTAGCTAAGAAACTCAATTCAAACAATGAAGAAATTTCCAACTACGTTTTCATAAGTCTGATTTATTATAGAGAACTTAATGAAAACAATAATTCTACGAGCTCTAAGAAGACAGCGTATTTTTAAGGCTTTTGCGCTCCCGTAAACTGTACTCATTATAATAATCAAGCTCGGGGAACAGATTTCATTTTCATAAGAGGAGAATAAACTTTCTGGTTTTATATTTTGTTTATTTAATAAGAAGACTAAAAATTTATCTTATACGAATATGCTTGTAGCCAATGACAATCCAAATAAAATTTGTAGCGCTCACAATGAAGCTGGACATGTGTTAGGCAAAGTTACGATCACTATGTACTTGAATGGGTATACTTAACCGAAAATATTATTTACTAGTTGCGCCCCGCGGTTTCATACGCGGATATAAAGTATTTTAATTATTTGCTCATCGGGAAAATTTCACTTTTCCGGGATAAAATATAGCCTATTTGCTAATCCAATGTATAAGCAACGTATCTAATTTTATCATTTTACTAGTTGCGCCCCGCGGTTTCACCCACGGATAAAAAGTATTTTAATTTTTTGCTCATCCCATGGGAACATTTCACTTTTCCAGGATAAAATGTAGCCTATATGTTAATCCAGTGTATAAGCCATCTTGGTACCGAATTTCATCCAAATCCATTCAGCCGTTTGAGCGTGAAAGAGTAACAAACATACACACATACAAACTTTCGCCTTTATAATATTAGTGTGATGTGATAATAATTCGACCCCGCCATTTTTCGAAGACACGTTAATTCATAGATTTTGGCTGTGCTCGTAAGACAATAGTCGTATAGATGACTGATTCTAGGGCTGAGAGACTTGTCTACACTAAAAGAAGATTTTATTATACTTATATATATGACGGCGGCAACGTCCAGTTGTAAAATCTATGCGTAGCGGGCAGTACCGCAATTTACCCTGTGGTAGCATTTAAATTTATTACAGTGGCAACACCGGTAACTGTCATCGCTTCCCCACCCATCTGACTATCATTCTTGCTCCGGACACAGCCCGGTGCGCATGCTGAAGGCCTATAGTTCCATAGTTTGCCCGCCATGCCTAACGCCCGAGCCTATATATACATATACATAGCCTATATATACATATATAGAGGCTCGTATATATATATATATAACAGGATATGATTCACGAGCGCAACTTACAACCGCTAAATCTGGAAAATGGGTATTACGAAGGTGTCTTTTTTATGGCGTATGGGTATACTATGATAGAATTTAACCAAAGGAAGTCTGTAGTTTTAAAGATGTGTATTAATGAATTAAATTTTTCGCATTTCATAAAGGTGTGAGGTTTTATACTAAAGTCAGGAACTTAACACTGCTCATCTAACTTTAACTAGCTCAGAAACTTAATTCAAACAACTAACATATTATGTATGATCAGATACGTGAGTGAAACCGCGGGATATAGTATATTGGTAGTCTAACGGTTATCGTAATAAAATAGCTAAATCTCCAAACTCTTTGAGTTGTGAAACATTTCATTCAACTCAAGAAGTATTTCCGTTTCATTAACGATTAGACGAGTTCGGGAAAATACGTAAAATAATTTACCCACCTAATTAATAATTTGCTACGAACCTTTAGCTTTTGACTCGAATAATAAGGGTTCTCAAGAATTTAAATACCTACTAATCTTAGGCATTATTTATTTATTGCAAAAGTTCAAGTAAATTGAGCGTGCTTCATTAAAATAAATTATTGAATGTGATGGATAATATCAGTGGGTGAGCAGATCGGCTCATAACCCAGAGGCGGCGGGTTCAATTCCCGAGGCAGGACAATTATTTGCGCACAGAAAAAAAGCAAATACTTGTTCTGAGTCTGAGTGTTGTGGGACCAAGGTCCCCGTAGTTCCTGGGTCCCTAGACACAGGGAATCCCAGTTACGGTACAGGATCTATGTATGAGATCGTTGGGCGCTATTATTATTATTATCATCATAAACTTTACATGCAATTTGTAACGCTAAATCTTTTAATAATGTTCGCATGATAATAATAAAATTAACATAATATTTCAAATAAAAAAGTGGACGTTATACCTATGCCTCTGCCAACTTCGTAAAATTTATTTTTGATGTTACATTCTTTGCCAGCCAAAAATGTTATTTGGGAATAAAATTTACTTGTGGAAAAGTGATATTTTTATGTTAGGTCCTTACCTAAAATCTTACCAAAATCACACTAATATTATAAAGGCGAAAGGTTGTATGTGTTTGTGTGTATGTTTGTTACTCCTTCACGCTCAAACGGCTGAATGGATTTGGATGAAATTCAGTACCAAGATAGCTTATATACTGGATTAACATATAGGCTACATTTTATCCCGGAAAAGTGAAATTTTCCCATGGGATGAGCAAATATATAAATACTTTTTGTTCGCGGGTGAAACCGCGGGGCGTAACTAGTATTATATAAATACACGATTCGAATTGGAAAAAATACAAATTTCGCTTTAAAATTAATACCTAAGATGTTGACACTGATTCCTTTGTATCGAACTATAAAAGTAGATCAAAGTAGAGACGGTTTCCTATTACATAAGAAAGAATCATTTTTAGCTTCTGCGAGGCATCAATTTGGATCCGACTTCAAATGATAGATTCTGTAGCTCTCGACTCGAATTTCTAAGAGATTTATTTATAACTTTTAATGATAGAGAGAAGAAAAGATTAAAAATGTTTTGTGGCTTAAAGCAATTCGTCTTTAAAGGATTGTTTAATCCCAATTATTTTTGATTATCGTATATAGAACTGATACGTGAAATTTTAGTTATAATAAAAGTATCTAGCTTCTAAAAGTGCTTTGGGTTTTTCAGAAATTACTATTCTTATTTGTGAGGACGAATAAATGAAGTGTAAAATTTAAAATCAAAATTTGAACATTTTATTTATGTTTGTTTAGCATAGATCACATTTCAAGATAATTCTATTTAAAAAATACATAGTGCTATGCCTAGACACCGCAAATTCGTTAAGAGACTTAAAGAATGGCTCAAGAAAAATGAGATTGCTATCACAGTCTTGTAGAAAGATCTCTCGTCGAAATTGAATTACACTGGGTACCTTTGTTATAGAGGACCAGACTAAGGAATCTTTTATTAAAGTAAAAGTATTTATTTCAACTAAATATGGCTAAAGCTACCTGAATTACTTAGCATTCGGATTGGTATGTTAAATCCTTTAAAAGATTGTGCAAAATCAATTAAGCGTTGTTACAGCTACTCTACTGTTGAAAATAAAAATTTGGAACATAATTTTTTTTTAAATTTCCACTGAAGTTAAGTTTAAGTTTAACATAAGTTTTCAAAGTTATTTGAATTAACACTTTTTAAATATATATATATATAACAATTAGCACGTTATCGTGGTTTTAAAAGCATGTTTCTCGTCCTTTTCGTAACATATAGCTGCAATAAATCGTCATATTTTAGCGGAAGGGGAAGCCAGAGTTCGACTGAAACTTTTTCATATTGAAACCATAAATTAAAGGTGCTAAGGAAAAATATTGGTTTTAACAGGAAAATGAGCCCAATTTTCGCTCGGCAAATGGCAGATGCGTGGTGATTTATTTCACTGATTTATAACATTTACCTATGCTTTCATGGTGGTAAATCCGCCAGTGGGTCATTGACACTAATAATAAATTTTATCAATTGCTTTTTTAAAATTCTATTACAAAAAAGATGGCCGTGTCATATCAGTGTTATATCCATGATTTTGGTACTTTCGGAAATTATTGGAAACCTTTTATTATCACCATGAAATAGAACCACAAGGGGTCTTGAAAAGAAATCGAAAATGGCAGTTGTGAATTTTGATTGTTTCCATATCTCGTGTAGTGTTGAATTTTAATATGTAATAAGGGTGGATTATTATCCGTTAAGTGTTCGTGAACGTGCACGAGTGTTGGCAAATGGTTCGAAATTCCAAAACCATTCCTTTTTATTTTCTCTTTAAGGCTTTCTAGAACTTTCAGTACAATATCTTTCATTTTATTGTGGTTTTTTGATTTTCACAAAATAGGACTTTGAGATGACATAGCCGTACAAACTTTTACAAACTTAACATTGACATAATTATCACTAATAACGATGGAAAGCCATCAATGATTAAACGAAGGAGAAGAAAAAGAGAACCACAAGAAATTGAAACTGTCTACCGATAATAAAGAACGGCTTACAAACGAGTGCGGATTATTGTTATAAGTTATAAGCACAATTTATCTCACCTGTGAGCATTCATCAGTCGGGCCTTCTGTTTTGTTTATTTTCTTATATTTGCCACAAATATATTCACGTCATGAAAGGTATATCCTTTATTTGTGTAACTTGCAAGTGAAAATAACTTTAGACTTTTAGTCATTACTTGCAAAGACATGATTTTTAGCATCTACTTTTTCAAGCTATTGCCAGAGTAAAAAACCAGATTTTGTTTAATGAAACCAAATTATATATAACTAGTTGCGCCCCGCGGTTTCACCCGCGGTTAAAAAGTATTTTAATTATTTGCTCATCCCACGGAAAAAAATCACTATTCCGGGATAAAATGTAGCCTATATGTTAATCCAGTGTATAAGCTACCTTGGTACAGAATTTCATCCAAATCTATTCAGCCGTTTAAGCGTGAAGGAGTAACAAACATACACACACAGATACAAAATTTCGCCCTTATTATATTGGTATGATTTTTTGCAGCCAAAATGCGCCCATATCAGTATTTTGAAAGTTTAACCACTCAAACGATAGTCCATACTATTTAACGAACGTTAACATTATTTAATAAAATATAATATCTCATCCCCTTTTTACACGTATGGGAGAGATACCCTATGGGGTATCTCTCCGTACCCCATAGATAATACATACCTACAAGATTATTTATATTTTTCCAACGTTACTTACGCAAAAAAGTAGTTAAATAACTTCAGGTGTTATAAGGCTGCAAAGGATTCAAGTGGACAGACGGACATGGCGAATTTAATATAGGAGTTCCTTGTACACTATTACGGTACCAAAATAAAAAAGAAATGACATTTTTTTCAAGACGATACAAAAAAAAGTCATGATGTAAGTATCCTGAAATAACATGCTGTGAATTCTAAGATCTGAATAACTGATTAAACTGAATCTGTATTACTTTAATTTTAATGTTTCTGGTAAGTGATCACCACGAAACAGGAAAACAATGAAATAAAATGAAATGAAATGAAATAAATGAAATGATATAAATGAAATGAAATGAAATGAAATAAATGAAATAAAATGAGATGAAATGAGATAAAATGAGATGAAATGAGATGAAATGAGATGAAATGAGATGAAATGAGATGAAATCAGATGAAATGAGATGAAATGAGATGAAATGAGATGCAATGACATGAAATGAAATGAAATAAACTTTATTTTAGATAACCTAGAAATCACGCGTATGCTGTTGGAAACACCTTAAAATCAATGATTCATCAATCCTTGCATCGAAAGCTTATTTCAACACCTCCCATTTGAAATATTTCTCGATTATCAAAAGCTCGTACAAAGTACATAAAGGTAAATAATATCAGTAAAGTAACGGGGCAGTTCTACACTCACGATTAAATGAAATGTTCAATAGATATTCAAACAACCAGAAGAATTTTTCGAGTGGTTAATTCAATACCTTTTTCCAATTACCGAAATTCGTGGCAGATTAACCAAAACAGCGGCCTAAGAAAACATTTTGTTTACCGTAAAGAAACTCATCTCGGGCTGTTTATTTTTACCGTAAACAAACAAACGAGTTCAGCCGGAACACATAAAATTGTGAGCAGACAAAAAGTCGAAAGTGTAATTTTGTCGACTGCGAAAACGCTTGGCGGGATGACATCCAGACATTTGGTCAATTACGATCTCACTATGAGATAAATCAACTTCACTCAATCTCTTAGCTGTGGAAGGATTTCAACAGTCAAAGACTACCTATTACAAAAAAAAAAAAATTGGACTATATACTGGCGATGACCTATCGACAGTCCAATAGGAAAATAATATAAGCAATTTGAGATAGTGTTTAGTTTTTTGTTTTTGTTTTGGCTCCACACTTTTGTGTAAATACACAAAAGGGTAAATACCCAGAGTCAAGTAATTATAATTTTTAAAGATAAAAGGTATAAGATATATGTGTCAACTCAAGTCACAGTCCAAGTCATCAAGTCAAGTCATAATCTAGTCTAGTCAAGTGATGTTAATATTGCCATCTTAACAATTGTAAATTGTCATTTTACCGGCCTACCAAGATAGAAATATCAATTTTTAACTTTGCTATGTTGACAATAGAGATCTACGTAAACGAACTTCAACTTCCGTTTGCTTCGCATTCACCAGCTTACTCCCTTATTCAAGCGTGCGTAAATAAGTTTTACTTTATAAACCCTTTTCCTGAAATAAATCATACTTATGTGAGAAATGTGTGATAAACAAAGAAAAATAAGAGGGTGAAATATTGACTACCGTCGAACGTGATTCGTTTTCACGGCCAATGCCGTTCGGACGTACGGCTGGCAATCGGTTGTACGGCTTCAGTAAATCGAAACAAGTGCTCGAATCGATATAAACGAATACACGTTCCATGTTTTCAGACCTATTTTTAGAGATGCCCATCATTGGCTTTGTTTACGGAATGATTGTAGCGTGTTTGTTCATTTTGATTACGTATAATCTAAATGTTATTTTAGGCGCACTCAAAGTAAATGCCAATACTCAGTAGAATTATTATTAAGACTAAGATTAAAGTTAGTGTAAGAGTTTTTTTAAATAAACCACTTTATTAGATTACAATCTATATAATATATAAGTATCGTCTATGTTCTTTAGTTATCAGACACCTTATTATCCACACAGAAAAAGTATATTTATTTCGTATCAAACAGTAACATATTACTACTAAATTATTATAAAAATACTAGCTGCCCCACGGTTTCACCCACGTGATGATCATGAACGGTTTTTTTAATGTTAAAGGGACCAAACAAGCATACGGCCCACCTGATGGGAAGTGGTCACCGTAGCCTATGGACATCTGTAACACCGGAGGCGTCACCAATGTTGCTTACCCTGTACGGTGATGGTGATAATGAAATATAGACTAAAACCTATCTTCAGACTGAATATACACAGAAAATTTCGTAAAAATCGCTCTAGCCGTTTCGGAAGAGTTTTGTTACAAACACTGTGACACGAGAATTTTATATATTAAAAGATAATTCAGTTATCAAAATACTTGTGTCGATAAAATGTTGCATAAAGAGTTTGATAATGATCAAATGGATGTATAAACGACGTCGTAACTTTTCATTCGAAGGTGATAATGTGAATACTTCTGTTTAAAAATGAAATTAATCAATTATCAAAAATATCTCAGCGTACTTACAATATGGTTGAGTTATTTTCGTCTGAATAATAATAGAACAAGTTAGTATGTTCTGCAAACTTTTTATTTAATTTGCATTTTGATAAAAAGGTTATTATACAAAATATTTGATGAGTTGTCTAATAAGCATAGATGTTGGATTATAAAATATTACAAACCTTTTTTGTAGTTATTGGTATAGAATCCTAGTTCAGTCCCCTTTCAGTACCGCATGATCAGCAAAAAGTATGATCTGGTTTAAAGGGCATTGTAGCTATTGAAATTACTGGTTAAATGAGATTTTGTGATTTGATAGTCTAGAAATCACAACTACTATCACTATTACTAGACTGTGTAATGACACGCGTAGATAGGATGGCACGCGCAGTGCAGTGTCGCGTGAAACTTTATAATTTAGAGTTCCAAGTGACACTGCAATTTCTTATGACTCTTAACGTCAGGCAAACGACCAGCTTCAAGTCATTCGATTATTTAAAAAAAAAAAAAGGGTACTTTATGTAAAGATACTTCATGTAAGATATTTAATGATAAATAATTACTTATTGCAGTATATATACCTGATTTTGACACGTAATTATAACATTCATTAAATTCATATCCCCCGACTTATAATATAAAATAATTAAAATTATGATAATCGTTTGTGAAACTGGGTGAAATAAAATACATTGAAATTCCACATTAATTTAAGAAAAGTCATCATAAAATGTTTTAAGTAAATCCAGATTACTTTATGAGTATACACGTTGCGATTTACATTATAATATTTTTTTAAGTTCATGTACAATTGAAACGAAATGAAATGATTTATTTCGTTCCACAGTTTTGATAATTACGAAATACTCGTAGTAAGAAAAATAAAATCCTAAAAACTAATTATAAAAAAAAGTTGCAGCAACTTTCAGTCTGTAGAATTAAAAATTATTAATTCTTTTATTTTATGGACAGACTATATTAATAAGAAATAATAACGCTGAACGATCACATACATAGATCCTGGATCCTAACTAAGATTTCCTGTGTCTAGGGATCCAGGAACTACGAGGATCATAGTCCCACAACACCTAGACTGAGAACAAGTATTTACCTTTTTTTTGTGCGCAAATACTTGATCTGGCTTGAGAATCGAACCCACCGCCTCCGGGCTAGCCAACCTGCTGAACTACCACACCACAGAGGCTGTCAATTAATAACAGTGTATGTGATCTCAACAATGACAACAACAAAATTATAACATAACATCTAAAATAATATCACGTCGCGTCGTTTGGAAGATACCTCTTTACGATATACAACAAATACTTTTACATTTCGTTACTTTGTTACCGTTCCACTTAAACTCAGGAGATTGAAAAAATGAATCGTTAATGAAATAGGCTGAAAGCGTAAGAGCTCGCTCCGGAAATGTTAAATGAATTCCTTATTGGGAAACCGCATTAGGCTAGTAGCACACCCGGGACAGTCAGCGCGAACATTGCATGGTATAACTCTAACACCAAGAGACAAAACAAATTTTTCAGCTACATTTTTCCGCCGATGTAAAAGTAGGCAATTTTTGGGAAAGTGGAATAAAAAGTCATTCAAGTTTCATAGTTAATAAGCTCACCCTAGCACAGGTGTGCCAGCAACTCTACTCTTCTCAGCTACAATTTTTACGTCTAAATATCGGTTTCTTTATTTATTGATTCATTTTTAAAGCAAGGAGGAACTGCGTAGTAATTCTGAGAATGTTACGTATTCATAAAATATATTTTGTGAAAATAATTTTTATATATTATAAAGTACCTAATGTTGTAGATAACATCATAAAAACAGTCCTAGGAATATTTTATTCATAGGTAAGTACGTAACTACATGAAATAATTCCATATATTATACAGACTGCTATGTATTAAAAACTTGACTAATATCCTAGTATTCACTCGGTATCTGAAACAGCCGTAAACCAGTATCGAAAGTTATCAAAATAAACATCAAGGGGCCGTCTGCAGTACGTATGCCACAACAAAAATTACTTGTAAACTGTCTGAATGACTAGTAAAAGTGTTAAATAAAACTAACAGCAGCGCCGACCAGTGACGCAGAGTGAAGTAATAAATCAAGAAATGAAGATGGCGCCTGGAAGGAATCTCGAGTGGTTTTAAGTAAACATAGCTGAAACATAGTTTTTTGTTCGCTATTTTTGATACTTCCTGTGATACAGGCCACTTGTAATAAATTAAAACTGATTGATTATAGGTAAGATAATAAGAACGTTAACTTCATTTTAAAATAGTTACTACTCGTAGGGTCTATACTTGTTTATAAATTAAAGATATATTATATATTCAGGTTTTCATCAATCGTTGCCTTTGCCGAATTCTGGAAGTCTTCTGGCCAGACATGATCACTAACATTGAGCTGTGGAGATTGTGTCATGAAGACAGTAGATTTACTAATCCGGCGTCGCAAATGGTCTTGTATAGGGCACACTTTGCGTAGGAACGTGAACCAGATCCCTAGACAAGCTCTGGATTGGGCCGGCGCATACGTGGTCGCCCCAAGTAGACCTGGCGATGATCGGAGATTGTAGAGGGACATTGGCAACACCTGAAGTGAAGTGAAGCGAGCCCAAGACAGAATGGAATGGAAACTCGTTGTATCTGCCCTCTGCCACGATGTGGCGCCCTAGAAAATGAAGAGAAGAGAGAGAGATGTTTAGGTTACATTTTATCTGAGAATTAATATAAGAATTTTTCTAAGCAAACATGCTGCATTGTGGATCGCATTGTCACTTAAGGTCAATTAAAAATTTATTCAAACGTAAACCTATAGACTAAATAACAATAAGAAAAATAGACGGCTATTATAATAAAATTGGGCACTCTTATACGACGCAGTGTAAACCAACTTACGTGGGCCTTAACAATGGTTAAATCCCCCAGGAGTCGTTGGATACAAGACGCAAGCAGTCCTCAAAGTACTCTATGCCGGCTGATGATGAAGATGATTGTAGGAATAGATAAAATGAAATCATTTTTAATACCCATTTGCAGCTAAGAGCATGGGTGGCCGCCTCTTCTCTTTTGATTACCTACCTACAAGTTGTAAATGAGGTGGTTTACGAGCTCAATTGATCAGTACGAAAAATCAATGATATTTTTATATATTTTTGCAAGCTTTGCTATTTTCGGCCCATCCGTGCCACGATGAATGATTCGATGTTTTCGTTCTATTCATTTACGTCATCAATTACGTTATATCGTTGGTAGCTTAGTAGTTGACATTTCGACATCATTTGACACAAGACGTCATAATCTGTTTTTCTCATCTCTTTATAATTAATAAGCTAAATTTGTAATAATAAAATAATTTAACAAAAAGCACGGACCCAGGTGTCAGTGGTAATGCAGATTGAAAAAAAAAAAACAACGTGGTACTTTTTTTAGGGAAATCAAAACAACTTAGGTGTCAGTTAAAGCTTTTCTTATTTCAACCGATTTGCAATTGATATATTATAGAGTATAAATAGATTATAACAGGTTAGCGGTTATAATAATATAATACTTTTGTATTGTATCTTGACACTTTAAATTAAATTTTAGTTTGTAAACAGCCGTGAGTATGACTCATTTTGTAATTATAACTGTAATTAGTTATTACTTATAACGGCTAAACTCTTGTCCATTAAAAATAACGAAATTATTCCGACCAGGAGGCTCCTAATTCAGTAATTTTACTAGCTACAGTGCCCTTAAAACCTGAACACAGTAGTGCTTACACACTACTGCTTGGTGGCAGAATAGCTGGCAAAGCAGTGGTACCTACCTAGACGAACTTTGCAGAAAAGTCCTACCACCTAGTAAAAAAAGTAAACAAAAAAATATTATTGCGCTATATAGGTACTTACAATTTATTAATACAGCAGTCTTATTCTGTGGCTGCGTACTTATAAAAGTTATCTCAATATCATCATCGAGTTTTAAAAATAAACGTGTTGAATAACTCGGGAACGTTTGCCTTGTTCTCCTTGATCTTATGCAACTGGACCATTGAAAGTTCAATGAATTTGTTACCTTTGGCAGTGTCATTATTTCTGCCTTACAAAAGTTTTAAAAGCTTTAAAATGTCGCATTTGTCACTAATTACAAGTGCTGATATTTTATATGAAAAAAACCACATATAAAAAAAAATAATCACGGATTTAGCATTGATTTGGCTACATTCTTTACCTAGTTGTTTCTTTAAAATTTAATATTAGTAACTACACAGGTTAAGTAATATGTATGTGCATTCCAAAAAACCGGTGACAAATATAATAAAAAATGATTTTGTTTTCAATTCCGTTTTTATATATAAGTTTGTAGTTTTAATAGTACTCGGGTAAAATAAGTATGACCTATTCATATAGTAATTGGTTTAGAGTGGGTTTGTTCTTGAATGTATGTTTCCGTTCACTATCTTCTCTTCTTTAAAATGAAATCTTTGGGTTATTTGATTGAATTTCACGGAAAAACAATAATCCAATTTGAATAAAGTTGTGTATGTTATTGGTTACTATAGAGACCAAAATATGGTTACCATTGAGACCAAAATATGGTTACCATTGCGACTTAATCCTCAAAAAATGATATTTCCATACACAGATATTTAGATAAAAGTAGCAGAATTTTTATTCAGAAAACTTCATGTAATAACGATTATTATTTGCGCCACGCATTCTACTTTGGACCTCATGCACGATTTGCCAAAACGCGTGGGCTCTCGAAAACATTGTTTTCCTGAAAGTTTTTTTATTACGGTGGTACAGTTCCATTCAAGGGTATACGGGACCTTTATTTACCCCTAAATTAATATTAACCTACACAAGTGGATTGTGGGACAAAATAAGGAAAAGTGCAAGTGAAAACGTTACGTCTCAGAATAGAGACACTACTAATAAAGAATGACGTAACTTTCGCTTCCTTACCTCTAATCTTCCATTAGGGCTGATTGTTTTGGAACATGCATTACCATCCTAGGTTAGTTTTAAAGGTGATTAAAAAATCACCTTTAAAAAAACGAGTGTGTTTTAGACCACACGACTGAAGTAGAACTTCTTTAGCTCCATCTTTTGGCTAGTATAACTTTGTTTTTGCTTTGCTTATTGTTAATGTCGCCATTTTACCGTTCGTCTTACCGTACATACCTACCAATTTAATGATCATTTTTTTATGTAATTTTTAACTTTGTTATATTGACAATGGAGATTTACGTGAACAAAATTCAACTTCTGATTGCCTAGCATTCACCAGCCTGTGGCTTCCTTGGGCATATTTTCAGTTTCTAAGATGTAAGAAAAACTGTAGAAACTGTAATAAATAAATAAAAAAATTGACATTATAATTCAAAAAGGTATTATTTTTATAATATTGGAGACAATCAAGCTCATGCCTCGATGGTAAGCAGCTGCCACTGAGCTGTCCCATGTTTTATTAGCCTAGTGGTATGGTCAGAAACAGAAACAATAATTATTTTATTTATATTATAGATTCTTGGTATTTACTTTAAAATTGGGTTTAATTGGCTTTTGTAGAATCATTATCTCAGCATATATAAAAGTTACTTGCCACTTCATATATACTACCAGTTACTGCCCGCAGCTTCGCCCGCGGCGTGGCCTATGAGAAAATAATTCAACCACCCATTTCACCCTCTTAAAGGTGGAATTTCGAAAAATCCATTCTTAGCCGATGCCGACGTCATAACATCTACCTGCATTCCAAATTTCAGCCCGATCTGAACAGTGGTTTGGGCTGTGCGTTGATAGATCACTATGTCAGTCAGTCAGTCAGTCCTTTGAGTTATATATATACTATAAGAAAGAATGTAGCTTCTACTTTATACCACTTTACTCAAGAATCCAAGAATGCTGTAAAAGTATGCGGGGGTGAATGGCACAATATTCATTTTTGCCATAAATTATGCATTACTAGAGCTTCTCATCACGTCGCTGCATGCTTTTGCATAGACATGCACGCCCCTCGGCGTAGCTTGCGTTGCAGCTATGTATTAATGCTTACCGAGACCGTCAAGCTAATGTAGTACTTTGATTGACGGAGAAAATGATGATGTTTTTGACAAGACGATTTGAGAAGAAATAATAATCTACGGTAAATAATGAAAGTAAAAAATTGTAATGCCTTGCAGGATCTTTCAAACATTTCCTTATTTCGCTTGAATCGGGATCTCTAGTGTCAGTGGAGCAGCCATTCATGCAATCTCTCTGCACATTTAGCGTATGATTTTTGTAGAAAATGTAGGTACTAGTGGCTATGTGAGACACCTAGTGATTTGGTCTTTGCATAGCTTAAAACTAAAAAACTCTCGTAAAATTTCATGTATATCAATTGAGAAATGCAACCTTTTACCAGGTGGTAGGATTTTTCTGCAAAGTTCGTCTAGGTAGGTACTACCATTTAGCCAGTTATTCTACCGCCAAGCAGTAGTGCGCAAGCACTGCTATGCTCCGGTTTGAAGGGCACTTTAGCTAGTGCATGACCTGATCTCACGGTCTAGTAATCTTATTACTAGATTGTGCTGATGTCTCATGACGTGCGTAGTGCAGTGTCACGCGAAACTTTGTACTTTAGAGTTTTGGGTGACAGTGCAAATGACAGAGCAGCGTTTCGCTTAGCATCAGGTAAACGGTTTGCTCATCACGTCATTCCATAGCATAAAAAAACCTGTAGAGTGGAATAGGCGGAAATCCACTGGAAGTATGTCATGAAACATGTCAATATGCCATATGAAATCATTTGTGCCAAAGCTGAAACGGAGATGCTTCGCACTCGCTCGGTCCATAATACATACAAGAGATTATATGAGTGGGTATGTTTATGTTATGGTCGCTTCCTTCCTAACAAACACGTATACAAATTGAAATTGTTTCATTAATAGATACTTAAAACACCTATATAAAAATACGAGCTTCTGCCCGCAGCTTCGCCCGCGGCGTGGCCTATGGGAAAATAATTCAACCACCCATTTCACCCTCTTAAGGGTAAAATTTCGAAAAATCCTTTCTTAACGTACGCCTACGTCATAACATCTATCTGCATGCTAAATTTCAGCCCGATCCGTCCAGTGTTTTGGGCTGTGCGTTGATAGATAACTATGTCAGTTTGAGTTATATATATTTAAAGATTTTACAATTATTTTTTTAGATCTACTGTTAAACATCATTCAATACATAAAAATTTACGAGTTACAAATTAATATAGAGCGATACTGCGGTGTCAAATACATGTTGGAATTCCGTATTCCTTTATTTTACATTGCTCATACAATCGTCTCAAAAATATTACATATGATGGAATAGTTTTGAAATGTACTTATACTAAAACTCTAAAACTTTACTGTGACTTTTACTGCGAAGCTTTTAAAATATGTAATTATTTTATACAACTACAAGGCCTAAGGTATAATTAATGTAATTTAAATAAATCACTCGTTAATTTTCCATAAATTTTATTGTATTTAGTATAGTATAGAATTAGAGTTAGCTTAGCACGGTTAGTCTTAAACCTAAATATCACAGAGTTCTTGGATTTCCGTTACCTCTAAAAATATAATAAGATAACCGAGTATTTTTAGCAAAGTGTCATTCACCTTTGAATCTTCGGTTGTCGCCAAACACGTAAAAATAAAGACGACCCACTTCAGTTTTGTGGGTTAGTAATAACAAATATTTTTTTAGTATCCACTGCTGTAATGTTTGCGTTAGCTTGCCTATTGTTTTTCTATGGGCATTTGCGAGTGCGTATTTACTGCTAATAAAAAATGTCGCACCTAATAAAAAGTACGCGTTAAGTACTTAATAATTTTACTAAACTATTTGTGGGATACACTATAAGCACTAACAGACAATAAGCACTTTGTAAATCTATATGCTTAGTACAATAACTTAACTTTAAGTAACTTATAACTAAATAACTAAATTTTGACTTGTAAAAGTGCAAAAAATAGCCTATTTGCAATATATATAACTCAAAAATGACTGACTGACTGACATAGTGATAGACGGGATCGGGCTAAAATTTGGCATGCAGGTAGATGTTATGACGTAGGCATGCGCTATGAAAGGATTTTTTGAAATCCCACCCTTAAGAGGGTGAAATGGGTGGTTGAATTATTTTCCCATAGGCCACGCCGCGGGCAAAGCTGCGGGCAGAAGCTCGTTTGCAATAAAATCTTTTGACTTTGACTGTGTTTCACAATTTTACTTTCATGGTTGTTTGGTTATCTAACCGTGTACATGGTACATGTAATGTGCCGAAATATTGGAAACAAAGAATTGATTCCATTCAAGGTAAAGATCACGTAAGTACTATTAAAAACGTCATTTGTCGGATAAATAAATAGAAGAACAATTTAACAAATATAATCCAATCAAAAACTTTTTTGACGGTTTATACAGAAGCCAAGAAAACGGTCAAACACAAGAAGTAGTCCTCAATAATATTTAAGAAAGTTAATCATAACCATTTATATAAAACTCATTACTTTTATGTCCCAGTTCTGAGTGGTAGGCGTAATTAGCCTTGATAATATTTTATACAGCGAGCCCTGGATGTGTGGGCGACGGGTTCTCGTTATTCCGGGAGTTGCAGGGTTGAAGGCGTAATTGTGGGAAGTCGATTTGGTCGACAAAAATTGGATATGTTGGTGGTGGACTACGTTATTTCGGTAGAGGTCTTGCCTACGCATTTTGCGGCAGTTTGTGGTATAGTAGTATACACTATTAAAAGCGTATTCATGAATATTAAAGACGAAATAAATTAATGTTGTAAAACAGCTAGTACTAACGCCACTACTAACGGGCATATATGTAAATTGTACAAATTTATAGCACAATTATAATCATGAAAGCCAATTATGAAACACAGTAACGTGTTAAAGGATAGAGGGACTGTTTATTCCCAAAATACCATGTTTGATAACTGGCCAAATACCGCTAATATCTACATCAAATGTTTGACAAAAGAAATAAAACCGTTTTAATAAACAATAATAAATAAAATAATACTTACGTAAAAAAACGAGTGTGCTTTAGATCATACGACTGAAGTAAAACTTCTTTAGTTTAGCTCCTTCTATCAGCCGGTATAATTTTGTTTTTGCTTTGTTTAATGTATTCACATAACAGCTGCCATCTTGACAATTTTAAATTGTCATTTTACAGGACATACTAACACAATACAAATTTTTTACTTTGTTATGTTGACAATGGAGATCTAAATGAACCAACTTTAACTTCCGTTCGCCTCACGTTTACCAGCGTACTCAGAAGTGCGAAGTTTTATGTAAAAAAGTATTTTTTTCGGCCGTACTTGCTTGGCCATTATTTTAAATGCATGCCGTTCTTTTTTATTTTTTGCACCGCGGCGGGTATCATTTGTTAGCGAAATTATGCCATCTGAGACCAGCTTAGAGTAGATCTCGGAGTACACTACTGAGACGGAAAGGAGAGCTTTCGTAGTGTTTGCGAATAATCTTAGCTGGCCACTTTAGCTGTAGTTAATTAGCCGCGACCGAGTTGAAGAGTCTTCACTCATCACATCGATTTCCGTTGGACCCACAGCGGAAGGGATTTGCTAAGTGCTAGATGTTACTGACACAAAAAATAGAATGCTTGACGGAATTCGCGTTGGCGGATTTTTTCACTCGTTTGTATTTCGTTTCACATCAGTCTATCGTTGCCAGCAGACAGCCGGACGGTAGTGATGTGTGTTGTGACAATGACTGACACATTGAATGCTAGTTGTTTCCGACCAACCAACCTTTTTATAAGTATGTTTAGTTTTATTTCTATTGTTTTTCTATTTTTAAATTGGTTTTGTGAGATTGAGTTGTGATTTTTGTTTTTTAATCATAATAAGAATACGACTACTACGACTATAGTGAAAGAGTGCGTTCTAGTTTGGTTTTAATAAATATGTATTTCTTTTAATGGTGATCTTTACTGTTTTACGCGTGCTCGATTTCCACTGGACCTGCTCATCCTCAACAGTAGTATTTAAATTTAATGCATATTTTCAAACCTTTAGCATATTTCTACCCCCTATGTTTGCGTTTTTCATATAGGTACTATTATTATTTTTATTATTTTTTATATTTTCCATAGCATGGGTTTAGAGCCTAGTGTGGGATCCAGGTGTTTCAATCTCCGCCATTATGTAATTTTGCCTTTTGTCACATAAATGTTTTATCATTTCATTTCAATTAAACTACTACCAATAGCTAATTGAAAAAAAACTTAAGTAGGTATATTTAGCCACGTTGACAGTCCAAATGCTCCAGTTCATATTACCAGTAGTGTATCCAATATGGCAGCATTGCCCTCTTGAATTGTAACGTTGAACCAAATAAGTGCCAGTAATGCTAGTTCGTTGAGTCAAATAAGTGCCAGAATTTTGACCACGCTTTGCATCGACCAGGCGCTCAGAACTTTGGAAAACGCGATGAGCTCCCGGACATCATCTAAAATCCTGACGTTTAGTCCGTTATTTACCTATAGTTCTTAAATGAGAATCAAAAGTTATTAGGCCTTGCATGTGACTGATGTTTGGCCTTAATACAACATTCATTGGAACCATTATGTCTTTAGCGTTGTAATCTAACTGTACGTTGTACCCAGATTACGAAGAGGCACAAAAGAGATGCATATAAACCATTATCTAGAGACATTCATTGATTTTTATTGTCCCGCCTTAACAGTTAATCTTTTTGTTGCCTACAATTGGCGTCTGTTAAGCGATTTATCAACGTCATTTAAAGTGTCCGACCAGTAATGGTCTTAATATTAAAGAAATAACGACTTGCGTAATAATAAAGATGGTAGGTATGATTAAAATGTTTTGTAAGTTTGAATTTAATGGTTCTTAAAAGTGCTTAAATAAATTAAAAGGCTTGTTGATGGAAATATAAGTAATTGTGCATGTACGAGCCATGTACATTATTACTTAAGTAGGTGTAATTATTTAGCTAAGTAAGCGGTATCGGGCGCCGAGCGCAACTATTTATGTAACATTTTATATTTTTAAGTTAGTTGACATTAAACAGTCGCTCCGACAACATCGTTTCACTTTTTAACATAATAACATTTAATTAACAACATTAACACCAACATAGGGTGTATCTCTACACAACAAGAGCTGCACCCTAACATTCCTTCGAGCCCTAACATTCCTTCGGACCCTAACATTCCTTCGGACCCTAACATTCTTACGAGCCTTAAACTACGAGCCAACCAGGAATTACAGTCCACAAACATTTCGAAGAAAACATTTTCTGTGTACGTTTTGTTTCGTGGTGCGTGACGGCGGCTCACCAGTACAATTGAGAAGGCGCACATACCAAAGTTACAACCTACGATCACGGACGAGCACAGAACCAACAAATATAGCAGATCAGCGTGAGTGTTAAGTGACCTTCAATACTCACCATGGAAGCAAAGCTGAAAAGACAACAAATAATTTCCGAAGCCGTTCGGAAGATTTTAACCAACTTCAAGAAGGATGCTGCAAGCCGCAAGACTAGTGACTACATCACTAAGCGGTTAGAAGCGCTTGAAGATTTATGGACGGAATTAGACCACAACAACGTTATTCTGTCAGCCTCTGAAAACCAAACAAATGATTATTTTACCACTAAAGCCCACGACCAGGTGAAAACAGAAGTACAGTCAACACGAGAGTTGTTACGTAACTGTGCAACTACGAGCACCATAGAGAGAGGATCAACATCCAAGTCTGATGAACTCATCAGCCAACAAGGTACCAACTTTAGAGCCTTCATGAGAATTGTCAGAAACATCAAGATTGCCGAAGTCAAAGAGAAGTGGGAAATCGAAGACAAGCTTCACACGTTACAGTCACGCTGGAAGGTCATCGATGATTTACATTGGCAAATAGACCATTTACTCATCGGCACCAACTTGGATTACGAAAATGAGTACACAAACCACGAGTCCATTTTCGAAACAATGAAACAAGAGCTCAACTCTAAATTGGGCTCTACCACACACCGGTACCAGGCAGTTCCTCAGATTGAAATACCTACATTTTCTGGAAGCTATACACAGTGGCCAACATTTATGGATTTATACTCAGAAGCGATCCACAACAATGCCCTGTTGTCAAAAACTCAGAAAATGCAACATCTCAAGGGCAAACTGCGGGGCGAAGCGGAACGCCTCGTCCAGCATTTGACCGTTTCGGCTGAAAACTATGACACCTGCTGGGAGATACTGACTCATAGATACAACAACATACAATTACTCTTCACGAAACAAATTCAAGTATTTATGGGTCAGCCGCCTATACAACATCAAACAGCTTTTGAAGTGAAGCGGCTGCATGATACAAGTCTGGAAACAATTCACGCCATACACAACCTTGGAATTGATACATCAACCTGGGATCCCATCTTAGTTCACATCCTAACAGGAAAGTTGGACCCGGAAACATATGCTGCGTACATGGATATGCGGAAGGCTCCACGAGAATTACCATCATTCGACGAACTCATTGGGTTCCTGGATAGCAAATTTACTGCATTAGAACCTGTCAACAAGAAAAACAAGACAACGAGTGTCCCTAGACGCCCAATTGCACCAACAAATGAGCGTCATCCTAAACCTATCGAACACTGGAGATACAGATCAACACCGAAAACATATTTTGCGCAATCAGAAAGGAATTGTCCCTTATGTAAATTGGGTCACATTCTAATTCACTGCAAAACATTTCTCAACATGACACCGGACACGAAAATGAATACGCTAAAGGAATTGCGCATATGCCAGAATTGCATGTTTTCACACAATGGAAAAGCATGCATATCGAATAAAACATGCAAAATTTGCAGTAACCAACATCATACAACGTTACATGAGCTAGTCGGCGGTGATCAACAAAGAATATCAAATGAATTTACAACACATAACAACATGAAGCCATTTAAAAGGAATACCGCGGAATTGACTCAGCGAAAAGTCAATCACGCCGCCGGTAATCTGAACGAAGTTTTACTTGCCACAGTGCAAGTAAAAGTAAAGGCCAGGGATGGAACATTCATACAGTTAAGATGCCTACTAGATCAAGGATCTCAAATTAACTTAATAACAGAGTCAGCTGCACAACTATTAGGACTACAAAGGCGAAAACAACACGCGACAGTCTCCGGGGTAGGAATAACTGCCAAACAATGCAACGGCACTGTGCATCTGGTGTGTGAATCACTTTATGGTGATTACACGTTTTCAATAGAAGCGTTAGTCAATAAAATGAAAAGAGGCTTTAGAAACAGGCGCCGGGTGAAGCCGGAGTCCGAAGGAGTGAAGAAAGGAACAGTCCATATGGATAACACAGCGGTAGCAGACATCGACAGCGTGGAACTTCACTCGTACCGCAACACGGCGGACACGGCGAGCTCTCCGATACCGGGCCGCAGTGTTTAGTTTTAATTTAGTTTTTCTTGTTTTTAAATCGGGAGCATGTACGAGCCATGTACATTATTACTTAAGTAGGTGTAATTATTTAGCTAAGTAAGCGGTATCGGGCGCCGAGCGCAACTATTTATGTAACATTTTATATTTTTAAGTTAGTTGACATTAAACAGTCGCTCCGACAACATCGTTTCACTTTTTAACATAATAACATTTAATTAACAACATTAACACCAACATAGGGTGTATCTCTACACAACAAGAGCTACCCTAACAGTGCACTTTATAGTCATCATGATGATGAATGAAAACGCATTTATTGATGTTATTTCAACTTTAGCCACTAGTATACTGCACGGGGTTATTCCCACAGTACTCGAAGAAATGGTTTCAAAATACTCCACAAAAAAAACACCAAAATAATAAGTAATAATTTTGGTTTAAATCTGCTCCACGGCATAAATTGAATAAGCCATACATTTATTCTCAATTAACTTCACGCAATTTTTATTTCATTTATAATTATTGTTCTTATGTTTCATTCTACTCCAAAAAACCGTACGGCACTTAGCATACCGGTAATAATTTATAAGTCTTTAGTATTCTCAAAATCATTGACTTTGACTGGCCTGATAGCTCAGTTGGTAGCTCTGCCTTTCGAACTATAGGTTATGAGTTCGATTCCCACCCAAGACAAACATTTGTGTGCTGAACATAGGTGTTTGTTGTGTCTGGGTGTTACGAGTGTATTGTATTTGTAGACAAGAACGGTTTGTGGGTAGATAGGTTGCAACCTATATAACTATAGGCCTTCAGCATGTCCACACCGCGCCGTGTCTGGAACAAGAATGCTCCGCAGTACACCGAGCGATCCCTTTATATAGCCAGACAGGTAGGGGCGCCATGACAGTTGCCGGTGCTGCCACTGTAATAAATTTAATGCCACCACAGGGTAAATTACGGTGCTCGATCGCTGTGCATAGAGTTTATAACTGGACGTAGCCGCCGTCACGGCCATACTGACGTGCGTACGTCCTCGTACGCTTAGCTTCCCTTTGTACCTGGTGAGGGACATAAGTATCAATGTTATTGCTCGTTCATCCTGACAATTAAATTGAGTTAAACTTGGAGTCAAAGTCAAAAGATCATGTTTCAATTTCATTAGTCAAAAGCATTTTAACCTGCCAGTCATCGTCAGGGTTAACCCTGGTCTCCTCTCCACAAAGGCCATTTACAAAGAGTTGTAATTGAAGGGTTAACCCTTCAGGACCATCAGTATCCATTCATTTACAAAAAGTGGACTGGATGGTGCTAGACCGGATAGATATCCCTTTAGCAACCAAAAATCAACAAACTAATACCTTATCCCTTCATTTATAAAAATGGACCGGATAGTGCTAGACCGGATAGATATCCCTTTAGCAACCAAAAATCATCATTTACCTTATCCCTTCATTTATTAAAAATGGACCGGATAGTGCTAGACCGGATAGATATCCCTTTAGCATTCAGACACATTTTTCTTGTCATAATTTTTACATTCTCTTTTATTCTCGAAAAAAACGAATCGTTACTTTTTTTTCATTTTTTTTTTCACTGGTTTGGGTTAACCCTGCAACTAAATTTGATATTAGTGTCACCCGCCGTCACGTCATCATTCACATCACGTCTCGTCACGTTTCGCGTTGCTTGAAGAGTGATGTAGAAATGGGCAATCCCACTTCTGATGTGGGCAGGAAACGGGTTCTGCGTAAATAGGTTGCAACCTATATAACTATAGGCCTTCAGCATGTCCACACCGCGCCGTGTCTGAAACAAGAATGCTCCGCAGTACACCGAGCGATCCCTTTATATAGCCAGACAGGTAGGGGCGCCATGACAGTTGCCGGTGCTGCCACTGTAATAAGTTTAATGCCACCACAGGGTAAATTACGGTGCTCGATCGCTGTGCATAGAGTTTATAACTGGACGTAGCCGCCGTCATATTCTATGTACTTATTTACAAACAAAAAAAATCTAAGTATTCCATCAGTTATCTGGTTGCCATAGTAAAAGCTTTTTTTAGTTTGGGGCTAGACGGCGCTGTTCACAATATATACATTTATATATTAGGTCTTTACCTATGAAATTGCCGTTTTGTTTGAAAAAAGTTAAAGTATTTTTTTTTCGAAGTTATTTATTTCTTTTATTCAAAGTCATCACCCCTGCAATCAATGCATCTTTGCCAACGCTGTGGCAGTTTATGGATGCCCTTCTTGAAAAAATCAGCAGGACGGGAGACAACAAACTCTTCAAAGGCGTTTTGTACTGCCTCTCTGGAATTGAATTTTTTTCCCGCTAAAAAGCTGTCCAAATTTTGGAAAAAGTAATAGTCGGTAGGCGCAAGATCTGGTGAGTATGGCGGATGAGGGAGAGCTTCCAAACCCAACTCATGCAGCTTAGAGACGGTCTGTTGTGCAGTAAGGGGTCGCGCGTTGTCGTGAAGTAGCAGTGGAGACGACCGATTGACCAAAGCTGGTTGCAGACGTGCGAGTTTCACCATCATTGTGGTCAGTTTTTCAATGTACACATCTGCAGTAATGCTCTCGCCGTTTTGTAAAAAGCTATGATGAATCACACCAGCACTAGACCACCAAACTGTGACCATCACCTTTCTAGGGGTCATTTTTCGTTTTGCACATTGCTTTGGTACCGAAACAAGATCTAACCAACTTGCTGAGCGCTTTCGATTGTCAAAAAGAATCCATTTTTCGTCGCACGTAACAATTCGGCTCAAAATTCCTTCATTTTTGTGCCTGTTAAGCAGCGCAAGGCAAGTCTCGACGCGTACGTTGCGCTGGCGATCGTTAAGTTCGTGGGGCACTCATCTATCAAGCTTTTTTATCTTGCCAATCTGTCGCAAATGGACCAATATTGTTTTGATGCTAACATCAAAAGCTGCTGCCAGCTCAGCTGTAGATTGAGATTCATCAGCTTCCACAATCGCCTTTAATTCATCATTGTTGACCAAAGTTTCCGGACGACCACGAGGTTCATTTATCAAGTCAAAATTCCCAGAACGGAACCGAGCAAACCAATAACGGGTGGTACGTTCGTTTGTACAGTTCTCTCCGTAAACGTCGTTGATGTTACGTGTCGTTTGTGCCGCGTTGGTGCCACGACGGAACTCATATTCCATAATTACACGAAATTTCAAAGTATCCATTATGAGGAAAAATGTTGAAATGTAATGAAAATACAACGCTAATCAATAAACAAAAGACTTATATTGTAAATAGAATGTCATATTTTTAAAACAAAATTAATTTGAATTTAGAATTCATAGCCAATCAAAACTTTTTTTTGTTTGAAAAAGTCTGTACTGCAAAACGGCAATTTCATAGGTAAAGACCTATTATAAAAAATCCATTCGTTAACTTGAAATGAGCTGATAATCTTCAATTGGTTAAACAGATTTTTAGGAAACAGTCACCTTTCAAACAAAAAAAAGAAGTATCTAAATATTGTTTCAAAAATAAATCGTCATCATCAGCCTGCCAATGCACTGCTAAATAAAGGTATCTTCTATTGAGCGTCACTTAGCGGTTACTTTTGCATGCAACACCTGCCCGTAGCTATGACCAAATCGTCAGTCTGCGTACTAAATAATTAAAGCAAATAAATATTATATTCCATTGAGGTTAAACTTCGGTTTCGTTTAATATCGCAAGCTATTTCCACCCTTATCTACTAAATATCCAATCGGTTTCCAGTGGTGATAAGTAATTTATTCCGGAAACTTCGCAATAAAGCTCGTTGGAAACGTTCGCGTAGTATCTGGCCAATAAATTATCAATTAGGATTAATTTCCGGAAAGCGGTTACGTCCCAAGCGGACGACAAATTTGTAAGATTACCGGCCTAATAAGCATTGCTATATTATTTCTTAAATAGAAGATTGAGGCGATACCAAAAATATCTATAAAAAACTTAGTAAATATAATTTTTACTATATTATAGACAACACTTTATACTGGTGTACTTAATTACGCGACACATAAAATATTAAAAAAGGATCGCATCGCATAAAATTAGGTTCTGGGCTGTTCAAATTTACTCGTGTTTATATTTTACCAAAAAAACCTATTTCAAAAATTCTACTAACATGATATTATGTAAATATGCTTACAAAATGATACCTATTACACCGTCCAGGCTACAAGGCGAAACTTGTCCTTTTCCTTGATGGCATATTTGCGGACGGCAATGGCCGGGAAAAAATTGAATACCTTATGCAAAATCTCCACAACATCATTGTCTAGGAATACAAAATTAAGTTTGTGATCGTACAGCATGTTAGTTGTTTTTTCGGTGGATATTTGTGGACTACATCCAAAAATATTTCAGCCTCATATTTTTGACATATTTTCTGCTGTGTTCGACGCTTGAGTATTTTATTCGAGAAAATCACTGTTTTTTCTGTTTATATTGATGTCAAACTTGCTCATACTTATTCTCATGTTTATTTGTTACATGTTTACACCCCATCGTCGCCGCCCGAAACACATTTTGAGCGACCCGGATGATCCTATAGCAGCTGTAGTATCGGCTGCACTAGGATCACCGGCCCAGTCTAGCCCTTCTGGCTCAGGTACCGCTTTCGGCACCGGTATAGGATACCAGCGTAATACAATCAGACAAGGACCCCGCCGGCGAGGTCGACGTACCCCCCCGTAGGCTAGCTAAAACGGTCGCGGCTTTTAGTAGGGCTTTTAACTCTTCCAGTGGACGTAGTCTTCTCGATCCTCTTATCCCGGCAACGGCTCAAGTCGAGGCTTGCGCCCCAGGGGTGCCTTTGAGCTAGTTGCCTTCCCCTTTTGACGACTGGGTGCCTTAAGCGCCTGCCGTCCACCCGGTGACGCTGTAAAGGTCGATAGAGACCTAGAGCAAAAGCTCGTTAAAAAAAACTGTATACTATGGTTAGTTTAGTTAGCTATATAATAAAATGTATTATATTTTTAACTTTAGATAAAGCTAGTTACAGAGGCAGTCTCATATTATGCAGTACTAGAACGGTTCCGCGGTTTCACGCGCAGTTTACTCAGTTTCCTACGTGAGCTCTAGATTTTCCAGAATAAAAATCTTATGTTGATCCCGGTGATACAAGCAACCCTTGAGCGAAATTTTATCCGAATCTGCCGCCTCAGAGTGAAGGCATCACAAACAAACACTTTTCACTTTTTTACATAACTAGCTTCTGCTAGCGGCTTCGCCCGCGTGGCCTATAGGAAACGAAGAAGATTTAAAAAAATAGATAATTCAACCACCCATTTCACCCTCTTATGGATGGAATTTCGAAAAACCCTTTCTCAGTGGATACGTACACTTTATAAAGAACACACCCTCAAAATTTCAAGTCTCTAGGACCAGCAGTTTAGGCTGTGCGTGGATATATAAGTCAATCAGTCAGTTAGGACTTTGAATCTCATATGTATAGATTATATTCGTTAGGATCTACGCTGATTCTTGTCAGTAAAACATATATTAAAAGATGACCCAGACACTGTAACCTCTTGATAATGGCCGTTTTTATATTACGTTATCTGGTTTCGTGTGTGGCACGATAGAACATTGCGTTAATACTTACACTATCCATTACCGATTAGTATACAGCCAACATTGCCAACATCATGTAAATAATCAGTTTGGGTCAAGAGGTACAATAATAATTTATTTTCTTGTACATTGTAACCCTAAATACACTAAAATTGGGTCAAAGGTACAGAGAATAATTTATTTTCTTGAACACAGTAACCCCAAATACACCAGTAGTCAAATATGAGACATTGTATTTTGGCCTTATTAGTAAGCTCAAAATCACGGACCGTTCTGTGTTTTCTAGAAAAATAAGAAAGAAAGAAGAAAAAAAAGAGAAAAAGAAAAGAAGAGAAGAAGAGAAAAGCTTAAGAGCTACCGGTCACCTTACTTCTTTCCTCCTCTCCTATGAGCTAAGGCTCATTGCTCCTAGAATTGACATCCGATGGTAAAGAAAGGTTTTCGAGTGGCGACCACGAACTAGAAGACGCAGCGTAAGCTAGCCCCCAGTAAGTGGACTGATAGTCTGGTCAAACCACAGGAAGCCTATGGATGTAGGAGGCAAGCAGCCACTCAAAGTGGCGCTCTGGGGGGGGGGGGGGGAAGTTGGAAGGGAAGAAGGAATTTACTAGGTGGTAGGTTTTTTCTGCAAAGTCTTTGCCAGTTATTCTGCCGCCAAGCAGTAGTGTGCAAGCACTACTGTGTTCCGGTTGAAGGGCACTATAGCTAGCGAAATTACTGGGCAAATGAGACTTTGTGATCTGATCTCACTGTCGAGTAATCTTATTACCAGACTGTGCTGATGTCTCAAGATGATGTGCGCAGTGCTGTGTCGCGCGAAACTTTATATTTTAGAGTTCCAAGTTTCACTGTTCTGTTATGGGCGGCCGTGTCGCTTAACATCAGGTGAACGTTTAGCACGTCACATCATTCACTTATATAAAAAAAGTCTATAATTAGCATCTTCAGGATGTAGTAAAATATTAAATTAAAAAAAAAAAACAGTCAAAGTGTGAACCTCCTCTTTTTGTGTAGTCGGTAAAAAAAAAAACTATAGACGTATTGCTCGTGCCTACCACTTCTAAAAAAAGTTTGTGCTAATTTCTTCCGTCCCGGTTTGCCGGACGGACTCACAGACAGACGTACTATTATTGGTTTCGATTCGCTATCGAGCTTCCACTTTGGTATTTTAATGGTCATTAAAATTTTATTGTTGGCAAGTTTTTGTGGGTTGTCGCAAATTAGAAACGGCACGAGTTTGCGAGTTTCGATTAATTAAACGAACGAATAAATTAATAATAAGTATTAATAGATAGTCTATAAAAATTTTAGAGAGAGATTTAAGAAAGAGAAATTTTAACCAAGCCACGGTAATCGAGTTTTATAAAACTAAAATTACTTTTACGTGTGTTTAATTATGATTTTTACATAATTTAAGACCGGTTTAAAAATTAAAAACGCTTACTTATTACTTATCACTCCAAAAAACAAAACTACAAAAGCCCTCTAATAGTCAAAATTAAAATTTTTCATGAAATACGAAATACCTGGCTAAAAACGCTGAATAGTGGTTCGCTCATTTATCAAATCATTCATAAATCAAAATTTGATAATAAGACCTTTTAAGTTACAATTACAATGAATGTAAATCATTGACCTCTTTTGTACTGTATTCAAATTACTACTAAAATGTATGAAAAAATAACTGTTTTAGTATTTTTTTAATTGGGCTGTATTTAAAATTTTTGTAATCATGTCTTAAAAAATTGATCTCTATTTACCAACACTTAAAGATCTACAAAGCTATATAATTAAACGAGCTTCTGCCCGCAGCTTCGCCCGCGGCGTGTCCTATAGGAAAATAATTCAACAACCCATTTCACCCTCTTAAGGGTGGAATTTCGAAAAAAATTTTATTCTTTCTTATCGGATGCCTACGTCATAACTACCTGCATGCCAAATTTCAGCCCGATCCGTTCAGTGGTTTGTGCTGTGCGTTGATAGATCACTATCTCAGTCAGTCAGTCAGTCAATCACCTTTGAGTTATATATATTTAGATAATATAATTTACTGGAAATGTTCCCAAAACATATGTTTTCTTACAGATTAACATCTAATATTACTTCAAAATGTCACATATAAATCCGTCTGTCACCTGTTATTATAGCTCAAAGTTACGTAACATTTTCAGTCAGTCTTTGATCTGTCCAAAAATAGAACGGTCACTCTCAATATATTCCTACATCGTGTTATACTGATATCAAACTCACACATACCTACACTTTCTCCGGATGTTTTTTATTGTATTATTCTTAGTTAAGATCGTCCAAAAAGGAAAGATTCTAATTAAAACCGATTAGGAATGCAATAAAACATTGTTATATAGACAATCATTGTTAGGTAATATATGGTCTACTAAAAGTATGTTCTTATTAAAACTTTTGAATTACTAACGTCTATGAGGGTGGCAATATCATGTCTGATCACACTTAATAATAGTTAGATAAATATTTAAAATAGTACTAATGTGAAATTGTTTCTTTACGTAAAAGTTGAATCAACTTTTATAAATATTCATCCTAAAGTTAAATTTGCGACCACATTTGTCTTTATATTTCTTTCATCCCATTTATCAACGGTCGTCCGCCTACTTTCATTTATACACTTTAATGCTATGAAATCATAATTTTTTTATTATGTTACTATATGATGTGACGAGCTAGCCGCTCGCCTGATGTTAAGCAGCACGACTGCCCATATCAGTTGCAGTTACACTTGAAACTCTAAAGTAGAGTTTCGCGTAACAATGCACTGCGCACGCCATTTTGAGACATCAGCACAGTCTAGCAATAAGATTACTAGACTGTGAGATTAGGTCATAAAGTCTCATTTGTAATTTCACTAGCTACAGTGCCCTTCAAACCGGAACACAGCAGTGCTTGCGCACTAATGCTTGGCGGCAGAATAACTGGCAAAGCGGTGATACCTACCTAGACGAATTTTGCAGAAAAGTTCTACCACCTAGTAATTTAGCCATATCTAGTTTAAAGCCCTCAATTTTGACATGATATTAAATATTAACACACGTAACTGTTTATGCTGTGTAATACAAACTATTCCCTTCCTGTAGGTACGTATGTATATACACTTCAAATACAGTGTTGCTATTGTAGTTTGGAGATACTTGTTTTTCCTTTAGGTACTTCCTTTGTGTGCGAACACTGCGAGTTATACGTTCACACAAAAATAAGAAGAAAGAAGTTCATGCAAATCGAAATTTCAATATATGACACCCGTACATCATAGAGTCCTGAATTGCTTGTCTTTGTTGCCTTTTCACTTTAAAACTTGTACAGTTAAATATAATATAATAATAATAACACCCAACGATACATAGATCCTGAACCCTAACTAGGATTCCCTGTCTAGGGACCCAGGAGCTGCGAGGACCATGGTCCCACAACACACGACGTAGAACAAGCATTTGGGCTTTATTTTCTGTGCACACTTGTCCTGCCGCGGGAATCGAACCCGCCGCCTCCGAGTTATAAGCCGACCTGCTCAACCGCCACCACAGAGGCTGTCAATAGTATGTCAAAAATAGTAGATATGTCTTTAAATATTTTTTGGAATGGATCAACGGATCACATGCCACAACATGTACGGTATTCAATATTTTATGTGATAAGAGCTACTGGCACAAGTTTATTACCAGTGTTAAATCTAGTTGATTCGATTCATTAATTAAGCCAGTGTGCTGCATTTTTGAAACAATCAATCAGTTATTTCATGATCGGTTCGTGTTGCTAACTGTAGCTTAATTCTGAGGTACAAAGTCTGATATCATAAAAGTTACAGCTGTGCCCGCCGTATAACCTAATGTCGTCGTAAGGCTAAGGCGTGCCGAAGACAAATAGGTCTTTTTGCACATAATCAGAATGATTACTATAGCTGCAAATTAGCTGCCTGGAGAAGAGGGTGCTCATTATGAAGAGATTAACGCCATCAAAGTCATAGACGTCATGATGAGGAAATTCCTTCGAAACTTAATTAAAGATAAGCCCACCAAAATTCATATATACTATTAATAGACTAATATTATAAAGGCGAAAGTTTGTACGTGTGTATGTGTATGTGTGTATGATTGTTACTCCTTCAAGCTCAAACGGCTGAATGGATTTGGATGAAGTTCAGTACCAAGATAGCTTATGCATTGAATTAACATATAGGCTACATTTTATCCCGGAAAAGTGAAATATTCCCGTGGGATGAGCAAATAATTAAAATACTTTCTATCCACGTATGAAACTGCGGGGCGCAACTAGTAAATAATATTTTCGGTGAAATTTACCCATTCAAGTACATAATGATCGTAACTTTGCCTAACACATGTCCAGCTTCGTTGTGAGCGCTACAAATTTTATTTGGATTGTCATTGGCTACAAGCATATTCGTAGAAGATACATTTTTAATCTTCTTATTATTTATACTTTTTATCCGTGGGTGAAACCGTGGGGCGCAACCGTGGGGCGCAACTAGTTAATAGATAATGCTAAGCATGAAAGTGTATCTAATTGTTTTTATAATAATTTAATCGACAAATCAAGATGATTATAAAATCAATGAAACACATAAAACAATTTTACAAGTTACAAAATTCACAAAACGGTAATTCATAATGTAAAAAGCTAGTTTCCGAGGTTTCTCTCTCTTTTATTCTTCACAAGAGTGTCTATCTTAAGAGGTTATATTTAAGTTCGGTTTTGTAAGTCAAATAACTTAAATATTTATTTCTGTATGGGTACTTTTTGTTTGCGTTGTCTTAAATTCCACCCTATTAATTACAAAATCACTGATTGTAATAGGTACATCAAACTACATACAATGAAAATTATAGAAAATTTCATTGAAAATTAACTTAGAGTAGTATTTTTTTTTCATGTAATATGGTAAGCGGACCCGTGACGACACCGAATCGGCCCTAATGGAAGATCAGTGCTGATCGTACAACTAGCATTATGCTGAGTTGCCAGTTCGTGGCAACTATCTATTATATTTGTTACTAGTACTTAGAATAGTTTATTAATTTATTTGTTACCATGAATTAAAAAAAAAATCTCTCTTTCTTTAGTAGTAGAAAATCTTTAAGGCATGTAAATTGCCCGTTCCGTAATCACAATAAATCGTCTTCCAAAAAAAAAATTTGGTTAGAAGTCGTACTAATTACCGCCAAGTTGCTCACGCTCTCTTGCGTGCTAATTTGCTGTGCCAAAAATACAACAAAAAATATTTACACAAAATAAAAAAGAAAAGTAAAAATTGTTAATTAAAATTTTACGGTCAAGTTACAAAGAGTGAGTGAATGAGATAATTGTTCTAAAACAAATCCTATTTTTACGTTTTTTACAAATGTTAAAACGCGCAGAATGATTCATTATTTTAAGCTCCCGTAAAACAACTGAATTTTACTGCCAAAATTCTTCTTAAAACAAATAGGCACCTAATAGCAAATACTTTAAACTAAAGTTCATTATTTCGGGGGTTTCAAGAACAAATGGACTTAATTTATTGTCTTCAAGCTCATTAAGAAATACAAGGGAACAACTTTGTTTACGATTAGGATTCTTAGTTGTTTTTAACTTTTATTGTTCTGAAGTTTGCGTTAAGAATAGCTGTAATTCAAGAATATAAATTATTATAAGAAAATATTAATTAAATTATAATTATTATATAGGAGGTCACGTGTATATAAAATGAAATTTAGCTTTATAATTGTAAAGATTAATTTTGAAATAACAAATGGTAATGGATTCCCGCAGCATTAGGTAGATAACATAATGCGTATAACTATAGGTAAGAAATCTAAACGGTTTAGCCACTAAAGGTTGTAAATTATTCTCATTTCACCAGACATACCAATAGAATATTTTTTATTAGTTTTTTATGTTGACAATGGCGATCTACATGAACCAACTTTAACTTCCATTCGCCTCGTATTCACCAGCTTATTTCCCAAGTCAAGCGGGCGTAAGCCTTTTTCTTTAAAAAAATCAGATGTCAATGAACTTTAACACAGCATAATAAATATACTTTTTATTGTAAGTAGGAACTCGGTTTCAGGGCGATGTTGGAAAGTTTTCCCACATTTTGTTCGTAATTAAATGAACACTGCTGTGTTCAACAGTAGCTAGGCCGTATATTGTCCATTACTGTAGGTAATGTGGCTCGTTCATTGCGGTTTGATAGGGCATTAAAGTTCACACCTACTGACAATAAAAAGTATTTTTTATACCGATCAAGCCCTCAACATGGGACAGGCGGTGGATTAGGCATCAAAAGTGGTGAGTAGGCATAATTTTATATATTATTTTTGTTTTATATTGCACTAGCTTCTGCCTGCGGCTTCGCCCACGTGGCCTATAGGAAAATAATTCATTCACCAATTTCACCCTCTTAGAGGTGGAATTTCGAAAAACCCTTACCGATGCCTACACTTTACAAAGAACGCACCCTCCAAATTTCAAGTCTCTAGGAGACTGGTCCTAGATACCATTACTAGAGAAATTTGTGTCATAATGTTGGTATGTCCGGTAAAATGACAATTTAGGCTGGGCGTTGATATATGTCAGTTATTCAGTCAGGACTTTGAATTTTATATGTGTATTTAGATATAGATTTTCAATATAACCAAAACTTGAATAAGTTTTACTGCAGTCGTGTGGTCTAAAGCACACTCGTTTTTTCGCAACATCATCACCTTTATAAGCCCATAGTAAACTGACAATCGATTCTATTACCTATAAAAATACTGCTTGTATATAGAAGTAAGGAAACTTAACTTTTTTATCTAAATATACATAACTCAAAAGTGACTGACTGACTGATATAGTGATCTATCTACGCACAGCCCAAATCACTGGACGGATCGGGCTGAAATTTGGTATGCAGGTAGATGTTATGACGTGACATCCGTTAAGAAAAGGCTTTTTGAAATTCCACCCTTAAGAAGGTGAAATGGGTGGTTGAATTATTTTCGCATAGGCCACGCCGCGGGCGAAGCTGCGGGCAGAAGCTCGTTATATTATAATACCTATGTTTTTTTTTTGTAACAAAACCTACGTCTCACGCATGATTTTATTGAAAGGTTTTTACGAGCCATCGGTTACTGGCGAGAATGTTACGACCGGGTAGAAATTGATCACTTTCTCGTAATGACGTGTCAGGGTCAATAGTTGCTGAATTATCGACAAGGTCGCGCTATAAACTAAATATGATTCGATATTGTTAGGTGATTGGTCATTAGGAGAAGAATGAAATATAGGAACGCCCCTATAGAGGCACTTCTAGATGTTTTTTGTAGTTGAAATAGAGATGGGGTAGGATTACATTATTAAGGGCTTCTTTTCTGAGTTCACGAACAATATAGACCACGAAAAAAAATGTGTGAATTAGAGATGATGAGCTAATCTTTCGCCTCATATTAAACGACACGGCTGCCCATATCAGTTGTAGTGTTAATCGGTACTCTAGACTAGAGTATAGTTTCGCGTGACACTGCACTGCGTACGTCATCCTGACATACCAGCACAGTCTAATAATAAGATTACTAGACTGTCAGATTAGGTCATTAAGTTTCATTTGCCCAGTAATTTCACTAGCCACAGAATAACGGCAAAGCGATGATACCTTACCTAGACAAACTTTGCAGAAAAGTTCTAATACCTATAATTATGTTATAATTTTTAAACGACTTGATGTATTTATTTTTTAAATAATGTTTTTAGTTGTACATTTTTATTGATTTTTATGTACACCTTTATACGATTTACGTCTTCCACATAGTTTGTAATCAGACCACTGTCATTGTAGGTAACATTTTTATAAGAAAGTGTTTTTATCTTAGTTCATATACTCAAAAACAAATTCAGTTGATTAAGTACTTGCTACAGAAAGTGATCAAAGGAACATCAACGAAAACTTATCGTGAACAAACATGTCCTGCGAAAATATTTTCGGTTATTTCTTTATCCCAGTAGCGATCGGTCGCAAGGTAAAAATGGTAGAACCGAAAATAAACCTACATGCGGTGAGTTCCCTCGTACATATTTGATTGGTACTTTAAATAAACAAGGTGGATATTTTTATAACTCATAAATTATATTTATTTATTTGGGGGCTTACAGCTATCATAAAAAATAACTAAATAATGACATAAAATTGAAGAGTCAATTAAAAGCCTCCACAATTAATTAATAAATTGATGTATTATTAAGTAATGATATTTCACGCAGATCTGTGTCAAATCAAAGTCTAAGTCATACTTATAGTAAAGTAGTGGCGACTTTACTGGAAGCTTCTATGGAGTTTTGAAAATTACACCAAAAGAAACGTTTCATCATCATTATACCACTTTCCCATACTCATGCTTGTAACAAATAAAACGCCACCAATTTTGTGCACTAACACTGAAAATAACACAAGTTTTGGAAAATAATACAATGCGCTGAAGCGATCTCTCTCGTTTTTCCGCCATAAACAGTTGGCATTATTAGTGTGTTAAGGTAACATTTCAAAGTATTTTAATTATGAACCTTGCGTATAACTTGTCCTTAAAATTGGCACTTTATACGTTTAATATAAAAAAGCTTTGTTGTTTATCTGGGTGTTGTGGGACCATGGTCCTCATAATTTCTGGTTTCCTAGATTCCTAGGGTTTTTAATTAGAGTCACTGGACCCTAGATACTGATCTATGTATGTGATCGTTGGGCGTTATTATTATTATTATTAATTAGATACAGAAAGTGGCGAATATTGTTATGATGATAAGAACCGCGGGATATTTAAAAGTTTTGTTTATAATCATGTAAATCAAATTAATCGCAATTGAAAAGGATTACGGGAAAACAGCTCTTGCGACATGTATTTTATTGGTAATATACAATACAATACAATACAATATATACATATAAATTCTACAAATGAGTCAAACGTTTTTATATGGGTCTCCTTGTATTTGCTTTTAATTTACCGTTTTAATTTCACTTCAAAGAAGTGATTGAAAAGAGCTTTTTAAACATTCAAATTTACGATGTTCGTTTGGACATTTTGATTTTAAAACTGATTAATGTTAATGACGCTACAAAAATCATGAAGCTATTGTAAACAGAAATTTCTTAGTCATGTCCTTACTGGACGATCCACTGGTGTAGACATGGCTAATTACTACTTCCATTCCTCAGAAATAGGACGCTTAAAATAATTAAAGTTCTAAGCAAATATTACAAAGTTCTTAATTTAATGTTTAAATATAAAAGTTCATAATAATAGGTTTGAAATAGATAAAGAAACTCCTTTTTTTGCTAGCCAATGAATACTTTGATGAATGTGGATAAAATAATATGTATTAACTTCTTCAGAGAAAAGTTCTCGAAAATATTATAAGCGTAGTGAGAGTTCATATTGAAATTTAGTTATTAAATATCGTGAATCTTTAATAACTAAATTTCAATATGAACATCTTAACATTCGTGTCAGGATCATGAAACTTTCGCTGCAAAAACTTTCAACATTAAATCATGTCTATTTATGGTTGTATAACTAATATGTCTTTTAAAAATTTCACCATAATAAAGAACCGCAACGTGACCGTTAACACAATTTTTTCGGATATAGTATCGTTGTAAAAATAGTTATTCAAACACTACTACTACTATCTTGTATATAGAATATATAGAACACTATTCCAAGCCTATTAACTCTTTGGCTTCCACGCGTACCCTAGTTTCCAAGTATTTACGATTAGGTAAATACACCGCTCACAAGAACTGAAACTAATGAAGTAAAACTGATCCGCTTTGAACTGTACGTAACTCGACCGATAGCGCTGCAAAGCTATTTGCTTTGACCTATCGACATAAATTTAGCTTTCACGTAAAACATGGTTCACTGTATTTTGTAAGGCATAAAGTTCAAATATCGACTTTGTTGAAATCAACTGCTTCTTATATGACAACTTCTGGAAATGATTTATGAGAGTGGTTTGTTATATTTGGCACGTCAGTTACAATAATTAATGAAAACTATAACAAAAAAATAAAGCCTTACCTACGTAACTATTGTCAAATGTCATCTAAGAATAGTTTTGTTAAAATATATTCTCATACCAGTTGCGCCCCGCGGTTTTACCCGCGGATATAAAGTATTCTAATTATTTGCTTATCCCACGGGAAAATTTCACTGTTCCGGGATAAAATGTAGCCTATATGTAAATCCAGTGTATAAGCAATCTTGGTACCGAATTTCATTAAAATCTATTTAGCCGTTTGAGCGTGAAGGAGTAGTAACATACACACAACACACATACAAACTTTCGCCTTTATAATATTAGTGGTTTTTTACATTTGGCACGTCAGTTAATATAATTAGTGAAAACTTATCGACACTTAAGAAATATAACATAAAAAATAAAGCATTACCTACGTCACTATTGACGAATGTCATCCAAGAATAGTTTTGTTAAAATATATTCTCATATTATAATCTTGTAGTGTAGCTTTAGTTTCTCAAAAAAAATGAAACCAATACATATTTATATTTTGTTTTAAATTATATTTATAATACAAAGTGACACTATCTGGAAGTGCCTGTACCCTGTAACACAGTTTATACTAGTACAGAGACACGGAATCATTACTTAAGTTAAATTAAACTAGTTGTATTAATTAATTATGGAAAATATGTTTAATTATAAGTTATTCTACTTAAGAAATCATGCAACCCAAAGCTATAAAAAATAAATAATTTTGATTTGATATAAAAACATCGTTTAAGGATTAAAAAAAAAAATTCTAGTATAAGATTAGTATAATAATTTCATTCATCACTATTGTCAAATATAAATATAAGTATAGTAATAATTTCATCATTACACTATTGTCAAAGGTCAAATATAATAATTATAATTTAATATACAATTTGAGAAACATCTTGGTAACAATGTTAACAATAATTAGATGACTTACTTGGTACAGAAAAAAAAATGGTACTCAATATTCTCAGTACTTAGAAAAGAGCGTTAATTCATTTTCATAAAGTCATTAAGCTTGTAAAATGATTTCTTGACCATAAAACGTTTTTTTAATGGGATTTATTAAAGCGCTTCATTACAGTAGATAGTTTTCAATCATATATAATTCTCATATGAAATGGCAGCAGGTCAGTACATGATGATCATGTCATTATAATCAGTTTATACTAGTCCATTGTCTTTAGCACTTCTTCCACTTGCTGCTAGCTACCTTGCGTGTGCTATCGCTCACTGCAGCACGAAATCTGCAGAAGATAATCAAATGGACATAGCCGCACTAGTATAGCCGCATATGATAATAATAATAATAATAACGATATGTGTGGACATCTCACACAGCGCCATCTAGCCCCAAACTAAGCAAAACTTGTATTACTGGAACCAGATAACTGATACAATACTTAGATACTTATTGTTTGTAAATACATACATAGAATACAATATGATGCTCGTCGACACTATAATATGTAGCAGCAAACGCTGCTTGATTATAGTTTTTTTTGTGGCGTGGGTAATATTAATGGGTTTCATATGAAGTGAAAACACATAGAATGCCTCTCCCATATTGTATATTTCTTGCTTCTTATACACATTGCATTATATTACATTTTTTTTTCCAATACAGAGTCAACTAACAAGTGTGATATGTCTTGACGTTTCTGCCGATCAACGAGAATTGACTGCTTTTTCGACCTTTTCGCCGCGCCTCAACTTCCCCCTCCAAGCTCAATTGCACCGAACCGGAACCATCCGTGATTGGCTGATGGTACCAACCAATCATAGCCCTTCCGGCAGTGCTGCAAACAAAAACACTATTTTTTAGTCACAGGTTAGTCAAAATAACCATCTTACCTGTCTATAAAACTAGTCAAAAGACCCGTTTTATCTGTGCAATACTATTTTTACATTCTACCAAAGTCAAAAACACCTCTTAATTTTTAACATTAAGGAATTAATTGATAAATTTCACGACACATAGTGGTGTTGCATTACACTGTGCTACCTAAAAACTTGATCAAAGTAACACTCAGTAGCGGTACGATTTGTCGATGTTGCCATCATACCGTAAATCATGCCTGAATGAAGACCAATTATTTTTTTCAAAGAAAAACATCAGTTTATTTTGCGTGTTCGTTAAATTATCGTCGATTTAACATTCTCGTGTTGTCCAAAATGGCTAGGACTTGAAATATATTGCTTTCAATGAAAATTCTCCGAAATCATGATCTGTATTTGACAGGGTATGTAATTTAGATGTTTACGTCTATCTAATATAGCAATCGCCTTTGTGTCTTAGAAGCTTAATTAAATATAGGAAAGCTCATAACTGTACCTTACTTTTATATAGCCATGTGACGGAATCCAAGTAAGTACATACTATTAATAATTGTCCACTATATAGAAGTATGAAAGGTTTCCCCGCTAGGTTATTTGACTGCTATATTTTTATTGCATAAATAAATAATATACTTCAAAAATAGACAGACGTGAAAACAAAAATGTAATACCTAAAAAAATTAGAAAGTTACAGGCATTTTAATATATATGAACGAGCTTCTGCCCGCAGCTTCTCCCGCGGCGTGGCCTATGGGAAAATAATTCAACCACCCATTTCACCCTCTTAAGGGTGAAATTTCGAAAAATCCTTTCTTAGCGGATGTCTACGTCATAACATCTACCTGCATGCAAAATTTCAGCCCGATCCGTCCAGTGGTTTGGGCTGTGCGTTGATAGATCATTATATTAGTCACCTCATTACTAAGCTGTATCTCTATGCCTAGACATACATCTTTGGCATGTGACGTCACAAGCTATGCCTTCATAGTAGATGTAAGGTAGCTCCACACGATCTCTGTTTTGCGAGAACGGGACAGGCGAATGAAAGTTTAAAAGCGTACTACTCCGTGTTTTTTTATATATTAAGGAATGACGTGACGAGCTAGCCGTTCGCCTGATGTTAAACGACACGGCTGCCCATATCAGCTGCAGTGTCACTCGGAACTCTAAAGTATAGAGTTTCGCGTGACACTGCACTGCGCACATCAACCTGAGACATCAGCACAATCTAGTAATAAGATTACTAAACTACTATTTACCGGTTTTACTATTTTTTTTCAATTATTACATTCATTTTTATGAAAATAATATTTATTTGTTCATTTACAATAGTAGTCAAATAACCTGAACAAGAAAGAGACAACGACTGATCACTTAAGCATATTATTATTATGAAGGGTTAAAGATGAGAGATTTATATTTTACTAGTTGCGCCCCGCGGTTTTACTCGCGGATAAAAAGCATCCGGTGTTAATCCAGGCTATAAACTATCTGTTCCAATTTTCATCCAAATCCATTCAGTAGTTTTTGCGTGAAAGAGTAACAAACATACATCCATACATCCGTTAGTTGGATATCGCCACTATCACATCCATAAGGGATCAAGTGGCAGTCTTTTATGTCTCTAAATAATCCGAAGGTAGTGTAGGTATAAGAATAGATTATAACTCGACAAAACAGCGGCAGATTTTTTTTGATATGTGAATATAATATTGTTTTTACTACTTTATAAACTGTTTTGATAATCTTTTTTATTGTATTTTTATGTCGACTGGCCAACGGTGTTTGCCCTTGAGCTACTTAGTACATTCGAAAACAGAATCACTTCTTACCAAAACACGTTTCTAAAAGCGATAGTCTGCTATGTCTGAATCATCACTTGTAAGTCCTTAATATTATTCACAGATTACTATACAATGCTTAAACAGTATGAGAACTATAGTGGAATTGAATAGGGGATCGAAAATTTCGATATCTGTTCGAAACGGAATAGTGGGTGCTGTACATTTTACAATCTCCTGGGGGACTGGGCTAGGGGATTCAGATGTATTCGGGAAATATTCACTCAGCACTCAAATGAAAATATGCCACGCCCTGTCGCTCTTTCTCTCTCTTCTTTTTCCGTCTTTTTTGTACAATTGTTAGTCTAATGGATATAATTTTTATGCCTATCGAATAATTTTATAATTACATTGTAATGGCTAATGATGACTAATGATCAATGACATGCATTATCGATCAATCTATTTATAGGCAACCAGATTCATTGTTATTTATTTATTTATTTCTGGAAATTTCACAAAGGGCCACCTTGCCGCAAACTCAGCAAAGCTTGTACTATGGAACCAGATAATTAATATAATACTTATGTGTATACTTTTTGTTTCTAAATATGTATATAAAATACAATAGAACACACAGATACATACCAAATATTTATGTTCATCACACAAATGTTTGTCCTGGGTGGGAATTATAATAATAATAACGCCCAACGATCACAAGAACATAAAAAGAAACGAACGGTGAGAAGGGAACGATGGGTGGGAATCGAACCCATAACCTACTACTCAGCAAGCAGGATTACTATCAACTGAGCTATTGGGCCAAACAGTGTAGGCCGGTTAGACACAATTATGTAAAGACAAAGTTCGCTAGTATGCGGGAGTGCAAACCGACTTTGAGTGTGCTTTGACTATCCATCCATACTGTCTAGTTCTATATTGTATCAATAACGTTGTTTGGATGTATTACAAAGAAGATGCTGGAGTAAAAAATGCGAATAAATCTTGTTACCCCATATTCGAAATACACAATGTGTGTAGGTGGAAAAGAGGAGTGGTTACACTGAAAGCGTGGTTTAGTAGAAAATAATTATTTATATCTTTTTAAAACAATAAATGATAACAATCTCCAACGATCACATACATAGATCCTGGAACCCAACTAGGATTCCCTGTATCTATGGAACCACGAACTACGAGAATCATCATCATGGCCCTCTCCCAGACTCAGAACATGTATTAGCGCTTTTTTTCTATGCACAAATACTTTTCTTGTCGCGGGAATTGAACCCGACGCCGTCCTGCTAAACCACCACACCACAGAGGCTGTCAATGTCTACGTGACTTTCCCAATTTGAAAAACGAATCAATGACTGGTGTTTTACATTTAAGTTGCTACGAAAAAAGTCTTTCTAATTGCAAGTTTAGTACACCAGTTACTAACCATAAAATTATGGAATAATATATTATAGCGTTATTTATTTCCGTGCAAGGTTGTCTGGAAGAGATCGCTCTGAGCGATAAAACCACCCATTGTTACACTTTGGTTAAGTATGTTCACTTTTTTTAATTATTTAAGATGTGTGTCTCTATTTCCCTTGGTCACCGCATTACGCGTGAACGGATAAAACATTTTCGCAAATTCTTTTTTTGTTGTATTTATTATTGTCAGGAGAAGATTCTATGAAAGAAAAAAACTAAGAAAGTTAGAAATTTTTTACCACGCGGGTGAAACCGAGGGGTGCAGCTAGTTATAAATAAGAAGAACGATGCAACTCAACGAAGTGAACAAGGAATAAGAAAAATGCAGTGAAAAAAAAATGAATATTTATTACTAAAAAAGTCAAAGTTGATGTGGTTACGCGTAAGGATTGAATTAAGATTAGCAAAAATATTCTAGCTCTGTGGGATTAAAGTAGAAGCTATTCGATTAAAAACTGATCGTAAACAATTACTTCATTTCTCGATAGCCTTTGTGGTGTGGTGGTTGAGCAGGTCAGTTCATATCCCGGAGGCCGCACGTTCGATTCCGATATCTTGTCCTTATTAATAAACACGAACTAGCTTTAGACTAGTAACACTATCTTCGTCTCTTTCGATCCAGCTAAATATTCCAGTAGCAAAAAAAGGACAAAAGCTGAAGTAACTAATCCTAGACTAATATCCGTTAATTAATAAGGCTGCCTGAGTCCTAATTAGGGTTCAGTATTTATGTATGTGGTTTTTCGGCGTTATATTATTATTAATTTTTAAACTCAGACGCTTGCAATTGGGTTTTTGGTTTATCATTCAACATGTTAACGAGTGTTCTAACTTCACAGAAAATATAAAAGCCGATGCAAGAAATAAATATGAATAAAAATGTCGACAAGTCATTATTAACCCAATAAAAGATTAGGATCGGAGCACACTACAATCCTTAGGCTACGTTTGCGAAGTGAAACGTTATTATAAACTTTATTAGATTACGAGCTTCTGCCCGTAGCTTCGCCCGCGGCATGGCCTATGGGAAAATAGTTCAACCACCAATTTTACCCTCTTAAGGGTGGAATTTCGAAAAATCCTTTCTTAGCGGATGCCTACGTCATAACATCTACCTGCATGCCAAATTTCAGTCCGATCCATCTAGTGGTTTGGGCTGTGCATTGATAGATCACTATGTCAGTCAGTCAATCAGTCAGTCACCTTTGAGTTATATATACATTTAGAAAAAAGAGTCGCCCCGCGGTTTCATCTTCTGTTGACTCGTTTTCTTACAAAAGCCTTTTATTTTCCGGGAAAACTGTCTCTAAAATTGATTTTGGGGAAAAAAAATCAAAATAGATTCAAATCAAAATTACAGAAGTTTTGGACCATTATATACTTTATAATTTATTTGAGAGCCTTTGTGGTGAGGTGATTGAGCAGGTCGGTTCATAGCCCAGAGGTGGTGGGTTCGATTCCCACGGCAGCATAAGTATTTGTGCACAAAATACAACAGAAGAACGCACAAAAGAATGAAAACGCAAATACTTGTTCTGAGTCTGGCTGTTGTGGGACCATAGTCCTCGTAGTTCCTGGGTCCCTAGACACAGGGAATCCTAATTCGGGTCCAGGACCTATGTACGTGATCGTTGAGCGTTTATTATTACTATTACTATTATTATTATTACTTAAGATATTTTCAGAAATCAGCATTAAAATTATGTTGAGCGTAAACAATTTACTGCTTTGTATAGCACCGCCTTTATTTTACCATTATTAATTTAAATGTGTACTTATGCTCTCAATCAAAAGAGAAGTGATCCAAAAAATTTATTATATTTCGTTTTATTCAATTTACAAGTTTCGTGACAGTTGTGTCCCATATGTTTTGTTGTTTTGATGTAGCATCGTAATGTGTCCCATTAATATGTTTACGTCTTTTCATGTGTTATAAATGTCAGTGTTAGTGTGCTGTATTGATGTATTGTTTTACTATTGACTGGCTGGATAGCTCAGTTGGTAGTAGCTCTGCCATTTGAACTGGAGGTTGCGGTTTCTTGCAACCTTGCTCGTGGAAACTACATTACAGTTCCGAGTGGTACTGCTTAACATCAGGTGAACCACTAGCTCGTCACGTCATTTATTAATATTTAAAAAAAATAGTGAGGGAGAGTTGCTGGCTAAGCTCTCTGTAACTTTATTGTGGTCAAAAAGTCAACAAGTATGAAAAATTGTCTTAATTTGTTTTACTTATACATATTTGTATAACATTGTACATATTATCATAATTGAAGGCAGAACATTTTTTTTAATGTTAAGGAATGCCATGACGAGTTAACCGTTTGCCTGATGTCAAGCAACACGCCTGTCCACATCAGTGGTAGGTTCAATCGGAACTCTAAATGATAAAGTCCCGCGTAACTCACTGAGCACGTCATCCTGAGACATCAGCCCAATCTAGTAATAAGATTACTAGACTGTGAGATCAGGACATAAGGTCTCATTTGCCCGGTAATTTCACTAGCTACAGTGCCCTTCAGACCGGAACAGAGTAGTACTTGCGCACTACTGCTTGGAGGCAGAATAACTGGCAAAGACCTACCTAGACGAGCGAACCTACCTAGCAAACCTACCTAGACGAACTTTGCAGTCCTACCACCAACTATTTCTCATAAATTTAAACAATTAAACATTTAAAATACACCGTTAAACTTTTTCTTCCTACGTGATAAGTTTCTTTTGTAATCAAGAAGTTTATTATTTTTCTTTTTTGTTTTTAATAAGCATTTGCACACCACTTGCCGATAAAAACAGCGTAAATCAAGTTCCATGATCGCTTAGTAAACCAATACAGAAATTTCTCTCCGAAAATACACTTATAACACATATATTAAGTGTATTTTTACCTATTGTCGCAGTGTTCTCTTTTGTAATTCACTGGAAAACGTGAACGTATCTACGAAAAATGTTGAATTCCCTGCAAATGAAAAGAGCAAGCATTTACACCATTTATTCGAGGATCTTAATAAAAGAAAAATGTTTTCTATCTGAAGCTGTCTCAAATCGGGTATCGCATGAAAATGTTACAATTTTCCTATCAGATTCAGATAGGTATTATAGGGAATGTAGCGTATCAAAGATTGCTTTTCCAGTTTTATTGTGTGCTGTGATTTTTAGTTTTTTTCTTTATATATGTTAGTTTTAATATTTTTTTCCCGAACATTGTAGTCATTTTACACAACGGTATCTAGCCCCACATTAAGTACTGATACAATACTAAAATACTTTTTGTATGAAAATAAACACATAGAATAGACTATATAACAATCTTACAGCCTCTGTGGTGTGGTGGTTGAGCAGGTCGGCTCATAACCCGGAGATAGCGGGTTCGATTCCCGCGGCAGGACAAGTATTTGTGCACAGAAAAAAAAAGTGCAAATACTTGTTCTGAGTCTGGGTGTTGTGGGACCATGGTCCTCGTATTTCCTGGGTCCCTAGACACAGGGAATCCTAGTTAGGGTCCAGGATCTATGTATGTGATCGTTGGGCGTTATTATTATTATTATTATTATCTTACACCGAAAAAATATCGACATAAATCATACAAATGTTTGTCTTGGATCGAATTTGAACCCAAATTTACAGTTCAAAGGCAAAGGCAGGGTTTTTATAAGCTATATCAGGCTGACTGAGCTAGATGGCTGAACTAAACTTACTTAGTTAAGTATTAGTTATGAGCTTGCAAACTTCTCATTTAGTTAGCTACATTTAAAATCCTCGCATGTTCTGGTAAATCATCACCATATGGGTTTTTAAAGATTTTGTGTTAACTTTATAACAGGCATTGTACAATTATTATCTCAAATCACGTAAGTGGGTCAAAAACTCCATCAATTTTGGGTGAGTTTAAAATTCAATTAGTATTCTACCATAGTGATTCAAGATGTGACATTGAGATAAGAAGAAGTATGGTCAAACGCTATTAAAATTTTACTTAATTATAACGATTTAACAAGCATTGCAAACAATCATTGGCGTATGTCCTTCAATTCATTTAATCGGTGTGTTTATACTAAAAATTTAAGCCGGTAAACTACTTGATAATTTGATTATAATAAAAAGAATGTTGATTTAAACCAATTTTGTAAACTGTTCCATTAGCTCTCTGTGTATGTATGTATAAATATCTTCTATTAAAATGTCATAAATTTGATTGTAAGCACAATATCACATCTCAGATGTTTTACAGAATAAGATTAATATAGAATATCTTTTTATATCTAATTTTATTGTTTTACTTGTTGTGCCCCGCGGTTTCACCCGCGGTTAAAAAGTATTTTAATTTTTTGCTCATCCCACGGGAACATTTCACTTTTCCAGGATAAATGTAGCCTATATGTTAATCCAGTGTATAAGCCATCTTGGTACCGAATTTCATCCAAATCCATTCAGCCGTTTGAGCGTGAAAGAGTAACAAACATACACACATACACACAAACACACATACAAACTTTCGCCTTTATAATATTATTGTGATTGTTTGTTGTTCATAATAATGCGTACAAACGAAACCCTAAAAACTTTGTAACTCGTGCCAATCAAAAACTTAGTTGTATCTGCTTAAGTGAAAGTTGAATTTCAAGATAACTACAGACATCCAAGTGTTAACAAGTGCGTGAAACTTTTACTTACTTTTACTTTTTAGCTAACTAAAGAGAACAAAGTTTTTCGGTAATCACCAATGGTATTACAAAAATATTAAAAACTATTTGCGCCTCGCAGCTATGCCTCCATGGAAAATAATTGATTGACTGAGGCGCGATGATTATCTGTATTGTGTTAGTGTGGGTGATTTTTGTTAGGTCTATGTGATTTACCTTAACTGTAGTTAATAACAGTATAAATATAATAATTGTTTCAATTTGTTTACAATCAATTTATTTGTAAACTCCTTTCTTAATCAGAATACTCTCGCGATTTAAATAAAATGACTGCACTTTAATGGTTAACTCTATTATATATTATATTTGAAGACAATCATAATAATAATAATAATGGGCATCTCACACAGCGCCATCTAGACCCAAACTAAGCAAAGCTATTGGATGGGAACCAGATAACTGATACAATACTTACTTTACTTTTTGTTTGTAAATACATACATAGAATACAATATAACACCCAGACACAGAACAAACACCTATGTTAATCACACAAATGTTTGTCCTAGGTGGGAATCGAATCCACAACCCACAGTTCAGAAGGCAGGGTCACTACCAACTGAGCTATCGGGCCAGTCAAAAAATTACATCGAAAACTGTTACAATATATATTATATTTGTAATTATCTTCAGAGATAGTTAAGTATTTTAATCTGAATATAGGTACTTCACCTGTTAAACCACAAATCACCTGTTGAATGGACGCGGACTTATAAATATTTCGACCGACCGATTTAGCTCTTAGAATTGGCAAGTTGAAATGGCAATGGGCTGGTCTCATCGCTCGTAGAACTGACAATGGGGAAGAAAGGTCCTCGATTGGTGACCATGGATTGGAAGACGCAGCGTAGGCCCAGTCCCTAATAGGTAGACGATCGAACCGAGCCGATGTATGCAAGACGCAAGTACAAGTAGGCGCTCAAAGTGGCGCCACATAAATGCTTTTAAAAAATGAGTAGTATAATCAATAAATGCTTAAGAAAACTAAAAATAAAGGGTGAATATCTATGAAATTATTTTTAAAAAAAGCTGATATTTGGTAAATCTGATATATTCAACATTTCTCTGTGATTTAAAGAATTACGTAAAGAAAATAAAATTAAATGCTTATCGGTTTATGAAAAGAGTAGATTATTTTATGCTACTAAATTAAGTTGAGTACGTTTTGTACTAACATTCAACAGTATTTCTGTCCAACCAAAATTATTACATTATCAGGTGACGTGGTATTTATGTATTGCCAAGCACATCGTATTAAGATTGAAGACCCTGGTATATACGCACTTCTGTCATAGATAATATAATAATTATAGAATACTCCGCAATACAAGAAGGTTACATCCTCAATTCTTAAGTATACCTCTACAAGTCAGTTACAACTTTTCATATCACAAATATAAAATGATGTGAAGTAAACCAAATCATACACTGAAACATTGTACGATTAATAATCTTTCTAAATAATCTGTTATCTGTTCGAACCGCTCCATTTGAGTAATGTTCAGGAAACATGATATTAATTTTATCTGGACTTTCTGGACTGATTTACGAATAAACAGATGCTGATAAATCTCTTACAATGGAGTAACTTTGGATTGGAATAAATCAGCAAACGTTGTGCAAATAATGCTACCAAGCATTGGTTTATCCATCCAATGATATAATATACATTGCCCATACGTATGCCGATGTATGTATGAAAGTAATTACTTAATCTTATCCATCGTTGCTGCCCAAGGCACGTCTTGAGAAACCCAGACGATCCTAGCGCAGCCAGCACTACGGCTGCTACAGGATCATCAGAATAGTCTAGCCATTCTGACTGACGCTTTCGGCACTGGTATAGGATACCGCCGGCGAGGTCAACTTAGTCCTAGGTTAGCTAGAATGCTCGCATCTTTTTGTAGAGTTTACTCTTCCAGTAGATGTAGTCTTCTCGATCCTTTTATCCCGACTACGGCCCAATTCGAGGCTTGCACCCCAGGGGCGCTCTTGAGCTGGTTGCCTGCCATTGCCTGCCTTGACGGCTTAAGTAAGAAATTACATTTATTAATATTTTCAAAGCGTATTGAGGAGTGTGGAGGAATCTAACAATGAAACAGCTCTGGACAGACTAGTGGGAATATATTAAAAAAATATTCTTGAAGACAGTAATCGGATGTATTTCAGAATTATTATTGTTATAATTAATTCACCACATAATCAAATGTGTGGACATCTCACACAACACCATCTAGCCCCAAACTAAGCAAAGCTTGTACTATGGAAGACCAGATAACTGATATAATACTTAGATACTTTTTGTTTGTAAATACATACATAGAATACAATATAACACCCAGACACAGAACAAACACCTACTCGTATGTTCATCACACAAATATTTGTCCTGGGTGGGAATCGAATCCACAACCTACAGTCCAGAAGCGTTACTACCAACTGAGCTATCGGCCCAGTCATAATTTGTAACAATTATTCAACTATTCGCTGTTAAATTGAAAGAGTTCCCAGTTGCGTCCTAATTTTACTCGCATGTTTAAGTTGAGCTGATAAAAATTCCAGATTTATTATAATTATTTTATTATATTATAATTTTACATTATTATAATTATTTTATTACGTTATATTTTTACAGTAATTGTATGAATTAGTACTATATTTGGTATTTTAAAATAGAATTAAAACATTTTAAAGCAACTGAAACTTACATAAACCTTTTATATTACCTCATAAGCACTCTACAATAAAATAACGCCGTTGAAGTTTAAAGTCAATTTTCTCGAAACTATCAATTTGACAGTTAAACACTTTTTAATCTCAACCCTTCAATTGTAACAAAACTATTCACTGTTAAATTGAAAGAGTTCCCAGTTGTGTCCTAATTTTACTCGCATGTTTGAGTTGAGTCGATCAACATTCCAGACAGAGTGGTTTCTGCCTGTTTTGGAATTTCCAATATGTATCGTATTTGCTTCTTATTCTAGTAGAACGTTTAATTGAAAAGCTTGCGGTTTGTTTGAAAATACAGTAAATACTGTTGAAATAGGTAAAAGGCCGGCCTTCGGTTCGGCCTCCACAATGTTGTTTGTGTTTTGGAAAACGCCAACTGCCAAGATATTAACCGGTGCAAATCATTGACAACAAAGAAAATACCTTGAGCGTGTCACCTCAAATGAAAATATTTTCTGCTTCAAATTAGTATAAACAATCATAATCACAGATGAGAAATAACCAGGATTTTAATACTTTGCAGACCTATATATGACTCTCTCGAAAGGTAGGTACAAAGACCCTCTTCTGAAATGAGCCTGACCTCGATCAAGATATTTATTTAGTTGCTGCTTCAACACAAATATCGTATTTTAACTATGACTTGTCAACCATCATTATAATTAACACCTTCAACAATACAATACAATACAAAAATTATTTATTGTACACCAGACAAAAAAACAGATACAGATGCTGAAACTGAAAGCTATGGTACAATGGGCGGATTTATTGATAAAAGCGATCTTTTCCAGTCAACCTTTGGATGGAAAGAATTATTGGAGTGATAGAGGTAGGTAGTGTAAACAAATCAAGTAAAATTGAGATAAATGAAAATTAAGAAATATAAATAAAGATTACAGATACGTATAATAAAAAATCAATGTCCAACTTCCTCAACGTCTGTTAAAGACTATTTATACAGCTTAATGACAATATTTGACTACTATTAAAAATGAACAAGTAAATATTATTTTCATAAAGTAGGTTAAAAATGAATGTAATCATTGTAAAAATTAGTAAAATCGGTAAACTAATCACGGAGTAGTACGCTTTTAAAGTTTCATCGCCTGTCCCTTTCTCGCAAAACAGAGATCGTGTTGAGCTTCCTCACAGCTACTATGAAGGCATGGCTTGTGACGTCACATGCCAAAGAGATTGTATGTAGAGCTACCACAGCTTAGTGATGAGTTACTGTGAGTACTGGTAACTGACGTCACTGCGTGTTTGAGTTGTCTCTTTCTATTTCTGTATTTTAAAATGCCTGTAACTTAGTCATTTTTTGAGATATTCAAGTTTTGTTTTCACAGTTATCTATTTTTTGAGGTATATTATTTATGTATGTAATAAAAATATAGTAGTCAAATAGCCTATTTGAATTTAAAAATATAGTATAATTCAGTGAATGTGGTGCAATGGACGGAGTTTGCTTACAAACGAAGATTGTACATAAAGTTTCATGATTTAACAGCTTTATTGCCTCTAAAATTTAAAACTCAAATCGCACAAAATACTGAACAATTTTCCCAGCTGACAACAGACGTAAAATTTGCTTTGGGCCCTTCTTGGAAAATCTGTAAGATATTTGATATAAATAGGCTTACAAAGGTCCGAGGGTACATACAAGGTTATAAAGATGTTCAATAAGCTTCCGTGACAAGGCTTATACGATGTTCAAAGGCTTAATATAAGAGAGCTACTGGACTACGGCGAAGTCGTCTTTATTATTAACTAATATTTATTACACTACCACTATTACTAGGTGGTAGGACTTTTCTGCAAAGTTCGTCTAGGTAGGTACCACCGCTTTGCCAGTTATTCTGCCGCCAAGCAGTAGGTGCGCAAGCACTACTGTGTTGCGGTTTGAAGGGCACTGTAGCTAGTGAAATTACTGGGCAAATGAGACTTTATGACCTGATCTCACAGTCTAGTAATCTTGTTACTAGATTGTGTTGATGTTTCAGGATGACGTGCGCAGTGCAGTGTCACGCGAAACTCTATACTTTAGAGTTCCGAGTGACACTGCAACTGATATGGGCAGCCGTGTCGCTTAACATCAGGCGAACGGTTAGGTCGTCGCGTCATCACCTAACATAAAAAAAAAACTCTATCTAGGTATACATATAAAATTCAAAGTCCTGACTGACTTATATATCAACGCACAGCCTAAACCGCTGATCTTAGAGACTTGAAATTTGGAGTGTGTGTTCTCTGTAAAGGGCAAGTATTCACTAAGAAAAGGTTTTTCGAAATTCCGCCCCTAAAAGGGTAAAAAGGGTGATTGTATTCAATTTATATCAATGAATAAAATTTCGTCTTCTTTTCCTATAGGCCACGCGGGCGAAGTCGCGGGTAGGAGCTAGTTAGTGCATATTTCTCGTGTTATATACTTTAGTTCTGCCGTCCGAACTTTAAGTTGTGGGTTTGATTCTTACCGAGGACAAATATTTGTGTGATGAACACTGGTATTTGTTCTGTGTCTGAGTGTTATTTTGTATTGTATGGTATGTATTTACAAACAAGAATTCTCTAAGTATTGTATCAGTTATCTGGTTCCCATAGTACAAGCTTTGCTTGGTTTAGGGTTATATGGCGTTGTGTAATATCCGCGTTATATTTATTATTATTATTTATTAAATTACTACTGCTAGGTAGATACAAACATAGACCTAGAATTTTTTTGCTTTTTGCACCGCCGCTATTCACTATACTAACGTGTCTATCTCATTTGGTCCGGGGAGTGTATTTAATATCTCTATGTTCTATTTATGTTCATCAGGGATAATGTAGGATTCTAATGGTGAAACTATTTTTCAAATCGGTTCCGTAGTTACAGAGCCTATTCAATGCAAACTAACATCAAATGTTTCCTCTGTATAATATTAATTTAGACATTCTCTCCCGGTAAGGAAAGCCTGCGTCACAGCACCGGAAACCAGTATGAGCTAAAGACAATTACGCCTCGAATTCGATCTAGCATTGGTTTCAGTGTTTTAGGGCATGCAAATATCGTAATGTTTTCGTTGAATTAATAGTAGTTTTATAACAGAACGAGCATCTGCCCGCAGCTTTGCCCGCGGCGTGGCCTATGGGAAAATAATTCAATCACCCATTTCACCCTCTTAAGGGTAGAATTTCGAAAAATCCTTTCTTAGCGGATGCCTACGTCATAACATCTACCTGCATGCCAAATTTCAGCCCGATCTGTCCAGTGGTTTGTGCTGTGCGTTGATAGATCACTATGTGAGTCAGTCAATCAGTCAGTCACCTTTGATTTATATATATTTAGATATAAAAATATTGCCCTTCTTCTCAATCCTCTTATCCCGGCAAAGGTCCAAGCTGACGCTCGCATTCCAGGTGCTCTTGAGCTAGTTGCTTCCCACTTTTGACGGCTGGGCACCTTAAGCGCCTGCCCTCCCACTCGATGACGTTGTAAAGGTCGATAGAGAAATAACAGAATTAACCCGTTTTAAAAAGAATTGTGCCTATTTATTTATATTATATTATCAAAAGCCTCTGGATAGTCCAACCGCTCTATCACAGTCCCCTCAGTAGTCATCTGGAACCTGAAAATCCTCAACTACCTACTGCAACTGCAACTTAAAAGTCAAAGTCAGTCAAAATATTTATTGCAAATAGGCTACTTTAGCACTTTTACAAGTAAAAATTACTTCTATAGAAAAATATACAAATGCACCATTATACATATGTTATAGAAAACGCATCATGTCCCACCGGCAGCGTACACAGCTTCATAAATAGTTTGTATGATTTTTGATCACCTTAACGGTAAAGCAGAAACGTTTCGGAATGACACAGTTTTGTAGCACTTGCAGTAAACCGTTTATGCTTCCAGTAATGTGCGTGCTCCTCACAATTCATGAATTCATTGAAAACGGAAGCGGAATACTGATCAATTGTAAAATAAAAGAATCACGCTATATACGTACAGCAGGCGAGCGACTAGCTCGTCATGTCATTTGGTAACATAAAAAAAAGTGCCCGTTTGGTCTGGGCACTTTTTTTATGTGTCTTAACATATGGTGAAATTGATTTTCTGTGCAAGTCTCTGTTTATCGAAGGAAATGCGTGTCACTGTTCTGTCTCTGCGCTTACTAAAATAGCTTCTGAAGGACGAGCAGTAATCTATGCGCGACTAGTTATCTAATGCGCGTATTTAGATTATAAATTCTTTGATTGACATTTTAAAGCGGCCAATTTTAAAGGCCTTGTCAATTTTGCTAACAAAATATTATCATTTATTTTAATAGATTTGTTTTATTTTCTATTCCTGCCTTTAAAAGATCCACGTAAACCTAGTGAAATAGTAAAGAGAGTTAACACGTTGCAATTAGATAATTTATAGATATAAACCGGTCTTTTATCGCCTACTTTGATAATTTAGTAACTGTTAGTTCGTTATGAGACGACAATTGAAGGGTTGAGAATAAAAAAGGTTTAACTGTCAAATTGATAGTTTCGAGAAAATTGACTTTAAACTTCAACGGCTTCATTTTAATGTAGAGTGCTTATAAGGTAATAGAAAAGGTTTATGAAAGTTTCAGTTGCTTGAAATGTATTAATTCTATTTTAAAATACTAAATATAGTACTAATTCATACAATTACTGTAAAAATAAATATAATAAAATAAATATAATAATATTTTTATGCTAAGCGAACTGTATTTCTGTGTCAGATAAACCGTTTTTAGACTCAATATCTCGAAATTTAAGCCTCATTTCGGTATTTTGATGTATTATTGTAGATAATTTCACGCTGAATCCAACGATACCCATAAGTCATTTTGTGAAAAAATCAGTTAAACCCTTTTTGTTCTCACCCCTTCAATTATTACGATGAGCGAAACTTACGCAGACAACTTGAGATTAAGACGTTGTCATAACATTTAAGAATAACTTTATAGGTTTTTTTGGTGTGGCGTTCTAGTTAGCGCAGTAACGTGAAACCTAAAAAGGTTTAGTCCTCTCGTATAATGTAGCAATTTCTATCACGTTCACCCGCTTGCCAAGTGCCCTGATTACGGCAACCCCCCATTATAAACGTCCAAAGTAGTGTTTTTGGGGGGAACTATGTTCAGCAGTGGACATCTTCCGCCTGTTAAGTGATATGAGAAGATTCGTTTTTATTGTAATTTAATTAGAGATAGTAGAGATAGGATAGGGGTTTAATAATAATGCATAGAGTTTTTTCGAACGAACACATATCTATGAGATCAAAATTTAGCACTTACTCTCTGAATATCAGATATCAAACTGGTTAGAAAAGTTAGTACTGTCACGTCGCAGAAGTTATGGCATATTTTTCTGCTCTATCCGGGCGATACTATCGTATCTTGGCAGCTGTTACGAGTGGCTTTAGAACTTTCACATAACTTATTTCACTGGCCTAAGCCTAGGATACAAAACAGCCAAAGTTTTCTAAAAAGATACTTAAGAGTTTGACGTCTATCTGAAAAGGACTATAGACTTTTCTCGTTAGAATTGATCGTAAATCGTAATGGCAGTTGCGTATATTTTATTCAATGATTACCAAAGTTTGGAATAACAAATAAAATATAATAATGAGAGTGAAGGATAGTTTTTTTTTATGTTAAGGAATGATGTGACGAGCTAACCATTCGCCCGATGTTAAGTGACATGGCTGCCCATATCAGTGTTTCGCGTGATACTGCACTGCGCACGTCATCCTGAGACATCAGCAAAATCTAGTAATAAGATTACTAGACTATGAGATCAGATCATAAAGTCTCATTTGCCCAGTACTTTCACTAGCTACAGTGCCCTTCAAACTGGAACACAGCAATGCTTGTGCGCTACTGCTTGGCGGCAAAATAACTGGCAAAGTCCTACCGCATAGTTATTGTGGTGATATCAGTGTAAAGGAATTTCTCTACAATTTAAATCTGTAGAATCTATTCAGATCAGTTATTAGAAGAACAAGAATTAGCTACTTACCCCTCCAAATTGCTATCCACTTAACCCAATTCAATCAACTTTTTAAGTAAGTTCACAGAAACATTTCAGGAACGTTTGTTCACTTAAATTAGTGCCGAGTTTGGCTTAACTGACCCTACAATTTAAATTAATTCTGTATCCTGTCTAAGTACGTGGAAACCATCAAAGAACCTCTTTGATCAAACAAGAACAACATAGTCCCAAAACTGTCACTCGTCTTCAAGGTCTTTACGTAGAGGCTTTTAACCGCCTGAAAGCAGATATGGCCGGATATTATGCTTAAAATATAGGTCAGGATAAGAACGGCAGTATTGCATTTTTAGGAATTTCTAATAAAACAAAAGTTACGTTCTACGCGGCAGATGGCATACAGTTGCCTAGGGAGGTTGTATATGGATAGAAGTAACTTCATATTCGTTTTCCGTTACCCATTTATGTATATTGGATAAAATCTAGACAAAAGAATCTAAGTGATTTTTACAATAAAAAAAGTATGGAAAATTTAGATTTCCCTCTAACACTCAGTAATTAGGTGCATGTGCTGTGAAGTCTATTTGTGTACACCTAGGGACAAAACAGCATTATGTGCCGAGAAGAGCTAATTAATAGAGGTGCCTCCTTTTTTATTTACTTACGTCTTTTCGATCGTAGAAATCAATGATTCTGAGTAAGGGTTTGCTTCACGTGTTAAATTTGCTACTATCACCACACATAGCTATTTTTTTTTACTCTTACTAAATAATACTTTTGTACTCTATTTATTGATAGAGATAAATTTGTAAAGGAAAATCACGATCACGGATTTAAATCACGAACGAGATACTGTTTTCATCTGTTGTAATCTTAAATCAATATGTAATTGCCTCAAGCAGGCGATGTTGCTATAAAAATCATATTTTTTTATTGAAATAGTGTAATTTAAACGTGGAACAAATCCCTCCTTTTGTTTGAGATAATTATATTATATAATTGACTGGCCCGTTATCTCAGTTGGTAGTAACCCTGCCTTCTGAACTGCGGGTTGTGGGTTCGATTCCCACCCAGGACAAACATTTGTGTGATGAACATAGGTGTTTGTTCTGTGTCTGGGTGTTATATTGTATTATATGTATGTATTTACAAACAAAAAGTATTTAAGTATTGTATCAGTTATCTGGTTCCCATAATACGAGCTTTGCTTAGTTTGGGGCTAGATGGCGTTGTGTGAGATGTCTACACATATTATATTATTATTATATTATTATATTATTATTAATTATAGCGCCCAACGATCACATACATAGATCCTGGACCCTAACTAGGACTCCCTGTGTCTAGGGACCCAGGAACTACGAGGACCATGGTCCCACAACAACCAGACAAAAAGTATTTGCGCTATTTTGTCTGTGCAGTAATTCTTGTGCTGTCACGGGAACCGAACCCGCCACTTCCGGGTATTGAGCCGACTTGCTCAACCACCAAAACTAGGCTTTAGTATTTATAAATTTATACCTAGCACAAAACACAATAGTTCAGTTATAGTTAGGGCTGAAAAAGGTAGCAAAGGTCTATTGATAGTAAACAAAAGAAACACCGACTGTATTATTTACGACTTACAGGGCAATGACCTTACTTTTAGAAAGCCTACGATACCTTGGGGACACTTTTACAGTCCTGTTTCTAAGGCGTGATCTCTGTATGTGTGTACTCAGTAGAAGTGAGTGATTTATGAGAAACACAGGGACCGTCTTTTACCTAAAGATCTACATCTACAACCGACTCCCGGATGACGTGGTTTCGGCTCCCAGCTTGACATCCTTTAAAACAAGATTGAAACGCCGGCGTATCGAGCAAACGTTTTATAGTTTCGAAGAGTTTGTGAAATAAAGTAAATAATAATATTTATCAATTATAATATTTGTGGGCAAAACGGGTTGTGCGTAGGTTGCAACCAATATAACTATAGGCCTTCAGCATGCGCACCGGGCCGCGTCTGGAACAAGAATGATCCGTAGTACACCGAGCGGTCCCTTTGTATAGCCAGATGGGTAGGGAAGCGATGACAAATGCCAGTGCTGCCACTGTAATAAATTTAAATGCTGCCACAGGGTAAATTACGGTACTGCCCGTTGCGCATAAAGTTTATAACTGGACGTTGCCGCCGACATATTTTTAATAAACTGAACTGATATTACGATACCATTGTAAATGTTTGTTTTTATGACAAATTAATTTTATTTGTTTTTATGACAAATTAATTTTATTATTAGTTTTTTTTTTTTACTTTTGTTTTATTAGGTAATATGGATTATTTTGTGTGTTTATTGGAATAATCATTATTTGTAAAATTTATAATTTAATTTGATTTTTTTAATGTGTATTTTTACGTAGCTATATATAATGTATACAATACAACTATATTATAAGTGTAAGCATAGTTTATCAATAAGTATTTGAGTATTTGATGTTGTGAATCGGGCATAAGAATAGGACCATTCCGCAAGTTCTGTAAGAGCTAGCTTAAGGGAATATTCAGGGAATGGGCAGCAGTATTGGCCCGATAACTCAGTTGGTAGTAACCCTGCCTTCTGAGCTGTAGGTTGTGGGTTCGATTCCCACCCAGGACAGGGACAGGGAATTAAAATTAGGGGCCAGAATCTATGCTTAAAAAGCCCTGTGAGCTGTACACCAGCAGTTTTGCAAAATTTTCAGAAATTGAGTCGTCAAAAATTCTATGTGTAATTGTTTTTTTTTTATTTGTATTATATTGTAATTGTTTTAATTGTAATAAAATATATTTATAAATCAAACCTGTTCACAAAACTTCACCAGAATCGGTTGAGTAATGCAACCTGTAGAAGAGAATAGCTGGATAGCTGGGTAAGCACTTCACTCGCACTTCGCGCTTGCTCGGTCAATAAAAGAGGGTAGGTAAGACACTTTCTTGAAAGAGGTCGGCTTTAATTAGGCGCAAATTACACAATTTACCGTGCGAAATAAAAATGAGTTGTCTTGAGAAGATAGAGCACTACGATCGAAAGGCTCTTCAAATCTACATATTTCATAATATCCATAGTTTTATTGTGCTCATTATATTTACATTCGTGGAAATAATTAAAGGTACTTATAGTGGTATATAGGTTATATAGTTATATAGGTTATAGTTTTTACGACTTTTGAATCAATCTCTATGTATCCTCTTGGAAAAGATGTTAGCAATTAGTTAGGAGGTGGCGGGTTCAATTCCCGCGACAGGACAAGTATTTGTGCGCAGAAGCGCAAATACTTGCTCTGAGTCTGGGTATTGTAGGACCAGTTCTTGACACAGGGAATCCTAGTTAGGGGCCAGGATCTATGTGTGTGATCGTTAGGCGTTATTATTATTTAACTAGTTGCGCCCCGGGGTTTCACCTGCTCTTAAAAACTATTTTAGTTATTTGCTCATCCCACGGGAACGTTTCACTTTTCCGGAATAAAATGTAGCCTATATGTTAATCCAGTGTATAAGCTATCTTGGTACCGAATTTCATCCAAATCCATTCAGCCGTTTGAGCGTGAAGGAGTAACAAACATACACACACACATACAAATTTTCGCCTTTATAATATTAGTGTGATAGTGTGATGTGATGTGATTAGTGTGATATCGCACTGAATGAAATTAGCAAAGTACAGTAAAATAAAAAGAAATTTTAGTTATTATTTATTTTAAGTTCTTAGGTATAGTTTAGTTTTTTAGGTCTGGTTTAGTTTTGTATTAACGATAATTGAAATCATAATTGAAATGAAATTATCATAATGTCAATCTGCATGTATATGTATATATATGTGATCGTTAGGCGTTATTATTAATTATAGAAGCTGTAGGCCTAATAAAAAAAAAGACAAAAATAGAGTAATCGAAATGCGTTTAATATTTGAGATTCCGTTTTAATGACGTTCGTCACGACCCATTTGCAAAGATTAATTGGCCGCAGCGGACACAAACAGTTTTCCTTGTCTTGTTTATCAAAAGGTTTTTTCCATTTCCTTTGTGTGAAGACTGTGAAGTGTAATTTGAAGTATTTTGGATGAAATGAGATCCCTCGCCCATTTAAGATGACGGTTCGAGACGAATGATGTTGCTGAGCAGTTTTTTTTTGTTGAGTTGTAATGGTTTTGAGTATGTGTTTGATTACGTAGTAAGGTTGAATTGCTGAAATTTATATGCTTTATAAGTATTGGGATGAATTAGTAACTTAATTTTACATTATGAGTCAATCATTTAATAATCGCGCGAAACTCTATGTTTTAGTTCCGAGTGACACTGTTCTGTTATGGGTGGCCGTGGCGCTTAACACCAGGCGAACTACTAGCTCGTTACATCATTCACTAACATAAAAAAAACATATATTTATATAGACTATTTTTGTGCATTAATATTCAATCTTTGGTTCTTATAATTGGTTGCAAAAATAAAATGAATATTATATCCCGCAAGAACAAATAATTAATGTTTTGTACATTAATAAGCTTCTATGTGGTTTTAGGTAATTTGTAAAGTTCGTAATTAATTAAGTTGACGTAGTTTTTTCTGTATATTTTTTTATTAACTTTCATTTATTTTAGCGCATGTGGTGCGAGTAAAAAGTTTATGCTTTGTAGTAAATAGAACTAATTTTTACTTTCAGTAGTAAAAAAATTATGAAAAAAAAAAGAGCAGTTACTTTAAGTATATGCAAAAACAGAAGACCTTATGTCCATTATGCAGATGATCTGAATGGCTTAAGCAAAATACATTTAAGTTGCTGGCATTAAGATAAAATATCTCGTAAAAACTGAAATCTTTCCAAGAACCTGTGAACGGCTTTCTGAGAGTCGATTAAAGTTTGGCTCAACAATTAAATATCTATACTTAGCAAATGCTCTGGACCAAAACGTTTGTGAAATTATTTCGTTTTCGAGACATCGTTGAAAGTAAAACGACGGACGTTGAATTATTTGCTTGCTTTATTTTATAGTATAAATAATCAAATTATCTCAACACTCAAGAAATCGGAATATTTCAAAAGACTTTTAATGTTGATGTTGAGAACTAGACGTAAATTTTCAATAATCGGAAAAAAATTCTTGATCTACTAGACGACTGAACGTAAGTATCAAATCTGTTTAAAATAATGTCCTAAATATCACTGTATAAAGTTAGGAATATAATTACTTCCTTTGATAACATAATTATTCTGGTATTTTATTACTATAAAGGTACTTTTATTCCACGAATAGCTAGAAACCTAATCTGGCTTGTAGACGCCAGGGTTATTACGAGGTAACTATGATAATTTCGGAAGATGATTTGAATAATTATGTTGACGATAAGTGCCTACAAAGAGCGCGTTGATGTTGCGTAACAATATACAATTAGTATCAGACTGATTTGATTAAACTACTCTATATTCTTAAGTAAATAATGTCAGGTTCAAAGTGTATACACTGTAGAGCTCTGGGCGAACTATACGAAGGCTGCTATAATTATATGCGGGTGCAATATAAAGATGCGTGGCGCGCGGCGGTGCATGTTTTGTTTACCGCGATACTGCAGCGCAAGCGCTACTAAGAAGCCGGTCGGCCACAGCGCGTACTGCCTTATACTGCACTGCGAACTCCTTGGTGGCCGCTGTGCGAGACTGGGACAATAGGCTATTTGACTACTATTTTTTTATTACATACGTAAATAATATACCTCAAAAAATAGATAACTGTGAAAACAAAACTTGAATATCTCAAAAAATGACTAAGTTACAGGCATTTTAAAATACAGAAATAGAAAGAGACAACTCAAACACGCAGTGACGTCAGTTACCAGTCCTCACAGTAACTCATTACTAAGCTGTGGTAGCTCTACATACAATCTTTTTGGCATGTGACGTCACAAGCCATGCCTTCATAGTAGCTGTGAGGAAGCTCAACACGATCTCTGTTTTGCGAGAAAGGGACAGGCGATGAAACTTTAAAAGCGTACTACTCCGTGATTAATTTACCGATTTTACTTATTTTTACAATGAATACATTCATTTTTAACCTACTTTATGAAAATAATATTTACTTGTTCATTTTCAATAGTAGTCAAATAGCCTATTGATCAAACAACTGGGTGGCAATCCTACCATGCACCCATCACCACATACGCAGGTGTCTTAGGCTTTTTAGTTTAAGGTAGTTAGTTTTATTAGAATAAGTTTTGATTTTTATCTAGAAATAAACTCATTTCATTTCAAACCATTACGTATAAAATATGCATGTCTAGTATGTTGATCAATATTGGTATATCACATTATAATAATGTTAATATAGGCTTTATACTAGATAGTAGGAGTAGGCGGCGAGGCCGTTTGATCCAAGCCACTCAGTATGCAATAATTATTATTGTAATAACGTATTTATCGTGGTACTTATGTGAATGTATTTACATTAATTTAGGTAACTAAAGGTTGAAACTAAAACAATCATTAGTTAGTATTGACATAAACGTAAAGTTGGCAATTTTACTGAAGTCATTATATGGACAAAAAACGAAATGGGGTGCATGTAATTAGGTGACCGCTAAGTAGTTGCATAAAACAATACTCTTTTAAAGATACATAAACTTCAGAAACCTTCAGGCGGCTTAAAAATTCTGTCAGGATTTGAACCAGGTTTGACAATTTGCTTTTACGATAGCTACAGAAGCCTGGATTGTATTAATTCGTATCTTCATACCTATGATATGATGCAAAAATTATACAGATACTAAAAATAGTGTCGTGTATTATAATTATTATTTCAACTTACTTTAAAAATTCTTAACTATTTATTACCATATCTTTGTTGAGTAATCGCTTCTATCAAACTTGAGATAATAACATGTAGGTACCAACATGTTTAGTTCATACAAAAACTAAATTAAACTAACAAATTACGCTCGCTCGGTTCCACATGTAGTCCAATTAGAAGTAATGTGGCGAAAACTTGTGTTTTCTACTGCAATTCTGATGAAAGTATTATTGTTGCTATTTCTCTAGATGTTGGTCTCTAAATTTTATATAGAGTAAAACTTGTTTACATTATTTTTTTACTGTGCCCTTTGTATTGTGTAAGTATATAGAAATGTAGATCTTATTTCCCATGAGTTTTGTAACAGTTTAACATACTAGAGAATCAATAATATCTGCAGCTTGTATGTAACATTTAATTTCTTTAATTTAGTGCTATTAATCTAAAAATAATCAAATTATATGAAAATCAAGATAAGATCACATGAAAAAAATTGACAATTGTTAAAATAAGATCAAAATAATTGAAAATTGGATGATGATTGAAAATAATTTATTAACGACGAATAATTTATTAAAGAAACAAAATTAAACAAAAACATTAAAAACACGACAAAAAAATAAAAATAAACCAAGCCAGCGCTAATTAAAAGTCAACCAAAACAAACAGCCCATGGAAATATTTGCAAAGTTAAGAAAACAATATCCCTTGAAAAATATGCGAAGGGACAAAAGGGCATTTCCCCTTTTTCTTTAGCCTAAAAGTTCTCCCAAATGACTGCAGTTTCATTATTGTTGAAATGTTTGAGTACAAAGTTACTAAAAAGTTAAGATTTTTATTGGAAATTTTATGCGGAAATAAAAGGGAAATGGTTTCACTTTGATGCTTTTTTGTTTGTCTCGTACTTAATGATGAGTGTACCTTTGATAAGAGCTTTGTGAGAAGACAGATGGCTTAACCCTTGAACTCGAATCACAGTTGAAAAATCTCAAACAGTGAGAGAGAAAAATATCCATTTCCTTTTTATTAATCTTAAGCGAGTGAGAGAATTAGAGTGATTTTGGAGAAATTCGAAATGTGACCTTATTCGGAACTAAGTTTCTGCCGTCATTCAGACATTTAAAAGCTTATAACTGATTGTAATGGTTTTCCCTCTTTACTTCTAGAACCATGGACTCCAACATCATGATGGAGGAGTACGATGAGCAGACAACGACGGCGGCGTTCATCACTACGATATTCCCCACCACCGGCTTCCCAGGTCATGACCACCGCAACCACAGCGTAACTAATAGTACAACAGAAGGCAAACTCAATATGTACTATTTTTATGATGTAAGTATTTAAAGGTGACGCGTGTTCATTAAAGGCCCATTGATGCTTAGTGAAATAACTTAATTTTAAGTACCTAATATAATTTTGACTTGTAAAAGTGCTAAAATTAGCCTATTAGCCTATTTAAACCTTTGACTTTGATGCATTTTCCCACGGGAACTCTTGTTTTTCCAAGCTATTCTATGTTGATTTTGGCAACATTAGCAATCTGTGTGTGTCAAATCGGTTCAGCCATTTTGAAGTGAAAGCCGTACAAACAAACACAACACTTGACATTTAATTATTAGAATGGATAGAAATAGCCTGTTCTACGTCTGACTCGTTGTTTAAAGGAGTATTATTAAGTAACGTTCCGTAGTCGATCGGCGCTGAAGTAGTTTTCATTTATTACTCATTTATGTTTATCAAAATTCAAAAAGTAGATGGTTCTCAATTTGGTTGTATTTTTTAATGTTTGCTGCCTAAGAACTTGAGTCCAATAACAATGAGTTCAGCAATGATGAAGTGCCGCCAGCATTTCGGATACGTTGCCTATAGTTAGCGGCTTCTTAGATTAAGTTTTGATACTGCATTGTTTATATTTTATAAAAGACACTTAATATAACAATAAGTATTTGTGCAGGGTAACTCTTATCTCAGGCTGTGAATATACTCTAATTATAACCAACCCCAGCTTCCAGCAAGTCCTTTGACTTAAATCATTCACGCATTTGGGACTTTGACATTTCGAATTTCAGGGATCAAACGATATCGTAAATGATTATTATACGGATGAGTTCACTAGACAGCGTCCTGTGTGGGTATTTTACAAAACAGTACCATGAACAATAGTACAATTTGAACATGAAAAAATATGTTTAGCAAAAAGCAGTCGGGACTCAAAATTAAATGAAATATATTAAATACAAAATAAAACAAGAATATCAAGTATGATTCCACTTAAAATAAACAATAAGATCTATTATTTATATTGGGGCGGAATCATATAAGATATTCTTGTTTCATTTTGTATATAAGATGAACTTCCGCGAAGTCAATTTCAATTTTTATTTGCATTCCACAATGTTGTTTACAGGTGTAGATACCATTTTAAAATAACATTTCATCGTGGACCCTGTTAGTCACGCAAAGTTGAAAGAGAGGAATACAAAATTAAATTATATTAGATTAGAAAGAGCAATGGTTACTTATTTTATACTAAAATTAAATGTTTTATTATTTTTATATGCTTAAATTTTATCATTTTAAGTCAAGCCTGAGTCTATCAATTACGAAATATATTGCCATTTATAATTTACTTTCGACTGTTTTCGATAGATAGATAACTCTTTATTGCCTCACCAATGAAATTCACACAATACAGGAATGAATAAATCTTACGTACTAGTGCAATGCACCTTTGGATGGAAAGTATCAAAAGATAAATACATGGCAGTCTAAAACAAGTTAGAATAAAAATAAATACAGATAAAAATAAACTATAACTAACTAGGCAAATATAAATATAGACACATCCTAATACTTACATATTTTATAATAAAATAAGCTAATACATATTTATTACATATTATTAACTACGTGGAAAATGATGATATATCGTTACGTTATTTTGTATGCGTTAGTGTCTAAATTACAAATTTATTTTAAGAATATAAATTCTTTTGTAAGCTGAGGCTGCCTATTAAAACGAATTATACCTAAAATTTATAAATACCAAGTTATAAATTTTATACTATTTAAAGCATACATTTTAGAGTAGATGAAAAAAAAAATGAACATCACGCATTATTATGCTATTCATGCGTTCGTGGTATGAGCTCGAACCTCAAAAAGATTTCCCTGCCACCTCGTAAACCTGGTCGCCTAAACTGTTTCAGGTAGATTAAGTCAATAAAACTGAAAGGCTTTAATCGAGTAATGGATATTCCAGAGTTCACGTCATTGCGGCTCTCACGATAGTATGATATGTTATCAACACACTCATGTCAACCTGTTGGAAGCTTTTAGCTGTAGTACGTCCCACATAAATAATAATCAATTTGTGATAGCGGACGTGTAAAATGCCAGCGTTATCATTATATTACATGGCTTTGTATTAATATTATTTAATAACTGTTCTCCCTTTCTTGATAAAATTGCCATTGCAGGTGTACTCCGCACATTTTTTGTATATTTAGTTAAGTACACCAGTAAATAATTGAAGGGTTGAGAATAAAAAGAGTTTAACTGTCAAATTGATAGTTTCGAGAAAATTGACTTTAAACTTCAACGGCTTCATTTTAATGTAGAGTGCTTATAAGGTAATAGAAAAGGTTTATGTAAGTTTCAGTTGCTTGAAAATGTTTTAATTCTATTTTAAATACTAAATATAGTACTAATTCATACAATTACTGTAAAAATATAATATAATAAAATAAATATAATGTTTTTTTTCTAAGCGAACTGTATTCCTGTGACAGATAAACTATTTTTAAACTCAAAATCTCGAGATTTAAGCCTCATTTCGGTATTTTGAGAATGAATTATTGTAGATAATTTCACGCTGAATCCAATGATACCCATAAGTCATTTTGTGAAAAAAATCAGTTAAACCCTTTTTATTCTCATCCCTTCAATTTAGAAAAGACAAATATAAAATATGTAGATAGCATACAAGGACTTGGTTTGGTGGAGGCATCAGGTGACTAGAATGCTGGCTTTTATTTTGCACTAAGAGTAAGCATTGCCATTCAACGTGGTAATGCGGACAGCATTCTGAGCACTTTTTCCTCCAGCAACGGGTTATTATAAGTTTTTTTAGTTTTATCGATTTTTAGGTATAGTTTAGTATTTTTAGGTCTAGTTTAGTTTAGTATTATGTTTATATGTAAATAGAAAAACCAAAAAACAAGTAGAATTTCAAACATTTTAAGGATTTATTGGGATGGGGTTTATCACGAATAATTCGCTTCGGCTGCGTACGAAACCGGAGCTATGTAGCCAGTTGCGATCGAAGACTTTTTTGTGCTTATACGAAACCAGTTGCGATTGAAGACGTTTTGACTGAATTATGCTACGAAATCTTAGTATTTTTTTCTTCTTTTAATCTGAATGAAAAGATGGTATGTTATTGGAAAATATTTATTAAAGCACGGCACTATTGTTTTAATAGTGAAAAAAAATCATTGCCTTTAATTTTTTTTTCTAATAGAAAAGATTTATGTTTACTAGTCTCTATCTAATGATAATTATCTATGACTTTGATGACTATTATCAAATCATACGAATATTTTTATGCAAACACTTTGTGTTCCTAAGTACAAGAATAATTTAGTGTTACTAGATATGTGTACTATAAATTAAGGGGATAAACTCCTCAAAAAACTAGGCCAATGATATAGGCCAACGAAACTCGGTGACCAGATTAACCCTTGTCGAGATTAGAAAGCTATGGCATATTTATCAAACATGCATAACTTTTTTGCGATACTTGCAAATTGGGGCAAAGTACTTTGATCCATAAACTTGTTGTACTCATGCATGATAGTATATGAAATGTTACCAGCATAGAAAACGTATATTTTATGAGAGTAGTGCGCGTTGAGTTTGTTTACCTAAAGCCCTTCCCGCTCTTACGTTATCAGGACTGGAACGTATATTGTACAAAAACGGTCCATTGAGCCACATTTGTAATGTTTTACCCCCAGTTTTTATTAGTTTTATTAAGGGGTAATATAATAAGGAACAATTTTTTTTTGTTTTTATAAGTTAGATTAATCTGTAGATTTATTTTAATTCAAATATTATTTTTTTTAAATAGCCTAAAAAAAAGATTTTTTTTTGGCAGTGATTGGTGTAAAGTTGGTTTCGCACATCGATTGTTATCTAGCCTCACTTTATTTTTAACAATAATTTGAGAAATGTTGAACATAAAAATCTGATGAGCATAATCTCAAAATAGTTTTCGAGTTTTGGTTTGGAATGCCAATAAATGAAATCTTATCCAACGCCTAAAATGATAGAATAAACATTACTGTAAAATTAAAATGATGCATTAAAGAGAGTTTTCCTGATCCTGATTCGGATAATTCCTGATCAAGATTATTTTCGTTTTTACTTGCAGTCTCTTCAGTTCACACTAACATGGATACTGTTCGTGGCCATAGTAGTCCTGAACGCTTCGGTCATCGCTGCTCTACTCTGCACCAATGCAAGAAAGAGCAGAATGAACTTCTTCATCATGCAGCTGGCAATTGCTGGTAAGTTCTCTTTTACTTTTTAAGACCAAAGACTAGTTCAAGTGAACGACTTTTGACGAGAGAAGTCTTGGAGGTGGTAAGTCCATCAGCTCTCCAATCTTCTCCAATATGCTGATATGAAGTTTAAAGATAAAATACCTACCTACTACCCTATATTTAAGGTTCTGTTTCTTTTTTCTCATTCTTAATTCTTCTTAAAAATTAACTCATAATAAATGTTTTTTTTTTTTTTACAATACAATACTCATATCATAAAAATTCAATCATCGTAAAAATACTGAAGTGATTGTGACGAAAAGTATTCAATTTAAATTCAGTACAGTATTTTAAACGGTCCTCAGGATAAAGGTTAAACTCAGTCTCATTCAACCCTTTCCACCAAAGCCGGTTAATTAATTTAGTCCAATGTAATTTGTTTTTAAATTAAACGTTACCAGCCTTTGGAACTATGCGATCATTATGCCCGTACTTTAAATTGAAGTTGTAAGAAGTTTAAAATAGCTTAATTTCAGGAGATAAGTTGACTTTTTGTTAGTTTTTTGGGATCTGTAAAACTCCGTTACAACTTAAAAGTTTTTAAAATTTATAACCAATAACAAATCAATTTCCTAACGCCTTTAAAATAAATGAAATACATTATCTATAGAAAAATAAATATGTAAGCTTACCAATATCGGGAGCTATGTCAGCTAACAATACGACATGAAGGGTATGCTGAAACCTACGACACAAGATAAATCTTAGTGTAGGTGAAGCACGACAAAATAGAGATAACACAAGCCATAGCTTTGTCACAGATTGTACATAGATCTAAGTAAGTATTAAAATGATTGTATATGTTTTGATGAAATAAAATTATGTTTATGTTTATGTTTATTATCAGTACTCAAACACAAATTGTAACAAATACACGAATTATTACCATCTATCTATCTGAGATAATGGTAAAAAGTTCCCATTGCTATAAATTACGTGAACGAGGGTTAATCTCCAGTTGAATCAGTGCTGCCCCTTGTTTTCCATCCCTCTGGCACATACCTTATAACACAGTACATAATGTTTATTCAAAGTTTTTTCAAGTAATGTTTATTCAAGGTTTTAACACACACACACACACTGGGCTTCGTACAGAAGCTAAAAGCTTTATCATAACTACTTCCGCATTACCTATGCATTATTTTTTTATCTGTAGAAATAATAAATACGCTAATACGATGTCATGGTTCATTAAAAGTGAGCCACTCAGTTTTAAACCAACTTTGATAATTCGCAATAAAAATGAAAAATGAAACTTCGCAATAACAGGTGATGGTAGGCCCTGTGAGCTAGTCATAACACCATATCAGGTGCTGAGTGGGATATATTGAATTATTTTATACCACTTTATACTTAAGAACCCATAATAGATTAAGGGTTCTTTGAAAAATTTTTCCACGGGCTCCATACTTGCTTAATCCGGCACTGGGTGGGCGGCTTACTAAAATACCCTACATACATAATTATCTTAACGCGGTTCTCTATGGTCCGCAGTGGACGTCTTCAAATTTATGATACGCAACTGCAAAGTTCTACCTCTGCGAATATTTTATATATAATCAAATAATCATAAATGGAACTGAGGACCTAGGGGGTGATCACGAAACTTTGATTGCAATGCAACGGGTAAATTTTGCATACTAATTATGCACATAAACTGCGTATTGAAACTGTCAAATCCATACAAACTTGTGTTTCGATCGGTCGCAATCGAGTTACACCCAGCGAATGTCTGCTACTGTTTAACTGGCTGGGTTTAACTTACATAAGCGTTGAAACTGAAGATTTATTTGAAAGAGATTTCCCTGTGACATCACTGAACACGCGGTATTTGTGCCAAAGCGTCTGCCGCGTCAACTTTGAGTTAGGTCAGTTCAACTTTTTCATTAAAGTTTGAGGCAATTTATATCAGTGTTTTCCGAGTTAATGTTGATATTGTTGTTTACATTATAAACAGTTTTGTATCATACAAAAACATTTTCTGAAAGAAAACAATTCTAGGCTTTATTAAAAATAGGGTATACATAGTTTACGGTTCGTAATTCGAACGTGTTAACGGTTTGAACACAGCCAGTAAAAATTCCAACTGTAATTCTCCTTCTAAATTCAATTTCTCTTATTGACGTTTTATTACTTATTAAAACAGTTCTATATTTCAACAGATATCGTCTTATTTGCACATTGAATTAGATTGAGCATCTAATGCAAACATTTATGGTACTTTGACTGGCCCGATAGCTCAGTTGGTAGTAGCCCTGCCTTCTGAACTGTGGGTCGTGGGTTCGATTCCCACTCAGGACAAACATTTGTGTGATGAACATAGGTGTTTGTTCTGTGTCTGGGTGTCATATTGTATTGTATTCTATGTATGTATTTACAAACAAAAAAGTATCTAAGTATTGTATCAGTTATCTGGTTCCCATAGCACAAGCTTTGCTTAGTTTGGGGCTAGATGGCGTTGTGTGAGATGTCCAAAATAAAAAAAAAAAAAATAAAAAAAAAAAAAATAAAAAAAAAAAAAAAAAAAAAAAAAACTTAACTACATATTACGAACTGTTACTAAGATGGTTAAGTTCTTCTCATTGTATACGCACACTATTTAATATTACTATTATTGTTTGTTTGTGCGGCTTTTACATGAAAACAACTGAACCCATTTGGCTGAAATTCTACACATAGACTGCTTACATTACAGCGATCAATATTGGGTTAATTTTATCTAGAAAAATGAAGATTTCTCATCAATAAAACGTTTAAGTTTCAGATGAAATCAAGCGGCAATAAACAATACATTAGACCTTAAACTTTCACAGTATATTATGAAATAGAATGATCGAAGTTCAGCTAAATAAATAAATAAATTTTGAATTTTAAAAAACTTAACATTCTATTAAAACAGTATTTAACTTGTGTACTTTTTGTAGTTTCTGGCGGTTGCCAATTAGTCGGTTTTGTAAATATATAGCGATAAATTTTTGGAAGTAATCGAAATGAGCTTTGATTTTGGCCCTACATACTTTACTGTCCGTAGATAGGTAAAGTGAATACCAGTCTATTCTGTCTGAAATTGTTTCAGGCGATAGAACTTTGGATTAAATACAGAAGCTAATCGTTATTAAGCTTTATCTTGGTATTGTTTTGATCGATCGTCGTAAGACTGATGAGTTATTAATTGTATCCCAGATGTTTCATTTAGATTACTGAACCAGTTTATTGCTCTTTAAAAATCAATAATATGATATAATATATTAAGAGTAATGATAATAATGATAACGCCCAATGATCACATATATAAGTCCGGGACCCTAACTAGTATTCCCTGTCTAGGGATCCAGGAACTACGAAGACCACCCTACCCCACTTTCAGCAGGGCCATGGTCTTCGTAGTTCCTGGCTGAGTCTGGGTGTTCCCAGACTAAAAATAGTATTTGCATTTTAGTTTCTATGCATAAATACTTATCCTGTCGTGAGAATCGAACCCACTGCCTCCGGGTTATGAGCCAACGTGCTTAACCACCAAACAGAGGGTGTTAAAAAAGTGTATGTATAGATTGAAACAAACCGTGGGATCTGCCTGATTTACGTGGAGTATGAACAAAATTTAAAAAACGAATTAATTTTTTTAAAATTATTTCATTATTATAAGGTATTGAGATAAATGTTATTTGATTACTGCATTCTCGCAATGTAATGTAAAAAAAAAACATTTGCATTTATTACGAGTAAGCACCTTTTCTCGTGACGTAGATCCTGAATAGTTAAAAAAAAAGAGATTAATCTATATTCACCATACTGAGGAATACTTCGATGATATTATCGTACATATTATCATACATATATATCATATATGTATTTGAGCTTTTTTCCAGCTTTTTCAAGCTTTTTTTGAGCTTTTCACCAAAGTAAAAGCATGTCCTTTCAGAAAAAAATTATATTCATAATCAGTTTATATATAAATATATAAACTGACACTGAACTGACTGACATAGTGATCTATCAACGCACAGCCCAAACCACTGGACGGATTGGCCTGAAATTTGGCATGCAGGTAGATATTATGACGTAAGCATCCGCTAAGAAAGGATTTTTCGAAATTCCACCCTTAAGAGGGTGAAATGGGTGGTTGAATTTTTTTCCCATAGGCCACCCCGTGGGCGAAGCTGTGGGCAGTAGCTCGTCAGTTTATAAATAGCCACCTAAGGTTTTTATTCTTTTATTTAATTTTTATTTTTGTATGTGTATATTTTTATCATGGATCTTGAATCTGATATAATAAATATATCTTTATTATTATAAATGACAGAGAACGTCTTCCTTTTTGAAATCGGTTGAAAAGCGATGATTTTTTTACTTGCATTTGCATCTCGTAAAACTCACACTCGCCGATTCTTTCAGTCATCAAAGCAACTGTGAAACAAAAGAAGATTTTAGAATACACTTCAAAGAAAAGAATGTGTGCTTCGTCATATCATAATAACGTGTGGATATAAAACTTTTCATAGATTTTGCGGAAAGCAAGGTTAAAGACTCTAAATCCACTGAATCTCAGCTATGATAAATATGCAATACAAATAAGAACAGTTAACAAATTTTTGATTGGCGCGTAATTTGTGGGCACTGATCAGACGTGGGTTTTTATAATTTTAGAAATATGATTTCATATGAAATGTATTCTTATGTATTTTTTTTAAACTGACATTATCTGTTAACAGATTTTTTTTAAACAACAGGTTAAAGGTTAATGTTAAACATAATATAATAGAACTTTTGTAAGATAGTTAATTTACACTTAATTGTTTATATAATATAAACTGTCGCTGTTAAAAAACTGTTAATTTATTAATAACAATAATACTTCAACTTTCTTTAAAATAAGTATAGTAATAATGTGTGTTCTTGACACTTTATTTTGATTAGAGATAATACAACACATAATAAAAAAAGAGTAGACCACACATCTGAAGTACAACTACTTTAGCTCCATCTATCGGCTGGTATACCTTTGTTTTTGCTTTGTTAATGTCGCCATTTTGACAATGGTAAATTGTCATTTTACCGAACCAACATAATAATACAAATTTTAAGAATTTTTTAACTTTGTTATGTTGGCAATGGAGATCTACGAGAATTAACATCTTTCAAATGACGTTTACATCTTCACCAGCTTACTCCCCAAACGTGCGTAGAGAAGTTTTTCTTTAAAAATAGCTCGCAGCGTAAGCCAGCCCCCATTAAGTGGATCGAAGACTTGTGGTCAAAGCCGCGAGTAGCTGGTCAAAGTGGCGCTCTATAGGGGAGGCCTATGTTCAGCAGTGGACACCTCCCGGCTGATGATGATAATTATAAAAAGTACTTTCTTGATAAATAATAATTCTACGAAAAAAAAAACGGACACAGTGGGCTGTTTTATCACACCAAGCTATTTTTTTGGACACTTGTGCAAGTACTCTAAAAAAATGTTATCTATTCATTGTTGAGCAGTATCGCCTGTTCAGCGTATAATCACTGATGATTCACTGATCTATTTCCCTTGGTCATCGCATCAAGTGAGCGGCTGGAACATTTTCGCTAATTCTTTTTTTGTTGAGTTTATTATTTTCAGGAGAAGGCTTTTATAAGTTGAGCGGAAAATTCGAAAATCTTCACCATGCGGGTGAAACCACGGGGCCAGCTAGTGTCAAATAATTGTAATTTAAAATACATTACAGTTATTTGGCACTAGCTACTTCAAGGAAAATTTTTATTCACGAGTGGAATTTAACCCCATCCTTAAAGCTAGGCTTAAAAGCTATTCGTGATTAAAATAATTTTTCCTTTACATTAATATAATGAATGCGGTCAATATCTGAGATCAAACGTCGAACCATGTGTTTGGTGGGTTTAAGGGCGATCAACATGTATATCTTCCGCGTGTTTAGTTTCTATTCTCAACTATCTAATATTAAAACTCATAAAATTCGTAGCTTTTCAGTTGTTTTATACTGTTAGTTGATGTAAGAAAAGATGTAAGTTTTTTTAAAATCACATGACGTGCTGATCGTCCGCCTGATGCTAAGCGACACGGCTGCCCGTATCAGTTGCAGTGTCACTCAGAATGCTAAAGTATCTTGAGCACACCATCCTGAAATATTATCACAGTCTAGTAATAAGATTACTAAACTCTGCGATCTGGTCATAGAGTCTCAGTTGTCCAATAATTTCACTGCCCATTGCCCTTCAAACCGGAACACACTACTGCTTGGCGGCAGAATAGTTGGCAAACCGGTGGTACTTACTTGGACGAACTTTACAGAAAAGTCCTACCACCTAGTGAAACATTACTACTAACAAGCCTTGTTTTTAATCATCTCTGTCCGTTTCTATTGTCGTTGCTGGTGAAGATTACGAAGGATAACTTGCGATAATATTTGATATATTGTTGAATAATCTTTAAAATATTTAGTTTAGGCCTTAAGACCTAATCAATTAATGATTTTTCAGCTATATGAGTTACAACTTTGATAGGCAGGCCGTGCCTATTTTGGAAATTCCTATGAACCATAGTTCATATTATTGTATTGATTTTTCAGATTTGTTCGTCGGCCTAATCTACGTGTTTCCCGATATAGTGCAGAAGATCACAATCGCGTGGTTTGCTGGCGAGTTCATGTGCAAGTCCGTGAAGTTTCTACAGGTAAACTAAGTCTAAACTATTCTACTGTACCGTGTAAGTTAGGCCCGAGTACCAAACTGCGCATGGTACGCATGGCCGCTTTTACAATGCACTCAGCTGAGTCAGGCACGTCACGTTAAAAGTGGCCATACAATAACTATAATATGCGTACTACGCAGTCTTCTGCTCTAACTTCCGAGAGCTCATAAAGTTTTGCAAGAGCTATACCAATTTTCCTCGTGATTAGCACAAAACCTGTGGGCTTAGGCACTCCGGCAATCGGCAAAGTGCTTGGCAAAATGAATTGGGACACTACTAGCGCATTCCGCGAATTGTGTCATTCACGCAACTGCGTGATTGCCATTTGTTTGAGAGGTATATAGGTATTATGTAGGTACTATTTTGTCCAACCGTAGACTGGTACCAATATGATTACTTTATCGAGATTAGTTTAACCTTTGAAATTTATCTTAATATTGGATTTGTTTGATCCTGGACCCTAACTAGGATTCTCTATGTCTAGGAACCCAGAAACTACGAAAACCATGGTCCAGAACACCCAGACACAGAAAAAGTCTTTGCGCTTTTTTGGGCACAAATACTTGTACTGTCGATGGAATCGAGCCCGCCACCTCCAGGTTATGAGCAACTTGCTCAACCACCCCACAGAAGCTGTCTATTTACCGTTTGGTACTATTTGATTTTGATCAGTTTAAATCTACTAAAAAATGATTTGACGACTGCAAGATTAATAAGAAATGTGTGTTATAAGATTACCAGTGAACTTCTTAATCCTAAACACGCCAAAATTATAATGGGATATTTCGTTAACAGTACTTACCTACCTACAGTATTACTACTCTACTAAATGCCTACAGTACTTTACAGTACCTTAATTCCTATACTCGTATTTCATCATTTAAATGGTTAAATTAATTACGTAGGTAGTATCGAACTAAATAATACAATGTGAGAACAATTAACTTTACTAAAACATTATTTAGTATACGTTACACCACCCAACCGATCCACCGTCTATTATTAACCAGTAGAATATTAACAAAGCTGTCAGTTAGTTCACCTGTTTATTATTCTTCAGCAGCAGATGTCAGTAAACAGTTTAATTTCGGTTGGAAATATTTTCATTTGTGTTGGCATCCATTTTGTTGTGATAATCGGGACCGTGTCAAACACGGTTTATTGCGATCATTGGCTGTCAGAAAGCTATTGGGAATGTAGGTTGGTAATCAATCACATTTGAAAATAATTTAATGTGACTGACGCAAAGGAAAATGCAGTCAAATTTCGCTAGAAATGTCAAGATGACTTACAGTATAAGATTTTAAAATATCATGATCACTAATATTTCTAAATTAAATTGTAAACATCGGTCGTTGAAAAGAATCCGAAAAAGGCAGTTATGAATTTTGAATTATTTTACCATAACTCGTGTATTTTTTAATTTTAACGTGTGATAAGGGTGGATTTATTATCCATTAAGTGTTCGTGAACATGCACGACTGTTGGTGAATGGATATGTTTCCTCTATTCTCAGTTATGGGTTGATAATGTGGGGCAACTTAGTTGAAATAGACATGGTTTTCAAAGTTCAAAAGAGGTGTGTTCGGGCCATAAACAAGTCATGGTTTCTGGATACTTGTAACCCACTTTTTAGAGCATGCAATATTCTTCCTCTGCCTTGCATGTATATGAGGGACCTTTGTGTTTTCACCAAGACTCACCCCGAATTCTTTAAAAAGCGAAGTGATGTCATTACTAGACAAAAAAGATCTAAGTTCGCGAACCTGCTGTACCAACCTCCTTGCCGTAAAGACATTTATAAGAAAAACGTATATAACATGTGCATAACTATTTTTAATAATTTGCCTAATGAAATAAAATGTTTGGAAGAAAATATATTTAAAAAACATTTGAGAGACTGGCTTTTAAGCAAATGCGTCTAAAGTGTCAAAGAATATTTAACAGGTGTTATGTATACATATACAACAAATGTTAGTGTAGTAACAAAAATATTATTTTTAATATTTGCACGCTTGCATGCAGGCTGAATGCACGTAACAATACTATGTGACCTTGTATCCAAATTGTATATTGTGTATTCTTGCAAATAAACAAATGACTGATTGATTGAATGATTCCAATTTTTTTTAACCATACCTTTTCGTCTGGTCTTTAAGGCTTCCTAGAGCCTTAAGTAAAATATCCACCATTTTACTGTGGCATTTTAACTGACAAAATAAGACTTTGACATGACATAACCGTACAAAAATTCCTCACTTGACATTGGCAGAATTATCACTAAAAAGCGATAGAAAGTCATTAAACGAACAGAAGACGAATGGTAAATATCTTGTTAATAAACACGACTCACAGTATGGTTTGAAAGCTTAGCATCTCTCATGTAAAATTATGTAATTTGGTGTTTACGTTAATCATTTTACGGTGCATGGGTGTTAATAGCTGCAAAAAAACTCGGACCCACAGACGGTAGAGGTATAGTTAGAGTTACTTACTACAAAATAACATCATCTATAGGTGAAATCGTCCAGAGCCAGTGAAAAATACACTTAATTATGTTCATACAATATTTTTTAACTTCTACGTATAGATTATACATCTTAGATTTAAAAAAACATTCATTTCACGTAAGTTAGAGTATCTAAGAAATGCAAATAGGAAAGATCTTGAGACTGCATCAAACTTGGAACCAAAAATGTTAAAAAAATAGAACTGGAAATTAGTGCCCATTTATTATTTTGTGACTGAAACGCTTGCCTATAACGTATGTAGAAAAGGCAAACAACACACAGTCAAAATCAATAAAAGTATGTGGCTACATAATATAATTAATATAATACAGACGCACACACACACACACACACACATACACACACACGCACACACACACACACGCACGCACGCACGCACATATTTATGCACATGTGCACTTATAATTATTTTTTTCTTTATTCTTGTTTAAAGGTTACATTAATATTAAATTTAACACTGACATAATTATATAAGTCATAGGATGGGAGAAGCCTTGGCTCCTGAAATACTATCACTAGTTCGGGAGTCTATGGACTCATTAACATGTATAAAACCCTTTTATGTCAATAGATGTTTATTTGATTTGATTTGATTTGAAACAACACACAGTCAAATTTAATAAAAGTAGAGAATTATGGTACACATTACGAGTCACTGACCCCTGAGTTTCTGGGTGTATGCCGTGCCAAACAAAAATAGATGTGTTCATATTGACCGCGATTACCTTGCCGACACGATCTTGACCTTAGTATTGTTTGTGGATATAGAATTTCATTACTTACACTTCAACACACTTCATGCTTGCGTATGGCATTAAGTTTCATATATCATCTGAATATTTTGCTTCTGAAAATATTATTATGTTATTTGTAGTTATACCTAACCATTACATGAGATTTTTATTTTGAATAGGTTAGATACTATTAAAATTAGGTACAACTAATTTAAAAAAAATCAGTAGTATATGCGCACTCCTTAAATATTATCATAATAAAAGCATTTCGTAAAAAAATATAGCATATTGTACTTGTTGTGTCTTTTTATTAGAATATAAAAGACATTATTATTAGTACTTACTATTACTATTACGTAGTAAAAATGCATAAACGGCCCTTTCGATGAAAAAGTTTACCGTTGCCTAAGCTATCAATTAAATCATCAAAAATATGTATTACATCACACTAATATTATAAAGGCGAAAGTTTGTATGTGTGTATATGCGTATGTTTTTTACGTCTTCACGCTCAAACGGCTGAATGGATTTGGATGAAATTCGGTACCAAGATAGATTATACACTTGATTAACATATACATCTATCTACATTTTATCCCTGAAAAATCAATTTTTTCCGTGGGATGAGCAAATAATTAAAATACTTTTTAACCGCGGGTGAAACCGCGGTGCGCTACTAGTAATTCATATTTTTGGAATAATGCGTTTACTTAATTTTAATTTTCCTGTTTCTAATTTTCAGGCGGTAGTGATGTATGCATCCACGTACGTGTTGGTGGCGCTCAGCATTGACCGATGTGACGCCATCACCAATCCTATGAACTTCTCTGGAAGCTGTAAGATATCTTCAAACTATCTGAAACACAACACTAACACTAAACTAAACAGACTTTTGCTAAAGAAATTATTTACCTAATATATAAAGTAGTAAAAAAACGAGTGTGCTTTTGACCACACAACGAAGTAAAACTTTTTTAGTTAGCTCTATCTATCGGCCGGTATAATTGATTTTGCTCTGTTTAATGTTAATGTCGCCATCTTGACCATTGAAAATTGTCATTTTACCGGACACACCAACATAATAATACAAATGTTAAGAAATTTTTAACGTTGTTATGTTGACTGAGGAGATCATTAACTTTTGTTCGACGTGAGTAAAGAAGTTTTACTTCAATAAATATAAATACAAAAAACTAATTGATGCCTACACATTATTTTGCCCGCTGTTCACTTGTTTCTTTGCGGGATTTTTAAGTCCTATAAAAAGTATCAAGTATCTTTAGTACCTAATTTAGATGCTAAATGCCGAACAACTGTTTCATGACACTTAACATCTGGCAAACGGCTAGCTCGTCATATCATTTGTTTGCTTACAAATTTTGAAAAACGTTATCTATATCGATTCATCCATTTTACAGTAAATAGATTAGGGTAGTTAGTAGGAAATCGATTACAGTGTGTCGATTGAGACGTAAAAGTAAGATGAATTCTTCAGTTCTGTAATAAAATTCAAGACAATTATAGCCACTTTAAAAGTTTTAGTACTTATTCATGATCTCGTAAAAAACTGCAATAAACTGGAACTGTCGTGAACAATAAAAAGACAATTTGTTATTAATAAAGACCTTAACAAACTTTATTCAGAAAAAATGGCGTGTAGCTTGTAGGTCATCAAACATTTCTTACTTTTAAAAGTTTCTTCATTCATTCTTTAAATATAAAAGCTTTTTTTAAGCATAAACTTTTGAGATTTGTAACATGTGATGTTTGGAAAAGTATATGAAAACATGATTGTTTGCGAAGTGAAGAGGTAAGCTATTTTGTCAACGTTTTCAAAGACTTAAAGAGTTCCTAACTTTATTAAGAACATCGATTGGTTGGGCTATTTTTTATACCAAAGTGCATAATCTTAAACAGAAGTTCAACGCTACAGAAGTTATGAGATGCTTTTGATCATCGCTATGCTGCGGTTTTCTTTGGTCATTGGGATGTAACTGTTTAACGTTTTTACGTATACCTTTTGCTCTACGACTTTTAATAATTCATAATTTTTATCACATTCAAAAATTAATAATATTTATCGAAATTTTTTTTTTGTATTAAAATTCTCATGAGTGTGATTCATTTTAAATTAATATATGCAGGACTGTTACTCACGAATAGTATGTCGATTTCTCGACCAGGTTTCGAGCATATCCGATGCTCTTCCTCAGGAGGTGAGTTCACGCAGCGAGATCGCGGCGGTGACACTGAAAATTTTTTTTGCTAAGGAATCACGTGACGTGCTTACTGTTTGCTTGATGTTAAGCGACACTGAACCATATCCGTTGCAGTGTCACTCAGAACTGAAATGTATAAAGTTTCGCGTAACTTGCGCACTACAGCTTGGCGGCAGAACAATTGGCAAAGCGGTGGTACCTACCTAGACGAACTTTGCAGAAAAGTCTTACCACCTAGTAAAACCAGTACTTGTCCTGTCATGAGAATCAAACCCGTCCACTTGAAGGCTGTCAATTGAAATGAATGAAAATTACTTGCTCGTCCTATCTAATTAGATTAACCAGTAATTTTTTTTTTCAGGGAACCGAGCGAGAGCCCTCATCGCGTCTGCATGGCTAATCAGTATTGTCTTCTCTATACCTATACTAGTCTTGTATGAAGTGAAGAAAGTTCAAGGTAAAAAGATAACAAATACCTCGATATTCAATTAAAGGGTTGTGAATAAAAAGGGTTTAACTGACAAAATGACAGTTTCGAGAAAATTGACAGCCTCTGTGGTATGGTGGTTGAGCAGGTCGGCTCATAACCCGGAGGTGGCGGGTTCGATTCCCGCGGCAGGACAAGTATTTGTGCACAGAAAAAAAAAGTGCAAATACTTGTTCTGAGTCTGGGTGTTGTGGGACCATGGTCCTCGTAGTTCCTGGGTCCCTAGACACAGGGAATCCTAGTTAGGGTCCAGGATCTATGTATGTGATCGTTGGGCGTTATTATTATTATTATTATTAATTGACTTTAAACGTCAACGGCGTCATTTTAATGTAGAGTGCTTATAAGGTAATAGAAAAGGTTTATGTAAGTTTCAGTGGCTTGAAAATGTTTTAATTCTATTTTAAATACTAAATATAATACTAATTCATACAATTACTGTAAAAATATAATATAATAAAATAAATATGATAATGTATATATGCTAAGCGAGCTGTATTCCTGTGACAGATAAACCGTTTTTTGACTCAAAATCTCGAGATTTAATTCTCATTTTGGTATTTTGAGAGTGTATTATTGAAGATAATTTCACGCTCAATCTAACGATACCCATAAGTCATTTTGTGAAAAAAATCAGTTAAACCCTTTTTGTTCTCACCCCTTCAATTGTCATTAGTACTTACAGAAAAATCACAGAAAACTTAGGAGAAATCTTTTAAAAAAAATGCTTGCCTTTTTGCTAAGAGTACTAAAAAACTGCGACTGCTTAAAGCCGCAATTTTATAGTATTTTATAACTTGGCTGTTATAAAAATAACTACCTACAAATTTTTGTTATTTTAAATCGGATTTTCTAGTCTAGGCTAAATAAGGAAGATAGATCAACACTTTATTGTACCCCGTAAAAAATATTTTACATACAGATAAAGTTACTTAAATAACTAATACTAGTACAATATGCGGTCTTATCACTTAAATCGTTTTATTCCAGAAAACATTTGCATTGGAAGAAATCTGTAGTTTAGAATATATAGGTCAATCAAAATAGTATAAAACTATTACAAAAAATTGTCCTACAATATAATGTAAAATGTATACTTACAAATAATAAACATACATATAATACACCTAGACACAGGTAATCCTAGTTGGGGTCCAGGATCTATGTATGTGATCGCTGGGTGCTATTATTATTAGTATTATTGTATAATATAAATATATTATACTAACCAATAAACATATTTATACTTATATCTACTTTACTTAAAAATATATAATTAGGGTTATAGTACCAACTACCAATAACAAATATAATAAATTACTTCATACCGATTTGCGACCTTTAGAAGTTTTTTACTTTATCTTTAAAGATTTGCAGTGACTCAGAATGCTGGCTGGATCGATACCGGCAAACTGTTGCAAACGCGAACAGATTTTATGGTGAAAAAAGATATTGTATTGTATTTTATTCATAAATAACATACATACATTGGATATATTAAGCTATATGTCTAAAATATAAATACATAATTATCATTAAGATCAAAATCGTAATAAAATAGTATTTTACAATATGAAAAATTCTTCCAAATCATGGCATGGTTGTTCAATAAGCCACAGTTTCAACTTATTCTTAAAAGTGTTGATGGAAGTTGTACACAACTTCGTTGGATATTTTATGGTAGATAGAAGCACCTGTCACGTAAACTGATTTTTTAGCCCGTCTTTTTTTTATTAGTTTTTGTTTCGTGTACTGATAATGATGATGGTACTTATTCTCTTGTGTCTAGGAGAGCTTCAATGTTGGATAGACCTGGGCACTTCGCGCCGCTGGCAGATCTGGATGACTTTAGTATCTGCGATGATATTCGTGTTGCCTGCACTTGCTATCGCTGCGTGTTACGCGGTCATCGTGCTCACGATCTGGACTAAGAGCAAAGCTGTCGTTATGAGCCCGCCTGTGAACTCTAGAAGGACCAAGACTTTGAGAAATGGTGAGTTCTATTTAATTACAAGTTTTAGTTCATTAATAACGCTAATAAGTTCTGTAGAAATTACGCGGAAATTGTTGTTCTGCTTGAGATTGGATTTATTTTCCTTCTTTTGTTCCTTATTGAGCAGTAGAGGTACTGTCATTTTGCCATCTTTTGGGTTCAGGCAAAAAGCACATGGACTGACCAGCGTATCTGTTCCCTGTTTAAGGCAAGAGTGAACCGGTATCTCAAGGCTTGTTTCATCGCCAACCGTGTTATCATTTACCATCAGGTGAGACAGTGGTCAAAGGCAAGGCTCAAAAAGTTCAACAAAAAATTCTACGAACGCCCATTTACTTTTAAGCTGGTGTTTTGCAAATGATTTGTCTTCTATTTTTGATTTAGCAAGGTATTCAAGAATACTCTGATATTTTAATAACATTTTATTAATCTTGAAGTTGCAATCTTAACACGAAGGCAATTTGTGGTTCCGTACTATTTGGTTAGATGCGACTTTCAAATCGACACACTCTGGTTGAAATCCCGCTCGGCCACACAACCTTACAAGTTAACATTACTCGTATATAAATGAGCGGAATTTGGGAGGTTCATAGTTTTAAGACATATGTCATGGCTGATGGATGATGATCTTTGGTACAGAGAGTGTGAGAAAGCCCGCATACCGGTAGTGGGACGTAGGATGTGACGATTTGAAATAGATTCAATCGATACAAAATGAAATAATAATATCTAGTGTAATTCCGCTAAATTCAAGTACTTAGATTATCTATATTGGGGTAAATGATTATTGTAGGTAAATTAATGAAAAAACCAGAAAAAACCTAAAAATCATGAAATTACTATAACAAATTAAATAAATATTAGGTCTTTACCTATGAAATTGCCGTTTTGTTTGAAAAAAGTTAAAGTATTTTTTTTTCGAACTTATTTATTTCTTTTATTCAAAGTAATCACCCCTGCAATCAATGCATCTTTGCCAACGCTGTGGCAGTTTATGGATGCCCTTCTTGAAAAAATCAGCAGGACGGGAGACAACAAACTCTTCAAAGGCGTTTTGTACTGCCTCTCGGGAATTGAATTTTTTTCCCGCTAAAAAGTTGTCCAAATTTTGGAAAAAGTAATAGTCGGTAGGCGCAAGATCTGGTGAGTATGGCGGATGAGGGAGAGCTTCCAAACCCAACTCATGCAGCTTAGAGACGGTCTGTTGTGCAGTATGGGGTCGCGCGTTGTCGTGAAGTAGCCGTGGAGACGACCGATTGACCAAAGCTGCTTGCAGACGTGCGAGTTTCGCCATCATTGTGGTCAGTTCTTCAATGTACACTTCTGCAGTAATGCTCTCGCCGTTTTGTAAAAAGCTATGATGAATCACACCAGCACTAGACCACCAAACTGTGACCATCACCTTTCTAGGGGTCATTTTTCGTTTTGCACATTGCTTTGGTACCGAACCAGGATCTAACCAACTTGCTGAGCGCTTTCGATTGTCAAAAAGAATCCATTTTTCGTCGCAAGTAACAATTCGGTTCAAAATTCCTTCATTTCTGTGCCTGTTAAGCAGCGCAAGGCAAGTCTCGACGCGTACGTTGCGCTGGCGATCGTTAAGTTCGTGGGGCACCCATATATCAAGCTTTTTTATCTTGCCAATCTGTCGCAAATGGACCAATATTGTTTTGATGCTAACATCAAAAGCTGCTGCCAGCTCAGCTGTAGATTGAGATTCATCAGCTTCCACAATCGCCTTTAATTCATCATTGTTGACCAAATTTTCCGGACGACCACGAGGTTCATTTTTCAAGTCAAAATTCCCAGAACGGAACCGAGCAAACCAATAACGGGTTGTACGTTCGTTTGTACAGTTCTCTCCGTAAACGTCGTTGATGTTACGTGTCGTTTGTGCCGCGTTGGTGCCACTACGGAACTCATATTCCATAATTACACGAAATTTCAAAGTATCCATTATGAGGAAAAATGTTGAAATGTAATGAAAATACAACGCTAATCAATAAACAAAAGACTTCTATTATAAATAGAATGTCATATTTTTAAAACAAAATTAATTTGAATTTAGAATTAATAGTCAATCAAAACTTTTTTTTGTTTAAAAAGTCTGTACTGCAAACGGCAATTTCATAGGTAAAGACCTATTATTATTATTATTATCAATTTTATATTAATTATTATTATTTTTACAGATATAAAATTAATTATTACTATTATTATTATAATAAATAAAACTGAAAATTAAAATATTAAATTATATAAATATTATACAATTAATTATTATTATTACAAATAAAAACCAATACAGATACCCTCCCCTAAAAATCCTGAAATTACAATAACAAATTTAAAAAATATTATTATTGTGAAATTTATATTAATTATTTCTATTTTTATTGATATAAAATTAATTATTACTATTATTATTATAACAAATAAAACTGAAATTTAAAATATACAATTATATAAATATTATACAATTAATTATTATTATTACAAATAAACACCAATACAGATAACCCTCGACACGTGTTTCGCCTCTTCACGATTCAATCGTTCATATAGTTTATTTATAGTCAGGAGCCATTGAACATTTTTAACATCTAAATTACTTTTGAATTACAGGTCAGATCGACGTCAGCGATCCAGACTCGAGACGCGCCAGTTCCAGAGGTCTGATACCTCGAGCCAAAATCAAAAGTGTTAAAATGACTTTTGTCATCGTTTTCGGTAAATATCAAATCCTTTGCTATTTTTATAAAACGTTTAACTCGTTGAGTTTCAAGATCAATCTCAGCCTGGAATCGTTAAACTGAAAGTCGAAAGCCACGCCCGATCAGTGGATACCTGTTCCCAGTCACCGGTTTTCTCCCAAAATTGGCTGATTGTTTGCGCCTTTCTCCCTTGTTTTAATCTACTTTGACATTCATTTGTTATCTTTACAGTGTTTGTCCTGTGCTGGTCTCCGTATATAGTGTTCGACCTGCTGCAAGTGTATCACTACATACCAATGACGCAGGACTCGATAGCCTTAGCGACTCTCATACAGAGCCTGGCACCTCTCAACTCCGCCGCCAACCCGCTGATATGCTGCATGTTTTCACCGCACATTTACGCTAGTCTTAGGTAAGTTGATAATAAAGTTTGAAACACTTTGACTATTGTCACAGTCACATCCATAATTGAAATCTTGCATTCTATCTAGTAGAATTTTTCTTTACATATTAACCATTAATATAGTATGGGGAGCTTTAAGGACTGAGTCCTCGATAAATGCTGGCAACGGACCTATAATGCCTTCCATATTACATATGTCGATAGGTGACGATGACCACTTACCATCAGGTAGGCTTGGTGCCATTTTCTTGTTTGCCACTCGTATCTTAATTATCAAGGTACGCTTTTGATAAAAAAAGACCAATATAATAGACTTTAGATAGAAACATATTACCAAACAATAGCATCACACATACACAGATTTAAACAATAAGAAATTTTATTTAATGATTTAGTTCGAAATAGATTCGTTGAATTTAATTTTAGCATATAGCTGGATACGAAAATAAAGTCATTACTTATTTTAAAATTTGAAGTGGTTGAATTAAAACCAAAACTTTTTTTTTTATTTTCAATCCCCTTGCAAAACGTAAGGACACCAATATTATCTACCACAGAAATACCTGGAAGCGTGCTCGCAGACGTTTCTTTTCGTGTACGACGAATAATGTATCGTAAGTCCCAATATTTCGACAAATGTTCTTCGCTGTACATATTTTTTCCTTGGCCTTCGCATGATATTCACGCGTTTGTTCAACGAAATCGTCGTTTCTGATGTGGAATAGGCCGTCATACTTTCACAGCACTTTTTAACATTATTTTAAATGTTTTTTGATTAACAAAATGTTACAGCTAAGAATCGGCGTTTATGTCCAAGGTATCAGCACTGTATCTATTCACACTTCTATGTTAACGACCTTACTGTATTATGACCTTTGCGAGGATTTTGGCAGGTGTAAATAAAAGTTCTAGATCTCTGCATTGCCTTTTCCAAAATATGTTTATGGTATAAAAAGTATTTTTACTAGTGTCTTTACTTTATTAAATTTATAGTAGTAATCAATAAGTTACAAAAGTACCAATAAGTAAATTCGGAGACAAGCACACAATTACAGTCGAGCATGATTTTGCACAATTACAGACAAACACACAAACACTATATATATAGGTATCGTGTAATCTCGAGGAATATATATAAGTGATTTTCTAGGCGAGTGCCTCCATACAAGTGGATATGGTGGGGACGGCGGCGCAAGCGTCATGCGCGTGGAACTGTGCGCTCGCGTTCCGACTCCACAGCCAACTCCGATCTCCTTAGCTCGACGCATGCCAAGCGCACACATTCTGTTGCTACAGTGAGTACCAATCTAAAGATCATAGTTTTAGCCATGGAGGATGGCTAAACTGTTTCCATCGACTGGAAACGTTGAAACTAAATGGTTTAAAAAAATTGGTATTTGGTCCCAATTTGGGCGCCAACTTGACTTAACAAAAATGAAAAAATAACTAATCTTCGGAATAAGAAATTTAAATTGCGATCATTGAAAAGAAATAAATAACAAAAACTTCTCTGACACAGTTGAATTATTATGATTATTATTTATTCTAACAATAATATGTTTCGTAAAACCAAGAACCGCTAGGTTAGGCAAAAAATGTTCTCGAGTGATATACATACACTTTCACATATATATATACACTTTTTGAAGATGGAGTCAAAGCTCCATCTCTAGAAAGTGTATCTAATCCCACTAATTATACTAATTATGGTCACTAGGTGGTAGGACTTTTCTGCAAAGTTCGTCTAGGTAGGTACCACCGCTTTGCCAGTTATTCTGCCGCCAAGCAGTAGTGCGCAAGCACTACTGTGTTCCGGTTTGAAGGGCACTGTAGCTAGTGAAATTACTGGGCAAATGAGACTTTATGACCTAATCTCACAGTTATGTAATCTTATTACCAGACTGTGATGTCTCAGAATGACATGCGCAGTGCAGTGTCACGCGAAACTATAATTTAGTGTTTCAAGTGTCACTGCAACTGATATGGGCAGTCGTGTCGCTTAACATCAGGCGAGCGGCTTGCTCGTCATGTCATTTCGTAACATAAAAAAAAAAAAAAAAAAAAAAAAAAAAAAAAAAAAAAAAAAAAATTTCATGGGAAGCACATCGACTTTAATGTCTAGCAAGATGCTAGTAGCAACAGCAGTAGCTAGTAGCAGAGGTTTACGTTCGGTAGTGATCGGCTGATAATGCCGGTATGGGTTATAGCAGTCATTATATCATTACACATTAATGCCGGTATGGGTTATAACAGTCATTATATCATTACACATTAATGCCGGTATGGGTTATAACAGTCATTATATCATTACACATTAATGCCTGTATGGGTTATAACAGTCATTATATCATTACACATTAATGTCGGTATGGGTTATAACAGTCATTATATCATTACACATTAATGCCGGTATGGGTTATAACAGTCATTATATCATTACACATTAATGCCGGTATGGGTTATTACAGTCATTACATGTTAATGCTCTCACCCACAGATACTGAACCGGCCTCGCAGCGGCAGTACTTCTCGCACAGAGCCGCGCCGCACGCAGCTGCTCGTCCTAGCGTCCGCGTGCGACTGACAGCGAGTAGTGAGCGAGCCCGTCCGTGACGTCATGCTCTAGCGGCAATCACGGGTGTGCTACTGTGGACACACCGTGTATTGAGCATCATAGACTCTTCAATGTGACAAATAAATTGCTGGGAGAACACATAATGTTACTGTATAAACTGTTTTGCCCGTCTGCATCAAAGTTTGACAGCTATTAAGTTCACACTAATAGATATTAGTGTAAGTGTGTGTGAGATCAAGGACGTACCAAAATGCGTTGCAGTAAGTAAGTCATAAAAGGATAAGAGTCAACTTAGGAGCTGACCAACATTAATGCAGACGGACTAGAGAAACTGTCAAAGTTTTTAGTGGAACTATTATTGTGTACCATGTATTGAAATTTTTGAAAATTACGGACTCTTCAATACTTGTCACTACAAAATTGTTAGTGAAACGCTTAGTATAACTGTGTAAATTCTTAGTGCAACTGTAAAATGTCTTTGCGGAACTGTAAAAGGTCCTAGTGCAACTTTAAAGTTATTAATGCAACTAAAATTGCTTTAAGTAACTGTGTTAACTTTTAGTGCAATATTGAAATCACTTATGATTTTTCATTGAGATATTGGAATGTGCCTCTTGACTTGATAGTCATAGCAAAGTGGCAGGACAGAACCAAAACGGTAGAGAAAGAGAAGTATATATTTATCATTACTTACTGTGTGAACATAGGAAATTGATCAAGCTTTAAATACAACGAAATTTGTATCATTATTCATATTAAAGTATGAAGTCCTAAAATCTGTAAAACTCTTATATTCGCCTTGGATGTGATGTAATTTACTAAAGTAGAGCGATTTGTAAAAATCTAATTTAAAGAAAAATTAATATAGTAAGAAAATGTATTGTAGGTATAAGAGTTAGCAATGAAGTATTTAGGTATGCTTAAAGTCATAAATAAGTACTCTATGTTATTTAAAAACAGTTGAAACAATAAATTTTTGCAAACTTGTACGCTTGTGCTCTGTGCACAGGAGTGAAATCTAGCCATAAAACCTATATGTATGTTGTTTTTTTTCCTTTTTTGAATAGGTTCTAACATAATCTAGTGTACGTTACGTGGGTATTTTTTTGGTTCTGATGCAATTCGGCTACCTTTTATACTGTTATTTAACGATAAAACAAAACAAAGGTCAAAACTCAAATAAATGGCCCGATAGCTCAGTTGGTAGTGACCCTGCCTTCTAAACTGCGGGTAGTGGGTTCGATTCCCAGGACAAACATTTGTGTGATGAATATAGGTGTTTGTTCTGTCTGGGTGTTAAATTGTATTCTATGTATGTATTTACAGTATCTAAGTATTGTATCAGTTATCTGGTTCCCATAACACAAACTTTGCTTAGTTTGGGGCTAGATGGCGTTGTGCGAGATGTCCACACATATTATTATTATATATGATACATTATTTTATTTACTGTAATTATAGTTTATATTGGTTTTTATATTAATACAAATACTATGTAAGCTTACGTAAATACTGCGTAAAAGATAAATTGTACATAAGTAATAATAAATTACTAAATCATTGCTTCGGCTATTAATCAAATCATTTTATTCGTGGCAATGTTTTGCCCTCCGTAGAGTATGTAGTGTGTAATCAGTGTACCTGTACCATTGTGGCATTTTGGCAGCATCTATTCTGTGGCAAAGGTTCAAGTTGTGCTTTTAAAAATGAATTTTTACTTTGTGACCAGACATTTACTACAGTGTGATTCCGTAGAAAATTATTTGAAATGAACGTTTTTTTTGATTCGATCACAAATGAGCCCATAACACTTTAGTTCAATTACCCTTGTAATTTTAAATTAATTATGAAGGCGTTTGAGATTTGAGATAGAATTACTATTTTTCATTTCATCATACTAATGCCACTATTTACTTAAGTACTAAAGCCGACCTGATACAGGATACAAGAGGTTAAAGAAGCGATAGATTAATCATAATGAAAACGATGATTTAATGTTAACACTACATATCTTCGAACGAAGAAATAAAAAAAATATACTTCATACTTTTTTCTAATGAAAAGAATTCAATTAATTTTAGTATGGATTTGACTTTCACTGAGAACAAATTAATGAAACTTTTATTACATTTATTACTTCTATGCCTACATTTATAAATATACGTAATTACGTAGTAGAATTACACTCAGTCATCAGCTCAGTCATAGCGCCAGTCATAGTTTCTGCTGTGTGGTGGTTGAGCAGGTCAGTATAGCCCAGAGACGGCGGGTTTGAATCCCGCAACAGAACAAGTTGTATACAAAAAAGTGCAAATACTTGTCCTTGTACTCGTAGTTCCTGGGTCCCTAGATAAAGGGAATCCTAGTTAGGGTCCCGGGTCTATGTGATTGTTGGACGTTATTATTATTATTAATTAATTCAAGAAGTATGAGCCATTAATTTATATATACGTAGCAAACCTTAGTAATTTCATAATCGCAGTCATCAGATATCATTGTACCTAATAAAACACGTCTGAGCAATTGTTCATTATTAAGAATCGCTTTATAGATGTTGTGCAAAATAAACTTAATGGATGCTAAAAATATCAGGAATTAAAAATATTTTTAAGAAGGACAATATATTTTTTACAAAACAAAACCAATTATACCTTACTAGTAAAATATAATTTAATACTTCCTACAATTCATGTTATTATCTAGTCAATATCATGTATTTATTTCAGCATTTATACTTATTTAGGCTAAATGCCTACATAATAAATACATTAATAAAAATTGTAAATTTTCTTGACAATTGTATCAAAAATATTAAAAAATGTACACACTTTTTATGTTAGTGAATGATGTAACGAGCTAGTCGTTCACCTGATGTTAAGCAACGCGGACGCCCATAACGGAACAGTGTCAGTCCGAATGCCAAGTCATGAAAATGTATAAATAAAATAATAGACAATTAAATAAAATAATTAAAAATAATATTCAAAATTATTGTGTTCAAAAATGGTACGAATAATTTTACTACAATACTAAGATGTTTGTGTTAGTTTGAGAACGCTAGAAAAAAATTAAGCAAAGTAACCAAAGATCTTGAAAAAGGTTTATTAATGTGTAGATAACTAGATATACAAAAGTAACAATAAAATTAATAATAATGTTTTTTCTTTTGCCAAGCCAAGTAGGTTCTAAACGAATGAAGGGAAAAAACTACATAGTAATAATACAAAACAACATAAGTATACCTGCATCAGTAATTAAGTGTATTAAGAATTTGAGATTTGTTATAGAACTATTTGTATCTACTAGGTTTAAGTGCTATGTATAAAGAGGCTATTTAAATTGTACAATTATTTTTGTACTATGTCAAAATGTTTTAAAATATTATCTAGAATGTTATTATACGTGTCGTATTCGTCTGCAAATAGTTTCATTTTCTTCCAAAACTCTTTTTTCCCCATTTTCAAAATTAAGCTTTTTAATAGGTAGGTATAAATCTAAGTTTCAGTATCATTTTTCCCGATGGTAAGCGACAGTGTAGCTAAAGATGAAGTCCCCATTCCTGGAAGAGGTAGTCCCCTATTATTACTGGAGGCACTTACATGGTCACAATCGCGTTTCTTCATACAATTTGTAACCCCTAATTTGACCCACTTGTAGGTTTTAAATTCAAAAATAACCCTTTATTATTACACCTCTACGTCAAGGTACAAATTCCTATTATCCGGTTCCTATTATCCAGGTATTTAGGCTGTATGTTGTCTGTCAATCAAACAGACAGATAAATATTTGGTAAGACACTGGAAATAAAAATAAGACTTGCGTAGTCGTAACCTGTTAGTTTTTACTACCCCGTGGTTTGACTGCGTTCTGAAATAGATTTAATTTTATTTTAAAGGTAAAAGCTAAAATCTTGACTATAAATCGCATTAATGTTAGTAGTTCTGCAAACTGTAGAACTTGCAAGAACTAACGGTTTTGAAACAAATTATATTCATATCCACAACTGGCAGACGTAGAATATAGACCTCCCCTATAAAACGCCACTTTGGACGCAAATCTTCCTTCTATGTTAAGCGTATCATAAGGAGGCTTGCTATGCCAAGCCATTATGAAAAATAGTTCCGAACTCAGACTTTATAGCCGATCACCTCTTCACCAATTTTGTTTGTATTTTAAATACTAGCTTATAGTACACAATGTTTCTACCAAATATGATTAAATGCCCGTAAACGGTGGCCGGTAAATTCGAGTTGAAGCAGGAGTTTTCGCTCACTTCTTTCTCTCGGTCAATAAAACAATCTAAAGCCTATAGTTTTCTATAGACAACAGTTCTAATAACACATTAAATCACAATAAGTAAGGGTATATAAAAATCATAAAAAATAAAGGTACCTACCGACTAAAATTAAATTAGAAGAGGCAACAATAAAATTCGCACTTTATAATCTCTTCACAGTCCTAGGATCGTGGGAGTTAGTCCAAGTCTAGACTTCAGCACACGATTTAAACACAGGATTAAAGTCCTAAGCTAACGTATAAAAATATTTTATAACTCATAAAGTGTGATGATGGAAAATGTTTGTGTATGAAAATGATTCTAAAATTGATAAAAATTACAAATCAAATTCTATATAAGTATGATAAAACTAGATTCATTATCACGCATATTTTTTTTAATGTTAATAAATTCTATGGCGAGCTAGTAATTTGCCTGATACTATTGTTTATAGAATGGCATTTAATGTTCAAGAAAACGTATATATATCAATTGCTATAGTTTTTTATTAACTCATGACGAAAATGTTCTTAAAATATAAGTAGAAATGCCCCTGACATAAATAGGCGCAATCGTAAAACAGAAAACCCAAAGACGGCAATTCTAAATAATATAAAAAGGTCGATCCGTCACGAAACGAAGGTAGAGTTTCATGATTCATGAAGCATAAATAAAACGCAACGTGATGTCTTTCTTTTCAATTTGGTTGATCCGGGCCTGTTTGTGTGAATATAAGATTACGGTTGGTTTTCCGAAAAACAAAATCACACGCACACTCGCTAAAACTCGGCTAAGACCTTTGTTCGAGAACTGGGTTATGCTGAAAACCAGCCCTGCGTAGAACATTTCTACGCAGCACAGTGCTGAGCATACTCCTGTTGCCAATTAATTATATTAAGTTAGATGTAATATTATTTGTGTGTACCCAGTTTGTTTTACTTTTTTTGGCAATAAACAATTTTTATTTATTTATTAATTATTTATTTATTTATAAAATACAAACAACTGTAGTACCATTCATGTCAGCCTCTGCGGTTTGGTGGTTGAGCAGGTCGGCTAGAAGGTTGCCCACCCACTGGCGCAGAGGCCCGGAAGGGCCTACCGCCGGGGCGAGATGGTTAATGCAGTGCGTCTCCATCTCGCCCCATCCCGGCGGCGGTCGGATCACGGGGGGGTTTTAGTGGGTTCGAGTCCCACATACCCCCTGCCGCCACCACGGGGGTGGTGGCAGGGAAGTGCGAGAGCATTTCCCCCCCTCAAAAAAAAAAGGTCAGCTCATGGCCCGGAGGCAGCGGATTCGATTCCCGTGACAGGACAAGTATTTGTGCACAGAAAAAAAAGCGTAAATACTTGTTATGAGACTGGGTGCTGTGGGATCATGGTCCTCGTAGTTCCCGGATCCCAAACACAAAAAAAAAAACAAAATCCTAGGTAGTGTCCAGGATCTATGTATGTGATCATTGGGAGTTATTATTATTATTCAAAAATAAATATAAGTACAAACATACTTAGGTATGCTTAGCTAGTATATGTAGCTATTTTGATTCAACTCGCAAAGCTATACGCCCTATAGCGACGAATTAATTGAAATAAGTAATCGTTTCTCAAGAATAACTGAAACTTATCTAAAAAACGATCAATGCAAATATTATTGCTTTTGTAAAATTACTGGATTTAATTATCAAGTTCTACCGTAAACAAGACGTCAAAGTTGTTCCAAGTTATATCAAACTTTATAAAGTTTCTAAAGAACTATAAATTGCTATGGACACAGTGCAGCACCGGTGATTATTATTGTTGGAAAGAACAGCAACAACTTGGTTACAAAAATAACTTGAACCTAATACGAAATTATGTCAATATTTTTTTATATGTTTGTATAAAACCTTCTAATGTAGAGCAAAACTGACAAAAAGGGTGTTTGACCTAGTTGATCCCAGTTTAGGGGATGAATTTTCAATACCCTCTTTCTTAGTACCTACAATGGCGTCTTTCTTTTACGCTGTAAAAGATCCTCCTTTGCCTTTAATCGGAAGATTTCTCGATCTATATAAATAATTAGAAACTTTATTGGTTTAAGTGTAAGTAATATTAGTTTAATAAGATGCTTTTTTGTATGTTTTGGCTCCATACTTTTGTATATTTAGCCAGTGTCAAGTAATTACATTTCTCAAGTTAATGATATTTCACGCCGATATATGTGTCAAATCACAGTCCAAGTTATCAAGTCAAGTCATAGTCTAGTCTAAGTCATACTCCTAGTAAAGTGGCGGCAACTTTATCAGAAACTTCTATGGAGTTTTGGAAACAACACGAAAAGAAACGTTTCACCATCATTACACCACTTTCCTACACTCGTGCTTGTACTCCAGCCGAATAAAACATCACCAATTTTATGCTCTCGCACTGAAAATATCACAAGTTTTGGAAAATAATATAATGCCCTGAAGCGATCTTTCTCGTTTTGCCAAAAACAAAAGTTGAATATTGTACTATTTTTTTCTCCTAAACATTAATAAAATAGATAGATAGATAGGAAATGCTTTATTGCACAAATAACAAATGTAGTTACTAAGGCGAACTTAATGCTAGAGAGCATTATCTTCCAGTTAACTTGGGTGTGACATGGAAATTTTTGCAGGATTTTTTTTTATTATACAATTAAATTAAAATCAGCGTTTAGGCTGTATGTATCTACTGGCTGGTATATAAGTTAGTACTAAGTTAGAGTAGTCATCATGTAGACGCCGAGCAATGCACTTGTGCACCGCAACACCATCTTTTATTATCAGCATGATGCATCAATTAACCCTTAGGTATAATCAACCTTCCAGTCAGTAACGCAGTATAAATCATTTTATAATAATGCCAGTATAGGACCCATGATTGCACCATGCGTACATGGGAGTCACATAGAGTAAAAACTTTATGAAAACTCAAGTCAATATATTTTCAGTTTTTCACTGGCTAAATTTTCCAGCGTATTTAATGCTGTGAGAAAAGCTTAATATAAATTAGAATAATGCAAGGATTTTCATCCCACTCGCGATTAAGCGCTTAAAATAGACGAAAAGGAAACCGCTTGTTCTTGCGATAGTGCCTCGTATTTTAATTAAGGTTCTATCACTGGATGCCGAGACAACGGCTAGTTTCATTTTTAAATGGTTTAATAGAAAAATTAATATGCAATCACTAAAACTGTGCGAACTTTTTTTAATTGCAAGAGTACCGTCAAAGTTTTTATTTGAAGCGCTAATCACTACATAGTATAAAACAAAGTCGCTTTCTCTGTCCCTATGTATGCTTAAATCTTTAAAACTACGCAACGGATTTTGATGCGGTTTTTTTAAATAGATATAGTGATGGAAAAGAAAGGTTTGTATGTATAATAACATCCGTTAAATAGTGGAGAATTTTTGGGTGAAAAATGTTATTTTTGAGGTTTCTAATGTGATGTCGTAAATAATTACATTTTTTCCGCTTACATTGCAAACGCAGGCTGAACCCTACAAGATTTATCAAAATAATGTACTAAGTATTGTACACATTGAAAAGGTCTACAAAAAACTCCGTTACGGTATTATGTCTATCTCTTATGGATATCCCACAATTACATTTTTAAGAATTATTTTACTCTAAATTTAACGCGTGCAGGCCACGGGCAGTAGTGAATAAATCAAAACTACTGGATCGATTTTAATAATTTTTTCAGTGAATGACATATATTTTATACCCTTGCGAAGCCGGAGCGGACCGCTAGTTAAAAATAAATTATAGTTAGTTAAGTGACTGGCCTGATAGTTCAGTTGGGAGTAGCTCTTCCTTCTGAACTATAGGTTGTGGGTACGATACCCTCCCAGGACAAACATTTGTGTGATGAACATAGATGTTTGTTCTGTGTCTGGGTGTTATATTATATTCTATGTATGTATATATATATACAAACAAAAATCTCAGTATTGTATCAGTTGTCTGGTTTCCATTATATAAGCTTTGCTTAGTTTGGGGCTAGATGGCGCTGTGTGAAATTACATAGAATATTTATTATTCATTTCTTTATTTAATTATTTGCACTTAAATTAGTGCATTTAATCACTTACGCGTAGCATAGTCATGGATTTAATTAAGCAGAATGACTTCCGAAAGCAGTTTAACCCCTGTTTTAACACTTTGCTACTATCAATTAAGTTCAGTTTACTGCCTTAGGGATCGGTAGGAACTTTAATTGAAATTCCTCCCTTACCTTTCAGTGTAGAATCGAAGTCAGCGTAATCTATCGACAAGAAATGCACGCTGTTCAAAATGTTACCTGCTTTTTTCTTATCCCGTTGCAACATTATAAAGCTTAAACTGCATTTAACCAGTAAAGTTTAACACGCTCGATAACAATAGATTTATGAATGAAAACTGAACTCTAAACACGTCGGCTTAAATTATTTCGCCTGAGGTTGATAATAAATGAATAATTACGATACAAAAAAACACGGAAATATCTAGTGTAATTACACGCAAAACAATAAACAAGATAACTTATAATCTGGCTGATATAAGTTATAATAATAATAATAATAACGCCCAATGATCAAAAACATTGATCCTGGACCCTAACTACGATTCCCTGTGTCTAGGGACCCAGGTATTATGAGGACCATGGTCCCACAACACCCAGACTCAGAACATATTTTGTGCTTTTTTGTGCACAAATTTGTCCTGCTGTTGGAATCGAACCCGCCGCCTCCCGGTTATGAGCCGACCTGCTCAACCTCCATACCACAGAGACTGCCATGAACACCATACAAAACCACACAAACTCACACTCAAGCGTGGCCGTGCTCCCAAGAAATTACGATTATAATTTTATCAGCTGGGCGATCACGTAACTCGATTGTAATCGATAGAAACACAATTTTTTATGGATTTGGCAGGTTGAATACGCAGTTTACGTGCATAGTTAGTATGAAAATTTCTATAATGGTATTGCAATCATAGTTTCGTAATCACCCCCCAGGTGTAACATATACTCCAATTATTTTAAAATCCATTCAGATAATTCAACGCTAAGTTTCGTATAATTCATTTTACTTATAATAACTATATTTTACTACGTGATAGAACTTTTCTGTAAAGTTCGTCTAGGTAACGACAGTTTTGCTAGTTTTTCTGCCGCCAAGAAGTAGTGCGCAAGCATTAATGTGTTCCGGTTTGAAGATCACTGTAGGTAGTGAAATTATTGGGCAAATGAGACTTCATCATAAATCACAATGTGTATAAACATTTGACTGGCCCGATAGCCCAGTTGGTAGTAGCCCTACCTTCTAAACTGCTGGTTGTGGGATCGGTTCCCACCCAGGACCAATAATAATAATAATAATAAAGTGGCTGACATAATTTTATTCTTACCGAGTTGACTCGCGCCGGCTTCGCACGGGTGAATTAGTAAAACGCGGTCGAACGGAATAATAATCCTATGTCCGTCTTCTCCTGGTTCTAAGCTGCCTCCCCACCCATTTTCAGCCAAATCGCTTCAGCCGTTCTTGAGTTATAAATAGTGTAACTAACATGACTTTCTTTTATATACATAAGATTTAATAGAGCTATTGTACTATATTCATCTTAATTCGATTGGATTAGACGAATATGGTTAAGAACTTACGTACTGATCTATGATTTGTGACAGACCTATAAATGAGAAAACGGATTTTCAGACATCTAACATTTAGTTTATGAAACTAAATTCATGCCTTTAACGTCTGCTACAGTTATTGAGCTCTTTGTTCACAGACTTGCGTTCTCAAAAGCACCGTAACGTGAGTGTAGCTAGTTTATGGCCCAAACGACTTACGTTCAACGTTCAAAGTTAGCGCAGTTCAAACTTTACTGTGCAGTTGAGATTAATACTTGAGTAACAGTTGAGATTAGTGCTTAGTTTTATTTCGGGTTAATATACAAATCATCTCCTTATTCTATCCATAATGTACAGCAAAACTATTTAGTATGAAAACGAAGAATAAAGCCATTATTAAAGTAATTAAATTAATTGACTGGCCCGAGAGCTTAGTTGGTAGTTACCCTGGTTTTTGAACTGTGGGTTGTGGGTTCAATTCTCAAGACAAACAGTCATATGATGAACATCGATGTTTGTTCTGTGTTTGGGTGTTATAGTGTATTCTATGTATGTATTTACAAATAAAAAAGTATGTAAGTATTGTATCAGTTATCTGGTTCCCATTGAACAAGTTATTTAGTTTGGTGTTAGATGGCGTTGTGTGAAATGGACACACATATTCATAATTTAAATATTATATTATACCGTATCAATAGGTACTTGTACTTTTAATTAATTGGTTCCAATTTGATGAATCTTTTTGTTTAATAGGAATTTTATTTTTACACACCTGTTTTATTGGCAAATATCGGGAATTGTAACTCAAAGTCAAAATAATTTGCAATCAACTACGTAAAATTGCTTGTATTTCTATGGTTTTGGACTCACGTGCCAAGATAATACCAATTAACAGTAAAATTATGTTACCCACTTTCGTGTAAAAACAGAGACAAATCTTAATTAAGTTAGAAATTGCTTCAGTGTGTTCTTTATTTTTTGAAACAGTGTGGAAGGTTGGGTTAACCTTCCATACTTTATATAAAATAAATTTAAAAATGTTTCGGAATATTTGATTTACGTAGAAATTGTAGTAGAGTGGACATATTTTATACATATAGCCTTGTGGTCTCAGCGATCCCATCTCTTTTCGTAGGTGCCGCAAGAGACGATTTGGATAATATCTAGAGAATGAGTAGCAGCATTATCTTCAGTCTAGATTACAATCTACTGGATCACCAAGGTGCCTGCCGAGCGCATTGATTATGGCAAACCCTTCCCCCCTGACGGCCCTGAAGCTGATTTCAGTAGTGGATGCAAAAAAGCTAATGATGTGATATTATGTGTAATGTGGACATATTCTATTTTCAAATTTACCAAAATGACAATAACAAGGGCAAGGCGTGGACCAAATCAGGCGATGTGGGCTCTCATATGTGAAGAATGCCAGCTATTTCGTCATTGGGCAATGAATGATTTAGTCAGGCAGGCACTCTCCACAACATCCGTGCCCTCTACGCTGGAGCCAACTGAGTTGCTGAGAGACGACGGCAAGAGACCGGATGGTGCCACCTTAGTCCCGTGGTGTCTTGAACGCACACTTGTCTGGGACGCCACGTGTGTGGATACCCTGGCACCTTCTCACGTCTCCAGCACGGCTCAAAGCGTCGAAGCCGCGGCTGAACAAGTGCAAATTAAAAAAACGGCGCAAATACGCACCTGTGCAAATCACGAGTTTATTGCGCTGGCCGTAGAAACATTAGGCCCGTGGTCGTCCAACACAAAAAAATATATTCGACAAGTTTCTACTCGATTGGTTCTCGCCTCGGGGGACCCCAGAGCTGGCACATACTTCGCTCAGAAGCTAAGTCTTCTAATTCAGCGAGGTAATGAGTGCGGTGGTGAATTGGATAGCATATTTATTCAATAAATAATGCTTTATTAGTTGTAACTTTTTATTTATAGAGTGCCTGTACATATTAATGTTTCTGTTGAGTAAATTTAATAACAAGTTCTACAATGCGTGAGGTAAATGACTCCCACAATAAATCTTACACATTAAATTTATATATATTCGACTATTACAAGTACTTAAGAAAAGTTTGTTGATTTCTCGATCGAGTATATCTGATGTTCTTCCACAGGAGGTGAGTTCACATCGTAATCTCGCTGCGTAAACTCAACTCCTCAGACACACTCTAAAACAAAATACACTGATGATAATTTTAAAAATAAAATCTTTCAAAAATAAGATGTAATGATAAAACCTTATTCAAAAGTCACATCAAACCGGAACCACATTTCCAATAAAATATTTGGACGCTATTGAAACTCACTGGTATATTTATTTTTGAACTCAATAATACAAAAAATACGACGCAATAAATTTGCGTGAATACTTCATTGAGGTTATAAACAGCGAGTGAATAAGCTACCAATTTCTTTATTACTGTAACTGAGAAATAATATGTTCGAATAAATTTATTTTGGTATTCGATGGCTCTAATATACAAAATAAGTACCAACGCAAACCATGGTATATTGGCGTGTTGAACGAATAAGGAAGAATATTGGTTTCTGCAGGAAAAATCTTTAGTCATGAGGTGCTTAGGCTTAGCACAGATGAATAACTTATAAAAACATAAAAATCTTTAGTCATGAGGTGCTTAGGCTTAGCACAGATGAATAATTTTACTTATAAAAACAGAAAAATGTTTAGTCATGAGGTGCTTAGGCTTAGCACAGATGAATAACTTTACTTATAAAAACAAAAAATCTTTAGTCATGAGGTGCTTAGGCTTAGCACAGATGAATAACTTTACTTATAAAAACAGAAAAATCTTTGAATGAATAGGTATGCTCATTACAACATATGGTAAAATATCATAAGTCCATACGTCCCACTGATGGGATAAAGGCCTTTTCTTTCAGGGAGAATTAATCTTAATCCATAATGAACAAGTGTAGGTTGGTAGAAGAACTTTCTCGAATAATGTGATTCTTGGACAAGCCGGTTTTGAAGTGAAATCTTTAGGCGCGTTGAGCATTTTTTGGGTGAACAAAAATTATGGAACTCGGGTCATCGTTCCATGACCTATATGTTTACTATGTACTTTTTGGTGAAAAAAAGGGTGAAACTCGTATCATCGTCACCGCACGCTTCCCATCAGCTATTATATGCCACAAGTAACTTAGTTTTCACTTCTACCGGCAATCCCCAAAGACTGCACTGCACTTTTTTTTTCCATGTTCTATTCACTGTTGCTAGAGCGAACGTAAATTCCACACGCTAAACGAAATTGAATTTGGAATTTGTTGCTAAGTCGTATTTTAATGGACTTTAATAGAGATGGGCATTAGACAATAGGAAATTTTTACTTTATCAAATATATTATATTACTGAATTTATCAAATAATGTTTCAATTATGATTTACGATACCGCTATAGCATTACCAATCCAGTTTCTTGGTTGTAAAATGTGAAGGATAAATTTGGTCATGAGATCGCTTATCACGTTAGCTTAAGTAAATCATGCCCCGGCTTGTAAATTACGTACAAGTTTCATTTAAAAATTTGTTTCAATTATATTGTGCCGTTTAAAGAAATCAATAGCAAGTCAACAGTAAGCAATATTTTCTGTACGTACCTACTTATTAATGGTCAATAGTTATCTATTCCCTTGTGGCGCAGAATTATGTGAAAAGAAAATATTTTCCAGAATTGGAGTGCCTAAAGACCTTTTGTTATATTGATAAAGGAATCCTTTTTGATATTGAAGTTAATGCTTGGTCTATTATACACTTCCAACCGGGAAAATTATCGTGATTCAATAAAGCTGTATTCAAAAAATAAATCCTTTTTTCTTTTGATTTCATAGCCGATAACTATAATACAATAAATATATGTGATAAACATTAGGGGCTTAACTACAAAATATTAAAACAAACCTTAATCTAGTGCTAACTGCTGTTTTGTATTGTTAAACACACGTTTGAAATCTGTAAGCCTTGTTTATGTATTTGTGGTAACATGGAAGATTTTTAAATGCAACAAATTGATATAGTTATAAATTTATATGTAGCTTTGCTTAGTTTGAAACTAGATGGCGCTCTGTGAAATGCCCACATATTATATTATATTACTATTATTATAATGTTATAGGTATTTAATGAGTTTAAAAAAGGCATCAAATCATCAAATATAGGCATACAGTTTTCCCTTTCAATTTAAAAAAATGCTGTTTTATTCTCGGTACAATCAAATCTCTTCATCCGTAAAATGGAAAATACAAAACAATAAAACGATAAAGCTTCATCCCCACATCGTGACGACATGAGTCAGTTTGTGCTACCATTTATTTACAGTGGAAAGTGATCTCACATTACATATACTAATAAACAATTATGCAAAACAAAATGTTCACAATCACGCAATTTATTCCAGTACTTTGACGATACCATGACGATACCATACCCACCCCGTAGTCGTGTTTTGAGCGACCCAGATGATCCTATAGCAGCCGTTGTATCGGCTGCGCTAGGATCGCCGGGCTAGTCTAGCCCTTCTGGCTCAGGTACCGCTTTCGGCACCGGTATAGGATACCAGCGTAACACAATCAGACACCGACCGCGCCGGCGAGGTCGACGTACTCCCTGTAGGTTATCTAGAACGGTTGCGATTTTCCATAGGGTCCACTCTTCCAGTGGACGTAGTCTTGTCGATCCTCTTAACCCGGCAACGGCCCAAGCCGAGACTCACACCCCAGGGTTGCCGTTGAGCTAGTTGCCTCCCACTTTTGACGGCTGGGCGCCTTAAGCACCTGCCCTCCCACCCGGTGACGCTGTGAAGGTTGTTAGAGACCAACAGCAATGGCCCAAAAAAAGGCGATACCATACCAGTACTTTTGAGTATATATCTGTTATGTAAATAAAATCAATAAATTAATTTTTTAAGCACTCAGTTGAAAGCGCCCTTATAGGGTTCATGTATTTACTAAACTAGTTGTATTTACTGAATAGACAGCCGTGCCGCTTAACATCAAGCAAACGACTTGCTCGTCATGTCATTCCTTAACATAAAAATGATAACCACGTATAGAGAGACTTGATCTAACGCCTCTACAAATCTACACTAGAGTAAATGCAGTTAGTTTTAAGCTATACACTTTTATACAACTGAAGTCGATTCCTAATTTGTGTGAGAAACGATTTGAAAGTAGCCCCTTCGTGTGATCCGAGAGGTTATCCTACAAGACATTTCACGCGGGCTGTCTGAATGTTTTCACTCGAATCCTTGATCGAATGTATTCCTAACGTCTCCATTACACGACGCGATCGGATTTGTTGAAAATCTATTTGTTTACAATAGTAAAGCTTTTTGATTGGTCGGTTAAACATATTGTAATATAATTAAAAAAAGGGTTAAACTAACTTCAATCACCTTAACTTCCTATTGAAAACTAAGTTGAACGATAAATATACACAATTTTCTAGTTATTTTGATTTAAAACCAAACTCCAAGTTTGATTTCGGACCAATTCGCAAGTGAAATTTTATATAAAAAATAATTTTCGTAATAGGTTTAATAAATGAAAAAGAAGGTAACAAATATTTAAAAAAATCACATAGAATCTAATTAAGAACTTCCTCTTTTTGAGTTGGTTAAATACAAAGACACTAATGTATTCAAAAGGTATTTGTTAAACATATATAATTAATTTCATTTATATTTCATAAAACATTTTTTAAAATAAAAATAATAATAATAACCATGTTTCCTTTTTTTATTTTGGTAAGTTCTAGAAACATAAATTTATTAGGCACATTGTTTAGTTAGTTTAAATAAATAAATAAATATTTGTGGAAATGTCACACAGCGCCATCTAGCCCCAAACTAAGCAAAGCTTGTACTATGAGAACCAGGTAACTGATACAATACTTAGATACTTTTTGTTTGTAAATAAATACATAGAATTCAATATAATACACAAACATAGAACAAACATCGATATTCATCACACAAATGTTCGTGCTGAGTGGGAAACGAACCCACAACATATAGTTCCGAAGGCAGTGCTACTACCAACTGAACTAACGGGCCAATTTTGGCAACCCTGGAACATAATATATATGCCATTTTCTTAGGTATATAATTGGTTAGTTTAGCCCTATATATTATTATCTTCAAACCAAAAATGCCTAATAATTACTGTATATATAAAAAGGCATTTTTAACACATCACTAAAAGTGTAATATAACTAAAACTATTAGTGTGATGTGATAGTGTGATGTGACTAATCACATCACACTAATATTATAAAGGCGAAAGTTTGTATGTGTGTTTGTGTGTATGTGTGTATATTTGTTACTTCTTCACGCTCAAACAGCTGAATTAATTTGAATGAAATTCGGTACCAAGATTTCACTTTTCTGGGATAAAATGTAGCCTATATGTTAATCCAGTGTATATGCTACACTGGATTAACATAAAGGCTACATTTTATAGCCTATATGTTAATCCAGTGTTTATGCTACACTGGATTAACATATAGGCTACATTTTATCCCAGAAAAGTGAAATTCTCCCGATGAGCAAATAATTGAAATACTTTTTATCCGCGGGGTAAACCGCGGGGCCAAACTAGTAAACAATAAACATCATACCCATTGAAATTGCAAGTAAAAACACATCAGAAGCGAAGTCACATAAAATACGTGTAGTAATTAATTAAATATATTATAATTATTATATTGTTTATTTAATATATTTTTCACTGAGGTAAAGTACGATCCCATGTATTCCATGATACATGTGCCTTCACGAAAGTAACTGCAGTGGGTTCAGTAAATAATATTCATACATGCTTACTTGCTAACAAAAATCTGACCCTTATCAACAAGAAAAGAAATACGCCTATCCGTCAAAGGTTGACAAATCACCGCAAGCAAGACACATTTTCTCCATCGTTGATCCTTTAGGGCGTGGTTCTACCATAAAGAGTTCGATGTTCGACCTTTCAGAAGGTTGAATCTTGACCTCGTTCTTTCAGCGGATAGGGAGAAAACTGATGCTGAGAGACAGAATATAAGATAGAAGCAAATGGGGTATGTCGGCAAGATCTAATAGGTATTTTAAGTATTATGGTGGTTATTATACTTCTTTTGTTTACTACCGTTTCTATCTAAGTAGATATAACTTACTTCCATCAATGATTATCAATGTTTTTCCATTTATTTTTGAAAGCTTCAAGAACTTTATTTTTTTATTATTACAGTTCATTTTTATATAGCGTCTTTCACAAAAACGGACTTAAAGTCATAACAAAAAAATTGTCTGTAAAGTCCGTTTACGAACGATATTTTTACGTGATAACATCATAAGAGAACACTTAGACAGATCGTGCCTCTCTATCGCTTGGTCGACGCTCTCGCTTGCACGCTCGGCTCAAGCGGAACGCGACGATGAGTTATGCTCTTTCGTGCGTGCAGCCGGCGTTCATCGGATAGAGATATTATCACGTCAAAAAAAAAAAACTAAATGTATTTATTCAGGCTTTTCAAATGATATTTATAAAATAACTTTTTATTGCAAGCTCATACTTAGGGTTATCATTTTTTTTTGTGCGCAAATAGACCCGTTTTACCTTTACAATATGAGTTCAAGTCGCGAAAGTTTAAAAAGGTTATCATATTGTTGTAAAGTCTCATTTGCCCAGTAATTTCACTAGCTACAGTGCCCTTCAAACCGGAACACAGCAGTGCTTGCGCACTACTGCTTGGCGGCAGAATAACTGGCAAAGCGGTGGTACCTACCTAGACAAACTTAGCAGAAAAGTCCTACCACCTAGTAAGTTTTATAACGGAATGGCACTAAAAGCTTATCAACTGTTTATAAGCGTACTGTATCCGCGATTGCTGCTGGCGATCCTCGTATTACAATATCATCTATGCAATTGGACTCTTTCGAATGTCCTTTGTCCTCCTCGCTAGCATATACTCTGCGGTGCTTGTATGTTTCTGAGCGGAGCGAGGAAATGGAAATTCTTTAGTAGTTTCTATTAAACTGGATGGACAATGGAAAAATATGAAACAGTGTTATCATGTAATCAGGATTTTGTTTGCAACTTTATTTGCTGGGTGTGACTGTTGAAAGGAGCAATATATTGCTTTACACAAGGTCTTATGGTGAGCTGCCGAAAGCCGTAGGATTTAGACAATTATAATAGTCACCTTATTGAAATAAGACTTCTTTACGCACTCGGGGAGTAAACTGGCGAGGCGAACAGAAGTTGAAAGGCGTTGGTTAACGTAGATCTCCATTGTCAACACCAAAAAATATAAAAAATGTATTATCATGTTGGTATCTCCAGTAAAATGTCAATTTATAATTATCAAGATGGCAAGTTGGCAATTGAAAAAAGCTTAAACAAAGTTATACCGGCCGATAGATAGAGCTTAACTAAAGAAGTTTTACTTCAGTTGTGTGGTTAAAGCACACTCCTTTTTTGACAAATAGTCTGTTCAATAGTGTGTAGTGTAGTGTAGTGTCGCCGTTCCTCTGATTATGGCAAATTTTTCCCCTTCATGCAGAACAATAGTAAAACCACTATGAAACTTCTGCGCTCTAGATTGCATATCCAACAATACATCTTAGATAATGGCAGTATTCTTATACATAATTCATGGCGCACTCTAAATGGCTACTTTCAGCCTCTCCTCTTAATAATGGAGTGTATATTTCAGATTACCTACTTATACTGAAGGTCTGCGGAGTTACCATACAGCGCGAAAAATGGATGCACCTAATTCCTTGTTGGTATTTATATATTTAAGTTAGATATCTTTTATAAGAAAATATGTACCATGTGTTTATTTTTGCTATTATACGAGAAACATTTGGTATATGTCACGTTTGGTATATTGAAGAATTGTTACTTCAATAGCATCGATGAAAAATTGGGCTTATTAGGTCCTTTTGCACATTCATGTATCACTTTTCGTTATATTAGGGTTTCCAGACGTGGATTTTATGACAAAATCACCACAGGAAGTTTGTATTTTTCACGTGTACCTATTTTACTTGACTAAAATTATTTTCACCAACCAATTTTTATTCACTGAAAACGGTTTGAAATAAGTAAACCTTTAAAAAGTTTGTCAGTATGTTTACACACGGACAAGGTTACGGCTTTTAGCTAAATTTAATGGGTCTAATAACATTTTGATGCTTAAAAGCCGTTGTCTCCTTTGTGAACCGCGCCACCATAATTATAACACTATTTAGCTTTTCGAACTCCACCTTAAAAGGTTACGTTCGGAAACCAAGAACTATGCCAATTTCTGTAACCTCAACAATATAACTTTACGTTTACCTCTATACTCGATTCTAAACGGACGTTTTTTTGATTTCATTCTGTAAATATTTTAAGTTTATATTCTACAGAAGCCGTCTAAAATACGTTTATAATAGAACGAGCTTCTGCCAGCATCTTCGCTCGCGGCGTGGCCTATGGGAAAATAATTCAACCACCCATTTCACCCTTTTAAGGATGGAATTTCGAAAAATCATTTCTTAGCGGATGTCTACGTCTATATATACTACGTCATAACATCTATCTGCATGCCAATTTCAGCCCGATCTGTCCAGTGGTTTGGGCTGTGCGTTGATAGATCACTATGACAGTCAGTGAGTAAGTCACCTTTGTGTTATTTATATTTAGATAGTATTAGTATTATTATTATATTAGTATTAATATTAAATGTTTATTCATGTAAAATGCACATAACAATAGGCAATGGTGTAATATAATTGAGAGTAACAAAAAAGCGTTGCTAGGCCGTTGCCACGAATCGGTCCCAACTCAGTATATTAGCGTTTACGCGACTCGAAAACTTGCTACAAATGTACCTACTATTTGTTCCATTGTTGCCCTTATACAGGGTTAATTTGGATTCACCTAAAACTTTTTAGGTCGTAATTCACATTACTGAAACAAACAACTTTTGGTCTACACCTTTTAAAATGGTAAGATATTTTTTCACAAAAATATTTTTGTTACTTTTTAATTAGATGCTAACACATGGCAAAAAATTTATCATAATACCGGTGAATACTCAATACACACACTACTAAAATACTACACAGGATAATATGCTTTTTAGTCTGTATTATTGTCTACTACGCAAAAAGAGAAAATTGAAGCTATTTAAGCAAAGTTTTTATTGTCTACTACGCAAACGAGGAAATTACAGGTATTCAGGCAAAGTTTTAATCCATTATTGGACAAAATATTAAAATAAAATAAAAAGTTAGAAGCAAAAATGCCTGTTTAAATGATAAGAGCTATGCCCTAAAATACTTTAGGTGAATTAAAAAATAGCACTGTATTTACTTAATTTACGTGTAAATGACGCACTGGTGTATACACTGTGCCTTGATGTGTAACGTCAGAGGTTAATACCCCACTTGTGACGGCGGCTCAGCGTTTCGAGGGCGTGAAGTGTGAATAACGCCAATACGACACGTCATTTTCCTCAAAACCTTGAGGGGGGGGGGAGGGGGGTATTAGTTATTAAACATGCATTTTTTGTTTAAAATTTTACAAAAGCATGCTTTAAACCTAACTGTTAATAAAATATGCAACTTATTTTAAGCTGGATTATATTCAGTGTCCAATTTTATTAAGAACGATAAAAAAATCTCCGTCTCTCCTATTTTGTGTTTGTGAAATAATAATAATAATAATAATACGAGACTATCATGATCGTTTTTAGGCTTATGATATTGACAATAGACCAGGCTAGTCGGTTTCGAACATAATAACTATGTAAAGTAAGTAAAGTAACTGCCACTTATGTTCAGTCATGACTCATGTTTTGTCATGTTAAGTCAATTTTGCTTCTCAAACGATTTTGAAATTTAAATATTAATAAAATATTAACACACATATTAACACATGAATTTTATTTATGTGTTAATATTTTATAGTGGTAAGCTACAACGATGATTAATCATTGGAAAAAAATAACTCAACCAAAACTAAGCTCTATTTACAACATCATAAAATACTTCCGTGTTCACAAATAAATGTATGCGTGAAACTGAAATAGACTTAAATCCAAACAATATAAGCTTCCACAGTTGATTAAGCATATTGTATTGGAAATCTACACCAAAACGTTCTTGAGGACAGATTACTCGCTTTGGCACATATTGGATAAACACGCAGAGATGCGAATTTCGATGCGATGACGGAATCAATCATGCGGTTACAAGGCGGATTATTGGTTGAACAATATATCAACGCAAGTTTGGATACTGTTGCTATGGGTACTTGTGTTATACTTGTACATTTGGTTGAATACATTTTGGAAGATTAGACATGAATAATCTTGAAAAAAGAGGCTTTTGAGTATCATCAACTTACTTCAATCACTCTATATATCTAAAGCGTTTTTAACGACGTCTAAGGGATTTAGTAATGGTAATAAATTTATAAAAAATAACTAGAAAAAGCAGTCTGACCTAAGTGATTTTAATTGATGCTCGGTGGGATAATTTTGCTTGAATAATAATAATAATGACGCCCAACAATCACATACATAGATCTTGGACCCTAATTAGGATTCCCTGTGTCTAGGGACTCAGGAACTATGAAGACCATGGTCTGAGTCTGGACTCAGAACAAGTATATGAGCTTTTTTTTCCTGTCCACAAATACTTGTCCTGCTGTGAACAAATAGTTTCCAAATAGTGAAACTTGTGAACAATTTAGTTACATATTAGTTATTAAAGATTTATTTAATCCTAATGATAGGTCAGGATCTATTTACGTACATGCTCTTTTGTCAAATACCATATGTAAAATCTTCATTTTCATTTAAGTTTGAGACATAAATCCTACCGCAAAGAACTTAACCACAAGTTTTTCAAAAGTAGATCAGCAGTCTATATACAGTCTAGATTGAAACCAGAAATAGTGCTCCATTCATACAAGTCGCATTGACAAATCACCGCATTCACCGCAACGGAAAAATCTAAGATCCAGCGTTCAACTGATTCAAGAAATGTTGTTAAACTTAAACCGTTTTAGCCATTTTTCTGATTTTATGTAGTGGATTTGTGCGTAGAATAAATCTTTGGAATGCATAGGGTTGCTGGGTATAATATTATTATTGAAAAATAAATAGAACAATCAAATATCGTCTCTATAGTCTCTGTGGTGTGATGGTTGAGTAGGTTGGCTCATAAATCAGAGGTGGCGGGTTATTTGTGCGCATAAAAAAAGCGCAAATACTTGTTCTGTGTCTGGGTGTTGTGGGAACATGGTCCTTGTAGTTCCTGAATCCCTAAATACAAGGAACCCAAGTTAGGGTCCGGGATCTATGTATGTGATCGTCGGGCGTCTATTATCAAACAGGTCTTTCTGCATTGAGATATTTATGGTGAAAAATTCCCACGCTAGCCTCAAAGTTTAAAAGTTACTTCATACTAGAGAAGCATTTTCATTAGCAGACAATAATTCCATCCATTTTTAGAATTTTAGCAGCATGTATAAGGTTTTTTGCAGACTCAAAAAAGTCTACCTCCATTAAAAGTAAACTTGTCTAAGTTTTTTGACATAAGAAATGGCAACCCTAAGAAACCGTAGCTGCGGCAGCAATGTCTCAAAACGGCGTTTAAAACGGCCATAAAAGCCCTAAATCCTTGCGTTTGTGTCGCCTCCCAGAACATCCCTCTTGCGGAACCTAATAAAATCTGCAATTACTGTCGCTTTGTCTATGTGATTTGATGATACACGTTTTATTTTCAATCCTTACAATAAGGAAAAGGATAATAAAACCTTTGGACTAATAATAATGCTTCTATTCTGAGGTGTTGCCAAAAGAACAACGATTTTGAAGCACTATAAATTGAATACCAAAATTGTTCCTTAAATTGAACCCAAACGTGAAACTAGGTACTAAACGTATGCAACATATTATTTTACAAGTTATTGTACTTGATTAATTCATACTACATTTAACTATGTTTGTTTGGCATAACTTTTCTGCAAAATTTGTCCACCGTTTTGCCAGTTACTCTGCTGGCAGTAGTGCGCAAGCACTACCGTGTTCTGGTTTGAAGGGCATCGTAGCTAGTGAAATTACTGAGAAGAAATTGAGACTTTATCATCTGATCTCACAGTCCAGTAACCTTATTACCAGACTGTGCTGATGTCTCAGGATGATGTGCGCAGTGCAGTATCACTCGAACCTGTATATTTTAGAGTTTCGATTGATACTGATATGGGCGGCCGTGTCGCTTAACATCAGGTGAACGACTAGCTCCTCACATCATTCATTAACATAAAAAAGTACTTACAATAACAGGTAATAACGCCCAAGATACATATTATTAGCATATCGACAGATAAAACTGTCGAAGTTATATTAAATTTCTTGTGAGTTTGACAACAGTTATAAACTTTGATGAATCTTATACGAAGATGAAGATGGAGATGAATTTCCACAAAGCTTTTTGTTTGGTTTGGTGATAATAGATTATAATAATCTGAAATCTGCTGAGTTTGATAGATATTGTAAATAATTTTGTTCGATTATTTGGGCGATTTTATTTTGATACATGATTATGCCTTTATTTATATAGAAATATAAACGTCATCCTGAGACATCAGCACAATCTTGTAATAAGATTACTAAACTGTGAGATCTGATCATAAAGTTTCATTTGCCCAGTAATTTCACTAGCCACAGTGCCCTCCAAACTGGAACACAGCAGTGCTTGCGCGGCGGCAGAATAACTGGCAAAGCGGTGGTACCTACCTAGACGAACTTTGCAGTAAAGTCCTACCACCTATTAAAGTAGTATAAAGATATCCCTAAACTATTTTAAGTTCGAAATTAATTTATTGGGTCGATTTGTTAGTCATGTTAATTTAACTTAATGACTAAGCAGCGGAACCCATTTTGTTATAATTCTGTATGTACATAGTCTGTCCCCTGGAAAAAACATGGGCATTTTTTTTGTGATAAGTTATATTGCAATTGTGCGTAGCCGAAGGCAGCAGCTAATACAAAATAAGTTTACGAATATTATAAGCTTGACAGAGTATGAAGTATTGTATTTATTCTGTGGGCAGAGTCTATACGATCGACCATATATACCAAACGTTGAAGATTCCTATAAAATAAAAAATAAAACAAAGTTTACAAAGAAAACCATGCCCGAAGACTGCGAACAGTTTTATAACCAAACTTTGTAAATGCTGTTGTAATTTCGGCATTTGGGATGGGTCCAAAATTACTAACTATCTGTCAAATATTGGTATAGATTGAAGAGTTAGAAAACGTTATTTACGTAGTTACGAAGAAAAGTTTTATTGCGTTCTTGAAAAAGAAAGAATCTTTGATGCGAACTAACTAGTTAGTCTAAGTCTATTATGTTTCTTTGGGATCATTTTTATAAACGTTATAGTTCAATAAACACCATGAAATTCTCCACCACAGCTCAATATAGGTATCTAAATCATGACTTTAAATTAAATTTCCAATAAATTAAGTAATTTAACTTTTTTTTCTTATTTTTTTTTATTGTTTGATAGGCTCGCGTTTGACCACTATCGCACCTGATGGTAAGTGACGATACGGTCTAGGATGTAACACGCTTGCCTAGAAGATACCTGTTCACTCTCGATTTGAAGACTCTAAGGTTGTAGTTTTTGGGAAATACGGATGCCGGTAAAGCGTTCCACTCTTTGGCTGTTCGCATGATAAATGTGGAGCCAAATCTCTTTGTTCGCACACGTGGGAAGTAGTAAGCGGTAAATTGCCTTTATTATCAATTAAATACTACAATGATATAATAACTAATACTAAACAACACCCACTACGAAAAAATATTAGTTAAGCGTTAGTTATTATTTAGTAATTAGTTAAGTGCTGGGTGTTTATGTGATTGAACAAAAAGATATGGGTAACCGCAATCTCTTAACTCTAAAAGCCATAAAATTCGATTTGACAAACTTTCAGCATTTGGATAGGTCTGGCTGATTTCCAAAACAGTATTATGCATCGGAAGCTTAAAACTGGAGACGGGAGCACTCTAGTAATAAAATAGGTTTCAGGTAATAAATAAACATTGATGTCAGTCTCTCAGATCTGACAGTCTTGATTTATAAGTTTTTTTGATGGAATTTGATACAATGATGTAAAACTATTAATCACAACACAATACAACCGAAATTTACTATTGTTATTTTTACTAGGTGGTAGGACCGGTTCCGGTTTGAAGGGCATTGTAGCTAGTGAAATTACTGGGCAAATGAGACTATGATCTGATCTCACAGTTTAGTAATCTTATTACTAGATTGTGCTGATGTCTCTGGAAAACGTGCGCAGTGCAGTGTCACGCGAACCTCTATACTTTAGTTCCGAGTGACACTGCAGCTGATATGGGCAGCCGTGTCGTTTAACACCAGGCGAACGGCTAGCTCGTCACGTCAATCCTCAACATAAAAAAAAAAAAAAAAAATTGTCATACACATTCTCTCAATGGTTACATTCTTCTCTCCAGATTTTAAGTACAGTGAACGATCAAATATCTATAAGTCGATTTGTTTACAGTGTATGACGTGAAATACTTAAAAAAAGAAATAAGAAGAAAATATCCTGAAATTAGAGACTAGAATCACACCAGTATGATATTGGACATTCCAGAACTACAGGTTCAATATTTATGATTAAATAAATATCATAAAAAAATTTAGAACTAAGGAAATGCATTTCGATTTTTCACTACGAACAAAGTCAAAGCAATAGGTAAAATTTTTCAAGAAGAGCATTGCTACTTTGATTAAAACACCTTTCATTTTGCTCATGCTAAAGGCAAAGTTTTTAATTGGCTGTCCAGAATACCTACATTTGACTGAAAAAACAACGAGAAGAAGCAGTAAACAGTGATCTCAAAATTAATTAAGCCAACTATATTGCTGTATCCTCGTAACATTAAGCCCCTTAACCAATAAACAAATTTGACTTTTGTGTCATTGAGATAAAGTATATTTTTGAGCAGTAATGATAATATTTTGTTGTAGCAGTATGCTGTGCGTACTTACAATGGATTTGGGATATTTCCTCCTAATTGTGGGAAATGAGCGAAAATTTTTATTGAGCAGTAAAACTTGGTTGTAATAAATGTCAGAGTTCATTGCACTTTGTGTAATTTCTCGACATTTTTATGGTTTCAAATGCGATGCTTAGAAGTTAGATAATTTGATGCAAAAGTTTCGTAAACTTGGGAAGAAGTCCAAATGAGACAGGAAATATTGAAATGTATGATTTTGATTTAGATCTATGACATGTTCTGATCTTCCATGGTACTGTACTATTATATATTCTGTGCCCATGGTTTCCAGGCCCACGTTTTATTTGATTTAAAAGGATTAATAAAATGGTAATGCGTAAGTGGGTAGGTAAACAAAACCCTTGTCCACGTGACGTTATTGCATTTTTGGAATGTTGACAATCTATTTCGGCCCGCATTTGTTTTATCTAGAGATAAGTGTATAAAACAAATAGACAGCATTTAGAAAATAGACGCAAAGAATATAAAACAATTGCTTTAAAATGATTAAATAAAAAATCAATTTTTATGTAGACACAAAATCAAATCTACAGAATGCATGGTGTTTATTACAAAACAATACTTACAAAACATTTACTATCTGTGTAAAGAGAACATGTAATGTAATGATGTACTTCTAACAAAATTCGCAGTAGGCAACTTTAACTACGAAACATTGATAATTACAACTGTGGCGTCAAAACCGCACCCTTTGCGAGCCGCCGTTATGTTCATCTGTGTATGATGTAGATTATGTGCGGCGACCCTTATTTTGTTCTGTTTATTCAACACCATTTTCTTTATATGAAAATGTGAAGTAAGCTTTTTTGCCTCGATATGTGTAATTTGTAGTTAGTTGCGCTTTCAAGTTCGTCATTTACTATCTCTGTGTATCTTTTACTGTTTTTACTGAGAAATATGTAAAAATATTAAATAATTGAACGAATGAGCGTGAACCGAGAGTGAAGCGTTTCCGTTTTATTTTAGGCGAAAAGGATCTCGTATGTCTGTCCGGCAGATGTCCGGCTGTTCTCTTCTACAGATCGCATTCCTCAACGGGTTTTCGTTATATTTTGTTTATAAGTTTGTTAATTATATGTTTTTTTTGTCAATTAAATTTATGTGAAATTTTCAAAATGGGCGTAGGTATAAAAAAGTAAACCATAGTTTTTCGGTTTTAAGCTAAGCAGACAAAGACACGCAATGTCTACAGCTTACAGGGCCTTGAATATTATAATCTTATACATATGTTACAAAGTTCTACGTTAGTACCTATTACATACAATGAGTATAATGAAAAAAACTCTTAAAATATTTAAATGCGATTTTGTGTGTACTAATTCTCAGCTCAGAAATCATTCAGAAGGGGCAGGTTTAATTTATTTCCAAGTACACTCGGAGATTTCAAAAGCTTTCTCGTTGCGCGGACACTACGGTGAAACGGTAATAGGATTTCATTTTGACAATCCAATTTTAAATTTACTGAAGAAACTTTTCGAGTGATTTTTTTCCTGCGATGGAAAATTTCTAAGCATTTCTAATAGATTAGGGGAAAACACGGTTCTGTGGTAGTTTCAAATGGCTTAGTTTAGCTTAGTTTTTCTTAGCTTTTCTTAGCTTTCTTTTCTTTTTAAAGGTTCTCGACTGGCAACTTTACGTAATGGAAAAAGGAGCATACTATATAGGTCGTACCCGTGCGTCTAATAGGTATATAGGTAGTCCTAGTATCTCGTACTATAATGTATTCTATGGTCATGCAAAGCCGGTGAATTAAAACTGCTAGACTATATCTATGACTCAGTGGTAAGGCCTTTGTTCGATTGAGGACGTTCCAGCTACAGAAGCCGATGACTACCGTAAAAACGTGATTTTTAGGGCTCATAAAATATATTCACATTTTTCACAGTATTATTCACATTGCGTAGTATTTGCACTCAGCATCTTTACTGAGATAAGAATCTTATATATTGGTCCCACGGACAAGGGAACCTTCCTCACCCTCGTCAAATTTTAGGCAAAAATGCAAAACATCTCAGCGTCAGTATCGCATGTCCTTGCGACCTTGTCTGCCCTTGACTCGAATCAATGTCGTCCGGGTACCACCAACAGGTTTTACGACCCCTTTTACTGCCCGGCTTTGCCCGGAAAATCCCTCCGCAACTTCCGAAAAACAACTTTCGATAAACACGAAGGATTATTTAATTTATTTAGCGGATTCACACTGTCTTGGAGACACGAATATTGCGGAAAGAAATCTTGGAAACCATTTCAACGTATTTGCGTCGAACTTCCGTTTATTTATTTTGTTTTGCTTTCACCTTTTTTATAGCCTTTTATTTGGTTATTGTATTATAATAATCGTAATCCAGAACCAGAACAGTTATTTTCTTAAATATTGATATACATCAGTAATAATATTAATAACGCCCAACAATCTAACTAGGATTCTATCTCGTATCTTGAGACCCAGGAACTACAAGGACCATTGTCCCACAACACCCAGACACAGAACCAGTAATTGCGCTTTTTTCTGTGCACAAATACTTGACCTGTCGCAGGAATTGAATCCACTTCCTCCGGGTTATAAATCTGCTCAACCACCACGCCACAGGGGCTGTCAAAATCATTTAATACTACATCAGATTCGTTTTACCACCAAAGGCAATCAAATATTGACACGACATGGACCGAACTCAATATAGAGCCAGAGCATAGATATTAAGGTCCAAGCATGTTAGAAACCTCAAGTAAAACGATGTCATCTGCGCAAACGAGCTGAACCTTCGAGGACTATTTCATCAGTTCTTTCCAATATACCTATATCTTTGGTACCGAAAATCCCAAAGGTCATGCTGGTCTACAAATTGCTTCACTTTATTTTCTTGGCTTATATTATGCAGGGTAAGTTATGGTCATTACTATATTATTATCTACTTTTATATTATAATATATCATCGAAATAGGGGAAGAGGGAGTTTTGGTGGGAAAACGAGAAAGATCGCTTCACCATTGTATTATTTTCCAAAACTTATGTTATTTTCAGTGTTAGTGCATAAAATTGGTGGTGTTTTATTCGTTAAGTACTGAATTACAGGCCTGAGTGTGAGAAAGTGGTATAATGATGGTGAAACGTTTCTTTTCGTGTTGTTTCCAAAACTCTATAGATGCACATAGTAAATTGCCAACACTTTACTAGGAGTATGACTATGATTTGATTTGATGACTTGGATTGTGACTTGACACATATCTGCGTGAAATATCATTAACTTGAGAATGTATCAATGACTTATCACTGGCCAAATACACAAATTTGTGGAGCCAAAACATTTAAAAAATAAAGGATGAAGAAAGGCGTTGATGAAGATGATGAATATCAAGTATTATCTACTGTATTTTTTTTTTCTTTGATGCAATAAAGATTTTCTGTCACTTCAGCATATAATAAAAGACTCGTGAAATAACAGTAGCTAAATACTCTAATTTCTCAATTAAACAAAAAATGTTAATACGATAATAATTGAAATATTATTCACGGATTTATTTATAATAATTATTTAACAATTTGTTATAACAATAATAACGTACAATTAGCGATATTAATCGAACAACAATCATCAATAATCGAAATAAAATTTAAATTCTTATTAGAATATTTTTTGTATTCACAGCATATTTTAGCTTTCAACCAAAATAGTTTATGTTCTTTTATTTTATAATAATGTAGCTTTACAAAGAACAATAAATTGTAACGTGAAAAACAGCGTGTTCTATTGGCCATTTGCCAAAGTCTGCCCACAACTTTTCACATCCTATCCATTACAGTTAGACCTTCTCCAAGATCCAAACATGAATACAACATTCGGAAATAAATATAAAAGGGGCAATAATATAAGGTATCTTCATAATCTGGTCGTAAGTTATAACAATTATCAACTCCAATTTGAGTAAAGTAAAATATTACAAACAATACGTGAGTTTATTTTTTATAAGACTGGCCCGATAGCTCAGTGAGTTGTAACCCTGTCTTAAACTGTACTTGTGTTGAACTGTAAGTTGTGGGTTCAAAATGTTATTCCCACCCAGAACAGACATTAGTGTGATGACCATCAACTCTATGTTTGTATTTACAAAACAAACTAGGTAACTGATACTTAATACTTAGAGTGTTAAGTATCAGTTACCTAGTTCCCATAATACAAGCTTTGCTTAGTTTGGGACTAGATGGCGCTGCGAAATGTCCACACATATTTATAAAACTATTTATTTATATAGAATTGGTCTGGGGCAGCTTACTGTTTCCATCCAGCCTTGTTTTAATTTCATTGTTGTTACTTAGTATCATATAGATAATTATGATACTAAGCACCCTTCAGGGTGGGCATTAGTTTAATATTGACGTTATAACATAATAGATATTTCGTCAATGTCCCCAAGGTACTAGGTGGTAGGACTTAGAAGTTCGTCTAGGTAGGTACCGCCGCTTTGCCATTTATTCTTCCGCCAAGTAGTTGTGGCCAAGCACTATTGTGTTCCTATGAAAGGAATTGTAGCTAGTAAAATTAATGGGCAAATGAGACTTTACGAACTGATCTCGCAGTCTAGAAAACTTTTTTAGACTGTGTGATGTCTCAGGATCACGTGCGTAGGTCGCAATGTCACGCGAAACTTTGAGTTCCGAGTGACACTGCAATCTGTTATGGATGGCCGTGTCGCTTAACACCAGGTGAACGACTAGCTCGTCACGTCATTCGTTTATATAAAAAAGGACCCCAGGAATTTATTAATATAGCATCTTTTCTTTTCTTTCTCTCTTCAGATGCTAATTTGAAGATGTTGGTGCATATTTGTGGTATATGACGGTTGAAGCTGACAAAAATGCCAAATTCACGCTTTCGGATGGTCCGCGGCTTAGAAACATTTCAATAACGTTCATAAGAGATGCCTATACTTAACTCGTATTCGACGAATGAAAACGTTTCATCACGACGTAATAAGATCGAGCTCTGGAATTCTTTTATTACAATTTTACTACTCTCGTGTTTTTATGCCACTGTTTTGCAATCTTATACGAATCTATAATATTTATTTCGTAATCTACTTATTTTATGGCTTTTTTATATAAGAAAGAATTAAGTGTTATAATAATAGAAAACTACATTATTGCATCATAAATGCAGAGGACTGTAAGAAGGTTTTTTTTTCCTAGAATACCTTTAAGATAGGCACTCTAATTGAATTACAATCTAACCATAGACATTTGGCTAATAAGCAATATTAATTTAACTTAAACTTCTAAAACCTAATCTATAAGACTGTATTAATTACCATTTATTGTCTCTATTAAGGCGAAGACACTTTGTTCTTGTGTTCTTTCCGGATGTGTTTTTTTTTGAAGGAAGAAGTTTTTATAAATTTTTGAACCGCGACGCAACAATACTTTACCTATACGAGTACATCCAATCTATCACTAAAATCGAAATCCATTTGGCAATAGAACCTGAAACAAAGACAAAAACAAAGGAGAAATGACAACCAAAAAAATTTCAATTTCAACAGCAGGAAAATTGCAAATGAATGAAATTAATTGTGTTGGTATTTATGATATATTTTGAAATTTCCCGGAATATGCGAATGGACCAAGCCGTCACAGTCCTTTGTCCTACATACCAACATCTCGGATGCAAGGCCCGTTTGTACAGGCCAATAAAACGGCAGTTAAACTGCTATCACGCAATTGCCAATTTGACAGGCACGTCAGAGAAATTAACTCATACTAGACAATGACTTGATGGAATCTAATCTGATCTTTGACGTACGGCGAATTTATTACCGGTTGTATTGCGCGGATACATAAAACGAAATGGCTAATTTTCAGTATCAATATAGTATAACTTTCAGCTGCTGTACTTCGATTACTTCATTATTTTGCTATGTATGTATATATATATATATGTATATGTATGTATAGATAGCCTTCGTGGTGTGATAGTTGAGCTATTCGGCTCATAACCTATTTACTAGGTGGTAGGACTTTGTTGCAAAGTTCGTCTAGGTAGGTACCACCGCTTTGTCAGTTATTCTGCCGCCAAGCAGTAGTGTGCAAGCACTACTGTGTTCCGGTTTGAAGGGCACTGTAGCTAGTGAAATTACTGGGCCAATTGAGACTTTATGATCTGATCTCACAGTCGAGTAATCTTATTACCAGACTGTGCTGATGTCTCAGGATGATGTGCGCAGTGCAGTGTCGCTTGAAACTCTATGTTTTAGGGTTCCGAGTGACACTGTTCTGTTATGGGCGGCCGTGGCGCTTAACATCAGGTGAACGACTAGCTCGTCACATCATTCAATAACATAAAAAAAAAACCTGGAGGCGGTGGGTTTGATTTCCGCGACAGGACAGGTATTTGTGCACAGAAAAAAAGCGCTGTTGTGGGACCATGATCCTCGTAGTTTCTAGGTTCCTAGACACAGGGAATTCTAGTTAGGGTCCAGTATCTATGTATGTGATCGTTGGCGTTATTATTATTACTGTTATTATTATTGTTTTGATAGAGTCTACAGAAATTAATAATAGTTCTACCACAACATCAATTTAAGAAAGAAAGCGCGAATGTTCATTACTGCATCTCAATTGAGCAACATAATTGGATCATTCAAAGAGAAAAAGGATTTGAAATTCTTTGAAAAATAGGTACCTACTTAAATATATTTTTCTAGTTGCGCCCCGCGGGTAAAAAGTATTTTAATTATTTGCTCATCAAATTTCACTTTTCCGGGATAAAATGTAGCCTATATGTTGATCCAGGTGTAAACGGGGGCGGGTTGCCTGGACTGCAGTCGCGACCCCTTCTCGCCCCGGTACGGCGGATGAGGGCTCACGGGGGGGTTTTAGTGGGTTCGAGTCCCCACCACATTTCCCACCCTCAAAAAAAAGGGTGTTAACTATCTTGGTACCGAATTTCATCCAAATCCATTCGGCTATTTGAGCGTGAAGGAGTAACAAACATACACACATACAAACTTTCGCCTTTATAATATTAGTGTGATAGTGTGATTAAATATTAAATTTGATCATGATTTCACAAGGATAATAATAATCTTTTGCATAAGAACGCAATCTAATGTAACTGTGACACTTATCTCTGTATAAACATGTAGATGGCGCTGACCTATTTTTGCACGAGGTTTACTCAACTTTACTCAGAGCTTCTTATGGTTATTGTCAAGGATAATCAGTTTTTATGTAAGTACGGGTTCGCACGCCCTTCCCCTTGGCCGACCTTGGCAGAGGTTTGCAATGACATTGGCAACATGAGATAAATATCTAATAAACCAGAAACTGTTTTTTTTTGGCTCCACACTATTGTGAATTTAGCCAGTGTCAAGTAATTGATAATTTCTCAAGTTAATTAATATTACATATATCTATGTGTCAAGTAAAGTCACAGTTCAAGTAATCAAGTCATAGTCTATTCTAGTCAAGTCATACTCCTAGTAAAGCGGTGGCAACTTTATCAGAAGCTTCTATGGAGTATTGGAAATAGTACGAAAATAAACATTTCACCATCATTATACCACTTTCCCACACTCATGCCTGTAATCGAGCACTTAACGAATAAAATGCCACGAATTTTATGCACTAACACTGAAAATAACACAAGTTTTGGAAAATAATACAATGCGGTGACGCAATCTTTTTCGTTTTCCCGCCAAAACTCCCTCTACCTCTGTTGCGATGATAGATTATAATATAAAAGTAGATAATATAGTAGTGACCAAAACTTACCCTATATGATATAAGCCTAAAAAATAATAGAAATAAAATAATCTGTTATATTCTACACTGAAATAATATTATATTATTACTATAAAGTAATATTGTATATTTTTAATATATTGTATATATGTAATTTATATATGATATATTATTATCTAATAATACGAATAGATAAACAATTTGACTCTTGAATTTAGTTTGTTGATAAGTGTTAGGAAAGAGACAAGGAAAATCTTTTTTTCTTTGTAACAATCAAGTCTGAATACACAGCCGCTGAGATTTTTATGCCTGTGAAATATGGTCATAACAGAATAAAAATCAAATAAATAACACCCAAATTATTCTAAAGATCCTACAAAGTTTTCAACTGTAATAAGGATTCTTTGGATCTAGGTAGTCCATAGACAATAGAGGATAAACCCATAAACTACGGCGGAGTCCACAACCTCATAGACGGAGAAAAAAGTATATTATAGAAGAAACAGTTCTTCTATAATAATAGAAAACAACAGAAAGTTTTTGCGACTATTATTGAACCATATATATTGAAAACAGCTTAAAATTCAGGTCATTTTTAAGCATGGTCGTCATAATTTTGATCGCGTAAATCCTGAAGGATTCAATACAACAACGCCGTAATAGTATCATTATATTATTTAATCATTATATTTTACTCATCAGTACGTATGAGTAAAATATTATTAAATATTTGTAAGTGTATAAAACTAAAACATAAATAATTACAAAATAGAATCATTGATTCAAATTTTATGAGATTTTGTACAGAATATTTGATATGTGGAAAAAATAACAACTATGACTCGAACCGTGCTCGAACTAAACTTGATTCAACCACGATTCAGAAAAATCCTGGCACCGAGGTGGTCCGGAAAATTTTACTTTTAGCGATAAGGTAACTCATTGTTACATTTGCATGTGAATAGTTTTAATTAAATATATATAAATGCACCTAAATTTTATTTCCATCATACCTACCAAGATGAACTTTGCAAAAAAAGTCCTACCAATCACCTTCAATAACATGAAAAAAAAAAAAAAACCACCTCACTGTGGTAGGACTTTTTTGCATTTGGTTTTTTGGATGCGGCACTCCGCTTTGCCTCTTATTTTGCATCAAAGCAGTAGTGTGCAAGTACTACTGTGTTCCGGTTTGAAGGGCAATGTAGCTAGTGAAATTACTGAGCAAATGAGACTTTATGATCTTATCGTACAGTCAAGTTATCTTAGATGTGCGCAATGCAATGTCACGCGAAACTTTTTATTTTAGAGTTCGGAGAGACACTGTTCTGTAATAGGTGGCCGTGTCGCTTAACATCAGGTGAACGACTAACCCGTCACATCATTCAATTACATGAAAAAAACTTGCATCTTAGTTGCGTCTTTTATTCCAACGACTAAGTTCCTAATAAACTTGTAGCCTCGCAAATGAACAACCTGACAAACAACAAGAAATGGGTCAATAAACGCAGTAACTTGAAGTTAGGAGGCTAATAAAGCAAAGTTTATCTTAATAGACAATACAATGTTTATTGCCATCGATTTTAACTTTTACTCGTTTGTTGACCTAACTCCTTGACGTTGACAATGCCGTGACGGCACAGAATAAATACCTAATTCTAGGTATCGATGGTGACTACTTAGGTACCCGCGGTGAATAATAGTTGCCCCTCCACACCTTTACCCAGATTTTACATATCCGTTTATTTCCCCTTCGTAATTATTTCTTAGCCATCTGTGTCCAGCACAATTGGCTTAATAGGCGTGAAGAAGATTAGAATTAGGTACTATTACAAATACATAAGAAACAAAATGAATTAGTTTATTTAAAAATAAGCGAAGAATCATATTTTTTTAAAGGGAAATCAAGTACATGTGAATGATTTTTATGAATGTATGAATTTAGATTTTATGATTTAGATTTAAATATGCTACTAAGCAAACTAAGTCTCTGCTTCAACTCGTGAAATTTGCTTTCATTTCAGACAATTATTTTGGTATTCATACGCGTACACTGGTAGATAAAGGTCTTGTTTTGTTAATATTTACGTAACTTGCTTGGAGTGAGACGATATTTTACACAATACCCACAAATATTGTTTTATTTATTTGCCACCCTCTATAGTGTGGTGGTTGAGCAGGCTGGCTCATAACCTGGCGGTGATAGGGTGTGTCAGGTTGGCGCAAATACTTGTTCTTAGTGTGGGTGTTGTGGGACCATGGTCTTCGTAATTTTTGGGTCCCTTAGAAACAGGAATCCTAGTTAGGGTCCAGGATCTATGTATGTGATCATTGGGCGTTATAATAATAATAATAATATTATTATTATTATTATTAATATAATATCATATTAATATATTATAATATTATTAATGGGCGTTATTGTTGTTACTAAGCGATTTGGCTCCACATTTATCATGCGAACAGAGTGGAACGCTAAAGCGGGAACTACTGATGCTGATGCTGGTAAACCAGCATCAGCATCAGTAGTTCCCGAAATCTTTTCAAGGCAAGCGTGTTATACCCTAGATCACATCGTCACTTACCATCAGGTGCGATAGTGGTCAAACGCGAGCATAATAAACAATAAAAAAAAAGTTTTTATTATAAATTTTTTTTCGGCGTCTTATCCTAGTCATATAGAAACTCAAAGTTATTCGACATTAGAAGTTCTTCACGTTTTTGGTTTGTTTTATATACCTGATGTAAGGTATTAACGGAATGTGGAATTTTCCTCAAAATTATATATATTTATACGTACTTTGTATAAATGCGTTTTGAGCAGGTGATAGACAGGCGGCGAAGACAATAAATTGTGTTTACCTGACCTGCCACCAAGAGTGGCGGGAATCGTAATTTGTATCTGTCTGAAAAGACTTCAAGGTGAAAACCTTTCACAAAACAGTGGGCTCTAAAATATTAGAATAAGGCACTACTAAAAATAGAATAAAAAACAAAATAAAGCTGCCCATTTAAAAATCAAAAGTTATAAATAAATAGCAAATCCTAATTTTCTTAAAATTAAATCTAAACCATGTTTTATACGACCGGAAAATAAATTATCCTAAATGTTATTCTGAAAATTTTGCTATACTCACACCAAGTCCGTTCAATAATTTCAGCGTGATGCGTGTTTTAAGTAACTGACAAGAGACAAAAAACAAACGATATACCGATAAATAAATAAACTAGGTACTTAACTCTTAGATAGATAGATAAAACTCTTTATTGAAACACCACATTACAGGAACCATTTACAAATTTAAAAATTAAGTGTCTCAATAGGCGGTCTTATCAATTAAAATCTATCTCTTCCAGACAACCCAATTCTCTTAATGCAATATATGTGAATTTTTTTATTCAAATCGGTTCAATTTATCGAGAAATCTACAAAAAACAAACAAATAAACATTTTTATGATATTATTAGGTAAGTAGGGATAGAGAGCGATATAGATTTTTCTTCTCAGTCAATCTGCTTGTAGTCATTGAATTTGGCCTAACATTATTATATAATTAAAAATATACACATACACAATCATCCAAAGAAGTAAAGCACAATGATCAGAAACGAACATAAAAGATGATCAGGATAAATTAAGGCAAAGCGCGCCCTGGCTTTAAGGATAGATGGATACAGGTTCGAATCCCGCTCGTGATTAAAATTCTTAGTATTTTAGTAGTCGGTACTGGTATAGTGTCTCGTATCTCTGTCCGTCCAAAGGTTGAGTGGAAGAGATCACTCTTAGCAATAACACCACCATTTTACCTGTTATGCAATTCTCATTTCTTCTTGTTCAATTGTAGTAATCATGAATATTTAAGATCAAAATAAACGGGTAACGTGATAAAAATTTGGAAACTGGACATTACTAAGAACAACGCAGTTCAAGGGAAATAAAAATCTACTTTGTTCTCATATTCACCAGTTCGAGTTGCAAATCAATAACTCAAGAATCCAAATTCAATTAACAAATATAAATTGAAAATTGTAGAATCATAAGATTTACAAATTTATTACACATTTTCGTCTAAGCAAGTCCTTGTAAAGATTTCACAAACTATGTCAGGCAAATCCTTCACTTTCTCACTGAAATCAAGGCTATTCGTCTGACACCACAACCTCAGAAACTAGGCAAACACAGCCAGTAGCCTAACTTTTTACAGCTGAATTATTACTACATCAGAACTACAAAACGTTTAAAAATAGAGCACCAAAGTCAATTAGTACTTTCCTAGTCAAAATTATACATAAAATTAGTGTATAAATACTTATTAAATTTTTTTTTTTTAATAATGTCTACTCGCGTTCCTCAATAATAAATCAAAGCAGAGGTACTCGTGAGAAGTTTTTAAACTGACTTCTACGTATATAACATCGTGGGGGTCTGTGAGACCACTTCTCTATGATTACGGTCCCATTGACATTGACGGGTTAAGCCCGCCGATTATAGCGAACTCTGAAGTTAATTACGTCCCAGAAAGCCCCATTATGGGACATAAAACGCGAATGATTACGTCGAATTGATATTTTGTCAGAAATGTCAGTTACTCATATATTATGAAAGTGTCCCAGAATATAGTCTTGGATGTTATCTAAACGAACAAAGTGCCTTATTTTCTAAATTAACTACTTACAATAATACGAATTACTAATAAAATTGATATTTAAATACACAAAAAAAAATTGGACTGTATACTAGCCACGATGTATATACCTATAAATAGTTTTAAAAAAAATAGGTTTGCGTTTGACTACTTACTCATCTGATGGTAAGTAAGGTAAGGTAAGGTAAGTAATGTGATTTTTTTTTATAATCAGCATTTCCACAGACACCGGGGTCCGTGCATTTTGTTAAATTATTTTTATATTTATTAATTTAGCCTATTATCAACATGAACATATATATAATATAATAAATAGTAATGTGATTTAAGGTGTAACGCACGCTTGCCTAGAAGATATCTGTTCAATCTCGATTTGAAGTTCTGTAGTTCAGTTACAGTTTACGGTCCAAATGTTCCGGCCCACTACCAGCACGAAACTCAACATGCTGATAGCATTGCCCGTTGAGTTGCAATGCCGATTTGTTGTGCCAAATAAGTGCCAGCATTTTGGTCACTTATCACTGATCTCAGATTATATGTGAATAAGGTATAGATTGGATTGCACAAAATTGGAAATTCAAGCCAAGAAACAGGAATATGATATCGCAATAAGGGTCGCTTCGTCGAATTTTTATAAGGCGAAAAGGGTTATTGTAAATAATATTTATGTAAAAGTTAAAGAGAAAAAGTTTTGTGGTTTCGTTTCCAATTTTCGCGTGAGACTTGTTTCTCATTTCATTTTATGTCTTCTTGATACTAAACTTCACTATTTTGACAAAGATTCTTAGGAGGTTTATTTTATTTTGTACTGATCTTTTCATTTATTGTTTGTCTCGAGACATCCTGTACACTTTTCCATTGAAGTTGTAGATCGATATGTCGAGTCCATAGGAAATATTCTCAGGAATTCTTGACTCTGCAAACGATGTCTGGCGTAGACGAGTCTTACAAAACAGCCTTAAAATTATTTTTTTCATATACGAATACACAGGATATGGTTTAATTGATGAAACAACATAATATTTATTAGTAATACAGATACTAACATTTTACTAAACAAATCGATTCTAAACTGAAGCTTTTCACTAAACTCGAAAGCTGTATAAGCCTACTCAATCAAATACCGCTGACATAAACTTTTCTGGCCGAATTCTTGCTGCACACGACAATATAATTGATTAAATTATTAACTAAAGTTAGATAACATTCATTAGGTACCTACTATATCATTATATGTTGTAAATTTTTTAAATTACTTTGGTATGATTTAATCAACTACATAAATTTTTATAATTATGATAATACACACGCACGCCAAGAAAGTATTTTCTTCTTATATACTTCTACTACAAAATTATTGAAAATTTCAAGATTATTAACTGCTTACACCATGAAATTTTTTTAAATACAAATTTACTGGGTAACAATTTGAACTTAACTTTAAAAGACCTACAGTAAAATAAATAGAATTTTTTGTTTAATTTTGTTTCACAGATTGATGGTGATAAAATTATTTCTCAACAGTTATATAATAGATGACATGACGTAAAAAAATCTTCACGACAAGAAGCTAAAAGTCTCGCGAAAATTCATAAGTTGCGCCCACATCCTCGGCTTCAGGCTTCAGCTGAAGCTCGAAACAATTCTGTAACCGACTGTCGACTGGATCGGACGTCCCGTGCCGTCCGCGACTACTTTCGAAAACAAGAACAGTTTTTGAGTACTCAATTTCTCGTTAATAAAGATTACAATTCCATTCATAATTAAAAGTGTTGTGCTGTTGTGTCAGTGTAGAAAACTTTTAGGCGATGATTACTAAAGTTCCGGTCTCATTGTAAGTTGGCTCAAACTTTCTATATCATATGTAAGTTTGAAAATGTTTTATATTTTTAACTGACCATTTTAAATTTTATTTAGAATTACCCCGTAACTTAGCATCAATCTATTTGACTAAAAAAAAATACAGAATCTTTATCATAAGTTGTTTCAGTAATGAAGGTTTCTGAATTGATAATATTTGAACAAACTTAACTATAATATGTAGAAACTTTATTCCATATCTAACTGTTGCTATTACACAACAATATATATATTTCAATATAATGCAATATATATTGGAACTACCCTTGAAAGCAAAACTGCCATTATAATAATTATCATTACTGCCTTTTTTAAAAATTTTTTTCATTATTGCTTTTGTTTTATCAATCTTTACCGCCAGTTGGTAACACTTACTGCAAAATACGTGTCAAATTTTCGAGTACAAATGCATTGCATTGCAACTAGACTTTTGAGATGATAAAATCTTTAGAAATATAATTGCGGAAATAATAATTTTAAGGTGGATGTAACGTTTTCTTCAAATAAATTTCAAGGCTAAATTTTGGGTACAACCATTTTATTTTGCAGGCTATTTTCAAACGATAACATTTTACAAGCCATAATTCCAAATTACCAAACCTCTAATGAAAACATTTTTCGGGGCTTTCAATTTAGCGCTGTCCGTCCGTCTGTACAGGAATTTCCACTCTATATTACCATTCATCCCTTTTATTAAGATTCCGGGTGGCAATTTGCTTCGGGGCCAGTAAAGTTACTCATGAAAAACTACAAAGTACGGAAGCACCGGTATCTGGGTAAGCTTTGGAGGGTTGCCAGAACACCATAATTATTCTATAAAAAATGGCATTATGGTCTGCTTATGAGGTCTGCATAAACAAAACACATTCGTTAAATTTTTATGTGTTTGGCGGTAGATCTTGTTTTTTTTTTTTTGAAGTTGGAGTGATTATTCCCTTTTTGTACATTAAGTACCTACGATGATTAACTTTTTATGACTGAATAGCCTATATTCTTGCATTCTCGTGCCGATGACAAGTGATGGCATGGTCTTCGATGCTGCATGCTTGCCTAAAAACATATTTTGTAGATATATCTAGAATAGATACAATATAATCAATGAATCGTCATTATCATAAGATCGGATAGACGTCAACTGCCTCTTCCATAGAATGCCACTTTGAACTACCCTTACATTCAATGGCTCCCCACGGTTAGGTATATGGCCATAGGTCATCGGCCGTATACGCTGCGTCTTCCAGTTCATATTCAGCATTCGAGATAGATAATGTTTATATAATAATCTAGTCAAAAATATTACGGCGTATGCAGCTAAAGTTTTCAAATAAGTTTTAAATTAGAAGATGAGTATTAAATTGGAAGCTTTTTTTACAGGAAAATAAATCCTATATGTATGTATATAAACAAGATAGTTCAAGATAGATAGGCCCGTGGTAGTCTGACACAAAAATATGACAAATTTCTACTAGATTGGTTCACGCCTCGGGGGATCCCAGAGATGGTACATACTTCGTTCAGAAGCTAAGTCTTCTTATTCAACGAGGTAATACTGCCAGTATTTTGGGAACCTGACCGCGTGGTGGTGAGTTAGATGTCACATTTATTTTGTTAATGATTTTTTTATTTGTAACTTTTATTTATTGTAAATTTTTATTAATTTTCATTGTAATACACAACTGAGATAGATCTTTAGTAACAAGTAATCTCATGTCAAAATTTTACCTTAACGTTTTACAACCAACTTAGGTTTTTTTCCATTTACCAGACTCCTGAGTCCGTTTTCTTTTTTAATATGCTACTTACATATTTGTTTGTTTTTTTTTAACAAAATTAATACTGGAGGATATATTTGTTTCTACTTTTTTCTTACAATTTTGGGTACTATATCACATTTAAATATGACGAATATGAATTTTTAAATGCACAAGCTTGACGCACTTGCGGGGCTAGTAGCGTCATCTATTGAGAGATGCAGTTCGACATAAAAACTCCTATAAAAGTTAATCTGTTGACGACACTAAGCACCTGCTTCACTCCATACTGCTGCTGTTTTTCTTCGTATCTGTTGGCATTAATAAATCTTATTAGTAACCCACTCAGGCTAAATTAAACTTTCCCAACAATATCGGAAACTTCCTTAACTGCATCGCTGACTTCAACAATATTGCATCAAGAAGTTTCCTAGTTCAGCTCCTTTATGAAAAACAGTGTGGTGGTTGAGCAGGTCGGCTCATAACCCGGAACCTGTGGGTTCGAACCCCGCATCATTATGTGTGCACATAATTCAATATTGTAGTCGTTCTGTATCTGGGTATTTTGCGACCATGATCCTCATTCCTGGGCTCCTAAGGAATCATTGTTAGGGTCCAGGTTCTATGTATGTTGGGTGTTATTTCTAAAAAAAAATCCTTCATTCAGGTTCTCCAGTGAATTATCTTCTTGTGATGGCGATGACTATAAACTTGTCTATCTAAGTTCTAAAGAACAAAACTAAAGTTCTACTGCTGCTAATATTAAATTACTTTAAAGCTGCATACATTAATTACCGCATACGAAATATTGTCAAAAAATTGAAACTTGGGGTTAGTGTTGGCTATACAATAAACATAAAATGCAAATCTGAGCAGTTTGAATCACCAGCGACCCGGCAGGATACTTGTTGTGAATCATTACTCTTATATGAACAAAGAGATTTATGGATTGGAAGACGGACCGGATATTTGGAGATTATACAAAATGGTATTGTCAAGATGAAAATATTCGGATCCAGTAGACTCGCTCTTGCTTCGCAAGGGTCACACGTCACACGTCCACTGCTCAATACAGGTCTCGCTAAAACACTCCTTGGGCCGCTTATCGTAAAGGGGGTTTTGCCATAATCACTACGCTTGGTAGGTGGCTTGGTGATCGCAGAAGATTTTAATGTACCGAGAAGAATGTTGCTTCCCATTCTCTAGATATTCCCTTAACCAGCTCTTACGGGAAGAGATTGGGTTTTATTCTTACACCGTTGGGACTACACGGTAACACATACAATTATTATTATTAAGGAGTTGAGTAACCAAACATAGAGTGAGCGTAGCTGCAGACGAAAGCTTGAAGCACAATAAAACATAGCTTGAGTCAGAGATTAGCGCTTACTTCCACACACTCACTTTTACATCTTTGTAAAATTAGTAGTAGGCAGCAATCAGAGATTCTTTTATTTCATATGCATAGATCCTCGACCCTAGGATATCCTGTGTCTAGAGACCTAGGAATTACTTTTATAGCAACACTAAATGTAAATGAAAACTGTGGAGGATATAATATCACATCACACTTCACACTAATATTATAAAGACGAAAGTTTGTATGTGTGTATGTGTGAATGTTTGTTACTCCTTCACGGTCAAACGGCTGAATGTATTTGGATGAAATTCAGTACCAAGATAGCGTATACACTGGATTAACATATAGGCTACATTTTATCCCGGAAAAGTGAAATGTTCCCGTGGGATGAGTAATTAATTAAAATACTTTTAATCCGCGGGTAAAACCGCGTATAAACTAGTATCATATAAATTGATGTGTTTAAACTGTTCGTTTTCCAAGCAATAAACAAATTATGTTTGAAATTAAGATACTTAAAGTTGTTTTATTATTTTAGTTTAGTAAAGTTTATGTTTATTTTAGTAGGTTTAGCAATACCAAGTATATATATATATATTCAAAACCACTATTTGACTTGAGGCCGGTGTCAGCCGGGTCAGGGGTGACCGTACACGGGTCACACCATGCCGGTCCCGTACACGGGTTTCTTGGAAAATTTAAAAAAATAGTAAAATAATATCCATATATTCTGGCACTCAGCAGAACGTATATACACATAAAATAATTTATATTGTGAAGGTATTTCTAACAATGACTGAAACTTCATAAATAGACTGACTGGCCCGACAGCTCAGTTGGTAGTAGCCCTGCCTTATGAACTGTGGGTTGTGGGTTCGATTCCCACTCAGGACAAACATTTGTGTTATGAACATAGGTGTTTGTTCTGTGTCTGGGTGTCATATTGTATTCTATGTATGTATTTACAAACAAAAAAGTATCTAAGTATTGTATCAGTTATCTGGTTCCCATAGCACAAGCTTTGCTTAGTTTGGGGCTAGATGGCGTTGTGTGAGATGTCCACACAAATTATTATTATTATTATTATTAGAATTAGCTATTTTATATAAAATTTTTGCCATTCAAGTAAATGGTATAGTGAGCTGTTTGTTATTTGGTTTGGTTTGGTTTGGTATTTAGTCACGTTTGTTATTTGGTTCAAGGAGCACATCAATCCAATGAACCTGTAAAATTCAAATATATATAGCAAACAAATAAGTTATGCTGAAATATCAATGAATATCACGTTACATTTTCTTTGTGCTTTGACCTTTATACATGCGACAAAAAGAGATCACTGTGACATACAGATATCACTCTCACGAGCCATAAACTCGAGAACGTTTAAATATCTCGCAAGTCGTAAAGAGATAATTAGTTTATGTTGTGAAACATGAGTTCTCCCCTTAAGTTTATTTAATTAAATCCATCGCCCTTTTCACGAGGCTGTTAAATTATAAAATTATACATATTTTAACTAACCTGTTGAATTATTTTACTGTTTTAGGTATTTGTTATGATGCCTACCTATTTATTTATGAGAATATAGTTAAGCAATAGTTCAAAATTACTTTAAAAAATCTGCTTTGTGGTTGATGCGGATTAGTAACTTTGAACTACTATAGATTATACTCAACCACAAAGCAGATTTTTTAAAGTAATTTTGAACTATTGCTTAACTATATTCTCATAAATAAATAGGTAGGCATCATAACAAATACCTAAAACAGTAAAATAATTCAACAGGTTTTGAAAAAATTTGAACTATTGCTTAACAATATTCTCATAAGTAGAGTCAAGCGATGGCATCTCTATAGTATCTTCATCGTAATGAATATAGAGATGCCATCGCTTGACTCTATTTACACTAAACATGTAGTGTAGCCTACAGTTAAAAGAAAACATTATTATTTACATAGATTATATACATTTATTTACATAAGCCCCTATTTATGGTATGCCCAGAATTTTAAATTAAATTCCTAAAATATATATATATAATGTAACGTAACCGAGTTGGAGATGAAGAAGCGAAGACTGGAAGTTGACTTGACTTGAAGTTGAAGATGATGAAGCAAAGTATGGCCCCGAAGCACACCCTGGAGTCGATGTAGCCGCAGGGAGACGTCCAGAGGCGCAGCGAATGACCGCTGCTTGTGCCGAGCTTAGCAACACGGCGGGCAGCCGTCACAGAAAGCCACCTGCTAATGAAAAGGTCTTATCAACTGTTCACGCCAAATCCACTGCAGGCCGCCGTCACCGGTGGAGATTGCCACCGCTTAAGGCCTGGTTTAAACAGGGGTGGTCCGCAACCGTTACGAATAGATAGGCGAAGCGGAGAGGAACTTAGGATGAAAAACTGCCTATCCGTGGCCACACAGAGTGCCACTTGCACGGCAGCACCAAGTACACTTCAGTTACACTGTTCAGATTAAAGAATATAGTTATGTACAGAATATAATTTAGTGGTGAAGTCCAGAGGAAGACTGCCCCCGCGTGGCTATTTTTCAGTTTTATAAAGCCTCACGCAGTCACCAAAACAACAGACAAAATCCTTCAAAATCGAGAGAACTAAATTTTGAAATCCTGTCACAATTTAATATCAGCTAGCATTAAAATAGGTCGATGAGCAAAGACTAATACAAAATCCTAAACAACCTAACCTTAAAATATCGTAACTTCATGAAAACTTATGGTGAGAATCTCTTTCAGGGAATTACAAAAGTCAAAAGATGACATCTGTCCAAAATGTAAACAAACATTAAAATCGTTATTTTAGTGCTCCTACGGGAAGAATCACTACAAAAATGCAATGAAGAGCCACAATAAAATCAGCTTCAACACCAGTGTAAATTTGGTGAAGATCTGTGAGGTAATATGAAAAAGTTATTTCTTCCTGAAACACCCGTAATTTAGGGAAAAACTTAGGGAAACGACACGTAAGATGTTCCTGTGATCTATATCTACCGATCCACTGCCAAAATAACCCATACCAAAGGCTTTAAGTACAATTTTAGAGTACAACATTTTATTCATAATAACCAAGAAAACAAAAAGGTATTATTAAAGTGTTTTGGAACATTTCAGGAGCCTGCAAGGAACGTTCAGATTATGTTTTACAGAAGAAATAAAATGAAAAACCAAAAACCGTAAAAATATCATAAAAAACTGAAACTATTCATTAAGAAAAGTGTGCTACTAAGCACTATGGCGTAGGGGTAACCCTACAAACACCATATTAAATCTGCTAAAACTTACTTTTTTTTGCACGTTTTGGTATTTTTTATGGTGGTAAAATATCGGACCAAAATAGTAATGGTTTGAAGGTCACCAACCTCACCTTATAAATCATCAATGATCTGTCAGTCATAGAGACTGAAAGGTTAGTGTAAAACCATAATTAGTATGTAAAAGAGTAAAAACATCACTTAGTAAAGAACCTACCATTTCACTTCACACCTAAAAATTAGAAAAGAATGTTTAGCTGTAGCTAGACAGATAAGGGTATAATAATTGAGATCTCATAAGCTCTTGCTCAAGCTTGTGCTTATAAGACGTGGGTATGTGAGGGTTCCCCGATTATTAATAATGCCTTGAAGCAATCTACAGCCTCGGCCAACCCTGTTAATTGGGCGCTCAATAACAAAAATATACAGCCGTTTCCGTTCATTAACACGCCTATGAGCAAGTAATAAAATGTTTGTTTGTTAACTATTATGATTACTACACGATAGACTAAGGGTACATTTCTTTTTGTTGAAGTTACATTAAAGTTTTTTTTTGGATCCATTTTTTTGTGTATTTAGCCAGTGTCAAGTAATTGATAATTTCTCAAGTTAATTAATATATGTCAAACAAGTCATACTCCTAGTAAAGTGGTGGCGACTTCACCAGAAGCTTCTATGTAGTTTTGAAATAACACAAAAAGAAACTTCAGCATCATTATACCAATTTTCCACACTCTTGCCGGTAACCCAGCATTTGGCGAATAAAATGGCACCAATTTTATGCTTAAATACTGAAAATAACATGAGTTTTAGAAAATAATACAATGCGGTGAAGCAATCTTTTTAGTTTTGCCGCCAAAAAAACAAACAAATTAAAGTTTCTGTCTTAGAATGAATTTAATTTAAACGTCCGGATTTTGTGAACAAACTTTTTTTTGGCCCGTTTTTCAGTCTTACTAAATCGTATAGAATTTAACGACTAAAAATAAATTGAAATATAAACTAAAAATAATAATTACAATGTAAATATTATACACTGTCTCTCCAAACAAGTAATAAAGTTTGTTTGTGACTTAAAGTATTCGGGAGTTCCACTATTGTTAAATTTTATGACTACAATCCGAGCGTTTATGTGCACTTTCCTTTTGGAGTGTGTTTCGATGGAAATAATGTTGAAATCCTTAATAACCTTAAAAATTATAGTTGAAAAGAATAAATCATGACATGATTAAAAGGAATATTTGAAATTATTGTTTTTTTATACCATGTTATCACATTGTTGTTTTTAGTATGTGAGTTGTAACAACAGCAACCGCAATTTTGGTTCTTTAATTCCTGTCCATCCTAAGGTAGCCTGGAAGAAATTGCTTAATGCGATAAGGCCACCCTTTGTTTACCATTCTTTGTGAGTTTTTGTAGGTGCATAACAATTTATGTATTAGTTGGTGGTCAATATTAAGACAGAGTTTTGGCGGGAACGCGAAAAAGATTGCGTCACCGCATTGTATTATTTTCCAAAACTTGTGTTATTTTCAGTGTTAGTGCTTAAAATTGGTGGCATTCTATTCGTTAAGTGCTGGATTACAGGCGTGAGTGTGGGAAAATGGTATAGTGATGGTGAAACGTTTCTTTTCGTGTTGTTTCCAAAACTCCATAGAAGCTTCAAGTAAAGTAGCCACCACTTTACTAGGAGTATGACTGACTAGACTGTGACTTGACTATGACTTGACTTGATGACTTCGACTGTGACTTGACACATGTTTGCGTGAAATATCATTAACTTGATAAATTATTAATTACTTGACACTGGCTAAATACACAATAGTGTGGAGCCAAAACATAAAAAAAAAAATATTATGATAGTGTTTAGTGTAAGTGTTGTATTGTATTGAAATATGTCGAATTCCCACACTGTCAAACAGAGTACCATTTTGGCCATGAAAAAAAAAACTATTTTTAGTATAGTGATTATTCACGGTGTACTTTTACACCTCATTATCTATTACACTCATATAGCTCTGCGGTTTGACTTGTATCTTCCCGTTTTCTCGATTCCACAGGAACTTCTACATCTTTATTAATAAACACGAACTAGCTTTAGACTAATTACACCATCTTTTGTCACTTTCGATCCAGATCCAATCCGATTTCGATCCAAATATTCCGGTAGAAAAAAAAGGACCAAAGCTGAAGTAACTAATCTGAGACTAATACCCGTTTATTAATAAGGCTGTTAATGTTTCCGGCATAAAATTCTACGTGCAAAATGAAAACAAATTAGTTCAGCCGCTCAGGTGTGAAATCCATACAAATAAACAGATTATAAGGTTAAGTAAGTTGTGTTTGTGTTATGTGTGTATGTTTGTTACTCCTTCACGCTCAAACGGCTGAATAGATTTGGATGAAATTTGGTACCAAGATAGCTTATATACTGGATTAACATATAGGCTACATTCTATCCTGGAAAAGTAAAATTTTCTCGTGGGATGAGCAAATAACTAAAATACTTTTTATCCGCGGGTGAAACCGCGGGGCCTCACTAATAGGCTCATAATAATGTAACATATTCATCCGGCTCTTTTTAATCGATAATTGTACAGTGTTTGTCGTGAGTATCGATAAAGGAATTAAAATAAAATTATTTTAAAAAAGAAAAATGTATGCAAGTTTCACTTTTATATAAAAATTAGTATAGACATAAAATTAACTGATCGGTGATTGTTTATTGCTTACACAAAGTTAGGTAACTTGAGAAAATGTATAAGTGTAAGCTTACAATGTTATCCTTACGAACTCCAGAGTAACTTGATACAATTCCTTACTTCTCGTCCCCAGATGGTAATACAAAACGGAAAGTTAATATGTCTGTCTTAGGGTCATTATTCAACAGTAATGTTTTTATTTTAATGTAATGCTTTTACTTAAATAATAACAAACCATTAATATTTATTTTAATTGATGAATTAGACCTATTAGTTGAGGAGCATAATGATTAATGAAAATGTCGCAGCTCAGCCGTTCCAGAACAACTTTCACACGCGTATATAAATCCACACGTGGATTACATTGAAAAATAATGTTACTCACAGAAGAAGGATCTTAAAATATAGCAAGCGACATCTATTGTATGCACTAGCCTTTGCCAAACGGGGCTATTGTATGTTATGCAGGAATAGAAATACAAATCGCTCATTTCCGAAGACATAACAAGACATAATCTAAAATTAAAGTTTCATAATACTTTTGTTGATAAAACCTGTATTTAAACTTACTAATTTATAGTAAGTATACCAACTTCGCCCCTAAATGTGTTATCTACGTAATTTATCTTGGTATTCATTTCTGCTTTTCTTTGTACAAAAACGTTTTAAAAATGCTTACACCACTTACACCACCACTACTTAAACCACTGGAAATTTGGCATGCAGGTAGATGTTATGACGTAGGCATCTACTAAAAAAGGATTTTACGAAATTCCACCCTTAAGAGGGTGAAATGGGTAGTCGAATTATTTTCCCATAGGCCACGCCGCGGGCGAAGCTGCGGGCAGAAGCTCGTAATTGTATAATTGTAATGTCCCAAAAATTTTAAAATTTAATGTTTGTGAAACTGGTCTCCACACAGGGAATCCTAGTGTAGAGCCCAGGCCTCAAATAGTAAATCTACTGTCGACTAAAATTATGACTTTGTTTTTGATTAATTTATATACTTTAGTAACGATGATATAGTTATCGTTGCTATTGTTTGCTGAAATAAATCTTGTTCTTATTCTTAATTCAGTAATGTAACCTAAATTTAAGCATTAATATGAAAGATAATACGTCGAGTTTGGGGTTGCATTATTATAGTTACTTGCTCAAGAACAGTTTTCTTAATATGTAGGCCAAAAATCTAACAAGGAAAGTCGATATTTTCATAATGTATTCGGTTTGCGTGAATAAGGCGAAACGAGGACGAGAAATCGTGCCGGCAACATTTATCACAGCACTTTGAAGGAAAACGTATTGCTACAGCTTTCCAAGCATAAGTAATTGTTGAATTACTTTGGTTTGGGTTACAGTAATTTTGTTGAAAACACCACCAAGGCTTGGAGGCTAATGAAGGGTTCAAGGAGTTAGCGGCTTGCGGTGCGTGTTTGTGACGCAATCTACCCTTAACAATCAGATACATTGATCAGTTTTAATTTTAATCCATAAATATGATTCTATGTCTGAGGTTTGTATTATAGAAAGATGCTCAGTCATCGATCGGCGCTCAAGTAGAGATTTCATTCATAAAGTGATCAATTAGTGAATGAAATCTCTGCTTGAGCGCCGATCGATGACTGAGCATCGTTCTGTAATACAGACCTCAGCCTCTGAGGTGGGGTGACTGAGCAGATTGGCTCATAGCCCGGAAGCGGCGGGTTCCCGCGGCTGGACAAGTATTTGTGCACAGGAAAAAAAAGCGCAAGTACTTGTTCTGAGTCTGGGTGTTGTGGGACCATAGTCCTCGTAGTTCCTGGATCTCTAGACACAGGGAATCCTAGTTAGGGTACAGAAATTAAACAACAATTAAATAACCAGATGTTAAGACCCAGCAAACAACTTCAAATAAGAAAGTTTCTAAAGTACCTAATTCTAAACAAACTGTCAAAGATTGCTACATACAATACTAAATTGGTATCACGCTGCCGGCAATTGTCAATTGAAGGGTTGAGAATAAAAAGGATTTAACTGACAAATTGACAGTTTCGAGAAAATTGACTTTAAACGTCAACGGCGTTATTTAATGTAGAGTGCTTATAAGGTAGTAGAAAAGGTTTATGTAAAATTCAGTAGCTTGAAAATGTTTTAATTCTATTTTAAATACTAAATATAGTACTAATTCATACAATTACTGTAAAAATATAATATAATAAAATAAATATAATAATGTTTATATGCTAAGCGAGCTGTATTCCTGTGACAGATAAACCGTTTTTAGACTCAAAATCTCGAGATTTAAGCCTCATTTCGGTATTTTGAGAATGTATTATTGAAGATAATTTCACACTGAATCCAACGATAACCATAAGTCATTTTGTGAAAAAAAATCAGTTAAATCCTTTTTGTTCTCACCCCTTCAATTGTTTTATATCAATCAATATATTCATTCAGTAAAGGTTACAATTGTAAGTTGTAGAAGCATTGTAACTATGTGTATACACTAATGGACGCTAATTTTCATACCGTTAAAATTGTGCAAGTAGTTTACATTAAATGTAAATTAAAATAAAGTAAATTAAAAATGTCAAGGAACTCTGCAGTAAGCCTCTTCCTAACTTTAGGTTAGATAATAAATAAATTGCGTGAGAGCTGTTTTCATTTAAAATTATACTAAATACCGTGTTATAATGGTTACTATTTCTAATATCACATAATTATATAACTACTGTAGAGGTTTTACTCCTCGCATTTTCCCTAGAAATCTGTAAATTTTCCGATATAAAAACTATGGAGAGTCTAACGCACTTTGTTTATAATTACTCAGTGGTTTTTTCATCATCTGGAGATTTGACAAAGTTGTCATTTTAAAACTTGGCTCAACATACCCCAGAGTAACAATACCTATCTATAAATTTTGATCATTTGGATTTTCGATATTATTCAATTATTTAGGTATGAAAGTCACACATTTGCTTCTATTGGTGAACATAGGTCTTCTCTCTTGCTGGAAGAGATGGGGTTGTCATATTACCACACCGAGACCACACAGCATCACATAAATGAAATTAAATATAAGCATCTTTCCTCTTTTGTAGATATATCAAGTATCTAACTACCTCTATATAATAGTAGAGACAGAGATTATTTTTTCATAATCATACTAACGTTTAAAAAATCCTTAACGTTACTGTTTGTGATGGGCTCTCTATACTTAGACATAATAAAAAGAGACATAAATAAAAAAGAAACTAAAAATAGCGCCAATACTTGTTCGGTATTAAGATGTTGTGGGAATTTTCGTAGTTCTTGGGTCCCTAGATACAGGGAATTCTATTTATACGAATAAAATATTTATTGTAACACTTTTTATACACATTTAGTTATATGGGAGTGTTTTATAGCATGGACTGAGTACATACATTTAAGGAAAAGAGTGAATCAAATTCCACCGTGTATATGGCCGAATATTTATTACTGAACTTAAATCTTAATAATTAAAAGCAGCTATCATTTCTATAGGGTTTTTTATTGATGTTAAGCAATCACGTAGTCTAAGATGGGGCATGACTACCCAGAAAATATCAGTTCACTTTCGTTCAATCTATACATATGAAATTCAAAGTCCTGACTGACTGACTTATATATCAACGCACAGCCTAAACCGCTGGTCCTAGATACTTGAAATATAGAGGGTGTGTTCTTTGTAAAATTTAAGTATCCACTAAGAAAGGGTTTCACCCCTAAAAGGGTGAAATGGGTGGTTGAATTATCTATGGAAAAAAAATTTCGTCTCCTATAAGCCACCGGGCGAAGCCGCTGGCAGAGGCTAGTATTAATATACATATAAAAAGTGGTTACATACCAATTTGTTCAATAAAATCTACTTACATCATAGTAGATACTATTCCACAGAAATGTGAACTTTGATATTGCGATAGAATCGTATTATTTTGGTTCGGTCGTAAGTATTCTTGATTTACGGTCTTTCGCCACATTTACTCACACTGTATTACCACAGAATATATAACACTAGGTTTGAAGCTGTTGATTGAAGTTTTCCATCGATTCTCGATTGCGGATAAGCGGACGATTTGCTGATAGAAGCAGAAATTCAGATTACAGTCTAAGAATATCTTTACTGTTACAAAAGTCGTAATTTCAGCAAACTTTCTATATAGCAATCAAGCAGGATAAATTACATCATGATATAAATACGCAGTTTTGGAAAAAATGAAATGTGCCTATTTTATTATGTCTTAATATATAGGCACATATCTTAATATTAATAATAACGCCCAACGATCATATACATAGATGCTAGACCCTAACTAGGATTCCCTGTGACTCAGGAACTACGAGGACCATGGTCCCACAATACCCAGACTCAGAACAAGTATTTGAGCTTTTTTTTCAGTGCACAATTACTTGTCCTGGCGCGGGAATCGAATCCTACCCCCGGGCTATGAGCAGACGTCACTCAACCACCACATCACAAAGGCTGTCAATACTTATCAATACTTATCCTAGTCTTCCTGTCCAAACTTTATGTTTTCACAAATCTAATTTAAAACAAAGGCAGGATGAATTGAGTTTTAGTTTGTATTTTTCCCATTTGCGAAACTAACCTGTTAAACAAACAGTCACGTTTCGGACAAGAGCCTTTTTTCTCTAAGCTACTAGACATTCTAACTAGGCACCAAATTATTATATAGACCTAAACTATTGGTCACAAAATACATTTGGATTGTATACTAGCCACTCTGACCTAAATCTGCATTATGCACATAACATAGCACTTTGTGGCGTAGGTCGCTAAAGATAAATAATATGTCTTTGTCTATGAAATTGCCGTTCTGTAGTACTGGCTATTTCAAATCAAAATATTTATTGGTTGTCTATTAATTCTATTTTCAAATAAATTTTATTTTAGAATCAGTAATTTGTTTATTTATTATGTTTCCATCGCATTTGAATCATTTTCTTCATGTGCTCAGAAAGTTGGTTGAAACTTAGTTCAGCACAATGCCCTAAACGTAAACTTACGCCTAGAAAAGTGATGCTCACTGTTTGGTGGTGCCGGTGGTGTGATTCATCACAGCTTCTTAACGAAAGAGGATGAGCATTATTGCAGACGTATACTGTGAAGAACAATGATAGAGAATCTTGCACCTCTTCAACCAGCGTTGGTCAATCGCTCATCTCCGCTGCTTAACGACGACAACGCCCGACTGCACAGCAGACTGTCTCCAAGTTCAAAAAACTGGGGTTAGAAACTCTCCGTTACCCGGCATTTTCACAAGACCCTAGCTGGACACAGACTTCTACTTTCTCCAGAATTCGTATAACTTCTTGGCGGAGAAAAGTTCAATACCTTAACCATACGCCTTTGAAGAATTTGGCGCCTCTCGTCCATCGTCGCGTCGCATCAATAAACTGCTATTGCGTTGGCAAAGATGCATCGATTGGGTGAGTGTACTTTTATGAATAGAAATAATAATACGGTAACTTATTTCATAAAAAGCAACAGTTCTTTACAGGGTCCTTATGTGCACTAATAGTCTCACTACCGGAATGGGATAAATTAAAGATTAATTGTTACTTTTTACCACATATATTGTCCTCGCGAACCGAACACACAATTAACAATATAAAATGAGCAAGCCCGGAGTATGTGAGGACACGCGTCTCCGAATGCTACTCTAATGCAACTCTCGTGCAACTCTACTTCTTACTGTTACGCGACTCCACTGCTTACTGTACTTTAATTAAATCACGCGCCCCTTAAATAGGTCGGCGCTGGCGACGTTAACGTAAACAAACGTGTGTCCCTACATCAACCCCCTTCTTAAAAAATAATAATTTTGGTACAAAATTCGACAATAAAAGTCATACACGTTAATAAAGTCACAAAAAAATATCTCTACAATGAACAAAGGAAATCGTATTATATCGACTCAATAAACAAAACATCTTTCAAATGCGTTCTGAAAGTTCAACTCAAGTTCAACGTTATTCGATAAACAAATACTCTACTAACGTCAACTTATATAAATAAAAGTAACCAAAACAAAACGATCCCTTTACAAAGTAACTCATTGTTATCCACTCTAAAATCAAAGAATTCATAGACTTCACTTGATTCGACCCCACTCATTTGTTTATTTTTCAGTTTTCACCGACACGGACTGTTTATATTATTTAGAAACAGCCAGTGTAATATAACTCTCGGTGTAAATATAGCTCTAGCACTTAGGTACGTCGGTCACATAATAAGACGTACAAATAAATACAAATCCAATGAGTAACGTAGTCATAATAAAAACATTGAAGTAAACCATAATAAAAAAAAAAAAAAATAAACTAAAAAACATAAACTACGAGTAATATAAACAATGAAACACAGAGTGGTAAAAATATCAAGTACATGTAAGACCAAAAAAAAATTCAAGTATACCAACGTAATTATAACAAATTTAAAATAAACACGAAGGCATACATTTTGTAGAAAAAAAATTCAAAAAGTACCATTTTACATTAAGAAGTAAATTACAAAACAAAACATTACCAAAAATATTTATTACACAGTTCATTAATTCAGATTAAACCGAACTGGTTTTTTAATGATACGACCTGAACGCGTTGTACACATGGGCGAATCTTTTTTCGCAACATCTAGTGATAAATAACTCTTGTTCGGCCCTGCTTTATCATTAACAATCTTATCACTAACACTTATCTTTGTACTACAACTTTGACCTGAGTCTGTATCAGTTGATTCAAAGTTTAGCACATATGCGGGCTTCAAACGATCAATGGAAATAAGCGACTGTCTACCCGGTAATTGCACAATAAAACCTTTATCTAGTCTTTTGACTACGGCATATGGTCCGTCATACGGTGGTTGCAGTGATTTTCGCACAAAGTCATTCCTAACGAAAACCTTTTTACATGCTTTCAAATCTGGGTGTACGAAAATTGTTCTCGAATCTCTGCGAACCATAGGTTTAGGTCTTAAGTTGCTGATCGTTTCTTTTAAATGCTTAACGTATTCCTCACCGTCTGCAATTTTACTGTCACTTATTTCAAAAAATTCACCAGGAAGTCTTAACGTTTTTCCGAAGGTTAATTCTGCCGCAGATACACCAGTGTCTGATCTAGGCGCCGAACGCAAACCTAAAATTACTGTGTACATTTCGTCTATCCACGAGCTTTTATTATTTAATCTGGCCATTAATGCAGCCTTAAAACTTCGATGCCATCTTTCAATAGCACCGTTGCTCTGTGGATGATATGGAGTAGTCCTTAACTTGTTTACGCCTAAAAACTTCATTAGCTGAGTAAACAGACTACTTTCAAATTGCCTACCCATATCGCTAGTTAAAAATACAGGTACACCATAACGCGTAATCCAACCTTCATAAACTATCTTAGCCACTGTCCTAGCACAAATATCTTTCATCGGAAAAGCTTCCGGCCAGCCTGTCTGCCTATCTATTATGGTAAGACAGTATCTGTAGCCTTCTTCCGTTGTAGGTAACGGACCTACTATATCTACATGTAAATGTTCAAAACGACTTACCTGTGAAAACTGCCCTAGTGCCGACATGGTGTGTCTGTGCACTTTTGATTTCTGACATTCTAGACAAGAACGAGTCCAGATACCTAAATCTCTTTGCATCCCAGGCCAAAACAATTTACTAGATATCATCTTTCTAGATGTCCTAATACCTGGATGGCTTAAATTATGTATCGACTCGAATGCCAATCGTCTAAACTTTTCGGGTAAGTACGGTCTTGTATAGCCACTTGAGCTTTCGCAAACAATCGGCTCGCTACACCATGGCATCGTCACTTTCATCAGTTTAAAGTTGCTATTTTTTGCTGACCATAGCTCATTAAGCTCTTTGTCGTTACGCTGCATGTGGGAAATTTTAGTATAATCAATTACGTTTGGGCATGAAATGGTATCTATCTCAATCCTACTTAAAGCATCCGCCACGTGATTTTGCTGTCCTGTCACGTGACGAATATCGGTAGTAAACTCGCTAATATAAAGTAATTGTCGAGTACGTCGCGGAGATTCTTTAATGCTACCCATCTTCTGAAATGCAAAAGTCAATGGCTTGTGGTCAGTATAAACGGTTAGATTGCGGCCTTCAAACATGTTCCTGAAATACTGCATTGACAAATATATCGCAAGTAATTCCCTATCGTAGGTACTGTACTTTTGTTGCGCGTCAGTCAATCTCTTTGAATAATAACCTAAAGGAACCCAGCTATTATTAACCTGCTGTTGTAAAACCGCACCAATGGCATTGTTTGAAGCGTCCGTCATAATCGCAAGTGGTTTATCGGACAAGGGATACGCTAATGACGTAGCGCTCTTCAAACTAAGCTTACATTGTTCGAAAGCTTGAATAGCACTTTCTGTCCACACAATGATTGACTTGTCCTTTTTTTTACCTCGATGTAAATAATTATTTAGCTCGGCCTGATATTTCGCTGCGTGAGGTAGATGATTTCTATAAAAGTTTACCATGCCTAAAAATCTACGAAGTTCTTCTATGGTGTTTGGCCTTGGATAGTCAATGATGGCTTTGACTTTGCTGTCTAAAGGCTTAAGTCCTTCAACTGAAACTTCGTGGCCTAAAAATTCGATTTTCTCTTGACCCAATGAACATTTCGAGATGTTAATCGTAATACCAAAGCTTTCTAATCGTTTAAAAACTGCGTCTAAGTGCTGTTCATGCAATAACTCATTTTCGCTTGCTATAATCAAATCGTCCAAATAAAAAAAAACAAATTCCGGCTTAAATTCAGAAAATTCAGGATGTTCTTTCTGAAAATCTGATTCTAAATTTTGTAATACGCAATTATTCATGAAACGCTGAAATGTTTGCGCGGCGTTTCTCAAACCGAAAGACATGCGTGGAAACTCATATAAACCAAAAGGTGTTGTTATTGCTGTTTTTTCTACATCCTCCGGAGCTACCATGATAAAATGGTAAGCTCTATTAATATCTATCCGGGAGAAAACTTTTTTGTTAGCTAAAATGAACGTGAAGTCTTTTATATGTGGAATAGGATACCTATCGGGCTTTGTGATGGCATTTAAAGCACGATAGTCACCACATGGACGTATCTGACCATCCTTCTTAGGCACTACGTGCAAAGGAGTGGCCCATGCGCTTTTCGAAGGGCGACATATACCCATCTCCTGCATTAACCTAAACTCTTTGCGTACTTTTTTGTAGCGGTCCGGTGGTAACGGTCTTGTTCGTGCATGTACAGGTGGGCCTGTCGTCTCAATATGGTGATAAACATTATGACGCGGAGGTTCTTTAAAGGATACGGGCTTCGTTAATTCCGGATACTTTTTCAACAGATGGTAAAACGGATGAGTCTCAACGATCGTAAAAATCGATAACTGATCTGAACTAACAATTGATGAAATGACATGCAATTTCGTCACTTGGTCAATTAATCGTTTGCCCTTTATATCGACAAGTAAATCGTAATGATATAAAAAATCAGCTCCCAAAATGGGCTGGTTGACATCGGCAATAACGAATGTCCACTTAAAAGCTCTCCTTAAATTAAGATTAAGTGTAATAGTCTTTGTGCCATATGTCCTAATTTCACTTCCGTTAGCTGCATAAAGTTTATACTCACAGTTTTGTTCGCAATCACGCACTGACCTGTGTCCACGGGGAAGCACTGAGATATTCGCACCAGAATCAACCAAAAAACGCATACCATTTTCACGATCTGTTACGCATAGTCGGTGGTTGTTGGCCTTGATGCAGGGGACCACCGAAGATACCTGCACCTCCTCTAGTTTTCCGCTTTCTTCCAGTTACACGGTGATATGCACTTCGTAGCGTTGTCTTTGTACCGGTAGTGGTAAAAACATAGCCAGTGAGGGTTACGTCTGCCTCTACTTTTACTTCTTTGTCGGGAACGTGAAGGAAAATGTCGATTATTAGGACTTTGCCTGCTCATTGGTCTTGATCTTTCCATTTCCGCCATTCGCACGTTGAGTTTGGCTATCTCCGCTAAAATTAAAGCACTATCTGCTGCCGACATTAACGGTTTCGTGGGTGTTGGATTCATCATCATGATTACGAAGAAAAATACAGTTCTAAGTGCACGGGTGCGCGGCTGCCGTTATTACGACACAAAAAAAGGTTCAGTTCAAAAAAACGAACATAAAAAGTTTAAGCAAAAAAACTGTTCAAAAAAACGAACATAAAAAAAAAAGTTTAAGCACTTCACAATTCGTCCATTCCGGTAAGTAACAAAAAACGCGGGTGTCACCAGTTTACAGGGTCCTTATGTGCACTAATAGTCTCACTACCGGAATGGGATAAATTAAAGATTAATTGTTACTTTTTACCACATATATTGTCCTCGCGAACCGAACACACAATTAACAATATAAAATGAGCAAGCCCGGAGTATGTGAGGACACGCGTCTCCGAATGCTACTCTAATGCAACTCTCGTGCAACTCTACTTCTTACTGTTACGCGACTCCACTGCTTACTGTACTTTAATTAAATCACGCGCCCCTTAAATAGGTCGGCGCTGGCGACGTTAACGTAAACAAACGTGTGTCCCTACAGTTCCATATGTGACTATCGTGCATAAATATTTTTACAAAAAATTTTTTGTTTGACTGTCATCATTTGAAGACTCTAAAAATATTCATTACGGCATTTTCTAAAATGTTTTAACAATGCCCAAAGCTTGCTTCCCATTAAATAGAAATTATTGTATGCGACCAGTCGTGCACTAAAGTGCCTTTTGAAAGGCGGAAACGCTCGGCAATTTTCGGGAGAGCTCGGCATTCCCGACTTGAATAACAATTACACCGTTTTCTACAGTTTGATATGCACGCATGAATGGGAAAATGTCTACGGGATTGTCGACTTTATTATTAAGGAATTAGAACTCAAGTATAAAGAGTTATAAGGTTAAAGGATTTTGACTCTGGATGTTTTTGAAATGTGATATACAATTATAAATGTTCCTCTGATGTAGATGATAATTCAAAGAAATATGATGAGATTTGGCGTATGATAAACATAAATGTAAATAAGTAATAATGTAATGTACCTTCTAAGTTTGGATTAAGTTTTTAGAAAGTAATAATTTAAAAGACATCATGTGATATGTTAAAAATACTTGCTTGAACTAAATCACATATGGAAATAACGCACGGGTATATCTTTTTTCATCACAGTCATACTAATCAATTTGTGGTGGTTGAGCAGGTTGGCTCATAAGCCAGAGGCGGCGGGTTCGATTTCCGCGTCGGGACAAGTATTTGTGCACAAAAAAAAAGCGCAAATACTTGTTTTATGTCTGGGTGTTGTGGGACCGTGCTTAGGGATACAGGGAATCCTAGTTAGGTTCCTGGATCTATGTATGTGATCATTGGGCGTTATTATTATCGATTGTTACTAAACATATAAACAAGGATATTGACGATAAACATAAGCTACAGAATTATGCAACAACCTTCGTAACGTAAACTTCAGTAGAGAAGGTGCGAGAGGTTATGCGATTGATGTATCAATAGTAAAATAATAAATAAAAAATAAAAAAGCCTTATATTTCCTTATAAAAATACAAATATAAACTTATTTCTAATTATCTTAAACTTTATTTAAAGATATATATATTTTATTTACTATTTATGTAAGAACCCCTCGTTCTCGAAGGTGAAGGCCTCCTCTAGAGATTTCCAAGTATCCCTGTTCTTCGCTATCGCCATCCACTAATTGCCAGCCACTTGTATAATATCATCAGATGTATCAATATCAAAATTTAATACAAAAGTACATATATAGAGTTGCTATTAAGAATATTTTTGGTGCTTATATTTCACCCACTCTATTGCATAGTCAAAGCTCTATATTTAAACGTCATTTCACATTAGCAATTTGTCCCACGTTCATTGCTGCAGTACATAATTAACATAACGCGCATTTAATGAATTTTAATGAACCTGTGCTCATATGTAAATTTTAACACAGGGCGTGTTTAAGGTTAAACCACTGCGCTTCGATCTTGTCTTGATAAAAGCTAGAATTAGTGCACGAATATCCTGACTCCGACATTTATTCTTTCATTTTCTTCATTCTTACTTAACCACGTGAAGATAGGATGAAACGTTTATCTATCTTCATTCTTTATTCATTATATTTCTTTCTGTGGTAATCAACTGATCACATCTCACTAATCACACTAATATTATAAAGGCGAAAGTTTGTATGTGTGTATGTGTTGTATGTTTGTTACTCCTTCATGCTCAAACGGCTGAATGGATTTGGATGAAATTCGGTACCAAGATAGCTTATACACTGGTTTAACATATAGGCTAAATTTTATCCCGGAAAAATGAAGTTTCCCGTGAGATGAGCAAATATCAAAATATTTTTATCCGCGATTAAAACCACGGGGCGCAACTAGCGCAATTTATCAATATGCTTGACTGTTTGTAGAACCTACTAGTTAATAATAAAACAAATCAAATCCCTTCAAAACATTAGAGCAAAAAAATTTGTCTCATTTATGACCCTTAAATCACTGGCCCACTATCTTTTTTGAATTCCGGTTATAAATTCACTGACAATATAAATACAAAACCAAATAATATACGTATTTCTAAGTATTCACAAACAGGTATATATGCTCCAAAATAAGTTACAATTTCGATGTATAGGTACACCTATAGATGAACTGTTTATTGAGCGAGTTTACAATATACTGATGAATTGGTTTAATTAAAGTAGGAATTGTAACCGCTCTCAGATGCCGGGTTGGTCGTTACTGGGTGATTAGGGAGTTTATTGGCGATGTACAGTTGTGAGGTCTGGGAGACCGCTGAGACGTTACGGGTTGCGGGTTCACAGAACCCTTGCTGGATGTAGTTTCAATACAATTATTTAATACATTCGCGTATCGCAATTGTTAATTAGTTGTTGATTACTTAATTGAAGATCATTTGTGCCGAAATATTTAAATTATTATTGTAAATTGGTTTAGTATCACATACCATTAGTATGGACATGTTGTAGCGGAAATAAGCCATGTACCTATTGAGGGTTTTTAAAGTGAAATCTATTTTAAAAAACCCATGAAGCGTCAGCGTTAAAGACTTAATGAATGAAAATTGTGAGCATGACGCGCGTAGGTTTAACAACGAGGTTTCATAAGAAAATTATAGAATAAAATTTCACTTAACGTTTGAGCAAAATTCCGCCAATTTTTTCGAACCTAATTTACTTGTTAAAATATCTGTTAGTTTGCGAATTATTTATTTATTTTAGATTTGTAGGAACAAAATGTAGTGGTGCGAAATATTACAGGCAGTTCGAGATCTAGGCTTTGCGTACTTTCGACCATTTTGTTAAGCCGCGGGGAGCTGTTGAATGCAAGAGGTATTTGCCTAGTATTTATATGCTCACAATTTTGGAATACAATTTTTAACACCATTGAAAGATAATTTATATTCCGAGCTCATTGAAGTGTCAAATGGTTTCTTTTATCTAAATATACTCTAAGTCTAAAAGTACCGCCTGGATTTGACATTGATGGATTTCGGTCCCGAAGTTTTTTTGTGCCGGACTGAAACCTATTGAGGGTGTAAAGTGTACAAAAAAATTGTAAGCATTATTTTTTATTTTTACGAATGGTTTCTATTTATCAATCTGATATCAATTTGCTTTGCTTTGGCTTTGATTGACTAACTAACAAACAACGTACAGCCTATACCGCTTAACCTAAGATACTTGGTTTTTGGTTGTTATGGCGTTGGGGTGTATTGTGATCTTGTTTTTGAAAAATCAATCATTAAACGTTAATACATTTAACTTGGGAATATTCAAATGAAAAATTAGGTCAGACGTAACTTATAAGTCAAAACTATTTATCTTCTCGGAATCTTTAGTGTATAAATAAAAAGCGTATATATGTATTATTTTTCTTAGATATCTTATTCCATTCAAGTGTGAATCTTGCTATTACTATCGCACTAATTCACACATAAAAGTGAAACCATCTAATTGTTTGAACGTAGTTTATCTGTTTAGTTTTCACGCCAAAATAGCTGGATTTGAAAGATATTATGCACATAGATTGCTTATATTATCGAGATCAACATAGAAAAATGTTTACCCTGGAAAATTAAGATTTTTCGTGGGAATATGGGAATCAGCGGGAGAAACTGCTGATAAATTTAAAAGTTTGTATTGTTAGCACTCACCACAGTATAACGGCTGAACTACTCCTTTAAATGATGTTACATATGACTTTTAGATATGTAGATACTTATCCTGTAATAACGTAACATATTGGTGACGACGAAACAATGATTTTGAATTTATGTTATCTCTCAATACAGCTCAGTTTAGAACATAAATTCAAGCTACTTTTAAACAATTCTGCGTAAGTGAATCCGACCTGATTCTCGAACTCAAACAACTCTCTCGGTCACTAGTTCTGTATACAATATCAAAAGTTTTGTTGGAGACTTGCCATTTTGACAAACAATCAACAATTCAATGGGCTTATTAAAGTATATTTTGTATTGTTCGGAAGAGCGTATCTAGCTTGTAACAAAATAAAATACTTTCATGCAAGCTTATTCCAAAGTTCCTTAAAATGTTTTTCTCGGGATAGTTTAGTTCAGTTCAGTTTGAAAATATTAATAATTTTTTGTTAGTTTTAGTTCAGTTTGAAAATTTTCATCCATATTAGTTCGGTGATTTTGGCATGAAAGCCAAAAACAAACTTCACTTATTAGCATAAGGATTCTAATAAAATATAAATACTGAATAATTTCCACTAATAGGTTCTTTCTCTCGTGGGCTTAGAAAAAATGCATTAAATCAAATTATCTTATCTATTAAATTATCTTAAGTAGACTTAACTCAACATAATGTAATGATATTAGCAAATAGAAGAGCAAAAATATTCTTTTTCTTCTGCGTGGTTGAGCATGTCGGCTCATAACCCGGAGGCGGCGGGTTTGATTCCCGCTGCAGGACAGGTATTCGTGCACAGAGAAAAGTGCAAATACTTGTTCTGAGTCTGGATGTTGTGGGAATGGACCCACTACACCCAGACTCCCCAGACCTAGAGGTCCCAGGCAGGACTATGGGGTCCTCGTAGTTCCTGAGTCCCTAGACACAGGGAATCCTAGCAACGCTTGCATATTATTGCTTTGCGGAATAAAGTATCGTTAAAAAACTGGACTAACATCTTGCAGAAAAGTCCCGCCACCTAGTAAACGCCCAAGTAATGTTACTGTATGATTTTTATTATTATTTCATCTACACAATATCAACTAATACATCCACACGTTGATTTAACAGACAAAAAGGATTATTCTGTAACTGTTGCAAATTGCCTTACCTTACCATTCCTTTGGGGGAGATTAGTAGGTTTTATTTCCCCATTACTGTTATTCTAGTTTATTCGAGGTTTAATCGAGGCTTTACTTTGATTAAGGGAGCTGTACGAACAAATAGTTCTAAATTAGTTTTGTCTACGCAGCCTTGGTAAGGACTGGTTTGCACTATGTCGGATAATTAAACGGTACCTACCTAATCCAATAAAACCATGACTTCTTTGTTCGACGGCGATAGCCCAAAATTGATATTTATTTTTAATTTATGTTCATCCATATATATTAAAAATAATACCACTACTAGTTGCGCCCCGCGGTTTAACCCGCGGATAAAAAGTATTTTAATTATTTGCCCATCCCACGGAAGCATTTCACTTTTCCGGGATAAAATGCCTGTGTATAAGCTATTTTGGAACCGAATTTAATCCAAATCCATTCAGCCGTTTGAGTGTGAAGGAGTAACAAACATACACACATACAAACTTTCGCCTTTATAATATTAGTGTGATATGTCTCCATTAAAGACAGAGCATTATAAACTCACGTCAGTTAACCACTGTGGTAACCAGCCTCTGTGGTGTGGTGGTTGAGCAGGTCGGCTCGACCTGGAGGCGGCGGGTTTGATTTCCGCGGCAAGACAAGTATTTGTGCATAGAAAAAAGAAATTATCCGACAAAACGTATAATACTCATGATAGTTTTTAAAAGAATAATTACATTTTGGTATTAAAATTCTCATATAAATTAATATATTCCCGACCGTTACTCACGAATAGTGTGTCGATTTCTCGACCAGATTTAAAGCATATCTGATGATCATCCTGAGGAGGTGAGTTCACCTCATAACCTCTAAACTAATTATTTGAAATAAAAAATACACAATAATTTATATTGCTTAGTTTCGCGTAAGTCAGTTCGCAATATGATGATATATAATGATTTCAGTTTCACAATATGAACAAAATCAGACATATTGAACGTTCCCATGTAGACAATAGGCTTTTACTTGGGGCTTTTGTCTCACAATGATTTATTCATTTAGCCTTACTTGTAAGTGGAGCGTGTAGTAAAGTACTATCGTAGTTTATTTATGAATTATGTTTAGCAGAAAGCTGATTCAGGTGTTATGACTTTTCTGCAAAGTTCGTTTTGGTAGTAGGTTTTTTTTTTACTTCAAACTTGTCTAGCATTTGACCACGCTCTCATATTTCGCCGGAAACACAGAAGCTGGCAGGGCATTCCATTCCTTAGCCGTTCTAATTAAGAACGTTGAGTCAAATCGCTTGGTGCGAATGGGTGGTATTTCGACCACGAAAGGATGGCGCTTAACCGAGCGTCTAGTAGTAGTCCGGTAGTGGAATGGTGAAGGGAGAATGAGATCATGCAGTTCTTGAGCGCATTCACCATGGTGTAATCTGTAAAAGACCGACTGACTTGCCACCTTACGTCAATGTGCTAGACTCTGGAGCCTTTCACCAACCAAATTGTCGTCGTCAATGAGCTTTTTGGCCCCCCGTTCAATCGAGTCCAGAGCCTCAAGCTGGTACTTGACAGACCCGTCCCACAAGTGGCAGCAGTACTCCATACACGATCGGACATGTGCTTGATAGAGATTTAGAAGCTGTCCAGGTGTGAAGTATCGCCTTACCTTGGACAAAATGCCGAGTTTTTTTGAAGCTACTTTGGCTTTGGACTCGATGTACGATCCAAAATTTAGGTTTGACGTGAGATCAACACCTAAAAGCTCAAGGTGGTTTCCTAAACTTACAGATACACCACAGAATGAAGGAGCCAGATGGAGTGGGCTTTTTTTAGCAGTGAATACCACCGCTTTGCCAGTTATTCTGCCATCAAACAGTAGTGTGCCGGAATATGGTACTAATATTCCGATTTGAAGAGTAGAGTAGCTAGTGAACATTGCAATCAAAGTTTCGTGATCACTCCCCCGATATCACAGCCGAGTAATTTTATTACCAGGTTGTGCTGCAGATGTCTCAGGATGAAGTGCGTGGTTCAGTGTCACGCAAAACTTTATATTTTAGAGTTCCGAGTGCAATTTTTATGTTGTCATTTGCCATTGCTTAATATTTTTGAAACGTGGACAGGCTGATAGTAAGCAATTATTGTAATTGCTGTGGATGCTTTGCGTAATATATGGTAAACAAACATCTTATAAATACAAAAGAAAGTCGTGTTAGTTACACTATTTATAACTCAAGAACGGCAAAGCTGATTTTGTGGGGAGGTAGCTTAAAACCAGGAGACGGACATAGGATACTTTTTATCCCGTTCGACCACGTTTTGCTAATTCATCCGTGCGAAGCCAGGGCGGGTCAACTAGTTTTTAAATAAACACAGGGATGAAAAAAACTCCCCAAAAAATACCTCATCCATGTTCATTATTTTGGTGGAATACAAAATTACAAAATGGAACGTTTAAAAACAAAAATCACACGAATTAATGCTGATAATATAAAATTCATATTCGTACAACAATGCTCGAGTCACCTTTTAAAGAGTAGTAATTATATTTACACGAAAAAATCTGCCATAAAAGTAAAATTCAAAATGCGACCCAATTATAATTCAATTTGTTACGAAAAAAGCAAAACTCTCGCAAATCAAATGTGATCCGCACTCACGACTTTTATGATTTCAAAGGCATTAGAAGAAGCTTAACATTTAATAAATGCTTTCATATTTTAGTAAAATATTATTCGTTCCAAAATTAATTTCATTATTTTCTGATATTGTTGACATGGTAGTAATTTTATTGAGCCTGAAAGTCAATGGATCTTTTAAGACATTTACTTAAGCGCTATGGGTACACTTTGGAAGCAATATTTTTTTTTTTATCCGAACCTGACCATTGTAATTATAACCTAAGTGATAACCTGATCATGGGAGTTTTGGCGGGAAAACGAAAAAGATCGCGTCGACGCATTGTATTATTTTCCAAAACTTGTGTTATTTTCAGTGTTAGTACATAAAATTGGTAACATTTTATTCGTTAAGTGCTGGATTACAGGCATGAGTGTGGGAAAGTAGTATAATCATGGTGAAACGTTTCTTTTCGTGTTTTTTCTAAAACTCCATAGAAGCTTCAAGTAAAGTTGCTATCACTTTGCTAGGAGTATGACTTGACTAGACTAGATTATGACTTGACTTGATTACTTGGACTCTGACTTGACTTGACACATATATATATTAATTAACTTGAAAAATTATCAATTACTTGACACTGGCTAAGTATAGAAAAGTGTGGAGCCAAACAACAAAAAAAAAGCCTGATCATGAAAAAGTTTTCATTAAAAATCTTCAAACAATAAAACGCAGGTTCATTATTGTACTATTACCAAACGCTTTTTTAGTTCACCTCTAATAAATCACTGGGCGTAATTGCACCTGTGCCCGCAAGCATTAATATCAGCTTTGGTGGATAAAATTTGATAAATTGGATCACTTTCTCAGATAGCAATTGAATTGGCACCCCGGTTGATTGATTACACTTCACTAGTCTACATAACGCCTCAATGAACTTCAAACCTTAATTCAATGTCAGTAGGACCTGTTTTATAGTTCATTTAATAGTAAAGCGGGACCACCTGCGATTAAGGTCGATTTTATAACAATTCGGGGACAATTGTGTGGGTGATGAAGTTGGTTCGTCGAATTAATCAGTTGCCGTAAAATTAACCAAAGAACCTTCTTTTATTGTTTATATAGAAATGTTAGGATTCCAAAAGTGTGATTCATATCTTTACGATTGTTGAGTTTGAGAGAATATTGGTTTCATTATAAGACACAACTAAAATAACGATGATTACGTCAGTTTCAGTTAAATCTAAATATATATTATAACTCAAAGGTGACTGACTGATTGACTGACTAATATAGTGATCTATCAACGTACAGCCCAAGCCACTGGACGGATCGGGCTGAAATTTGGCATGCAGGTAGGTGTCATGACGTAGGCATCCGCTAAGAAAGGATTTTTAGAAATTCTATCCTTAAGAGGGTGAAATGGGTGGGTGAATAATTTTCTCATAGGCCACGCCGCGGGCGAAGCTGCGGGCAGAAGCTCGTCATTAATAATTTTAATGCCAACAGAATATTTTGCAATGCAAAAAAGGTACCTAGTTCAAATTTTTATTATAATAAATCATTGAATTTTCCATACGCATCTCTATATAAGTACGTAAACTTTTTTGTAATAGACCAACAAACAAAATGTTTTCTATAAGTACAAAAACAAGTTTAATTTTCATTTAAAGTCAGTTTAAATTATCATCATTTCCCTATTCCAGTATAAAAGCTGGGAACCCAACTAATTGCTGTAAAATCCAGAACAAACGACGGTAGCAGCTGCGTTTTCACTATTTAACATACATTTCTAAAACTTTAAATAAGCGCAGACCCGTATGTTGATAGTAATCTATAGAGCAAACTTTGAACTTAAATTAGCTCGAGTTAAGGAAAAATGTGGCTTGGATAAAAATCTGTAAGTTTCCCGCTTACCAAAAAATGCTGCGAATTATTTTTGAATTTCCATTACAGAGACGCATGGAAGGTTTTAGGGAGCTACGGAATAAGTCCAAAAAAGAGATCATGCATATCTGCTAACGCGAATTTATGATTTTAGACACAACGGCGTGTAAGACGGTTTGTATATAGGGAATTATGTCATCATTGAAGGGTTGTGAATAAAAAGGGTTTAACTGACAAATTGACAGTTTCGAGAAAATTGACTTTAAATGTCAACGGCGTCATTTTAATGTAGAGTGCTTATAAGGTAATTGAAAAGGTTTATGTAAGTTTCAGTTGCTTAAAAATGTTTTAATTCTATTTCAAATACTAAATATAGTACTAATTCATACAATTACTGTAAAAATATAATATAATAAAATAAATATAATAATGTTTATATGCTAAGCAAGATGTATTCCTGTGACAGATAAAACGTTTTTAGACTCAAAATCTGGAGTTTTAAGCCTCATTTTGGTATTTTGAGAATGTATTATTCTAGATAATTTCACGCTGTATCCAACGATATCCATAAGTCATTTTGTGAAAAAAATCAGTTAAACCCTTTTTGTTCTCACTCTTCAATTTATAGAATCTTGCCTTATTTTTTAATTGATCATTAACGTGAACCACTTAAAATACTTAAAAACAATTTAGAAAACTTAATTATAGTATTCAATGAATATATTAGAATATGATGCAAGTGTTTACTTTCTTTTCAAACAGTATAGGAATAAAAAGTTTCTTGTAATAATACAATTTAATATTAATCTTGTCTCATCTAACCTTTTTATGCCCTCGGTAAGTTTACAATTCTAGCAAAGAGAAATAAATCCCTTTTCACTTGAGATTTTAGTCTTTTTTATCCTGAATAAACTACATATTAAATTTAATCCTATTATTCGTGGGTGTCTGTCAACCTCAGATCGTTAAGCTGTCTGACAACCCTCTAGGGGTGTACAAGTATCTAGGGGTGTACAAATATCTTAACAAGTGTTGCAACTTTATTAAATGAAATAATTCTCATAGCGAAACAGCGTCAGTACTTGCACGGCTCACAGCCTGGAAGCGGCGGGTTCAATTCCTGCCATAGGACAAGTATTTGTGCACAGAAAAAAAAGAAAGAAAGCGCAAATACTTTTTCTGTGTTTGGGTTTGTGGGATCATGGTCCTCATAATTCCTGGGTCCCCAGGCAGGGAATCCTAGTTAGGGTTCAGGATCTATGTATGTGTTCGTTGGGCATTATTATTATTATTATAGGTGATCGCTAAGTGGTACTTACAACTGAGTGCTGTTTACGTTTCTTAGCGTTGATTTCAAATGACAACAGTCGTTAAGCCATATCAGAACCCGGGTAACTTACAAATTTTAACCTCACCCATATAAGAAGAAAGATTATTTTAGCTTATTAGTTTCGTTAAGAAAATTTCAGTTATAAATGAAATAAATATAATTTAAAAAACTGTTTAATTAATTCAATTATTCTTCAATTTCAAATTGTTACATTGTGATTTCTGTATAACCACGGATTAAATGTAATTGCTTTATTAAAAAGTGAACAAGAACCATAAATACAAATGAAATTTCAAGAAGTTGACTTGTACTCGGTGATTATTTTTCTTGGAGATTTAATTATAATTAATTTAAAATTAATAGCAGTACAAGTATTCGGTTACTGATTACTTGAGAAATCAGACTGCTTCTTCATAATATTGTTTTTGAATTTATTATTTCTCATAAAAATATCAGACATGGTTGCGTTTCACTACATTCCTAATGTTAAGTGAGAATAATAATATGGCCAAGTGTGGCAATCATCAGCATCTGAATCGGGAATCGACTTTGAACACACTGTCAAGTACTTGGTGACAGTTTATTGACTAAAGTAGCTAGAGCACTAGATATCCTTTTAAATTCATACTAAAAATACTTGGATAATACTGTCATCTGTAGATTCAGTTTTAGTTATTTATTTAAAATTAGTCTTCAGACCATGTATACAAAATAAAGAATAATAGCAGGAGTACCATATCTCTTAAAGGTTGTTATTATTATTTTGTAATATTAATAACGGCTAAACTCACGTCAATTAACAAGTTGAAATTAGTCCAACCTGTAATTATAAATAATAATAAATAATTTAGTACAGTTTATTTTATCCCTAATAATGTATTAGGAAGTAAGATAAAAATTAATGAAGTGTGGCATTTAACCTTTTTTGATCTTACGTTATTTTGTTCCCAGGTACAGAAAAGGCAAGATGTGAAGTTCTAAACATGGAGGAAGTAGACTGCTTAAACTGCAGCCTCTACGAGCTGAACCGCAGTCTCTTCTCCGGAAACTACACAAAGAACGCTACGAATTTAATCAATAAGTTTTATTTTTATCAGGTAAATAATTAGTAAATAGCCTTGCTTGATGTTCTATTGTTTTTGCATTTGTCATTTTTTTTGTTTTACAGATTTTCCGAAAAATAAATGTAGCGGCACATTTATTTCTTTTGATAACCTTGAGAACTAAAAATACAAATGGTTTAGCGGGTACTTTCAAGTTTACAAAACAGAAGCGTGATCCGTCTGCCAACAAACTTTTAAATTGTTTAAGTTTTGTGTACTTGTCACGTCGCTCGCGTTTATAGCTATTTTATCGTAGTATATAATATTCTAATATTCTCAGTTTTCAGTTAAATTTTAGTGGAAACTTAACGTAATAAATCAGTTATTCTTTTACAGCCTCTTATTATAAACTGGTAAGCTTTGGATTACTTACTCGAATTTTGTCTTTTTAGGCTGTAATTATTTGTACCTAATGGGAATATCGAAGTCGATATGTAAATGTCCTCATGATTTGACAACTCACAAAAAAAAATTTAAACCAAAAATTTAATCATTATTATTATTATATTTTTAAGTATTACCACGTTGAATGGCAATGCTTATTTTTAGTACAAAATAGAAGCCAGCATTCTGGTCACTGGATGCCTCCACCAAACGTTTGGGCAAGTCCCTATACGCTGGCATAGCAGCTGGCATTAATAAATTAATTAAAATCAATTAAAAAGATAAATATTTTTTTATCAATAAGGTCGTTAGTCTTAGAATACGAACATTATCAAACAACTCAAAAACTGGCCCCTAAATACCATGGGCTTTTAACGAAGCTTACTGGTAAATACTTAAATTCTTGACTAAGCCTATCTATATCATCCATGAATAATTTACCCAAGATACAATTAGCGAACCTATAATTTTCTTTAATTAGGTACTTTAAATTCAGAAACATTATTTAGAACCAAATTAAGACGTAAAATAATTCCCTTTAGAATCTGATTATGGTCTTGTCTACTCGAGAGCAAATTAGCTGTGCAAGATAATCACTCTAAAGTATGGGTCTAGACCAGTGGACTCTGTAGTCCAATCTGGTATTTGATGGCAAATTAAGACCTCTAAACGGCATGATAGTGCAGAATAGACTAAATGGAATATTACGTATTTAAAGGCAAATTGCATATTGCCTATCTTATTCCGGCGTAAAAATACTATTATTGGCTTAGTAATGCACATTTTATGTACTCATATAAGAAAAACGTTAGCTATTTGGTTGTTTCTTTGTTCAGCTTTTACTTAAAAAAGGAAGAACTGATTTGGATATTTGGCAAACAATTTGTGTATACTATCGTAATTAATATACAATTTGAATATATTTTGCCCTAGGAAGTTATGAGTTCGCAAACAACAAGATATGCAACGTTTAGAAGTTAAACTCAGTTTTTTAATTTCTAAAAGTTGACTTTTAGTTGCACATAAGTTGCAACTATTACTTAAACCTTGTATTGATTGTTTGTATCAGTCAGCTCAACTAGCGATTCTGTGGGTGCTTCTGGTGGCAATAGTAGCCGGAAACGCGACCGTCATTCTGGCTCTACTCCTGACCAAGTCAAGAAAAAGCAGAATGAACTTTTTCATCATGCAACTGGCCATCGCAGGTAATTACAACTTTATAACTTTTTAAATAGCCTTTTAAGTTTAACCTGTGGTTTTGTGTATGTATCTGTAAACCGTATTTCAGAACTAAGCTCAGCCGTGAATCGGTGTTCAAAGTGAGATTTCATACAAAAAATGTCTATTTGTCAATTAAACGTGGATTTGAGCAGCAGTGGATGACTTTGCATTGTTCTGTAATACGGATCTTAGTATCTGTCTGATAACGGTAACTTCCATATGGAGGAATCGATTTTGATATTATTTTATTTGAAATGACTTGATGGAAAGTTTTCTTACCTATTAGAGGTTTTGTGCTATTGTAGGAATACCTTGTTTTTGTGTTTTTAAAATATTAATTTAAGTTTTCTTGTCTTAATTATTGTGTTGCAGTATGAAACGCAAAACCACTTTTTTGGGGATTTTTAAGAATATTTTACCTCTTTATTTTCTGTCTTTTACTTAGTTTGAAAGCCGTCACAAAATGGATTCCTTAATCTCCAAAAATATTTTGAATAGAATATAAAATCATCTCCATTCAAGTTCTGGGTATAGAGAAATGGTATAAATTTTAAACTTAATTTACCTTATAAACTTTGGAGACTTAAATGACTTTAACTGAGAAATTCTACGAAAGAATGCACTTGAATATTCGTTTGAGACTTAATTGCATTAAAAACCGCCATTACAATTGAAGGAGTGAGGACAAAAAGGGTTTAACTTATTTTTTTCACAAAATTACTTATGGGTATCGTTGGATTCAGCGTGGAATTATCTACAATAATACATTCTCAAAATACCGAAATGAAGCTTACATCTCGAGATTTTGAGTCTAAAAACGGTTTATCTGTAACAGGAATACAGTTCGCTTAGCATAAAAACATTATTATATTTATTTTATTATAGTATATTTTTACAGTAATTGTATGAATTAGTACTATATTTAGTATTTTAAAATAGAATTAATACATTTTCAAGCAACTGAACCTTACATAAACCTTTTCTATTACCTTATAAGCACTCTACATTAAAATGACGCCGTTGAAGTTTAAAGTCAATTTTCTCGAAACTATCAATTTGACAGTTAAACCCTTTTTATTCTCAACCCTTCAATTGTCTTAGAATGTTTCTTTCAAAAGATGCTAATTTCTTATCTATGGAATTTAATCACAGTTTTGTTACAGACTTACTGGTTGGCCTGATAAGTGTACTACCAGATCTAATACAACGAATAACTATCACATGGCTCGCTGGTTCTATAACATGTAAAATGATGAAATATTTACAAGTAAGTGAATTTTAGATACGTTACAAAAATTATCTGTAATTTGTACTGATTTGCAGGAAAAGTCCTACAAAATCATGGATATAATTAACAAATTAATTAATATAGTGCACAAACTAAAACTTTGAACTAATCTTCAAACTAATGAATACACTAACTGCACTGTATTATTTAGTTCTCTGGTGAAATAATCGAAGAAAGAAGAAATGATTCAAGCCAGTAGTTTCTAAGTCATTATGGTGTTTGGATAAAAAAAAAGTTGCTCGGTACCAAATTCTTTTTTTTTTTAAATTTATTTAATGGGATTTGTTGCTGAGCGACCAAATCGCTCAATTGTAAAAATAATCACAACATTTACTAAAATTTACTTAATTCTAGACCTAATTCTACTAGCCCATATAACAGTATGGCTTTATTTGAAATAGGGAAAGCTAATATGTTATTAAAGTGTCCGCCATCAAATCCATTTTTACTGACCCATGATCTTCTGTACGTCTCAGTACCGAATTTAGGAACCGGTCGTGATCATCTTACTTTTAGAGAACAATTATGAAAAGATTTCCAAATTTTTAGATCCTTAAAATCGTCAGGTTTTTATTTTCATATTTCCATAGTGATTATTAAAAATATAATTCATCATGATGAATAGATGTCAACGTAAGATGTGAAGCTAAATTTTTTAAAATTATCACTTTAAATAATCCTTCGGCGTTTAATATTTTCAGTTTTTTTGCTTTTAATTATGCCTCATAATATCCAGAATGAAAAAACTAAAATTATATTACATTAAAACGATATGTGACTGTTTTTTCAACTCTTATACAGCTTACGGACTTTTAGGATCAGGTATTTATTTTTTCGTCTTGTTTTAGGGAGTAGTTACGTATTCTTCGACCTACGTCCTGGTCGCCCTCAGCGTAGACCGATGCGATGCTATTACACACCCGATGAATTTTACTGGAAGCTGTAAGTAAAATACAGTTTATTTATATAGGTACCCTGCTATTTTATCCGCTATTAACCCGTTTTCCCACTGGAACTATTAAATTTTCCGGAATATTCAAAATGTTAGTCTCGGTAGTATTAGCAATCCGTATGCAAATTTTTACCTAAATTAATTCAGCTGTTTTGGCCAGAAAGTCACACAAACGAACAGACAACGTTTTTACTTTATATTGGTAACGAAGAATGGTAAAATAAAATGTGATAATATTTACTTTTGCATTACTTAACAGCAAACCATCGTCAACCACATTGTCACTTAGCATCGGTCAAACGCAATCCTTTATAGACCTTATATTCGCAAAACTTTATGGTTTTCCACAATGTTCAACTATTCCTTAATTACATAATAGTTCATTAACAGTGCAGTCATTAAATCTATTTTAAAAGGTTTTTAAGGTACATTTAACGTTTACGACTGTAAAAGTTAATGAATTCATTTTACGAAGGAAGAGCTTTTCGTCATTTAATTTTTGGTTGGTATACTCTCGCTCCTTTTCATCTTGTCTCACAAAGGCGAAATGGTTACCCCTTTTATCAAACTTTATCAAGTAACAATTATTCTAGTATTGTTATTTCAATTGAATTTAGTAGGTACGTTGGAACCTCAAACTAGAAAGAACAAGCAAAATATAGATTCAGTGTTTATAGCTAGAAAGTGAAGCCAAACCGTGAAACCAAAATTGCGTTCAAAAAGTCTAAATTTAAATTAGCCAAGACACGCTGTCTGTAATATCTAATCTTACAATAGAAAATGTAAGGTTCCCGATCGTATTTCAAGACCATCAAAACATTGACTCCATCTCCATCAATCATCAGCAATAATTTACAAACGCAAAGCATAAAAAATTTTCAGACAGATATAGTTTTCTCTAGACTCTTAGATGTCAATGTTAAAACTGGGCCAAAATAAAAAAGGTGCAGAGGAAGCACCAGCTTTCAAATAAAATAAAAAAAATCATCAAAATCGGTTCACACAATCGAAAGTTCTGATGTAAAAAACATTTAAGAGAAAAAATTACTCTCCAAAACTTTTCACAATCAAAATCAACGATACCCACAGTACATTGACCTGCAATCAAACGATATTCGACCAAATACACAATTTCATTTTATCGGAGTTAGCTAACCGTATTTAGACGCCTATAAAACTTTACTAGCGACAGATCCGAAACCCATAACCGTTTAGGTAAATTGATATATCTTGTAGCGCTGGAGCTAAACATGCCGTTAACGGCTCTTCAAGGCCTATAGAGGTTGTTTTGTTTGACAGAAATATTCCATACATGTTGGAATAACTTCACTAGAGGGTAACTTATGGAGTCTTCGAATGAAGATATGATATCGCAAAGAGAACAGACAGATTGAATAATATTTTGTGTATAAGAACTCAGACATAGGTATTAGAAAAAAATCATTAAATTCTAATAATAATATTACTACACTGTGAGATTAGGTCACAAAGTGTCAATTGCCTAGTAATTTTACTAGCCACATTGCCCTTTAAAGCGGAACACACATTACCACTGCATGCACACTACTGCTTGGCGGCAGAATATCTGAATACTGTCAAAGCAGTGGTACCTACACAGAAGAACTTTACAGGAAAGTCCTACCACCTAGTAAAATTAAATTGTTTTTTATAAACAGGGCGTCGTGCGCGCGCCTTGATCTTGGGAGCTTGGGTCGTGAGTTTTTTATGCTGCGTCCCAATGCTGTTTCTGTTCAACGAAGCTAACGTGGAAGGTAAAATTGTTTAAAAAAATATTATATTATAGAAACTAACGTGAGTAGTATTCATAACTACAACAAGTACACGGCTAACACTACAAAAATATTGATAATATAGGAATGGATATAGAAAGAAAGAAAGAAAATATATTTATTCAGGACCCCACACAACATTACATTCTTACATACAACATGAAAATAGAAAAATAATAAAACAAATAGTTACGTGACGTCATGATATAGATCCCAACTCAGCACATATTCAAGAGACACTGATTTTTAGTCGAATGCCATCACGAACATCAGGACAAAGAATATATAAATTTATAAATATACAAAAAAAAGTGAAAAAATAAATAAAACTGCGATAAAACATTTTTGCCAGCCTCGGTGGTGTGGTGGTTGAGAAGGTCGGCTCATAACCCGGAAGCTGTGGGTTCGATTCCCGCGGCAGGAAAAGTATTTGTGCACAAAAAAAAGAGCGCAAATACTTGTTCTGAGTCTGGGTGTTGTGGGGCCATGGTCCTCGTAGTTCCTAGGTGCCTAGACAAAGGGAATCCTAGTTAGGGTTCCAGGATCTATGTATGTGATCATCGGGCGTTATTATAATAATAATTTTTGTTTTGAATTTTGGATAAGGTAGATTGGTAATTGAAGGGTTGAGAATAAAAAGGGTTTAACTGTCAAATTGACTTTAACTTCAACGGCTTCATTTTAATGTAGAGTGCTTATAAGGTAATAGAAAAGATTTATGTAAATTTCAGTTGCTTGAAAATATATTAATTTTATTTTAAAATACTAAATATAGTACTAATACATACAATTACTGTCAAAATAATAAAATAAATATAATAATGTTTGTATGCTAAGCGAACTGTATTCCTGTGACAGATAAACCATTTTTAGACTCAAAATCTCGAGATTTAAGCCTCATTTCGGTATTTTGAGAATGTATTATTGTAGATAATTTCAAGTTGAATCCAATGATACCCATAAGTCATTTTATGAAAAAAAAATCACTTAAACCCTTTTTGTTCTCACCCTTTCAATGATATTTTGGTATATACACTAATTTAATTAGACCACTACCTTATTCGCCGTAGTATTTGAGAGTTATTGCCTCGGCAATGATTTTTCATAGGCCAGCGTGCTACAACTTTGACTGCATCTTCGATTAATATCATGAGAACAAATATGCCTACATTTACTGCAAGTCACCCGAGTTGTAATCAAACGTTGGCCTATACGTACATTAAAAAAACTTTGTTAAAATAAGAAGATCACTGACGGCTATTTTTTTTTGTCTAACATTACTTAACCAAGCAATAAGCTACATATTTTTAAAACCATTTGTATGCTTTATTAACATTCTATTAGGGTTGAAATCTGAAATATCTGAAATAGCTTCATAATCTGAAACTTACAAAGTACACTAATAATAGTAATAGTTTTTAGTTTATTTTGATTTACCTGTACACCGAAGCACAAAACTCTAAGATACAGATTCTTCCAATTCAAAGGTTGTCTGGAAGAGATCGCTCTAAGCGATAAGACCGCCTATTATACTAGTACGAGTTAATTATATTAGTTTTTCTTTTTATGTAATTGTTTTTTTTTTACGGTGTACAGTAAAGTGTTGATCTATCTATCTAATGCTTGTTTGTACTAAAGCCTATTAAAATACAACTTAGGAAACAACACTATCCCCCGGGTTCTTGTATACGTTTTTTTTTTTTTTTTTTTGTATGTTTTGGCTCCACACTTTTGTGTATTTAGCCAGTGTCAAGTAATTGATAATTTATCAATTTAATGATATTTCACGCAAATATGTGTCAAGTCACAGTCGAAATCATCAAGTCAAGTCAGTCAAGTCATAGTCTAGTCAAAGTCATACTCCTAGTAAAGTGGTGGCAACTTTACTTGAAGCTGCTATGGAGTTTTGGAAACACCACGAAAAGAAACGTTTCACCATCATTATACCATTTTCCCACACTCACGCCTGTAATCCAGCACTTAACGAATAGAATGCCACCAATTTTATGCACTAACACTGAAAATAACACAAGTTTAGGAAAATAATATAATGCGGTGACGCAATCTTTTTCGGTTTCCCGCCAAAACTCCATATACGTTTTTATATTTGTGTCAATTTGGAAGACCATTATACTGAATATTCATTGGTTGCCTTTTAATCATCGGCTGTCTCAACCAATGAGCGCACAGTATTTGACATGTTGATTTGACACGAGTTTGACAAACGTAGAAGAAATCGCTATTGGCTAGGAAGATAAGTGTGAACCATAGAATAACTTATTATAGAGTCATCAGCTTTATCGCCGATCAGCGCCATCTCGTGAAACCGGAAGAAATCACATTGTTCTATATCTATAACTACACTCCCTATACGTGCTTGTATATATGTCTTTTATAATTTAATTTTATTGTAATATTTTAAACTAAAATAGGCATAAATAAAACAACACATCTAATTACTTTAATATTTATTTACATTTAATTTATATTATAAAACAGGTACATTTTTAAAAAGACGGAAATTTTTACAACTTTATATAATTATGTAATCAACAACTTACATACTATAAGGCACCTAAGTTTTTTGCTTCACAGGTGGTCCCATAAAGGTTTTATCAAAAACGTTTTAGTGCTTTTTAAAACATGAACTCGAGAAATACTTTTTAGATTGACAATACAATTACACATATTACAATAAAACAACACATCTAATGACGACAGACTGACAGTTAGCCATGATGCTGCCGCTATGTCAACCTACGTTCCGTTCCTCCCAGTTTCTGCATAATTAAATGAATTTACTATGTATTAAAGGAAACAAATTTGTCGCTAACGCCATCTAGTGATATAGGAAACTACTAAAGAGAGCTAATCGGCCTCCATAGAAAACGTCAAAGTATAGAAGTGAAAAGACCCTGGTGTAAACTTAGGAGTTGTTAAACTTTAGTACAAACGGGCATAAAGGTTATAGACCCCAACGGGGTGCTTTAGTTCTTCATTAACGTTCGTCGACAAAAGACTGTTCCCGTACACCCGCGCTGCATACTCAGACATTCCCTTCGACCACAGTATCTGTAAAAGTAAGAGCACTCAAAACAAAACTGAAAAAACTTCTTCTTATTTTAAAAGTAAAATTAGACAATTTGAGTCTTACAGGGTAAGCAATGCATTAGTGACGCCTCCGATGTTACAGATGTCCATAGGCTACGGTGACCACTTTCCATCAGGTGGGCTATATGCTCTCTTTAACATAAAAAAAAAATTAAACATAGCCTACATCTTCCGGATGTCGTATAAAAATCTTCGGTACCTAATAATATTTTTTTTTTTTTTTTTTACTTCAAACTTGTCTAGCATTTGATCGCGCTCTCACCTGATGGGAAGTGACGATGCGATCGAAGGTGTAGCATGCTAGCCAAGTAAATACCTATTCACTCTTCTCTTTAACACGCCCAGGTCATATTTCGCCGGAAACACAGACGCTGGCAGGGCATTCCATTCCTTAGCCGTTCTAATTAAGAACGTTGAGTGAAATCGCTTGGTACGAATAGGTGGTATTTCGACCACGAAAGGATGGCGCTTAGTCGAGCATCTAGTAGTCCGGTAGTGGAATGGTGATGGGAAAATGAGATATGCAGTTCTTGAGCGCATTCACCGTGGTGTAATCTGTAAAAAACCGACAGACTTTCCACCTTACGTCGATGTGCAAGGCTCTGGAGCCTTTCACCAACCAAGGTGTCTAATAATAATATAATAATAATAATATGTGTGGACATCTCACACAACGCCATCTAGCCCCAAACTAAGCAAAGCTTGTGCTATGGGAACCAGATAACTGATACAATACTTAGATAATTTTTTGTTTGTAAATACATACATATAATACAATATGACACCCAGACACAGAACAAACACCTATGTTCATCACACAAATGTTTATCCTGAGTGGGAATCGAACCCACAACCCACAGTTCAGAAGGCAGGGTTACTACGAACTGAGGTATCGGGCCAGTCGAACTCCTTAAAAAAACTTTGTAAACACGTTGGTCATGGATTTAAAATACACACTTTCGATGCAACGCAGAATGTGACCATGACTAATATGGAAGAGTCTAATCTGAAAAGGTGCTAGTCACTAGAATTTTCAGAAACTATTGGATCATTAGGTTTTCGGTCCAAAAGCCAGTGGATTTAAATACATGAAGAAAAAAATATTACTGCACATAGTTAATCTAATAATCTATATCGATATTAAATTTTCAATAATTTCAACTATTGTATGTTTCTAAATATATATATTGTCATCCTACTGCTATGTCCCTTTTTATCAATGTCATTTTCAATTTCTTTCAGTTTTCTTAGATAGTATTCAAATCGTCGCTTCTATAAAAATAGATTTTTGTAAATTTCATTTCATTTGATAGTATTTTAAAAAATTCTATTGAATACTTAAGTATTTGGTAACGCTTTCGAGAAACTGTAATTGAATTGCCGGAAGGGAATAATTAATTGGTCTTAGAAACGTTTTAGTTGTGTTTGTCATTTAGTCAATTTTACTTAAAGAAATGATAGAGATAAAATAATTAAAATTATTGAATTAAACTTTTTAGCTAATTCAATTTATAAACTTAAACTACAAAATTACTGTATTTATTTTTCATATCATATTTAATTTTAAATTCAATGAGTAAAACTAAATGAATTTAAAGCTAAATATTATCCATTCTACCACAAATATATAAACAAGGCTTAGACAGACATCAAATCGAAAACTACAACCTTGGAGTCTTCAAATCGAGAGTGAACAGGTATCTTCTAGGCAAGCGTGTTACATCCTAGACCGCATCGTTACTTACCATCATGTGTGATAGTGGTCAAACGCAAGCCTATCAACCAATAAAAAAAAAGTGTGTTTAACAATACAAAACAGCAGCTTAACATTATTTTAAGGCCTGTTTAAATCTGTTATGATTAAACCGAATATTATCTAATGTGTGATCAAACTGTGATATCTTGTTATGCGAGTTACCCCACGTTATATATAATTTATACAATTTGTTCATGCATCATTTAAAACATATGTTTTATTTAGGTGTGTCTCAATGCTGGTCCAGTATAAGCAAGCTACAGTGGCGCATATGGATGACGAGTGTTTTCGTATCACTTTTCGTGGCACCCGCACTAACCATATCCGCTTGCTATGGCGTCATTGTGGTCACGATACGGCAGAAAAGCCATCGAGTGCTCGGCAGAAGAGCTACGACTACAAGGCAATGTAAGTTCAATAACTTAAAAAAGACGTGTGGCACTCGGAGACTGCCGCAGTAAAGCTATTGCATAGCATTTTTTATCAACTTATGCAATTATAATTATTTATTTATTTTATTAATGCAGTATAAAGGCGGGTTGTATACTCCTTGAGTTGTTGTACTCCGACCGGCACAGCGGTTCGGAGTGGGCGGTGTTAGGTTTTTTCGTTACGGAATTTCTGGATTCGGTCCCCACGCTCAAGGCCCGCGATAAAAGCTATGCAATAGCTTAAAAGTGATAAGTTCCCATTTTTCCGCGGAAATTCATCTGTACAAAATATAAGTGGCTAAATAAATTTTCTAAGAGCTACTTTACAAGTATATCACATTTTGAAAAAATTGATAAATGGAAAGGCGCAGTAGGAGCTAGCAAGCGCTGATACTTTGTAGCAACTATGTATTCAGCATAAGTATTCGTTAAAGCTACGTACTTAAATAAAATCTCATACTGAGATGCATATATGAAATATTACTTGTTCAACCTGCTAGTTTATTCGCATTTAGTACAACTTATAATTTTTCCAACATCAAATAGTTTCTTTATAATAATGCAATATAAGAAATTCATTCTACCTTGACTATTACATACAGAACTTAAGAAATATAACCTTATTATCCGAACTGAGTAGGTACTTCGGAACACAACAAAATCACATATCAAAGCCAGAAATATAACATCAGTCAGCTCCTCCAAGAAATGATTACACCACACAGGAAAATCCCCATCATTTCCCCTTTCATCAAAAATAATGGGGCGGATATCCCACATCGACAAAATAAGGGTGACTAAATAATATAAGGTACCTACTATTGATGTCCGCAAAAACCAGAGTCGACGAGAAATCGGCACAAATTAAGTACGACGTGCCGCGACTGGTGATGGCTCCGGTCTCGGTGAAATATGAACTTGGATTTCAACTGAATTTTGGCGCAGAGTAAAACCAAACTGGCAGAGTTGTCGCATATAGTGACATGACGCAAAAACTGCAAAACATTTATTACGCATATATGTATTTCTCTAAGCAGTAATTTATGCATTTATTTATTACAATGAACATGGCCAACAGCTTCTCTTACATCGTAGAAACATAAATTATGTACTAGGAAGCCAATAGTTTCACTAATAATAATTACACGTCAATAATTTTCAATTGTAAAAACTTAAATTAACAAATGAATTCTTTGTTCTAACTTTTTATTGTAGCATATTTATAGAATATGCTACGAATTATAAAAAGATATTCGACGTATGTTATTGCGAGTTCAACAGCGTTGTCAATAAAGCATACTGCGATTACTTAGGAAGCTAAACTGGTTCGAATAATGCTGCGGTTCTTATTTTGTAACTGTTTAAGATTAGCTAGACTCGAGCTCTCGGCGTCGCTTTCGTTTTGCGACGAGATTGTTGTGCTTATAAATAAAATAAATTCTAGGCTCTGAACTAAGACATTTGATAAATTGGTAGAGTCTTTGTTTTTGGCAGAAAAATTTAATGCAGAATATTTACTACAATAAACGGACCTTGTCCGCAAAATGTTCTTGTTTATTTGCGACATTTGGCCGTTAATAACTACTGTTTTTTTTATGTTAACCTTTTCGTAGAGTAATCTATTTACGATTGGGTATTATTTTTAAGAATAAAATTGTAACTAAAACGTATGTATGAGGTTTATAATATGATTATCATTCTAATGATTTCTACACAAAAAAATAGACACCGTTACTATGGGAAATTTGATAATGGATAATAGCGGGTTTGATTCCCGCGGCAGGACAAGTATTCGTGCACAGAAAAAAAAAAAGCACAAATACTTGTTCTGAGTCTGAGGGTTCATACATAAATAGATCCTATACCCTATTTAGAGTCCAGGATCTATGTATGTGATCGTTGGGCGTTATTATTTATTTATTATGATTTATCAATGTATCAAAATAATTCTTATTATTAGTATTTAATATTTAGTGATATAATTATGTATTAATTGTTTGCTCTAATTTTTTTATTCAGACAGTGACGACCTGGACAGCCGTCGAGCGAGCAGTCGCGGCATCATACCAAAGGCCAAGATAAAAACAGTGAAAATGACTTTCGTCATTGTTTTTGGTAAGTTCATAGTGCATTAGTTAGGTTACTATTTTGGCCTCTACGAAAGTGATAATACCGTATATTATAGCTATGCAACTTAGAATGTCGAAGAGTGGTAGTATGTGTATACTATAGGCTAGGTATAGGCTCAATCCAAAACTATGAGGAATATCCAAAAGTGCACCAAGCAGTCTTCGACCCAATGTTGATGAAAACTAAAACTTCATCATAGGATTTTCGAAAAAACCATATGGCAAGCCTAGGTTGATTTTGAAAAAAAAAACTCTACATCATTCGATAGTGTCGCTAATAAGGATCGAATTCTAATAAGGACGGAATTCTGGGCTTGATTTTGAGTAAATGTTTATTTTTTCCAACTAAAGCATCCAGAAATATATGTAATTCTTAAATTTTCAAAAAAGAAAAACGACTAAATGCCTGCCTAATAAGGCCTATAATAACTATAAAGAACTGCTAATATATTTAACTTCCACTAGCCCCATCTTTTTTTTATATTACACTATTTTGGCCCTGCTATAGTTTCATGAGAAACTGGGTTTCGTCAGATTTGCGTAGCCTGCCTGTAGCATAATTTACGCCATGAATTATCATGTATAAACTTCACAGACCGCGCATTAGGCCACGCCAATTTGCAACCTTAATCCTTACAAATGAAGGAGCCAGTACATAAAAGAATAATAAATGATAGCCTGATGCTAAAATACCATTATTCAAGTATTTCAAAACACTTTAGCGTGGAATGTTTTTTACAAAACTTCACTGCCGAAATGGGAAATATAAATATGTTATTGCTTTTCACCAAATATATCGCAACACATAATTCACACAAAAAACCCATAAAATTAATAAATCAGGGGTATGTGCGGACACGCGTCTTAAAGGCTATGGAGAAATTTGTCGAATTTGACTCCTTGCAAGTGTAACTACGACTATAGTACTTTAGTGAACACAAACTAATATATAAAAATGCACCTTAAAAAAACTTACAAAGAATGGTAGAACAAAGGGCGGCCTTATCGCATTAAGCGATTTCTTCCAAGCTACCTTAGGATAGACAGGAATTAAAGAACTCAAATTGCATATGCAACTGTTTAATTATTAAATCTCACGGCTTTTATATAGTGTGGCGCTGGCGTCGTCAATGACGTCAACAATTTGTGTCCCTACAACGCTAGTTGGTTAGTGCAATGTTCATGACTACCAAACCAAATACACTCATATATTTTATAAAACCACACAAAAAGTAATTGAAATTTTGAAAATGCATTTAAAATTACGCCTTTACTAATTTAAATGGATTCTAAAATAACAAAGGTGCATGTTATTTTTATAAACACCATTCCATTAAAGCCAAAAACGTTACTATTGGTGTTTACAAGAACGTTACACTACAATTAAACACTTTTTACTAAAAGTAAAAGCGTGTCAAAATTGTGTTTCAAACACTTTTCCATGTCAGATAGTCACGCAATATAACACGTTACATTTAAATTATTATAATCAAATCTGAAATTTATTAACAGGTTAACACGGTAGCTTTTACGATAATGAGTTTTAGTTTGAATAATTATTTTTACCTGATTTGTTTGAGCTTACCACAATATTGAAAAAAACACTTCTGACACTCGTAATAAAACACATTGTATACGTGATACGAATAAATCCAGATTGTCAGCGGAAATAGACACTTATGATATTCATGTCGATTTTCATAGCTATTTGTATACAATGGCTTGGGAACAATACATGATTTAGGGGTGACTTTTTAATGGATAAATGTTATCTGACTTATACTGACTTTTTTATTGTTTGATAGGCTTGCGTTTGACCACTATCGCACCTGATGGTAAGTAACGATGCCGTCTAGGATGTAACATGCTTGCTAGATACATGTTCACTCTCGATTTGAAGACTCCCAGGTTGTAGTTATCGGGAAATACGGATGCCGGTAAAGCGTTCCACTCTTTGGCTGTTCGCATGATAAATGTCGAAACAAATCGCTTTGTCCGCACATGTGGGGACTGGCCTAATACCTAACAATCATAATGACTGGCCTGATAACTCAGTTAGTAACCCTACCTTCTGAGCTATGGGTTGTGGGTTCGATTCCCACCCAGGACAAACATTTGTGTGATGAACATCGATGTTTGTTCTATTGTCTGTGTGGTATGTTGTATTCTATGTATATAAATATATATTTTTTTAATTGTGTGCTTTAAACCACATGAATGAAGTAAAACTTCTTTAGCTCCATTTCTATTACAGCAATATACAAAACGTAACTCTTTCTTTCTGTTCGCCTCACCAACTTATCCCTTTTTTTTGTTTTGAGGTGGAAAAAAAGTACCCCTAAGTCAAGCGCGCTTGAAGAAGTTTAACTTCAAAAGTACCCCTAAGTCAAGCGCGCTTGAAGATAGAGAAGAAGTTATCTGGTTCCCATATTATGTCTTAACTTCATAGACATTTGCTGCACAATTAATAAACAACCTCCAGATATGTTTCCTGTTTCATAGTATATCGGCAATAGTTTCGTGTTATTCGCTCCGCTGCCGAAGACCAACTGAACGCCACTGAACAACGTTCTGCCCTTTTTAAAGAGGCGACGGAACAAGTTTCGGCCATGACAGTCGACAACGACGCCACCTAGTGGCAAGTCAACAAACCGTCCACAAGTCAATTACACTATTCAATATTACTTTTGACGATAAATATTGTAAATAACTTGACTAACTATAGCAAGTCTTTTACATTTAATGTGTGTAATGTGTAAATAATCCTATATTGTTAACACATAGTACAAACTTTGTTAATTTGGGGCTAGATGGTAAAGTGTGTAATGTCCGATAATATTAAAAAAAATCGACTATAAATAAGTGCATTACTGCGGTGACCGGCTACAGAATGATTTGAGTAAGAAAAATTAAAATATAAGTCAAGGCGTACATTGCTTTACGCAGGTCAAGTTATTGTAAAACCGCGCCATAAGGTGTATTTTACTATAATTTGCATATTTTGTTACGTTACTATTATACAGTTTTAAAGTTAAACACGCCAGCTGTACTGATAATAATAATGACCTTGTAGCCTACAAATTGATTTGAATTACTTAGGCGAGTAAGTAAACCAAACACGTCCGTTGTTGGACCGTCACGCCAACGCGCAGTGGCGTGACATTGCGTGACACCTAAATATAAATCATAGCATAATGTTGGTTAAGCTCTACAAAGACAGGCGTATCACATCACACTAATATTATAGGCGAAAGTTTGTATGTGTGTATGTGTGTATGTTTGTTACTCCTTCACGCTCAAACGGCTGAATGGATTTGGATGAAATTCGGTACCAAGATAGCTTATACATTGGATAACATATAGGATACAGTTTGCCCCGAAAAAGTGAAATACTCCCGTGGGATGAGCGAATAATTAAAATACTTTTTATTAATTTTTTATTTATCTTATTTATATTTTTATCCGCGGGTGTAACCGCGGGGCGCAACTGGTCTACAATAAAAATATATATGATCAAATTATGCAAGGTCTCAAGGAATCGTTTTAGTTACTTCTTTCACTCCACAGTCATAGTCAGTAACATAATAATCACTATTGATTTTAATTAGTGCATCTTAGGTGTCAAAAAAACATTTTTGTATTCAATAAAGTTCCGATCTTATCTCATACATAATGAAGTTGATTTCAGCAGTTACGAAGTAAAGCCATTAAAAATTTAACACTAAAATATAACAAGTTTAGTAGGTACTGATTAATGCGACTTTGTTAATACTTTGCTCTTTTGCTATCCAATATGAGAATATTTTGTGTCAATCACTTATCCCGCTATAAAACTAACACAAATCTTGTCAACTCCAACGCCGAGATTTAGCCACTTGAGATACTTTGGCCGTAAGCCATAGCAAACCAAGTAGAAACTATCCATCAACCGCTCATTCAGAAGGTGCCAAAGTTGACGCATATACATAACAAGCTGATATATCATGCCTACTTGTCAATGCTCACATGACATCCGAGAATATTTGTGTATTGGTGCCGGGTCGCGAATAGATCCCGAGAACACGCTACGAATATTCAAACAGGGTCATAGAATAAATAAAGTATGACATGGTGCCTATTGCCTCATCTGTGATTTGGTGAGAGATTTTTTTTTGTTTTGGTTTTGGCTCCACACTTTTGTGTATTTAGCCAGTGTCAAGTAATTAATTTTTCATGTTAATTTATATTATACATATGTATGTTGTATGTGTCAAGTCACAGTCCAAGTCACCAAGTCAAGTCATACTCTAATATAGTCAAGTCATACTCCTAGTAAAGTGGTGACAATTTTACCAGAAGCTTCTATGGAGTTTTGGATACAACACGAAAAGAAGCGTTTCACCATAATTATACCACTTTCCTACACTCATAATTATACCACATCCAGCACTAAACGAATAAAATGCCACCAATTTTATGCACTAACGCTGAAAATAACACAACTTTTGGAAAATAATACAATGCGGAGACACGATCTGTTTCGTTTTCCCGCCAAAACTCATGACGGAATATTGTTTATGTGACATGGGCATATATTTGTCGGCAACGGAGATAAAGGGGATTTTGTTAGTAAATAATCATTTGGGGAGCTGGTTAAATCGCTTGTTTTGGAGATATGTTCATGTGCTTAAATGTGTTTAATACTTAATTTTTTTTCTTCAATCCACTCTGTACAGGAACTTGATCTATGAAACCTTCAACTTGCACCTGAACCTTATAAAAACAGGAGACATAAAGGTCAAAAATATGTAACATAAAAAATCTCTTAAAATGTCATAAGCGGTATAAAAACCGGCAGAAGACAGGCTACAAAAATGGAGTGAAACAATAAAAACGGTTTATGACGCCCTCTGGCGTATCTAACTGGGTGAAACTTGTGTTCCCGCGGTCTCTAGTGCCGTAAAATCAGCATAGAAATTAGGAATTAATGCTCTTAATATCGGCGCTTAATGTTCCGTTGCCAGCTTCCATTTAAATTGATTAAAATTTTGTTATAAAATTATATTACGTACTTTATTTCTTGCAAATAGTCGCTTTAAGTTATTGTGCCTTCTATTTTATCTACTTGAACCTTTTCCTTTCCTTTTATCATACGGGAAAAGGGTAAAATATAATAATTATGACGCGAACAATGATCATTTTCCCACAAAAACAACATGTTTTCTATTCCTGACCTAAAGTCAAATCTGTGAGATCTCTGCGCTGATCATTTCACAGATTATAACAAATGTCAATTAATTAACAGATAGTTTGACAGCGTCTGTGGTGTGGTGGCTGAGCAGATCGGCTCATATTCTGGAGGCGACGGGTTCAATTCCTGTGACAGGACAAGAATTTGTGCACAGGAAAAAAAGCACAAATACTTGTTTTGAGTCTGGGTGTCGTGGGACCATTATCCTCGTAGTTCCTGGGTCCCTAGACACAGCGAATCCTAGTTAGGGTCGGTAATGTATGTGATCGTAGAGCGTTAATATTATTATGATTATTAATTAAAATTATACAATTGACGACACACAGAGTTTCGTATTTGGGATATTATTAGTGAGATAAGCACGACGTTTTTAAGCGTGGCGTTTCAATAATCATAACACAATAATTTCATTGTATTAGATGTAGTGAACTCTTTATTTTGTGTAGGTATCTACCGGTAAATAGGGAAGCAGCCGAATTTAGACGAAGTAGATAAAAACGCTGTTTTCTATATTATCCAGCCAATGAAGTCGAGTTATTCACGACGTCGACATAAGGCAAAACGGCGGGAAGGGCGACCACCCTGTTCCACGATCCATTTGCCGCGGCAATAACGTAGAAAAACAAATATAGACGTTACGGAATATCGCTGTTTTTGCCTCTTTAGGCAAATGTGTCGAAAACAACCGCTCGGTGAAATGCATGTCGTAGGACAAAAAGAAAATCGTAGCTTGCTTAAGTAGTACCTGTAAAAGTAAGCAGTTCTAATAAGGAAAGATTTACTATCCACATTATAATCTCCGGTTGGTATGGTTGGTATGTGGGATAGTATTATGGTTGGTTGGTACGTGAATTTAATAAACACAAATAAGAATAACTAGTGTAATTTACTAGATATTTTTGATTCATTTTGTATTTAAGATGAACATCCGCCAGGTTACGCCTAAGTCAATCAGTTAACTTGAATTTTGTAAAACAATGCATTTCTCGTTTTCTTAATTATTTATAAGTCATTTAACCAACTACATTAATGCCTGCCTGTGCTTAAGTTTGACAGCCCCTAAATTCGCACTTGCCCTAGCCCCTGGTTTGTCATACGTTTGTAAAACTCGTGTTTGTCATACGTTTGTAAAACTCGTTTTTAAAAGTCAACATGCCAAATACTGTACGCTCATTGGATGAGACAGCCGATGATTAACAGGCAACCAATGAACGTTGAGTATTTTATCTGCTAAGTTGACATGAATTTAACAAACGTACACGAGAACCTGGGGTAAAATGCTGCTTAGCTAAGTTTTATTTTAATAGACTTTGGTACGGGTAAGCATAAGATCTCAGAATAAATATGGAATAAGAATTTAGATACATTCACCTTATCTTGTACTTTTTCTTATAGATTTATAATCGCCTGATAATTTGCTTTTAAATCTTATTATATATATAAAATTTAAATCTTTTTAAAAGACTAGCAAATCCTTGAAATTGTACAAATAATAGAAATATCTGAAAATTGTACAAAATTTTAATTAGAGGAAATTGTAGTAAGACTTAAAAGGATATATATTTACCACAAATTGGACAAAACAGAGTAACCACAAATACGGCAACTGGGTCAAAAGGCCTAAAGGAAAATTAACGAGCTTTGAATAGTCTGACTCCTTCAGAGAACTCAAGCAGGCATATAATATGATTTACATTTGTATATTTTTTAATATTTTTGGTGTTTATTCTATGTTTGAGTGTTTTATTGTATACTGGGTGTGCTATGTATGTATTTACAAACAGAAAATAACTCAGTATTCCATCAACTATCTGGTTTTCATAGTATATACCTATATTATATTTATTAGTACATACCTATAATATATACCATATATATACCTACAAGCTTTGCTTACTTTGAGGCTAGACTAGCGATGTGTGAAATGTCCACAAATATTATCAATTTTTTTCTATATTCTATGATTTCAAATGAAATGTAGCTTTTAAGCCAAACATGAACCAACGAATTTGATAAACGCTGCCAAATTGTAGACTCCTGTAGAGCATTATTTGATCTTTAACTTGACTAAGCCTTCATGGGTACAACTGAAATTCTATTCCTAAATATTGACAAACTTTATATACTACAAATAGAATATAAATATTATTTTACGGAATTCAATGTTAAACATGCCAGTTTTGAAAATATAAGGTTATATACGTAATACGCTGCGACATCGAAACTCCTCCAAATTAATTACCCCGATCCTATTTCACCCACTCACGACCCCGTTTTCTTGTGAGCAAAACATTCGTTTCCGATCTCGACTATCTGAGCATAAAGGCGAGACTAAGGCTGTTGATTACACGAATTACCATATTTTGTGATATCTGATCGGGTATGGTTCATTTTTTGTCAGGATTTGTAGTGACAAGAACACAGGTTTTTGACACGACAACATTTCTATTATCTTATAATACTCGTACCGTATTTCTAAAAAAATCTTCTTTGCATATCAAACATATAAATGAAGTAAAAGGCGTGACAAAATGCTACCGATAACTTTTATTCATATACCCCTTACATTCCAAAAGAATTTGGTTATAAACTTAGGTTTAAAAGAATAATCTAACTCAGTTTTATAAAGTTTTACGTCTACGATTGTTATTCTCGAAAGCTTTATCCACTTATTTTAGAATGTTGTGCACATATTCGCATTACATGTTTAAGAATTCCTTTCGTGCTCTCAAATCTGAAATCAGAAGCGTTTTAAAAACTTTTTCGTATAAAATAAAATGTGTTAAGCTCGGTTTCCTTTTCATTGTCGTAACACGATTTGAGCTACAAATTTTCAAGCCCCAGTTTTTTTGTGTGCCAAATTAAATGCACTATAGAACTTATTTTTTTCAACAATCAATTAAAGACTTGCTTTATTTTGAATGTTTTATGTTTAAACTGATTGTTACGGAAGCACCACGAGCTGCATACATGCTTCACACGCTTCAGGTGTAAGTAGTAGTTTAGGTAAATTGTATTATTTTAAGCGTGTTAATTTTAAGAAAGTATGTTGCTGTTAAATTGCGCTTGTAACCCGTAGCAGGCAAAAGAGGTACCGAAAGCTTTCTTTGTTTGAAGTAAGCAGGTACCTAGCTGCGGTGCCCTTTTGTTTGCTACGGGCCGAATCTATGTGTTGAATTAGTTTTAAGTTAAAAGGTAGTCTTTGACGAGCTTCTGAGCCGAACGCACGGTTCGCGCCAAATAAACGTCCTTGTGCCCTGAAACGCCGTGTTATTTATTGCTCCATACCCAACTCTAGGATCCCTGCACCGCAAGTCGTCTACATTCTCCTTCGAGCCGGATCCTTGAAAATGGAAGCAATAAGCGAAAGGAGCGCTGTTACGACGCGAGGGCAGCTACGCCAGTTAGCTGTGGATCTCCAGCGCCGTACAGCTGAAACGAGGAACGTTCCTGGCTTGCCGTCAGAAGCAGCGTCAAGCTCACCGCCGGAAATGCAGACTGCCACGTCGGTTTCCGCAACGATCCCGTTGGCTGGCCCCGGTGGTCACGTTATCGACCACAGTAATATGGATACGGCGCCGGCCAGGGAATTGACGCGACCGGAGAGAAGATCGCATTCAAACAGTGTGTGCTCAAACAGTGTGTGCTCAAGCCGTGTCTCAAGAAGCAGCAGGAATAGTGCAGAGTTGCTCCGTAAGCGCATGGAGTACGAAACCGAGCGCGAGTTGCTTCGTAAGCGCATGGAGTACGAAGCCGAGTGCGAGTTGCTGCGTATGGAAAAGGAAGTGCTCGAGACACGAGAGAGCATCGCCAAGAAGAAGTTCGAGGTCAGTATTGCTAAAATTAACAAGCGCGCCGAAGTGGAATGCGGTTCGGTAACAGGGACAGCACGCCGTGTCGAAGAATGGATCGACACGACGCCACTAGTGACACGGCCCGATCCAGTGACCGTGTCAAGTGAAATTCCCAAACCGAATTACAAGGCGCCCGAGTTAAGTGATGTGACTTTGACTCAAGTGCCAGTGCAAGTACAACAAGTGAACAATGAAAATACCACGCGCATGGTATTTTCCGCCCGCGTGCCGCCCGGTAGAAGCGCGCTACCTGCGCCAGCGGCCCGCGCGCCACCTGCACCCCACGTACCGCACGACCCAGCTGCGGCCGACGCGCCCGTTACATCCGGTATCTCTTTCATGCAGCGGTCTGCACCCTTACCGCCATCGGCCATTAGCGTGCCGACCGGCCCGGTTTCAGAACAATGGAAGGAGCGATCGTTCGAACAAAGAGACTGGAAGATTGACTAACTGGCGGAAGCAATCTCGGCGCTTGCGCGACCGAGACCCATTCCTCGCCAAGCGTACGAGTTGCCGCCGTTTTCCGGGAACCCGTCGGATTGGATTTCTTACAAAAACATGTATAGGGATACATCGACGCTCTATAATTTCTTGCCTCACGAGAACTTAGCTCGGCTAAAGTCATCTCTACATGGAGAGGCGAAGATCGCCGTCGAAGATTTATTGAGCTCCTCGTCAGATCCGGACTCAATCATGACGGCTTTAGAGATGGAGTTTGGACATCCGACGTTGATACTCGGGTGCGCTCTAGAGAAGATCAGTGGTTTGCCAAAAATGTCGGACAACAGTCAGGAAATCAAGAAATTCAGCACTACAGTACGAAACTGTGTGGCGTTGCTGAAAAATATTCGGGCCAACGGCTACCTGAATAATCCGCTGTTGGTAGAAGAGCTCCTGTCAAAGCTTACGCCGATTCAGCGCGCAAAGTATGGAGATTTTGCAGCGGATTACATGGTGGAGCACGGAGAGGACTTGAGTGTCAACCCGAATTTAGAAGCCTTCTCTATCTTTTTGGTGGAATTGGCTCAGCGTTCGGCGTTCTTCGCACCGAAGAGTTTTCTCCAGCCAACGCCAGGTACATCGACCTCAGCCGCGAGGTATACAAGGACTGTGTCGAAGCCAGCTCGACATGTGAAGTTTTCGCGACAAGTACAGAAAGTGAATGTGCAAAGTGAGTTGACAGTTTCCCCGACGAACACGAAAAGTGAGTGCACACTATGCAAGGACGAACATTCGCTAGTAACGTGCAAACAGTTCTTGGACGCAAGTGTGACAGAACGGTGGGACATAGTGAAATTACGGAAACTGTGTTTTAAGTGTATAGTGAAGAAGCACTCAAGAACATTTTGTCGTGCGAAAAATTGTGATAAATGTGGTTTTCCGCATCATGTGCTTCTTCACACGGACAATGTGAAAGAAAGTGTCACGAATGTGGGTGAAGGCCGTGCAAAGGCATTGCTAAAGGTGCTCCCGGTAACAATAACGGACATTAATGGTGAGTCGCAATGTACGCCATGTTATGTGTTACTGGATGACGGTGCCACAGTGTCGTTAGTGGACAGTTCGGTAGTGACAAACGCGAAAGGACGCAAAGTACCGCTAGTGATAAAAAGTGCGCGCGGAAACGAAGTGACGGACTTATCTTCGCGAATAGTGACGGTGAAAATACAAGGACCTAATGGACAGTGCCACGCGATAAAATGCCGTACGTTGAAGCGGCTGGACTTGCCTACGCAGACCGTGCCCGCCGCTGTTATGCAGAACAACGCGCACCTCCGCAACTTGGGCTGCGAGGAAATGAGGGACGCCAAGCCGTTGCTGTTGATAGGACAGGACAACTGGGAGCTTCTCGTCAGTCAGGAAATTCGACGCGGGAAATCCGGTAAGCCAGTTGCTTCCTATACTAGTTTAAGCTGGGTGGTTCATGGTCCCATAGGTAGCGGGGATAGCGCGGGACAAACCGTAAATTGTATGGCGGTTTCTCTTCCCGATCTGCATGACGTAGTAAAGGCGCAGTTTGAGTTAGAGGTAGATAGGCATCACCGATAACATCCGCAAGCACCGTGATATCGAGCGAGCCAACGCGATCTTAGATAACACAAGCAAGCTCGTTTCCAACGAAACGAAATGGGAAGTGGGGTTGCTTTGGAAACAGAACGCGGTGGAACTACCCGACAACTACAGCAGTGCCCGACGACGCCTTGAGGGTATCGAGCGAAAGATGCACCGAGATCCCTCCTTTGCTCAGGCGTACACAGCACAGGTACAACGTTTGGTCAACGAGGGATATGCCCGGAAAGTTGACAACGGCCTCGTGGCGAGTCCGGTTTGGTACTTACCGCATTTTGGTGTACAGAATCCTAACAAACCGGGCAAGCTGAGATTAGTATTCGATGCCGCCGCCACTTTCCAAGGCACATGCCTCAACGACAACTTACTTGCTGGACCAGACCTTCTAAATTCTCTGCTTGGTGTGCTTTTTAAATTTAGAATCGGACCAGTTGGGTTCGCGGGAGATATCGCCGATATGTTTCTTAGGATTCAGATCAAGAAAGAGGATCAGGGCGCACAACTCTTTTTATGGAGAGGTACCGCGCGTAACAAAGACCCTGATATTTATGCGATGAACTCAATGATATTCGGCGCTGTCTCCTCCCCCGCAACTGCTATTTACATTCTAAATAAAAACGCTGAGAGATTTAGAGAGAGTTTTCCAGAAGCCGTCAAAGCTGTACAGTCCAAGCACTACATGGATGATTATCTGGACAGTGCTTCGACAGTACAGCAAGCTAACAAGCTCATCGAGGAGGTGACCCAGATACATGCCGCCGGCGGATTTGTGATACGGGGGTGGGTCACGAACTCGACCGAACTGAGAGAGAAGCTAAAGACCGATATGCCGCAACGGGTTGCACTTGAAAAAGGTGAGAATCTCACAGAGAGAACCTTGGGAATGATCTGGTCGCCAGTACAAGATCATCTCGCCTTTGATTTGTCGTTCAAGCGGCTCCCAGCGGACATAGTGTCCGGCAAGGTAACACCGACTAAGCGAGAGTTCCTCCGTTTTATCATGTCGATATTTGACCCATTGGGATTCCTGTATCCATGTATAATACAGTCGAGGATACTCATGCAGAAGGTTTGGAAGTCAGGAGTCCAGTGGGACGAACGTCTGCATGAATCGGAGGCCGCTAGTTGGTTTAAATGGATTTCGAACCTGCACATGCTGCGAGACGTGAAGGTCCCGAGATGGTACAGGCTCATGCCTGTAGACCTAGAGTTCCACGTATTCGGTGACGCGAGCGAGCTGGCCTACGCAGCAGTGGCGTATATTGCAGGTACGAATGCAGATGGAGAAAGGGAAGTCGCCATGGTGATTGGGAAAGCCAGGGTAGCTCCCCAGAAAGTAGTTTCCATCCCGAGGATGGAGTTACAGGCTGCAGTACTTGCCAGCCGATTGGCATTTACAGTAGAAAAGGAGCTTGGGCTGCCAATCAAACATAAGTTTCTTTGGACCGACAGTAAGACGGTACTTAAGTGGATATCGTCAGACGCCCAAGAGTTCCAACGGTTTGTCTCGCATAGGTTGTCCGAAATAGATCAAAGGTCAAATAGGAGCAACTGGCGCTGGGTGCCCTCGGCGGAGAACCCAGCTGACAAAGCAACCAGACTGAACTGGCCTAGTAACTGCGACGAGTGGCTTTCGGGTCCCTCGTTTCTTTATTGTTCACAGGAACAGTGGCCAGCGTGTGAGATCCCCGAGGCAGCAGAGGAAGACCTTGAGCGAGTACAGCGAGTGCATGTCATATCCGCACTCGCCCCACCTCTGCTGGACCTCACGCGCTTCTCCACCTGGACGCGCGCTCTGCGCACCATGGCGCGAGTGCTCGCCTTCGTTGGTCGGTGGCGCAAACGACGCCCGACAGGTGAAATCCAGATGGAAGATCTGCATGCAGCCGAGATGCATCTGCTGAAGAGGATCCAGGCCGAGAGCTTCCCCGAGGTACTGACGAGTTTGAAACGGGGAGCAGCACTGCCGGCGAGCAGCAAGCTGCGCGCCTTGGACCCGATGTTCTTCAATGATGAGTTGCTGCGAGTTCGAGGTCGACTAAGGGCCTGCGAACAGCTGAGCTTCGACGAGAGGCATCCTATCATCCTGGATGGTCATCACCCTCTCACCAGGATGTTGGTACATCAGTACCATAGAGCAGCACTTCACGCCAACCAGGAGACCGTGGTCAACAACATCCGTGAGAGATATTGGATCACGCATCTCAGATCCACCGTAAAGTCCGTAGTATCGAGATGTCAGCACTGCCGCATTCAAAGAGCCATTTCGAGCACACCAAAGATGGGAGACCTTCCTACCGCCAGAGTGGAGGGTGGCAGACGAGCCTTTGTCCATTGCGGAGTGGACTACTTCGGACCAATGGAAGTGGCCATTGGACGGCGCCGGGAAAAGCGGTAGGGTGTGTTATTCACGTGCCTCACCACACGCGCCATACACCTCGAGTTGGCGTCAACACTAAACGCTGACTCTGCGATCCTGGCCCTGCGACGACTGACAGCGCGCCGCGGGCAGCCGGTACACATGTACTCCGACAGAGGTACCAATTTTGTCGGGGCCAACACCGAACTACGAGCAGCACTGAAGGAGCTTGACCACGATGCAGTGAAACACAAAGCCACGGTCAAGGGCATTGACTGGCACTTCAACCCACCTGCCTCACCTCACATGGGTGGATGCTGGGAGCGGCTGATACGATCCGTAAAAAACGCTCTAAAGGCTACCCTAAACGGGCAAGCCCCACGTGAGGAGGTTCTCTACACCCTCCTCACCGAAGCGGAGCTCATCATAAACAGCCGCCCTCTCTGCTACGTGACCAACGACAAGGACCAGCCTGTGGTCCTGACGCCGAACCACCTGCTGCTGGGAACCGCATCGGGAAGTACCCCGTACGCGCCCGAAAGCACTGGGGATGTCGACGCACGCCGTCAGTGGCGCAGAGTCAATGCGCTGGCTGACACCTTCTGGCGGCGTTGGCTTCGCGAATACCTACCGACCCTGCAACAGCGGAGTAAGTGGTCCAGAGACATAGTAAATGTGAAAGTAGGTAACGTGGTAGTGTTAGTGGATGAAACTAAAAACCGGAACAAGTGGCTTAAAGGTGTGATAAAAAGTGTTTATCACGGTCAAGACGGTGTGATTCGCGTAGTAGATGTGAGAACAGCATGTGGGGTCCTGCGTCGACCCGTAGTGAAGCTTGTGGTGCTTCCTACAGACATTGATATGTAATCGGTGGAACCCTCTTACAGGGGAGAAGAATGTTACGGAAGCACCACGAGCTGCATACATGCTTCACACGCTTCAGGTGTAAGTAGTAGTTTAGGTAAATTGTATTATTTTAAGCGTGTTAATTTTAAGAAAGTATGTTGCTGTTAAATTGCGCTTGTAACCCGTAGCAGGCAAAAGAGGTACCGAAAGCTTTCTTTGTTTGAAGTAAGCAGGTACCTAGCTGCGGTGCCCTTTTGTTTGCTACGGGCCGAATCTATGTGTTGAATTAGTTTTAAGTTAAAAGGTAGTCTTTGACGAGCTTCTGAGCCGAACGCACGGTTCGCGCCAAATAAACGTCCTTGTGCCCTGAAACGCCGTGTTATTTATTGCTCCATACCCAACTCGAGGATCCCTGCACCGCAAGTCGTCTACACTGATGTTTGTAATTTAAAAACCATGAATTTTGTTAAAAAATAGCCTATTTAGAATTACATTAACTTCAATGTTTTTATTTATTTTTGTAGCTACATGTAAACTTTTTGAATTACTTTAAGAGTACAACGTTTTCATTTTACTACCGATACCGTAGACTACGTGATTCAACACGTGATAGTTATTTTTAAAAGGTTTTCAATGTTCGTTGTTTCAATAAATTATAAAGTGCAAGTATCTAAGTGTAGTTTATTTTGATGCCATAAGTTAGAACTTAAAATAATCAAATACTAAAAAAAGATGGTATTTTATGCTATTTATGTTAGATTTTAAATATTTTTTTAAATATTCTGCCTATAACTGTATATATTTCTAATTTCCTAACACTCTGTTTAAAAGTTAAGGCAGTTGTTGAGTTTCATAACGTTTATGGTTTCTCCTTTAACCGCCTTCAAAAAACGAAGAGGTTCACAATTTCACTGTATTTTTTTCACGTTTGTTACTGAGGTACTTTTGACTGGGTGAACCGTTTTGGATGACTTTTTTTATAATCTTTTGGCTCCACACTATTGTGTATTTAGCCAGTATCAAGTAATTAATAATTTATCAAGTTAATGATATTTCACGCAAATATGTGTCAAGTCATAGTCGAAGTCATCAAGTCAAGTCATAGTCAAGTCATAGTCTAGTCAAAGTCATACTTCTAGTAAAGTGGTGGCAACTTTACTTGAAGCTTCTATGGAGTTTTGGAAACAACACGAAAAGAAACGTTTCACCATCATTATACCATTTTCCCACACTCACGCCTGTAATGCCACCAATTTTATGCACTAACACTGAAAATAACACAAGTTTTGGAAAATAATACAATGCGGTGATGCAATCTTTTTCGCATTCCCGCCAAAACTCCTTGGATGATTTTGGTACTTACATTACAATAAAATATAATAAATAAAATTACATATAAATCTGAAGTCGTATTATTTTGCTTTGCATTTGTTACTTGTTATATTTATAAATGTTTCAACTCTGTTAGGATGAGAACTAATTAAAATTTTATTTCCAGTGTTTGTCCTCTGCTGGTCTCCGTACATGATCTTTGACCTACTACAAGTGTACGACTACGTTCCTGACACGCAAGCAAACATCGCCATCGCCTCTCTCATACAGAGCCTGGCGCCGCTCAACTCTGCCGCAAACCCAGTCATCTACTTTATATTCTCTAACAGGATATTTTTAAGTCTGAGGTAAGTTTGAGGATAAATAACGTTGCGGTTAAAACTATTAATCACGTTAAATAGGCGATAATTCTATTAAAATCATAAAACAAGTTCTTTCTTCAATGACGACAGCCTCTGAGTGTGATGGTTGAGCAGGTCGGCTCATAACCTGCAGGCGGCGGGTTCGATACCCGCGGCAGAACAAGTATTTGTCCACAAAAAAAAAAGTGCAAATACTTGTTCTGATTTTGGGTGTTGTGGGACCATGGTCCTCGTAGTTTCTGGGTCCCTAGACACAAGGAATCCTAGTTAGGGTCCAGGATCTATGTATGTGATCATTGAAAGTTATTATTTAAAAAAAAAGATCCATTCCATGAATCTTGACTGGCTCTAAAGCTCAGTTGGTAGTGACTCTGCCTTCTGAACTGCAGGTTGTGGATTCGATTCCTACCACGACCAACATTTGTGTGATGAACATAAATATTTGTTCTGTGTCTGGGTGTTATATTGTAATATATACTAAGTTTTCTACGAGTTATCTGGTTCCCATAGTACTAGCTTTGTTTAGTTTGGGGCTAGATAGCGCTGTGTGGAATGTCCACCAATATTTATTAATATTTATTATTTAAAAAATGGAGCATGTAAATCACGAAGATACTGATTTAGTCAAATCTTGAAACATTTAAGTAATCATAATGTATGTATGTAGCTATCACAAAAAGCAACATGGCACGTAGTGATATGCCTTGGCAGTAGGTTAAATAAAAATGGAACTGAATAATTTTTGCTGTCCCCCAGATAGAGTTTCATTACTTTAATAACGATACTTCGCACATAATATATATTTCTTACTTGAAATCCGGTCAATAGTACATTTGAGTTATAAAGTATATTATAAAGTACCACTGAACTTCACTCCTCACTTTACTAAACTTTAAAGGCTTCACTTTTATATTTTCATATTCCATTATATCGTAAAAAAAATAAATATGATATAGTGATTGGTCCAAATGTAAAATACACTCACCTAAATACATAAGCCATTACAATCACGGACCTATAGTATTTTCTTACGCTCAACAAGTTTATGGACACAGTGTTTATTTATCGAATCCGATTTGAGGTTTCCTTTTAGGCATAGATACATATTTCAGCAAACGTATACGTAGATCTAATACGAAAGTAAAATACGAGTAGAAACCTGTTAGATAAATCCTAGCTCACACATATCTTGCACTCCAATTAACAATGTCTATATTCCCCTGATTTGTAGCCAATACCTCTTTGCTGGGTATTTGTTTGTCCCAGGTAAGCACATACTCACTTGATATAGACATAAATATTTCCATAGTACGGTAGACTGGTAGATTTCTCCATTACTTTTTCTTTATATTGCTAGTGCTGACAATCCGGGCCATATATTATATTTAATATATTATAGTCTCAATTGCCCAGTAATTTCACTGTAGCTAGTGAAAATACTGGGCAATTGAGACTTTATGATCTGATCTCACAGTCGAGTAATCTTATTACCAGACTGTGCTTATGTCTCAGGATGATGTGCGCAGTGCAGTGTTGCTCGAAACTCTATTTTGGGGATTGACACTGTTCTGTTATGGGCAGCCGTGGCGCTTAACATCAGGTGAACGGCTAGCTTGTCAAATCATTCAGTAACATAAAAAAATATATATAAAGCAATCATTTCAACCAAACATTCATAACGGTTATATTGTTCACTATTTTCTGATTAAAAAAGAAGAGGTTCTTAATTAGATTGTATTTTTCAAACAAAAAATGCCTGCCCACTTCTACTCACCGCAAAAAGGTTTGCGTAGCACCACGTAGCACGGATACGGTCGTAGCCACGTCGTAGCATAATGCTACGAAAAGTCTTACTAATTCTGATAAAAAAAATAGTTGATGAACTGAGAAGTTTTGGTGCTCTCGCTGAATATTTTACGTTCAATCACGCGAAGAGTTTGTCAGGACACTAATTTTAGCAGAGTAGCTTTTTGTAGCAGTTTTATGATTCTCGACAGGATACTTTATAGTAGTTGAAGATTTTGAGGAGTTATGGACAACAATAGGGTATTTAATTAATTTATTTTTACTGCATAATATCTGCAAAAAAATTAAGCATTTACAATTTCAATTAAATTTACAATTTCAATTAAATTTACAATCTTACAATAAATTGAATGCAACCAATTTTAAGACACAAAGATAGAACGAGACAGCTGTAACACGCAGTGACGTCACAAACTTTATTCCATTACTAACATATGGTGATTCTATAATTAGCTCCATACAATTTTTGTGGCATATGACGTCACAAATTAAGAACGCCGGATTAATTATTCATAATAGCGGTCAGATAGCTCCACACGATCTCTGTTTAGGTAGTTCACCGCTTTGCCAGTTATTAATCTTGTTACTAGACTGCTGATGTCTCAGAATGACGTGTGCAGTGCACTTATACGTGAAACTATACATAAGAGGTCCGAGTGACACTGCACCTGATGGGCAGTCGTGTCACTTAACATCAGGCGAACGACTAGCTCATCCTTAACATTTAGAAAAACATATTTTGCACCAAAGCATATAATAACACAGTTTCCGTCTAACAACAGCAGTTTTAAATATGTTGGTAACGAAACTTACTGTAATACCAGTAAACTGGGTAAATACTGTATAATCTGTATCCAGTGTAACAGTAAACCTGCACTTAACTGTGAACTATGGCTTTATAATAAAGGAGTAAAAGTGCTTACTTGCGTAAATGGAGCTGTTGCTTCATACACTAGTGATAATAAAAGTGTATCAAGAAAGGGGATAGAAGATATTATAAGGAGTGATCTTATTCAGTGAATTCAAAGAAATATTATTTATGGAACACCCAAAAGTTAGGACAAAAAACATTAAGTGTGTGTTGATTTGTTGATTACGCTATAAGCAGGCAATACTGCTATGTTTTATAAGTATTATAAATCAGTCAATAATTATTATTAATCAAGGAGCTGCTTCTATTATTTATCAATACAACCGATAGTATATTACTTGCGTTGAAGTAACTAATTAGTCCATGTTTCAATAATAATATATATCGTTAAGCGTTATTTTGTATTAGAAAAACCTAAAGATGCAAAGATTTGGTACTGCACCTGATCTGAAAATAAGATAGGGTGGCACTATGGCACCTACCACGTGATCGTAAGGAGGTTACAATAGGCGGTCTTATCGCTAAAAAGCGATATCTTCCAGCCAACCTTTGGATGGACATAGATAGATCAATGAGCAGGAACGATGGTGTTATAAAATAAAAGTTATGGCATTCTAAGATATATATACAATTGTAGACTACTTAATATATACAATGCATGCTATTACTATAGATAATACAAATACACATACATAAACATACATATGTCCATACTAAGGACAGAGTAAAGACTGATTTCGGAGTAAAGCTAGAGAGATAAAAGTGCTTAATTTGAGTCTCAAAAACAGCGAGTGATTGAGCCTGTCGAACGTTGAGTGGAAGTTCATTACACAAGCGTACTGCCTGAGCTGTAAATGAATGGTGATAGATCATTTCACACTCTCGTTTGTTTTCCATCAGGAACATTCCTCCATACAAGTGGCTGCGGTGTTGGATGAAGACTGGCGACAGCCCAGCTGGCAACGAGTCTCGGGCCCACACGGAGCTATTGACGTCTTCGCACCGGCGGACTCGACATGAAATCAGGGTATGCTTGTTGGTAACGTCTTTTTATTTTTCTGGCAGCCTAAGCCTTTTATTTTTCTGGCAGTGTAACACGTAAAAGTGACGGATTCAACACAATGAAAAGTTAAATGAAAAGTTTTGTACGCTGCAAATATTTCATAACTCCATTTATATTTTTTTCTAAATAGAACAACGTTCTCAAATTATAGCGATGTTAATAAAACTACCGATCCAAAATTAGTACTCCAAAAAAAACGCATATTGCTATAACAATACTTTATCAACTTATTATTTAAGTTTTTAGGAAACGCAAGCTAGTTGAGCTTGTAAGGGTGCGAAGCCATCCTCACCAACTTCAGAACTGAAAAGTTCATTGACGTCACTTTATCCGTAAATATCGACTTTACATGTAGAAACAATTTCTTTCGTAATTAAAAAATAGTTCTAAAATAGTCTTTAGTATTATTATAAACGCAAAAATTTGCATGTATGGATGTTTGTTACTCTTTCGCGCAAAAAATACTGAATGGATTTTAATAAAAATTGGAATGCAGATAGCTTATACACAGGATTAACACATAGGATACTTTTTATTCACGGGTTCAACCATGGTGATGCTCAACTGTCAATTTCAAATCAGTTTTTCTTTCTTTAGGTAAAGGAAGAGAGCGTTAGGTACCCGAGTACCAAGCAGCGTATCCACCAGTGCAACAGCACTAACTCAAAGAAAGTTCGTCTGCACTTACCAGATGGCCAGCAGACTAACAATAACTGCCATCTACCGCAAAGGAGGCGAGAAGACACGTTTTTGTAGATTACCAAATTCTATTGAACATTTTGCGTGTATCAAATTATTGGCATCATAAAACGGCTATGTACTGGTATAAGTAATATAATTTTTACCCTCTTAACCAACATCTGCATAAAGCACGTTATCCGCCAATATTTATCTTTTCTTTTAAAGTGTGAACAATCTATTTTAATTTTAATGTGACTTTATAAAACATTCTTTGTATATATATTCGTTAAAGTTTCGATACATTATTCAAACTAATTAAATAAATGTGGACATTTCACACAGCGCCATCTAGCCCCAAAATAAGCAAAGCTTGTACTATGGGAACCATATAGCTGATAAAATACTAAGGTATTTTCTGTTTGTAAATACGTACTTAGAATAGAATATAACACCCAGACACAGAAGAATTATTTATGTTCATTACACGAACGTTTGTATTGGGTGGGAATCGAACTCACAATCTACGGTTCAGAAGGCAGAGATACTACCAAATGGGCTATCAGGCCAGTGAAAAAGTAAATTAAATTGAAATCTAGCAATCACTTGTGTTGTTTTAGTAGATTGTATTGTATTGCGTTTCGTAACCATTTAACTATATAACCCACTATTGTAATTAATTATGTATGCAATTAACTTTTTGTAATTTTATTTGTGCATTTTGACTACATTTTGTTACTGCTACTTTTCAAGATCATTTACATTCGACGCGCATTTTTGTAGTCATAAATAATTTTGGTAAGGTAATTTTACATAGTATTATTAAATTTAAAAATTTATTAATCTATAATTTATATTAGGTTCGTGTGTAAATATACTCATATTTAAACTAAGGACCTTATTCTAGAATGACATACAGTCGTAAGGTGCTTAAGCGCATAATATCTTATTAGAACTAGAGGCACAGACTAGGCGTGTGAAAACCCGCGTGTTTCTTTATAATACCCATTTATATTTATTATATGCGTGGTTCTTTATAGCTCTTAGTACATCTCTACGCAATTAAAAAAACCCAGGAAGTACTAGGACTTTAGTTTTACAACACCCAGACAGAACATGTATTTGTTTCAACCTTTAGTTTTGCTGCTATCAATGATACTGTCTATAATGATGCTACAATTCTGTTTATGAATAAATATAAATAAATATTTTCTTAGCCATATAGCTGACTGACAGAATTGATTCGTGGAAAATCTTGAATTGGCGTTGATTTATGACTGGAAGTCGTTCTAAAATATGGATCCCAATTCGTGTATTAAATGTTTGTGTAATACGTATTAATAGCAACCAGATTACAGGGACTATTTAGAAGAAATTGTCTACTTTTTCAATGTACACTTTTGTACTAATAAATAGATCTCTTGAACCAAAGTACGTTGTAAATACATGACGTGGGTAATTAATGTATAATTAGTTTGTAAATAAAGTTTAATAGACTTCAATGTCTTTGTACGTAAAGCTGTGGAGGTTTGTTTATTCGTGTTTTTGTGTGGTTACACTACTAAACGGCTGAACCGATTGGAATAAACTTAACACACTCACTTTGATTATTCTACCAAGTTCAAGATATGACCATTTACTCTCAGAAAGTTTGCCTACAAAATTAGTATAATTAGCCCAAAATCAACATCAACATAACATAATTAATCCTTAAAAAGTAACATTTTTTTGTTTTTATTGATTCGTAGGCTCGCTAATAATTTTGGGTTGTCTAGTTCTCATTAGGCTCCACGCGAGTCAACAAGAACTTATATTCCTGTTGATCCTGTTGAATATGATACAGTGTATAATAGTATTATTATGGCCATAGTGCGAAATTATTATTTTTTACATATGAAAAATAATAAAAAAAAATCTATTATTTAATAAATTAAGCAGGGTCATAAAACATAAGCTGTTTTAATAGAAATAGAAAAAACTAATACTCAAATGTAGCTCAGAAAAAATACAAAAATCAGTCCAATAGTAGATCGAGCTTTGTAATCTTTTGTATTACAAAGGTGCCAAAGTCGATTGGAGTCAAACTCTAGTCATTTCGTGGTATGCAATTGTGTGGTAATATTAATAATAGGCTTTACTAAGTCATTGATAATTTAATGAATGTATATTTATATGGAAAATGTTTAATATTTCAAATAGGCATCAATAAAACAAAATAAAATCTAGTGTAACTCCGTGAATTTTTTTAAATAGAGTTGGATGATATATTTTTGTGTCATTTTTATTTAAGATGAAGTTCCGTGAGGTTATGTCCGAGTCAGTCGAATTATTTTTATACATATTTAGGAATATTTTATTTTAATTCTAAGATTTATTTTACTTAACTGAGAAAGTAAGTTCAACATGTTTGTTCCTTCAACAAAAATGAACCCTTCTTTTTCATACAAGTTGCATTTTTGAAACGGCACAGTCAAGGAAGCTATTTTAACCGTTATAGTTACATGTTACTATAACTTTTTGAGGTATTCTGATCGACATTCACAGATTTTGGTAAAACTTAGCAGCGAAATAAAAGAAAAAAAAATTACGTCTACAGATCCTATTTCATGTAGGGATCAAAAGACTAAGGGACCATTTAAGGTATGAATATTTGAAATGACATAACTTGCCAAAAGCTCCTACACATTTTGTACTGGATATTAATCAACTCGGAACATTATTTAATTCCAAATGATCCTATTTATTAGAGGGATTAAAAACACTTAGAGTACAACTGAAGTTTGAGCGCAAAAACTACGGTGGGTGGTCTCTTTCCTGTAACTATAACCTACCTGCTTTTACTGTCCTATCTCAAAAATCCACCTTGTATAGACGTCCCATTTACTGTATTGACTTATTCTTACCGTCTTTTTAAATAATTTAGTTCATGACGCGTCCGCAGGACGCGCCCGTGTTAAAAATATTTGTATACTTACCTAGTAGTTAAGATATCGTTAAAGCGACACCGTAAATATATGTATGCATTTGAATGTGATATGACTTTGTTATTTTAACCTGTTTTTTCATAAATATACTATATATTTATCTCAAGCTAAATTCCAAGGCTACCCAAAAAACTTGGTGATATCATTCGTAACATAATTATACAATAAGATAAATCAAGAAAAGCTCGTTAAGTCTTGGGAAAATGAGAAAATCTTAATCACCCCATTTACAATGATATTCCTATTTTTGTGGCCCAAAAATCTGTCATAAATTACAAAGATTATGCCGATAACCTAAAACTTGTGAACCAGCTTTTTATTATCCAGAAAGTATAAATAAAAGAAAGCAATTTAATCTTGGTAGACATCTGGTAAAAATATCTCTATTTAGCTGCTGCCCGCGATACGGCAACAAAAATATCCCAAGTTATTTCTCACGGTTCAATCTAACTACACACCAAACAACATCAGGATATGTTCAGCCGTTTCACCGTGAAGTAGTAAGAAATAGACAGATATACTTATTTGCAAATTTATAATATAGCGTGGAAGTATGGATTGTATAATAGTGAAAATAATAGAATAAGTGTTTATTGCAATTTTAGAATAGTGCAGTGGAAGCTTAACTATACCCAAGAAGCGTCGGAGTTCTGCGACGGTTACCAGCCTAGAAAAGTCCACAATTGCTTGCACTTCGGAAAATGGAAACTTCATGGCATAAACATTCAATATATTCTTGAGCAATTTAGATATATAATGGCTTATATACAAGATATACTAGATACTTTCTCTAACCACTGAAATACCGCTTCAAGATGTTTCTCGTGCAAGCTACTTTTTTTGATGGTGATGATGACGTCATCACACATGACGCGCGGACACGCGAGTGTAAGGTGATGCAACTGATGCCGCGGGCACGTTTTGCTAACGAAGTAATATCGCTCACGCTTGCACTGGCGCGACACCCATAGAGCTAAAATACAAATACTATTAGGAAATCTCTTACCTAAACCAAAAAAGTAATCACATAATACTAAAAAATCCAATAAGGAAAATTATTTTATTACCACCAGACGGAAAGCATATTTTCCCCCTCAAAATGTTTATCTAATTACCGCCAGTGCTTCCGTCGCAAGTTAATAAACTCAAGTTTAACGAAAAATTATAATTCAGCTTCAAAAACCATATTATATTAAATAGTAATAATACATTATATCTGATTTTGGGGTTTAAGAAAATATGAAAATAAATTAAACAAAACTGCCCAAAGGCAATTTTAATCTTATGAAAAATACACGCTTTTAATTTGGAACCTCCTTTTTTTGAACAACTGTTCAAATCTACCTACCGTGTAACTACTATGTGTGGGTGTGGTATAGAAAGACAGTAAGCCAAACTTATTTTTGTTATTTATTATTTAATTTATGTATGCATTTTGTTTAAGACTTTAGCTTCATACTAATAAACACTGTATAATAGTAATAACAGTATATAACTAGTCAATGTTTTCTTTTGTATAATATACAAAATACCTTTGTGTATTTCATGTGATATATGGTAATGACCAGAACGCCACAACAGCACAACAGGCATTTCAACTGTTTTATGTGTATAGCTACAGAATAAATCATACACGATCCAGAGCTATAGCTTACTATCAGGGATGCCACATTCATTTTTTATTTATTTTTTACTTAGAACTTGTCTAGCATTTGACCAAGCTCTCACCTGATGGGAAGTGACGATGCGATCGAAGGTGTAGCATGCTAGCTAAGCAAATACCTATTCACTCTTCTCTTGAACACGCCTGGGTCATAATTCGCCGGAAACACAGACGCTGGCAGGGTATTCCATTTCTTAGCCGTTCTAATTAAGAACCTTGAATCAAATAGCTTGGTACGAATGGGAGGTATTTCGACCATGAAAGGATGGTGCCTAGCCGAGCGTCTAGTAGTCCGGTAGTGGAATAGTGATGGGGGAATGAGATCATGCAGTTCTTGTGCGCATTCACCATGGTAAAATCTGTAAAAGACCGACACGACGACGTTTATTTATTTACCAAAATTGCACATATATAGTAGATGTTTCAGTTAATTCGTTTTTAACAAAATTAGATTTAAATCACTGACTTTTTCGATCTCGGCCAAAGTAATTTGTTCAGATTAAACCGCGGCTTCCAAAAGGAATCCTGCGATCCCGGCGTCAAGAAATCGCATCGTTATAGACAAATGGCCCGAAATAAATCTGAACCCTGGCTTACGTTGTATCTAGCGCTTATCTCTGATTACATTGACAGTGGGAGATGACAAATAGAGAGAAAACAAGAGGCGCAAAAGCGGCCAATATTTAATATTTCTTTATATAGAGTCGAGGTGATTTTTATTCGGAAATTTAAGATTAAGAAAATCTTTAAATTGTTTTATAAAGAGTATAGGTGGGTTTTACTTAGCAATTAAATCTTCGTTTACTATTATCCTTTTATATGAATAAGCCCAGATAGGAGAGGAACTCTTTATATATTAAATAAAATATGTTTTTGTATCAATTTTATTCAGCTTGATAGTAGAACTTCTGCGAAATTAAATTTGAATGTTTGACAGAGAATAATAACATTTATTTAATTTAAATGGTAAAATATAAGAACTACTGACACGTACTTATCTTTATTATTATCAATAAATTAGTGCAAAGATAGTTCAAATTTTTAGATTTGATTGGCTTCCATTCCGTCTTTCCTTCCATCCTTCTTCCTCATGGCGAGGCTTCCAATCACGACTCAATTAATCAAGCGACGAGAGCTATAATTAATGACGACGTAGATTAAGTTATGAAACTGGAGCCGATTAGAACAATAGCAATTTGTTGGAGACAAATGTGTATTTTAAGGAAATGTTTTGAAAAATAATGTATAATCATAGTTGAATCGAAGCGTTTCTTAGATCGATAAAGTTCGGTTCAGTTACATAAATAAATGACAAAAGACTCCAAACATTTGGGAACTAAACGAGATATTAACTATTTTTACAATTTTACTATTATTTTTCACAGATATCAAGACATTATACCGTCACGCAGATCTTAATCATCAAATATTTGAGAGCTTCAGCCGTGAACCAAAACAAGGATCTCAATGTTTCATGCTACATGCGATCGCGGAACTTGATTGCAACCAAGAAAAATAGAAATTCGTGTGGAGTTGACGCAGTTTCAATACGTAGTTTATGTGTATGGTTACTAAGAAAATTTCAAATAAGGAATTAAATGTTTCCTCTTGCATTGCAAGCAAAGATTTTTATTTTTTTTAAACGAGCTGATGCTGTTGGTCTCTATCGACCTTTACAGCGTCACCGAGCGGGAGGGCGGGCGCTTAAGGCGCCCAGCCGTCAAAACTGGGAGGCAACTAGCTCAAGGGCACCCCTGGGGTGTGAGCCTCGGCTTGGGCCGTTGCCGGGATAAGAGGATCGAGAAGACTACGTCCACTGGAAGAGTGGACCCTATTGAAAGTCACGACCGTTCTAGCTAACCTACAGGGGGTGGTACGTCGACTTCGCCGGCGCACAGTGGTCCCATTTTGAAAAAAGGTGGACTTAGGACCGAAAGTCGGAATTTCGGGCTGTTTTTTTTTTATAGAATAGGTCTTAACTATCCTAACAACATCTATTCTATAAAGAAAATCCGTAGGATGCATAGTTTTCGAGAAAAAAAATAATCTTTTTTTTCTTGTATGGAGAAAAACATACTTTATTATTTTTCTCAAGTTGGGTGAAATAGTGACGGCTTTTGTTGATATTTTATAAAAGCCCTAGTGGTATTGTATCCAGAAAAAAATAAAACCAATGCGGTCACCTGCGGCCGCGGGAATAATCAGATGTCAAAAATTGATTAATTTTTTTTGCGTATTTTGCAAACATTGTTCGTTTCTGGCCAATTATTTATGTATTTTAGGTTAGCGCTCCATACTTTAATTCGAACTATTATATAACATTTCAAAAAAGTTAATCAAAATCGAGTAATTTTTTTTTATAATTGCTGTTTTACTCATGAAATTGCACGCATACATGGTTAGTTCAAAATGCAAATCCTATATTACTCAGTATAATGTACAAAATAAACATGCACGTACCTAAAACGTAAAAAAAAATAAAAAAATTTTAGTTTTTCGTTTATGCTTACTAAAAGTCACCGGTAATGGTTACCGACATTACTTACCTACCACTGGCGGGCATTATCTGCATAATCGATTTCTTGCTTTGTATTTTCAAAACTGGTTTTGCGACAGCATTTTCACAACCGCGGTTGTTGAATGCGAGGCAGGATATAAACAAACGAGTCACATCTGATACTAGCTGTGACTGGTCGCTAGCTGCTCGCTTTGTTCCTGACAAATCCTGACAACAGGATAACTCGTATATGCATGCAAGTAACTACCCCCTAAAAATAAAAGTGATATAGCTACATCAATAATAATTGGCGTATGTTATACACCAATAATGTTTGTTATTGGTGTGTTTTAATCTTTCTGTCATCTGTATACGTATGATTTTCTACCAGAAAAAATGACTCATTTGTTTGTGCAGATTCCTGATTACTTATTACACGTTACTTAGCTCCCATTGGCGGACTTTATCTATACAAACAAATGAGTCATTTTTGATAAATGGCTGTGATTGGTCGTTTACTATTACCTTGCTCTTGCACATAGTGACTAATGACCTATCTGTTATGGCGTATTAAATACAGAGCAATGTTAATTTAAATTGATTCATCGCTAACTGTGAAGTACTAAAAATTACTATTTTGAATTTGCAATGGCTGGCTTAGGCACATATTTTGATATGTTCTTGATTCTTAAAGATAGTGGAAATCTTAAGGATTACAATAAATTGTGTGAATTTATAGTTTCCAAAATACCATGTGAAATATCTGAAGATGACCATCAAACAATTAAGGAGTTTTGTCGGCTATTCACCAATCTTGTAACTAAGAAGTGGAAAGATGCAAGCAGAAACTTGAAGACATTTATGAATCGGGAAAACAACCGCAAGTGGTTAGAGACCAATATTAATTGGCCTACTTGCAATACGGTTGATCTTGTTACTACAATGAGAATGCCAGAGGACTTAGTTGAAGAGCCGGAATTACTGCCGGTTGCTATTCCATCTGTCTGCACTGCGGAAGCAGGTACCTCTACTGTAAAAGAAGTTAGAGTGCCCTTTGCCGATTTGGGCAACAAACAGAAGAAAAGACGTTCCAGTGTCTTTGTTAACGATAACTCTGAAGAAGAACTACAGTATTATTTTATTTCCAAGTTAAAAGAAAATGGAAAATATGCTTTAGCGAAGATTGTGGAATATCTGTGCGAGACTCCCGAAGTTGTATCAGATGTAACAAAACTCCTTTTCAAGGAAGAAAAAGTAGTCAGTATAGCAGAGGATACATCTTTGGCTTTGTACACAGCCCTTAGCCTATCCAAATGGCAATACTTATCCTTGAGAATGTTTCTGAAGGATGAAAATTGTTCAGCTGCCTTTCCGTCTTATCACAAGTTACTTGACGCTAAAAAGAGATGTTACCCATCTGAAGAACACGTGGAAGTAACGGAAATGGGAGCTCGCATAAGGTATTTATAAAATTATACTATATGTTGTTTTAAAATTTTTAAGCTTCATTAGCTTACTTTTATTAATTTATTTTATTTTTCAGGTTGCAAGGACTTCTTAACCACACAGTGGAAAGAATTTTGCTAGACTTAAGACCAATCACAAGTTCAACCAAAGAAGGACTGAAGTTGATATGGAAATGGGGCCTTGACGGAGCATCGTCACAGAGTAATTACAAACAAGTCTCAGCTCCTGAGTTTGACGATTCCTCTGTTGTATTGATCAGCATCGTCCCACTCCGACTAGTTGATGGGGGAGAAATGATTATTTGGGAAAACCCAAATCCTTGCTCACCACATTACTGTCGGCCAGTGAAATTCACGTTTACTTCAGAGACTGCGGAGTTCATAAAAGGGGAACACTTAGAAATGCAGCGCGAAATTACAAAATTGGTACCAACAAATTGTGGTGATGTGGAGATAGCCCACGAACTGCACATGACTATGATCGATGGGAAAGTGGCGAATATTATTGCAGATGTACCTTCATCAGCAACGTGCCCCATTTGCTTGGCGAAACCAAGTGAAATGAATAACTTGGAGCTTTTGGCCACGAGACCGCTTCGACAGGATTTGTACCAATATGGAATTTCATCGTTACATATGAAGATAAGATGTATGGAGTGTCTACTTCATATATCTTATAATATGGACTTCCAGCGCTGGAGTGCTC